>OX941090.1:56238007-57488007 GCA_954870635.1 Arctium minus | reverse complement strand
ATGTCATGAAAAGTATATGCATCCCATTAAACAATATTCATCCATGAATTATTCAATTATTAAGGAAAAGTCCAAAAAAATCCAATGGACTTTTATATTTTGAATGATTAAGTCATTGGACAATTTTTTGGAATAAAAAAGTCCTTGGACTTTTCAAAACATGTTAAATAAATCCTTAAACTTTCTAAAACTAACTAAATATATCCTCATTATTTATAAATGTATAACCTGCAACTTTAATAGGAGGTAAAACTACAAATTTTATTTTCATTACCATTTTGGCCACCACCCTAAATCATCCCCCCACCAGTGCACCACCATGAACCACCTGAAACCCGTCATGATCGATGTCAAAAAACAAAAAACAAATTCAAACTCAATTTCAGAAATCAAGAGTATCAGTATATCATGAACATAAAATATTTTAACATCAAACATATGAAAAAACCTTTTTCCAAATAAATTTATATCAAGTTTATGTGATTCAATAATACAAAATTATATCTAAATCAAAACCCTACCTTACAATCAAAACCCTAAATTGATGCAAAATTATAACCCAAATAAAAACCCTAAATTGAAATAGAGAAGAGGAGCGTCTCTAGACCTGTCTTGAACGGGGAAGAGAGGGGGGGGTAGGATGGTGGCGGCGGCTGTTGAAAGAGTAGAGGAGAGATGGAGGTGGTGGCTATTCTTAGGAGAGATGGTGCTGACGTTCTTGAAGATAGGTGGTGGCCGATCCTAGTTAAGGTGGTGCAACTGTTAGGGTTTGTTTATCTGGGATTCACATCACCAATTGTTGTTGAATGGGAAATGGCAGGGTCGGTGGCAAAGAGATGAATTAGAAAATAGGAGGAGGCGGTGTAAGGATGAAATGAAAAAAAACAAAGGGAGGCGTGAATTTTTTTTTTTATCTTTTTCAAGTTCATGAGGGTAAAAAAAAGATTAATATTATTTTAATTTAAGTATATAAATAATATAAATCCATTTTGATTTTATCTTTTCAAGGTGAAAATAATATTAATATAAAAAGATAAAAATGTATGTGAGGCCACATGGAGAAATTTTATTAATGTTTAATGGAGTGACTAGTTTGAACTAATTTTAACGGTGTTAAATGTGTTTACAATTTTTCATCACATTACCAATTTTATAGGTTATAAGGATGTATCTAACAGGTTTTAGAAAGTCCAAGGATTTATTTAACGGGTTTCGAAAAGTCAAATGACTTATTTGTTCAAATAAATTATCCAGGGACTTAATCATTCCAAACACTAAAGTTTATTGGGTTTTTTTAGACTTTTCCCATTATTCAATTATATATGCATACATACATACATATATATATATATATATATATATATATATATATATATATGTAACGCAGCCTATATATATATATATGTTTCCTAAAATAGTGGTTTGCAAAGTTTCCACGAATTGATTGGTTTTCAAATGAAACGCAGCCTATATATATATATATATATATATATATATATATATATATGTATATGTATGTATGCATATATAATTGAATAATGGGAAAAGTCTAAAAAAACTCAATAAACTTTAGTGTTTGGAATGATTAAGTCACTGGATAATTTATTTGAACAAATGAGAAATGTTCAAACGAGAACGTTAACTATTTAAGAAAACATCAAATCATGTGCAAAATCATATATGATTCGGTATTAACGGCAAAAAAATGGACGCGGATGACTTCGTCCGCGACTTAAGTCGTGAGCAAAGTCGCGAATAATATATGTTTTGTATGTATTCGGTCATTCTCGTGTTTTCTTAAATAGATATTGTTCTAGTATAAACCCACCCAGGGACGGACCAATCAACTTTTTAATACGGTGACACCATACAATATAGACAAAAAATAATTACAAAAGCACAGTTTTTATCAACATGTCTTCATCTTTTTACCGACCTTCAATATTGTCTGGTGTGTTTTTAGCCTAATCCTACCATTTCGAGGGAATTTTTAAACTATATGCTTCAGCACCAATAACAAAATTATGTTTGATTTCATAAGGTGAATTAATATATAGATGAAAATTGTGTTTGATATCATGGGGTGAAATAGATTATAGATGTAAAATGTGTTTGATTTCATATGGTGAAATAACATATATATGAACATTATGTTTGGATTTCATGAGCTGAAATAGTATATTTATGAAAATTATGTTTTATTTCATGAGGTGAAATCGCTTGGTGTTTGTGTTTTGTAACGCCCCGAATTTCGAAAAGCATCATTTCAAGTTAATACATAAATCAATAGCTTTAAAGGAAAAAATAAGATATATGATTTTGGACTTGAATCATAGATTTTATAGACTAAATGGATGAAGGAATCAATTACGAGTCCAACGGTTCTTTCCGGAGCGGAAACGGAGGTATAACGAAGAAGTTATGACCAAAATAGTGTGTGGGCATATTCTTCATGGGCTGTAGGGCGCACGGGTCGTGCGTTTTCCTTCACAAAGGGCGCACGGGTCGTGCGCAACATCAGAGGTAGCGGTTAAAAACCTGATTCAGCCTCATTTCACCCAAAACTTCATTTCTTCATATCTTTTGATCAACAACTCCGATTTGGGTGATTCAAGTTGCTACAGTTTCGTTTTTGAGAGCTCTTCAAGGATATAGAAAGATATTGGAAGTCTATTGGAGTATACAAGAGTATTTTTTGATGGTAAGCTCCTCATCTCTCCCACTTCATCTTCTTCACCAAAGTTTTCTAGGGTTTCATCCGCCCTTTGTTCTCCCTTTCGTACATTGGAGGTTTGTAACCATTTTGGTGAACTAGAGGTGTTTTGATTGGTGGATTCAAGCTTGGGTTAAGGTAATCTTCTATTCTCTTCATTTATGGAAGTTAGGGTTTCGGTATCAGTTGGGGTATTCATGTATAAGGTTGGGAAACGATTCTTGGTGGTTGATTATGATTATTTATGGTAGAATATGTATATTTACGGTTGAAAATGTGTGGATCTAAGTTTTGGAAGCTTGGGTTGAAGAGTTGGAATGGGTGTCCTCGGAAAGCCTCATTATCTAAAATGATTTTGGAAGTCCTCGGCTTGAGGTTTCAAGTGGCCTTCAAAAGAGCTCGTTGGGTGAAACCTAGATTTAGCCTAAATCTAGCAAGGTAAGTTCAAGTTGATTTGTGAAAACGGTGTACATGCCAAAATGTTTATTTTAAAGTGTTTTACATGAAATGGTTAACTGCTGATAAGTTTTGAGTATTTGGAAGTAAAATATGTTTTACTTGGTTATTTGTCAAGTATGAGTATTTTGATAAGTTTTCATATTTGGCGAATTTGGGTTGTTTAATTCCATAAAATGCTCATATTTGGGTTCTTAGCAATTTTGTACAAATAGAGTCCATTTCATGACTTAGGCATCTTTGGTGATTTTTGTACAAACGAGGTCTATTTCATGTCATAGGCATTTTGGGGTATTGCATTCATAAACCCTTTGGAAAACCTTTGGTCCCAATACGTGTCGATTTTTGGGTTAATCACATCTTTGAAGTATGTGCCTGCATAAACGTTGTTTAGATACGTTGTGAAAAGTTATTTGTTGGTCAAATGGGATTTTGAGCATTTAAACTCGGTTTTGACTTAAATGAGCATCGTGGAAATTTGTCCCAGTTTTAATGGTTCTTTGAGGAGCCCATGTTCGATATACCTCTTAATGCTTTTTATTAAGAATTATGATAATTACAGGCTCGAGTGCTTTAGTCATTCATGAGTAGCCGTGTAATTGTAGATTGTGTTGCATTTGATCCATAGGCACATGAGTCAATCTTATTTGATGGTCAATTGGGTGGTATGGGGTTGGACTCCCGGACTCATGGTTTATGACCTTGTTATTACGAGTAGGCACTAAGAGTGGTTGAGTTCTGGTTGAGCTATTATGACTATGGGTAGTCCTCTGATGGGCGTTGGGACCTTCGCCATGTGGGGCAATGCCTTCGTTGTATCCCCCGTGAGCCGAGCCTTTGGCGGTAATTCCAGTGTTGTTCGCTAAGGTCGGTTGTCTCTTTGGGTGAACCTTGTTAAGAGGTCGTAGGGACACTTGGGCTTGCGTGTCTTGAATTTTCGTACGATCAACGTTGTTTGAGTGGCATACTTTTGTGTTCCTCCGCTCTCAACGGATACGGGTATCCCCCGTTGTCGGCCCGCTGTGTGTTGGATATTTAATTGTCCATACTTTAATATTTGGATTTCATTCCATTTTATGGTCGCGTGAGTATTAATTTTCAGTTCCATGTTTCAATGGCGTATCATATTTATATGGATTGTTTTCGTTATTTAAGGGTCGGGTATCATGTCACACCCGAGTTTTGGGGTATCTCGGGATATGAAGTATTATTTACATTTTTACAAGTGAGTATCAAACCATGAATCCGTTTTGGGTGAGTTACGGGTTGCATCGTTTTCCAAGAAA
The DNA here is from genome assembly GCA_954870635.1 of Arctium minus. NCBI lineage: Eukaryota > Viridiplantae > Streptophyta > Magnoliopsida > Asterales > Asteraceae > Arctium > Arctium minus. Next base: position 57,483,552 of record OX941090.1, on the reverse strand, counting down.
TGTGGGTTTGGGAGCATTGTCTTTAAAAATGCATATTATGAGAAAATGTGTCGTTTCCATTTGAAGTATAACATTTCGAAGGATCTTGCTTTAAACTGATTTCCTTTCTTTTAAAGATATATTTATTCATGTTGAAACTCTTGAGCTCACTAGACGTTAAGCCTAACCTTTTTTATTTGTCGGCATGTGCATCAGGTTTTCAAGGTGGAGAGTTGGTTCTAGCAGTCCTATAAAGAGTAGAGCCTTAGCTAGATCCGAAAGTAAGTATTCGGTGAAGTCTTCCGCTATATGGAGATAGTGACTATGCATGGGTATTAGTAGCACCCGTCGTTTATAGTCCGTATGTATAAGATGATTTATTTGTATTGTAGTTGAAGCTAAATTCGTGGTTGTAGATGATTAATTTATTGATGTATTTAGAAAATTTTTAATAAGTTGCTATCTTCAGATTTGAGGGTGTAACAAGTTGGTATCAGAGCATAAGTTTGAGAAATTTAGGTGTTGATTTTGAATGCCTAGACTCAAACTAGCGTAATTTTAAGTGATTGAATATGAGATTGCACAATTAGGCACTTTAAGATTTGATGATTCGAGGTGAGTGGAGTCACTAGGAACGGGAGTCACACCGAAAATGGCAAGGATGATCATGTACAGTACGTTAATATGGCACCTAGCCAGTGTTATGGTGAACCTACGAGTCACATGGGTATGCTTGAACTGCCTTGGTATGACGACCGTTGGGGTAGTGAAGAAGTTCTAAATGGGTAGCCATTAGAAGAAGTCAATGATTTTAGTATTTGTCACTTGGAGTGACGGTAAGCACGGTGATTGCATTAAGTGAATCGTTTTGGATCGGATTGATTGGTTGGATTAGAACCATAGACTTTTGAAACTAATGTATCTCGAGGAGAAATTGTGAAGTTAACCTATGATATCCTTGGTCTTCGCCTTAAGATGTTGAACACCTGGATGACGATAAGGTAACTAAGAAATCGAGGAGCGTGGTTTCGAGGCGTTGAGTGTTGATCAAATACATGCACGAAATGTATTTCTGAAATAAGTTGCATCGACTATTTCTCATGTTTCCAAAAATCACCAGGTGGATCACATCACGAAATCTTGAAATGTTTAACACACTCAAGTTTTTATACCATGATCTTAAACATGCATAAAGTTATTTTATTGCATATGGTTGCAAGCTTTGTTGAGACTGTGTTTATTCTCATTGCTGCCAAACGCTATTTTCGATTATTGTGGTGTTTGTATTTCAACGTTGAGTAGAGTCTTGGACAAGTAACTACGACTATGACCTTAACATTGGATCTCCTCCACGTATGTTAAGGCCTTGGACGAAGAGTTGTCTTCCTCTATTATGGTGTTTGAGTTTTCTTGGGTATTATATTCCATGTGAGTTTTGTTAAGTTTCATGGAGTATTGTTTTACGACGTTCACGACGCTTGGGTGAACCTCAAAATGCACAGTTTAAGTTCTTTGTGTGCGTTTTGTACGAGTTGTTGGGAAATTTATTTCATAATAATTATGTTGGTGGATGTCACCCATATGTGATTTTGGTAGCTTCAATGTCTTGTGAGTTCATTTTTGAGTTTTATGCAAATGTAGGACGTTGTGTACAACATAGTGGGTGAGTTGATTTAAACTTTTAGTGTGAGTAAACTTATGAAAAAATTAGAATGGGTTTGTGTTGAACTGAGACTTTGAGCATTCTTTGATTGTCTTTTTATCATTGTTGCATCACACAATCCGTTGTATTGATTTACTCGCATGCATGACATAATAGTCACTACTTTGGGCTAAAGAACGTTTTATCCGAGCGACTAAAGTTGAAGTCGATTTAAATTATTTTATGTTTGACCAAATCACAAGCACTTCTCGTTTTACTAAGTTTGAGAAATAAACTGGTGTATGTGGGCCGTATAGGAGTTTTGACCCCGCGTCATTGTTTGGTTAAATGAGAAATTTTGGAAATTTGATTATGTAAATTTCTCCCTTCGGAATATATACAAACTTTTGTTGCACACCGCTTTAGTGCGGGAAATTATTTTAAGTACATAACATAAAGTGATGCATATTCAGACCGTAGCGATTCATTTGAAAAGGTCGTTGCGCTTATTTTATCATTGTCGTTAATAGCATGAATAGGGATCAAATGATTTCGAAATATTCTCTTATCTGTGTGACGTTGTGACCGCTTTGTGCACCTGCCGAGTAAACGGTAGTGGATTTTTTACTCGCATGTTTAATTGTATAAATCATATGAACTTGGAGGTTTTATAAAATGTTAAATTGGCATATTTATCTTGGAAAACCCTTGAACTCATTAGAACCATAATTTTAACCCCTCCTGGCGAAAGGACAGTAATAAGGATTAGAGGCGTCCTTGGGAATTTGAAGCGTCGAATGAGACGACCTGTGGTCAGTCCGAATTTTGGGACTTCGGGTTCATGGCTTGGTTCACGCGGAAGTAATTGAGACGTTAGGCTTGTGCCTTCTCTTAGTTAATTAAGTGATGATCTTCCCATCTCGATAAGCCTTCGGGTTAAATTTGTGTATGGTCGTGTGGGTATGGTTGGTTTTGAATTTGTGGATTATTGGTACGTCGGCATATTAATTATCTGTGGTGTGCCACCTTATTAGGTATTGGTGAATAAGGATGATATTATGGTTGGCTAATAAAGCGGTATGATTTGGGGTTTAAATTCCATGAGTAGGCGTCAACTTTATTCGGCATTGCAACTCGGAAGTGAAATGTTTGGTGGATTTCCCACGTTGCAAAATTGCCATTCCAAGGATAGGTGTCGACACTCTAATTGGAGGACAATAAATGTTGGTGTGCTTCAGTGTACTTCCGAAAGATCTAGTGTGTCTGCAGGTCAAGTGGTAACCTTAAGAAAATTAGATGTTGTTGATTAAGAATCAATCATTGGTGTTTTGATAATTGTCAAGACCTTCGCTGATTTGACAATCGATGCTTGAGCGCATAGCGGGGGTTGTGTAACCTTGGTGTTTGGGTTAAGCGACTATCTGTAAAGCGTAATAGTATGTTTCTGGTGGAAACACAATGCTTGGATCTATGGAAGTGTGGGAGCCCTTGCAGACATTGTGTCCGGGTCAGCTTTGAGGAACGGATTTAAAGGTTGCGATGGTTCAGACCAAACTAGTCGTTAGGAAATTTCGTCAAAGGACAATAACTCTTTAGTGATGATGATTTTTTTTTTGAGACATTTGGTGGGAATATCGAGGTAGACTTTAAGTACAAATGAATTATTGAGGAGACCTTGATGCGTCGTAATCAGAAGTATCTAAGGGAATAGTTCGGATTGGGGTATTCTTGATGGAAATGACTAGATAAGGTCGTAAGTTGCTTTCGTGGTAATATGGGAAACATAAGGTTGGGAGGTAACCGAGATCTAATGTTAAGAAAGTGATTAAGCCAGGACTCAACGTTCATCCCGACTTGGGTGAGTTATATGGAAAGTTGAGGTGGATTTTGTGATGACTCGTTATGAGAAACTCAGCGAAAACCTCAAACGAAATGTAATCGGGTCCGTATATGAGGTGAAGTTTCATGAAGGCATCCCTTTGGGATAGGAAATCAATTGATCTCGCCAAGGGCGATGTTGGGTGATTGGTTGGTGCTAGATTTCGAGGACGAAATCTCTTTTAAGGTTAGGAGGATTGTAACGCCCCGAATTTCGAAGAGCATCATTTCAAGTTAATACAGAAATCAGTAGATTTAAAGGGAAAAATAAGATATATGATTTTGGACTTGAATCCTAGATTTTATAGCCTAAATGGATCAAGGATTCAATTACGAGTCCAACGGTTCTTTCCGGAGCAGAAACGGAGCTATAACGAAAAAGTTATGACCAAAACAGTGTTTGGGAATATTCTTCACGGGATGTAGGGCGCACGGTTCGTGCGTTTTCCTTCACAAAGGGCGCACGGGTCGTGCACAACATCAGAGGCAGCGGGTTAAAAACCTGATTCAGCCTCATTTCACCCAAAACTTCATTTCTTCATATCTCTTGATCCACAACTCCGATTTGGGTGATTCAAATTGCTACGGTTTCGTTTTTGAGAGCTCTTAAAGGATATAGCAAGAGATTGGAAGTCTATTGGAGTATACAAGAGTATTTTGTGGTGGTAAGCTCCTAATCTCTCCCATTTCATCTTCTTCACCAAAGTTTTCTAGGGTTTCATCCACCCTTTGTTCTCCCTTTCGTAGATTGGAGGTTTGTAACCATTTTGGTGAACTAGAGGTGTTTTGATTGGTGGATTCAAGCTTGGTTTAAGGTAATCTTCTATTCTCTTCATTTATGGAAGTTAGGGTTTCGGTATCAGTTGGGGTATTCATGTATAAGGTTGGGAAACGATTCTTGGTGGTTGATTATGATTATTTATGGTAGAATATGTATATTTACGATTGAAAATGTGTGGATCTAAGTTTTGGAAGCTTGGGTTGAAGAGTTGGAATGGGTGTCCTCGGAAAGCCTCATTATCTAAAATGATTTTGGAAGTCCTCGGCTTGAGGTTTCAAGTGGCCTTCAAAAGAGCTCGTTGGGTGAAACCTAGATTTAGCCTAAATCTAGCAAGGTAAGTTCAAGTTGATTTGTGAAAACGGTGTACATGCCAAAATGTTTATTTTAAAGTGTTTTACATGAAATGGTTAACTGCTGATAAGTTTTGAGTATTTGGAAGTAAAATATGTTTTACTTGGTTATTTGTCAAGTATGAGTATTTTGATAAGTTTTCATATTTGGTATATTTTGGTTGTTTAATTCCATAAAATGCTCATATTTCGGTTCTTAGCAATTTTGTACAAATAGAGTCCATTTCATGACTTAGGCATCTTTGGTGATTTTTGTACAAACAAGGTCTATTTCATGTCATAAGCATTTTGGGGTATTGCATTCATAAACCCTTTGGAAAACCTTTGGTCCCAATACATGTCGATTTTTGGGTTAATCACATCTTTGAAGTATGTGCCTGCATAAACGTTGTTTAGATACGTTGTGAAAAGTTATTTGTTGGTCAAATGGGATTTTGAGCATTTAAAGTCGGTTTTGACTTAAATGAGCATCGTGGACATTTGTCCCAGTTTTAATGGTTCTTTGAGGAGCCCATGTTCGATATACCTCTTAATGCATTTTATTGCAGAATTATGATAATTACAGGCTCGAGTGATTTAGTCATTCATGAGTAGTCGTGTAATTGTAGACTGTGTTGCATTGAATCCATAGGTACATTAGTCAATCTTATTTGATGGTCAATTGGGTGGTACGGGGTTGGACTCCGGGACTCTTGGTTTATGACCTTGTCTTTACGAGTAGGCACTAAGAGTGGTTGATTTTCGGTTGAGCTATTATGACTATGGGTAGTCCTCTGATGGGCGTTGGGACCTTCGCCATGTGGGGTAATGCCTTCGTTGTATCCCCCGTGTGCCGAGCCTTTGGCGGTAATTCCAGTGTTGTTCGCTAAGGTCAGCTGTCTCTTTGGGTGAAACTTGTTAAGAGGTCGTAGGGACACTTGGGCTTGCGTGTCGTGAAGTGTCGTACGATCAACGTTGTTTGAGTGGCATACTTTTGTGTTCCTCCGCTCTCAACGGATACGGGTATCCCACGTTGTCGGTCCGCTGTGTGTTGGATATTTAATTGTCCATACTTTAATATTTGGATTTCATTCCATTTTATGGTCGCGTGAGTATTAAGTTTCAGTTCCATGTTTCAATGGCGTATCATATTTATATGGATTGTTTCCGTTATTTAGGGGTCGGGTATTATGTCCCCCCCCCCCCCCCCGAGTTTTGGGGTGTCTCGGGATATGAAGTTTTATTTACATTTTTACAAGTGAGTATCGAACCATGATCCCGTTTTGGGTGAGTTACGGGTTGCATCGTTTTACAAGAAATGTGGGTTTAGGAGCATTTGTTAAGTCTAAATATTGTATCCAAGATTTAATAGGAAAGTCAACAATGTAAAAGTCAACATTGTCTAAGTCAAAGCTAGTTTAGTTTCCTTAGCCATTAAGGCTTTGTTTTAGATAGTGAGTATATAAGGGTTTGTGTTGTGTAATCTTGTAACTACGAGAGATGCTCATACATTGTAATTCAGAGACATGTGATATGAATACAAGATCTACTTTCTCTCTCTAGACTTTCTCTCTCTAGTTCTTGAGCTTTATTGTCATAAATTGAGTAATTGCTTGTTGTGATTGGGATTTATGTTTAACAATTGGTATCAGAGTCGTACCAAATTTTTCAGGAATGAATTGATCAGAGTTTGAATTGAAATTTGTGAGATTTTAATCGAAAATTCTGAATTTTTCGAAAGTTTTTCACAAAAACGAGTTCGTTACTGTTCATTCGAATTTTTGTGGAAAATCGTTTTTATTTGCAAGATAATGGTTTCTTTGGATGCGAATTGTGTTTTGGATTGATTTATGTTTAGATTCCATATCGAAATTCGTTCAAAATCGATTCCAATTTTCGTTTTTTTTTTAGTTTTTCTTGAACACGAGTTCGGTATCTGTTCTTGATCGAATTCGTGTAATTTGTTGTTTTAATCGAAAATTGATTGCATGTGTGAGTTTAGAACTGTTTTTCGATGATGCTGACAGGTTCTTGAGATCAATTGTACAAGTTTTGATCGATTTAAGTTTGAATATGTCAAGAACTCGACTTTGCGCTTCATTCATACGGTCTTGAGAAGAAAATCACACTTTGCGCTTCAAAGCTCAACCCGCAAAGTCTATCTTTGCGTATCTCTCAGTAAACGCAAAGTCTTACTTTGCGCGTCTTGCATCACCCGCGAAGTTGAACTTTGCGCTTCATACTTCACCCGCGAAGTATTAGTTTGTGATTCACACAGGACCCGAAAACCTCTTCTTGCGTTTCAAGTTCAAAACGCAAACGTACTTTGCGTATTTTGTTGGAACCGAAAAACCTCTAGTTTGCGCTTTATCTGTCCTTAGTTAAAAAAAAAAAAAAAAAAAAGTCTGTAATTTTTTTTTAGTGTGTCATCTAAATTTTTTTTTTTAAAACTTTGTGTCATAACTAATGTTTTTCAAATTTTCAATTTTTAATATTTTTCGAAAATTTTCAATTCTATCTGGTTGTTATTTTTCTGATATATAGTTTGGGACGGTCATTCACTTCAAGTTGATTACTTTTTCAAGATGTCAAATTTCTACAGATCTGATATATCTGGTATTGAAACTGAAAGAAATGATCTGAAATTGAAAAATTCAGAATACCTCAAAAGGATTCAGGATTTGCAACTTAAATTGTTCACCCGTATTAAAACTCCTGAATGTATTCAGTGTACTAATAATCGTTCTAAATTTTCAGATATCTCTATGAGAAAGAAAAAGAGATAAAAGAGAAAGAGAGAGAGATTATAACTCTACAAAGCCAACTGAAGACAACTGAACATAAATCATCTGAGCCACAAGCAGAATCAGTTGAGCTTCAAAACGAGTTGAAGGCTTTCAAAGAGAAGACGAAGGAATTGGAATCTGAGAACTCTGAGCTTAAAAAGAATTTATCTGATTTGGAAAAACAGCTTGTTGAAAATAAAGCTGATTTTGAAAGTGAAAAGAAAATTTTTTCAAAGAAGTTCTCAGATTTCTCCAAGAAATGTTTTGAAGAGAAAAAGATAGTGGAGCTTAAATGCTTAAAACTTTCTCAACAAATCTCTGGTTTTGAGAAAGTATTGATTTTGGAAAGAGAGAAGTTTGAAAAAGAAAAAAAGGCCATAGAACAAAAGAATTTAGGATTATTCAAAGAACTATTAGGCCAGAGAAATGATTCAGAAAAAGGATTTGAAGAAGAAAGATCCATATTTGAGTCTGAAATCAAGAAACTAACTTCAAAATTATCTGAATTGTCTGCTGCTGCGCTGAAAGAACAAAGAACGAAGTCTGAATTCAAGACGAAGATTGACCAGCTTGTGAAAGAAAGAGATGACTTTACATCAAAGATCAAAGAGCTTGAAAAATCTGTTTCAAGTTCAAATCAGAAATTCATTTCTTCACAAAGGTCGGTCAAATCATTTAATCAGATTCGTCACACTAACCTTTTATTTGATGAATATTTAGATGGTTCAGATTCTTATCCAAGGAGAAAAAGTTTCAAGAAAGAGAAACTGGTGTGGAAAAAGAAACCAGTCAAAGATGATAAGGAAAATGAGCTGAAAGAGAAGAAATCATGTGTACCTGTGCACAAAGCAAAGAAGAACAAAACACTTTTGTGATTGGGATTTATGTTTAACAACATTGTCTTTAAAAATGCATATTATGAGAAAATGTGTCGTTTCCATTTGAAGTATAACATTTCGAAGGATCTTGCTTTAAACTGATTTCCTTTCTTTTAAAGATTTATTTATTCATGTTGAAACTCTTGAGCTCACTAGGCGTTAAGTCTAACCTTTTTTATTTTTCGGCATGTGCATCAGGTTTTCAAGGTGGGGAGTTGGTTCTAGCAGTCCTATGAAGAGTAGAGCCTTAGCTAGATCCGAAAGTAAGTATTCGGTGAAGTCTTCCGCTATATGGAGATAGTGACTATGCATGGATATTAGTAGCACCCGTCCTTTATAGTCCGTATGTATAAGATGATTTATGTGTATTGTAGTTGAAGCTAAATTCGTGGTTGTAGATGATTAATTTATTGATGTATTTAGAAATTTTTTAATAAGTTGTTATCTTCAGATTTGAGGGTGTAACATGTTTCATCTGGTGAATCTTTGTTACCAAAATGACGACTACGTCCCTTTCGAATTAAAAACAACTTCCAATTAAAACCGTAGGATCAAAACCAAGTTAAAGCTTAGATCGGTTCTCACGGTTCTTAACTTTTTTTGTGGTTCTCATTTGATTACCGTAATATATATATATATATATATATATATATATGTGTGTGTGTATATATATATAGTGAAAGGATATTTTGCAACCCACATCTTAACCGTTGAATTCATGATCGACGGTTATTTAATTTTTATTTTTCTGTTTTTTTTAATTAAAAATATTGGGCTCCATATCTATTGTAACCGCCGATCATGAATCCGACGGTTAAGATGTGGGTTGCAAGGTTTGCAACATTTTTAAGGGTTCCAAATAAAACAACCCCTATATATATACATATATAGAGAGAGAGGGGGAGGGGAAGGATCATGCGAGAAGCAAACTAATTTGCGAGAAGCCGAGAAGGAATGTGGGCCACATAATTTATTAATTAAAAAAACCATAAATAAAAAATAGTTTTAGAAATTAAGATAATTATCATTTTAAATTGGATAAATCCTTAAAATTCCCATTAAATCTTTTACATTTATTTATTTTGTAATTTCAATTATTTATTAATTTTTTTTCTAAATATACTTTTAATAAAAAAAATTCACAATTTTAACCAAATATCACACGTGATATCACTATATGAATATTAATGCATATCAAATATCATATTATTACATGTGATAATTGTATATATTTTAGTTAATCATATGTGATTATGTATACTTCTATTTATAGATCTTTTTGTGATGTAAATATTATCGCATGTGATAATTATATATATATTTTTTAATCATATGTGATTATGTATACTTCTATTTATAGATCTTTTTGTGATGTAAATATTATCACATGTGATAATTGTGTATATTTTAGTTAACCATATGTGATTATGTATATTTATATTTATTGATCTTTTTGTGATGTAAATATTATCAAATGTGATTATGCGTCATTTATATTCAGACATACATTATGATATGTGATATTTACAAAAATCCACCTAGTGGGATCATATGTAATACATAATAATATATCACATGTTAAACGAAGTTAATCACATGTGATTCAAAACGTAAATCTAAAAAATATAGAAAATGGTGAAATAAATAATGAATTAGTTATAAATATCACATGTGATATTTGATGAAAATTATGATTTTATCTAGAAAATAATAATATAAATTTGATAAAAAAAATTATGAATTTATTAAAATTAAAAAATAAATAAATTTAAAAGATATTATGAGATTTTTAAGTATTTATCCAATTCAAATTGTAATTATCCTAATTTTTAAAAAAAATAATTTATTTATGTTATTTTTTAATTAATAAATTATGTGGCTCTTATTCCTTCTCGCATTCTCGCAAATTGACTATCTTCTCGTTTGAACCTGCCCAATAGAGAGAGAGAGAGAGAGAGAGGTTCATTTGAGAAATGGTAAATATATGAGAAATAGAGAAGTAATCTTATCCATTTATCTGGTCAACATTTGCGGCTTTGACCGCGAAGCACCGGATAATTCTTGCGTGGTCTATAGATGGTAGAGGGGTAGTTTCGTAAAATACGCGGGATGAGTTCTGTAACACCCCGAATTTTAGACATCATTTGATGTTTATCACTTATGATTTATGTTCAGAAGTTCCCAAACTGTTATAGAGTTTTTTTAGATTGTTGGAGCCAAAATTTTGTATCGTCGCATCGGATTCGGACAGCAGCTAGAGTGGGGCCACGACTATGCCCGTGATTGTGCCCGTGGCACTGTCGCCAGAGACAAAGTCGCGCGGAGATCATCACTCGCGGTACCAATAGCGCGACTGTGACAGGCGATAGTGCCATGTCACAGTCGCATGTGTCATAGTCGCGATCCAAAGGTAGGTCGTGGTACAATTCGAGCAACTGTGCCCCGCGACTGTGCCAATGGCATTGTCGTCGTGGCACTGTCGCACGCGGCCAACAGAGGTTTTTTTTTCATTTAATGCAATTTTGTGTGTTTTGAGCCTCATTTTGGGTTGTTCTTCAAGAGGTTGATTTTCACACACTAAGGTGCGATTTTCACACACATTTCTTCCCCTTCTCTCTTCATTTATTGTTGGGTTGTTTAATCATTAAGGTTTGGCATTTATTAGGGTTCTAAGGTTGTAGAAGCTTTGCTACTCCAGAATCTAAGGATCCAAGTCTCCTTCCATTCATTCCTCAAATTTCTAGGGTTTTCCATATTCTAGGGTTTTACACTACAATCCTATTGGTGAGTCTCCTAAACCCTAACTATTTATACTTGTATTGTTATGTGTTAAATGATTATTGCAAAATGTTCAAGTAAGCTAAAATTAGGGTTTATGTATTTGCCATGTATGAGGATTTGATATTGGAGGAATCATCTAATATGGTGAGGATTGTTATATGTATGATCTAAATGCAATGATTGTGTATGAAGATGATTTATGTCGGGTATAGAAAAATGAGTAGTATTATTCTTATCAGCATTTGGATCAATGACTTCCAATGTGGTCATTTTAATGTCACTCTAGTAATCAAGTATGTAATTCACATGAGAATGCTTTACTATGCTTTTAAATGGTACGTGTTTATCGCATGAAAGGTGTCAATCATACGTTTATATGCAAGATTCAAATGTGGAGGTTACGTCTAATTCCTTGTGCACGGGGAATTAGATGGTTCTTATATAACATGGAATTGTTGACCATTGGGTCTTTAGCGAGGAGGCAATAGGTGACGCAAGTCTCCGAGTTGTAACTCGTCTACTTTGGATAGGCACCCATGTCCATAAGTCCTTGGAGCGTAACTCGACGGAGTAAGCGTTAGAGGCATAAACGGTCTGAGGATTGTGATGTCCGGCGTGGCATGGGAACTAGGTCTGAGATATGTGGTGAAATCCAATTTAACATCGTGGGTGACTCCACTCATGTGTTCTCGTCACCCAAGGTGGAACGGGTACGTCCCGTTAAATGGAGTTTATCTCTGGTGAATTGTACAGGTGTTAATTTCTTATCACAAATCGGGGTGAAGGCATGAGTTATTCTAAAGGCGTATCGGTAACACTTACTTGCTTTAAATGCACTCTTTGATAGATGTGATCAACTTGTAGTTTCGCCTTGACTTCAATCTAACACTTGTGCATGTGTTTTGACTCACAGATTCGGTTAGCGGTGTGCTAGGGCACCTTGATTCGCCAAAAGCACACCTAGGAGCACCCATGGTTCGGGAATTTTTGGGATCTTGAGAGAAGAGCGATTTTGGAGACGTAGCAACACCCACATTTAATCAATTTAATTAAATTGTTCTAGATTAATTAGGTTGTTGTGTATTATGTTTCATTTTTACCGCTACACCCGATTGTTCAAACTAACCCACGTTTTTGGGGTTTTAGTTGTTCGTAATTACAGGTTTTAAATCCTTACTTTTAGCAGTCATGTTTTCGAAATTTTAAGTTTTATTTTACCTCAAATTTTAGGGCGTTACAAGTTGGTATCAAAGCTTTAGTTTAAGTGAACTAGGTATATAAATTTGATGCCTAGACTTAAGTTGAGACTATTAGGCTATAGATTGCGAGCGTTGGGTAAAATTTCTAAGATGGGACGACCTTAGAGTCAACAGAAACTACGTCGTTAAGAATTGTAAAAATGGTAGCGAGAATCTTTATGTAGTGTATGTTCATAATTTCAATTAGCTACTGTTATTATGAATATATGGTTTCGTGAATGTGCTTGAATTACTATGATTATGATGATCAATGAACCGTAGGAGTATGTTTCTTGTGTAAATCTTGAGTTGCTTATTTTCTTTCTCTCCGAATTGTGTGGCAGATCCGAAATGTTAAATACTCGGAGTCGACCATTGATCGAAGGAGAAATGCATGAGGATAGTTCGTCTAACCTGAATCCTGTAGTCGGGGTGGCGACTATAGTTCTTCCCAAAATGCCTCCGATATTCACCGAAGAGGTAGAACACATACCTAGAGTGGAGTTAGCCTCCACGAATCCGGTCATGCAAGAAGCAAACCCTCAAGGGGACTTGATGGTCAGTGTTATGCAAATGGTGACTTCGGCCATGGAGAAACAGCAGGAGGTATTTATGAAAATGTTAGAGGAAAGGGATGCCAGCCTTCGGACACCGGAGGTGGTGGCGGAGAATGCGGTAGCCGATTCGGGTGGTACCGGAGGCGGGATCCGTACAGGGGGGTTGGTAACTCCAGAGACAAGATAAGATGGGAAGGGTTGTTCGTATAAGTCCTTCATGGGTTGCAAGTCGCCAGAGTTTGTCGGGGTCGATGATCCTGTGACTTGCATGAAATGGTTGAGGGAAATTGAGCAAGCCTTCAGGGCTTGCGGTTGCGACGAGAGCCAGAAGGTGAATTTTGGTTCGCAAATGTTTTGGGGTGCGACTCTAATCTGGTGGGATGTTCACACCGCGACTATCGGGGAAACTGTTTTGGCAAAGATGTCATGGGCTACGTTTAAGGAAAAAGTTTTGGAGGAATATTGCAACGAGCAGGAGATGGATTTGATCGAAGAAGAGTTCCAAGCTTTAACAAAGTGGGATTTGACGGTGAAGGAGTATACCCGTCTCTTCATGGAGAAGTTAAACCTTGTGGGGCACGTGGCCCCAACCGAAAAGGAAAAGATAAAGGCCTATCTGAAGGGCCTACCCGCGGAAATAGGAAACAGAATCCGCAACTCAAAAGCTACAAATCTTCAGGAAATCATCGAGGAGGCTAAGATAATGGAAAGGGTCTACACAAAAGACAAGGAAGAAAAGTCTAAGGCCGCGGAAAAGAAGAAAGGAGAGAGCTCACCCACTCCGTTCAAGAAACCGAAATATCAACCCAACATGAGAAGAGTTGATAATCGCCGAGAGGCAAATTGGTGTTCCAAGTGCAAACGCAAGCACTTTGGTTCTTGCAACTCTCACTCCAACCCTCTTACGTGTTTCAAGTGTGGCAAGTCGGGTCACACTAGTCAAAGTTGCTCCTTCCAATGGTCGGTATGCTTCGAGTGTCGGGAACCGGGTCACGTCAAGAGGGATTACCCCAAGCTAAAGGGTGGAGCTAGAGGGGGAAACCCACCGATTCAACCAAAGAAGGAAACCGTCCCCAAGGCTCAAGGGAGGTCCTTCCAAATGTCGAGAGAGGAAGCAAAGGAGGCCATCGACGTGGTGTCGGGTACATTCTTACTCAACTCCCTTGCTGCTAAGGTGCTATTTGATTCCGGTGCAAATTTCTCTTTCGTATCTCTTGTTTTTTGCAAAGAATTGAATGTACCTACTAGTACTTTTAGCAATGCTTTAGTAGTAGAAATAGCGAATGGGGAACAAGTGATCTTGCGAGAAGTGTTAGAAAAGTGCCATCTAGATATTAGTGGGGAATTATTCGTTGTGGATCTACTCCCTATGGAAATCGGGAGTTTCGACGTGGTGATTGGGATGGACTGGTTGTCACAACACAAGGCGGAGATTTTATGCTCGAAGAAGATGATCAGATTACCGACTTCCAGTGGGGGTTTTGTCTTCGTCTACGGAGAGAAGCGTAAGGGTGAAGTGACTCTTATTTCTTCCATCAAAACAAGTAAGTGTCTTGCAAAGAATTGCCCATCGTTCCTTGCCTACGTGTTAGACGCCAAGGAGGAGAAGAAAAACATGGAAGACGTCCGGGTCGTTAGTGAGTATCCGTATGTTTTTCCTGACGATCTACCGGGCTTGCCGCCTGACCGCCAAGTGGAGTTCAGAATCGATTTAGTTTCGGGAGAGACACCGATTGCTCGTGCGCCTTACCGTCTCGCCCCAACCGAAATGCAAGAAATGATGTCACAACTCCAAGAGTTGTTGGAGAAAGGATTCGTGAGGCCGAGTTCCTCGCCTTGGGGAGCTCCAGTACTTTTCGTCAAAAAGAAGGACGGGTCGATGCGGATGTGCATCGACTACCGAGAATTGAACAAGGTGACCGTAAAGAACAAGTATCCACTACCCCAAATTGATGATCTCTTCGACCAACTGCAAGGAGCCGGATGTTTCTCCAAGATCGATCTTCGACCGGGCTATCATCAAGTGAAGGTTAGAGAAGAAGACGTTTCCAAGACCTCCTTTAGAACCCGTTATGGTCACTACGAGTTCTTGGTTATGCCTTTTGGGCTAACTAACGCACCGGCGTTATTCATGGATTTGATGAACCGAGTTTGCCGACCATTTTTGGACAAGTCGGTCATAGTGTTCATCGATGATATCTTGGTGTACTCAAAGAATGATGAAGAGCACGAGCGACACCTCAGGGAAGTGCTAGAAGTGTTGAGGGATGAGAAGCTATATGCCAAATTTTCCAAGTGCGAATTTTGGCTAAGAGAGGTTCAGTTTTTGGGTCATGTGGTGACAAGTGAAGGAGTAAAGGTAGATCCGTCAAAGATCGAGACCATGATGAACTGGGAGTCGCCAAAAAGTTCCACGGAAATTCGGAGTTTCTTGGGTCTAGCCGGTTACAGGTTACTATAGAAGATTCATCCAAGATTTCTCCAAGATCGCCTCACCTTTGACGTCTCTAACAAAGAAGAATGTGAAGTTCCTTTGGACCAAGAAGCAAGAGTAAGCCTTTCAGACTCTCCAAAGGAAGTTGTGTGAGGCGCCAATCTTAACCCTACCCGAGGGGACAGAAGACTCTGTGGTCTATAGCGACGCATCTAAAATGGGTTTGGGATGTGTCTTGATGCAAAGAGGCAAGGTCATAGCTTATGCATCAAGGCAATTAAAGGAGCATGAAAAGAATTACCCAACTCACGATCTTGATCTAGCGGTGGTGGTGTTCGCCTTGAAGTTGTGGCGACACTACCTATATGGAATGAAGTGTACCCTCTTTACCGACCATAAGAGCCTGAAGTATGTCTTCGATCAGAAAGAATTGAATATGCGGAAAAGGAGATGGCTTGAGCTACTCAAAGATTATGACTGTGAACTTCAATACCATCCCGGAAAAGCAAATGTGGTCGCGGACGCCTTGAGCCGGAAGGAGTATAGTAGCGGTGTTCAAGCCACCTTCGCAAGGGTGGATGTGGTCTCAATCTTAATCGACAAAATCAAAGTGTCACAGTCGGAAGCGCTTCTTGAAGCAAACCTCAAATGTGAAATTATGGTGAAGCAATATCTCCAATTGACCGAAGATGGAAGGGGTTTGAAGTTATACCAAGGTCGAATCTGGGTGCCAAAGATCGGGGGATGTCGGGACTTGTTATTGGAGGACGTGCACAAGTCCAAGTACTCAATTCATCAGGGAAGCACTAAGATGTATCGATACTTAAAGCTCAACTATTGGTGGCCGGTGATGAAGCTAGATGTGGCTAATTATGTGGAACAATGCATAACTTGCCTACAAGTGAAGGCGGAGCACCAACGCCCATACGGTAGTCTTCAATCTTTGGAAATACCAGAGTGGAAGTGGGAACACATCACCATGGACTTTGTAACCAATCTACCGAAGACTTTGAGAAACCACGATACCATCTGGGTAATAGTGGATCGCTTGACCAAAAGCGCACACTTTTTGGCCATGCGAGAGACCCTACCGATGGACAAGTTGGCCAAGTTATATATAGATGAAGTGGTCTCAAGGCATGGAGTGCCACTTTCTATTGTATCCGACCGGGATATCCGCTTCACATCTCACTTTTGGGATAGTTTACAAAAGGAGTTAGGTACAAGAGTTAAGTTGAGTACCGCCTATCACCCACAGACAGACGGACAGAGCGAGAGGACCATCCAGACCCTCGAGGACATGTTGAGGTCTTGTGTCATTGACTTTAGGGGAAGTTGGGATGCACACCTTCCACTAGTGGAATTCGCCTACAATAACAGTTATCACTCAAGTATTGGCATGGCGCCATTCGAGGCATTGTAAGGAAGAAAGTGTAGGACACCCATGTGTTGGTTAGAAGCGGGGGAGAAACAGTTTGCCGGAACGAAAATCGTGCAAGAGACGGCCGACAAAGTGAAAGTCATCAGGGAGCGTTTGAAAGTGGCACAAGATCGACAAAAGAGCTACGCGGACAAGAAGAGAAGACCGGTCGAGTTCCAAGTGGGGGAGCGGGTGATGCTGAAAGTATCACCATGGAAGGGATTGATAAGGTTCGGAAAGCGTGGGAAGCTCAGTCCCCATTTCCTTGGACCCTTCACCATCTTGGAGCGTATTGGGCTTCAAGCCTACAAATTGGATCTTCCGCCCGAGATGGACGGAATTCACCCCACCTTTCATGTGTGCTACTTGCGGAAATGTCTAGCCGAAGAATAAAGTGTCATTCCTCTATCGGAAATTAGAGTGGACAACAATCGATGTGTAGAGGAGCCCGAATCTATCCTCGAAAGGAAGACGAAGAGGCTACGGCACAAAGAAGTGGTCATGGTGAAGGTTCAATGGAAACACCACCACGGAACCAACGTGACTTGGGAATCAGAGGAAGACTTGAGGAGGAGATATCCTCACTTGTTTGTTTAGCTTGGGATTTCGAGGACGAAATCCATTATAAGGGGTGGAGGATTGTAACACCCCGAATTTTAGACATCATTTGATGTTTATCACTTATGATTTATGTTCAGAAGTTCCCAAACTGTTATAGAGTTTTTCTAGATTGTTGGAGCCAAATTTTTATATCGTCGCATCGGATTCGGACAGCAGCCAGAGTGGGGCTGCGACTATGCCCGCGATTGTGCCCGTGGCACTGTCGCCAAGGCAAAGTCGCGCGGAGATCATCACTCGCGGTACCAATGGCGCGACTGTGACAGGCGATAGTGCCATGTCAAAGTCGCATGTGTCATAGTCGCGTGCCAAGGGTAGGTGTGGTACAGTTGGAGCGGCTGTGCCTCGCGATAGTGCTAATACTGTGCCAATGGCACTGTCGTCGTGGCACTATCGCGTGCGGCCAGCAGAGGTTTTTTTTCATTTAATGTGATTTTGTATGTTTTGAGCCTCATTTTGGGTTGTTCTTCAAGAGATCGATTTTCACACACTAAGGTGCGATTTTCACACACATTTCTTCCCCTTCTCTCTTCATTTATTGTTGGGTTGTTGAATCATTAAGGTTTAGCATTTATTAGGGCTCTAAGGTTGTAGAAGCTTTGCTACTCAAGAATCTAAGGATCAAAGTCTCCTTCCATTCATTCCTCAAATTTCTAGGGTTTTCCATATTCTAGGGTTTTACACTACAATCCTATTGTTGAGTCTCCTAAACCCTAACTATTTATACTTGTATTGTTATGTGTTAAATGATTATTGCAAAATGTTCAAGTAAGCTAAAATTAGGGTTTATGTATTTGCCATGTATGAGGATTTGATATTGGAGGAATCATCTAATATGGTGAGGATTGTTATATGTATGATCTAAATGCAATGATTGTGTATGAAGATGATTTATGTCAGGTATAGAAAAATGAGTAGTATTATTCTTATCAGCATTTGGATCAATGACTTCCAATGTGGTCATTTTAATGTCACTCTAGTAATCAAGTATGTAATTCACATGAGAATGCTTTACTATGCTTTTAAATGGTACGTGTTCATCGCATGAAAGGTGTCAATCATACGTTTATATGCAAGATTCAAATGTGGAGGTTACGTCTAATTCCTTGTGCACGGGGAATTAGATGGTTCTTATATAACATGGAATTGTTGACCATTGGGTCTTTAGAGAGGAGGCAATAGGTGACGCAAGTCTCGGGGTTGTAACTCGTCTACTTTGGATAGGCACCCATGTCCATAAGTCCTTGGAGCGTAACTCGACGGAGTAAGCGTTAGAGGCATAAACGGTCTGAGGATTGTGATGTCCGGCGTGGCATGGGAACTAGGTCTGAGATATGTGGTGAAATCCAATTTAACATCGCGGGTGACTCCACTCATGTGTTCTCGTCACCCAAGGTGGAACGGGTACGTCCCGTTAAATGGAGTTTATCTCTGGTGAATTGTACAGGTGTTAATTTCTTATCCCAAATCGGGGTGAGGGCATGAGTTATTCTAAAGGTGTATCGGTAACATTTACTTGCTTTAAATGCACTTTTGATAAATGTGATCAACTTGTAGTTTCCCCTTGACTTCAATCTAACACTTGTGCATGTGTTTTGACTCACAGGTTCGGTTAGCGGTGTGCTAGGGCACCTTGATTCGCCAAGAGCACACCTAGGCTAGGAGCACCCATGATTTGGGCATTTTTGGGATCTTGAGAGAAGAGCGATTTTGGAGACGTAGCAACACCCACATTTAATCTAGTTAATTAAATTGTTCTAGATTAATTAGTTTGTTGTGTATTATGTTTCATTTTTACCGCTACACCCGGCTGTTCAAACTAACCCACGTTTTTGGGGTTTTAGTTTTTCGTAATTACAGGTTTTAAATCCTTACTTTTAGCCGTCATGTTTTCGAAATGTTAAGTTTTATTTTACCTCAAATTTTAGGGTATCCCATAAGTTTCACAAATGTATCACAATGTGTGACTCTGTGATACATCTATTTTCTACAGATATCATATCACCTGTAGTTTCATCGTTCACCTTGTTGGAATACGAGAGATAGCACCCATCGTTTTCACCTTGTTGTATTCCAATTCATTGGGACTAATGGACGAAGATCGATCGGAATCTATAGAATTTTCATTATCCATTGAATGAAATAGAACGAGATTAATAAAGAATAAATAAAATTGCAGGCTAATGTAAAAAAAAATGACAAACATGGAAGGGATGAAACGAGATGAATAAAGAAGACACAGTGTTGCAGGCTAATATAAAAAAAAACACTGTCAACGACGGAATGGATGAAACAAGAAGAATAAAGAAGAAATCGAATAGCAGGATACTGTAAAAAAAAACAATGTCACGGTGGAAGGGATGATGCAGTCGATACCATGTTTAAAACCAAATCAAATTATCAAAATCAGAATATCTCCTAATTAGTTGGTTGAGATAATGAAGGAAACAAAATATTTAATTTAACATTGATTGATATCTTTCTGTTACAAATTTGATTTTAATGTTAAGTAATTTAGTAAATGACTAAAATATCCTTCATTATTAATTTTAAAAAAACATATAAATGGATGGTTGAGATTGGATCTCACAGTTACCACAATCTAATAGAGAGAGAGAGAGAGAGAGAGAGGAAAGTTCAAATAAAAAACTCAACTTTCATTGTGCAAATGAGCACAAATCTCAGTCACTCCATCTCTATCGATCCAACAACTCATATTAAATAGGGTTTTTAATATTAAGATGATTAAGGGTAAAAATGGAAGATAATTTAAACTCACATCTACCATATTTGATTTTTATTTTCTTTTTTGATTAAAAACTTTTACCCACTTAAAGTTTAAAATAAAGTATCTTAAAAATTACTAATATTTTAATCAAACAAATTACATCAAAAAAACGAAAATTTTGTGCTCTTCGATATGACATCCATCTCGATATAGTTTTTTTTTGTTTTAACCGTTTTTTACGTGAAATGTTATATATGTGTGATATTCATTATGAATATTTATGTACGTTCAAGTTTGTACAACACCTCGACACCGTAAGTATGTAACTCGACATCACCTTCTTCAACACTTTCTTCAACGACGTAAGGTATCGTGTTCTTCAGCACCATAACCCAACACCCATTGAGACGAATCGAGAACTTATCGAGCAATTCGGTCGTGAACCGGGGAACAAAAGAGAGTGTGTCACGTCTCCACACCTTCACAGGTCATTCATGTATTATTCATCATGAATAATGTATCATTCAGGATGAATAATACAACATTCAAGGTGAATAATACACGATTCATGAATTTGTGTATTATTCATCCTGAATGTTGTGTAATTCATCCTGAATATTGTATTATTCATCATGAATAATGAATGAACGTTCACATTTGTTATTCATACTGAATGTGGGACATCTGAGGATGCGCATACATATTCATAATGAATTAAACCAAATTTCGGTTGTGAATTGGAAAACAAAAAAGAGAGTGTCATGTGTCTACACCTTCACGGGTCATTCATATATTATTCATCATGAATAATGTAACATCCCCCGTCCCCGTGGTTCGGAACGAGTGATGTCACGAACGGAACTTAACATAATTACGCAACTAAATCAAAGCTACTAATAACTCTAAACATATATTACAATCCATAATTTTTACACTTCAAAAAGTGTTTATAAACTTAGAACATATACGATAAAGTAAGTCTAATAACTTCAAAATTTTCACGCTCGATCTCAAGTCCCGTCCTCGTAATCCTCACTTTGAACCTGCCGTGTCAGAAACAAAAACACGGCTGAGCACAGGGCTCAGTGAATGGATTATAATATAAATTCGTAAATAATAATGAAAACATCGATAACGAAGCGGAAGATAAAAAAATTCGATTCGAAGAAAGTTCTTGAGACTGAAGTTCATAGTTCATTTAAATCAAAAGAAACGTTCGGTAATATAATCAAAAGCAATAATCTCAAGAACAGTTCACACTTTAACTTCAAAATGTAATATAAATAAAGTCCGTCAATTCCAGTCGTTGTGTTCGTGGGGTGGCCAAACCACACGAACTGGGTCGGCATGCGGGCACACACAACGGATCCCCCGTGAATTTAACCACGGTCACATATTCTGTGGGTAAAGTTCTAGAATCGATTCATCCGCCCTGGAGCCAACAAAGTCAGCCAAATCCTCCCAGAGTGGGTTCACGTAAGCCACATAGGCTTAACTCTGGTGGACCGTCATCTGCAGGACGCTATGACAACAAAGCCGCCATAGAAGGCATCCCAAATAATGTGCCCATTTATTGGGTTCTTCTAAAATCAATGAAAACTAAACATGTGCCACTTACCCAAATGGCGATCACAGAAATTATAATCTATATACTTCACATTTTTCATAAACAATCTCATACGAGACACATTTTAATAAAACATCAAAATGTTCAAACAATTGATTCAATAAAACAAAATCAATGTGTATGTGTGTGTAAAATTTCGCATTTGTTGATCACGTTTGGTTGATCAATCATAAGGCGGTGAACCACCTTTAGGAAGGGTCAACTACAACAAATAGTTGCCCACGATTCAAAAGAAATGAAATCCATACCTTAACCAAATTGAGACGTAACACGCGAGACTGAAGACGAACTTTAACCCGTTCGATTTCCTATTTAAACCATAAATTTCTATTACTTACATAACATAAAACTCAAAGCTTAATTATCCTAAGCTTAATAATAAAATTATATTCTCTTAAACATTAAACCGATCACTTGGTGTGCGGTTAAACATCTAGTTATAAATATCACCATTTTGATTCTAAACTTTACCCGTTTGTAATTTTGACAAAAACAAACATTCCTATACATGTAAATGATTATAACTTTACAATATATAATCATAATCTACCAACCAACTTCAACTACCCTAACTTACCAACTTAAATAACATAACAAGAAATTTATACCTCTAAGAAGGATTCGTCGCGTAGATTCCGAATATGTAATTATATTTTCGATTACTTCAACGGATTTGATAGAAATTTAGAGAGAAGATGAATTTTTAGAGAGAGAAAAAAATGAGATGAGAATGTCGGTTTGGTGAAAAATGAAAAAAAAGAGATGACGATGGTAATCATGTTTTTATTTGGTTTTGTTGTTTTTTTTTTTTATTTATAAATAGTTTGGTTAAATAACGGTTTTAACCCCTAAACTATCTTTGGTTGTCATTTTGGTTACGGTTCAATTCGGGTAAGAATAATTATACTTTTTATTTTAAAACCGAGTCTTACAATTATTCCCCCCTTAAAAGAGATTTCGTCCCCGAAATCGAATTTAGACAAGAAACTTACATCGATTTAGGAACTCGGGGTACTCCCGTCGCATGTGCTCCTCAGTTTCCCATGTCGCCTCACGTTCAGAATGATTTTTCCATAGAACTTTTACGAAAGGAATCACTCTCTTTCGTGTACCTCTCTCATCACGATCAATAATCGCTTCAGGTTCCTCGCGATAAGAAAGATCAGGTTCTATACGTTCCAAGGGATATTCAATGACGTGTAAGGGATGATAGTTGTACCCTCGAAGTGAAGATACATGGAACACATTATGTATTTGGGATAATTGCGGCGGTAGGGCTAACCGGTAAGCCACAACGCCAACCCTTTCCAGAATTTCGAAGGGACCAATATATCTCGGGCTCAACTTTCCTTTTAGACCGAAACGTCTGATACCGCGAGTTGGGGAAACTTTCAAGAAAACTTTATCTCCCGGTTGGAACTCGATAGGTCGTCGTCGCTTGTCGGCGTAGCTCTTTTGACGAGCCTGAGCCTCTTTCATCATTTGACGCGCAATTTCGACCTTCACGGTAGTAACTTGTACCAGTTCTGGGCCTTCAAGAATACGTTCTCCAACTTCATTCCAACAAGTCGGTGTTCGACATTTTCGGCCATAAAGTGCTTCATACGGGGCCATGTCGATACTTTACTGCCAACTATTATTATAGGAGAACTCTATTAAGTACAAATAACTATCCCAACTTCCATGCCATTCCATCGCACATGCTCGGAGCATATCCTCCAGTGTTTGAATCGTACGTTCAGATTGCCCATCAGTTTGCGGATGAAATGTTGTACTAAAATTCAAACGTGTGCCCCAAGATTTATGTAAACCTTCCCAAAATCGAGATGTAAAACGTGGGTCTCGATCGGAGGTAATTGATACAGGAGTGCCATGGAGACGTACAATCTCACGTTGGAATACTTCTGTCAATTTATCAATTGACCATGTTTGTCGGATAGGAAGAAAATGAGCCGATTTTGTCAGTCGATCAACCACTACCCAAATTGCATCGTGTTCCCATTTCCATATCGGGATGTTCAGCGATTGGAGAAGACCACCCGGACGTTGATGTTCACTTTTAACTTGTTGACAAGTGAGACAACGAGCTACAAAATCGGTGATATCTCGTTTCATTCCAACCCACCAGTAATGAGTCTGTAAGTCGCGATACATTTTTGTTGTACCCGGGTGAACGGAAAACATAGATTTATGAGCTTCGGTCAGAATCTGATCTTTAAGTTCCGAGTTATTTGGAACACAAAGACGATCCCGAAACCACAACACGTGATCATCATCGATCCTGAATTCCGAACTAACATTCTCTTTTGCTTGCTGGAAGTTCGCCCACAATTCACCGTCATCTTGTTGGGCTTCTTTTATCCGAGAAATTAGAGTCGGTTCTACCATCAGATTCGATATAATTTCTGTTTGTGATCTCGGATAGATTTCCAGTCCGAACCGTTCAATCTCCAAAGCTAACTCTGTAGGAACAAGTAACGAGGAAACCTGTCCCACAACTTTACGACTTAAAGCGTCGGCGACTACATTAGCCTTACCCGGATGATACTGTATATGAACATCGTAATCCTTTAGAAGTTCGAGCCACCTCCGTTGACGCATATTTAACTCTTTTTGAGTAAATATATATTTAAGGCTCTTGTGGTCGGTGAAAACTTCACATGTTTCACCGTACAAATAATGACGCCAAATTTTAAGTGCGAAGATAACCGCAGCCAATTCGAGATCGTGAGTCGGATAATTGACCTCATAAGGCTTTAATTGACGTGATGCATATGCGATCACTCTACCGTTTTGCATAAGAACACAACCGAGACCTATCTTTGAAGCATCACTGTAAACTTGAAAACCTCCGGTGCCAGACGGTAATACAAGAACAGGTGCGGTAACCAATCGATGCTTCAATTCCTCGAAACTAGATTCTTGTTCGGAACCCCAATTGAATTTGACTCCTTTTCTGAGTAATCGGGTTAACGGTAGAGATATTTTAGAAAATCCTTCAACGAATCGTCTATAATAACCGGCCAAACCTAGAAAACCACGAACTTCAGATACGTTCGTAGGTCGAGGCCATTTAGTGACAGTTTCAATTTTCGTTGGATCGACTTTGACACCTTCTGCAGAAATTACGTGTCCGAGAAAAGATACTTGATCAAGCCAAAATTCACACTTAGAACGTTTTGCGTATAACTTTTTCGTTCGAAGAGTTTCCAAAACGATGTGAAGATGTTGATCATGTTTCTCTCTTGACTTTGAGTATATCAATATGTCATCAATAAACACGATAACAAAGTCGTCGAGATAATCTTTGAAAACCCGATTCATAAGATCCATAAAGACCGCTGGAGCATTAGTTAGCCCGAAAGGCATTACTAAGAATTCGTAGTGCCCATAGCGAGTTCTGAATGCGGTTTTCGGAATATCACAATCTCGGATACGAAGTTGATGGTACCCGGACCGAAGATCAATTTTGGAAAAGTATCGTGCCCCTTGTAATTGATCGAACAGATCGTCGATTCTCGGCAACGGATACTTGTTACGGATCGTTACTTTATTAAGCTCCCGGTAATCAATACAAAGACGCATCGTACCGTCTTTCTTTTTAACAAAGAGAACCGGAGCTCCCCAGGGTGAAACGTTGGGTCGAATGAAACCTTTCTTTAATAAATCATCGAGTTGAGTTTTGAGTTCCTTCATTTCAGTTGGAGCCATTCGGTAGGGAGCCTTAGAAATAGGAGAAGCTCTCGGAACTAGATCGATGGTAAATTCGACTTCCCGAACTGGTGGTATACCCGGTAAATCGTCGGGAAACACATCAAGATATTCGGAAACAACAGGTACGGGTGCAGATGTAGGGATTATCTGTTCGGGATCTTGTAACGAGGCCAGAAAACCTTCATTACTTTGCCAAGTATACTGGTGCACCGTAATAGAAGTTAAAGCGCTAACATCTTCTTTTGGAGTACCTCCTTGGAAGATTGCCTCTGGTTTGTCAACATCTCCAAATAATATTTGCTTGGCGTTACAGTCTATAGTTGCATGGTGGTGTGACAACCAATCCATACCCAATATTAATGGAAAGTGGGACATATGCATTGGAAGTAGAGTGACCTCCCGTATGCGATCTCCAACAATTAACGGACAATTTGAAAATCGAGTTAACACACAGATTGAACAACCCATTGGGGTAGATATTACGACTGGACATTCGGTGGTTTGTTCATAAGGTTTTAACCGGGATTCTAATTGTTCAGAAACAACAGAGTGTGTTGCTCCGGTATCAAACAAGGCATAAACAGATAAATCATTTAAGTTAACATGGCCTGAAATCATACCCGCTTGAGATTTGTCGCCAGGTAATGCAAAGACTCGCCCACTAGTAGTTGCTTGTTTTCCTTTTCCTTTTCCAGCTTTAGGACAATCTCTGGCCATATGCCCTTGTTCTTGACAATTAAAACACGAACCGGTCATCTTTAGACACGGACCCGGCCGATGTCGAAGATTGCACTGATCACAAATATTAATTGGACTTGAAACATTTTGACTCCCCCTGTTAGAAAACACTGGAAGTCGTGGCGTGAATTGACTTGAACTTTTATATGGTTTAATGTTCGACTTTGACTTTACAAAACGAGGGTTGCCTTGGAAAGATTCAGGTCCACGTTTCTTATTGTCAACGCGTGAAGTTAACTGTTGTTGTTGTGACCGATCAATATTCTTCGCTGCGTCGGCCACTTCAGTAACGGTATTAAAAGGAAGATTCAAGAGACTATCCTTATACTTCGAGTTAAGTGTCCATTTAAACTTATTGGCTTGTTGCGCTTGTGTGTCTGCGGTATTTCCTGCAAAACGAGAAAACTTAAGAAAACGAGCCATGTAGTCGGCAACGGTTTCTTCCTCGCCTTGTTGGATCGTTGAATAGTCTTGCACATAAGCATCGCGATCTGCCGCCGTAAAATACTGATTGAAGAAAAATTCTTTGAAGTTATCCCAATATAAGTTCTTAATAGATGGGTCAGTTTGAACGCAAGCTTCCCACCAATTGTTCGCTTCTTTCTCAAACTTGTAAGTAGCCAAGCGGACCCTGTAATGATCTGGGACATCCAAGACATTGAATATCTTTTCTATGTGTCGAATCCAGTGTTCAGCGTCTACTGAATCTACGGCCATTGAGAAAGATTGAGGTTTCTGTTTATTAAACCTCTCTAGCCATGTATGCATTTCTCCCGTTAGATTACCCGAACTTGATCCAGGATTTCCAATATTTGATGTAGGACCAGAATTTGGATTTGGATTTGTATTCGGATTTGGAGGAAGATTTTGTGCCGTCTGTCGCATAGCCTGAATGGCTTGCTCAAGATATGCAGGCATCATACTTGACATGGTCTGACGGACCACATCAGCAATATTAGGTTCACTAGTACCGCCCACTGGGTTGGGAATTGGGTTACCCTCATGTTGAGATCTGGACTTGCGCGGGCGACCACGTCTCGACATTCTAATACAGAACAACATCAAGATCAGAATTCAAAACAGTTACGGATTGAAAATCAATAAATATAATTAAATTCTAGTATACCCATTCTAATGTCTACCCAATTCTCACAGGTCAAACTTATTTAATCTACAAGTCGTAACCTATGCTCTGATACCATATTTGTAACATCCCCCGTCCCCGTGGTTCGGAACGAGTGATGTCACGAACGGAACTTAACATAATTACACAACTAAATCAGAGCTACTAATAACTCTAAACATATATTACAATCCATAATTTTTACACTTCAAAAAGTGTTTATAAACTTAGAACATATACGATAAAGTAAGTCTAATAACTTAGAACATTCTAATACAGAACAACATCAAGATCAGAATTCAAAACAGTTACGGATTGAAAATCAATAAATATAATTAAATTCTAGTATACCCATTCTAATGTGACCGTGGTTAAATTCACGGGGGATCCGTTGTGTGTGCCCGTATGCCGACCCAGTTCGTGTGGTTTGGCCACCCCACGAACACAACGACTGGAATTGACAGACTTTATTTATATTACATTTTGAAGTTAAAGTGTGAACTGTTCTTGAGATTATTGCTTTTGATTATATTACCGAACGTTTCTTTTGATTTAAATGAACTATGAACTTCAGTCTCAAGAACTTTCTTCGAATCGAATTTTTATATCTTCCGCTTCGTTATCGATGTTTTCATTATTATTTACGAATTTATATTATAATCCATTCACTGAGCCCTGTGCTCAGCCGTGTTTTTGTTTCTGACACGGCAGGTTCAAAGTGACGATTACGAGGACGGGACTTGAGATCGAGCGTGAAAATTTTGAAGTTATTAGACTTACTTTATCGTATATGTTCTAAGTTTATAAACACTTTTTAAAGTGTAAAAATTATGGATTGTAATATATGTTTAGAGTTATTAGTAGCTCTGATTTAGTTGCGTAATTATGTTAAGTTCCGTTCGTGACATCACTCGTTCCGAACCACGGGGACGGGGGATGTTACAAATAATGTATCATTTGAGGATGAATAATACAACATTCAGGGTGAATAATACACGATTCATGATGAATAATACATAAATCATGAATTCGTGTATTATTTATCCTGAATACTCGGTTATTCATCATGAATAGTAATTGAATGTTCACCTTTGTTATTCATACTGAATGTGGACACACGAGAACGTGCATACATATTCATAATGAATATAACACATATATAGAATTTCACGTAAAAAATGTTTAAAACGGAAAAAAAAAACTATATCGAGATGGATATCATATCGAAGAGCACGAAATTCTTGTTTTTTTGATGTAATTTGTTTAATCAAAATATTAGTAATTTTTAAGATAATTTATTTTAAACTTTAAGAGGGGAAAAAATTTTTAATTAAAAAAAAATAAAAAGTCAAACAATGTAGATGCTGATTCAAATTTTCAATTTTGTTGTTAATCACTTCTCAATTAATCTTATTATGTTTTAACCATTGATTTGTTTTCTAAGTTTTGATCAATGGTTAAGATTTGTCCTCATGTGCACAATAAAAAAATGAGTTTTCATTTGAACCCATCGATATATATATATATATATATATATATATATATATATATATATATATATACACTAGGCATATGCCCGCACGATGCAGCGGAATGTAAGTAAATAACGAACAATTAATGTTACTTCCTTATAGACATGTCATCAACAATCCAACCATGACCTATGAATCACAATTTATGAAACCCTATACCCTAAACCCATAAATATATTCAATAATTAGTTTATATTACAATTATTGACAAAAAAATTATAATAATATAATTTATAATAAAAATGAAACGTATTTTACGATAACGTATGGATAGAAAACAAATTAGTTCGTAGATATTCATGATATTTAATAGTACGGTTAAATTAAAAAATATTCAAGATTGGACTCGTTTTGAAGATATTGACGAGACGATTATAATAGTATAATTTGTAGAAAAAGAAACGTATTTTTTCATTGCATTTTTGTTCATATACGATTATTTGTGTTAATATGATAATGGTGTAAAATGAAAAATGAAAAAATAAGGGATATAAAATGAATTAAATAAGTAATTGTAAGGGTGACAAATGTAACATTACAAGGGTGATAAATGTTATTGTGTAAAAGCTTAGGGTAATAAGTGTTATTATATAAAAGCTTAGGGTGATAAGTGTTATTGTACAAAAGTTTGTACAATAACTGTATTAGTTTTTTTATATAGTAGTAGAGATTTAATTCGTAGATATTCATGATATTTAATAGTACGGTTAAATTTAAAAATATTCAATATTGGGCTCGTTTTGAAGGTATTGACGAGACGATTATAATGGTATAATTTGTAAAAAAAGAAACGTATTTTTTCATTGCATTTTTATTTATATACGATTATTTGTGTTAAAATAATAAGGGTGTAAAATGAAAAATGAAAAATGAAAAAACAAGGGATAGAAAGTAAATTAAATAATTAATTGTAAGGGTGATAAATGTAAAATTTAACTTTCCAAAAACCGTTTTCCAATAACCAACTTTTTCAAGAACGTTTTCAACTTTTATAATATAGTATAGATATATATATATAAATTGGTAAAGCAATTAATTAATGGCTTTTGACAATGACCACATGAACCCATATATCGACCGGCAATGTCTACCAACTACGGAACATCCCGATTGAAGCCTCGTGAACCACTGTGTGTTGTGGTTAATTTAGTAGCTAGCTAGCATCCATTTGAAAGAAGCCAAAAACACAGCCAACCCAACAACATCGTCTTGTGCTTGCCAATTAATCACATCCAACCCCACATAAACTAATATATATACACGAAGAGTTAATATAAGAAGGTAAGAAGGAATTTGAACATTTGATCATTTTTAATTTTAAACCCACCCATAAATCGCGTTTGATACAGGGATAGATCCGGTGCATCGAGGTGCATCTCATCATAATGTGCATCCAATCGGAACCCAACCATATATATATATATATACATATATATATATATATATACATATATATATATATATGGGCCTAATCAAATGAGAACTAGTTAGTTTGTGGTAACCGTGAGATCCAATATGAGCCACTCATTCCATATAACTAATGTCATACTTAAAATAAAGTAAAAGGATAATTATGTAATTTAACAATTTTTATTATTTATTATAAATAAAATAATAAATTACTCAATCCATAATTACCTAATTGATTACAATTTACCATACTTATGATTTTGAAACGGATGATAACACACGCCTCTCCATAATGGTATCACAATGTATCACAATGGTGTCACAATGTATCACAGTGGGTATCACAATGCATCTTGTATGTATTTTGAGTATCATGCTCATGATCGTTTGAATGTATATTTTTTTAACATTGTCCATGTTTTTCGGTATCACATTGTGTATTATAGTTGTATCACAGTGGGTCATATATTTACTTTGGGTATCACATTGATGAATGTTTGGGTATTACGCTGATGAATGTTTGTATGTGGGTCTCGAAGGTCAGATTTTAGAGAGAGAGAGAGAGGGAGAATCATAATACCTAAAATTCCCTTTAGTTTAAAATTAAAGTCAAATTACCAAATATATTAATTTCCTAATTTATTCTTTGATGTGTGGATGAGATTGGATCTCACAGTTATCACAAAATATACAGTTCTCCCTTGAATGACCCTATATATATATATATATATATATATATAGAGAGAGAGAGAGAGAGAGAGACTAAGAATCGTGTAAGAAGAAGAATTAAGGTAAGAAGGTTAGAAAGGATCTTAACGCTTGATCACTTTTAATCTCATCCACACCCTATGAATTTGCTCTTGATATGGAAATTGATCTGGTGCATCTCGGTGCAACTTTTCCTAATGTGCATCCAAAAGTAGTGATTCTTTCTTGCCATTCTCATCATAACTTTGATTCTCAATTGAACTCAACCATATATATAATATCTAATCAATATCGTCAAATAATCTTAAAACGTGCATTGCTTATCTTCTACTTTTATTAAGACAAATGATAGGATATATACTTACATGTAAAGTATTTAGGCATCATAATAAAATCGGTTTTATAGAATATCATATATGTCTAAATATTTTTAATATACAATTTTATAGGACACATACAAGTTCATAAAATATATGATTATGCGTGCTATATGAATATGTTACAATAAGTTGATAGAACGTTTTTTAGCTAAACATTCATATTTTAATAGCCTGCTTTTTTGGCCTATAAAGTTGATCTTGTTTTAGTATAAGAAAGATTACAGGAGTCATTATACCATTGTCAGTAACCAAACTTTCATCTACTTATCTTTCGAGTGATGCTATACAATTATACGTCTGATTGGGGGAGGATCTAT
This sequence comes from Arctium minus, assembly GCA_954870635.1. Classification (NCBI taxonomy): domain Eukaryota; kingdom Viridiplantae; phylum Streptophyta; class Magnoliopsida; order Asterales; family Asteraceae; genus Arctium; species Arctium minus. The sequence goes on along the minus strand of OX941090.1, from coordinate 57,451,954 downwards.
TCTTGCCCGAGCGGGGTCCCGTACACCTGTCAACTGAATTACGCAAGTTTTTTTAGGCCATGAAAGGTGCACCCGCAAAACTTTGAGTGGTGCTCTTGGATATTAGTGAATACAAGAAACGTCAACCAAAACACCGAAAAAGTCTCTGGAAGCCAACCAAAAAACTTGAAAAATCCCACGAAATGGTGGAATTCGGTTAAAAACACATAAAGTGACTTGCGGGCCTTCGATCCACTTTAAAGATGCACCAACTCAGTAAAAATCTTGGGTCCTGAACTGTGTTGTTTGATAATTTATGATGTGATGTTTCAACGCTGCTAAATTGCATTTGATTGATGCATATCTCAACAATCTGATTGTAAAGCTTAGTGAAATCTTGTCTGTTTTTAGTTCAAATAATCAATTAAAAAGTATGATTGTAATTCAACGCTCTCCATTATTAATGTTATCCCTATGACCGTTTGACACATAGGCATTGTTATTAGTCGATATTAACAAGTTCTAATGTTTGGCAGGAGATTGATAAAATGAGTTATGGGGATAAGTTGAGGGGTTGATTGAAGTGTTTGTTTTTTGGTGAGAGGGAGGACCATCCTCATTTGTTAAATGTTACTTCTTTTTTGTGATGGATGGGTTTTTGCTAGATTTTAGTGTTTGTTAACTATCTCCATATAATACATTTATGTTGTAGGATTATGTGTCATCATCAAAAGGAAGTGATTGATATAATATTTTCTTAGTACTAGAATTTACCATAATGAATGTTTCATTTTCTTTGTAAACTCCTCCCTATTTAAAGGACTTATGATTAATTAGAATTACAACTTCTTCTCTCTGTCGTATTGTTATTCTCTCCATATTGTTATTCCATTTGTTTTTCCCTTTAACACGTTATCAGCACGTAAGCTCAATCATTCGGCTTATCATTGACTTTCAAGCTTCTAACTTCATCAAGCAACTCAAGGAGAGGACGAACTTTTGTTAAGAATAACATGGTAATACCACCCAACCATTACGGTATGTAGGTATTTGAACCTATTTTAGTTTTAATAAATATATAATTATTATTGTTATGCTACCGTCTTGATGAACCCACACATCTGCTTTGTTTCTGAAACCTATCTTTTAATATGAGAAATGTATTTTTTTAATTGTTCTTTATTATTATTTAGATATTAAAACAAAACTTCAAAATTAAAATCACGTAATGGGAAGACTTTTTGATAAAAATATGGTTTTTGAAAAAAAAAAAAAGGGTTTATGTTATTACTTAAGTTACCATTATTATTGTTAATTAGTTTAATTAGTATTTTTAGTGCTTACGGTTATTATGCATTAATGGTTTAAGTTGTTATTTAATTATTCTGCTCATGATTATTATATAACTGATTGTTTATTATTTCGTAAAAATCTAGTTATTAATATGAACTATCTTTTTAACTTTTAATTATTTTTTGTAAATATAGTACCTAATAATGTATCAAATAATATTGTTGTTTTTGTGATATTGATTTTCTTTCCATAACAACAATACCATAAGAATCATATTTTATAAATAACGTATTTCCTTATATAATAATAAGCAAGGAATTTGATATAAATTCCCATAAAAAATTTATCAAGATTTATGTTTTAATATATGCCAATTATTTTATAAGATTTCTCACAATCTTATAAATAATTATTGGAAGTTACACTTCCACCCCTTATATATTTTCATCTTTTATCAAAAGCTCCCAAATATTATTAATATATTAAAAGTTTGACGTCGACTTTATGTCAAAATCAATATTTATTTGTCTCATGACAAAAACTCTCAAAATACCATTAAGGTATTAAAACATTGAAATTGGCTTCATATGCCAAACTCATATTCATTTTTGGTCTCATGCCAAAAACTCTATAATTAACAATGTTATCTTCAAATTAAATAAATTGCAAAATATCGATTGGATTTTGTCAAAACGGATGTAAATAGCCCTAAGGTTTGTAGGGACTTAAGAAATCCATGTGATTCTCCTACTACTTGGAAATCTAATAGATTGAGTGATTTTTTTTTTCGCAAATTGAAATATTGATGAAGTATTATCAACAAAATATAAGCATACAAAAATCCAATATTGTTATGATAATGAAATTTCATAACCATAATCCATTTTCTTATCAAAAATAAAATCATATATTATCCTTTATATATGTAAATGGTTGAAATAACTCATCCCAAAATCAACGTCGTAAACTCAAAGGAATCTGAGTATCATAAATAAGTATATAAACCTCCTTTTGAAAAGGTACAAGAAAATACCTAAAGTCCATCAACTCCTCAATTGACTCTAAAACTAACCTCTTAAAAAGGTACAAACAAATACCCTCATGTTTTGAGACGACATATAAATCATAGGAATACCTTTACTAGAAACCCCCAAAAAAATGTGGGATGTCCCGAAAGGGATAATCGGGAGTATTCATGAATATGTACTTCCCGAACTAATCGTACAGTGGAATGAAACCCACTTACTCGATTACAAAAAGTTAACTGATTTTAACAAAGAAATGTTATATCCAAAATGCGTCTCAATCTCTATGGCAAGGAACTCACAGAAGATGACATGATTCTTAACATTATTTCCACCTTTCATATATCAAAAATATTAATGAACTAATATAAGTTGAAAAGTAACCTTTAGACAAACACATCAACCTAGTGCAAGTGGTTGAGAGACATAACAAGGTTCTTTCGAATAATAACACCACATATGTCGAGACAAAGAAAAATTCTCGAGATCAATAATGAAATCATTAAAGGTGGAAACCACTCCAAAGAACAGAGAGTTAAAAACAATTTCACACACGTGACATTTATGCACTATGTGGATGAAACCCTAGAACGGGGTCAGGGTCTTGATAAGAGTCGGGAATGATTTTTCAACATCTGGAGTAGAGATACAACTACCGCCCCAGGTGAAAATGGACAGTCAAATAAGAAATGCACTAAAGAGTGCTCCTGTCAAAAAGGGAACAAGTTAAAAATGAACTATATCATATTAATTTAAGAATGATAAAGTATAGGTTTCCTTGAAATTTATTTTATAGCATTTTAATTAATTTCTTTTGCTTAAGTAAAATCGAATATGTAACCATTATAAATGTAAAGAAATACATCAAAACAAATACAAAACTTTCAATATTCTCCGTTCCATTTAGGAATGTATCGAGGAGAACTTGAGTTTTTGTAGAATATTCCACACAATTTAAAATGATAGACAAATACTTATTTTATAATGCATTCAACCGAAATACTTAGACGATGAACTGCCATTTTCTTGTTGGTACAAGATTAATAGGAACCTTGTAAAGATATTCGTATGAAATGGAAATATATACATAAATTCTAATGAATATGAAAGGAAACATATATCATGGAAACTAATATGTCAAACTAGTAGATTATTGGGTCATTGAAACATTTTTTGTCACCAATAAAGAACTTTGGGGAAATGACACATATATGTTTCGACACGACCATGTATGACACCATGGTTATGACATAGTGATCCGTGTATTGTCAAATACACATAGACACATTCTCTTTCGAGTGAAAGGCAAAAATGAGGCAAATTGCAAATGTTGACTTCTGCAACGTAAGAAGTAACGCCATTATCATAATATGCCCTCTCGAATACCTAAAACTTTTGTATACCTTGATCCTTAGCTAAGACAGGAATGAGAACATTCTAAAGCGAAGGACATAATTCCAAAATATTCCATTCTTACAACGAATACAAAATGATATGGACATAAGCATCCAGAATGTGGGCCATTAAAGTACTTTATGGTTCTGGTTTCGACACGATGAATGTATGTCGTATTATTTTCCACATGAAATGTTGCACTCCTAAAAATAGCTATACGTTTAAGGGCTCACCACCCCTGATTATCTTATCAAGTCTACATGATATGGAATGCTGGAGAATTTATATCATAAGGATTTGATGTTAATTGCATATGTATGAGGATTAATGTAGAGTTTCTTATACCCCATGTGTATATATAAAATGGTCTCATAGAAGTTGTTATCAAAAGAATATGATGACATCTAGGGTATTAGTAATGCGCACCAATTTACCCACATCTACCTGGGGTTATGCAATTATTATATGCAGTTTTTTTTTCGTTTTTAGACCCACAACTTGCTAACCAAACCTCATGCATACCAGTTGGTAACTGGATATAAGCCTGATAGCTTACATTTACACATGTTTGATTATATGTGCCAATTTGCGCACCCACAGCGCATCGAAATGGGTCCTTAAAGACGATTTGGTATATGTTGGATATGAATCCCCAACAATTATCCGCTAATCAGAATATTTGACGAGTGATCTCTTTACCGCTAGATTTGCGGGTTGTCACTCTCATGAGACAATCTTCCCGTCGTTAGGGGGAGATAGGAAAAAAGATTTTCCATGGGAACGACATGAAGTGTCATTGAATATTCCCACTCTGTCTCATTTTGATCCCAAAACTTGACAACGTAAAGTTGAAGTCAAACGAATCAGACTCGATAACTGATATGTTTAAAGAAGTGACAAGATCACATATACGAGCTGCAAATATACTTGCAAGGTTAAAGTCCCCAAACAAGGGCACAACGTCGCTGGAAAGTGAGTTGCAATCACACATGGTGGAGGTGTGGTTGAGGCCGTAGCTCCCAAACGGAAATAGGGGAAGCTACTTGGTTCGATAGATATATACTCATCTAAAGGAAAAGAAGAGTAAGGCACAACTATTTGTCATCAATACATAAACCTCTCATGAGATTGTCTCTGATTAAACTATGTCTATGAATCATTACTGGAGGACGCTCCAAAGTTAATATTGATTCCAGAGATTAAAGAAATCTCAAATGAATTATGAGAGTGCATATGAGTCGATGGACAAATCATACATACTCATTGATGATATATTTCACATATATTGTAGCTTATGAGATGATAAAGCACATTGACATCGAACATGCTCAGTTGAAAAATATCAACAAATAGCAAATTGGCCTAAATAAGCAATCCAGGAGAATCATATTATTTGACAAATGAACAAGTATTTGGTTTGGTAGTGCTAACCCACCAAGTGTAAAGCCTGTAAGACATAGATAAATCATTTGTCGTAAAGCGTAATGAGAATAATTAAGTCATAATGTATGAGACTCTCCTTTGGCCCAAGGTTTCTCACAACGCCCTGGATTGACCACGAGAAGACTTTCTCTCCCGTGATGGACGTTATAACGTTATGCTAATTAATTAGCCTAGTAGTTTCCGAATGACTGGAAATGCATCTCATAAATGTGGTTACCACATATCTCTACGAGGATCTAGATTCAGAGATATAAAAGTGCTTGATGGCATTACATTACCAAACTCAAGTAACTCTAAACCACAAAGTGTGTTTGCAATAAAATTGAAATACTGACTTTATAGATTAAAGCAATCTAATCTATAAACGATATATAAGAACTAATGGAATACTTGATTGGAAAAGGATATATAAAAATGATGAACTGTTCCCTTGCGTATTTATTATGGAAAACAAGTTCCAGATTTTCAAAGTAGCTCTATATATCAATGTTGTGAATATAATAGGTACTCTTGATCAAATAAGAGAAACCACAAGCTACTTGAAATCTGATTTTGAGAGGAAAGATCTTGGAAAAACTTGGTTTTGTCTAGATATTTGAGCTAGGACACCGAGTTTGTGAAATATTAATTCACCGATCGCATATGTCTAGAAAATAATCAGACAATTTAATATGGACAAAGCGCATCTGGTTAGCATTCCCATGATCGGTCGAAGTGTCGGATATAAGGAAAGATCCATTTCGTCTAAAAGGATGATGACGAAAAATGTTAGGAGTTGGAATTCTCTATCTAAGTACAATATGCACACTATTGTACTTAGCACAATACACTTGACTGTATATTCTATTTCTCAGTGAACTTGTTAGCTAGATTTAGCTCAGCGTCAATGCAACGTCATTGGAATGATATAAAATTAATCTTTTGAAACCATTGACATAGGATTATACTTTCCTTATAGAAAGAAAAATGGGGCTGGTAATGGAACTTCAATACCTATTTAGAATGTAAGCGGCATAAGTACTAACTCTTATAGAAAAACACCAAACAATGTCTTGATATGTCTTTGCTGATATTAGGCATCTGTTTGACCCATACAAAGGTTGTTCCCAAACTGGATAAAGAATTACCACAAGGAACACGCCGATTGTTTGGAAGTGAATTAAACAATCCTTTGTAACTACCCCCTTGAACTAATCCAAGAATATTACTCCCCATGATAATTAAATAATGTATATGATTAAGGACTATCATTGCATATATTAGAGGAGCTAGTAATTCTAGGTTCAACCAGTATCCTATTTGCATATATGGAAATAATGCATCATGTATCGAAGAAATGAACATAAGATTCATCAAATATTCTGCTTAAGTCTTATACAATTAGTAATAAGAAAACTCTCATTGAGATTCAATTGAATCAAGTAAGATGACAAGAGAACATGACACATTTTATCAAATCATTACCTAAAACCATATATTGGGAAACATGTAGAAAGCAAGTACAAATGTTTTCCAAACTCCCTTGATTAATGCATGAATCAGGGGAAGTCTACTATATTTGTGATATTGGTGTGTTGTGCTCTTTCCTTAACCAAGGTTTTATTTTTCACATTTGGTTTTGTTCCTTGGTGTAAGGTTTTAGTGAGGTAACTGTTTATATACCATCATGCTTTCCTAACTCACATGATTAATGTACGAATCTAAGAGAAAACTAGACTGAAGGAAAAGTCTATATATTGCAAAGAAACTGGTGCGTTGTACTCTTTCCTTCGTCCTATTTTTTTATCCCACTGGGTTTTTATTTTGGTGTAAGGTTTTAACGAGACAACAATTGTGCACCATCACTCCTTTGACTCGGCATAAGAGGGAGTGTTGTAGGATTATGTGCCATCATCAAAAGAAAGTGATTGATATAATATTTTTCTAGTATTAGAATTTACCATAATGAATGTTTCATTTTCTTTGTAAACTCCTCCCTATTTAAAGGGCTTATGATTAATGAGAATTACAACTTCTTCTCTCTGTCGTATTGTTATTCTCTCCATATTGTTATTTCATTTGTTTTTCCCTTTAACAATTTATTTATTTTTTCTTTTCCTACGAATTATACCAATTCTATACGTATTAAATTATGAGTTTATATCTTAATAAAATGGTTAATACAAGTTATAATTGATAAATGAATACGAATTAATAATTACTATTTCGTCTATTGATTTATGTTTACATAGAAAATAAAAAAAGATCTTGAAAACCAGTGGAAAATGCCGTAGGATAGATATAGTGGTGTGAGTTATGACGCAATGGCGAGTTTAAAATTCAAGGTGTGGCATAACGTGACATATAGAGGAAAGTTCAAATGAAAACTTAATTTTTATTGTGCACGTAAAAACGGATCTTGCCCCCTCCATCTATATTGATCCAACAACTTATATTAAATAGAATTTTTAATTAAAATTATTAATTAAGACGATTAAGGGTACAAAAGAAATTTAATTTAAAGGGAAATTAATTGTTTTAGCCATTTTTTGTTGATAGTTTAACCTCCTAGCCAATGTTTTAAAAATCGGTTTTTTGGTTGACCCGGTGTGGTGACCGGGTCACCGTTCAACCGGTTCAACCGGGTGGTTGACCCGGTTTCAAAAATTTTACGTATTTTTCATTTTCTTGCATATATATATATATATATATATATATATATATATATATATATATATATATATATATATATATAGGGGTAGGTACAAACGAGAAGCTAAACACATGTTATATTGGCAATACATAAACGTTTAATCATACATGATTTAACACACTTACAAGTCGTGTAATCATATATGATTAAACACTTCTCGCCTTCTCGCAAAATGTTTAACTTCTCGCATGATCCTCCCTCTATATATGTATATATATAAAACCAAGAATTTGATGTCCACAAGTTAAAACATTAAAAATACACATAACAAAAAGTTTACATCAATCCAAAAGCATTAAAAAAAACATATAACAACAAGTTTTATATCAATCTAAAAACATAAAAAACACAAATATAAAAAAATTATTTTTTTAACCGGGTCAACCCGGATTTTGCCGGTTCAATCATACCGGTTCAACCGGTTTTCTCAAAAACCCGGCGGTTCGATCCGGTTCATAAATCCCCAAAAACCCGGGGATAGTTGACCCGGTCTCTCGACCGGTTGAACCGGTCGGGTCGACCCGGGTTTTAAAACGTTGCTTCTAGCCACCTTCTCTTTATTCTTACTGAAATAGCTTACACGTTCGTGAAAAACCTTCGCATTTACGAACTCAAGCAAAAGATAAAAAATATTTTACACTTTCAACCCCTCTTCGTACTTCCAAGTTTACAATTGCAAACCTGGGTGAAAAATGTAATATTTCAAACTCCAAGGACCAGATTCACAATTTTAATTATATATAAATCAAGTAATGCACAAGTGATGGGGATAGGTTCGCAATTCTTTTCAATAATTTAAGGTATTTTCAATCAATAGGTTCGCAATATTTTTTTAATGGGATTTTAATTTTTTATATTCGCAATATTTTTTTAGAATGGCGTAATATTAAAAAAAAAAAATTAGGTTCACAATATATAAATAGGATTTCAATTTTTTTAGGTTCGTAAATTTTTAAGGGATTTTCAAATGTGTTCGTAATTACGAACGTGTTTCACGAATAGAGGCCAAATATGTAAAAATTTTATAGGTTCTTTGAATGTCTTCGCCATGGGTGGTTACGAAGGTGTGGGCTATTTTCTCAAATTTTGAGAGAAAATGGTTAGGAGGTTAAACTACTTTTTAAAAATGGCTAAAACAATTAATTTTTTTTAATTAAACTCACGTTTACTATATTTAACTTTTTATTTTAATTTTTAATTAAAAACTTTTACCCACTTAAAATTTAAAATAAATTATCTTAAAAATTACTAATATTTTAATCAAATAAATTACATAAAAAAACGAGAATTTTGTGCTCTTTGATATGATATCTACCTCGATACTAGTTTTTTTTGTTTTAACTATTTTTTTACGTCAAATGTTATATATGTGTTATATTAATTATGAATATTTATATGCGTTCAAGTGTTTACAACACCTCGACACCGTAAGTCCGTAACTCCACATCACCTTCTTCAACACTTTCTTCAACTTCGTAAAGCATCGCGTTCTTCATCATCGTAACCCAACACCCCTCGAGACGAATCGAGAACCTATCGAGTTTCGGTTGTGAATCGGGGAACACAAGAGAGTGTGTCACGTTTTCACACATTCACAGGTCATTCATGTATTATTTATCATGAATAATACATCATTCAGGGTGAATAATACATTATTCATGAATTCGTGTATTATTTATCCTGATTGTTGTATAAATCATCGTGAACATTGTATTATTCATTATGAATAATGAATGAATGTTCACATTTATTATTCATATTGAATGTGGACACATGGGGTTGCGCATACATATTCATAATGAATTAAACCAAATTTCGGTTGTGAATGGAAACAAAAGAGAGGTGTGCCATGTGTCCACACCTTCACGGGTCATTCATATGTTATCCATTATGAATAATGTATCATTCATAATGAATAATACAACATTCATGAATAATAATACACGATTCATGATCAATAATACATGAATCATGAATTATTGTGTTATTCATTCTGAATACTGTATTATTCATCATAAATAGTGAATGAACGTTCACCTTTGTTATATACTAAACGTGGACACCCGGGGATGTGCATACATATTCATAATGAATATAACACATATATAACATTTCATATAAAAACGGTTAAAAAAAACTATATCAAGATGGAAGTCATATCGAAGCACAAAATTTTCGTTTTTTTATGTAATTTGTTTGATTAAAATATTACTAATTTTTAAAATAATTTATTTTAAACTTTAAAGAGGTAAAAGTTTTTTAATTAAAAAAGAAAATAAAAAGTCAAATAAGATAGGTGCCGATTCAAATATTCAGTTTTGTCCCTAATCACTTCTCAATTAATCTTATTATGTTTTAACTATTGATTGGTTTTTTAAATTTTGATCAACGGCTAAGATTGGTCCTCATGAACAATGAAAAATGAGTTTTCATTTGAACCCTCCCCTATATATATATATATATATATATATATATATATATATATATATTAGTTTCATTTGAAAACCACTCTTAAATTGCAAACTATGAAACCCACTTATCCACCTTAGATCAATAAATCAATGGACAGGATCATTTCACTGTAATATGGTAATTAAAAAATTATTTAAAAAAATAAAATTAATGAAAAAGGAGGGTATTCATGTCATTTTCATATATGAATTGAAAAAGGCAAGGCGATGAAATCCCATATTTTCTGGTGTCATGATTAAACCTATCAATAATTTCCTTTCTGGTTGCCAAGATTTGGATATCATCCTCCATAATTTCATTGCCATGATTCGTCTAAATGGAGGTAAGCTACGAAATATCAAATACATTTTACCTCTGGTTCATAAAAGTAACAAATGAAACCCACATTGTCTTCTGCAACAGGGTTGAAACGAAGTGAACGACTAATGAAGAAGATATGAACGGAGATGAAACAAAGATGAACCGGGATGAAACGGAGATGAACGAAGATGAAATGGATATGGACGTCATTGAATCGGAGATGAAATCAGATAGCAAACAGAGATGAACCTGTTTCATGACAATGGAGATTAACTCGGCAATGGTCATGAGAAGGAAAATGGCGACTATCCTTCTTAGAACAAGCACCGGTTCGTCGGTTCTGATGTAGGTCATCTTGATTCCGGTGGCCGGAATGTTCTTCAAGAGCTTTTTCCTCTAGCTTTCTTCTTCGTTTTCATCAAAACGGGTTGCAGGTTTTGGTCCACCGAGTCAAATGATGGAAAAAACTGAAGAAGAAAACAAACGTTTATGTACATAAACACTTTCTGGCGTATATGTATCTTCATTAAATCATACAATCATCAAAAGTTCATGCACATAGTATAATCAACGAGCAACACCCTGCAAACTACTCTACATTTGCCATTTATTTTTTCAATATATTAAAGCTTCATCCATCCATTAAAATCAGCGGCATATATTCAAAATTTAAAAAAGTAATATTTCCTTCATTAGACGGTTACATAATATAAGAAATCTAAATAAACCAAATGTATAATTACTTAAAATACATCCGTCTAAACAAAATGACACAAATGCCCTTAAAATTAACAAAACAACGGAAAATAAAAAGGAAATCAATGATTGGTTGATTTTGGTTTGCAAAGTTTGTATTATACTAGTGGTTTCCAAATTATCCCTCCTCTCTCTCTCTCTCTATATATATATATATATATATATAGGTTTGGGTTATTTTGTTTAGGGTTAACATGGTACGGTACCATGTTTTTTTCTCAATACTGTGTACCAATCAATTATAATTGGTACGCAAATATTTATACCATGTACCAACCAACTCTACTTGGTACCAACGTCAAACTTAATTGGTACCAACTTTTTTCTGTTGGTACGATTTTGTACCAGCATCTCAAATGTTGAAGTTACAATGGGCTCTAATAGATTAAAGAATAGATATAGAAAATGCATTAGAGAGTCCTCAATGATCAATTGCAGATTCGCGTGGTCGTGTAGTCGTGTAAATGTGTGGTCGTGTGGTTGTCTAACGGTGGAAATGCGGATTGTGGAGGTTGGAGGCATGCGTTGAGGAGAGCAGTCGAGGAGTTACTGAGTAATGAGTTAGGGTTGCTATGCGGAGGTATGGAGGAGTTAATATACTAAATAATAAATGATAAAATGTTAAATTGATAAATTCCTCAAAAAGAAAGAATTAATAATTAAATATAATTCACTTAATTTGATTTTTTACTTAATAAATAATTATATATATATATATATAGAAGTCGGTACGGTACGGTATTACCGTGGTAGGTGACTTTCAATATCACGTACCAACCATGTTTATGAAGTTGGTACGGTATACCAACCAATTTATTTGGTACCTATTTAGGTGGTACCAATTCAATTGGTACGGTTGGTATTGCAATTGGGTGGTTTGTCATGGTACAAATTTGACACCCCTAATTTTGTTAACCCAATTTTCAGCCGTTGATCTTAACACGAACGGTTAAGATGAACCATACCAAAAAAATTAATTATAAAATGGGATGTTTGAGTAATAAATGTAATGAACTAGGGTGTTTAAGGGCATTTGGGGAAAATCAATTTCGCTTACTCTTTGTAACCCTCCTTAACATACTTCTCATTTAATGGATTGCATGTCTTCTAATTTTTGCTTTCATCAATGTTCATTTACATTCAAGTAAAAGAACACATGCTGCTACATTGAACACTTATAAAAAATTTTCTCACACCACCAATGCACAAAATATAGTCGGTTTGTGAACTGATGAACCCATACAACCTCATGAACTTTTAACCCCTTTTATAATTGTTCATATGTCTTCATCTCGCACTACTAATTCTATTTCATATGTGTTCACAACACATGGTTGGTTTCATTGTTGTTTATGGTTGATACACTTAACTGATGAACCTATTTATGTAAATAGACACATGGTTGGTTTCACATTTGTTCGTGGTTGGTATATTGAACAATCATGAAACAATTTATCACAACTACAATGCACTCAATATTGTCAGTGTGTGAGCTGATGAACACATACAACCCCAAGAAAGTTTAACCCCCTTTTATTATTGTTCACATGTCTTTATCTCACACCACTAATACTATTTCATATATGTTCATGACAGATATACACGCATACAATAGTCTTTTTGGTTAGCATTCGTTTTTGGTTAGCGTTCATGGAACAAATGAACTCACATGAACAATTTATCACACATGAACACACATGAACTATTAACCCATACGACCAGATTACATGAAGATCTGATAATTTTTTTTACATGAACTATAAACCCACGAATGAACACACATGAACTATAAACCTATACGACCATATTACATGAAGATCTGATAAATTTGTTTTATGATTTACATGAACCTAAATATGAAAATAAATCATTATAACACATTCAGAAAACTTACCCATACAATCGTTTTGTTTGGATTCAATATTTCCAGCTCTACGTTTATCCGTCCCCGTATTATTGTCTGTATAATCTTCATCAATCGTTGTCGAATAAACATCTACGTTGACTCTCTCCTCATCATGTTAAAACATTGTGATTCATAATGTGATTGTCTATGTTCATGATGCAACAATATTTTCATAAACTAATTTCATACTAAAATCTTACAAAAATTTATCATTTAAACTTAGGGCTAGAATCAAGGAAGAGATGATATTTGTAACTCCTCAATAATTAAATGTTATAAAAAAAATATGGAATTCCATTCATACCCATATTTAATAATTGGACATACATTGACACCACATTACAAAATGCTTTCTTATTGGTTGAAAAAAGGTTAACAAAGTTAACATGAATTTTGAGATTAGCAAAGTAACCTCTGAGAGGCGAATGATCGTATGAGAAGTTGAGGTTAACGTGAGAAGTGGATCTAATCCGTTGATCACTTTTAATCAAATATCCTCCCATGAATTGCGGCTAAGAAGTGAATTGATCTGGTGCATCTATCCTAATTTGTATCTATTTCTTATCTAACGATTGATAACCACTTCTCACGTTAACCTCAACTTCTCACCGGAATCCAACCTAATATATATATATATATATATATATATATATATATATATATTGTAAGACTCGGGTTTAAAAAAAAATGTATAATTATTCTTACCCGAATTGAACCATAATTAAATATGACAACCAAAGATAATTAAGGGTTAAAAGCGTCATTCACCTAAACTCTTTATATATATATATATATTACATACATATATATATATATATATATATATATATATATATATATATATATATTAAATAGTAATTCTTTAAATATATATATAAAAGAATCCAAAAGTTATAAAAAAAAAACTACATATCGTTCCTTTCATTATCTTCACACCGCCATTCTCATTCTCTAAACTATCACATCTCTTTAGATTTTCTCTCAAATCATTGACGTAATCGAAGAAACAATTACATATTCGGAATCTACGCGACGAGCCCTTCTTAGAGGTATAAATTTCTTGTTATGTTATTTAAGTTGGTAAGTTAGGGTAGTTAAAGTTGGTTGGTAGATTATGATTATATATTGTAAAGTTGTAATCATAAACATGTATAGGAATGTTTGTTTTTGTCAAAATTACAAACAGGTAAAATTTAGAATTAAAACGGTGATATTTGTATCTAGATGTTTAACCGCACACCAAGTGATCGGTTTAAAGTCTAAGTGAACAAAATCCGTGCTTAAGCTTATAATATAACCATTGAGTTTTAGGTTATGCGATTATTAATAATTGGTGGTTTAAATAGGCAATCGAACGGGTTAAAGTTCGTAGTCGGTCTCGATTGATCGCGTGTTATGTCTCAATTTGGTTAAGGTATGGATTTCATTTCTTTTGAATAGTGAGCAACTATTTGTTGTAGTTGACCCTTCCTAAAGGTGGTTCACCACCTTGTGATTGATCAACTGAACGTGATCAACAAATACGAAATTGTACACACACATACACATTGATTTTGGTTTATTGAATCAATTGTTTGAACATTTTGATGTTTTATTAAAATGTGTATCGTATGAGATTGTTTATGAAAAATGTGAAGTATATAGACTATAATTTCTGTGATCGCCATTTGGGTAAGTGGTATTTGTTTAGTTTTCGTTGATTTTAGAAAAACCCAATAAATGGGCACATTATTTGGGATGCCTTCTATGGCGGCTTTGTTGTCATAGCGTCCTGCAGATGACGGTCCATCGGAGTTAAGCCTATGTGGCTTACGTGAACCCACTCTGGGAGGACTTGGCTGACTTTGTTGGCTCCAGGGCGGATGAATCGATTCTAGATTTTACCCACAGAATATGTGACCGTGGTTAAATTCACGAGGGATCTGTTGTGTGTGCCCGCATGCCGACCCAGTTCGTGTGGTTTGGCCACCCCACGAACACAACAACAGGAATTGACGGACTTTATTTATATTACGTTTTGAAATTAAAGTGTGAACTGTTCTTGAAATTATTGTCTTTAAAAATTACTGAACATCTCTTTTGTTATGAACTTGCGTTTCAAGAACTTTCATTGAATGAATTTTTAAGTCTTCCGCTTCGTTATTGATGTTTTCATTATTACTTACGAACTTATATTATAATCCATTCACTGAGTTATATGCTCAACCATGTTTTTGTTTTCTGACACGGCAGGTTCAAAGTGACGTTTACGGGGACGGGATGTTAAGTCCAAATATTGTATCCAAGATTTAATAGGAAAGTCAACATTGTAAAAGTCAACATTGTCTAAGTCAAAGGTGTTTTAGTTTCCTTAGCCTTTAAGGCTTTGTAATAGTTAGGTGGTATATATAGGTTTGTCTTTGTAAACTTGTAAAAACGTTCTAGAGGATTATGCTTCATTGTAATATTCAGTAATTGTGTAATACAAGATCTACTTTCTCTCTCTAGACTTTCTCTCTCTAGTTCTTGAGTATTATTGATAAATCTTGAGTAATTGCTTGTTGTGATTGGGATTTTATGTTTAACAATTGGTATCAGAGCCATACCAAACTTTTCAGAAAAGATTTGATCATGATTTGAATTGAAATTTGTGTGATTTTAATCGAAAAAAAATCTTTATTTTCGAAAATTTTTCAAGAAACGAGTTTGTTACTGTTTCATCCGAATTATTTGTGGAAAATCGTTTTTAATGCAAGAAATTGGTTTCATTGTGATCGACTAGTGTTGGTGATTGATTCTTGTTTTGATTCCATATCAAAATTCATTCTAATTCGATGTCAATTTTCGATTTTTGTGAGTTTTCTTGAAAACATGTTCTGTCACCGTTCTTGAACGAGATTATTCGATTTGGAGTTTTTAATCGAAATTTGAGTGTAATTTTGTGTTTAGAACTGTTTTTCGATGATGCTGATAAGTTTCTGAGATCAAATGTGCAGATTTTGATCGATTTAAGAAGAACCAACCAAGATCCACGGTTTGCGCTTCATTCATACGGTTTGCGCTTCATTCATACGTGTATAACGCAAACCTCATCTTGTGCTTCAAGACCATCACGCAAAGTCTCACTTTGCGCATCAAGCCTCATACGCAAACCATACTTTGCGTTTCAAGTTGGATCCGAGAAGCTTTCTTTGCGCATCAAGTTAGACACGCAAACCATCATTTGCGCATCCTTAAGCATACGCAAACCATACTTTGCGTTTCAAGTTAGACACGCAAACCTTCCTTTGCGCATCAAGGCTGACACGCAAACCTTACTTTTCGCATCAAGACTCATTCGCAAACTTTACTTTGCGTATCCCACTGAGTCTGGAATTTTTTTTTTGTCATATATGGAATTTTTTTTTAACTTTGCGCCATAACATGTGTTGTTCAAATTTTCAATTTTTATGAATTTTTTTTTTAAGATTTCAATTTGATCTGATTTTTGAGTTTCTGATACATAGTTTGGAACGGTCATTCACTTCAAGTTGATTACTTTTTCAAGATGTCAAATTTCTACAGATCTGATATATCTGGTATTGAAGCTGAAAGAAATGATCTGAAATTGAAAAATTCAGAATACTTCAAAAGGATTCAGGATTTGCAACTTAAATTGTTCACCTGTATTAAATCTCCTGAATGTATTCAGTGTACTAATAATTGTTCTCAATTTTCAGATATTCTCTATGAGAAAGAAAAAGAGATAAAAGAGAAAGAGAGAGATTATAACTCTACAAAGCCAACTGAAGACAACTGAACAGAAATCATATGAGCCACAAGCAGAATCAGTTGAGCTTCAAAACGAGTTGAAGGCTTTCAAAGAGAAGACGAAGGAATTGGAATCTGAGAACTCTGAGCTTAAAAAGAATTTATCTGTTATGGAAAAACAGCTTGTAGACAGTAAAGCTGATTTTGAAAGTGAAAAGAAATTTTTTTCAAAGAAGTTCTCAGACTTTTCAAAGAAGTGTTTTGAGGAAAAGAAGTCAGTGGAGCTTAAATGCTTAAAACTTTCTCAACAAATCTTCGATTTTGAGAAAGTACTGATTTTAGAAAGAGAAAAATTCGCTAAAGAGAAAAAGGCCATAGAACAGAAAAATGTAGGATTTTTTAAAGAATTATCTGGACAGCGAAATGAGTCAGAGAAAGGATTTGAAGAAGAACGTTTAATCTTTGAATCTGAAATCAAGAAACTGACTTCCAAATTATCCGAACTATCTGCTACTGCGATGAAAGAGCAAAAGACGAAGTCTGAATTTAAGACAAAGATTGACCAACTTGTGAAAGAAAGAGACAACTTTGCTTCAAAGATCAAAGAACTTGAAAAATCTGCTTCAAGTTCAAATCAGAAATCTGTCTCTTCACAAAGGTCAGTTAAATCCTTTAATCAGATTCGTCGATCTAACATTTTCTTTGATGAATATATAGATGGTTCAGATACACATCCAAGGAGAAGAAGTTACAAGAAAGAGAAACTGGTATGGATAAAGAAATATGTCAAAGATGACAAGAAAGATGAGCTGAATGGAAAGAAATCATGTGTATTTGTACACAAAGTAAAGAAGAACAAAGCACCTAACGGTAAGAAATTTTATTGTTCTATTTGTTGTACACATGATCATTTTCACAAAACAAATGATCATTTCTGGTATGGTTCTTACTCCATAACCCCAACACGAACTGCAACTCACATTTCTGGACCCAAATACCAGTGGGTACCTATCAAGAAAATCATACATACACACACTGACATACACTGACATATGATTTTCTTGAGTAATTGCTTGTTGTGATTGGGATTTTATGTTTAACACGAGACTTGAGATCGAGCGTGATATTTTGGAGTTCTTAGACTCACTTTATTGTATAACTTTCTAAGTTTATAAAGACTTTTTGAAGTATGATAGTTTGGATTGTAATATATGTTTAGAGTTTATTAATAGCTTTGAATATAACTGTGTATTTTTGTTAAGTCCCGTTCGTGACATCAACCGTTCCAGACCACGGGGATGGGGGATGTTACAAATATGGTATCAGAGCATAGGTTACGACTTGTAGATTAAATAGGTTTGACCTGTGAGAATTGGGTAGACATTAGAATTGGTAGACTAGAATTTAATTCTATTTGCTGATTTTCAATCCATAACTGTTTTGAATTCCGATCTTGATCTTGTTCTGTGTTAGAATGTCGAGACGTGGTCGCCCACGCAAATCCAGATGTTAACCTGAGGGTAACACAAACCCCAATCCAGTGAGGGGTACAAGTGAGCCTAATATTGCTGATGTGGTTCGCCTGACCATGTCTAGTGTGATGTCTGGTTATGCTTTGTTTGATACAGGGGCAACCCGCTCTGTTGTTTCTGAACAATTAGAATCCCGGTTAAAACCTTATGAACAAACAACCGAATTTCTAGTCGTGATATCTACCCCAATGGGTGGTTCAATCTGTGTGTTAACTCAATTTTCAAATTGTCCGTTATTTATTGGTGATCTCATACGGGAGGTCACTATACTTCCAATGCATATGTCCCACTTTCAATTAATATTGGGGATGGACTGGTTGTCACACCACCATGCAACTATAGACTGTAATGCCAAAGAAATATTGTTTGGGGATGTTGACAAACCAGAGGTAATCTTCCAAGGAGGTACTCTAAAAGGAGATGTTAGCGCTTCAACTTCTATTACTGTGAAGCAGTATACTTGGCAAAGTAGCAAAAATTTTCTGGCCTCGTTACAAGATCCCGAACAGGTAATTCTAACTTCTGCACTCGTACCTGTTGTTTCTGAATATCTTGATGTGTTTCCCGACGATCTACCGGGTATACCACCAATCCGGGAAGTCGAATTTACCATCGATCTAGTTCCGGGAGCTTCTCCAATTTCCAAGGCTCCCTACCGAATGGCTCCAAGTGAAATGAAGGAACTCAAAACTCAACTCGATGATTTATTAAAGAAAGATTTCATTCGACCCAACGTTTCACCTTGGGGAGCTCTGGTTCTCGATGTCAAAAAGAAAGACGGTCTAATGCGTCTTTGTATTGATTACCGGGAGCTTAATAAAGTAACGATCCGTAACAAGTATCCGTTGCCGAGAATTGACGATCTGTTCGATCAATTACAAGGGGCATAATACTTTTCCAAAATTGATCTTCAGTCCGGGTACCATCAACTTCGTATCCGAGATTGTGATATTTCGAAAACCGCATTCAGAACTCGCTATGGGCACTACGAATTTTTATTAATGCCTTTCGGGCTAACTAATGCTCCAGCAGTCTTTATGGATCTTATGAATCGAGTTTTCAAAGATTATCTCGACGACTTTATTATCGTCTTTATTGATGACATATTGATATACTCGAAGTCAAGAGAGCAACATGATCAACATCTTTACATCGTTTTGGAAACTCTTCGAACGAAAAAGTTATACGCAAAACGTTCCAAATGTGAATTCTGGCTTGATCAAGTATCTTTTATCGGACACAATCTCTGAGGAAGGTGTCAAAGTCGATCCAACGAAAATTGAAACCGTCACTCAATGGCCTAGACCTACGAACGTATCTGAAGTTCGTGGTTTTCTGGGTCTGGCCGGTTATTATAGACACTTTGTTGAAGGATTTTCTAAAATATCTCTACCATTAACCCGATTACTCCAAAAAGGAGTCAAATTCAATTGGAGTTCCGAACAAGAATCTAGTTTTTAGGAATTGAAGCATCTATCGGTTACCGCGCATGTTCTTGTATTACCGTCTGGCAGTGACAATTTTCAAGTTTACAGTGATGTTTCAAAGAATGGTCTCGGTTGTGTTCTTATGCAAAATGGTAGAGTGATTGCATATACATCACGTCAATTAAAGCCTTATGAGGTCAATTATCTGACCCACGATCTCGAATTGGCTGCGGTTATCTTCGCACTCAAAATTTGGCGTCATTATTTGTACGGTGAGACATGTGAAGTTTTCACTGACCACAAGAGCCTTAAATATATATTTACTCAAAAAGAGTTAAATATGCGTCAACGGAGGTGGCTCAAGCTTCTAAAGGATTACGATGTTCATATACAGTATCATCTGGGTAAGGCTAATGTTGTCGGCGACGTTTTAAGTCGTAAAGTTGTGGAACAGATTTCCTCATTACTTGTTCCTACAGAGTAGCTTTGGAGATAAGAACGGTTCGGACTGAAAATCTATCCGAGTTCATAAACGGAAATTCTATCGAACCTGATGGTAGAACCGACTCTAATTTCTCGGGAAAAAAAAGCTTAACAAGACGACGGTGAATTGTGGGCGAACTTCCAGCAAGCAAAAGAGAATGTTAGTTCGGAATTCAGGATCGATGATGATTATGTATTGTGGTTTCGGGATTGTCTTTGTGTTCCAAATAACTCGGAGCTTAAAGATTAGATTCTGACCGAAGCTCATAACTCTATGTTTTCCGTTCACCCGGGTACAACAAAAATGTATCGTGACTTACAGAACCATTACTGGTGGGTTGGAATGAAGCTAGATATTGCCAATTTTGTAGCTCGTTGTCTCACTTGTCAACAAGTTAAAAGTGAACATCAACGTTCGGGTGGTCTTCTCCAATCGCTGAACATCCCGGTATGGAAATGGGAACACGTAACTATGGATTTTCTAGTCGGACTACCCCGCACGATCTTGAAACATGATGCAATTTGGGTAGTGGTTGATCGACTAACGAAATCGGCTCATTTTCTTCCTATCCGACAAACTTGGTCAATTGATAAATTGAGAGAAGTATTCCAACGTGAGATTATACGTCTCCATGGCACTCCTGTATCGATTACCTCCGATCGAGACCCACTCTTTACATCTCGATTTTGGGAAGGTTTACATAAATCTTGGGGCACACGTTTGAATTTTAGTACAGCCTTTCATCCGCAAACTGATGGGCAATCTGAACGTACGATTCAAACACTGGAGGATATGCTCCGAGCATGTGCGATGGAATGGCATGGAAGTTGGGATAGTTATTTGTACCTAATAGAGTTCTCCTATAATAATAGTTGGCAGTCAAGCATCGGCATGGCCCCGTATGAAGCACTTTATGGCCGAAAATGTCGAACACCGACTTGTTGGAATGAAGTTGGAGAACGTATTCTTGAAGGCCCAGAACTGGTACAAGTTACTACCGAGAAGGTCGAAATTGCGCGTCAAATGATGAAAGAGGCCCAGGCTCGTCAAAAGAGCTACGCTGACAAGTGAAGACGACCTATCGAGTTCCAACCGGGAGATAAATTTTTCTTGAAGGTTTCCCCAACTCGCGGTATTAGACGTTTTGGTCTCAAAGGGAAGTTGAGCCCGAGATATATTGGTCCCTTTGAAATTCTGGAAAGGGTTGGAGTTGTGGCTTACCGGTTATCCCTATCGCCGCAATTATCCCAAATACATAATGTGTTCCATGTCTCTTCACTTCGAGGGTACAACTATCATCCCTTACACGTCATTGAATATCCCTTGGAACGCATAGAACCTGATCTTTCTATTCGCGAGGAACCTGAAGCGATTATTGATCATGATGAGAGAGGTACACGAAAGAGAGTGATTCCTTTCGTAAAAGTTCTATGGAAAAATCATTCTGAACGTGAGGCGACGTGGGAAAACGAAGACCATATGTGACGAGAGTACCCCGAGTTCTTTAATTGGTGTAAGTTCCTGTCTAAGTTCGATTTCGGGGACAAATTCTCTTTTAAGGGGGGGGGGGGAGAATAATTGTAAGACTCGGGTTAAAAAAAAACGTATAATTATTCTTACCCGAATTGAACCATAATTAAATATGACAACCAAAGATAATTAAGGGTTAAAAGCGTCATTCACCTAAACTCTTTATATATATATATATATATATATATATATATATATATATATTACATACATAGAGGGAGGATCATGCGAGAAGTTAAACATTTTGCGAGAAGGCGAGAAGTGTTTAATCATATATGATTACACGGCTTGTAAGTGTGTTTAATCATGTATGATTAAACGTCTATGTATTGTCAATATAACATGTGTTTAATCATATATGATTAAGCTTGTGTATCATATATGATTAAACACTTCTCACCTTCTCGCAAAATGTTTAGCTTCTCGTTTGAACCTGCCCCTACATACATATATATATATATATATATATATATATTACGTAGTATATATATTACATATATATATATATTAAATAGTAATTCTTTAAATATATATATAAAAGAAACCAAAAGTTAGAAAAAAAAAACTACATGTCGTTCCTTTCATTATCTTCACACCGCCATTCTCATTCTCTCTTTCTCTCTCTCTAAACTATCACATCTCTCTAGATTTTCTCTCAAATCATTGACGTAATCGAAGAAACAATTACATATTCGGAATCTACGCGACGAGCCCTTCTTAGAGGTATAAATTTCTTGTTATGTTATTTAAGTTGGTAAGTTAGGGTAGTTGAAGTTGGTTGGTAGATTATGATTATATATTGTAAAGTTGTAATCATAAACATGTATAGGAATGTTGTTTTTGTCAAAATTACAAACGGGTAAAGTTTAGAATTAAAACGGTGATATTTGTATCTAGATGTTTAACCGCACACCAAGTGATCGGTTTAATGTCTAAGTGAACAAAATCAGTGCTTAAGCTTATAATATAACCATTGAGTTTTAGGTTATGCGATTATTAATAATTGGTGGTTTAAATAGGCAATCGAACGGGTTAAAGTTCGTAGTCGGTCTCGATTGATCGCGTGTTACGTCTCAATTTGGTTAAGGTATGGATTTCATTTCTTTTGAATCGTGAGCAACTATTTGTTGTAGTTGACCCTTCCTAAAGGTGGTTCACCACCTTGTGATTGATCAACTGAACGTGATCAACAAATACGAAATTGTACACACACATACACATTGATTTTGGTTTATTGAATCAATTGTTTGAACATTTTGATGTTTTATTAAAATGTGTCTCGTATGAGATTGTTTATGAAAAATGTGAAGTATATAGACTATAATTTCTGTGATCGCCATTTGGGTAAGTGGTATTTGTTTAGTTTTCGTTGATTTTAGAAAAACCCAATAAATGGGCACATTATTTGGATGTCTTCTATGGCGGCTTTGTTGTCATAGCATCCTACAGATGACGGTCCATCAGAGTTAAGCCTATGTGGCTTACGTGAACCCACTCTGGGAGGACTTGGCTGACTTTGTTGGCTCCAGGGCGGATGAATCGATTCTAGATTTTACCCACGGAATATGTGACCGTGGTTAAATTCACGAGGGATCCGTTGTGTGTGCCCGCATGCCGACCCAGTTTGTGTGGTTTGGCCACCCCACGAACACAACAACAGGAATTGACGGACTTTATTTATATTACGTTTTGAAATTAAAGTGTGAACTGTTCTTGAAATTCTTGTCTTTAAAAATTACTGAACATCTCTTTTGTTATGAACTTGAGTTTCAAGAACTTTCATCGAATGAATTTTTAAGTCTTCCGCTTCGTTATTGATGTTTTCATTATTACTTACGAACTTATATTATAATCCATTCACTGAGTTATATGCTCAACCGTGTTTTTGTTTTCTGACACGGCAGGTTCGAAGTGACGTTTACGGGGACGGGACTTGAGATCGAGCGTGATATTTTGGAGTTCTTAGACTCACTTTATTATATAACTTTCTAAGTTTATAAAGACTTTTTGAGGTATGATAGTTTGGATTGTAATATATGTTTAGAGTTTACTAATAGCTTTGAATTTAGCTGTGTATTTATGTTAAGTCCCGTTCGTGACATCAACCGTTCCGGACCACGGGGACGGGGGATGTTACATGTATATATATAGACTTAGGTTCATTTGATAAATGATAAATATATGAGAAATAGAGAAGTAATCCTAGTCATTCATACGGTTAAGATCGGATTTGACTAGTCAAATATTTCGGCTTTGACTGGTCAAAAGTTATGGCTTTGACTGGTTAAAATTTGCGCTATTCCAAAAATAGAAAAACACTTTCGTAGTTTTTTCAAAATACACGGGTTGTGTTCATATGTTAGAGCATAAATATGTTGGATGCAAGATTATAGAAGACTGAAGATAAAAGTAAAGCAAATCAAAGCTCAAAGTCAACTCTCAAGCATGAAAGTCAAAGTCTTTGTAATAATGTCAAAGTCAAAGTTTGTGTTTTGTTTCCTTGTTGTTTGATAGTTAGTATAAATAGTCCTGCTTTTCTTTGTAATCTTAACAACTCTACGCAGAGCAGATTAGAGAAGAACTGATTTGTCATTCATTATAGTGAGAGAAAGTAGTGAGAAACTGTTGGTTGTGAGAGTAATTGTAATTTGTGGAGTTGAAATTAATGACATATGATTATGAATTTGAATCATCTTGATTGTTGTTATTATAGTTGCATTAAGAACTTTAATATTAGGAATTAACAATTGGTATCAGAGCAGTGAAGATTTTCAGAAACAGATTGATTTAAAGAAATTTGGTCGACATTTCAAGAACTCGCAAAACAACTGTGCAAATTCGATTTTCGAAATTCGTTGATGTTTTCGATTTGATTTTGGTTCAATTGTATTCGATTTAACATCTAGAACATAGTTGTAGTGTACTTTTTAGCGTAATTCAGAGTATATTGTATGAATTTTTGAAATTTTCTTGGAATTTTTTGTTCGAGTCTGATACGTACTGAAATTGCATCAATTCTGTGAGTTTGTTGTTTTAGCTTGAAATTTCTTGTTAGTAATCTGTTTGAAGTTCTTTTAGAAGAGATCCTCGAAGTTTCAGATTGGTTGATAAAGTCTTGGGTCAATTTAAGTGTGAAAAATCAAGTTTTTGGACGAAGTAGTCAATAACTCGCAAGATCTGAGAAACTCGCAGATGAAGAACATGCACTACAAAGAATTCACTAAAGCTGAAGAACTCGCATAGGCTTGAAATTCGCATAAAGGTGAAAAACACGCAAGACGAAGCTTGCGAGAAGTCAGAACTCGCATGTATCTGTGTGCGAGTTTGTACTGTTCAACTCCTTCATCGTGCGCGAAGTGTGGTCTACGCGAAGTAAAGTTTTGCGAGAAGTGGATAATCTGCGCGTTTACGTTTTGTGCGAAGTGAAAAGTACAAATTTTTCTAAGTATCGAATGCGCAACGACATTGCGCGAAGTAAATTTGGAGAAACTCGCAAGCTGTAGTGTGCGAGAAGCAAGAACTCGCACATCAAGGCGTGCGCAAACCTCAGAACTCGCATCATTCATCGTGCGCGAAGTTAGAACTAACACATCACGTTTTGCGTGAAGTTTGTTCTCATTTCATTCATTGTGCGCGAATTCCAAAAAACTCGCATGATATTGTTTTTATGCAAAATTCATATTCTTTGGTTTACGAGTTTCATACTTAGAATATTTTCTGATTTTTTCAATATTTGACCAAATTTGACTTTTTGTAGTAAAAGTTGTTTCTGAATTTCTGACGATCAAATTCAAGTTCTTTTTGTGATAACAGGTGTAAAGATCAAAATGTCATCAAAAGAAGATATTGTTAAACTTAAAGCGAAGATTCTTTCTCTTGAGGGTAAGATTGCACAAAGGCGTGAGAACATTTTCAAGTTAAACGTTGACGTTGCTGTATCTAAAGATCTGATTGAGTACTATAAGCAGAAAGAAAATGACCGAGTTGTTACTTTCAATAGTCTTAAAGAATGGACGCATGCGCATATTGCTTTACTGAAAAAGGCAACTGATTCAAGAAAACATTCAGAATTCTTTGCAGAATATAAAGATCATATTAAACTACTTGAAAGAGAAGTTCTTCAAATTCTGAAAGAAGATAAATGGATGGAAGCTGAGAAATTGAAGACTGAGAATTCTGAGCTAAAAAGAAAGATTTCAGACTTGGAAGATCAAAATGTCCAAGTCCAGCAAAGAGATTTTATTGATAATAATAAGGAGAAGGTAAAGAGTTTGGAAGCTACTAATGAAGAGTTGATAAAGAAGATTTCTGAGCTAGAACTGGGAATTGCTGAAGAGAGATCAGAATTTGATAAAGAAAAGAAAGTATTTGCTCAGAAATTCTCAGAGTTTTCAAGGAAAAGCTTTGAAGAGAAGAAAGGTGTTGAGCTTAAATGTTCTAAACTTTCTCAACAAGTTTCTGATTTTGAGAAAGTAATAATAATGGAAAGAGACAAGTTTGAGAGGGAGAAGAAGACCATAGAACAGAAAAATATTGGATTCTTTAAAGAAATATCCAATGAGAGAAAGAATGTGGAGAAAGACTTTGAAGAAGAAAGACAGATGTTTGAGGAAGAGATTAGGAAGCTTACGGAGAAGTTATCTGAACTATCAGAAAATGCACTGAAAGAGCAGAAAGCGAAGTCTGAATTCAAGAAAGAGATTGACCTGCTTGTCAAAGAAAGAGATAGTTATTCTTCAAAGATAAAAGAGCTTGAAGACATTGTTTCAAAGGTGGTGGTGACTGAGCACACGACTCCAAAGTCAAAAATCCACACACCTAGATGCTTCAGGTACACCAAGAAGGAGAAGAATAAGATATGAAAAAGAGAAACTGGTCTAGAAAGTGAAATCAGTAGATGATGAAAAGAATGATGAAAAGAAGGATGAGAAGAAAGGAAACAAATCATTTGTACGCAGATCAAATGTCAAGAAGAACAATGTGCGGAAAGGTAAACCTGATCTTGTTTACTAGAGAGATCAATTAATCAGGTTAGCTAGTAAAAAGAATTATTGTTCTTATTGTCGTACTTATGATTTTGTTGATAAAACAAGTGATCATTATTGGTATGGTTCTTATTCTATTACTCCTAATAGAACTGCAACTCACAAACATGGACCCAAATACCAGTGGGTACCAAAGCCTAAAGATGATTCTGTGTTGCAGACACCTCAAGTCAAGGGGGATTAAGAGAACTAAGGCTTCTGAATACTACAGTTCAGGACCCGTACCTCAATGATAAGGAGTTTGACTTCTAAACACAATAGTTTAGGACTCACTCTTCAATGTTCAAAAGAGATGATGCTCCCGGGCTGATAAGAGACTGTACTATGATGCTCAAATGAGGAAATCAACCTTCAAGGGGGAGTACATATTTTTACTGAAAATATGCATTCGCAAGATATGATGATCTACACTTCAAAAGGAGTTGTATCAGATCTCTATCATGTATTTTCACTGAAAAATTTGATGATTCATAATTTCAGGGGGAGTAAGAATTATGACTGCTGATTACTTCAGATCAGAACTCGTATATTCAAAGTTTTACTGCTTTATGTCATTTACTTTTCAATAAATTTTTGTGAATAAAGCTTTGCACTTTGACGACTTTGTGATTTTTGCAGATTTGAGAGTGAATTTACAAGATCATGTCTTATATGACTTGAAGCTTGATTTCATGAGATTTAAGACTGAGCGAAAAGTGTTGGTCCCTAAGGTGCTTAACAAGTTTGTAGAAGGGGGGGTTGAATACAAACACAAGAATTTAAAGTTTAATAAATTGTTTATTGATAAATCAAATACAATTTACAAGTTTGTTGCGGAATAAGATTAAGATAGACTCAATCTAAACAAACTTAAGAAACACTAAGATGGTTGCACAATAAATTCAGAGAATGGGGGATTAAGAGATATATAAAACAGGGGTTTCTATATGGGGTTCAAGGATTGAGCACACTTCAGATGAAGGGGTGATCTTCCTATTTATACCCTATGCATTAAATGCATGGCAGGGCACTTTACACGTGGCGTTCACTGATTGGCTTTGGTAGTCTGACTTTTGGGAGACATGCTTTCGGCCGGACAATGAACAGTGTAGATGACAGAGGTGTTGTACGAATTGTGGCAGAGACATGCCCGTTCTGACATATCGTACTAAGTTGTGCAAGGAGAGACAAAAGGAAACTTGAGACATAAGCCAAGTGATCATTCGATCGCTGAGTATCTCTTTCTTCAGAGATATCAAGATTTCAGCGATCGCTGAAGCTTTTCCTCATGTTCCTTCGCGTATAAGTAGATTCGTCTTTGCTTCACTGATATCCGCATCAGGTCACTAGTAGACTTGTCTTTGTTCAGCAGCTTCGTCTTCGATTCAGCTATGAACATCTGTTGACGCGAGACTTGTCTTCAGGGGTTACGTTACTGTTTACATCATAAACTATCAGCGATACTGAACAGGATCAGTTTGATCACTGATAGTGAAACACTAATACATACTAGATGTTTATAAGAAGACTATCAGCGATAACTGAACAGACTCAGTCTGATCGCTGATGGTGAAACACTAATACATATTAAAACGTAATTTTCACTAAGTATAGAAAAGGGTCGTTATCAAATCACTGAGAGAGTTTGGATCAACAAAAAGGTATTATTTCTAATCTTAATCTCATAAGTATCTGAATGAAGGACAACTTTCAGATATGAAAACATGTTCTTAAATGTTCAAACCACTTTTGATTCTTAAATGATTTCATGAATATAGAAGTGTGATTTTAAATGTTTTCATTTTTACTTGTGCTTAAATGTCAATAAACCGTGTGTTTCCAAAAATATATACTTGTGTATTATCTTTTCCATATACTGTCAAGTATTTACACACACCGGTTTAATATTTTGTTGAATTTGTTTTTACCATGTCTCAAACTGAACTACTTTTTGATGGTAAGACACCCCGCTTGTAATTCAAAGAATTTTGAGCGTTGATTTCATTTCAAAATGTTCTTTCATGACTTGTCTATAATTTGATTCGTATAGACAAAATCCAATTTTTGCTGACCTAAGCCTTAATCGATAAATCATTTCTATTTATATTTTTCATACAATGTCAGATTTTCAAACAAGTTTCTTGTATTCATTTCATTCATTCAATATACTTGTTTTGAAAAGTCTTCAATGTTTAAAATGCTCAAATCTTCATGATTATCTCATTGAGAATACAGACATCTGACATGTATAATGTGCTTTAACTGCAAAGTTAAATCATTTTGAGCAACATGATCTTTTAGAAAAACATGGGTTTATTGTGAGGACTTAAATGAAACTTATATGGATTCATGTTAACCAGTGTTTCCTACCCAAGAAGTTAATACTTGAGTGATTGAATGTGTGAGGAGTCAAATACTGAGTGTGGGTTGAGTGATGAAGTAAAATGAAAAAGAGAGTTTGGTTAGAAGCGAGCTTAATGATTAAAAGAAAGAGGGTGTGAGAACAGAGTTAAAAGAATATCAAACTTTGCACCAACTTTTTATGTTCCGGGCAGCCACATTACTAGTGTTTCACAATTCTTCATGAACATTATTGAAACAGGCAACTAGCCCATGCCAACTCTTGTTAAAAACCCCACCAACTACTCGTTTTCTTCTCAACAAGAAAATGTTTCATATTTTCAAGGGGACGCAACACATAATCTATCTGGTTTTCATTTGGAAAATATGGATATTGAAAGAGAAGGAAGTCTGCCCCACCTTCGCACTTCGATCATGCACATTTGAGTCTGTGTTTACTTACTATTGTCTTAGTGGTTTACACAATTTTGAGCCTATAAAAATCAGTCATCTGATTTAATTCTTTCAAACACTTGCACAAACACACAAGGAATACGTTTTCTTGTCATAACGTTCATAGAAATTCCTTTGTGGTGTTTCGATGATTGAATGGAAGACCTAGGGGAGTGAACATCACAAAAGCTTCTTTCTAATGTGTATTCGTTACACACAGTGACTTAGTGTTACTTACAGACATTTATAACTGATTCATTTGTTGATTCAGGTGTTACACTCTTATTTTGTCTGAATCTGCAAAGATTCGGATGAATATCTTTTTGGATCGATAGATGGTCAGAGGCTCAGTATGAAAGATCAATGGTCAAAACAAATTTCAGAGACATTTCTTGTGAAGAGTTTTGATGATTTCATGCTACATTCATCAAAAAGGGGGAGAGATAATAAAGAAATGTTATAGTTGGGAGAAGATCAAGAAATATTTGAAAAATGTTCAAGAGTTATTCGTTTGATAAAGGAAAGTTGAAGCTGAAAAGAGAAAAGTTCAAAGTTTACTGAAATTTTATTTGGAGATAATTTACTGAAGCAATCAGAGCTATGTCTGAAAGTGGTTTTTATAACCTTTGGAGAGAATGCTACTATTCATGAAAAACAGACTTTTGGAAGTTTGCTGGAAGTTTTGAAGAATTATTTTATCAAAGAAAGGGGAGAATGTTAAAAGGGGAGTTTGTACTTCAAAGATTATGTTTATTTCTGAAGACGATCTGAATTAACAAGAAGTCTACAAAGGAAGATAAAGTTGATCAAAGGGGGAGATTGTATAATTTGAGCTTAAAGAGAGAAGATTGAATTGCAAAATCTTTTTAGAGATGATCTTGATCCAAAGGGGGAGAATGTTAGAGCATAAATATGTTGGATGCAAGATCATAGAAGACTGTAGATAAAAGTAAAGCAAATCAAAGCTCAAAGTCAACTCTCAAGCATGAAAGTCAAAGTCTTTGTAATAATGTCAAAGTCAAAGTTTGTGTTTTGTTTCCTTGTTGTTTGATAGTTAGTATAAAAATAGTCCTTCTTGTCTTTGTAATCTTAACAACTCTACGCAGAGCAGATTAGAGAAGAATTGATTTGTCATTCATTCTAGTGAGAGAAAGTAGTAAGAGAAACTGTTGGTAGTGAGAGTAATTGTAATATGTGGAGTTGAAATTAATGAAATATGATTACGAATTTGAATCATTTTGATTGTTGTTATTATAGTTTCATTAAGAACTTGAATATTGGGAATTAACATCATATATGAACATGTATAATTCACATATGAACTATATGTTCATATGTGAATCAGTGTAATTCACATCTGAACTCTTTTAACTGATTCATATATGAACCTTTGTGATTCATATATGAACTAATTAACTGTAAGTTCATATATGAATCAATTGAACTAATTAACAGATTCATATATGAACTTTTGTGATTCATATATGAACTAATTAACTGATTCACATATGAATGTATAGTTCATATGTGAATCATATAGCTTCATATATGAACTCATCCCGCGTATTTTACGAACCCTTTATCTTCTATAGACCATGCAAGGAATTATCCGGTGCTTCGCGGTCAAAGTCGCAAATGTTGACCAAATGAATGACTAAGATTAATTCTCTATTTCTCATACATTTACCATTTCTCAAATGAACCTCTCCCTATATATATATATATAACTCCATATAGAGGGAAGTTATTTTGTTAACCCTATATTTTGTATTAACTTCACTAACCATCTTTAACCAATTGGAATTCATATTGAGTTTTGGTTTTTAATCTATGTGTAATAATTAAATGGGGGTAAGATTGGGATTTTCTATTTAGATATTTGTAACCTTCATTTATTTGAGGAGTTACAAATAATTTGTGAACTTTGATTTTAGCCATATTATTAAACTTAAAAAATCTTCATGATTCATGTTTGATGGTGTTCTTAATGAGGATGAAATGAACTTTTGACCACTCATGATGTCAGATTTGGGCATTCTTATTAGGATATTATGCACATTACTCTACATATGACGAAAGACAACATGTTATGGCTGTTATGAAGTCAAAGTATGAAACTATAAAAAATCAATGGCAGGTTGGTGATCAATTTTATAGCAAAACATTTGATTGTATTTTGTCTCATGCCTAACTTTGGGTCTGACTTTTGTTTGCACTTCTATGAGGCAATCAAATGTTCTCGCTGTGATTCCTTGTTCTTTTCAAGTGGGTTTCGACTTTTCTATATGTTCTTATTAGTTCATTCTTAATTTACCAACCATGAACAACTATGAACCCAAAAATGTGTCATGAACTTATATGAAATGGAATTAGTGGAGTGAGATGAAGACATATAAACAATAATTAAAAGAGGTTAAACTTGATTGTTGTTGGATGGTTTAATCAGTTCACACCGCTATGCAAACATTGGGGTTTTAAGAAATTGGGTCAATATTGTTCAATTTACCAAACATAAACAATTATGAAACTACTAATGTGCACTTTCACATGAATGGATTCATCAGTTGGATGTCCAAAACATGAACAACTATGAAACCAATCATGTGTCATGCACATATATGAAGAATCATTATTGGTCTGATATGAATACATATGAACAATAATGAAAGGGATACACTATCTTTGTGTTTAATGTGGGGGTTTACAAATTGTAAAAGAAATGAGTTTTCCCCAAATACCCCCACACACATGTTCATTATATTAATTACTCAATTTAATATTTTAGAATTAATTTTTTTGGTCTGATTAATCTCCATTGTTAATGTTAAGATCAATGGTTGTTATTTGGGTTAATAAGGTTAGTACAATAAATTGGGTTAACAAAATATATAACCCAACGCTATATATATATATATATATATATATATATATATATATATATATAGAGAGAGAGAGAGAGATAGAGAGAGAGAGATATGCAACACCCCGATTTTTGGGTAAGATTCTCCCCTTAGCCATATCTGCATTCTTGAAAAGTTGAAGTTGTTCTTGTGGTTATTTAATTTTAAGTTTTCATCTCTTATCATTGAGTGAAAGCCTAGAATTGAATAGGGTTGAAATTTGGATTTTTGGGGTTGATAGGTTGGGTTTACACCCCCCTTAAATCTAACCGCAAGTGTACGGTGTTGAAATCAAGTAATAGTACAGAAGTACGAGTATCGAACCAAAGGAACCAGGTGTTAAGTACCTCAATGACTATATTGATTATTAACTAGACGATCAAAAATTGATTGTTTTGTTAAATTAGAAATTATTCACTTTATCAAAGAACGAATGACAAACAAAATATCTGAAAATGACATGAATGAATGAGAGAAAACTGTTGGAGGGTTGGATTCCTCAAGAACATAAAATTCGCGACTATGTGATTGCATAATTTGCATTGAATTGAGAAATGAAAAGTAATATCACGACATCATTACACTTTATCAAGTTGTAGCGATTACTTTCCAAAACCTTATTTTATCTCTCGATCTCCACAATTAAGAGTTGAAAAGCTTAGTGATTATCAACAACATGAATGGAATATCATATCTCTATCTCAATCACATTCAAGACATAAAAGACGAATCAAATCTCAAAAACTTTTCTCAAAGAATAAAAGATTTATTGGATCATCCAATAGTTGATTAGACTATTACAAGCATTGAGAACAATCTCATATGTTTCATCAATCAAAAATAACCCAAAATCATCACTTCTACATAGCTACAAGTTTAATTGTTCATGATTCAAACCAACCCCCCAATATGAAGAAATTAGTTCATGTTGGGGGTTTTCAAATGAAGAAATGGAATATAAATGTTTGAAAGAAACATCATTATTCCAAGAATTAAAGCAATAAAACTCCTTGAAGAAGAAATTCTTCAATCTCCCGTACACGTAGCACATCGAATCTCCCTCTTCCGATCTCCAATCTTCTTTTTCTTCATCCAAAATCGTCCTCCGTAGCTCTCCAATATCGCCTATTCTGTTCTCTGGTAAGCGGTTACCCCTAGCATCCCTTCAAACCTAATTGATATAGAGAAATGTAACAATCAGGGGTTTGGCGTGAGCGACAGCGCATATGGGGCCGCGCCAAGGGCCGTGCGAAGGACTGCCCGAAGAACCGCATAGATGGCCGCACGGATGGAACTGCGCCAAAGGTCGCACAGAGCACTGCCTTTCTGAAGTGCATCTTTTTTTCTTTAATGGCCTAAAATGCCAAATTCCTGCTCCAAATGACTCAAACATGCCTGGCCTTGTAAAAACCAAGAAGACCTGTACTTTCTCGCAAAAATTCATTAAAAACTACTATTCTACTTGGAAACTTACAATGAAAGGACCGATTTAAGATTTCAAATAATGTCGAAAAACAACATTATCAACAACCCCAAACTGAGTGTTGCTTGTCCCCAAGCAAAACAACGGAAAATTAAACTACAACATAACCATTCGCAATTTCGTGCTGTCGAGTGAATCATTAATGATCACTAGTCAACCCAACAATCACAAGAGATTATATGCAAAGTGAACTGCCCCTTTTACTGGCCTCACTACGGAATGCTAGAAAACAATTCTTTTGAGAAAAGAACTAACAAGGACCACACCACACTAATTCGTTCTTAGGTTAAGCCTGCACAGAGAGGATTTCGCCTCGACCCTACCTCCCTAGTTTCTCTCTTCACTCGAGCACTTAGTTTCCCACGTGTTGCCATGATTTTAGAGGTTGAGTACAATTTTTTTTCAAGAGCATGCATGAGCGACGACTAAAGAAAGACACTGAAATGTACGAGAGAATTTGATCTCAGAAGGAATCCATTACCACGACTAGTACTAGTAGTGTTGCTCTGCCTCACTTTAAAAACTCTCCATAAGATCATCCAGGTCTTTCACAGGTTGATAAGGTGTTAATTTGTTGCTAAGAATGAAAGGTAAAGGATCGAAATCTAAGATAATCTGTTAACAACTAGTTACCTCCTCCTTCCTATGTTGCACTTGCTTTAGCGTACTTCACCCATACCCCTTAGATAAGCCTATCACTTGCATTCATTATTATTATTTTTATTATTATTATTATTATTATTATTATTATTATTATTATTATTATTTTTACCCAATAGTCTTTCTAAAACCACCTCAGATAGAGAGTTCAACGAAATTGATAGTGAGGTCAAAATTGGGTTTCAAAAGTAAGATAAAATTTCAAAGGATGAAACAAGGGTTAAGGTGTGAAAATTTCCTCATGAAAAGCAAGATAAAGCAACATCAACCATGCCTGGGGTCTTGACTTTTGGTTCGTAAACTATATGGGCAAAAGCTTCACTTCCTATTCCTAGGGATGTCTTTGATAACAGATACAAATTATAATGAGATCTACAATAACAACGACCAAAGAACCGAACGAAGAGTGTATTGATTATTGCACATTCAGTCTCTCAGAATCGAAATTAGCAGTTGTATGGCTCAAAATCTCCCTGGTGGTCTCCACTAATGTCTCTAATACAAGAATTCACCTAAGCTCATCTTAATGCTATATTATCCCATGTAGATGCACCTCCCAAAAAGCTAGTGTTTCGAATTTTCACAACAAGGCTTAAGTACAAGGTTTGTTCTTTCTTAACACAAATCTAGTGATTGCTCAATCCACTGAGATCAAGAATGATAAACTCGACACATCACCCCAAACAAAAATAACACATTGTCCTCAATGTATTTAACAAATAAGTGCAAGTACGAAGCAATCACGAAATATGCGATTTAATTACAGTCATCTAATTAATAGACAAGTTTAAGAATCAAAGGAGAAGATAAAAATGAAATAACCAACCCTCATTCTTCACGTGTGTGGCGGCGAGACGTTGAACCACCTAAAGGTCGCCTCCGTTGTCTTCTAGCATATGGTGGGTTGGAAGGACCCACCTCATCTGGATCCAGCTCCCTCGTGATCAATCGTCTCATCTCTGCAAATCCTTGATGCATGTCATTTTCGATCATGTGAAAATGGCGATTAAACTGTCTTGATAGGCTCTGAATGTCCGTCGGTAAAGATACATCTCTAGTCTCGGCCACTGGGTCATAGTCCGCATCATCTTCATCATTCACATCCACATCATCGACCCCCTCTGGAATCTCCATTCGCTCATTCACTGCAGTATCCCGTCTATCAAACCTCATAGCCGTATTGACCTAAGCATTGTAGGTAACTTGGTCGAAGGGTGTGGGTGGTGGGATAGTGACTCCAACCTCATAACCGACATCCTTGTAAAATTTAGTAATTAATGAAGGGAAGGGCAAGATACCAGTAGCGTTGCGGTCGGAGGCTGCATCTATCATCTGCAGTTGTATGATGTGGCTTATGTCCATTGGTATATTGAACTGGTTGCAGTAAAGGACGTTCGACACGTATGCATCGACCGTGGTTTCGTGAGTTGAAGGAATTAAGTTGCATTTCATAAACTTCATCCATAAAGCAATCTCGGGCCGGAGTTCATTCTTCTTGATATCATCCTCACGAGGTATCCAATTAGCTTTCCCACTCCTCCTCATAGCCGTAGACAACACATGGCTGTGATCATCGTGCAGTCTGACCCCTTGAATGGAGGATAAGTCATATGTCACCCTGAGGTTGTTGGGACGAGGGAC
Organism: Arctium minus; assembly: GCA_954870635.1. Lineage (NCBI taxonomy): Eukaryota > Viridiplantae > Streptophyta > Magnoliopsida > Asterales > Asteraceae > Arctium > Arctium minus. Next base: position 57,415,490 of record OX941090.1, on the reverse strand, counting down.
ACCGTAATGGGCACAGATGGCTTCCATCGATAAGCGAACCACTCTATCTTTAACCAACACTGAATGGTATTCATTAAATGTTGGTGGAATCATCGATGCGTAAAACTCCAAGACCAAGGCCTAATCATAAGGCTCTGGGTTCTCTACATAGCGTAGCCATCCTCGTTGCTGTGCAATATCGCGGACTCTTTGATTTGGTATCTCATTCAGTTTTAGCCCCCACTCTGATAAGATTGACCGACTCCTGAACTTCTCGCAGCGTTCATCAACTCGTAGGTAGCTCATTTCAATTAATGCTTCTCTTTCTGCTCGACCTAAGTTATAGTAGTGGTACCACCTTCCAACCGTCTCTTGGTTAGTTCGAACAATCGTTCCTGAAAAAGGAACATCTCTTAGAACAACATCATTATCTATGCCACCCCTAGGTTTATTCAACTATAGATTTATGCATTTTGAAAAAAAACGGGGGCACCCCAAACCAAAGTTTTCAATGGGATGTTGTGTGGATGATCAAAACCGACACCCCAAACCAAAGGTTACAATGGGGTGTTAAAATGGTAAACACCACATCTCACACAAGTTGCAACTTAATAACATCAATTATAGCACTTTCTACCACTTTGCACAAGGTATTTCTCACAAATTGCACTCATGCATCTACTAAGGCAAGCAATCATACATGCATCATGATAGCAAAAATAAGAATACCCAACAAGAAACCATATTTTCAAAAACCACAAAACTTCTCTCAAGAACAAAGTTCCATATCCAATTTCTAACAAAAAATTCATGATACACCCCAAAATAAAAGAAACTATTAGTGTTTTCACAAATTATCATATAGATGACTTCATAAACACCATAGAATGCTAGATAGTGGAAGAATATCAAGTTACCCTCATCATGTATTCAAAAATCCCCAAATGTGAAAGGTTAGGGCAAGAATCATACTTTTTATGTTTAGTAGATGATAGATTGAGTAATAGAGTGAGAAACCTTGCAAGAGATGTTTGATTAGTGCTTTAGAAGTGAGATTTGGGATAAATTCGGCACTTGGAGAGGTTAGGGTTTGAAAAATTGAAGAAAGATGCCGACATTTTCCTTTTATACACGCACAGGCAGTGCGCACGAACGCTCGTGCGGTTCCACCCGCGCGGTGAAACGCATGGAGCACTGGTAGCTTAATCCGACAGATTTTGGCGCAGATGGTTGTGCAGCTTGATCCGCGCGGTGGGGCGCGCGAAACTCTGGAGTGAGGATCGAACACTGCCTCATGCGGATGTTGGTGCGTGAGGTCTTACGCGGTGAAACACGCCGAGCACTGGCATTCTTCACCCGCGCGATTGTTTGCACAGATCCACCCGCGCGGTGAAACGCTCAGAACACCGTGGTGTTTTCTTCATTTCTGCTACTTCTCTCAATATCAAATTAGGAAAGCAACTCCAGGTAAAATCAAATTAAAGAGAAACAACTAAAATTTAACAATAACGAAAAACTAACCTACGGTGGGTTGCCTCCCACCCAGCGCCTTATTTCACGTCGCGGCAAGACTTCCCAACTTATCACTCCTTACGCTCGAGTTATTGGTGGGTTCACCTCCAATGTATTGTTTAACTCTCTGACCATTCACCTTGAAATTCTGACCATCGGTTCCTTCTAGCTCTACTGCATCGTAGGGAAACAATTCTACCACCTTGAACGGTCTCGACCACTTCGACTTCAGTTTACCTGGGAAGAAGCGCAAACGTGGGTTAAATAGAAGGACACTCATACCTGGAGTAATTACCTTTTCTCGAAGCTGTTGGTCATGGGATTTCGTAGTTCGTTCTTTGTAGATTGATGCATTCTCGTATGCATCTAGCCGGATCTCTTCCAATTTGTTCACTTGTAAGAATCTCGTTCTGACGGCCACATCTAACCCCATGTTCAACTGTTTAATTGCCTAGTATGCTTTATGCTCTAACTCCACAGACAAATGGCATGATTTCCCAAAGACCAGTCGATACGGTGTGGTCCCAAGTGGCGTCTTAAATGTCGTCCGGTATGCCCAAAGAGCATCGTACAATTTTATGGACCAATCCTTGCGAGATGCATTCACTGTCTTTTCTAGGATTTGCTTTAACTCTTTGTTAGACACCTTGGCTAATACGTTTCCTTGAGGGTGGTAGGGTGTGGTTACTTTATGTTTCACCGAGTACTTCTTCAAGACTGCATCAAGGTACCGGTTAAAAAAATGACTACCTCCATCTCTGATTAGCGCTCTTGGAACTCCAAACCGTAAGAAAATGTTCTTCCGCAGAAAGTTGATCACCACCTTGGAGTCGTTTGTGGGGGTTGTGATTTCCTCTACCCACTTAGATACATAATCGACTGCAACTAGAATATACTCATTTCGGAATGAGTTAGGGAATGGACCAATGAAGTCAATCCCCCAAACTTCGAACAACTCAATTTCCATGAAGATCTTCATGGGAATCTCATCCTTATTTGTGATGTTCCTAACCCTTTGACAACGGTCACATTAGATGATAAACTCCCTCGTTTCTTAAAACATCGATGGCCAAAATAATCTGGACTGCAAGATCTTTGCAACTATTCTATACGTACTAAAGTGGCCCCCACATTCTAGTGTATGGAAATGTGTAAGAATGTTGGCCTCTTCTTCGTCTGGTACACACCTTCAGATCATGCCATCAACACAATGATTGTATAAATACGGTTCATCCCAATAATATCTCCGAGCATCATAGATGAATTTCCTCTTTTGGTACAAATTCATATTGTACGACACCACTCCTCCTACCAAGAAAGTCACCAAATCGACATACCAAGGTTCCAAATGACTGACCTTCAAGAGTTGTTCATCCGGAAAAGCATCATTAATGACTATTTTATCTTCGGTCTGCTCTGTACTACCCTCAAGTCTGGAACGATGATCTGCTACTGTATTTTCTGACCCTTCTTGTCCAAGATCTCTAAATCGAACTCTTGTAGTTGTAGTACCCATCTGATAAGTCTTGGTTTTTCATCCTTTTTAGCTATCAAGTATTTAAGAGTTGAGTGATCAATGTAGATGATTACCTTGGCACCTACCAGAAAAGATCTGAATTTATCACACGCATAGACAATGGCTAGTAACTCCTTCTCGGTGGTTGCATAGTTGACCTAAGCACCGTCTAATGTCTTGCTGGCATAGTAGATAACATGCAACCACTTATCCTTTCTTTACCCCAACACTGCACCTACTGCGATGTCAATTGCATCACACGTCAAGATAAACGGAAGATTCGAATATGGAGCTATAAGAATTGGTGCCGATGTGAGCTCCTTTTTCAACCTGTCAAAAGCATAAATACACTCATTAGTAAACTCAAATTTAACATCTTTAAGTATTAAAGTGCATAAAAGTTTTGTAATCTTAGAGAAATCCTTATTGAAACGTCGGTAAAACCCAGCGTGTCCCAAAAAGATTCGGACTCCTTTGACTGAGTTCGGGTATGGAAGATTTTCTATGACTGCAACTTTAGCTTTATCCACTTCAATTCCATCCCTTGACACCTTATTGTCGAGAACAATTCCTTTGGTCACCATGAAGTGACACTTCTCCCAGTTCAGTACTAAGCTCGTCTACTTGCACCTTTTCAGAAGGACCTCTAGATGAGATAGACATGTATGAAACGAAGGTCTAAAAACTAAAAAATCATCCATGAAGATCTCAATAGTACACTCCACCATGTTGGAAAATATTTCCATCATACATCTTTGAAAAGTTGCAGGCGCATTACATAGCCCGAAAGGCATCCTCCGATAAGCGAAAGTACCATAAGGGCATGTGAATGTGGTCTTATCTTGATCTTCGGGAGCAATTGGTATTTGATTGTATCTCGAATACCCATCCATAAATAAATAGTACTCGTGTCCCGCTAATCGTTCCATCATCTAGTCAATAAATGGAAGAGGGAAGTGATCTTTCTTTGTAGCATCGTTTAACTCCCGATAGTCGATACAAACTCTCCAACCTGTGATTGTCCGAGAAGGGATGAGTTCATTGTTTTTGTTCTTCACTACAGTGATACCACCCTTCTTTCGTACTATCTGGACTAGACTCAGCCAAGGACTGTCAGGAATCAGATAAATAATCCCAGAATCTAGGAGTTTCAGGATTTCCTTTCGAACCACTTCTTTCATGTTTGGATTGAGTCGTCATTGCGGTTGCACAATCGGTCGATGCCCATCTTCCAGATTAATTCGGTGTGTGCAAAAAGTTGGGATTAAGCCTTTTAAATCGGCTATTGTCCATCCAATTGCAGTTTGATGCTCACGAAGAACTCTAAGAAGCGTTTCCTTCTTTTTTGCACTTAGATGGGCTGAAATGATCAGTGGCAGTGTCTCTCTGTCTCCCAGATATGCGTACTGTAGGTGTGATGGTAATGGTTTAAGCTCGAGTTGTGGTGGTGCCTTAGATGATGGTCGAGATTTTGGGATATGTGTCCCCAAATCCTCAATTGTTGGTCTGCGATGCCCCTTGTATTTTGGTAGGGCATTCAAGAACATCACGGTTTCACTTTCTCCGTCAGAATTGGAACCGGTTAATGCATTTTGCAACGGGTCTTCAGATAATTCTAGTTCATCGGTATCTCTGATCACAACTTCTATTATATCCACCCTATAACACTCGCTTGCCTCAAACTTGTGTTTAGCTGATCGGAAAACATTGAAGGCGGCTTCCTCTTCCCCAACTCGAAGTGTGAGCTTGCCTCCTTTCACGTCTATCAGTGCTCCTCCTATGGCTACGAATGGTCGGCCAAGGATTAATGGTATCTCCTTGTCTTCATCCATATCAAGAACTACGAAGTATACCGGTAAATAGAACTAGTCCACCTTGATGAGCACGTCTTCAATAACTCCGTAAGGATACTTGATCGATCTGTCAGCAAGTTGCAGGGTAAAATTAGTAGGCTGCACTTCTCTAAGTCCAAGTTTCCTGAAAATAGACAAGGGCATGAAGTTAATACTTGCACCAAGATCACATAATGCTTTGCTAAACCCATAATTTCCTATATGAACAGGAATAATAAAACTCCCTGGATCTTTGAGTTTTAAGGGAAGCTTATGCTGAATTATAACACTGCACTCCTCAGTAAGTGCAACAGTCGCTTGCTCCTCGATCTTCCTCTTGTTAGAGAGGATATCCTACAAAAACCTTACATAAGATGGCATTTGTGACAAAGCATCTGCAAAAGGAATGTTATTATGCAATTTCTTAAAAACTTCAAGAAACGTAGAAAAATTAATATCATCTTTGTGAGCTTTAAGTTTGTTAGGATATGGCACTCTCGGGGTGGTCGACTTGATTCGATATTTCATGGTTGCACCTTCTTTCTCTTTTTCTTTTTTCTTTCCTTCCGGTCTCTCCATCTCAATGCCTTAATCAACTTTCTACTCATCTTCCTCTTCTTCCACCATCACTTCAGGCTCCTTTCCTTTCTCTGGATTTGGATTTCGAGTCGGGTACTTGATGAGTTCCTTCCTGATCCTCAATTGGATGGCATTGCAATCCTCCCTTGGCTTCCTTTCCGGTTGACTAGAAAATTGTCCTTGGATTCATGATTGTAATGCCTCGGCTCTCTGACTCACTTGTCGCTCCAGGATTTGAATGGATGCTATGTTCTGGTCAGTTGCCGCTTTCACCATGCCCACGGTGTTAGTTAATGTGATAACGGAAGATGTGATTCCCTCCACGGTTGTGTCCATCTTCGAGACGAACTTCATCATCATTTCTTCCAACCCTGACTTTTTCTCCGACGCTTACCCTTCCTCATGCCTTCTTTAGTTGTAACCTAGAGGACGATAAACATTATTAGCATTAGAAGAAGATGAAAACTTAGAATTATTACCGAATTGCTGCTGTTGCTATCCCATGGTCTCTTTCGGACGATTTTGTGGTTGTCTCCACGCGAAATTCGGTTGTCTCTTCCATCCTTCATTGTATGTGTTGGAGAAGGGGTCATTCTTTGGTCGGTTGCAGTTCTGGAGGAAGTTGACTTGTTCAGATGGTTCAAACTGCGAATACTGATCTGGCATCCCAAAATTTGGCATTGAATTCTACATAGAGGTGCCCTTCAATTGATTGGGAATAGCAACCATTTGTGCCTTTATCTTCCTTAGTTCGTCCGAATCATGAACACTAGCTACTTTTCTAATAGTTGATCATGGAGTGGAGTAGCTATGTTCCGATAAATTCTCAATTAGCTCCCAAGCTTATTCATAAGTTTTATTCATGAGAGCCCCACATGTGTCGAGTTTATCATTCTTGAATTAAGGGTGTAATCCTCCAAAGAATGTTTGGATGATTACCCACCCGTGGAGTCCATGATAAGGGCATCTCATCAGCACCACTTTATACCTCTCCCAGGCCTCATACAGTGACTCTTGGTCCCATTAAGCAAAATGGGTGATTTATGCCAAGGGTTGAGTCGCACGACCCGGAGGGAAAAACTTGTTTAGGAATTCCATCACCATCTCGTCCCAAGTGTTAATTTGACCCGCTGTCAAATTCTCTTCCCACGTAGCAGCTCGATCTCTAAGGGAGAAGGGAAACAATCTCAACTTTATGGCATCGTCTGGCACTCCATTCATTTTGAATGTGTTGCAGATTTTCTCGAATGAACGGAGGTGACTATCAGGATCCTCCGATGTCGACCCTCCTAATTGATTGTCTTGGACAAGTTGAATAGTGCCATGCCTTATCTCGAAGGTGTTAGCTGCCACTGTGGGTGCTTGTACTCCTCTTTGGGCTACGTCTACCGTTGGAGTAGGAAAATTTCTCATAGGAATGCGGCCAGGTGGTGGTGGTGGGTTATTAACCGGTTGCTCGCTGTTTACTCCGTTTTAGGCCATCCTCCGTGCGTGTCGGGTTCGTGCTTCTCTTTGTAAGTGGCGTGCGATTCTCTCTATCTCCGGATCAATAGGCTCGAGGTCTCTAAAGAGCCTTCTCCTTGGCTTAAATCAGAGAGTAACCTGCAATACAAAACACACTAATTTTTAAATCCAGAAATGAGAGAGTTATAAAACTGTAAAATAAACAAATGTCTAATATAATATCCATATAGTTGGTAGTGATATCAACACAAAAAAAGTTCCCCAGCAACAGCGCCAAGAACTTGATAGGTTGGGTTTACACCCCCTTAAATCTAACCGCAATGGTACGTTGTCAAAATAAGGTAATAGTACAGAAGTACGAGTATCGAACCAAAAGAACCAGGTGTTAAGTACCTCAATGACTATATTGATTATTAACTAGACGATCGAAAATTGATTGTTTTGTTGAATTAGAAGTTATTCACTTTATCAAAGATCGAATGACAAACAACATAGCCGAAAATGACTTGAATGAATGAGAGGAAACTGTTGGAGGGTTGGATTCCTTAAGAACATAAAATTCGCGACTATGTGATTGCATAATTTGGATTGAATTGAGAATTGAAAAGTAAAATCACGACATCACTACACTTTATGAAGCTGTAGCGATTACTTTCCAAAACCTTGTTTTATCTCTCGATCTCCACAATGAAGAGTTGAAAAGCTTAGTGATTATCAACAACATGAATGGAATATCATATCTCTATCTCAATCACATTCAAGACATAAAAGACGAATCAAATCTCAAAAATTTCTCAAGGAATAAAAGATTTATTGGATCATCCAATAGTTGATCAGACTATTACACGCATTAAGAACAATCTCATATGTTTCATCAATAAAAAACAACCTACAATCATCACTTCTACATAGCTACAGGTTTAATTGTTCATGATTCAAACCAACCCCCCAACATGAAGAAATTAGTTCATGCTGGGGGTTTTCAAATGTAGAAATGGAATACAAATTTTTGAAAGAACCATCATTGTTCTAACCAAGAAGACTTGTACTTTCTCGCAAAAAATTATTAAAAACTACTATTCTACTTGGAAACTTACAACGAAAGGACCGATTTAAGATTCAAAATATTCTCGAAAGACGACATTATCAGGGGTCTCGGTATAATCTGTAACACCCTATAATTTTAACATTTTTAAAACGTAAATTTTCGCAATAACAGGTTTATAAATTTAGGAGAAACCACCTGGCATAAATATATATATATATAGAAAATCAAGTTTTCAAATGACATCATCCCAACACAATTTAGGAAAAGTATAAGCGTTTACAATTTCCAACGAATAAGAAGAAGATCGACAACCTACTTAATCTAAACAAGCAAATTCATATTATAATTGGGTGTCGTCATCTATTTCCAAAATATCAACAAGTGATTATGTATGCTCACTAGTCCGTCATATGCTATATCCCAAAAGTTGGCTAGGCCCTCCACTCAAGACTTTGCCACCCCACCACTAACGGAACCTGTTAGGAACACCAAGTAAACAAGTGTTAGGCTTGTATCCTAGTGAGTACATCCAAAAATATACATAGGTGCGATAAAGTGTAATGTTCCGGTACACAATTTATGATAATTAGAGAACTAATAAAGTCAACGCATCCTTTAATGGCCACAACCCGAGAGGAGTGTCGTTGGAATGGTTATTTACCGGCATCGACTCTATTCATGAATCTTTAGCCGTTAGAACATCAACTCTATTCATGAATCTCTAGTTCAATGTAAATATGGGTTCAACTCTATTCATGAATCTTTACCCCAAAGAGTCACCAAGTTCAACCCTATTCATGGATCTTTACCTTGGGATCTCACCATTCCAACCAAACGTAGCCCATCAATATAACAAGTCAAAGATTGACTATAAATCCCCAATACAAAAATCCTCATATGACATTCAGTTATTGCAAGGAAAATTTATATAGTAAGCATAACATCTCATATCATGTAATCTCATTTTCTCTAACACGAGAAGCCCATTAAAGTAATATTCCCACATACAAGTCTTGTTAACACATTCATAACATATATTTCTTTAATCTATCCCTCAATGATATCAAATTAGCATATTCTTCCCATTTGATTTCACGAGGCAATAACACATATCTAATACCAAATATGTCATTCCACCAACTTATTAAGTCATCAGACCACATATAGTCATCATAGTGTCAAAACCCTAGATTTTGACTTAAAGAGTTTCAAGAACACAAAGTAGAGAAAAATATAGATTTTTACAGTTAAGAAAAAAAGGGATTTTTCATGTAGACACATAAGAATTTAATGGTATAGATGAACTCACAAAAATGGGTTTTGATGAAAACCCCAAAACCCTAAAAATCTCCTTCTTGAATTGAAGTGACAAAGGAGATGATGGAGGTGACAACCCTAGCTTCCAAACCTTGAGTGTAGACACCAACAACTTGAAATCAAAGGGAGTAAATGCTTATAGGAACCCTAGATTTGAGTTCATAAATGAGGAGAGTGATAGGGATAATTTTGAGAGAGAAATCAGATTATTGGATGAGAATTAAATGAGCTAAGGATCAAATCTCGTAATTTTAAGTCATCAGACACACACGGCGATAGTGCCAAGCGAGAGTGACAGGGTCACAATCGCGAGGCATTCTCGCGTGGGTTGTACCGAGAGTTCTCAGTGTAGCCACGATAGTGCCAAGCGAGAGTGACTTCTGTCACAATCGTGAGTCACTCTCGCGTGAAACGTACCGAGAGTGAGAGCCTCTGAGCGATAATGCCCACCGCGATTGTGACATAAGCACAATCGCGTGTCATAGTCGTCGACCACATACCAACACCAAATTTTCGTATTTTCACACGTCAATTCTCATCCCAACTAGAATCGAGTTAAGACACAACGCTAACATAACTAAAGGCTTGCAAGAACAGAAGTCTAAGGTTCGTTACAAGAGTCTTACCAGAAAATTCCGGACGTTATAATCGTCCCCAACTTGAAAGGGTTTTGTCTACGAAATCATCGTTCACGCAAATAGGTAAGGGTATCTTTTCTTCATGTCCTCCTCCGCTTCCCAAGTCACATTGGCCCCTCGGTGATGTTTCCACTAGACCTTGACCATTGTGATTTCCTTGTGACGGAGTTTCTTAGACTTCCTTTCCAAAATCGCGTCGGGTTCCTCGATGCAACAATTACCCTCATCCACTCTTATCTCCAAAAGGGGAATGACGATTTCCTCTTCCGCCAAACATTTCTGTAGGTAACACAAGTGAAATGTGTTGTGAATTCCATTAATCTTAGGTGGGAGTTCCAATTGGTAAGCTTGAAGTCCAACCCGCTTGATTATGGTGAATGGCCCAAGAAATTGAGGGCTCAACTTTCCCCGTTTCCCGAACCGGATAATTCCCTTCCATGGCGATACTTTGAGCATAACCCGGTCGCCCTCTTGAAATTCCACCGGTCGCCTTTTCTTATCGGCATAACACTTTTGCCGGTCTTGTGCCGCCTTCAAGCATTCCCGAATACCCTTGACCTTATCTGCGGTTTCTTGGACAATCTTGGGTCCGGCAAATTGTTTCTCACATGCTTCTAGCCAACAAACCGGAGTCCGACATTTTCGGCCATATAAATCCTCAAAAGGGGCCATGCCAATACTCGAATGGTAGCTGTTATTGTAGGCGAACTCCAATAGAGGTGAGTGTGAGTCCCAATTCCCGCCAAAGTCAATGACACATGACCTCAACATATCCTCAAGCGTTTGAATGGTCCGTTCACTCTGACCGTCGGTTTGGGGATGGTAGGTCGTGCTCAACTTCACTCGAGTTCCCAACTCTTTCTGGAGACCATCCCAAAAATTTGAGGTGAAACGGCTATCCCGGTCTGATACAATGGACAAGGGCACGCCATGCCTCAAGATGACTTCGTCGATGTAAAGTTTGGCCAGCTTATCCATTAGAAGGGTCTCTCTCATGGCAAGGAAATGTGCACTCTTGGTGAGACGGTCCACCAAAACCTAAATTATATCGTGCCCTCTCAGGGTCTTTGGTAATTTGGTTACAAAATCCATGGGGATGTGTTCCCACTTCCACTCCGGAATTTCCAAGGATTGGAGCCTTCCGTAGGGGCGTTGGTGTTCGGCCTTGACTTGAAGGCACGTCACACAACTTTCCACGTATCTTACCACGTCTAGTTTCATGACGGGCCACCAATAGTTAAGCTTCAAATCCCTATACATCTTCGTACTCCCCGGGTGGATGGAATACTTAGACTTAGGCACCCATACCCGACCTTCGAAAACCTTCACCCCTCGGCCGTCTTCGGTTAAAAGCAGATGTTGCTTCACCATCACTTCGCTTTTAAGGTTCTCTTCCTGGAGAGCTTCCAATTGTGATGCCTTGATCTTCTCAATCAGGCTTGACACCGGTTCAATTCGAGCGAGAGAAACTTGTAGGCTACCACTATACTATTTTCTACTCAGGGCATCTGCCACCACGTTGGCCTTACCAGGATGGTATAGTAGTTCACAGTCATAATCCTTTAGAAGTTCAAGCCATCTCCTCTGCCTCATATTCAACTCTTTCTGGTCGAAGATATGTTGTAGGCTTTTGTGATCGGTATAGAGGGTGCACTTAGTACCATAAAGATAGTGCCGCCAAAGCTTTAGTGCAAAAACAACCGCCGCTAACTCTAAGTCATGGGTAGGGTAGTTCTTCTCGTGAATCTTTAGTTGTCTCGATTCGTAGGTTGTAATCTTTCCCCGTTGCATCAAGACGCAACCCAAACCCATCTTTGAGGCATCGCTAAAAACCACAAAATCCTCAGTTCTTTTAGGTAAGGATAGAATCGGTGCCTCACATAACCTTCTTTAGAGAATGCGAAAGGCTCTCTCTTGGTTATCAGTCCATGCGAACTTCACATTCTTCTTGGTAAGAGCGGTTAAAGATGAGGCGATTTTTCAGAAATCTTGGATGAATCACCGGTAATAACCCGCCAGACGCAAGAAGATTCGAATTTCAGATGGGATTTTTGGAGGTTCCCAATTCATCGTGGCTTGGATCTTCGCAGGATCGACTTTCACACCATCTTGGTTGACAATATGCCCCAAGAATTGGACTTCTTTTAGCCAGAAGTCGCACTTAGAGAACTTGGCATAAAGTTGTTGTCTTCTCAATACTTCTAGTAATTCGTGAAGATGTTGCTCATGCTAAAACTCATCCTTAGAATAGAGGAGGATGTCGTCGATGAACACTATCACCGACTTGTCGAGGAATGGTCGACACACTAGGTTCATCAAGTCCATGAACACCGCCGGCGCATTGGTTAGCCCGAAAGGCATGACCAAGAACTCATAATGCCCGTACCGGGTTCTGAATGCCGTCTTCGGAACGTCTTCGTCTCTTACTTTCACTTGGTGGTACCCGGATCGAAGATCGATTTTTGAGAAGCAACCCGCTCCTTGTAGTTGATCAAATAAATCGTCGATCCTCGGAAGAGGGTACTTGTTTTTCACAATTACCTTATTCAACTCCCGATAGTCGATGCACATCCTCATCGTGCCATCCTTCTTTTTGACAAACAAGACTGATGCTCCCCACGGCGAGGAACTCGGTCTCACAAATCCTTTTTCGAGGAGATCTTGGAGTTGTAACAACATTTCTTGCATTTCAGAAGGAGCTAGACGGTAGGGATCTCTAGCAATTGAAGCTGCTCCCAGAGCGAGATCTATCCGGAACTCAACTTGTCTCTCCGGTGGAAAACCGGAAAAATCGTCCGGAAAGACGTCCGGAAATTCCCGAACTACTTTCACGTCCTCAAGTTTCTTCTTCTCGAGCTTGGCATCCAACACATAGGCTAAGAAAGAGGAACACCCCTTAACTAGACACTTACGTGCCTTAGCCAGGGTGATAACGGGTAAGTTGCACTCCCTTCTCTCGCCATAGACAACTACGCTGCTCCCTTCCGTAGTTGGAATTCTAATCAACTTCTTGGCACACAGAATTTCCGCTTTGTTCTTAGCTAACCAATACATTCCGATCACTATGTCGAATCCTCCAATGGTCATGGGTGTGAGGTCGATTGAGAAATTATTCCTCCTAACTCTAGGGTACAACCCCGCAACATCTCGCGAACCACTACTTGACAACCGTTAGCTATTTCAACGACTAACGCATCATCTAACACACTAGTGACCATGGGAATGTGTTGACAAAAAGAGTTCGACACAAAAGAAAAACTAGCACCGGAGTCAAACAATATGCGAGTGGGTATAGAGTTGACAAGGAACGTACCCGAAACAACGTATGGTGAAGGCTTCGCCTCATCGGCGGTCATCTGGAATGCTCTTCCCGATGCCTTCGTAGGGTTCTCACTCTTTCCTTGTGGACCTCCCACTTTCAACTTCGGGAACTCATTTTGAACATGGCCCAGTTCCTTGCACTCAGAGAAGACGATCCCCCGAATGGGGAAATTTTCACTGATGTGCCCCGACTTGCCGCACTTGAAACAATTCATTGCGATAGTGTTTCACGAGCCGAAGTGTTTGATTTTGCACATGGGGAACCACCTAGCCTCCCGCCAAGGCTCTGTCCCCCTGTTGAAGTTGTTGTTGAAGGTTCGCAGTTTCTTGGAGGGCACAGGATTACTTTCCCATTTCCTCTTTTCAGTCGTCCCGTCCCTTTCCTCGCGACTCTGAGCATAGACATCCTCCATAACTTTGGCCTCTTCATTGGCCTCACGGAGGGTAGTGGGCTTGGCGTTATGAACCATGAACATCAAGTCCGCTGGAAACCCCTTCAGGTATGCTTTTACCTTGTCGCTTTCTGTTGGTGCCACTTGCCCCACTAGATCAAGCTTCTCCACGAATTTCCTGGAATAATTCCTCACTGACATGTTACCTTTCTTGAGATCTCGGAACTCATCAATGATCCGATCCATCGCCCTCTCATTGCAATATTCCTCCATCAACTTCTTCTTGAATGCTTCCCACGACAACTGAGCAAGAACAGTTGCGTCAAGAGTGGAACTCGTGACGTTCCACTATCGGTGTGCAGGACCTCTCAAAAAATGGGAGGCAATTTTCACTTTATAGTCTTCCCCTCACTCGCTGAAGCCAAAAGTCTGCTCAATCGTTTGAATCTAGTTCACACACTCAACTGGGTCATCAGATCCAGAAAACTCGGGTGGTTTACTACAGAGAAAGGTTTTGTAGGAGAAACTTTTTCCGCCCTTAAGAGCACCGAGGACTACATGCTCTTCCGTCCTAATCCTATTTCCAGTACCATCCGAACTGGCCACTGCATTCTCGGAAACATCTTCAGGAAAGCCTCCTGCTGCTTTTCCATAGCCGATGTCACCATCTGCATGACACTGGCCATCATATCGGCTGGTGGGTTTGCGTCACGGATAACCGGTTTCGTGGATGCCAATTCCACTCTAGGAACCTACTCCACTACTCCCGTGAATATCGGTGGCATACCTGGAGGGACGATAGTCGCTGCCCTAACCACCGGATTCCGCTCGGGGAAGCTATCATCACGCAAAGCTCCGTCGACTAGCAGTCGGCTGCGTGTGTTCACCATAATGAAGTAATGGCTGCCACACAAGCACAAGAAAGAGTGAGAAGGAGATAAAGAAGATTAAGCATGAAAGGAACGTACTACTACATCCTCATAATAACGTTAGCTAAGTGAAATTACGAACATATGATACGTAAGAGTTCCCGTTACCGTCACTACGACTCTTGACCAACATAATTTCCATAGACTCTGAGACCAACCCATCTTAGAGGTCTACCCAATCTCACAAATCATTACTTAATAATCTCAGTTTAAGTCTAGAATCTTACATTCATGCCTAGTTCACTTAAACTACTGCTCTAATACCAACTTGTAACACCCTAAAATTTTAACCTTTTTGAAACGTAAATTTTCGCAATAACACGTTTATAAATTTAGGAGAATTCACCTAGCATAAATATATATATATATATATATATATATATATATATAGAAAATCAAGTTTGCAAATGACATCATCCCAACACAATTTGGGGAAGTATAAGCATTTACAATTTCCAACGAATAAGAAGAAGATCGACAACCTACTTAATCTAAACAAGCTAATTCAGATTATAACTGGGTGTCGTTCATCTATTTCCAAAATATCAACAACTGATTATTTACGCTCACTAGTCCGTCATATTCTATATCCCAAAAGTCGGCTAGGCCCTCAACTCAAGAATTCTCCACCCCACCACTAATGGAACCTCTTAGGAACACCAAGTAAACAAGTGTTAGGCTTGGAGCCTAGTGAGTACATCCAAAAATATATATAGGTGCGATAAAGTTTAATATTCCGGTAAACAATTTATGATAATTAGAGAACTAATAAAGTCAACGCATCCATTAATGGACACAACCCGAGAGGAGTGTAGTTGGAATGATTATTTACCGGCATCAACTCTATTTATGAATCTTTAGCCGTTAGAACGTCAACTCTATTCATGAATCTCTAGTTCAATGTAAATATGGGTTCAACTCTATTCATGAATCTTTATCCCAAGGAGTCACCAAGTTCAACCCTATTCATGGATCTTTACCTTGGGATCTCACCATTCCAACCAAACGTAGCCCATCAATATAACAAGTCAAAGATTGATTATAAATCCCCAATACAAAAATCCTCATATGACATTCAGTTATTGCAAGGAAAATTTATATAGTAAGCATAACATCTCATATCATGTAATCTCATTTTCTCTAACACGAGAAGCCCATTAAAGTAATATTCCCACATACAAGTCTTGTTAACACATTCATAACATATATTTCTTTAATCTATCGTTCAATGATATCAAATTAGCATATTCTTCCCATTTGATTTCACGAGGCTATAACACATATCTAATACCAAATATGTCATTCCACCAACTTATTAAGTCATCAGACCACATATAGTGATCATAGTGTCAAAACCCTAGATTTTGACTTAAAGACTTTCAAGAACACAAAGTAGAGAAAAATATAGATTTTTAGAGTTAAGAAAAGAAAGGGGTTTTTCATGTAGACACATAAGCATTTAATGGGATAGATGGACTCACAAAAATGGGTTTTGATGAAAACCCCAAAACCCTGAAAATCTCCTTCTTGAATGGAAGTGACAAAGGAGATGATGGAGGTGACAACCCTAGCTTCCAAACCTTGAGTGTATACACCAACAACTTGAAATCAAAGGGAGTAAATGCTTATAGGAGCCCTAGATTTGAGTTCATAAATGAGGAGAGTGATAGGGAGAATTTTGAGAGAGAAATCAGATTGTTGGATGAGAATTAAATGAGCTAAGGACCAAATCTCGCGATTTTAAGTCATCAGACACACGCGGCGATAGTGCCAAACGACAGTGACAGGGTCACAATCGCGAGGCACTCTCGCGTGGATTGTACCGAGAGTTCTCGGTGTAGCCGCGATAGTTCCAGGCGAGAGTGACTTCTGTCATAATCGCGAGGCACTCTCGCATGAAACGTACCGAGAGTGAGAGCCTCTGAGCGATAATGCCCACCACGACTGTGACATGGGCACAATCGCGTGTCACAGTCGCCGACCACATACCAAAGCCAAATTTTCGTATTTTCAAACGTCAATTCTCATCCCAACTAGAATCGAATTAAGGCACAACAATAACAGAACTAAAGGCTTGCAAGAGTAGAAGTCTGAGGTTCGTTATAGGATTCTTACCAGAAATCTCTGGGCGTTATCCAATCCCCGCGACTATGCCCGACAACATTGTGGGTCCCAAGGTGTGCAATTCGAATCAAGATAACAATCACAGATGCTCTCTAAATTCCATATTCATTTATTCAAATCACACGATTACAATTCTTATACAATTCTCTCTCACACGGTATTTCTTTCTCTAAACCATATATCTCTCTATTAAAGTGCTACATGAGTCTACAAAACAAAAGCTATTTATACCCCTAACTATTACAAAGACAAAACTAACTAAAACTACAATACATTGACTTTAGCTTTGACATTGACTTTGCATTTGGAATCTTTGACTTTGCTTGAGGATTGACTTGAGCTTTGACTTTAATTCTCATGATCTTGGATCCAACATATTTGTGCGCTAACAATCTCCCCCTTTGGATTCAAGATCATCTTCAAAAAGAAATTTGACGATAACGAACAATCTCTCCTTTTGTCTGATATTTAGTGAATTAAATTAAATCTCCCAGTTTAACAGCTTCACAAGGATAAGCATGTCATCTCCCTGTTTGATTCAAAAAGAAATTCAGCGTTCACGAACAATCTTCCTCTTTCTTTGAAATATCTTTAGCTTTTCGGTAATTCAGTAATCTCTCTCAAAGTAGGTGATTATGCTCTTCATGAACTTTAACAGTCTCCCCCAAGGTTATGAAAACCTCATTCAAACATCAGAAGAGAAATTATCTTCAGATTAAACTCACTTTGCTTCAGCAAATTTCATCAAACTTTTTGAACTCTTAAACTTTCTCTTTCATTCTGAATTTTCTCCCCATAACTCTGACAATAAATCTTTCATACTCGGTCATTTCTTGAATGTCTTCCCCAAAACTACTCTGTCATTTATGTCATTTCTTGATCTTCTCCAAAACTACTTTTCCATTTCTTGATCTTCTCCCTATTTTTGATGATGTAGAGCATAGAAATCATCAAAACTTTTCTCAAGAAATGTAATGAACCATTTTATGACCACTAATATTTCTATATGAGCCTCTGAACATCCATCAATTCATAATATATTCATCGAAATCTTTTCAAATTCAGACAAATAAAAGTGTAAAACCTGAATCAACAAATGAATCAGTTAAAATGCCTGTAAGCAGCACGAAGCTACTAAGTACAACGAATGTACTGTACAAGGAGTTTTATTGATGTTCACTCCCCAGGTCTTCCATTCAATCATCGAATAAATCAAGGTAATTCTATGAACGTTCTGATAGAAAAACAAATTTTCTATGTGTTCGTGCTTGTGTATGAAATAATTTAAACATGAATGCTTTATAAGGCTCAAAATTGTGTAAACCATTGAGACAACAATAGTAATACACAGAGTCAATGTGCATGATCGAAAGTCAAAGGTGGGTCAGACTTCCTTCTGTTTCAATATCCACATCTCCCAAATGAAGATGAGATAGAATATGTGCTCCTTCGCCAATAAAATATGAAACCTTTATTTGTTAAGAAAGAATTGAGTAGCTGGTGGGGTTTAATGAAAGAGTTAGCATGGGCTAGTGCCTGTTTCAATAAAGGTCACCAAAGAATGTGAACCAACAGATTATGTGGTTGCCCGACTCAAAAAAAGTTATTGCAGAGTAATCATATTCTTTTAACTATGTTCTGACACTTTCTTTCTTTTTATCATTTGAACTCACTTCTAACCAAACTCTCCTTTCATTTTACCTCAACACACACCCACAATCAGATATTGACTCCTTGCCTCTCTATCACCTAGGATAACTTCTTGGGTAGGAAACACTGGTTAACGTGAATCCATAGAAGTTCTATTAAGTCCTCATATTAATCCCGTGTAATTTTGTCCTAAAGAAAATGTTTCTCAATAGTTTATCTTTACCAGTTAAAGCACGATAGTACGAAGTACAATGTCAGATTTATGTATGCTCGATAAGATAATCATGAAGATTTGAGCATTTTAAATAGGGAAGATTTTCTCAAAACAAAGAAATTGAAAGAACGAAGTGAAATCAATAGATGTGTTTTGAGAATTTGACAATGTATGAAAAGATCAAATATGAATGATCTATCAATAAAAGCTTAAATCATGAAAAAGCTGGATGTTGTCTATACGAATCAAGTATAGACATTCTTGAAAGAAACACTTTGAATGAAGTAACACACGATGAACAATGAATTTCAAATGGGGTGTCTTACCATCGAAAAATAGTTTCAATTTTGAGACATGGTAAGAACATAGTCAATAAAATTACGAAACCGGTGTGTATGAATAATTGACAGTACATGGAAAAGAAAATACACAAGTATTTATCTTTGGAAACACACAGTTCGTTAGTCATGAAATCTCATAAAATGAACATTTAGAAACATGTTTTCATGTCTGAAAGTTGTACATCTTTCAAACACAATGAGATTAAGGTAAGAATTATCCTTAAGCTCATCATTAATCTCAAAAAGTCAGCTCCAAAGTCATGATTGATATGATCATGTAAGCTCCCCCTCAAAATCTGCAAATAGTCAAAAAGTCGTCAAAGCAACAAAGGCTTTATTGGAAGTAAAATATTTATTGAAAAATAAAGACATGAAAAACGAAGTAAAACATTGACAGTACGAGTTCAAAACTGAGTGTTTAGAAGCCAATGTCTTTACTCCCCCTGAAAATATGCATCATGAAATTTGTCAGTACAAAATATATGCAGAAATTTATCTAATAGAAAGTATGATCGTTTGATCTTCGTTTCACACTCCCCCTGAAATCATGAACAAAACCTATCAGTATAGATATCATTTAGATTAAAAATAAAAAAATGAAGAAAAATTAAAAATTAAACTATACTAGGTAAAACAGATTTTGTTTTAAGATTCAACATACCTAATTTCGAAATGAGAAAGTTAAATCTCTTTTCGTCCAAAGGTTTGGTGACTAAATCAGCTAATTGGTAATCCGTGTTTACAAAGTAAAGTTTAATTGTACCTTTTTCGACGTTATCTTTTATAAAGTGATACCTCACGTCTATATGTTTGGTCTTTGTGTGCTGAACAGGATTAGCAGATATCGCTATCGAATCACAATATATAGGAATCTTGTTGAAATGGAATCTATAATCTTGAAGTTGTGTGCGCATCCATAATACTTGAGAGAAGCAACTTGCGGCAGCTAAAACTCTGCTTCATCTGTTGATGTGGAAACACATAGTTGTTTCTTTGATGCCCAACTTACGAGCTTGTCTCCCATAAAATGTATGTGACCCGATGTGCTTTTCCTGTCTAGCATACAACCTGCATGATCTGCGTCTGAATATACTGTTAGCTCAAAACCAGTATCTTTAGGATACCACAAACCAAGATCTGCGGTTCCCTTCAGATATCTAAATATCCGTGTTCGTCCCGAAGGTGCTTAACAAGTTTGTAAAGGGGGGGGGGGTTGAATACAAACACAGAATTCTAAAGTTTAATAAATTGTTTATTGATAAATCAAAATACAATTTACAAGTTTGTTGCGGAATAAGATTAAGTAAAACCTAATCTAAACAAACTTAAGAATCACTAAGAAGGTTGCACTAGAAATAGAGAATAGGGGATTTGGAGAATATAGAAAACAAGGGTTTCTATATATTTAGATAGATGAAGGCTTAGGGAAACCCTCAGATGGAGTTGAAATCTTTTTATTTGTACTCAATGCATTAAATGCATGACAGAGCACTTTACACGTGTCCTTTCGGCCGTATGATGAACATTGTAGTTTTAAGAGTTGTACGAATTGCTACAAAGGTATGTCTGTTTCTGACAATCGTACGATGTGTGCAAGGGTAAGATACAAGAGACTTGAGGCATAAGCTAAGTGACCATCGATCGCTGAATATCTCTTCCTTCTGAGATACAAAGAAGTTCAACTATCACTGAAGCTTTTCCTCAGGTTTCTTCGTGTGTGTAGATTCGTTTTGGGTTCACTGATATCCGTATCAGGTCATGAGTAGACTTGTCTTTGTTCAACAACTTTGTCTTCGATTCAGCAGTGAACATCTTTTGTCGCGAAACATGTCTTCAGGGATTACGTCTAACTGTTTTCATGAGAAATCATCAGCGATACTGAATATACTCGGTATTTAATCGTTGATAGTGAAACACTAATACATATGAATGTTTACAAGAAAGATCATCAGTGATAACTGCACAGACCCAGTTTTATCGCTAATGATGAAACACTTATACATAATGTTTAAACGTAATTTTCACTAAGTATAGAAAAGGGTCATTTTCAAATCACTAAGAGAGTATGGATCAACAATATCCCCTATTTGATAATGACAAAGTAACTATGAAGAAAATTACTTTTTAAACCAAAACGAGGAATAATAAGGACTCATAACATATACGCCCAATTACTATTTTGAGGGATATTTTTACAGTACTGATAGAGTTTAGTACTTTACTGAATTTTCATTAATTCAAAGAAAGAATTACAAGATAGATGAAAATATAAAGTACAAGTGAAGAACTAACTACTGTAAGTCTAACTAACAGATTACAAGAAGTAAGAAAATAATCTACCAGCTATCTAGATGGGATTGTAGGACCTTGATCATGTAATCAGGTACTTCTTCACCTTTTTGCCTTCGATCAGCTGATTATTGTCTGATGATTGGTTTGATCGGTTCAGCTAAAGGAGTGTAGGTACACCATAAGCACAAGAGATCCTTGAGATGATTGATAGGACATATAGGAATCTTAGAGACTCTTTGGAATCTGAGCTGACCTTCATCATCTTTGAAGAAGACTCCAAAAGGATTTTTTAGCACTTGTCCTGCAATGAATGGTCGACCAGGAGGCAGGGATAGGTCAAGAATCGAGAGATCAGAAGGAGGCCCGAACAGTGCTTCTTTCGAGAACTTGATGGAGGTGTCGTTCTTGATTGCAGCGACATTATCAGAGGAGGAGGAGGCAGGCTTTCTTTTCGGCTGCTTTGGCTTTCAAGGAAGAGAGGAAGGTACCTTTAGTACAACAGTAACTCTGTTGATGAGGGCTCCAACGATACCTTCAACATAGCCTCTGTAGGTTGACTTTGATTTCTTTAGTGCTTCCTTAAACTCTAACCATTCCATGTAGACAAAACTTTCAAGTCTTGAGACAAACATAGCCTTTGAGCTTCCATCCTCTCTAGTTATATCCATTGTCACTGATGATCGGCCCTTCTTCTTTCTCCAGAGATGACAACAGCTATGATTTTCATCGGGTCAGAGTGATAGTCGATTTTTTGTATATACCATTCAAAAGTTTAATCGCTGACCTCTTTTTCTTTTGTGCGCTCCTCTTCAATTAACCTCTACTGGATTTTTCTTTAGTTTCTTATCTTTGAACTGAGAAGACTGAACCTTGAGAGCTAGATTTGCATCTTTTTGGCATTCATCAATCAACTTCTCAGCTCTGACAGATTCTTCAATTTCAGCTTCAGTAAGGAAGTCGATCTCTTTTGATGGGGGTTGAAGAGGGATCTTTAGCTGTTGACTCTCCAGATGAGAGATCATCTTTGTTCTTTTATTTAATTATTTCTCTGACCATTGAGCGAGTCTAGAGGTCCTTCCTGGATGGTGCAGGGCTTCTTCTTCGTCTTCTTCTTCTTCTTCATCGACCTCATTGAATGAGGTTGGGATTATTTGATCTTCAGCTGTTTGAGTTGGCATTATTTGGAGTTCAGTTAGTTCAGTTCCCTTAAGCAGGGGAGAGAACTGACTGATCAAAAAAGAATAAAGATAAAGGCTAGAATGAGAGAGGCGATTGGTAGGTATAGAATGAAAGACGGACAATAGATAGGCATACCTGAGAAGGATTTTCCCCCTCAGATGGTGAGACAAGTTTCAGGTTTCCCTCGGCAGCTATTCCCTTCTGCTTGCCTTGGGATGGAGAACCTGAAGTTGTTTCCTTTCTCCCCCCTGCTTCAGTAATGACAACTCCTTTGGACGTTGTCATTGATGAGGCATTGGTAGCTGAGAACCAAAGAGATTGGTCCTCTTCATCATCATCTTTGTCATCATCAGCTTTGTCATTTTGATCATGAAGATCAAGCTCTTCATCATCTTCCTCATCCTCGTCTTCCTCTTCTTCTTCGAGAATTTGAGCTAGTGAAGAAGAGGGAAGGGCTTGAATTTCAGCGACCTTCTCCTCCTCAACTTGAGAGGGAGGTTCTTCCGTCTAAACCTCAGTTGCAGCTTCTTATGAATTTTCTTCTTCAAGAATTCTCTCCCCCTCTTTGTCATTGTCTAGAAGGGGGTGTTCAACATTTTCTGGTGCAACTTGAGCAGTGGCCAGAGAGCGGATTTCAGCCTCCACGCGTTCCAAATGTCCTTCAATGTTAGGGATATCGAAAGTAGCCTGATAAATAAATTCAACGGCTATATTCAGTGATGTTCGATCGTTCTCTGTGAATGAAGGCGTCGGAGCTTGAGCTGGTTCATTCAGCTTTGTCAGGATCTGCTGGAGGATAGTTGTGCAGGAGTCTATTTTTGACGAGAGACCCTAGACATCAGTGCTGAGGGAGCCAAATCGTCCCTAAAGGAGTTGAACTTGTTGATGGTTGACAACCAAGTCCTCATTGACTTTGACGATTTCCTTTTGAAGGGTCATGATCTGGGAGGCTTCAGCTTTATAAGTGGAGGCAGCGGTCAGCCTCTTCAGCTCCTCACCAACTTGATTGACAACGCTGGTGGTGGTGTTCAAGGAAGTGGAAAGAGTGTCCACTTTGTTTGCAAGTTTGTTGACGTGAGCATCAACTGTTCCCAAATTAGGACCTGAAAGAAAAGTCAGTGGTTGAGCCAAACGTTGCTCAGGCTTATATGGATAGATGGGAGATGTGTATGTGGGTTGAGGAGTACTTGATAGATCAAACATATTATAAAATTTCATGTCTCCCTCAATGTTTTGAGAGTGTGTTTGAGTATCAGGTCCTATGTGTGCAAGACGAATAGGTTGCTGCGAAATGTTGGGAGGGTTAGTGACCAAAGAAATAGAAGAAGATGAAGTAATAGGGATAGAAGTAGAGATAACACTTGTGATAGTAGGAATTACCTTAGTTTGTGGAGCTTGAGGTACTGAGAGAATTGGTGTTGTCACAGGTGCGATGTCAGTAGTGGTCATCACTGACACGGTTGATGTAGCAGCTGATGTGGAGGAGATACCCACGAAAGCATCTAAAGTAGTTTGTTGAGAAACTAATTCAGGTATTGATCACGAAGGGGTTGACTCGTTGGTCTTTCTGGCCTTTTTAGAAGGACCGGAGAGAGTAGTTGATTGTTTTTTTGAAATGGTGGTAGCAGCAGGGGTAGAAAAAGAAGGAAGCTCCTGCGTGGCCACTGATGTAGAAGAATGGAGAGAGAGGCGAGAACGTAAAGTAGATAGACTTACCTCGTTGTCAGCGGGACTGATCTCAGTGCTCATTGGCCCACCTTTGAGAAAGTACCGTCATTGGCAATAGGGTACTTCTCAGCGTATAGAAAATGGAGATAGGCATAGATGAAACGAACGTATGGGATCTTGGAATGCTTATCAGTCTTTTCGATCTTTGACACTAGATCGTCAAAGATCACTCCAGCATAGTCGGAATGTTTTCCGGCTATCACTGAGTAACCCATCTGGAGCTGCATCTAGCTGGCTTGGTCCAGCGACCCTATCTTAGCACTCATATATTGAATTATATGAGTAAAGATATAGTTGATCTGGGAGGGCATGTTGGCCTTCTATATTTTGGTCATCTTTTTGTCTGGAATCTCGGAGCGAGGCTTGTTGTCCCATGAGTATCCCATGTCATCCAAGAAGCGGATGAGTTCAGCACCAGAGGGGAGAGAGTCAAAGCCAGAGTTGGTCTTTGCAGGGAATCGCAGAGCCTTGCGGAGACCAAAAGCAGTAAGGAATCTGGGACCCAGTTCAGTAGCAAAGGAGATGGTAGGAACCTATTCACCTTTCATGTTGGTGACCGAGCTTTTGTCAGCTGTAAACCAGAATTGTTGAAGCAAGGTCTTTGATGGTTTGGGATCCACAGTGAGAGCATAAGCAATGCATGATTGCTTCAGAAAAGTTGCGGCTTCCACCAGATGTGGGTACTTGTCAACTTCAAAGTCCAACCTAGCCAGGTGGTTGTTCTTTGTGATTTCAGATTCAGTAATGGTGAACTTCACGTTCTTTGAAGCAATGAGACTAGCTTGGACCATTTCTGAATAGAAAGAGGTAGAGTAGAATAAAGGGTTTAGAGTCTAAAAACAATTAAGATTTTACCAGTTTCTGTTTTTAGAAAGAAACATAGAAAAACAAAGTTGTTTTTAGAGTAAAATAGTATTCTTTGTGAAAAAGAAAGAACATGTTGAAAAAACAAATGTTTTTAAAGTTTAGATAAAATGAAAATAAATGATTTTAGATTTAATAAACATTTTAAAGTCCAAAATAATAGAATTTTTAGGATTTAAGAATGTTTTGAAGATGACAGAATGGGTAGAACAAAAACCTGAAAATCTTGAAGATTTGAAGATTTGAATTTGAGTTTTTGTCTGCTTGAATGCCTTGAGAGTTTTTTCTAGCTTAGGAAGTTTTAAGTGAGCGTAAAAAGATAAGAATGGAAAAAGACATTCCTTTTATACTATGAGGGAGAAAGAATGAGGCGGGAAAACAAATGCTCATCATGACATGGACACGTCCCACGAAGTTGATTTGATAGAATAGCAACGGATGAACGTGTCAGAGAAAAAGGCATGTCATGGATTGTCGGTTCAAACGACGTCATAGGAGAGAGAAAAAAAACGTTTCACTTTCCTTTTAGAAAGTATCTCAGAAAAAAGTTAGAGATAGGTTTTCTTTTGAAAGAATCTCTGATAGAAATTCAGAGATAATTTTTCTTTTTAAAGGATCACTGACGAGAAATATCAGTGATAAGATTTGTTTATCAAAAAGCTTTTAATCACTTAAAAAAAATCAGTGATTGAAGATTTGATTTTTGAAAAACGTCTTACTGAATGAGATATTTGGACAGAGAGCAGATGATGAAGGGGAACTCTGTATAACTGACATAATGCGTGAAAGATGAAGAGTCAGTAGGGATAAAGTGGAGTTCAATATCACCATTCATCACATGATCTCTGATAAAATGATATCTGATCTCTATCTGTTTCATCTTTGAATGTAGTACTGGATTGTTTGCTATAGCGATAGCACTAGTGCTCTCGCAATAGATTGAAATCTTTGATAGCTGAAGGTCATAGTCTAATAGTTGATTTCTCATCCATAAGAATTAAGCACAACAACTTCCAGCGGCTACATATTCAGGTTCAGCTGTCGAAGTGGACACTGAATTTTGCTTTTTACTTGTCCAACTTACCGGCTTTCCTCCTAGAAGTAGACATCCACCAGTGGTGCTCTTTCTATCGAGTTTAAACCTGCAAATTCACTATCTCAATATCCAATTAGATTGAACCCTGAGTCTTTAGGATACCAAAGACCAAGGTTAGGATTTCCTTGGGTTCAGATTGATAGTGTGCACAAAGACATGTAGAGTACATGATGTCAGGTTGACTTGCTGTAAGATACAGCAGGGAGCCTATCATTGCTTTATAGGCAGTGACATTAATAGGTTTTCCAGTTGGATCCTTGTTTAATGTCGGAGGAGGTGCCATAGGAGTTTTCATCGCTGAAGTTTGAGTGAGATCAAACTTCTTCAGCATGTCTTTAACATACTCACCTTCGTTGATAAAAGTACCTTTTTCAGTTTGCTTGATCTGAAGTCCAAGGAAGTAAGTTAGTTCACCCATCATACTCATTTTATATTCTTTCTTCATTCTTTCAGCGAATCGAGTACACAAAGATGGGTTAGTAGAACCAAATATAATGTCATTGACATTTATTTGCACAAGAATAATGTGACCTTTTATCTTTCTGAAAAACAAAGTATTATCAATTTTACCACGTTCAAAATTTTCAGAGATAAGAAAAGATGAGAGAGTGTCATACCAAGCACGAGGGGCTTGTTTTAGACCATAAAGAGCCTTATCCAATTTATATACATAATTTGGATGCTTAGAGTCGAAGAACCCTGGGGGTTGTTCAACATAGACTTCTTCATTCAACTTTCCATTTAGGAATTTACATCCATTTGATATACAAGAAAGTCTTTGTAAACTGCATAAGCTAAGAAGAGTCAAATTGCTTCGATCCAAGACACAGGGGTAAAGGTTTCATCAAATTCTATGCCTTTCTCTTGTCTGTATCCCTGAGCAACAAGTCTAGCTTTGTTGCAGGTTACAGTTCCATGTTCATCTAATTTTTTTCTAAACACACATTTGGTGTGTATAACAGTTTTATCAGATGGTCTAGGAACGAGATTCCAAACTTTGTTTCGAGTAAACTCAGTCAACTCTTCTTATATAGCACTGACCCAGTTTGGATCTCTGAGGGCATCATCGGTCTTCTTTGGCTCTATTAAAGAAATAAAGTTGACAAAGAGACATATATTACCTGAACTTCGTCGAGTCTGAATACCTGCATCGGGATCACCAAGGATTTGATCTATGCAGTGATCATTGGTCCATCGTTGAGCAGGAGAATGATCGCTCACTTCAGGAGTTGGATCAACAATAGGAATGTTCACTGATGAAGAAGCTTGAGGTTCATCATCTATTAACTGTTGAGTGTCAGACAGACCATTGTTTTTTGAGAGGTTTTCAGAAGAGGGAAGATCTGATGGAGGGAGTGTGTTTTGAGGCTCTGCTGAAACCCATGAGGTAGATTCAACATTAGGTGGGATGATGTTTGGATCATCATCAGCAGCTGGATGATTTTTGTGCTGATGGTTTGAGAAGAAAGGTTTTGTTTCTCTATAATGAAAAAACATCCAAGCATTTAGTTCTTCATTGTCAGCGATAGGTTTAGAGTTCGCTGAACAGGATTCGTCAAAGGTGACATGAATTGTTTCTTCTAAAGTTTGTCTTCTCTTATTGAAGACTCTGTAGGCCTTGGAGATGGAGGAATACCTAAGAAATATTCCATCATCAGCCTTTGGGTCGAACTTTCCAAGAGAATCTTTGTTGTTTAGAATGAAGCACTGACAACCAAAGATATGAAGAAAACTGATAGGGTTTTCTTTCATGAAATAGTTCATAAGTTGTCTTTCAAAATCGCTTTACTATCAGAGATCTGTTTTGAGTAAAACAAGCAGTGTTGACATCTTCAACCCAAAGTTGAGTAGGGAGATGAGAATCGCTGAGCATTGATCTGGCAACTTCAATGATTGTTTTGTTTCTTCTTTCAGCGACTTCGTTCTGCTGAGGCATTCTTACAGAGGAGAAGTTGTGAGAAATTCCTTTACTCTCAAAGAAATTGTTCAGGGGAACTAATTTTAAATTTAGTTCCATGATCACTTCTTATTGAGCGAACAGTAAGATTATTCAGCACTTCCATCTTTCTAACAAAAGATATCAGTTCTTCTGGAGTATCACTTTTGCAGCGAAGAAAGATAACCCATGTATAGCAAGAGTATTCATCTACAATGACAAGTGTATATTTCTTTCCAGCTATGGATTGGATATTGACAGGGCCAAACAAATCCATATGCAAGAGTTGAAGAGGACTTGTCACCAAGGAAACTTGTTTAGATTTGAAACTATCTTTAGTCTGTTCTCCTTTTTCACATGTTGAACATAGAGATTCCTTAGCATATGAGTGATGAGGAAGATCTGAGACTATTTCCTTAGAAGATAGAGAATTCATGGTTTTGAAATTTAGATGAGAAAGCCTTTTATGCCATATCCAATTGACATCAGAGGACGCTTTAGAAAGAAAAATACACATTTTCAGTGGTAGTAGAGTCCATATCAATTACATAGACATTTTCCATACGGTAACCACTGAGAGCAAGTTTTCCATTCTCATTTACCACTGAATATGCTTTCTTAGTGAAGAGAACTTTGTAGTCTTTGTCACATAGCTAACTGATGCTTAAAAGATTGTGCTTCAGTCCATCTACGTAAGCGACTCATCTGAAGGTAGTTATCCCATTGCTGAGGATACAAACCCTCAGGTATATCCTTTTCCATTTCCACCAAAGGTTAATGAGGGACCTTTCTCTTCCTTGTATTCAGTAAGCATGTCTTTTTGTCCAGTCATGTGTCGAGAGCATCCGCTATCTAGATGCCAGATACCCATCGATCCCTGCAAACATAAGGAATATTAGGTTCTGATTGGTACCCACTTTTCAATGGGTCCAGTGGGGTTAGTAGAGATGGAAGGTTCAACAATCTTCATGGCAGATGAAGATTCAGCTTCAGTGGTAACCTTCACTTTGGTTAATTTATTAACCTTAGTGGTATTTTTCACCTTGGTTGATTTCTCATCTTTAGTGACCTTCTCAGACTTGGGGGCATTCATCTTCACTTTAGCTATTTTATCAGCTTTTGTGGCATTTGGACATTTAGTAGAAATATGGTCAGTGAATCCACAATGATAGCATTTTCTATATTTGAAGGTGGTTTTAGGACCATGAGCAGTAAGATTAGAAAACTTGAGATGTGCAAGGCCAACTCTAAGAATACCTTTAGCATAAGATCTGGGAGGTACTTTCAGTTCCTCAGATTTCTTAGGCTTAAGATCAACTTTCAGCTTTGGAGGACAGATATCAAAGATTTATGTTTCAGAGCTAAAAGATTTGTTCACTGAAGGTTTAGAAGGAACTTTCAGTTTTGTTTTCTTGACAGCCTTCTGAGGATGGGAAATGGATTTCCCTTTATCTGCAGGCTTAGAGCCTTTTGATAATTCCTCAGGGATAGGATTAGAAGAAGAAGAACACTGAATAGAAGAGGTGTCAGTGATAGAAGAGACAAACATTCCAAACTTAAGCATGAAACTGTCTTCTTTAGGTTAATCCTGTTCTTTCCAAAAACCGAGATCGGTTTTATCACTGGCAGGGATTTGAGACGTGATGATTTTAGTGATTTTGGTAGAAGAGTTACACCAACCTTCAATAGTTGCCTTTTCTGCTTTTAAAGCAGCTATGGCTTGTTCGCGTTCAATGCTGATAGTTTCAGTGACAATGACTTGATCTTTCAAACTCTCCTATAAAAGAGTCAGTTCTCTAATCTTTTCATGACATTTTTCTAGTTGTTCAGTTAAATCAATATTTTTGTTTTCAGCTAGAGTTTTTCCATTCAGTGTATTGTACAGATCAATTGTCAGTACATCAACAACGCGACTTCTCTCAGCTTCGGAGAGAGAGGGATTGGTAGAGATAGATACCTGAGAGAAGATATAGCTCATGAAAGTTTCTGTTGACTCTTCCACTTCTTCTTTAATCTCAACCATAAGACAAAGATTAGCAACTTCTTCTTCATCAGAACTAGATTCTTCTGATTCAGCCGAGTCGTGTTCTTCAGCGATAAGACATTCAACTTTTGATATTTCTTTTTCAGCTTAAGGTATTTGTTATCGATGGACTTGTTGGAGGTAGATGGTTTGAAGACTTTCTTTGACCTGTACTCACTTGCAAAATGTCCAATCTTTTCACAGTTATAGCAAGTAGTAGTAGCCTTATCAACAGGGGTTCATTTTGGCTTGTCAGTTATAGAGAGAGGTTTATTTCTTTTGAAATTTCTCTTTCTTGCAAACCTTTTGAAGGATTTTGTCAAGAGTGCTAAGGATTCATCAAACTCTTAAAGATCAGTGTTTGACAATTCCTTAGAGTTAGAATCTAACTCAGTGATAGTAAGAGTAGATCGCTGAGATGGAATGATCTCTAAAGAGACTAAAGCAACAGGAGTGCTTTTGGAGTCCTTAGAATCTTATACAAGATTCTTCTTCAGGAGATTTGATTGCTCATAGTTGAGCAATTTCCATATAAAGTGCTAAGAGAGAGAATTTAAGTCTTTTGTCAACTTGAGAAACATTGAATAACTGTCCCAGCTTTCAGGAAGACATTCTAAGAATTTAGTTAAAACCTCAGAATTAGAATAGGTTCTGCCAGCAGTTCTTAGATCAATGATTAAATAGTTAAATATCTGGTGAACATCAAATAGGGATTCGTTCTTACCAGCGATAAAACTTTCATACTGTCTTACCAAGTTAATCTTTCGAGTTTCTTCGACTTCAGTGGTGCCTTCATATTGAACACATATAGTGTCCCACATTTCTTTGGCAGTATTAAGATGTATGATGGAATGGAAGCCTTCATCAGGCAGAGCCATAGAGATAATAGTGTTTGCCTTTGCCTATAAACCAACCTTCTATTTGTCTTCATCACTCCATTGTCTTATTTCCTTAATAGCATAGCGTTCAGGGACATCAGGAGTGTTGGCAGTAGCTGGAACAACAGCTATGATTATAAATGGTTCATATGGGCCATTTGCTACGTATTCAGGTATAGTGGGACCTCTGCTAAATCGAGGAGGTTTTGAGAGTGAACCATTATCATAGTAGTTTATGTTTGTGTTAAGTGCCATACTAAGAATAGCAAGGAAGAGAATAAAGCAAGATCTTGTTTATCAGATTAAACAGTCTTCTCTGATACCGCTTGTTGGTCCCGAAGGTGCTTAACAAGTTTGTAAAAAGGGGGGGGGGGGGTTGAATACAAAAACATAATTTTAAAGTTTAATAAATTATTTGTTGATAAATCAAAATACAATTTACAAGTTTGTTGCGGAATAAGATTAAGTAAACCCTAAACAAACTTAAGAATCACTAAGAAGGTTGCACTAGAAATAGAGAATAGGGGATTGGGAGAATATAGAAAACAAGGGTTTCTATATATTTAGAAAGATGAAGGATTAGGGCAACTCTCAGATGGAGTTGAAATCTTTCTATTTATACTCAATGCATTAAATGCATCGCAGGTCACTTTACACGTTTCCTTCATTGATTGGCTGCATGGGTTTGACTTTAGGAGACATGCTTTCGGTCGTACGATGAACAGTGTAGTTTTAAGAGTTTTTGTATGAATTGCTGTAGAGGTATGTCTGTTTTTGACAATCGTACGATGTGTGCAAGGGTAAGACACAAGAGACTTGAGGCATAAGCTAAGTGACCATCGATCGCTGAATATCTCTTCTTTCAAAGATACAAATAAGTTCAGCTATCGCTGAAGCTTTTCCTCAGGTTTCTTCGCGTGTGTAGATTCGTCTTGGCTTCACTGGTATCCGCATCAGGTCATGAGTAGACTTGTCTTTGTTCAGTAGCTTTGTCTTCGATTCAGCAGTGAACATCTTTTGTCGCGAAACTTGTCTTCAGGGATTATGTCTAACTGTTTACATGAGAAATCATCAGCGATACTGAACATACTCAGTATTTAATCGCTGATAGTGAAACACTAATACATATGAATGTTTGCAATAAAGATCATCAGTGTTAATTGAACAGACTCTGTTTTATCACTGATGATGAAACAATCATACATAATGTTTTAACGTAATTTTCACTAAGTATATAAAACGGTCATTTTCAAATCACTGAGAGAGTATGGATCAAGAATCTGCTTAACTGCCGAAAGATGGGATTCTTTGGGAGAATCTTGATATCTAGCACATAAGCATGTAGAAAGCGTAATATTTGGCTGACTAGTCGTCAAGTACATTAATGAACCTATCATGCCTCTATAAGTCCAAAGATCATCAGCTTTACCCGAAAAATCAGCTCCGATTTTAGTACCTGGTGCCAATGGGGTTGAAATAGGAGTACAATTTGACATATTAAATTTCTTTAAAATGTCAGCAATATACTTTGACTGATTTATGAAAATCCCTGTTGAAAATTGTCTTACTTGTAATCCGAGAAAGAAACTCATCTCTCCTATCATACTCATTTGAAATCTTGACACCATCAGGGTAGAAAAGTTCTTACAGTACTTGGGGTTTGTTGAACCAAAAATTATATCGTCCACATATATTTGAATAAAAATGATATCAACTTTTTCCTTTTTAATGAATAAGGTGGTGTCGATTTTACCTTTTGAAAAATCAGACTTGACTAAGAACTTTGAAAGAACGTCATACCAGGCGCGAGGGGCTTGTTTTAAACCGTAAAGATCCTTGTCAAGAATATAACATGATCTAGTTTATACACATTGACAAAACCTTCAGGATGCGAGACATAGACTTCCTCCTTAAGAATGTCATTCAAGAAAGTAGTCTTCATGTCCATTTTGTAGACTGTGAAGTTCTTGTGTACAACGTAGGCTAGGAACATCTGGATTGCCTCAATACGCGCAACTAGAACATATGTCTCATCGTAATCTATACCTTCCTCTGGCCGATATCCTTTAGCTACAATTCTTTCTTTGTTTCTTACAACAATACCATCCTCATCCTTTTTATTATTGAATACCCATTTCGTGCCAATGATAGTTTTTTCCTTTAGGTCGGGGCACGAGTCGCCAAACTTTAAGCGCATCAAATTGGTTGAACTCTTCTTGCGTGGATGTAATCTAATATGGATCACGAAGAGCATCTGACACTTTTGTCGATTCTATCTTACTAAGAAATGAATCAAACATACATTCATTTGTTGTTGCAGACCTAGTTTGCACCGGCTTTGACGGATCTCCAATAATTTGATGAACTAGGTGCTCTTTGGTCCACTTGTTTATGTGAGGGAGTGGATTAGATGTAGATTGATCATATTCATCATCTAAATATCTTGTATCTTCTTGTTGGGGTTTAGTTGAAGTAACTGGTGCAGGAGTCTTAGTTGGGTGGACATTTGATGTCTGTTGAGTGGGCATGACAGTGCATCCAATTGAATGTGCAACTTTTGGCTCTTTAGTATCATGTGCAACTTCAACTGATTGAGTAGGTGTTTGAACTTGAGTTTCATTCTGAATCGGGGAATTTGATTCAGTTGAGACATCTGATGTGATTGGTTGATTTGCACGTAAATCTTCGGATCTGTCAATCACACCACTTTTAGTCACTTTAGATCCTAGAAACTCATCATAAAAATGTTCAAACAGTAAATATAATTCTGTTAGATGCGATGTAGATGTAGAATCTTTATTAGAATTAGTAACACCAGAAACAGGTTATGGACTGATTTGTCTAGAAGCTAAAACTCCGGTTATAACAGGTTCTGAACTGAGGTGCTCAGAAGCAAACACTTCATCAAATGTAACATTGACACTCTCAATCACAATCTTTGACTTCTTCAAGTAGACTCTCTATGCCGCAGATGTCTGAGAGTAGCAAATAAAAATGCCTTCGTCAGCCTTGGGACTGAACTTGTTCAAGTTTTCCTTATCGTTTAGCACAAAACACCTGCATCCAAACATGTGAAAATGTTTGATGCTAGGTATCCTATTGTTAATTAAATCATACAACGTTTTACCAAACTCTGTTTTGAGTAGAACAAGCAGTGGACACAACTTCAGCCCACAGAAATAAGGCTAAGTCAGACTGGCTTAGCATCGTGCGTGCAACCTTAACTAATGTTCCGTTCCTTCTTTCAACTACCCCATTCTGTACTGGCGTTCTGGCAGTAGAAAAATGATGAGTTTTCCCGAACGATTCGAGATAATCTTCAATGATTTTGTTCTTGAATTTTGTGCCATTATCAGTTATGAGCATCTTAACTATCTTCTGCAAGTTCACTTGGATGATCTTCACAAATGAGATGATGACATCGGGCGTCTCATCTTTTGATCTTAGAAATTTGACCCAAGTGTATCTTGAATAATCATCCACAATCACTTGAACGTACTTCTTGTCGTTTATGCTTTGTGTTCGCATGGGACCACAGAGATCCATATGCAACAAATCTAATGCAACACTTGTACTAGGTTCAATCTTAGGCTTATGAGAATCTCTTTTCATTTTTCCTTTCTCACACGCGTCACATAGATGTTCTCGTTCATACTTAAGCTTTAGATATCCTTTCACCAAGTTCCCAGTTACCAACTTGTTAATGTAGCGAAAGTTGAGATGAGATAGCCTTTTATGCGATAACCAGCTTTATTGCATAGTGGCTTTCGACAGTACACGCACAACATTATCTGATTTAACATTGGACAGATTAATTGTGTAGAGGTTTGACTTTCGTGTACCGACCAAGAGTTATTTTTCGTCATCAGTTCTAACACAACACCTCTTAGCCTTGAAATTTACCTCCAAGTCTTTATCTCAAAACTGACCAATGTTTAACACCTTCTTAATCGTTATGTTCTCTTGTACGACATCTCCGTATCCAAGTATTGGTGAAAACTGGTCATTCCCAAATCTGACGTTGCCGCAAAATTTCTCTGTATAATTAGATAAAATATTTTTTTGCATTGTCATATGCTTGGAATAGCCTGAATCCATGTACCACATATGATGGGTCTGCACAAGAGAAATCACACAACAACAGGTTTAGGTAACCATTTATAGATGGGTCCTGTCAAGTTAGCACAAGATTTTGGCACCCATTTGAATTTGGGTCCTCCTGCTCTTTGAAAAACATTTGAGTGATGTATATAATAAGAACCAACCCAACAATCAGAATTTTTTCGAGTAACAAAATCATTTCGACAAACATTGGAAGACTGAATAGTGTACGGAGATAATTGGATCAATTGCTTTATCGTATAACTCTTGTAAGAAGTTACAAGGTTTGATTTATGAGAAGCAATGTCACCAAGTACATCAGAAACACTAACAGTAGACCTATTACAATCTCTATCAGAAAATGATTTTGTCAACTCTTAAATCTTCTTTCTAGGTCGCCATTCAAGTTTTGCCTCAAACCTTTTACTTTTCAAATCTGAAACATAAGATTTAGACTTGTTAGAACCATGAGATTTAAGAGTTTGTGCTTTCTTAGGCTTACCCGTGTAGGTCCATTTTTGTGAGCGCCTTTTCTTTTGCTTCTTACCTTTAGCATAATAGGTACTCATAGGAACCGATTCATCAACCTTAGTTGATGATTCACCTTTCTCAAATACACTTGGTAAAGCATTAGTATTGATAACAAAATTAGAATGATCTGGAAGTTTAGCAGTGAAGTCAAAGTTCTTAACACATCCATCGTCACAATCATCGAAATTTAAAAAATCAAATCCATCCTTAAATAAGTCTATACCATCATCATCAAATTTAGGAGATTTAGAAGATTTTAAATCTTTATTGAAAATCACAGTGGAAAACACAATCTTTTCTAAGGTCTTCTCAAGCTCAGAAATTTTACTTTCCATGATGAGTGGAGGTACATAAATTTTAGGTTCAACAGGTTTAGCCTCCAATTCCTTAGTAGAATAACTTTCAAAATAGTCATTTGAGAGAAATTAAGGTTGTTCAGATAGATAACTATCATTCAACTTATCATAGTAGAATGGTAGTTTGCATTTTTGTTGTGTTTTTCCTATTTTCACCTTCCTTGGCTTCGACCTCATCAGATGATTTAGTGATAAATTTGGGTTTCAGATGAGGATTTTTATCATCCACTTGTAATAAATCAAAATTATATAAAGTTGGTTGTTTTCGAATAACTTTCTTTAGATAATGTGGGTTATCATATCTAATACCCCAATTATCTTTAAAAGTTGTAAATTCCTTTGGTTTCTTTAAATGAATGGTTTGATCTGTTTGACCTCTAGCGTAAAGCTTAGTTTCCAAACCATATATATTTTTAAGCAAAGTTTTGTTTTCAAATTGTAACTTGTTATGTTTCACAACAAACTCTTGTTTCTCAAGTTCACACTTATTGAACTTGGAAACTGCTTCAGAAATTTGAATTTCAAAACAAGCTTTTTGTTTTTCAAAATCAATATCAGCTTTGTTTAAAGAATCAAACAAGTTTTTCTTCCCAACAGTTTCCTTATTGAGATAAAAAATTTGTTTGACGCTTTTTCGCAACTTTGCTTTTCTCCTTTTTAAGCTTAACTTGTAGGTTTTGAAACTCGACCATCATAGTTTCCATTTTCATCAAAAAATCAGATTCAGAAAAATTGTTTACCTCTTCATCAGTCTCATCAAATTTCACCGCTTTCCCCATCAAGCACATGTGAGCATTCTCTTCTCTTTCTCCATCTGAGTCGGTGAAATCCATCCAGTGGTCATCCTCGACCATCAAAGCTTTTCCAGCCTCTTTCTGCTTGGCCAGAAGCATCTTGTTCTTGTAATATTCAGAATTCCTTACTTTAGGCTTCCGGCAATCTTTTGCAAAGTGGTCGATCTTACCACAACTATAACATTTAATTGGCTCTTCCACCTTCTTTTGCTCATAACTATTGACAACCTTTCTCTATTCAGGCTTTCTCTCCTCAAACTTCTTCCCTTCATATCTTCTTCCTTTAATCCGTTCCTTATGCTCATAATTCCTCAACCCTGATGAGTACTGTTGGACCCTGGCTTCTTATAGAACATCTTCTGAAAGGCTCGGGTTAACAAGATCATGGCTTGCTTGAGATTCTCACCATCATCAGAATCAGAATTATCACTATCAGACCCATCAGAACTAGAAATTACAATTTTCTTTTTCTTCTTCATGTCCTTTTCTTTCTCCATCTTTTTTTCAACAACTAATGCATCCAGATCAACTACTGGCTTTTCACTTTTCTCTTCTCTTTCCTCTTAAACTTCCTCTTTATTCTTCCTAAGTGTTTCATATACTTCATGTAGAGGAATTTCACTCAAATTCTTCATCTGTTTCATCCTTCGAGTGTGCTTCTTCCACTCAGGTTGCAAAACACTTAGAAACTTCACATTATTCTCAATTTGCTTTTTCTTCACCTTATTCTTTGTCAGTTCATTGAGCAAGTATACAAATCTCTCATAAGTTTCCTCCAAGCTTTCACCAATTTTGGCTTTGAATTCTTCATAATTATTGATGTAGTGAGCCACTTTCATCTGATTTCCAACCTTTGAACCCATCATCATCTTTTCCAGTTGATCCCACATTTTCTTGGTTGTCGCTTTGTAGCTATCAATCTTAATGTAGATTTCATTCGGTATGCTTTGAAGAAGTAGTGACCTTGCCTGCTTATCTTCCTTATACCCCTTCTTTTGTTTAGCAGAAAAACATGAAAAATCAACAACAATCTCTTTTGTCTTGGGCTCTCGGGCTCAATACCATCTTCGGTGTCAGAACTCTCATTTAATTCATCTGGTACAATAGTTGTGACTGGTTTCATAAGACCCTCATCAATAGACTGTTTGATGAATTCTCCATTGTCGTGTCGATCTATGAAATCTAGAAACTTATCAGATGTTCACGATGAAAAGAAGGCCAAATCTGATTTGAAACAAAAGTTTGACACAATTATTGCTGAAAGAAACATTTTGACTAGAAAAATACAAGACTTGGAAGCTGCAAATGTTAATTTGTCAGATAAAGTTTCAGCTGTTGTGATTAATCAATCACCTGTTGATAACTCAACAGAATCAGTCTGTTCTTTCAAAATAGCTTCAAGTTCTATTCATGATAAAAATGTTTTCAAAATGAAAAATGTCAAACCAAACACTGTCAAATCAAGTCAGATCAGACCATCTAATCTGTTTTATGACAAATCTGTTATTGGTTCAACAAATTTTTATGTTAAATCTCTTGGAAAACAATCTAAGAAAAATCAGATGGTCTGGAGAGTGAAGAGTTCTTCAGATGATGAGAAGAAGAAAGACAAAGCATCTTCATCCACAACCAATGCCAACAAGAACAGAGCGCATAAAGGTAAATCTTTTGGTAATCCTGATACGTTTTATTCTACTAATCATCTTATCAGGATTGCTCAGAAGAAAATTTGTTGTTCTTACTGTGGAGCACATGACTTTGTAAGTAAGAATTTTGATAATTACTGGTATGGTTCTTATTATGTAACCCCCCACAAGAACTGCAACTAACACATCAGGACCCAAATACCAGTGGGTACCAAAAGCTAAAACTGTGTTGTAGGCACCCAAAGTTTAAGGGGAGCATGATGATTGACTTCTAGAAAAATCAGTCTAGGACTCGTTCTTCAAAGTTTAAAGAACAATGGCTTCTAAACACTTTAGTTTAGAACCCGAACTTTAATGTAAAGGATTGTGGCTTCTGATCACATGACAGATCAGGACCCGTTCTTCAATGTTCAGATAAGGATATTATGCAAATATCCAGGGGGAGCTTATCTGACCTCAATCATTATATCATGATTTGAGGGGGAACTTAAAGGTAAATATCTTCTGAAATGTTCAAACCATTTCTGGTTGTCAAAAGGTTTCATGAATTTAGAAGTGTGATTTTAAATGTTTTTCAAAGTTTGCGCTTTAAAGTTTAACTGACCTTGTGTTTCTAAAGATCAATACTTGCGTATTATCTTATCTATATACTGTAAAGTATTCATACACCCCGATACAGTTCTTCATTTGAATTTGTTATTACCATGTCTCATAACGAAACAATTTTTCGATGGTAATACTCCTGTTTGCTTTCAAATATTGTTGAGCATCAATCATCATTTCTAATCTTGTGCTTTCATTGTAAAATTGTTTATATTTGTTCATATAAACAAAATATCCAATTCTTTGATACCCTAACCATTTCATTTGATCTAATTTTTTTTTATACATATTGTCAGATTCTCAAAACAATTCTCTTGATTTCATTTCATTCATTCAATATCCTTGTTTTGAGAGATCTTCATTGTTCAAATGCTCAAATTTCATTCATATTTTTAAATGAGCATACATTCTGACACTGTTATCATTTGTGCTTAACTGTTCAAGCTAACCTGTTGAGCAACCATTCTTTTTAGGACATACACGGGATTCGTGTGAGAACTTAAACAGAACTTCCATGGATTCACGTTAACCAGTGTTTCCTATCTAGGTAGTTATCCTTGAGTGATTGAGGGGTGAGGGGTCATAAAAGTCAAAGAGTGAGGGAGATAACTCATCCGGTTGAGTTTTTCTCATTGTGTGGAGCGGTAAAATGTAAAAGAGAGTTTGATTAGAAGTAACCTTTAAATGTTAAAAAGAAAGAGGGTGTGAGAACAGAGTTAAAAGAATATCAAAACTCTACACCAACTACTTTCTGAGCCGGGCAACCACATCTACTGATTGGTTCACATTCTTTGGTGACCATCATTGAATCAGGCAGTTAGCCAATGTCAACTCTTGCAATTACCCCACCAACCACTCGTTTCTTTCTTGACAAAGAAATGTTTCATTTTCATTGGGGACGCAACACATATGCTATCTGATCCTCACTCGAAAGATTTAGATATTGAAAAAGAAGGAAAGTTGCCCCACCTTCGCACCTCTTTCATGCACATTGAGTCCGTGTAATATTTGTTGTTGTCTTAACAGTTTACACAATTTGATCCTGAAAAAGCTAAGTAACTTCAATCATTCATACACTTGCACGTACACACAAGGAATGAGTTTTCTTGTCATAACATTCATAGAAATTTTCTTTGTGATTTTTCGATGATTGAATGGAAGCCCTGGGGGAGTGATCATCACCAAAGCTCCTTTCCAATGTACATCCGTTGTACAAAGTGGCTCCGTGCTACTTACAGGCATACTAACTGTATCATTTGTTGAATCAGGGTTACAACGATCATTATATCTGAATTTGAAAAGATGCGGGTATATACAGTTCATGATTCAGCTATTCAGATCAAAGGGCGGAGAATGTCAAATTTATGTCAAAGGGGGAGAATATTTGTAAAAGGGGGAGATTCAAAGAAAGTGCTGAAATTGAGAAAGTTATGATGATAATGATGCTCACAATCATCAAAAAGGGGGAGAAATCTACAAAGATCAGTTTCAAAGACGAGATGTCAAAAAGGGGGAGAAATTTTGCAGAGTTTAATTTCAAAGATAAAAGGATGTTGAAGTCTGTTGAAAAGATTTGTGAAGAAGTTTTTAAAGTCTGATGATTATTCAGAGATGATTCAAAGAAAATCAGACAGATGTTTGAGAAAGTTTGTTTTTTCTGAAGACGATCAAGAGATCAGAAGAGATGAAGATACAGTTTTTGTCAAAGATTCCTCAAAGTTCCAAAGAAGTTTAAAGAAGTTTCAGAAGTTTAAAGTTTTCAAAGTATTGCTCATGACTTGTTGACTTTCCAAAGATGCAAAGTGTTAAAGACTTTTCAAGATTCTTCATAGACTGAAAGACTGAAGATTCAATGTCAAAAATAAAAGTTGAAGAATCAAGCGCTGAAGACTAGTGTCAATTTTTTTTTTTAAATCTTGAATACGAAGGGGGAGATTGTTAGTGTATTAATTGTATCCAAGATTTAGTGAGAAAAGTCAAGTCAAGAAAAGTCAACAATGTCTAAGTCTAAGTTAGTTAAATCAATCTTAGAGTTTATAGGTTTAAGCATGTGGTTTCATATCTTGGTATAAATAGCTTGTGGTTGTTAGTAATCATGTAACTTGTAACACTAAGCATTGTAATATTTCACATTGTCAGATATATGATGAATATGCTTTCTCTCTCTACAGTCTCTCTCTAGACCTTTATTGTCAAAATCTTGAATTGATTATTTGAGATTTCTTGATAGATTGGGAATACAATTTCATTTGGTGTCAGAGCAAACAAGAAGGAGCAGATTCGAATCAGATTTGAAATTTTCTTGAAATATTTTTGTGTCGACTGAAAAGTCACTATTTGATTTCGATTTATCTTGTGTTTGCACAATTAAATCAAGAATTTGATTTGATTGTATGCGTTATATCAATAGGATCAAACTTCATTCAGATCACATAGGAAAATTTCAACTCTAGATTGATCAATTTGATCAAAATGTTGTTTTCGTGAAAAATAGAAAGTCGAACACTGTAATTCACTCTAATCACTGTAATTTTTAATTGCTTTCGTAATTTCGGTGTTGTAATTCTGTTTCATATTGGTTCGTGGACTAATTGTGAAATTTTCAGAATCAGAAATTAAGATTTACTTGAATTTTGATCGAACAGGTCAAGAACACGCAAGGAAACTCAAGAACGCGCAAGATCTGTGAAACGCGCAAGATCTGTGAAATGCGCAAGATTCTTCGGAAGAACGCGCAAGTTGAAAATTTTTGTCTCAAACGCGCAAAGCGTTATTTGCGAGTTCATAAAACGCGCAAATCAAAGCCTGCGTGTTTATACTGTTCGATCTGCGAGCTTGTTCATTTGCGAGTTTAGCTTGCGAGTTCTTTGAAAAGCGCAAGTAGGCATCTGTGAGTTTCTGAAACGCGCAATTCAAAGCCTGCGTGTTTAGTTCTTCAGTCTGCGAGTTCTACAAACGCGCACGTCTCTGTCTGCGAGTTTCAAGATTTTCAGTGGTCTGCGAGTTTTAGAACTTAGTCAATTTTTCCTAGCTGTTTCAAATTTGATCAGTTTCTAGTTATACACACCAAGTGTAATATGCACTTCTTGAACGATCTTTCATATCAAGCTAATCATTCAAGATGCCAAAGACAGATGATAAGGGAAATGTTGTTCTAGCAGCAAGAGATATGGCAGTATTGTACATGCCTGAGATTATAGAGACTAAACGAGACAAACTGAGAATTCAGAATGCAGCCTTTTCAAACAAATTTAGGAGTTTAAATCAAAATTTTCAAATTCTGATAAATCTTCTGGTTGTGTAAAGTGTGCTAATCGTGCTAAATCTGATTATGCAGTTATCATCAACGCAAGAGAGAAGGAAATTAGAGAAAAAGAGACATAAATTAAAGATGGAGAGAAAATGATTAAAATAAGAGAATATGCCATTCAGGCTCTTGAGAAAGCAATCAAGGTCAAAGAGTCTATAATTACGAAACTTCAAAGCCAACTGAAGACGACTGAACAAAAATCATCAGAATTGCAAGATGAATCAGTCAAGCTTCAAAACAAGTTTAAGGCTTTTGAAGATCAGATATCTGCTCTGGAGAAGAAGAATGCTAAACTGAAAAGAAGCCTCCAAGCAGATAAAGATAGATCAAATGTGAAGACATCTTCTACTCAACAGTCATCTGAAATTTCCAAGAAAACTTTACAAGAGAAAAAGGATTTGGAGCTGAGATGTTCAAAACTTTCTAAGCAAGTGTCAGAATTCGAAAAGATAACAATCACTGAAAGAGACACTTTTGCGAAAGAAAGACAAGTTCTTGAAAACAAAATAACTGAACTTCCCAAACAAGTTTCTACTCTACAAGACTTGCTTGAAAAAGAAAGACAGATTTTCAAAGAGAGGAAGCAGTCTTTTGAGCTATAAAAGAAAAATGCAGAAAAGAGGAATACTGGGATTTTCAAAGATATTTTAGAGAAGAACAAGAACTTGGAGAAATATTTTGAGCTTGAACGTTCACATTTTGAATCTGAGATATCAAAGCTCACATCCAAAATAACTACTCTATCATCAGATGTTCACGATGAAAAGAAGGCCAAATCTGATTTGAAACAGAAGTTTGACACAATTATTGCTGAAAGAAACATTTTGACTAGAGGACAAACCTGCCTCTGAAGTACATAGACTCAGCAGAAGACATCAGAGATGGCTTCATCAGAGGCTCTGAAGACTACATCAGAGCTCTGAAGACATTCTCTCTGAAGAAGGCGCAGAAGACATTTTCCTGAAGTATCAGAACAGATAACCAATCACTTAGTGATAAGACTTATTTTATAGAGTAGGTTACTGTTCAAGTATGTCTTGAGCTTACCTTTTAGGTAAGATACTGTTCAAGCATGTGTCTATTTGTCAGAATAGTACACTGTTTACTTTATGGTCCTATAAATAGGATCATCACTCCTTTGACAAAAGTGTGCTTTTTTATATCTTGTATTAGAAGAATCAACTTAATATATCTTGAGAAGATCTTGTTCTTACTGCTTATCTTATTATATGAATTGTGATATTTAAATCTGCTTTTGATATTAAACTATATTGCTTCCGTTGTTATTACTCTTGTTGTTTATATCATTATTATTGTAAGATTAAATCTGGGATCCAACAATTGGTATCAGAGCCTCCTTTGTTTTCTAAAACAAAGAAAGATCATATATGCATACTCGGATAGATTTAATTCTTACTGATTCAAGCTTTTATTATCTGTGCATGTTTATATAAACCCTGGTTTATTAAACTTCATATCCTCCAGATTTGAAAGTAAATCACAGTTACATCATTTGATAGAAGATCTTCATAGAAAAGCATCAGTTCTTCAAATCTTCATCTTTTCTTCAAAAAATGGCAAACTCAAGCATAAGTGCCATTTATACAGCTGGATCATTAACCAAACCTCCTACACTTCTAAGGGATGAATATCCCCAAATGAAGATAAGAATGGTAAATTTCTTAGAAGGCATGGACAGGGATCTATTAAGATCAGTGAACGATGGACCTCACCAACCAATGGTGTTGGTACCAAGAGTTCCAGCAACAGCAGATACTACTGAAATCCCTGCCTACTATGAAAAGAAAACTTCAAACTTTACGAATGAAGAAACTAATATGATGGAAAATGATTCAAAAGCTGTTAGATTACTTATAATGGCCATTCCCAATGATATCTTCCAAGAACTTGATTCTTGTGTAACTGCAAAAGAGATATGGGATCAGTTGTTAAATCAACTTGAAGGTGGCCTACAAACTCAAAAAAACAGGAGAAATCTTTGTA
Organism: Arctium minus; assembly: GCA_954870635.1. Classification (NCBI taxonomy): domain Eukaryota; kingdom Viridiplantae; phylum Streptophyta; class Magnoliopsida; order Asterales; family Asteraceae; genus Arctium; species Arctium minus. The sequence continues at coordinate 57,371,293 of OX941090.1, read as the reverse complement.
TCAATGAATATCATGATTTTCATGCATTACCCAAAGAAACCTTACACCAAACATACTCAAGGTTTAACATTCTCATCAACAAATGCAGAAAATTTGGGGTCATGAGGACAAAAGAAGAAAATAATGTTCTTTTCCTTAAGAGTCTAAATGAATAGTGGTCACAACTGTCAATGTCAATACAAGCCAATCAAAATCTAGAATCATGGTCATTGACTGACATTTATGGCACCTTGGTAGCACATGAAAAAGAAGTTGTTAAACAAAAATCAAAAACCTCTTTAGGTGGACCACTTGCACTCATGTCAAAACAAAAAGGTGCATCACAAGAAAGTAGAAATAAAGAAACAAATAACTGTTTAAAAAAGGAGTCTAAAAGAAAAACCAAGAAGGTTCTGGTGTCTGAAGAAGTTGAACACTTAGATTCAGACTCAAATGATGACATCAATGCTTTTGCCAAATTGCTTTCATTAATCACTCATCAATTTAACAAGAAATTTGGCAAGAAAATTTTTGAAGGACGAAGAGATGATGAAGAAAGAACAGGAAATCCAGAAAGGAGATTTCAGAAAGCTGACTATCAACAAGAGCCCAGATCTACTCTGCATAGTGATCAAAAGGGCGTTCATTTCACCAATCATGATTCTACTCAACAATCAAGATCTCAACAATCATTTCAGCCAAGGTATCCTCAACCTCAAAGGTACTTCAAGCCACAAGCACAAGCACAAAAGACAGAATCATACATTGCTCTTCCATCAAACCAAAACGATGGAAGATGTTTTAGATGTGGAAAGCCAGGCCATTACTCTGTAAACTGCAGAGGTAGACTCATCAAAGATGAAGACTACTACAAAAACAAGTACAAATACAATGTCAAAGAAAGAGTACTTGTAGCAGAGATGGAAGACTGGCTGTCAGACTCAACAAGCGATGGAGAGAAAGAACCTACCAATCTCTGTGGTATGGCTTTCACAGATGATCAGAATGATGGGTCATCAGAGGACTACTCTGAAAAGGTAAACTCTCCTTCCACCTCTGACAGTGAATTTGAATTGGATGTTATTAAGCTAACAGATGAATTTCAAATCTTAAAACAAAAACTTGTTGAGGAAAAAGAAAAAAGAAAACAAATGACAAAAGATCTTAGTTTTTACAAAAGGGAAAAAGATCTTCTTGAGTCAGAAAAGAGAGATATTTTTGTTGAAAAATCTGAACTTTAAAAAGCTCAGAAACATAAAGAAAAATCTTTTTCAAAAAAATTCAAAGAACTTGAGAAAGTTTTGAAAGTTAAAGAAGAAGAAGTAAAAAGATCTGAGTATGAAAGACTCAATCTGTTGCCTTAACCAATTTTTTTCCAAAAAGAAAGAGAAATCCTACATCAATCTCTGGAAAGAAAAGAACTTCAAATCAAAAGCTATCTTGATGCTCAGGATGTGCATATAAAGATAAACTCTCAAATGGATACTCAAGGGATGGGATTCAATGTATTGGATCCATTCACTGGATGGAATAAAACTTCACTTTCTTCTACTTTCTGTATAGGAAAGTTCCAGAGCTCTGACTGTCCATCTCTGAACAATTTCAAGAGAATAAAAACCACAGAGGGGTCAAAAGCAAGAGCTTTGAACTTTAAAAATGTTGCATACTATGAAGTGCAAAGCTTTCCAGATTCTATCTTAAAAATAGAAAAAGAAACTTCAGAGGTATTTTTCACAAAACCTCAGAGCAATGATCCCAAAGAGATTTTCAAGTTCGATGCATTTATCACAAATGAATCAGAGATATATGAACAAAGTACCTCTGAAACAAGTACTTTTGAAGATGAACCTCAAAGTTGACTTAATCCAGATGTTGCTCTGTATTCACCAATCTCTGATGAATGCATCAGAACTACATTTGAGGATGACATCAAAAGAATAAATAAAGAAAATATTATTGCTGATTTGAAGAAGAGAGAGAGCATGAAAAGAATCATCAGAGTCTCAAGAACCAAGAAAATTGAGAAACCATCAGAGGTAGCTATCTCTGGTAAAGCTGAAAGAGACTTTCTTGACTCTGATTCTGAATCTGATCCAGAGATAGATGAACATATTTTCTACAGATCAGAGAAAGCAATTCATAAAAGGATAGAGACTGTTGGTTCTGGAATTTTAAATATTCCAATTTCTGTTTTGAAAAATAAACCTAGAATACCAATATGTCCTGACTTTGCAGAAATGTGTCTTCAAGCAAAAACTTCTCTGAATCTTGAAAAAGAATTACAAGTAAAGGCAAAGAATAGAACCATCACTTCTCAACTCTACACTTATAAATCACTCAAGTTTACTCCTGAACAAAAAGGAAAATGGCAAGAAATTAACCATTCTAATCCTGTTTGTGCAGTGAGCAATAAAGAGAAGAGGATGTTTCTGAACAAAAAGAGACAACTTGAAAAGAAGGTTGTCTTTCAATCTAGAAGAAAGGAAGTAGTTAGGAATACTTGTAATATTCCAAGTACTAATTCAAAAAGGAATCATAATGTATCGAATGCATTTAATGAAATGAAAACCTTTGCTTCTACTTCTTCTTGTTCTGTGAAGTGCAATTGCATCCAACTCTTGATGAAACTAAAAAATCACTTCAGAGGTTCTCACTGTTTTCTAAATCAGTCTCTGAATAAAAATTCAGAGACAAAGCCTCAAAAGAAAAAGGACAACTCTGCCAAAACATCAAATAATGAGAAAGCAAAATTTCAAAGAGATAATCAGAAGTCTAACAAAAAAGGACCCATAATGAGATGGGTACCTAAGAAAATCTAATCTGTCTTGCAGAAACAGTCTATGTCAATCTGGTACTTAGATTTTGGATGTTCAAGGCATATGACTTGAGATAAGAAGTTACTATCCTCTTTCAAAGCTAAATCTGGAGGAGCAGTAACTTTTGGAGACAATATGCAAGGGCAGATTAAGGGTTATGGTGAGCTTACAAGAGGTAATGTTTCTGTATCAAAGGTTGCTTATGTTGATGGGTTAAAGCATAACTTAATCAGCATAAGTCAACTTTGTGACCATGGTTTTGATGTGAAATTTCAAGAAAAACATTGTTCATTACTTCACTCAAAAACAGGTCAAGAAATGCTCAGAGCTGACAGAAAAGGTAATTTATACAGAATGAATTTTTCCAAACACATAAAAACTGACTCAGAGAAACTCTGTCTAATTTCTCTGAACAGTGAAGATGTTTGGCTCTGGCATAAAAAGTTCTCACATCTGAACTTTTCTTCACTTAATAAGTTGGTCAAACTAAATCTGGTTAAGGGATTACCATCTGTGAAGTTTAACAAAGATCATCTTTGTTCTGCTTGTGAAATGGGAAAAATGAAAAGATCTTCCCACAAGACCAAGAGTGATAATAATTGTCTAAAACCTCTGCATATGCTTCATGTGGATCTCTGTGGTACTATCTCTGTGCAGAGTTTATCAGGTAAAAAGTATATTCTCGTTTTAATTGACAAATACTCCAGATATACTTGGATAGAATTCATCAGATCCAAGTCTGATGTCCCTGATATTTTAATAAGATTGTTAAAAAGATTGCAGGTTCTGTTTGATAGCAAAGTTCAGAAGCTGAGAAGTGATAATGGGACAGAGTTAAGAAATGCCAAAATCAACACATATCTTTCAAAAGAAGGCATAACTCCAAACTTCTCTAAAGGAAGAACACCTCAATAAAATGGTGTTGTTGAGAGGAAAAACAGAACACTTGTTGAAGCTGCAAGAACTATGCTTGCAGGATATGATCTTCCAACAAGTTTTTGGGCAGAGGCAGTGGCAACAGCCTGTTTTACTCAAAACAGAGCTACCATTGTCAAAAGATTCAAGAAAACATCTTATGAACTCATTAACAATAGGAAACCTAATGTTAAATATTTCCATGTTTTCGGATGCATATGTTATATTCTAAATGATAGAGAATCTCTTGGAAAGTTTGACAAGAAAGCAGATGAAGGCAAATTAATTGGATATTCATTAGCCTCAAAAGCTTTCAGAGTGTTTAATCAAAGAACAAGAACAATCCAAGAGAGCATCAATGTGTCTTTTGATGATGACAGAAATCTTGCCACCAATGATGTCAATACAACTGCCAAGAATATCTTTGAATCGTCCAAGATAAGAGAATCTGAACTAAACAAAATATTCGAAGACTTCTTCGATGATGATAATTCAGAGTTTCTTTTCAGAGATATTCACAGATTAACTTCAGAGGAACCTCAAAATACAGGTACAAATCTTTCTGGTCCTTCTGAAGTTACAACTTCTGCTTCTTTAAATACAGGTCCAAGATATGAAACAAGACAACCTGGAGGACAATTATCTTCAGAAGCAGAAGATGAGCAAGAAACATCTGAAGAATTTCCAGAGACATCTCTTGAAGAAACTTCAGAGCATACTTCATCTCTGGAACCCACTTCATAGCCTCTGGAACCCACTTCAGAGCCTCTGGAACCCACTTCATAGCCTCTGCACAACACAACAGAGATGTCTCCTTCAATCATCTCTGAAGCTCAGACTCCACCTCATATGCATGCTCCACTCACAAGATGGACAAATGATCATCCCCATGATCAGATCATTGGATCACCTTCAGAGGGTGTCAAAACCAGATCAGCCACAATCAATGAATGTTATTTTGTAAACTTTTTAAGCAACATTGAACCCAAGAAGGTAAATGAAGCTCTTGAAGATCCTCATTGGATCTCTGCAATGCAGAATGAGCTTCAAGAGTTTGAAAGAAACAAAGTCTGGACCTTAGTTCCCCTTCCTAAAGGAAAATTTGCAATTGGAACTAAATGGGTCTTCAGAAATAAAAAGGATGAGGATGGCATTATTATCAGAAACAAAGCAAGGTTGGTTGCTAAGGGATATTGCCAAGAAGGGGGTATTGATTATGATGAAACCTTTGCACTTGTAGCTAGGCTAGAACCAATTAGAATCTTCTTAGCCTATGATGCACACAAAGGGTTCAAAGTATATCAGATGGATGTTAAATCTGCCTTTCTGAATGGTAAATTAAATGAAGAAGTTTATGTCCAGCAACCACCTGGATTTGAAAATGCAGAGTTTCCTAACCATGTTTATTATCTTGATAAAGCTCTATACGGACTTAAACAAGCTCCAAAAGCATGGTATGCTACTCTGTCCACATTTCTGATAAATAATGGTTTTGAAAAAGGAACAATAGATACAACTTTGTTCATAAAAAGGTACAAAAATGAGATGCTTTTAGTACAGATATATGTTGATGACATTATATTTGACTCTACAAATCAAAAGTATTGTGATAAGTTTTCAGAGTTGATGAAGAGTGAATTTGAGATGAGTCTCATGGGAGAATTAACATTTTTTCTAGGCTTACAAGTAAAGCAAACATCAGAGGGTACTTTTATAACTCAATCTAAGTATGTCTTTGACATTTTAAGAAAATACAGACTCAATGATTCAACCTCTATGAAAACTCCTATTGCAACTGGAGTCAAGCTTGACTCTGATCTTTCGGGAAAATCTGTACATGTCAAAACCTACAGAGGCATGACAGGATCAGTTCTATACTTAACTGCAAGCAGGCCTGATATAATGTTCGCAACATGTCTCTGTGCTCGATATCAAGCAAATCCAAAAGAATCTCATTTGTCTGCTGTTAAAAGAATTTTTAGATACCTCAGAGGCACACCTTCTTTAGGTCTCTGGTATCCAAAACTGTCTAGCTTGGATTTAACAGCATACACTGATGCAGATCATGCAGGATGCAAATTCGACAGAAAGAGTACATCGGGATGCTGTCAATTATTGGGAAATAAGCTGGTAAGTTGGACATCCAAAAAGCAGAACTGTGTTTTAACTTCTACAGTAGAGGCATAATATGTTGTTGCTGCTAGTTGTTGCTCTCAAGTCATATTGATGCAAACTCAACTCAGAGACTATGGATTATAGTATGACAGAATTCCAATTCGGTGTGATTCTAAAAGTGCCATAGCCATCTCTGCCAATCCAGTGCAACATTCCAAAACAAAGCATATTGATGTAAGGTACCACTTTCTGAAAGATCATGTTGAAAAGGAAACAATCGAAATGTATTTTGTACCAACAGAACTTCAACTTGCTGATATTTTCACTAAAGCATTGGATGAACGAAGGTTCAATTTTTTAATCATCAAGTTGGGAATGTTGAACATGTCTACCTAAAACAGGAAAACATCAGAGTCTCTGATCTTTTCATCAGAGCCTCAGACATTAGTAGCATGTTCTCAATAGAGCTTCTGAAAGTAATTTCAACATCTCTGAACATTGTTCAAATAGTCAAAATCATTCTTTTGTATATCTACGCTTCTGTCAAGGGGGAGAAGATAAAAAGAAACCATTATTTGGTCAAGGGGGAGCAAAAGAACCCTTCATCTTTCAAGGGGGAGCAAGAGCTTCTCTGATACACATATCAGAGCCTCTGATCTTGTCTCTGATACTCATATCAGAGCCTCTGATCTTGTCCCTGATTATCATATCAAAAACCCTAATCTTTTCTCATTTTTGAGAATATTCCAGGAATTTCTTTTAAAAGAAAAATAATTTACTATAAAATCTCTTTTGGATAACCATTCGTTTCTTTTCAAAAACCCTTCTGGCGGATGATGGAACGTCCTTTCTACATTGGAACACTCAATTGTCGTTTCCATAACCTTTCTCTCCACCTTGGTCCATAAAAAAAACCTTTTTCCCTTCTCGTTATTCTTTACACTCTCAGAATCCAAAATCCCAAAATTCTCTCTTTCTCCAAGTTCTCATCCATCTCAAAACCTGCAACAATGGCGGCTCATTCTCAAAACTCAGACAACTCAAGCAGACTAGTTCCAAGCTTGAACATGGCACAATTTGAAGTCCCAGTGAAAGGTAACAACTACTTTCTGGATGTCACTCCTACCAAATACGACGAGCAGTTTCGCCCTGTCTTGGACTTTTTTAGCAACTGCGAACTCAATGACATACTCACCAAACATGCTAACGATGTTCCCCTACGATTTGTCCAACAATGGTGGTATTCAAGTGAATACGATAATGAAAAGGAAGGACTTGTTGGGTATATTGACCTAGGTGACCAAAGCATGAACATAAGAATCACCCCACAAACCCTAACTCGAAGATTCAACCTGCTCACGACAAAAGATCTTCAAATAGAGAAGTTTGAGAAACCACCCACTCAAGAAGTTCTTCTTCAGTTCCTCCACCACTTAGGCTACAACAAGGAAATCTCACTCCTAAGTCAGTTCAGACGTCAGTTCCTGCCTCCCAAGTGGAACTTCATGTTTATTGTGTTAAATCGCACAATAACCTGCAAAATTGGAAGCCAGGATTAGACACATCCATCCATCCTTGCCATAATGTATGCACTATTCTTCAACAGAAGCATAAATATGGCTCATATCCTCTTCTGTGAGATGCTAACGGTGGTGGACAAGAAGAATAAAGACTTGGCCAAAGGAAAACAACCTATTTCAGTCCTGTTTCCCAGATTCTTTTCTGTTATCATCCAACGGGCAATGGAAAAATTCTCTCTCACCGAGGAAGGTCCGAGAACACTATTGTTCATCATGAATTCTTTCAAAGCAACAGAGGTTCCTCCGTACCCAAATGAGCGACGTTTTCCAAACTCCATGCTTGAGGTAATTCTTTCTAACTCTGATACCCATCTTCTACTTAGTCGTGTTGCCCAATCATCAGAACCGATGATAGGATCCCCAACACACTTAGGTTCTGAGCCAGAGCAAGAATCAGGGTGTGACATCTCTGATACTGCTCAAAACATTCACAGAGCGCAACTAGAGGGTGGCTCTGTGCGAGTGAGGGAGAGAAGACAAGAGAACCCTCCCTCTGACGAAGAGCTTAGCTCCGTCAGAGTAGAGGAGAGTGAGGAAGAGAGAATACCAGAGGGAGAATTTCTGAACCTAGAATCCGAGGAAGGTGAGGTAGAAAAAGATGCCCTTGTTGGCACATCTGAGCGATTCCAAAGACAAATTCCCCGTGCAAACATATCTACTGTCCAAGGTGGTCCAGCACCAGTGGACATTGAAACAGAGGTGCACACCTCGAACCCTTCCCAAGCCAGCCGCTCAAAGGCATCTTCTTTTGCCTCTGAAGCACGCACCAAAGGGGCACCCTCTGATACGACTAAGTCCTACCAACAGGACTTGGACCAAGATAAAAATACTCATTCACCCCAGAGTATGCCACCACCTCACACACATGATGCCTCTATGGATCATGCTACAACTGACCATCATTTAGATCAGGAGAAATTAGAAATTTCTTGTAAGGACTGCGTGTCAGAAAAAGAATGGCACGACCTTCTTGCACATGGAATCCTTAGCCTGGACATCAAGGTCTCCAAACACATTAGGTTCTCGTCATCATCAGATTCTGACTCTGATGATAATAGACCAATCGGAACCATTATAGAGAAATTCTTCAAGCAGGGTCCTCAAGGATTAATGGGAAGTCCTTCCGGAGTCAAAACCAAACCAACTCCGAAAGAAGGCCCCTCTGAACTCGAGGGAAACTTAGAATCATGTGTTGATCCTAAGGACACTCCTTCTGATTATGTCACCAAAGAGGAGTTCAAAATCTTTGGTGATGAAATCAGAGAATCTCTGAAGGAGATTAAAATTCAACTGGAGAAGACCTTAGAGGCCTCTGCCTCTCACTCTAAAGTTGCAAAGCTCACTTCAGAGGTCTCTAAGCTGGGCATGACCATTCTCTCCTAGAACACCAAACTGGAGGATCTGGAAAACCTAGTTATAAAAAATGACTCGGTTCTATCCAGAGAAATTCATAACTCCAGAACAGAACTCCTCAAGGAAATTCCAACTCCCTCTACCCCAACTCCAACCTCTGCAGACTTTTCTCAATTCAAAGAGGAAGTCTTGCGTTCTTTGGCAGAGGTGATTGCAAAGATCCCTACTTCCTCTGCTGCAGCTCTTGTCACATCAGAGTTCGTTACAAAGGTTGACCTCAATAACTTCTCCAAGAAGATCACCAACAATGTAATGAACATCTCCAGCAAGTTCATCTCAAAGGCCACTCAGCAGAACAAGAAGATTGAAGACCTTCTGAAGAATGTCAAATCTTCAGAGGGATCACTGAAAAGGAAGGAACCAGAAGTCGCATGCTCTGTGGAAGCCAGGAAGAAGGCAAGGTATGAAGATTCTGATGAACAGGATGACCAACCTCAGGGGTCATCAGGCCTTCATAAGGGGGAGAAGACTGGATCACCCAGAATTGCTGAAACTCAGAAAGAGTCCACTCCCTCTGAAAAAGGTCAAGAAGAACCAGAGAGGCACTCAACCTCTAGTGAAAACAATCAGGCCACTCTCAAATCTCCAGTATCGGTCATCTTCCTAGGAACATCCACTTCAGATGCTCCAATAATACCAGTCATAGATGCAACTCCCGAAACTATTGGGGCTCTGGAAGAAGATGAAGACGACGAGAAGCTAATAGACTACTCTACATCAGAAGATGCATTCTCATCACCTGAAAGACCAACATATGTGATGAGAGATGCTTATGAATCAGAGTCTGAAAAAGCAGAATCAGAATCTGAACAAGAAGAAAAATCAGAGTCTGAAAAAGTAGAATCAGAATCTGAACAAGAAGAAAAATCAGATTTGGGAGAAAAAGAAGAAGCTGCTGAAGAACAGATTGAAGTAGTTGATGTTGAAGAGTATGTATTCAAGAATGCTCAACCACATCATACTTCAACAAAAGAGTTTAGGGAATCACCAGAGATAGATGGTTATATCTATGAACCTACAATAGAAGATCCTTCACAGACAAAGGAACCAGAGACCATGGTTGTTGATGAACAGGCTCCTTCAGAGAAACCTATTTAGAAGGCAAGCATTGGTTTACCATTGAAAGTGTTTACTCAACCTCCTACATTCCTAGCATCCAATCTCGAAGCCTCAATAGAAGATCATTTCAGATACATCTACTATGAATTTAATTCGGCAGATACTCTAGTCATTCCTCTGAATCCAAGGATCAGAGAGAACATGCCTGACTATGAGCGAAGATTTGTCAGAGATAAAACCACACCCAGAGCACAGGTCCTCTCTGATGATCCAATCATCAAAATCAACAAAATCTCTGAGAAGACCTTTGCCTACAACAAGATCATCTATAGGCACTATGTGGTAACTCGCTCTGATCAAAAGATTTACGAGTTCAATGATAATGATCTCGTAAATCTAAATCCATATGATTTACCTTGTTTATAGAGATCAGAATGGGCATGGTTAAAGTCAGAAGGGCAATGGAGGTTTATGTCAAACATAGAGCAAAACGTGACTTCCAGATTGATCTGAACCTAGGACAAGAAAAGTTGGACGTGACTGAACCTGTGGAGTCAATCAATAATCTTGACAAACAGAAGACAGGATCAATAATAGCAGAACCTCTAGGTTTCGTCTATAGAGTAAACCAAGTAAAGAAAATCTTTCTTACTTCAGAAGTTTCCAAATACTCTGATGAGACCTTGAGAGGAATACAGAAAGGCACAGAGCAGATTTATTGGCAAAACTAGACTTAGAGATTGGGTCAATGATTAATTTCAGAGCTCTAATCATGAAATTTCATGGAATCTGTTCTAGTGACAAATGTTAGTTTGTTTCCTTATTTTTGAATATTACTTTCTCTGAAATGTATTTCCAAATGTTTGAGAAGTAATATTTAAGAGAATTATTTTCTCCTCTATGCTTTCTAGTTTAAATTTTTGTTCTCTACTACTCTTGCAATTTTTATTTTCAACACTTAGGGGGAGATTGTTAGCTCCAAATCTTCATTTGTTAAAGTGTTGAAAATATCTAAATCCTGCTTTAGAGGACGAACACTTCAGAGGATGAAGACCAGAGGACGAAGACTCCAGAGGACAAACCTGCCTCTGAAGTACATAGACTCAGCAGAAGACATCAGAGATGGCTTCATCAGAGGCTCTGAAGACTACATCAGAGATCTGAAGACATTTTTCTGAAGTGTCAGAATAGATAACCAATCACTTAGTGTTAGCTCCAAATCTTCATTTGTTAAAGTGTTGAAAATATCTAAATCCTGGTTCAGAGGACGAAGACTTCAGAGGACAAACCTGCCTCTGAAGTACATAGACTCAGCAGAAGACATCAGAGATGGCTTCATCAGAGGCTCTGAAGACTACATCAGAGCTCTGAAGACATTCTCTCTGAATAAGGCGCTGAAGACATTTTTCGGAAGTATCAAAACAGATAACCAATCACTTAGTGATAAGATTTACTTTATAGAGTAGGTTACTGTTCAAGTATGTCTTGAGCTTACCTTTTAGGTAAGATATTGTTCAAGCATGCTTCTATTTGTCAGAATAGTACACTTTTACTTTATGGTCCTATAAATAGGACCATCACTCCTTTGACAAAAGTGTGCTTTTTGATATCTTGTATTAGAAGAATCAACTGAATATATCTTGAGAAGATCTTGTTCTTACTGCTTATCTTATTATATGAACTGTGATATTTGAATTTGCTTTTGGTATTAAACTATATTGCTTCCGCTGTTATTACTCTTGTTGTTTATATCATTATTATTGTAAGATTAAATCTGGGATCCAACAACAACAACGACTGATATATTACGTATGTAAGTCATTTCTCGATGTAGAAACCAGGTATTCTTCTATGGAAAAACTTTTGTTAGCTTTGATAACTGCAGCTAAAAATTTACGATATTATTTCGAATCACACCCTATTACTGTTGTGACTAACTTTCCTGTTAAGTATGTCTTGAGAAAACCGGAATTAACAGGTCGGCTAGCAAAATGGAGTATCTACCTTAGTAGTTACGATATTAAGTATAAACTATGGGTTGCGATCAAATCGCAGGCATTAGCTGACTTCGTCATAGATTTTAGTCCATAATTGAAAGCATCGACAGATATTGTGGCAACTATCAACGACCTAACATGGACTCTATACGTTGACGGATCATCCAACACTTGGGGGGCATGACTGGGCATCATTCTCAAGTCTCCACAAGGGGGCAATATGGTGTACTCCATACGATGCGACTTCAAAGATACTAACAATGAATCTGAATACGAATCTTTGATCGCAGGATTAAATATAGGCCACGACTTGGGGGCAACAAAGCTTCATGTTAAGAGCGACTCACTCTTATTCGTGAATCAAATGAATGGAGACTTTGCTGCTAAAGACTCTAGAATGACAGCATATCTCAAGATAGCCAAAGACAAATCCGAGGAATTCATAGAATTTTTTATTTCACAGATCCCCAGAGATCAGAATACTCAAGCTGACGCATTATCCAACCTTGGGTCGACACTTGGGAATCGTCCATTCGATACCATTCCTATAATTCATCTGGCGACATCATCTATCGACAAAGAAAGAGACATACAGATGATCGAAGAGGAAGACAATTGGTCGATTGACATCAAGAAATTTCTAATAAACGACCAACTTATTGAAGACAAACTGGAAGCCAAAAAATTCGATTTAAGGCATCCAAATACATTGTGCTTAGAAATCAGCTCTACAGACGATCGTCGACAGGACTAAACTTGCGGTGCGTCACCAATAAAAATCAAGTCCAAAGCATTTTGACAGACATTCATGACGGTGATTTTGGTAATCACTCAGGAGGTCGCAACTTGGCAAATCGTATTTCCCGACAAGGATACTACTGGCCAACTTTGCGACAAGACGCAATAAGGTACGTCCAAAGTTGCAACGCATGTCAGTGACATTCAGGAATGTCTCACAAACCCTCCAAACCCTTGCATTTGACTCTAACTCCATGGTCCTTCATGTGATGGGTGATGGATATTGTCGGTAAATTACCTCCGGCCCCCGGGAAAAAGGTATACCTCCTAGCCCTTATAGATTATTTCTCAAAATGGATAGAAGCGGCTGCTTACTCCCAGGTCTGGGACAAGGAAGTCATTTCCTTTATCCAAACTAACATCATCTGCAGATTTGGAATTCCATCTGAAATCGTATGTGATAATGGGTCACAATTCATAAGCGACAGAACTAACAGTTCTGCGAAGATTGTAACATCAAACTTACGACTTCAACACCCCGATATCCTCAGTCCAATGGACTCGCTGAGTCAAGAAACATGACAATCATTAACTCGATTAAGAAAATACTTAAGGTTGCCAAAGGAAAATGGGTCGAAAAACTTCCGACAGTTCTTTGGGCTAATCGTACGACACCTCGTACATCCACAGGACAAACTCCTTTCTCTCTTGTCTACGGTTGTGAAGCGGTCTTGCCTGTCGAGACCCAAATTCCAACCTCACGACACTCGAAGGTCGAACACAACTTAGTCGATCTAAGTTACGACCTCGATGCACTAGAAGAATTGCGAGAATCAACCTTGATCAGGATGGCTTCATAGAAACAATTGATCGAACGACAATTTAATAAGAATGTTAAGGCCAAAATCTTCCAAACAGGTGATCATGTCTTGCAATGAGTGTTTCAAAACACACAAAAGCTTGGCTCAGGTAAATTATCAAATAACCGAGGTTGTTGGAAAGGGAGCATACCGGCTGCAAACCCTCGACGGTCTAGACATTCCTCGAAGTTGGAATGTAGTACACCTAAAAAGGTATTTCTTCTAAAACCCATTTTCTCTTCTCTTACGATTATCTCTCTACAAACCTTATTGACTTAATCATCGGAGCGTCGTTCGACAAACCAACGACCCCCTTGTTTCAACAATTTCACTGCAGGATCAGTCAAACATTCAACAGTATTTACGCCCTACGATTGTCCCACGACCATTTCGAGTAAATCTCGAGGGTATTAAGGTCTAAACCTGATTAACATGTTGCCAATCAATATACTTGTGACTTACGTCGAAACAAAGGTTCTTTATATGCTAGCTCAGTCGTAAGCTCAACTAACACTGGATTATGTTCGAAGTACTTTATACTTCTTAGCGATCTGTGATTGTCGTGGGTTACTTGAATTTTTATCTAATCTTTGTTTAAGATCGATTGTTTATACTTATCGTAGACTGTTTTAACTTTCATTAAAGTATCATAAATACCTTAAAAAGGTATTATTGTGTGTGGCACGACCACCAATGGTCGCCCGATCAAAAGTACAAAAAGAAAAATCAACCCTAACTAAGGAGCCTGCTGCTCCTGACCCTCCTTAGCCACGACCTCAGTGGCATCATCTTGAGGAGTCTCCTCAAGAAGCTCACGACCATGCTCGTCTTCCTAGTCGAGATCCTCCTCATTGCCAATGAATTCAAGAAAATATCTAAGTCACCCTCCCTCAAAGCTATAGGCTCTTCTCCTCTTCCATGACGCCTAATCATGGTTACACAAGTTTTTAGACGAGTGAACGCCTCAATGGATGACTCTCTTTCCTCAAGCTCATCCACTCGTCGACAAGCTAGGTCCCGCTCAAACCTCAGGAGTTCAGCCTCTTTTGCAGTCGCAGCCGAGATCATTTTAGTTGCGTCCAACTTCGATCGGTTAATGGAGGCCTTGTCAAGGACCTCCTTCATGCAACCCTTCAGGGTCTCATTTTCACGCTTGGCTTCTCCCAAATCGCCAAGAACCTCCTAAAGATGACGAGAGAGATGTTCCCTATCCTTCTTCGCTGCCCCAGTCTTAGCAGTTGCCTTCGTTTCCTGCTGAATAGAGCGGGAAACCAAGGACTTCACGTCATTTAGACGTGAGTGAAGAGCTAACGACGCCTAAAACGCCTGGAAAACATACGGTGAGTTAGCAAATTAGATAAAGATAAACCAAGCAAAAAAGAACTCGATAGTTCTTACCTTGAAGGAGAATCCTACGACGCTTGCGTCTACATCCTCGATCGGTACATCTTTGTAGCGCTCACGGACAGTCGGCAGGAAAAAGCTTTTCGCATAAGGGAACACCTCCTTCCTATCTAGACCACCGGACGACAGGAAGTCAACTTGTAGCTTGATGCTCACCGATATGGTTTTTGGATCCTCACCTGTCAGAGGACCCTTCCCTTTGTCTTTTAACGAAGAAGCTTCCACCACCAGTGGTGGGACCGAGGAGACTGGTGCAACCTCCGCAACTGGTGGCGTCATCGCCCCTTTAGAACCAACGATCTCAATATCGTTAGTTGTCGCGGACGGTTCCCTCGTGACGGTCTTCATCTTATCGCCCTCCGACCCTGCAGTCGAAGGATCCCCTCTTTTCAATACTCGACCTTGTTGAGCCAGCTGGGTTGTCGATTCCCTCCCCAAGGGACTCGATGTTTGTATTGATGGAATTAAATGTCCGAAAGCAAACAAACATACATCATTAAGTGATGTTTTTAACTAGACCTTGCTAAAACAAGCCTAGGTATTAAAAACGTCGTACGACTAGAAATCCCAAAATGATTTTTTCACAACCAGTGGGTGACGTCCGTCGACTAGACCACACAAAAGAAACCTAATGGTGACGTCGAACGACTAGACCCATTAAAAACCCCGTTTGGGTGGCGTCTGCTAGACCAGACCCAGAAGAGGTCTTATGACCTACCAATGCAAAGAGCAAAAACTTACCAGGAATGGCTTCCCCGTCCTCTTCCTTATCTTCTCTCTCTCTTTCGTCGTCTTCCTCCTCTTCTTCAGCATGTATGTGGACTTGACCAGGAGTCTCGACAACAACGACATAATCTACATCATCTTCATCCTCCCCTCTCGATGTCATGGTGAAGTATGACTGATCCTCAACACTGAGCTCCAGAAGGTTCTCAACCTTCCTAGCCGAATCTGAATACGGCTTGACCCTCGAAAAGTCCATGGCTGAAAACAAAGAAAAAGCGGTATCGTTAGATCTGTAAAAACATTAAAACGAAGAAAGAAAAAGGTGGAATCTTACTCGCTATGTTCCATCCGTTGGTGATCCATCGAGCATTAATATCCGACGGTGCCACACGAACAAAAACATATCGTGTCTTCCACCCACGATCATTTACCGTCGTTGCTTGAACTAGAACACGGTCGGCCCTCGCTCTCGAAAAGAGATTATACCTGTGGTTCGCCTCTGCTTTGACCGAGTAGGCTACTAGAAAGTCATTGACAGTGAAAGGCGATGACCATTTAACTGTCAATCGTTCAACGACTTGAACGATTCACCACAATTGGGGCATCATTTGCCTCGAAGACAGCCCAAAGGTTGTCAGGAACTCCCTCAACAAGAGAGAAAACATCCACGATAAGCCTATCTTGAAGGGATATTCGTAAAGGATGAAATATCCCTTTCGACATTGCTGCAGTTTCCAATGATTCAGAGCACTCAGTCGAACGCCGGCCAGAATCTTGGCCATCCGTCAAAACTCTCTCATCTCTATCTCACCACTGATAGTCCTAAAGGGTTCGGACGCCATTGAATATTCCTTGAAAGTAAAAGTGAAGGTTCTAAAAGTCCAAAGGAAAGCTATAAAAGTTTTCGGCAATGATTTGCTATGCTATTCAAGGTTTTGGCAAGAATACTCTCCGAAAATCTTTGATCGCGTAAAAGGAAAGGATTCAAGCATAGCCAATATTTATATACAATTTGATGTCAGTACGAACCATCAGATGGGTGACACCTGTATCGACTCTTTGCCCTCTTCTACGGATGGACGACAGCTATCCCTACACCTGACACAACGTACCCCACGTCAGAATGACATCACAATATTAAAAACGATTGCATCCTTCCCCTCATAATTTCTTTGGTTCTCGAGGAAATGATTTAGTTACTAGAAATCAACACGTGTTCCACTTGATTGCAAAATTCGAAAAAACTGCTTGCCGCCTAATTTACGAATTTTGGGGGCAAAATATTTGGGTAAATTTCCATAAGTAACGACCGACGGAAGATAACGGAATGTCTCCAGTCTATGTACCATTGTTGTATTAAGATAAAATCCTAACGACATCGTACGACAGAAAACATCGTCGTCCTCGATGATGATCGTCGTGAGTTTCCCACGTCCACGACTAACAGGATCTCTTGACAGGCTTATATCTTTCGACCCATGTAATGGTACTAACAATCATTGATCATTTATTGCATACAACCGTTTTTCCTTTGTGGATCTCTTATTATAGGTTTAATGCGCATAATGACCAACGGATATAACGGACGACCACCATCAAGATCAATCAATATCTAGACCGTTGGACCATCAATACTCATTTATGGCAAAATAAGCAATATATACACATCATCATCTAAAGAGCAACTCCAAAGATATAATTTTCAAGCATTGCTTCAAGCATAATCTTTCGACTAAAGTGTTACATTGCACGACGTTTAGCTCAATCGCACAATTACATTATATCTTTGATGCAATATTGTCAATTGTACTTGTAATCACTCCTTCTAAAGAACGACGTCCCTGTTTGACTTCCATAGTGCACTTGACGATCCTCACTATCGTCTGTGGTTTTTACCCTTGACGGGGTGTTTCGTGTCACCAAATATTTGTGTTCATATTACTTTTTATCCTTGTCATGTGATTTGTCGAGTGATGGCCTACTTTAGTTGTTAAAGCTCCACATCGACCTCAGTTCTTCCTTTGGATGATTTTTGGCATTAACAATGCTAACCTATGCTTGTCCTACCATTCATTTCAAGTCTAGGAGCTCTATCATCTCAAGTTCCCAGTCTACCAACCTCTATAGGGTTTCCAAAATTTTAGGGTTTTCTCTTACAAACCTTTTTGGTGAGTTTCTTTACTTTTATCTACTTGTTTAAATTTTTTAATCTCATCTTGATTTCTATTTGAACATGTTACATGGGATTTGACAAATAAATGATAAAAAGTGAAGTTTTGGCTATATCTAACCCTATCTTTACCTTGAGCTTAATAATGCATATAATTTTACTTGAGGTTTTGGGTCTTGAAAATAGATGTATCATTTTGGAGTATTTGAGTCCTGAACTATGTTTGACCTAAAGTGATGCTTCATGTGGACTTAGGATATGTGGTTGATTTATATTAAGTTATGGATTTGTGCATGTTACAGAGGGAATTAGTAAGTCATGTATGACTATTTGGATACTTGAGAAATTGGATCTATGCTATGATGTCATGAAAATATGAGTCATGATAATTATGGAAACTTTGATTGTTCTTTATTTAGATGATAAATGATTGGACCCAACCCTTATGCATGAGGGTGTGGTGTGCTATAGTGGTAAATCATAAATTATTCTAGTTATCTAGGGAGTAGGCACTAAAGGAAATATAAAACCCTTGAGGTGAAACTCTTCTAAGACTAAGTAGGCACTAAGGTTCAAAGACCCTTCAGGTGGAACTCCGTGGAGTGGACACTAAAAGAAATTGAAAGAGTTGAGGTGACACAGGAATGGTATGCACTAAAGTCAAGAACCTGAGGTGTAATATCAAATAATACCCGTAACGATTTCAATCTCTTGCCTTTGTCACTTTGATGGCACGGGTCTGCCCAGAAAGCAAGAAATATACATTGTAAATGAATGTGTTCAGGATTGGAATATTGTGTGATTTGATGGTTGATGGATTGATGTTACTATTGCAGAGTGGGTAACGATGGCTTATACTTTAATGTTTTGCACTATAATTTCAATTTTATATTTTTCTAAGATTTAAATAGGCTTCTAGCCTAACACATGTTGTTATGTGCATTGTTCTACAGGTCCCACTAGTGGCGTCCCTAGAATGATCTGATGAGTCGGACGGTGCAAGTTTGAGCACTTTAGGAAGCGACATTTTTGGGAATGTGTGAAGAGAGCATACTTTTGGGGACATAGTGACACTAAATTTAATCTTGTCAAATTACTCTAGATTAAGTCGGTTGTTGCAACTATATCCCATCTTGATAGATGTTATTTTTGGTTATACAAACTACCCCTTTTGGTTATAGTTGTATTATTGGGAAGTTTTAATTTAACCCATTTTCCGGAATTTCCCCCTTTTATTGTTGAAAATTTTATAGTTTTACGAATGGGTATCAGAGCTCTAGTTTAAATGAACTAGGTATAAAGGTAACATATCTCGACTTAAACTAAGACGTTAAGTTGTGATTTTGTGAGATTGGGTAGAACTTTAAGCAAGGGAAGTTCGAGTCTAAGCAAATTACACTAATTAAGAATTGTAGTGATGGTAACGAGAATCCTTATGTATGAAGTGTTCATAATTTCACTTAGGTACTACTATTATGAATATGTTGTTACGTGACCATGCGTGTACTTACTTTTTTTACAACAATTAATACTGTAGTAGTACGTTTTCGTATGTTAAAATATTATATCATATTTCTCACCTACATTCTCGTGTGTGTGGCAAACCGATATGGTTAACACTCGGTGTATACCGAAAACTGTAATACCCTGAATTTTGGGTAGACACCCCCCTTCATGCCTTAATGTCGTTCTTTATTCGTTCTATGTCGGGAGGTTATATCCTAAATAAGTAAATGCATCCGTGTAATGCTTAAAGATTAATTGTCAATCAATCCAGTTGGGGATCATATTAGGCAGTCGAGGGTGGAATTTATAGCATTAAAACCAAAATCCAGATCTCGGGGGCATGTCGCGACTATGGGTGACGAGAATGCCTTTGGGCATAGTCGCTAGGCACTGTCGCAGGGAACATCCCCTTTCGGTACACACTTGGTGAGTATGGCCGGTGACAATTCCCGGGGCATACTCGCGTGTCATTGTCGCTCCAAGCCCCTGCACCACGGTACAAGTTGGGCGACATTGCCCGACGATATTGCCAAGGGCAATGTCGCGAGTCAAAATCGCTGACGGGATATTTCTATATTAAATTCCAAATCTGATTCATTTTATCTCATTACTCATTTGGAAGACTTCCACGAGCGATTTTCTTTCTAATCCAAGGTATATTTCCTCTACCCTTCTTCCCCATCCTTGCATTAAATGCTTCCCCAAATAGTTTATGAGTATTAATTGTTGAGTCTTAGGGTTCATCAATCTCTTTTGAGAATTTAACTTCAAGGTTTCAAAGCATCATGACCTCATCTCAATTTTAGGGTTTCTCCCATTTTAGGGTTTTCATCTACAAACCCTTAGGTGAGTTTCTTGACCTACAAACTACACAAAATGTTAATACTTCCATTAAATATGAATTTTATGGTTATAATGGGTTTGACCTAAGACTAGGGTTTTATGAGTGTTGGTTAAATATGAGTTCTATTCATCTTTATGTTCATCTATTAGTCATGTTGTTTACTTTTAACTCAAGGAAGTCAAAGTTCGGAGTGTGAAAACGAGGACCCCTTTTTATGCCTCATTTTATAAGAAAAGATGTTAAACCCAAGTGAACCATAATTGTGGCTAGTCTTTATCATTATTAACCAACTTTGGTGGTTTCATGGGATTGGAAATATATTGGGTTTATTGTGAGTATTGAATATGTTATGACATGAACTATTGAATCTTGTGTAGTAAATGGTATGACTATGGGTTTGATAACGAATTATGTATTGAGATTACTATCTAAACTTGCTTATGATCATATTGTGGAGTTTGATGTCTATCTGGTTATGCACGAGGATTTAGACCATGTGGCTTATATGTCTAAGTTTGGTTGGCCATCTTAGGCCACTAGCGAGTCGGCAATAAAGAACGTTGAGGGCCTTGAGGTGTAACTAGTCAAGATTGGGTAGGCAATAATATCCCGTAAGTCGTTGAGGTGTAACTCGACAGAGTAGGCAATAAAGGCATGTGTTGGTTTGAGGTTGTAATGTCTTAAACGCACGGGAACTAAAACCGGGACATGAAGTGTTGCCCAATAACATCATGGGTGACTCCACTCATGTGTTCTCGCCACCTTGATGAAAACAGGTCTCTCCCGTATCGCAAGAGGCATTCCTTGTGCGTTTATGTTCAGGTGCGGAACATCGTTTGAAAAGTTGAGAATGGGTATTATACAACCAAAGTGAAATTCAGTAACATTTAATCTACGATATTGTTATCTCACGCATGAATTGTTTATTTTGTAAGATCTCACTAAGATTTTGTCCTAGCACTTGTCGTGGTGTTTGATGGTTCACAGGTCCCACTATTGGTGGATCTAGGATGTCTTGACTTGCAGACCGTGCACGTAGCAACACTTGAAGTGTTGGCATTAGGGAACTTTTGAGAAGAGAGATAGATTTTTGGAGATATAGTGACACCTAATGTTAATCTAGTTTATGTCATTTCTAGATTAAGTTGGTTGTTGTATTATATATATCTCAATGTTTGCTACTCTGGAAATTTTGCAAACTGTCCCAATTATATGGGTTTTAGTTGGCTTATTTTGGAAGTTTTTGGTTACTCATTTTTCAGAATTTCCCTATTTTGATGTCTAAACTTTAAAGTGTTACAAGTTGGTATCAGAGCCCTAGTTTAAGTGAACTAGGTATGTATGTTTGATGCCTAAACTTAAGCTGAGACAATTCTGACCCTTTTCTAGCAGAAGTAACTCCCAAAACTCAAATGTTGTATATGATGAGGGCCATAAACGAGACCATGTTAAAGCAACATAATATGTTCATGAAGCTACTAGAAGACAAGGATGCTAACCACCGCCGACATGAGACGATTGAGGAGAATGTGGTTGTAGCAGGGTCTAAAGGTACCGGGGATGAGAACCGCACTGATGGCCTAGTGACCATGGAGACGAGACAGGCGGGAAGAGCTTGTTCTTACAAAACACTCCTTTTTTGCAAACCACCTGAATTTTCCGGTTCCGATAACCTGATGGTATGTAAGAACTGGATCAGAGAGATCAAGAAAGCCTTTAGATCTTGCGACTGTGAGGAGAATCCGAAGGTGTAGTTTGGTTCTCAGATGCTCATAGGTTCGGCTTTAACATTGTGGAATGTCGTCACGTCAACTCTAGAGGCTTCGGTGTTGGCCAAGATGACTTGGGCCTCATTTAAGAGGGAATTGTTGGAAGAATATTGTAAGGAACAGGAGATGGATTTGAACGAGGAGGATTTTCGGTCGATAAAGAAAGGGGATTTGTTGGTGAAGGAGTACACTTAACTTTTCATGCAAAAACTGAAGCTGGTGGGGATTGTGGCCCCAATTGAGAAGGAAAAAGTGAAGGCATATTCGAAAGGTTTGCCTGCAAACATGATGGCGATGGTCCACAATTCCAAAGTTACTAACCTTCGAGAGATGATCAAAGAGGCTAAAGATATGAAAAGATTTTACGCAAGAGTAAAATAGGAGAAGACTAAGGTCGGTGAAAAGAGGAAGTGGGAGAACCTACAAAGTTCGTTCAAGAAAACAATATTTCAACCAAGAAATAAGGGGATGGACAATCGTCGCGAGGTGAGGTGGCTCCCCAAGTGCAAGAGTAAGCACTTTGATCCGGACATACTAGCCTGAATTGTTCTATAAGAGGGACAGTGTACTACGAGTGCAAAGAGATGGGGCACGTGAGGAGAAAGTGTCCTAAACTGAAGGAGAACGGAAGGGGAACCGGCTCAGGGAGTCAACCAAGGAAGGAGGCCATACCTAGGGTACAAGGGAGATCCTTTCCAATGACGAGGGAAGAACCAAAGGAAACCGCCAATGTGGTGTCGGGTACGTTCTTTCTTAACTCCATACCCGCTAGAGTACTATTTGACTCTGGTGCAAATTTCTCCTTTGTGTCGAATGCATTTTGCAAGTCTTTAAATGTGCCTACTAGTACCCTACCTGATGCTTTGGTCATAGAAGTAGCGAATGGGGAGCAAGTGGTCTTATGAGAAATTTTGGAGAAATATCGTCTAGAGATTAGTGGTGAAAGCTTTGAAGTGGACTTACTACCCATGACCATTGGGAGTTTTAACTTGGTAATTGGGATGGATTGGTTGGCCAAGAAACAAGAAGAGATTTTGTGTTCCAAGAAGCTCGTAAAGATACCCGTACGGAATGGAGACTTTGTTCTTGTATATGGGGAGGTGGCCGTCATTTCTTCCATTAATGCAAGGAAGTGTCTCCTAAAGAAATACCCATCATTCCTAGCCTACGTGGTATATACCAAGGTGGAAAAGAAGAAGATAGAGGACGTAAGATTCGTCAACAAGTACTCGGACGTCTTTCCGGATAACCTACCGGGTTTGCCACCCAATCGTCAGGTGGAGTTCCGAATTGCCATGGCTCCGGGAGTGGCACCGATAGCCCGTGCACCTTACCGTCTTGCTCTAACCGAGATGCAAGAGATGATGTAACAACCTCAAGATTTGCTAGAGAAAGGATTTGTGAGACCGAGCTCTTCGCCTTGGGGAGCTCCGGTGTTATTCTTCAAGAATACGGATGGGTCTATGTGTATGTGGATCAACTACCGTGATTTGAACAAGGTGAACGTGAAGAACAAGTATTCGCTTCTCTGAATAGACGACCTCTTTGATCAACTCCAAGGATTCGGATGATTTTCCAAGATCGATCTTCACTCGGGTTATCATCAAGTGAAGGTTAGAGAGGAAGATGTGTCGAAGACAACATTGAGGACTCATTATGGGTACTACGAGTTTTTAGTTATGTCGTTTGGATTGACCAATGCGCTGGCAGTATTTATGGATTTGATTAATCGAGTGTGTCGGCCATTCCTGGACAAGTCGGTCATCATGTTTATTGATGACATTCTGGTGTAATTTAAAGATGAAGTAGAGCACGAGCAACATCTTAGAGAGGTATTAGAAGTGCTGCGGGAAGAAAAGTTGTATGCCAAGTTCTCCAAGTGCGAGTTTTGGTTGCGGGAAGTTCATTCATTGGATATGTGGTGACTCAAAAGGGAGTAAAGGTGGACCCTTCCAAAATTGAAGCTATGATGAATTGGGAACCTCTGAAGAGCCCGACGGAAATTAGGAGTTTCTTAGGTTTAGCCAGTTAATACCAAAGTTTTATCCAAGATTTTCCAAGATTGCTTCTTTGCTGACGACCTTGACCCGAAAGAACGTGAAGTTTGTGTGGAATGACACGCAAGAGAAGGCATTCTAAACCTTGCAAAGGGAACCTTGCGAAGCCCCGATACTATCCTTACCTGAGGGAACGAAAGACTTTGTGGTTTTCAGCAACCGCCTCCAAGATAGGTTTGGGATGTGTACTGATGCAAAGGGGCAAAGTGATAGCCTATGCCTCAAGAAAACTTAAGGAGCACGAGAAAAATCACCCAACCCACGACCTTGAACTAGCGGCGGTAGTATTTGCCTTAAAATTATGGCAACAATACTTGTACGGTACAAAATCATGATTTACACCGACCATAAGAGTTTGAAGTATGTGTTCGACCAAAAGGAATTGAACATGAGACAACGAAGGTTATTAGAGTTGCTAAAAGACTATGACTATAAACTCCTCTACCGTCCTGATATGGCTAATGTGGTAGCAGACGCCTTGAGCCGGAACGAATATAGCAGAAGTGTTCAATCAACATTCGCGAGAATTGAAGTAGTTTAAAGTCTACTTGATAGAATCAAGACCTCACAAACGAAAGCATTGCTCGAGGAAATTCTCAAAGGTGAATCCATGGCAAAGCAACATCTTCAATTAACAAAATATAGTAGGGGTTTGAATCTTTTCCAAGTGAGAATCTGGGTACCAAAGATCAGAGGATGTCAGGAATTGTAATTAGAGGACGCCCATAAGTCAAAATACTCAGTTTATCCTGGGAGTACAAAAATGTACCGAGACTTAAAACTGAATTATGGGTGGCTAGTGATGAAACTGAATGTAGCTGGTTATGTGGAAAAGTGCATCACTTGTTTGCAAGTGAAAACTGAACACCAACAACCGTACAGTAGTTTGCATTCTTTGGCAGTCCCGGAGTGGAAGTGGGAACACATCACTATGGACTTCATGACAAAAAACTGCTGAGGACCTTGAGGGGTCACGATACCATATGGGTAGTGGTGGACCGCTTGACCAATAGTGCGCACTTCTTAGCTATGAGAGAAACCTTAACGATGGATAGATTGGCGAAGTTTTATATAGACAAAGTGGTATAGAGGCATGGAGTGCAGTTATCTATTGTGTTCATCCATGATAGTCGTTTCATCTCACACTTCTGGGATGGGCTACAAAAGGAGCTAGGTATAAAGATGTTAGGATCGAATTCTCAACAAAAAATAATTCTCAGAAACAATATCAAAGAAGTTTGCGGAATAACACTTTGATATTCAATGAAACAGTAAATCAACACAGTAAATATAAAGAACAAACTATAACCTTGTATTAAATGCTTTGAAGTTACAAGATTACACACTCAACCTCAATATTGATGAACAGACTCACCAATACGAATTCTACTTCTCTAGAATTAGGATCTATGCCTTGAGGTTGATTTTCTCTCTAGAACTAACACTTAGAATGAATCAATTAATCTCTTTTATCAAATCTGTACATATACTGAATAAAAAGATAATTACAATAAATAAAATATCTTCAGTATATCTTCCATGTATATCTCTAAGCTTCCATGTATATCTTCAGATTATCCAGCTGTTATCCTTTCATGCGAATCTTCATCATATAAGCAGTATTAATCATAAGCAGCATTAATACTCTGAGCAGTATTAACTCTAGCAGTACTAACCATGCTCAGCAGCATTAATCTCTTCAAGCAGTACTAACCACTAGCAGTACTAACTAGTTAAGCAGTACTAACTTTGACTAGCAGTATTAATTCTACTAGCAGTAGTAACACTCAGCAGTATTAACCTTTAAGTCTTCTAGCAGTAGTAACTTTGAACCAGCAGCATTAACCATACATGATGAATTCTTCAGTTCCCAACAATCTCCCCCTAACTTAACTTTTAGGAAGAGAAGTCAAGTTCTTCAGAATTAATCTTCAAGATTCTTTTCAAGATGCTCCCAAAACTTCATAATGGTCTACATTCCAGTATTTGCATCCAATCCCAAACTCTGATTGATGGTTCTTTGGATCAAGTATTTAGCCATTTCTGAATCTGGAACACACACTAGCTTCTTCTTCAGCATGGCATGAAGTTTTAATCTGCTATGATTGTATACTCTATCCACTAGAAAGTATTCAGTGTGATTTAAATCCAAAGTCACTGCATATACTCCACTAGTTTCATATAGAGTCCACTTGTTGACTGATTTGAACACATTCTTGATCACATGCTCTACTTCATCAGGCTTGAACATCATATATAGATACTCCATCACCAGTTTTGTAAGTGAAATCCCTGAAGCCTTCAGTATATCTGGATACAACTTTATTCCTATCTCAAACATTTCTTCAATATCTGACCTAGAGCATGTTCTGACAATCTTGACCCAAGTGTTGAATACCTCATATTTATCATCCTTCCTCTTTAGTCTAATCTACTCCTTTCCATCCAATGTCAATGTATCCCAGTGAATAACTTCAGGAGGCTTTATACCAACAGGTTCTGCTGAAATTGGTTCAGGAACTTTGTCCATCACTACCATGTACATCTTTAAATCATCAGTACTTGAAGATTCTTTCTTTTCAGATGACTCAGGTACCCCTTCTTCTTCAACCACCTTATCAGCCTCTTCTTCAACTATTCTAGGCTTCTTGATTGACTTTCTCCTTGCCATCATCTTGGTTCTCTTTAAAGTCCTTAGACTTTCTCCCAGAGTAGCTTCTTTCTTTGATGGTGTTTCCTGCTCATCTGGAAAGGGCTTTTGTATCATAAAATCATTACTTTCTTTCATCCTCTTCTCCATCTCCACCCTTGCAGTTTCATTTCCCTGAAGCTTTCTCATCTCTGAATCATATAGCTCTTTAATCTTCTCAAAAGACATCTTTAAGAACATCTCCTTTTTGACTCCTACAGCACCTTTGAGAAATATAATCATCTTGTTTCTCTCTTGGGTACCTAGGAAAGTCTTTGAGGGTTGTCTCTTCTTTACAACTGTTTTCACCACTGATTTCTTCATAGTTGCAGCTTTCTTCTGTGCAATTTCAGTTGCCAGACTCAGTTGATAAGCTTCATTCAGTTCAGCAGCTAGAGCCTTTGCCATCTCCCTGTCCTTTTCCACCTGAACTCTTTCTTCCTTTTCAATATCCTCTTGCATCTTCCTAGCTAAGGCTTCATCTGATTCAACCAACCTTTGCTTCTTGACTGGTTGATCAGATTCCACCATCTTTGCTTTTCCTTTGTCTTTGTTTATTGCCTTCTTACTGTTATCTTTCTTGATCACTTCACCTTGTTCTTTGATGATTACTCCTTTGGTCTTTGAAGTGACCTTGGGAGTATCATTCTTGGCTTTAAGTAAGGTTTCTGCAACCTCAAGATTTGTTAATACTTCTTTCACTGTTTCTGCTGCTTTATTTATGTCAGCAGTAGTAACCGTTTCTGCTGCTTCTTGTGTTTTTATTGGCACTGAATCTCTTTCTGTTTCTGCTTCCTGCTCCCCCTCAACATCAAATTTCTCTCCATCAAGCTCCCCCTCTCTTGTGGCTTCTTCCATGTTGATCTCCCCCTTTTTGGGAGCATCATTCTCAGATTTCCTTCTCCTTAGTTGGAATTGCTTTCTCTTCTTCCTCCGTACCAGACTGATCACCATCTTCTTCAGCTTAGCAATCTGTACTTGTTGTGACAGAATGACCAGCTTCATTTCTTCAATTTCTTTGCCTTGTTTGAGAACATCTTGATTGATGTTCCCCATTGTTTCCATTAATTCATAGTAAGTATATCTGTCCTCACCCTCTCCAGAAGTGTTACCCTCTTTTGAAGGATCATTGGATCTTTTTGTAGTGAAAGTCTTCTGCCTAGCAGAAGCACTATCCACCCCCTTGGTTTCTTGGCACCAGGGACCTTTGAATGATTGCTCATTCAAAGTTGCCATGGGTGAGGTCTTATTTATGGTACCACTGTCCTTCTCTGTGCTAGCAGAAGTAGTGGCAGCCTCAGTACCCATATGCTCTACCTCCTCCTCAGAGAGCACCTCCTTTGGGTTGGGAGACACCCTTGTGGATTCCCTTTGGATATTCTCTACTGGTGAGTGCTCCAATAGAGGTCTTAAAGGCTGAGTGGGTGATGGTACAAGAAGGGAAGGAGCCTTCTTTACCTGTTTTCTTTGATAAGTTTGGGTGATTGGTGAAGTTGGTTTGTCAAGAAGAGACTGAGGAATTGATTTAGAGAGGGAAGGTTGGGATTGGCTAGCAGTGGGTTGGTCTAATGGGGGCCTTGACCCTGCTACCATACCTTCATTGGTTTGGGACACCACCATCATTGTAGAGAACAATGGGGTGTCAACTCCTTCCGAGTCCCCAGCAGATCTTCTCATATTTGAGAAAACCTTGCCTTTTGGGGGTTTAGGTACATATACCCCAACAGGTTGAGGTATATTGTCAGGATCGAATTCTCAACAAGAATTAATTCTCAGAAACAATATCAAAGAAGTTTGCGGAATAACACTTTGATATTTAGTCAAAACAGCAAATCAACACATTAGATAATCTGCAAACTGTAAACTTGTATTGAATGCTTTGAAGTTACAAGATTACACACTCAACCTCAATATTGATGAACAGGCTCACCAATACGAATTCTACTTCTCTAGAATTAGGATCTATGCCTTGAGGTTGATTTTCTCTCTAAAAGAATGAAAACTAAAAATTGAATTCATTATTCTAAACTATACAATATATATACTGAATACAAAGATAATTACAATAAATAAAATATCTTCAGTATATCTTCCATGTATATCTCTAAGCTTCCATAATCTTCAGATTATCCAGCTGTCATTCTTTCCATCTGAATCTCTTTAGCAGCACTAACCATGATCAGCAGCATTAACTTCTTCTAGCAGCATTAACTACTAAGCAGTACTAACTACTAGCAGTACTAACTAGCTAAGCAGTACTAACTTTGTTCAAGCAGCACTAACTTTAACTAGCAGTATTAATAGTACTAGCAGTAGTAACACTCAGCAGTATTAACCTTTAAGTCTTCTAGCAGTAGTAACTTTGAACCAGCAGCATTAACCATACTTGATGAATTCTTCAGTTCCCAACAATCTCCCCCTAACTTGACTTTTAGGAAGAGAAGTCAAGTTCTTCAGAATTAATCTTCAAGATGCTCCCAAAACTCTATTATGGCCTAAATTCCAGTGTTTGCATCCAATCCCAAACTCTGATTGATGGTTCTTTGAATCAAGTATTTAGCCATTTCTGAATCTTGAACACACCTTAACTTTTTCTTCAGCATGGCATGTAGCTTCAATCTGCTATGATTGTACACTCTATCCACTAGGAAGTATTCAGTGTGATTTAAATCCAAAGTCACTGTATATACTCCACTACTTTCATATAGAGTCCAACTGTTGACCGACTTGAATACATCCTTGATCATATGCTTTACTTCTTCAGGTTTGAACATCATACACAGATACTCCATTACCAGTTTTATAATTGAAATTCCTGGAGCCTTTAGAATATCTGCATACAACTTCATTCCTATCTCAAACATCTCTTCAAGATCTGATCTAGAGCATGTTCTGACAATTTTTCCCATGTGTTGAACACTTCATACTTTTCATCCTTTCTTTTCAGCCTTATGTATTCCTTTCCATCCACTGTCAATGTATCCTAGAGAATGACCTCAGGAGGCTTAACTCCTACAGGTTCTGCTGAAATTGGTTCAGGCACTTTGTCCATCACTACCATATACAAATTTACATCATCAGTGTTAGATGGCTCTGTCTGTTTGGATGACTCAGGTGCCCCTTCTTCTTCAGCAACCTTATCAGCCTCTTCTTCAGATACTCTAGGTTTTTTTATTGGCTTTCTCCTTGCCATCATTTTTGTTCTCTTTAAAGTCCTTAGACTTTCTCCCAGGGTGGACTCTTTCTTAGGAGGTGTTTCTTGCTCATCTGGAAATGGCTTTTGACAATCAAAGTCATTACTTTCTTTTATTCTCTTCTCCATCTCCACCCTAGCAGTTTCATTTCCCTGAAGCTTTAACATCTCTGAATCATAGAGCTCTTTGATCTTCTCAAAAGACATTTTGGAGAACATCTCCTTTTTGACTCCTACAGCACCTTTGAGAAATATGATCATCTTGTTTCTCTCTTGGGTACCTAGGAATGTCTTTGAGGGTCTTCTCTTCTTTGCAACTGTTTTCACCACAGATTTCTTCATACTTGCAGCTTTCATCTGTGCGATTTCAGTTGCCATACTCTGTTGATAAGCTTCATTCAGTTCAGCAGCTAGAGCTTTTGCCATTTCCCTGTCCTTTTCCATCTGAACTCTTTCTTCTTTTTCAATATCCTCCTGCATCTTTTTAGCTAGGGCTTCATCTGATTCAACCAACCTTTGCTTTTTGATTGGTTGATCAGATTCTACCATCTTTGCTTTTCCTTTGTCTTTGCTCATTGCCTTCTTACTGTTATCTTTCTTGATCACTTCACCTTCTTCTTTTATGATTACACCTTTGGTCTTTGAAGTGACCTTGGGAGTATCATTCTTGGCTTTTACTAAGGTTTCTGCAATCTCAAGATCTGTTAACACTTCTTTCACAGTTTCTGCTGCTTTATTAATGTCA
This sequence comes from Arctium minus, assembly GCA_954870635.1. Lineage (NCBI taxonomy): Eukaryota > Viridiplantae > Streptophyta > Magnoliopsida > Asterales > Asteraceae > Arctium > Arctium minus. The sequence continues at coordinate 57,340,718 of OX941090.1, read as the reverse complement.
GCAGTAGTAACTGTTTCTTCTTGCTGCTCCCCCTGAACATCAACTTTCTCTCCATCAAGCTCCCCCTTTCTTGTGGCTTCTTCCATGTTGATCTCCCCCTTTTTGGGAGCATCATCCTCAGTTGGCCTTCTCCTTAATTGGAATTGCTTTCTCTTCTTCCTTTGTACCAGACTAACCACCATCCTCTTCATCTTAGCAATCTGTTCTTGTTGTGACAGAATTACTAGCTTCATTTCTTCAATTTCTTTGCCTTGTTTGAGAACATCTTGATTGATGTTCCCCATTGTTTCCATCAATTCATCGTACGTATATCTGCCCTCACCCTCTCCAGAAGTGTTACCCTCCTTTGAAGGATCATTGGATCTTTTATTTGTGGAAGTCGTCTGCCTTGCAGAGGCACTATCCACCCCTGTGGTTTCTTGGCACCAGGGACCTTCAAATGATTGCTCATTCAAAGTTGCCATGGGGGAGGTCTTATTGATGTTACCACTTTCCTCCTCTGTACTAGCAGGAGTAGTGGCTGCCTCATCACCCATATGCTCTACCTCCTCCTCAGAGAGCACCTCCTTTGGGTTGGGAGACACCCGTGTGTTTTCCCTTTGGATATTCTCTAGGGGAGAATTCTCCCTTAGAGGGCTTATAGGCTTAGTGGGTAATGGTACAAGAAGGGAATGAGCCTTCTTTACCTGTTTTCTCTTGTAAGTTTGGGTGATGGGAGAGGTTGGTTTTTCAAGAAGGGACTGGGGAATTGATTTTGAGAGGGAAGGTTGGGCTTGGCTAGCAGTGGGTTGGTCTAATGGGGGCCTTGACCCTGTTGCCATACCTTCATTGGTTTGGGACACCACCATCATTGTAGAGAACAATGGGGTGTCAACTCCTTCAGAGTCCCCAGCAGATCTTCTCATATTTGAGAACACCTTGCCTTTGGGGGGTTTAGGTACATATACCCCAACAGGTTGAGGTATATCCGTCAATTCATGAGTAATAATTTCTTGAACAAACCTGGGATACATAAAGAAGCTCTTTTTGTTTCCCATGTTTGAGACAAGATCACTGAAAATCATTTTAGAAAAATTGTACTTTCTGGCAGTGGCCAAGCACACCAAAGCATAAGCAATAGTGCTGCTGAACTCACTCCATCCAGTAGTCTTTTTGGAGATACAATGCATAAGAGTATGGACAAAGAAACGCCATTGGGGTGAGAATTTTGCTTTAGAAAATTTGAACACTCCCAATGGGCCTCCATACCCCATTCTTGTAAGGTTTGAAAACAGTTCATCATTTGGGATAGAGGTTATACCAGAGGCATCGTCTAGACGTAGACTGATGCGAATAACCTCTTCAGTAACCGTGAGTGATTGATCACAGATTCTTGTCTTGATCATCTGCACACCATTCTCAACAACAATGGTTGCATTAGCCCAGAACTGCCTTTGATGCTCAATATAGATTGTAGGGGATACAATAAGAGCATGAGCAATGTGGCTTGTCTTGAGGAAATCCACAATCTGATGAAATCCTGAAGCTTGCTTTGGCTTTTGGAGCATCGCAATCTCGTTGTGCTCGTCGATGAAAGTCATGGATGCCATTGATCTTAGTGAAAAGCTTGCCTGAAAACTTCGAACTTGAGAGAGAAAAGGTTTTGAGCGCAAGAGAACAGTATGCAAAGAGTCGTTATGAACTTTTAGGCGGGCAAAAAGTATTTATAGTATTCGGAATATAAGCAGTATTAACCTAGAGCAGCATTAACTACTAGCAGTATTAACTAACTAGCAGTATTAACTGACTAGCAGTATTAACTGAAAGCAGTATTAACCACTAGCAGTATTAACCACTAGCAGTATTAACTGAAAGCAGTATTAACCACTAGCAGTATTAACTGAAAGCAATATTAACCACTAGCAGTATTAACTGAAAGCAGTATTAACCACTAGCAGTATTGACTGAAAGCAGTATTAACCACTAGCAGTATTAACTGAAATACTCCTTTTAAACTTGCTGAACACTGAGTACTGCTATGCATATCCTGAAAAAGAAGATTAGTAACTCCAAGAATAATATACAGGTATAAAGCCACTTTTTGAGAAGGGGATTATTCAGAGTTTATCATTCGCACACTTGTTACCAAGAAAGTGAATCTACCCACATCAAAAGCTTTAGTGAATAGATCAACAAACTGATTATTTCATCCTTAGTCCTTAGAAAATATACCCAAGTAAATCTGGAGTAATCATCAACAATAACCAAGCAGTAAGATTTCTTGCCTATACTCATAACATTTGTAGGACCAAACAGATCCATATGCAGTAACTGGAGACAGGAAGAAACAGAATTTAACTCTTTGGTCTTATGAGAAGTTTTGTGTTGTTTGCCTTTAAGACAAGCAACACAATGATCATCACATGAAAAGACTTTTGAAGGTAACCCTCTTACAAGGTTATTTTTAACAAGATTGTTCATAGTCTTGAAATTCATGTGACACATCCTTCTGTGCCATTGAGAGGATTCATCTACAGAAGCTTTTGAAACAAGACAATTTAGAGATGAATCACTATCAACATTGTCCAAATCAAGACAGTAAACATTGTCCTTTCTTGGAGTTCTAAGTAGTATCATGCTTTTTCATCAACTACCTTGAACCCTGGAGCAAGAATCATACACTCAGTATTAGTAAATAATATACTATGTTGTTTGTCACAAACCTGTGATACACTTAACAGGTTGTACTTTAATTGATCAACATAGTAGACATCCTCAAATGTCATCTTACCTTTGGTGACATTACCTTTTCCACTTATCTTACCACCAGTAAGATTGTCCCCAAATGCAACATGTCCTCCATTGATATGCTTGAAGTCTTGAAGACATGACATGTTGCCTGTCATGTGCCTAGAGCAACCACTATCAACATGCCAAATGCTTTTTCCCTTGAGTTGTTGGTTGCCCTGCACATTAAATAAATCAATTAGTATGATTTAGGAACCCAAGCCAAAGTGGTCTTGGGTACCCCTTTCTCATCAAAATATTTGCATTCTTTCTTGACAAGATTTTTGAACTTTAACTCCTCATTCTTGGAGTACTTTGTTACAATAATAGGCTTGGAACTATGTTTGCTAGAATCAGTACTAGTTTTAGAAGTACTAACTGCCTCTGCAGTACTTGCATGCTTAGCAGCACTAACCTTGTTAGAAGTAGTAACTGTGTTAGCAGCAGTAACTGTGTTGGCAGTATTAACCTTTGAAGAGGTATTAACAGTATTAGCAGCATTAATATTTTCAGCAGTACTAACACTGTTAGCAGTAGTAACTGTGTTAGCAGTACTAATATTGTTAGCAGTACTAACACTGTTAGTACTTCTAGGTACTCACATTTTGATACTTTCTTTTAAAATCTTTTTCTTTAAAGTGCCTTTACTTTCAACAGATTTCTTTATCACATGTTTCTTTCCAGCCTTCCTATAACCAACAGGTTTTTGCACAAATCTTTTAAAGTTCATCTGTTGGTTAATTGGGTTGAAGTAACAATACTTAGCCAAATGATTCAACTTGCCACATATAAAACAAGGTTTTGGTCTATTGATTTTATTCAGATCAACTCCTTGTTTCTGAGCCCATTGATTATTCCAGTTTCTTTGATTTCCTCTTTTTAAACCAGAATTTAGGCTCTTGGCTTTATTGCAATCACACTGTTTACAAGATCCAGGATTCACAACTGTGGTTTGTTTGTAATGGACCTTGTTATCATTTCCGTTAGTCTTCTCTATCTCCTTGGACTTGACCCAGATTTTCCCACATCCCTCATTGGTGATAATATTGTTTTCTAATGGTATCTTTTTACTCACATTATTATCCCTGTTCTCACTGGCTCCTTTTTCAGTCAAATCCTTAACTACTACCTCATCCAAATGATCTATCTTAAAAACTTCTTCAGACAAGTCCTTTTTCTCCTTAGTTTCTAACAAGTCTGATGTAGGAGAAATATAGTTGTTATTGTAAGGAGGGGGTGTATTGTTGTATCCAATACCAGGCTTCATCTTATCATGTATCTGAGCCTTTAGAAGAGAGTCCATTGCTTTTGAAGCATAGGAAAACTTGTCTATGTCAAGCTTAACTTTTGACAGTTCCTCTTTCAGTCTATCATTCTCTTCTAAGGACTTAGACAGTTTGGTTTCTAACTCATTCTTTTCCCACTTCCAATAGTTTGTGTCATAAGAGTGTTGAAGTTCATTAGCTTGAAAGCCTTTGATTTGCTCTTCAAATCTCTCTACTATTAACACATAATCTCTTCTGTCTTTTTCTAATCTTTTGAGGTCATCACACATACTTTGATTGTGATCCCTGTATCTTGTAACAGTGTCAATGCAAGATTTAGTGCAAAGATTAGAACTTACCTCAGTAGGGAGATCAGACACCTCTGCCATAAGAGCTTGGTTCTGAATGGCTTCCTCAGCTTGATCACTCCAGTCAAATCCCATTCCTTGTTGAGAAACAAGGGCTTGAGCAGGATTCTTGTTCTGATTGTATCCTCCATTCTGAGCTTGTTGGTGGTTATTGTTTGGAACAACACTCTTGCATTCTCTAGCAAAGTGTCCTTTCTTGTGACACTTATAACATTCCACCTTGGTTTTGTCAAAACCAGCTCCATCTTCTCTTCTTTGAGAGAAGTTATTTCTTCCAGTTCTTTTAATGAACTTTTTCACCCTCATGGATAACATGGCCATCTGCCATTTAATATCCATCTCCTCCAGATCATCAGGGTGAATTTGATCAAGATCATCATTAATCAGAGAATTGCTGCTATGACTGGACAAAAAGGCTTCAAATATAGTTTCAGTGCCTTTTTCTGAACTTACTCCACTGGCAGTACTAACTGCTTCAGGGTTGGCAGTAGTATCAGTGGATGCTGAAAGAAGTGCAGCATTGTGAATATAACCAGAGGGCTTCTTCTTGGTTTCTACCTCAGTTTCAAAAACTCTTAGATCATTGTATAGATCATCAAGTTCTTTCTCTTCCAGATTGTCACTCTATCTATATGAGACAGTGTACATAGTCCATTCATCCCCAAGAGATCTGAGAAACTTTCTGTTGATATCATCTTGTTCCATCTTCACCCCTACAGTAGCCAGTTTACCAATGAGTTTATTGAACCTATCAAAAGTTTGAGTCATAGACTCATTCTTTGTGGAAGTGAAGTTCTCATACTGTTGCTTTAGAACATCTCTTTGATTTCTTTTGATGCTCTTAGTTCCAGCAAATCTTTTCTCTAGAGCATTCCAGAGAATCTGAGCATCAGTGCAGTTGCAAAATTGATGCTGATATTCATTGGGAATGGCCAAGAGCAGAGTGCTTAAGGCCTTCATCTCTGTCTGTCTGATCTTCCTCTCACCATCTGTCTTTGGTGGAGGTCTTTTCCCATCTGGTCCTATCCTTCCAGCTTCAGAAGGACCATTCTCAATGATATCCCACATTGAGTAGTCAGTGAGAAGAATATATTGTCTGATTCTGATCTTCCACATGTCAAACTCACTTGGTTTGAGCATTGGAACCTTAGAAACCAAAGTACTGCTTGATTCTGTAAAATTTTCCATGATGAATAACTGTTTCTGAGAGAGTTAGGCTCTGATACCACTTGTCAGGATCGAATTCTCAACAAGAATTAATTCTCAGAAACAATATCAAAGAAGTTTGCGGAATAACACTTTGATATTTAGTCAAAACAGCAAATCAACACATTAGATAATCTGCAAACTGTAAACTTGTATTGAATGCTTTGAAGTTACAAGATTACACACTCAACCTCAATATTGATGAACAGGCTCACCAATACGAATTCTACTTCTCTAGAATTAGGATCTATGCCTTGAGGTTGATTTTCTCTCTAAAAGAATGAAAACTAAAAATTGAATTCATTATTCTAAACTATACAATATATATACTGAATACAAAGATAATTACAATAAATAAAATATCTTCAGTATATCTTCCATGTATATCTCTAAGCTTCCATAATCTTCAGATTATCCAGCTGTCATTCTTTCCATCTGAATCTCTTTAGCAGCACTAACCATGATCAGCAGCATTAACTTCTTCTAGCAGCATTAACTACTAAGCAGTACTAACTACTAGCAGTACTAACTAGCTAAGCAGTACTAACTTTGTTCAAGCAGCACTAACTTTAACTAGCAGTATTAATAGTACTAGCAGTAGTAACACTCAGCAGTATTAACCTTTAAGTCTTCTAGCAGTAGTAACTTTGAACCAGCAGCATTAACCATACTTGATGAATTCTTCAGTTCCCAACATATATCCGTCAATTCATGAGTAATAACTTCTTGGACAAACCTGGGGTACATAAAGAAGCTCTTTTTGTTTCCCATGTTTGAGACAAGATCACTGAAAATCATTTTAGAAAAGTTATACTTTCTGGCAGTGGCCAAGCACACCAAAGCATAAGCAATGGTGTTGCTGAACTCACTCCATCCAGTAGTCTTTTTGGAGATACAGTGCATAAGAGTATGGACAAAGAAACGCCATTGGGGTGAAAATTTGGCTTTTGAGAATTTGAATACACCCAATGGGCCTCCATACCCCATTCTTTTAATATTGGAGAACAGTTCATCGTTTGGGATAGAAGTTATACCAGAGGCATCGTCTAGACGTAGACTGATGCGAATAACCTCTTCAGTAACTGTTAGTGATTGTTCACAGATTCTTGTCTTGATCATTTGCACACCATTCTCAGCAACAATGGTGGCATTAGCCCAGAACTGCCTTTGATGCTCGATATAGATTGTAGGAGATACAGTAAGAGCATGAGCAATATGGCTTGACTTGAGGAAATCCACAATCTGATGAAATCCTGCAGCTTGCTTTGGCTTTTGTAGCATCGCGATCTCATTGTGCTCGTCGATGAATGCCATGGATGCCATTGATCTTAGTGAACAACGTGCCTGAAAGCTTCGAACTTGAGAGAGAAAGGGTTTAGAATGCAAGAGAATAGTATGCAAAGAGTCGTTATGAACTTTTAGGCGGGCAAAGAGTATTTATAGTATTTGGGACATAAGCAGTATTAACCTAGAGCAGTATTAACTGAAAGTAGTATTAACCACGAGCAGTATTAACTGAAAGCAGTATTAACCACGAGCAGTATTAACTGAAAGCAGTATTAACCACGAGCAGTATTAACTGAAAGCAGTATTAACTGAAAGCAGTATTAACTGAAAGCAGTATTAACTGAAAGCAGTATTAACTACTAGCAGTATTAACTAACTAGCAGTATTAACTAACTAGCAGTATTAACTGAGAGCAGTATTAACTACTAGCAGTATTAACTAACTAGCAGTATTAACTAATTAGCAGTATTAACTAACTAGCAGTATTAACTGAGAGCAGTATTAACTACTAGCAGTATTAACTAACTTACTCCTTTAAACTTGCGAAACACTGAGTACTGCTATACATATCCTGAAAAAGAAGATTAGTAACACCAAGAATAAATAATATACAGGTATAGAACCACTTTTTGAGAAGGGGCTTATTCAGAGTTGATCATTCCCACACTTGTTACCAAGAAAGTGAATCTTCCCACATCAAAAGCTTTAGTGAATAGATCAGCAAACTGATTGTCAGTGTGAACTTTTACAACTTGAATAAGTTTCTTTTCATTACAGTCTCTTATGAAGTGATACCTGATCTCAATGTGCTTTGTCTTTGAGTGCTTGACTGGATTATTCACAATGCTAATAGCACTGCTATTATCAATAAAAATTGGAGTGTGTAGAAAGGTTACCCCATAATCCAACATTTGATTCTGAATCCATAAGACTTGAGAACAGCAACTTGCAGCTGCTATGTACTCTGCCTCTGTTGTAGATGTGGATACTGTGGTTTGTTTCTTGCACTGCCAAGACACTAGTCTTGCACCCAAAAATTGACATCCTCCAGAAGTAGATTTTCTGTCCAAGTTTGCCCCACCTAGATCACTGTCTGAGTATGCTATTAGGTCAAAGGGTGAGTCATGAGGATACCAAAGTCCCAATCTGGGTTGCCCTTTGAGATATCTGAATATCCTCTTAACAGCTTGAAAGTGAGATTGCTTTGGCCTAACTTGGAATCTTGCACATACACAGACTAAAAACATTATATCTGGCCTTGATGTTGTGAGATACATGAGAGAGCCAATCATGGATCTATAATGATGCACATCCATATCCTCCCCCTCAAGATCTGTTGTTATCTGCTTGTGTGTTTCCATAGGTGTGCTGGCAGGTTTTGACTCTGAGAAACCAAACTTGGTTAGAATGTCCTGCACATACTTGGATTGACAGATGAAGATGCCATCTGACTTCTGTTGAACTTGGAGTCCAAGGAAGAAAGTAAGTTCCCCCATGGAACTCATTTTGAACCTTTGATGCATTAGATCCTCAAACTCCTTGCACATGTTGTCTCTTGTAGATCCAAAGATAATGTCATCAACATAGATTTGGACCAGCAAGATATCCTTCTTCTTTCTCTTGATAAATAGAGTCTTATCAATGACTCCTCTTTCAAAGTCATTTTCCAAGAGATAGGATGACAGAGTGTCATACCATGCTCTTGGAGCTTGATGCAGTCCATAAAGAGCTTTCTTCAATTTGTATACCCTGTCTGGATAGCTTGGGTTTTCAAACCCTGGTGGTTGACAGACATATACCTCTTCTTCAATTAAGCCATAGAGAAAAGCACTTTTTACATCCATTTGATAGACTTTGAAGTTCATGTAAGAAGCATAGGCTAGGAATAGTCTGATTGCTTCTATCCTTGCCACAGGTGCAAAAACTTCTTCATAATCTATACCCTCTTCTTGAGTATATCCTTGAGCCACTAGCCTTGCTTTGTTCCTTATGACAATACCTCTTTCATCTCTCTTGTTTCTGAAAATCCACTTTGTGCCAATTGCTCTGTGACCTTTAGGAAGGTCTACTAGATCCCATACATCTTGTAGCTTGAACTGTAACAGTTCTTCTTGCATTGCTTCTATCCAGCTAGATTCTTTCATAGCATCATGTGTCTTTTTAGGCTCAAGCTGGGATAGAAAACAAGAAAGCACTGTATGTTGTTGATCTTGCATTTCTTGAAGCCTGCTTTGATGTCTAGTCATCATAGGAGAAGAGATATCTCCTATTACCAGCTGTGGAGGATGATTCTTTTGAACTCTGGTGTTATGACTAGGTTCTTCATTCAGTCCAGCCTCTAGATTAGAGTCATGCAACTCAACTGAAGTGTTTTCAGATGCCACTTCTGATTCTTTATTTTCTTGAGTCTCCTCATCTCTAGTTTCTTCTTCACTCTGACTTGGTCCAGTAGATGATTCCTTTTCACAGTCTTCAACAGAATTCACTGTGGGTATGGGAAATATCACAGATTTAGATATACTTTCCGAGACTTGTGTAGTCCCTGATCCTCCACTTCCTGTTCCTGTATAATCATCACTACTGAAACCAAAAGAATTAGTTAGTGAGTCAATATCAAATAGCCACTGAGGACCAGACCCAATTGGATTTGGTGTGTTCTCATTGCATTTGACATTGTCACCTTCTTCAATTATTCTGGAAGAAGAGTTAAAAACTCTGTAAGCCTTACTCTGAGATGAATATCCAACAAGAAATCCATCATCTGCTTTGCTATCAAACTTACCTAAGTGAGATTTGGTATTGAGAATTGTACAGGGACACCCAAAAGGTTTGAAGAAACCAATGAAAGGTTTTCTTTTATTTAAAAGCTCATATGGGGTCTTGTTCTTTTGCTTGACCACTAGAACTCTGTTTTGGACATAACAAGCAGTATTAACTGCTTCAGCCCAGAAGGTAATTGGCAATTTTGAATCAGCCAACAGAGATCTAGCAGCCTCTATTAATGTCCTATTTCTCCTTTCAGCAACACCATTCTGTTGAGGAGTCCTAGGAGCACTATATTGTCTCTCAATACCTTTCTCTTCACAAAAGGTGTTTAGATCATGATTTTTAAACTCAGTTCCATTATCTGATCTAATGACTTTTACTCTTTGATTAGTTTGGTTTTCAATTCTTAGAATAAAGGATTTGATAAGTCCACTTGTCTCATCCTTAGTCCTTAGAAAATATACCCAAGTAAATCTGGATTAATCCTCAACAATAACCAAGTAGTAAGATTTCTTGCCTATACTCATAACATTTGTAGGACCAAACAGATCCATATGAAGTAACTGGAGACAAGAAGAAACAGAATTTAACTCTTTGGTCTTATGAGAAGTTTTGTGTTGTTTGCCTTTAAGACAAGCAACACAATGATCATCACATGAAAAGACTTTTGAAGGTAAACCTCTTACAAGGTTGTCTTTAACAAGTTTGTTCATAGTCTTGAAATTCATGTGACACATCCTTCTGTGCCAAAGAGAGGATTCATCTACAGAAGCTTTTGAAACAAGACAATTTAGAGATGAATCACTATCAACATTGTCCATATCTAGACAGTAAACATTGTCCTTTCTTGGAGTTCTAAGTAGTATCATGCTTTCATCAACTACTTTGAACCCTAGAGCAAGGATCATACACTCAGTATTTGTAAATAATATACTATGTTGTTTGTCACATACCTGTGATACACTTAACAGGTTGTACTTTAATTGATCAACATAGTAGACATCCTCAAATGTCATCTTACCTTTGGTGACATTATCTTTTCCACTTATCTTACCACCAGTAAGAATATCTCCAAATGCAACATGTCCTCCATTGATATGCTTGAAATCCTGAAGGCATGACATGTTGCCTGTCATGTGCCTAGAGCAACCACTATCAACATTCCATATGCTCTTTCCCTTGAGCTGTTGGTTGCCCTGCACATAAGATAGATCAGTTAGTATGAATTAGGAACCCAAGCCAAAGTGGTCTTGGGTACCCCTTTCTCATCAAAATACTTGCATTCTTTCTTGACAAGATTTTTTGAACTTTAACTCCTCATTCTTGGAGTACTTTGTTACAATAATAGGCTTGGAAATATTTTTGCTAGAATCAGTACTGGTTTTAGAAGTACTAACTGCCTTAGCAGCACTTGCATGCTTAGCAGTACTAACCTTGTTAGCAGTAGTAACTGTGTTAGCAGCAGTAACTGTGTTGGCAGTATTAACCTTTGAAGAGGTACTAACAGTATTAGCAGCATTAATATTTTCAGCAGTACTAACACAGGTAGCAGAAGTAACCATGTTAGCAGTACTAACAGTTTTAGTGCTTCTAACCCTGTTATCAGTACTAACAGTTTTAGTGCTTCTAGGCACCCACATTTTGACACTTTCTTTTAAAATCTTTTTCTTCATGGGGCCTTTCCTTTCACCATGTTTCTTTATCACATGTTTCTTTCCAGCCTTCCTATAACCAACAGGTTTTTGCACAAATCTTTGAAAGCTCATCTGTTGGTTAATAGGATTAAAGAAGCAATTTTTAGCCAAATGATTTAACTTGCCACATATGAAGCAAGGTTTTGGTCTATTGATTTTACTCAGATCAACTCCTTGCTTCTGAGCCCATTGATTATTCCAGTTTCTTTTATTTCCTCTTTTTAAACCAGAATTTAGGCTCTTGGCTTTACTGCAATCACACTGTTTACAAGATCCAGGATTCACCACCGTGGTTTGTTTGTAATGAACCTTGTTATCCTTTCCTTTGGTCTTCTCTATCTCCTTGGACTTGACCCAGATTATCCCACATCCCTCATTGGTGATAATGTTGTTTTCTAATGGGATCTCTTTACTCACATCATTATCCCTATACTCACTGGCTTCTTTCTCAGTTAAATCCTTAATTACTACTTCATCCAAAGGATCTATCTTAAAGGCTTTCTCAGATAAGTCCTTTTTCTCCTTGGTTTCTAACAAGTTTGAAGTAGGAGAGATATAATTATTGTTGTAAGGAGGAGGTGTATTGTTGTATCCAATACCAGGCTTCATCTTGTCATGAATCTGAGCCTTTAGAAGAGAATCCATTGCTTTTGAAGCATATGAAAACTTTTCTATGTCAAGTTTAACTTTAGACAGTTCCTCTTTCAGCCTATCACTCTCTTCTAAGGATTTAGACAGTTTGGTCTCTAACTCATTCTTTTCCCACTTCCAATAGTTTGTGTCATAAGAGTGTTGAAGTTCATTAGCTTGAAAGCCTTTGATTTGTTGTTCAAATCTCTCTACTATCAACACATAATCTCTTCTGTCCTTTTCTAATCTTTTGAGGTCATCACGCATACTTTGATTGTGATCCCTGTATCTTGTGACAATGTCAATGCAAGAATTAGTACAAAGATTAGAAATTACCTCAGAGGGAAGATCAGACACTTCTGCCATAAGAGCTTGATTCTGAATGGCTTCCTCAGCTTGATCACTCCAGTCAAATCCCATTCCTTGTTGAGAAACAAGGGCTTGAGCAGGATTCTTGTTTTGATTGTAGCCTCCATTCTGAGCTTGTTGGTGGTTGTTGTTTGGAACATCACTCCTGCATTCTCTAGCAAAGTGTCCTTTCATGTGACACTTATAACATTCCACCTTGGTCTTGTCAAAACCAGCTCCATCTTCTCTTCTTTGAGAGAAGTTATTCCTTTCTGTTCTTTTAATGAACTTCTTCACCCTCATTGATAACATGGCCATCTGCCATTTAATATCCATCTCCTCCAGGTCATCAGGGTGAATTTGATCCAGATCATCATTAATCAAAGAATTGTTGCTATGACTGGACAAAAAGGCTTCAAAGATAGTTTCAGTGCCTTTTTCTGAACTTACTCCACTGGCAGTACTAACTGTTTCAGGATTGGCAGTAGTATCAGTGGATGCTGAGAGAAGTGCAGCATTGTGGATATAACCAGAGGGCTTCTTCTTGGTTTCTACCTCAGTTTCAAAAACTCTTAGATCATTGTATAGATCATCAAGTTCTTTCTCTTCCAGATTGTCACTCTGTCTATATGAGACAGTGTACATTGTCCATTCATCCCCAAGAGATCTGAGGAACTTTCTGTTGATATCATCTTGTTCCATCTTTACTCCTACAGTAGCCAGTTCACCTATGAGTTTGTTGAACCTATCAAAAGTTTGAGTCATAGACTCATTCTTTGAGGAAGTGAAGTTCTCATACTGCTGCTTTAGAACATCTCTTTGATTTCTTTTGATGCTTTTAGTTCCAGCAAATCTTTTTTCTAGAGCATTCCAGAGAATCTGAGCATCAGTGCAGTTGCAAAATTGATGCTGATATTCATTGGGGATGGCCAAGAGCAGAGTGCTCAAGGCCTTCATCTCTGTCTGTCTGATCTTCCTCTCACCATATGTCTTTGGTGGAGGTCTTTTCCCATCTGCTCCTATCCTTCCGGCTTCAGAAGGACCATTCTAAATGATATCCCACATTGAGTAGTCAGTGAGAAGAATATATTGTCTGATTCTGATCTTCCACATGTCAAACTCACTGGGTTTGAGCATTGGAACCTTAGAGACCAAAGTACTGCTTGATTCTGTAAGATTTTCCATGATGAATAGATGTTTCTGAGAGAGTTTGGCTCTGATACCACTTGTTAGGATCGAATTCTCAACAAGAAATAATTCTCAAAAACAATATCAAAGAAGTTTGCGGAATAACACTTTGATATTCAATGAAACAGTAAATCAACACAGTAAATATAAAGAACAAACTATAACCTTGTATTAAATGCTTTGAAGTTACAAGATTACACACTCAACCTCAATATTGATGAACAGGCTCACCAATACGAATTCTACTTCTCTAGAATTAGGATCTATGCCTTGAGGTTGATTTTCTCTCTAGAACTAACACTTAGAATGAATCAATTAATCTCTTTTATCAAATCTGTACATATACTGAATAAAAAGATAATTACAATAAATAAAATATCTTCAGTATATCTTCCATGTATATCTCTAAGCTTCCATGTATATCTTCAGATTATCCAGCTGTTATCCTTTCATGCGAATCTTCATCATATAAGCAGTATTAATCATAAGCAGCATTAATACTCTGAGCAGTATTAACTCTAGCAGTACTAACCATGCTCAGCAGCATTAATCTCTTCAAGCAGTACTAACCACTAGCAGTACTAACTAGTTAAGCCGTACTAACTTTGACTAGCAGTATTAATTCTACTAACAGTAGTAACACTCAGCAGTATTAACCTTTAAGTCTTCTAGCAGTAGTAACTTTGAACCAGCAGCATTAACCATACTTGATGAATTCTTCAGTTCCCAACAAAAGATAAAATTGAGTACGGCCTACCATCCCCAAACGCATGGTCAAAGCGAGAGGACCATCCAAACCTTGGAAGATATGTTAAGGTCGTGTATCATTGACTTTGGGGGAAATTGGGACACTCACCTCCCATTGGTAGAGTTTGCGTATAACAACAGTTTTCATTCGAGCATTGGAATGGCACCATTCGAGGCCTTATATGGACGGATATGCAGGACCCCTGTGTGTTGGTTGGAAGCGGGAGAAAAGCATGTTTGCCGGAAAGGAGATCGTCCAAGAAACGGACGACAAGATAAAGAGTATTCGGGAACGTTTAAAGGTGGCCCAAGACCGCCAAAAGAGTTATGCACACAAGAAGAGGAGGTCTATGGAATTCCAAGTGGGTGACCATGTAATGTTGAAGGTGTCCCTTTGGAAGAGAATTATTAGGTACAGGAAGCGTGGAAATCTTAGCCCCGTTTCCTTGGACCCTTCCCCATGATTGAGCATGGCAGACTCCAGGCATATAAGTTGGAATTACCACCCGAAATAGATGGCATACACCCTACCTTTCATGTATGTTATCTACGCAAGTGCTTAGCGGAGGAAGAGAGTGCCATTCCTCTTTCGGAGATTCGAGTGGACAACAGTCAATGCGTAACAACCCGAGTCTATTTGGAGCGAAATTCGAAGAAGCTCTGTCACAAGGAGTTGGTTATGGTCAAGGTATAATGGAAGAACCACCGGGGTGCAAATGTGACGTGGGAAGCCATGGAGGACATGAAGAGACGTTACCCGGACCTTTTTGTCTAGCACAAGATTTCAAGGATGAAATATTTTCTAAGTAAGGGAGGATTGTAACACCCCGAATTTTGGGTAGACACCCCCCTTCATGCCTTAATGTCGTTCTTTTGTCGTTCTATGTTTTTGGGAGGTTATGTCTTAAATAAGTAAATGCATCTGTGTAATGCTTAAAGCTTAATTGTCAATCAATCTAGTTGGGGATCATATTGAGCAGTCAATAGTGGAATTTATCGCATTAAAAACCAAAATCCAAACCTCGGGGGCATGTTCGCGACTATGCCAGACAAGAATGCCTTTGGGCATAGTCAATAGGCACTATCACAGGGGACACCACCCCCCTTTCGGTACACACTCGGCGAGTATGCCCACCGAGAATGCTCGGGGCATACTCGCGTGTCATTGTCTCTCCAAGCCCCTGCGTCGCGGTACAAGTTGGACGACATTGCATGACAATAGTGCCAAGGACAATGTCGCGAGTCATAGTCGCTGACGGGGTATTTCTATATTAATGCCAAATCTGATTCATTTCATCTCATTACTCATTTGGAAGACTTCCACCAGCGATTTTCTCTCCAATCCTAGGTATATTTCCTCTACCCTTCTTCCCCATCCTTGCATTAAATGATTCCCCAACTAATTTTTGAGTATTAAATGTTGAATCTTAGGGTTCATCAATCTTTTTTGAGAATTTAACTTCAAGGTTTCAAAGCTTCAAGACCTCATCTCAATTTTAGGGTTTCTCATATTTTAGGGTTTTCATCTACAAACCCTTAGGTGAGTTTCTTGACCTACAAACTACATTAATTGTTAATACTTTCATTAAACATGATTTTTTTGGTTATAATGGGTTTGACCTAAAACTAGGGTTTTATGAGTGTTGGTTAAATATGGGTTTTATTCACCTTTATGTTCATCTATTGGTCATGTTGTTTACTTTTAACTCAAGGAAGTGAAAGTTGGGAGTGTGAAAATGTGGACCCCTCTTTATGCCTCATTTTATAAGAAAAGATTTTAAACCCAAGTGAACCATAATTGTGACTAGTCTTTATCATTATTAACCAACTTTGGTGGTTTCATGGTATTGGAAATATAGTGGGTTTATTGTGAGTGTTGAATATGTTATGGTAAGAACTAGTGAATCTTGTGTAGTGAATGGTATGACCATGGGATTGATAACGAATTATGTATTGATAGTACTATATAAAATTGCTTATGATCATATTGTGGAGTTTGATGTCTATCTCCTTGTGCACGAGGATTTAGACCATGTGGCTTATATGTCAATGTTTGGTTAGCCATCTTGGGCCACAAGCGAGCAGGCAATAAAGGACGTTGAGGTCCTTAAGGTGTAACTCGTCTAGATTGGGTAGGCAATAATGTCCCGTAAGTCCTTGAGGTGTAACTCGACGGAGTAGGCAATAAAGGCATGTGATGGTTTCAGGTTGTGACGTCTTAATGGCATGGTAACTAAAACTGGGACCTGATGTGTAACCCAATAACATCATGGGTGACTCCACTCACGTATTCTCGTCACCTCAATGAAAACGGGTCTCCCCCGTAAAGCAAAAGGCATTTCTTGTGCATTTTTGTTCAGATGTGGAACATCGTTTGCAAACTTGAGAATTGGAATTATAAAACCAAAGTGAAATCCAGTAACATTTAATCTACGATATTGTTATCTCACGCATGAACTGTTTATTTAATAAGATCTCACTAGGTTGTTGGCCTAACACTTGTCGTGGTGTTTGTTGGTTCACAGATCCTACTATAGATGGATCTAGGATGTCTTGACTTGCCGACCGTGCACGTAGCGACACTTGAAGTGTCGAGATTTGGGGAACTTTTGAGAAAAGAGATTTTTTGAGATATAGCGACACCCAATGATAATCTAGTTTATGTTATTTCTAGATTAAGTAGGTTGTTGTATTTTATATATCTTAATTTTTGTTGCTCCGAAAATTGTGCAAACTACCCCAATTTTCATGGGTTTTAGTTGGCATATTTTGGAAGTTTTTGGTTACCCATTTTCCGGAATTCCCTATTTTGATGTCTAAATTTTAGAGTATTACAAGAACTCCACCAAAAGGCCATGAGGCGACCGCATCAACGGCAGACCAACCGGCAGGGGTCAAAGCAAGAGAGATTCCACCCATACCAACCATTTTAGGTGGAGGACCGGAACACATACCTAGGACAAACTTGGCGTCCTCCAACCCGGTCATAACAGAAGTGACTCTCAAGTCACGGATGATGGACAACATGATATGGGTTATGTATGAGGCAATGGCCAAACTGTTGGGCCACGATATCTCAAGCACAACGGAAAATAAAACCGTAACCCTCCATGGACCCATACGAACCGAAATAAATTGGGTGTTTCAAAATTGTACCTTACAGTTAACGAGACTTTGAATCACAGTGGCAAACATAGGTTGATGCCTCCACGGTATCCACACAAACAATCTGAATGCTTTGCCTTCTCATGATGCTAGTCACGGTTTCAGAACTTAGAAAGAAAATGGAGCATGTAGTTGTAGGTGATTTTGAGAGAAAATTGCAAGCCACACTCTTGCATAAAATGTCATACATTTATATGGATATAAGAAGCATGGCATGAAAGCACCACCATCCCTACACCTTACTTGAGTGTAGAAGCATCCATGCACCATCACTCATCTTTTCAAGACCATACCTAGCAATCTTTATTTATGTCTAACATAAATAATATCTTATTTTATTTAATCAGATTAAATCAATACAAATCAGATATAATAATTAAACATTTTAATTTTTGAAACTCCTTATTCGGATATGTTGAAAGCGTGTGACCCATTGGGTTCTCGACATGTAGGTAATAAATATAAATCTCGTATTTATAGTTATAAACGATGAGCGGCATCTAGAAATACATCATCTTCACCCAAATGACGAGAATTGGTGGTACAAAAAATTATCGGTTTGTAGTCAATTTTAGTTTACACATTCAATTCTTTTGTCCTTGATGTTCAGATTGAACACGAGACATTGAATGTGTCATTCTCGTTATGTCCAATCTTTTGTTTCTTAATTCCCTAATATACTAATAAAAATAGAAATTGATATCTCATATCATTTATCTGAGAATGCATGCATTTCCCTAGTATATCTTTATCAAGTGGCCCAGAGACATCACTCCCGTCATAAAGGAGGGACAAATCCTATCTTGATGCATGCTTGTTCTAACATGTGATTTATAACATACCCAACAATAATTCTGTCACCCAATTACGGAATGATTAGAACATGTGTCAAAATATATTATTCACACATAACAAACTCCATATTTCTTAAGTCAAAGAATTACATGTACATTGACCACATGAGAAACACTTATGACACTCACATGACATCCAATGAAGTGTTCTCATAGCGAGTAACGTCAGATACGCAAAATCTCCATTTTGTACCCATATGCAGATTCAATATCTCTATATGAATCCCAACATATGCTAGTCATTATCATATTGCTTCAACCTTAAAAGCCAAAATAATATTTAACTAGGGACATTTAGAATACATTATTCTAAGGCTATTTATTATGAATAATTAAAAACACAAAATAGAATATAGACATAATAAATTGGGTAATGCCTTTTATTTATTTATTAATTTCATGAAATAAAACTCAAAATTACAATCATCGTATGATTAGCTTTTGGGTATTCACTAACAATTTCCCACTTGCACTAAAGCCAATCATTCATGCATCGTATACCAATGGATCTACAGTGGCCATCATGCTTCTGTTGTGTTAACAGCTTGGTTAGTGGATCAGCAACATTGCTATCAGTTGACACTTTGCTTATACTAACCTCGCCTCTTTCAATAATTTCTCTAATGAGATGATATCTTCTAAGAATATATTGGATCTTTGGTGAGATATAAGTTCCTTGGCCTATGCTATAGCTCCATTGTTGTCACATAACAACTCTATAGGACAATCACTGCTAGGAAAAACTCTAAGTTGAGAAATAAATTTCTCGATCCAAACGGCTTCCTTGGCTGCATATGATGTTGCGATGTACTCAGCTTCTGTTGTTCAATCAGCTATCGTTGCTTTCTTGGAACTCTTCCAGCTCACAGCACCACCATTAAGAAAGAACACAAAAACCGACTGTGATCGAAAATCGTATTTATTTGTTTGGAAACTTGCATCAGTGTAACCCTTTACACTCAACTCTTCGTCACCACCGTATACCAAGAATGAATCCTTTGTTCTTCTTAAATATTTTAGGATATTCTTGATGGCAATCCAGTGACCATCACCTGGATTGGATTGGTATCTACTCGTCATGCTTAAAGCATACGATACATTAGGTCGAGTAAATATCATGGCAACATGATAGATCCAATTGTTGAAGCATATGGAATTTTACTCATTCGTTCACTCTCTTAAGATGTAGTAGGGCACTGCATCTTAGAAATCGATATGCCATGAGACATAGGTAAGAACCCTTTCTTCCTATCAGACATGTTGAACGGTTTCAACACTTTGTCTATATATGTACGCTGACTTAAGCCAAGTAATTTCCGCGGTCTATCTCTATAGATTCGAACGCCTAACACATAGGCAGCTTCACCTAAGTCTTTCATTGAAAAACATTTTCCTAACCAAGTCTTTATAGACTTAAGTGTCAGAATATTATTTCCAATGAGTATTATGTCATCTACATACAATAAAAGAAATGATATTGTGCTCCCACTAACCTTTTTGTAGACACAAGGTTCATCCTCATTTTCTGAGAAGCCAAACTCTTTGATCGCTTCATTAAAATGATGATTCCAACTCTTTGAAGTTTGCATCAATCCATAAATAGATAGTTGCAACTTGCATACCTTATGAGATTTTTTAGGAGCGACAAAACCTTCGAGTTGTATCATATATACGTCCTCAAGTAACTTTCCGTTAAGGAAAGTTGTTTTCACATGCATTTGCCAAATCTCATAATTGTGATATGCTGCAATGGCTAGTAAAATTCTAATAGACTTAATCATTGCGACTGGAGAGAAAGTTTCATCTTAATCAACACCTTGAATTTGTTTGAAACCTTTTACAACTAATCATGATTTATAGGTAATCACATTACCATCTATGTCAGTATTTTTCTTGAAAAACCATTTGCACCCTATAGGTTGTACCTCGTTGGGTGGGTCAATTAAGTTCCAAACTTGGATTTCATACATGGAGTCAATTTTTATTCTCATAGCATCTAGCCATTTCTCGGAGTCAGTGATTGCCATAGCATCTGGGTAACTAGTGGGCTCATCATCCATGAGCATCATAGCCATGGTATGAGTGATAAGAAATCCATATCTCTCAGGCACATTCCGTTTTCTACTTCATCTACGAGTACTTTGTGTTACGACATCAGACTGCCTTTCCACATCACTTTATAGATCCACAATTACTTGTGGTGTCTGTGTTGACATATTTTGATCTTGAACAACTTCAAGTTCTACATTCCTCCCACTAATACTTTTGGAAATAAACTTCTTTTCCATGAAGACACCAGTACGCCCAACAAACACTTTATTGTCGTGAGGATGATAGAAGTAGTATCCCATAGTTTCTTTGGGATATCCTACACATATGCATTTATCATATTTTGGTTCTAATTTAGTTATGATTAGATGGCCTACGTAAACCTCACAACCCCAAATATTTATAAAAGATAATTTAGGACTCTCCCCAGTCCATGTCTCATATGGTATCTTTTCAACAGATTTTGATGGAACTCAGTTTAGTGTGAAAGTCGTTGTCTCTAGAGCATATCCCCAAAAGGATGTCAGAAGGTCAGCTTGACTCAACATAGATCGTACCATGCCCAACAATGTACGATTCCTCCTTTCGAAGACACCATTCCATTATGGTGTTCCAGGTGGAGTGAGTTGTGATACAATACCACAATTTCTATGATGATCAAGAAAATCATGGTCTAAGTATTCGCCACCTCGATCAGATCGAAGAATCTTAATACTCTTTCCAAGTTGGTTTTGTACTTCATTTTGAAATTCTTTGAACATTTCAAATGACTCGGACTTATGTCGCATTAAATATACATAGTTGAACCTACTGAGATCATCAGTGAATGTAATGAAGTATCTATAACCACCTCTAGCATGTATGTTTATTGGACCACATACATCATTGCGTATGATTTCTAATACATCACTTGCTCTCTCACTTTGTCCAACAAAAGGATCCTTTCTCATCTTTCCAATTAAACAAGCTTCGCACGTCTCGTATGATTCAAAACCTAATTTGTTCAATAATCCATCTTTATGGAGTTTGGAAATGCGAGTTTCGTTTATATGGCCAAGACGACAATGCCAGAGATAGGTTAAATTCAAACTATTCATTTTGACCTCCCTTTTATCTATGTTATAAATCGGATTATCCATATTAAGAACATAAATACCATTAATCAAACTTGCATCACCATAATATATATTACCAAAAGAGAATGAACAACATTTGTTCCCAATATTAAAGGTAAAACCTTTCCTATCTAAACAAGATACAAAAATCAAATTTCTAGAAATAGATGGTACACAATAACAGTCATCAAGTTCTAATAATAATCTGGGCGGTAAAGTTAACAAAATAGATCCTACGGCTATAGCATCAACCTTTGCCCCATTTCAAACGCGTAGATCAACTTCACATTTGCTCAACCTTCTAGTCCTTTTTAGTTCCTGCATGTTTCTACAAATATGAGAACCACATCCAGTATCTAATACCCATGATGTATAAGAAGTAGAAAGATTATCTTCTATCACATAAATACCTGAAGTGGAAGTTACACTTCCTTTCTTCATTTCCTGAAGGTAGAGAGGACAATTCCTTTTCCAATGCCTAGGTTTGTTGCAATGAAAGCACTCACCCTCCTTAGGTACGGTTACCTTGGGTTTCTTGATTCCTCCTTTTGGCTTCAAAGATTTAGAAGTGGGTTTGGCAACGGACTTTCCTTTGCCTTTCCCTTTCTTGTCCTTACGGACCATCAAAATGGTGGACTTGTTCTTTGCAAGCTCTTGCTCAGCTGTTCGTAACATATTGAGCAATTCAGGAAGGGATTTGTCAAAGTCATGTATGTTGTAGTTCATCACGAATTGATTGTACCTATTTGGCAACGATTGCAAAACTACATCAATGGCCAACTCCTTTCGTAAAGAAAAACCTAGTCCTTCAAGACGCTCAACAATATGCCCAATCATTTTAAGCATATGAGTGTCAACGGGACTACCTTCGGACATTCTACAATGGTGTTAGTCTACAAATTCAAGCAATTCAATCAAGATTTCACAAATATAACAATTAAGATCAAGATCTAGAGAGAGAGTAGAAAGAGAAAGTTCACAAGTCGTATATCTCCCAAAGTCATATGAAATACAAGAAACACTCACAAAACTAAAACTCTCATATGCCTTCCAACTCGTAACACTCATACCTCTCTAAAGGTATTTATACTAGATTGACTTACAAGACTTGACTATATTTGACTTTACATACATTGACTTTTCTACATAAATCTTGGATACAACAATACATTTGCAACTTCAAGTTGTTTTATCTTTTCGGATAAAATGTTTCTTTCATAAAAAAGTGTGTCGAACTTCTTTTTCAAATCAGATCTAGCCATCTGTTTTTTTTGAATGTCTGACTGTTAGAGCATATTTGTTGGATACAAGATCATGAAGACAGAAGACTGAAAGTCAACCAAGTCAAAGCTTAAAGTCAACCAAGTCAAAGCTTAAAGTCAACTCTCAAAGCAAAGTCAAAGTCTCTTTGTAATAAAGTCAAAGTCAAAGTAATTGTATTTTGTTTCTAGTTGTGTTGTAAGTGTGTCCTTTAAGAGACATGTGACTAGAGTTTGTGGTCAGAGTTAGAGAGTTGCAAGTTAGAAGAATTGTAGTACACAAACTGAATTCTAGAGAGAGAAAGTATCAAGAAAGATTGTATACGAAATCTGATTGAATTGGAATTGAAACAGGTTAAGTGTTTGATTGTCATCTTGCTATTGTAATTGATGAATTGAATTTAGAACTTGAATTAGGGACATAATACTGATGATAGAACAGATATCTTTTATGTGAGCTTAGATATTTCATTTTCAAAGATTTGACGTTCTTGCTCAAAGTATTTTTCTATGTTCTTGTTCTTTTCAGAAATCTCCTTGAAAATCCCAGCATTTTTCTTTTCAATTTTTTTCTTTTCAACATCAAAAGACTTTTTCTTCTCTTGAAAGATTTGTCTTTCCTTTTCAAGTAAGTCTTGTAATGTAGAGATCTGCTTGGGAAGTTCAATTGTTTTATCTTCAAGAACTTTTCTCTCTTTTGCAAAAGTATCTCTTTCAGTTATAACAATCTTTTCAAATTCTGATACTTACTTCGAGAGTTTTAAGCATCTTAGCTCCAAATCTTTCTTCTCTTGAAAAGCTTTCTTAGAAAAATCAGATAGATTTTGAGTGTAGATTTTCTCCGGATCACCTTTGATTGTATTTGATTTGAGATTTTTCATTAGATCAGCATTTTTAGCTTCCAGTGCAGATATCTTCTCTTCAAAAGCCTTAAACTTGCTATGTAGATCAACTGATTCAGCTTTCAGCTCTAATGATTTCTTCTCAGTTGACTTCAGTTGGCTTTGAAGATTGCTTATCTCTCTCTCTTTCACTTTAATACCTTTCTCTATTGCCTTAATGATACCTGAAAAATCAGATTTAGAAATATTAATACATTTTGCACATTCAGGAGTTTTTTCAGAATTTAAAAATTTAGTTTTCAACTCCTGAATATGATTTCGAAGCTTTGAATTCTGAATCTTTAGTTTATCACGTTCAGCTTTTATAGCAGGTATTTCAGGCATGTACAATATAGCACAGTCTGTCCCTAGTAATACAGTAGACATCTTGAAAAGTATGCTTGAAATGATCGTCTAAAATATTCAGAAACAAACTTTACTTGATGAGTCAAATTTAATCAACACTTGAAAAGATAAAAAAATTTCTAAGTGTTAAACTCGCAGAACACTATAGCTGAAATTCACTTCGCGCAAAAAGTACAAACTCGCAAAACACTATAGATACTACTTCGCACAGATTGTTATATGCGTGTTCCTGGTTCGCGCAAATCAAAGCATGCGCGTTTTAGGTTCGCGCAAGAAGAGATATGCGCGTTTAAGTTTCTCGCAAAATGATATGTGCGCGTTTAAGCTTCTCGCAATGCTTTTGCGCGTTTCTATACTTAGAATATTTTTCACAATTTAACTTCGCGCAAAACACTTCTCGCAGATTAATAGAACTCGCAGATCAAAGAAACAATAAAACCAAGAACTCGCAAACAGTCTTGTGCGAGTTTCTACTTCTCGCAGATCAAGCTTTGCGCGTTTTGGTCAAGAACTCAAAGAAAACATGATCCTTTAGCTTGCGTGTTCTTCAACACTTGCGTGTTCTTTGTTATGCGTGTTCTTCATGATGAATGTTACACGTTCTTTGGATCTTGCGTGTTCTTCGTACTTAACCACGGATTTCGATCAAAACATTGAAAACCTGGAATCAAGATTTGAAAATGCACATGGATGATCGAAATATCAAATTGAACACTTTTCTAATACAACTTTTAAGCTAAAAACAACAAAATTACTAGGAATCGATTCAAACAGTGTTCGACTTTTTCAAAACTGAAACCACAAAAATTCAAAATTGAATACGAATTAGTGTGAAATTGATGATCAATCCTAAACAAGAAATGCTCAAAAATACTGATCGGTCACTAATGAATCATTTTCTTGCATTAAAATTGATTTTTCAAATAAAATTCGAATCAAACAATATTTTCCAGAAATGGTTCGTCTGAGTTCTTTCAAGAATCGAAAAATCGATCAAATCGATCAAATCAGTGTATTCTAATCCATCTGAATAGTTTGTTCTTCTCTGATACCAAATGTTAGTCCACAAATTCAAGCAATTTAATCAAGATTTCACAAATATGATAATTAAGATCAAGATCTAGAGAGAGAGTAGAGAGAGTAGAGAGATAAAGTTCATAAGTCATATATCTTACAAAGTCATATGAAATACAAGAAACACTCACAAAACTGAAACTCTCATATGCCTTCCAACTAATAACACTCATACCTCTCTAAAGGTATTTATACTAGATTGACTTACAAGACTTGACTATATTTGACTTCACAGACATTGACTTTTCTACATAAATCTTGGATACAACAATACACTAACAAATGGAACAATTCCTTGGATGTTTCGTAACTCTCATGTCTAGCTTGCTCTTGGAAAAGCAATTTTAGGTGCTCGATCATATCAAACGCCCCCATGTTTTCATGTTGCTTCTAAAGATCAGGTTCCATGGTTATTAGCATTAGACATGAGACGTCCAAAGTATCCTCATCATGTTTTTTAAAAGTGACCCTTTTAGTTCTAGGAGTACTGGAATTAGGCTCCTCAGGGATTTGTTGCTCCAAGACATACAGTTTCTTTTCAGCTTTGAGGACAATTCTCAAATTACGATACCAATTGATGAAATTTGTTCCATCTAGTTTTTCTTTCTCGAGAATCGATCACAAAGTGTTTTTGTTTCCATTGTCGGTTTGTTCCATTGGTAATCTACAATAGAAAAGCAGAGTTCTTAGTGTCATGAAATTTTATTGTTTAATAAGGACTTTCATCAAACAAGCTCCCACTATTTTAATCAAAACAACAACCCTCTTTTATTGCTTTGGAAAATGTCATAAGCTTTCTAGAGGGCCAAGATCCATATTCTCATTAGCGATCAATTTAACTTTAGCTAACCGATCAACCAACAATGTTTTAGGTAAGCAAAAACATTGCTAATTACATCTCTATGTAACTCTTGGATAGCTTGGTGAATAACTTTTATTTAAATTCATATGAATGTTCCCAACACATGCCTCCAAATCCCCAATCCTATTAGGCTTAATTTGGTTAAGTCCGACCCGAAATGGCTTGTAGGAATCCTATGCTTACCTTATCTTACTAAGATTAAAGAGAGTACCCAACTTTAGGATGACCCACCCTCGATGATCAAAGTCTTGACAAGTGCCATGTTTGGAAGACATCTTAAACTTAATCTTTTGGTGAGGGAGTTTAGTTAGTTTGATTTTACCATTCTTTCTTTTGTAATAGATCGTTTCCTCATAGTTTGATTTAATCGGAATCCAGATTGGAGGAGGATCACGAGGATCACTTGAATACCTTCCTTTCTTTGGCAGTTTAGGCCTTTGTGACAAAACCGGTTGAAATCTTACTATGATATACTAAGACCTTATCACTCAAGATCGACGGTCCATTTTTTTATCTTATATAAATACCAATTTTTATTTTATTCAAACTCATTTGGATTTGTAAAACTCCTTTTACTTATATATATATATATATATATATATATATATATTAAAATCATATTTTGTTTTAAAATTTGTAACAAGTATCACATGCATACAACCACGCATAATATATCACAAGATATATAAAGCGTAAAATAAAGCGTAAAAATAAATGTGAGATGGTTATAGCTCCCCCTATGCGATATTCATGGAGCCAAGTATGAATGTCATTACATAAAATAAACTCTTATGGTTATAAGTCTTCTCATCTTCATCACGTCATAGCGCCTCTATCTCTTTCTTTCTTTTATACAAAATACTTTGCATTTCAAACAAAGAAACCTCAAGTTACATTCGGGGGGATTGGATGAGAGGAGATTGTACAAAGAGAGTATATAGAGAAAGGTACAACATGCAAGTCGTATTTATCAAATATAATACATCCATGACTAAGGGCTATAACCATTCACCAAGCACATCACATTATACATATTCAATCACATTGAAATATAAAACCGATTTGCAACACCACCGTATAAAAAAATACAAAATTCATACGATGTTGAAAAAGGGTGATTCAAAGTTCTTTGGAAAACTAACAAAATGATACACATCTTTTATGTTTTAGGATTTCGAAGATCTAGAACCCTTATAGATCGAAATTCAAGTCAAACCTGTAGTGGGTTCGATTTTAGAACAACATTACGACACTGTCGTAAAAAATTCATAAAAATATACGAAGTCGAAATGATGCGATTCAACAGCCTGTGGAAACCTAACAGAAAGCTCCACGTTTTTCATGTTTTAAGTTTTCTCAGATTCAGAATCTTTCTAGGACGAAAAAACCAAAACATTTACAAAACAAAAAACATACAGCAACAAAACAGTTTTTAAAAATGCATGCATGTCATAAAAAAAACCGATCTAGAGGCTCGTAAGTAGTTCTGATACCACTCTTGGGTTATGGGATCTCAAGCACAGCGAAAAGTAAAATCGTAACCCTCCAATGACCCATACGAACCAGAATAAATCGGATGTTTCGAAATTATACCTCACAATTGACGAGACTTTGAATCACAGCAACAAACAAAGGTTGATGCCTCCACGGTATCCACGCGAACAATACGAATGCTTTGCCTTCTCGTGATGCTAGTAACTGTTTCAAAACTTAGAAAGAAAAGAGAGCATGTAGTTGTAGGTGATTTTGAGAGAAAATTGCAAGACACACTCTTGCATAAAATGTCATACATTTATATGGATATGAGAAGCATGGCATGAAAGCACCACCATTCCTACACCTTACTTGAGTGTAGAAGTATCCATGCACGATCACTCATCTTTTTAAGACCATACCTAGTAATCTTTATTTAGTTCTAACATAAATAATATCTGATTTTATTTAATCAGATTAAATCAATACAAATCAGATATAATAATTAAACATTTTAATTATTGAAACTCCTTATTCGAATATGTTCAAAGCGTGTGACCCATTGGGTTCTTGACATGTTGATAATAAATATTAATCTCGTATTTATAGTTATAAACGATGAGCGGCATCTAGAAATACATCATCGTCACCCAAATGACGAGAATTGGTGATACAACAA
This sequence comes from Arctium minus, assembly GCA_954870635.1. Taxonomy (NCBI): domain Eukaryota; kingdom Viridiplantae; phylum Streptophyta; class Magnoliopsida; order Asterales; family Asteraceae; genus Arctium; species Arctium minus. Next base: position 57,312,676 of record OX941090.1, on the reverse strand, counting down.
TAATTCTCGTTAATCTTGATTCCCTATTATACTAATAAAAAACACATTTAATTCTTATGTCCTTGATGTCCATATTGAACACGAGACATTGAATGTGTCATTCTCGTTAATCTTGATTCCGTATTATACTAATAAAAACATAAATTGATATCTCGTATCATTTATCTAAGCATGCATGCATTTCCTTAGTATATCTTTATCAAGGGGCCCAGAGACATCATGTTATTCCCAGATTCAAGTTCTAAACATAACAAACAATCAAGATGAACGATTTGTGTAAATCATATGTCATTGATAATGATCACAGATTACAAACTCTTACTTTCTCTCTCTACATTCACTCTCTCTCTCTCTAGAATAATATTCAATACATCTCTTCTCTAATCTGCTCACCACTCTCTACAATCTGAATGTTACTTACACATTACAAAGACAAAGAACCTATTTATACCCACAACAATTACAAGGAAACAAAAAATAACAAATACAAAGACTTTGACTTTATTAACAAGGACTTTGACTTTCCATGAGAGTTGACTTTCCAGCTTTGACTTCTTGTACTTTGACCTCTAGTCTTCATGATTTTGTATCCAACATATTTCTGCTGTAACAATCTCCCCCTTTGGATTCAAGATCATCTTTGAAAGATTTAATAATTCAGTCTTCTCTTTAGGCGCAAAAAGTACAATATCCTTCTTTGAAACAAAATTTCTTCAATAAACACAAACATTGCAATCTTCTCTTTCTTTGACTGTATTCTTTCCAAGTCTGACTTTGAACAAAATTAACAATCTCCCCCAAATATGGTAGAAGCGATCTTCAATAATCTCTCCAAAATTACCACAAAACTCTTTCAGACTTCAGAAAGAAATTATCTTCAGATTTAGCTCGACTTGCCTTAGCAAAGTATCTTCAAAGAAAATTTCAGAAAATCAGCACATCTTCAAACATCTTTGACTTTGCTTGAACAAACATTCAAACTTTGAACTTCATCACATCTTCAAATCTTTAACTTTGAAATTTCTGACTCTGACATTTCTTTAAATCATCTCCCTCTTTTTGATGAAACGACCATCGATATCATCAAAACTTTCATAAAGAAATGTCGTTAACTGTTCTGAGCACTGATCTTTTATAATGAGCCTCTAATTCGTTGCCAATTTGAACAATGTATTCATCCAGATCTTTGCAAATCTAGACAAAATAGAAAAGTAACACCTGAATCAACAAATGAATAAGTTAATATGCCTGTCAGTAACACAAAGTAACTGTGTGTAACGGATACACGTAAAAAAGGAGCTTTTTGATGATCACTCCCCCAGGGCTTCCATCCAATCATCGAAACACCACAAAGGAAATTTCTATGAATGTTATGACAAGAAAACAAATTCCTTGTGTGTTCGTGTAAGTGTTGAAAGAATTAAGCATATGATGATTGCTCATAAAGGCTCAACATTGTGTAAACCACTGAGACAACAGTAGATAAACACAGACTCTATGTGCATGATTGAAGTACGAAGGTGGGGCAGACTTCCTTCTTTTCCAATATCCAGATTTTCCAAATGAAAATCAGATAGATTATGTGTTGTGTCCCCAGAAAAATATGAAACATTTTATTTTTAAGAAGAGAATGAGTGGTTGGTGGGATTATATCAAGAGTTGGCATGGACTAGTTGCCTGTTTCAATAATGTTCACGAAGAATTGTGAAACATTAGTAATGTGGCTGCCCAGCTCAGAAAGTAGTTGGTGCAGAGTTTGATATTCTTTTACTCTGATCTCACACCCTCTTTCTTTTAATCATTAAGCTCACATCTAACCAAACTCTCTTTTCCATTTTACCTCAACACACAACCCACACTCATTTCTTTTCGACTCCTCACACTCAATCACTATGGATTAACTTCTTGGGAAGGAAACACTGGTAATCGTGAATCCATAGAAGTTCATTTCAGTCCTAGCACAAAGAACCCATATTCCTATGAAGCATATGTTGCTCAAAATGGTTTAACTTTATCAGTTAAAGCACAAATATACAAATGTCAGATGTATATATGCTCAGAATATTGAAGTATGAGCATTTTTAAACATTGAAGTATTTTCAAACAAGTATATTGAATGAATAGACATGAATGCAAGAGACTTGTTTAAAAATCTGACATTGTATGAAAAAAAAATGATCAGATAAGAAATGATATATCACTTAAAGCTTAAGGTCAAAAATAATGGATATTGTCTATATGAATCAAAATATAGACATTCTTGAAATGAACGCTTCGAAATGAAATCAATACGCAAGTATTTATCTTTGGAAACACACGGTTTGTAATCATGTAAAGACAAATAAATCTTGAAAAACATTTAAAAATCATACTTCCAATTCATGAAATATGTTTAAGAATCGGGAAGTGGTTTGAACATTTAAGAACATGTTTTCTATAATTGAAAGTTGTTCTTCTTTCAACCATATATGAGATTAAGATAAGAATTTTAACCTTTATCGTACAGTCTTAAATCTCATGAGGTCAACTTAAGTCATAAAGATATGATCTTGAAAGCTTCTCTCATTCTGCACAAGTCTCAAAGTCATGTAAAAGCAACTTTATTCACAAAAACTTATTGAAAAATAAAAGACATAAAGCAGTAAAACATTGAATGTACGAGTTCTGGTCGGTCCCCTGTTTAATCAAGTTCTTAACAATACAAACAAACAAATACGATTTACCAACATGTTTGATTAATAACCAAGGATTACAGAGTTTGAATATGATCTCTCTTTGAAGCTCTCTCTCTCTCTCTCTCTTTTTCTCTTGGAACAAGTTGGCTTGATGTTGATATTGAGATTCTGATAATATCTACCTAATATCTAACTAACATAACATAATATCTAAACTTAATATCTAATAATAATATCTAAAACTAAATATCCTAAAATATCTAATAATAGATATTTAGGAATAATAATAAAATACTAAAAACAAACTTTGACATTTTATTACAAACTAATATTGAGAGTGACTTTTCAGCTTTAGCTTTAGATTTCAATCTTCAGATTGGATGATCTTGAATCCAATAAATCTGTGATCTAACAATCTCCCCCTTTGGATCAAGATCATTACTAAAAAGATTTAGCAATTCAGTCTTCTCTTTCAGCTCAGAAGATGCAATCTCCTTCTTTGTCTTCAATATGTAATAATCTCCAGTTTTAGCTCAGAATGCTTTAGCAAAGTATCTTTAAAGAAAATTTCTCTCAAATCAGCATATCTTCAGAATACTTTGTCTTTGAAGAATTAGATCTTGGACATTTCTCTAAACTTTTGTTCTCTCCCAATTCTTCTCCTATTTCTTGATTAGCTCTTCTCCCCCTTTTTGATGAAAAAAGCAATGATTTCATCAAAACTTTTAGTAAGAAATGGCTGTCATACGGAGCCTCTGATTCGTCAATCCAAAAGATATTCATCCAGATCTTTGCAAATCCAGACAAAATAATCGTGTAACACCTGAATCAACAAATGAATCAGTTAAAATGCCTGTCAGTAACACTAAGTCACTGTGTGTAACGAATACACATTGGAAATGAGCTTTTTGATGGTCACTCCCCCAAGGCTTCCATTCAATCATTGAAACACCACAAAGGTAAATTCTATGAACGTTATGACAAAGAAACAAATTCCTTGTATGTTCGTGCATGTGATAGAATTAAGCACTGATGATTGATTATAGGCTCAAAATTGTGTAAACCACTGAGACAACAGTAAGTTAAACACAAACTCAATGTGCATGATTGAAGTGCAAAGGTGGGGCAGACTTCCTTCTTTTCAATATCCAGATTTTCCAAATGAAATCAGATAGCAAATGTGCTGCTTCCCCTTTGAAAATGAAACATTTTCCGTTTAAGAAGAAAATGAGTAGCTGGTGGGATAATGGCAAGAGTTGGCATGGGCTAGTTGCCTATTTCAATAAAGATCACCAAAGAGTTGTGAAACATTAGAATTGTGGTTGCCCGACTCAGAAAAAGTTGGTGCAGAGTTCTAATATTCTTTTAACTCTGTTCTCACACACCCTCTTTCTTTTTATCATTAAGCTCACATCTAACCAAACTCTCTTTTTCTGTATACCTCATCACACAATCCACACTCATTTCTTTTCGACTCCTCACACTCAATCACTATGGATTAACTTCTTGGGTAGGAAACAATGGTTAACGTGTATCCATAGAAGTTCTGTTAAGTCCTATCACAATGAAATCATGTTTTCCTATGAAGCATATGATGCTTAAAATGGTTTAACTATATCAGTTAAAGCTCAAGATGAATTAAGAAAACATTGAAAATTACACTTCCAAATAATAAAATCTGATGAAGAATCGGGAAGTGATTTGAACTTTTGAGAACATGTTTTCAATGATTGAAAGTTGTCCTTCTTTCAACCATACATGAGATTAAGATAAAGAATTATACTGTTACGTGCAATCTTACATCTCATGAAGTCAAGCTTAAAGTCATAAAGATATGATCTTGTAAGCATCTCTCAAACTGCAAAAGTCTTAAGTCATAGTCAAAGCAAATTTATTCACTGAAATTAAAAAGACAAAAAGCAGTAAAACAATGAAAGTACGAGTTCTGATCAGAAATAATCAGAATTCGTAAGTCTTTTACTCCCCCTGAAATTATGCATCAGAAAATTATCATTGTAAAAGATATGCATTTAAAATTTCAGACAAATATGTACTCCCCCTTGATGGTTGATTTCCTCATTGGAGTATTGGAGTGCAATCTCTTATCAGCACAGGAGTAAGGTCTTTCGATCACTGAAGTACGAGTTCTAAATTTTTGTGTTTAGAAGTCATGCTTCGTTGAAGTACGGGTCCTAAGCTGATTTACTTAGAAGCCTCGATTCATTGAAGCACGGGTTCTGAACTGATTTATTCAGAAGCCACGATTCATTGAAGCAGGGGTTCTGAACTGACTTATTCAGAAGCCTCGGTTCTCCTACTCCCCCTTGATAGAAGGTACCTGCAACACAGATTCATCCTTTTTCTTTGGTATCCATTTGTATTTGGATCCAACTGTGTTAGCACATGATTTTGGTACCCATTGAAATTTGGGTCCTCTTTGCTTTTGAGAATCAAATGAAGAATTAGAATGATAAGAGTGTACATGATATGTGCCAAACCAAATATCAGAATCTTGACAAGAAGCATAAACATGTTTATCATAATATGAAGATTTTCTAGCAGACAGACGTAACTGGAATAATTGCTTCATAGAATATTTCTTGCGAGAAACGACAAGATTTGGTTTTATAATAGCAACATTCGCAATCAAACCATCTTTACTAGTCGTAGTCTTATTACAATCAACACTAGAAAAAGATTTAGCAGTCTCGTCAATCTCCTGTTTTGGTTGCCATTTAGATTTAACTCCTAGCATTTTCTTGCTCAAATATGAAATATGTGAAACTTTTGAGTTAGAATTGTGAGAATCAAACGTATGCTTCTTCTTTGGGTTACCAGTAGTGATCGGTTTCTGTGAATGCTGAGATTTCTTCTTACCTTTAGCATTCTTAGTTTTCACAGAAACTGATTTATCAACTTTCGTTGATTTTGCACCTTTCTCAAACATAATGGATAATCCAAAGGAATTCACAACAAAAGACGAATGATTAGGAAGTTTGGCACTAAAATCAAATTGATCAATACAATCATCTAAAACACCATTAGAGTTTAGAAAATCAAACCCTCTATCAGTTAGACCAAACATATCATCAGATTTTGAAGCCTTGGTTGATTTAGAAAGAACAGTATTTTTAAGCACAGTTGAAAACACTTTTTGTTCAACATCAATCAAAAGTCTTTCATCTGCTAAAGATGTCTCAAGTTCAGAAATTTTACTTTCCAAAATGAGAGGAGGGACGTAAAGTTTACCTTCAAATGGTTTAGCCTCCATTTCTTTTACAGAATAACTCTAAAAAAATCATTTGAAAGAGATTTTGATTGAACAGAACTATAACTTTGATTCAACTTCCCATAAAGAAATGGAAGTTGAAATTTGGATGTGTTCTTTCGTTTTTATGTTTCCTTGGCTTCATCCTCTTTAGACAGTCCAGTCCAGAAAACTTTAAGTTCAGGGTATCGTTGAGAAAGTCTTAAGAATGTAAAATCATAAAGTGTCGGCACTTCAGATATACCCTTTTTAAGGTAGTTAGTATTCTCATAACCAAGTCCCCAACTCTCTTTATTCTCTTTGGGTTTGTTTAGATGAATGGTTTGTTCAGTTTGACCCAATGAGTATAACTTCACTTCCAAAGCATTTAATTTTGCAAGTAAAGATTTGTTTTCTTCGGAACGCGAAGAATACATTCTCGTAAGCTCTTTGAAATCAAACTCAGACATTCTCAATTTAGAATTTGTTTCAGCAATCTCTTTAAGAATTATGGTCTTTTCTTTTGCGCTGGTGTCAAAGTTTTTATGTAAAATCTCAATCAATACTTTCTTCTCAGCAATATCCTCGCTAAGTTTCTGTATTGATTGATTTTTGTCATTAATAACACCCTTTTCACATTTAAGTTTAGACTCTAATTCTTGGAGTTTTGTCATCATGGCATGCATTTGATTTAAGAAATTTGATTTAGTTAAATCACATACCTATTCGTTATCCTCTTCATCGGAATCAGCTTCAGCTTCTATTTCCAGCTTGCCCATGAAGCATAAGTGTGTTGTCTCGTCCTTCTCTTCATTTTCATCTTCTTGGTCTGAATGATCTATCCAGAACTCATCTTCTGCCATTAATGCCTTTCCAGCTTCCCGTTGCTTGACTAGAAGCATTTTGTTCTTGTAGTAGTCGGAGTTCCGAACTTTAGGTCTTCAGCAGTCTTTGGCAAAGTGTCCAAGTCTGCCACAGTCGTAGCATTTTGGAGGTTCTTGCTGATTGGTCTCTTCAGCTTTATACCTTTTCTCTTCTAGCTTCCTTTCCTCTAACCTCTTTCCTTCAAATCTCTCCTTGTGAACATAGTTGCTTGGACCAGATGAATACCTCTAACTGTTCGAGCTAGGCTTTTTGTAGAACTTCTTTTGAAAAGCCTTGGTCAACATAAGCATAACCTGCTTTAGTTTTTCACAGTCGTCAGAGTCAGAGTTTGCTTCACTTTCAACCTCTTCTGATTCAGACACAATCATCATCTTCTTCTTCTTCTTCTTCACAACAAGAGAAATTGAATCAGCAACTGTCTTCTCAGACTGTCTCTTGTCATCCATGATCTCATCCACCTCTTCCTCATTCTGCTTGAGGGTTTCATATACCTCGTGAAGTGGAATATCGTTCACATCTTTTATTTGCTTCATCTTCCTTGTAAACCTTTTCCATTCAGGCTGAAGGATGCTTAGGAATTTGACATTCAGTTCTATTTGTGATTTATTGACCTTGTTCTTGCTTAACTCATTCAGCAAGGTCACAAATTTGTCATATGTTTCTTCTAGAGATTGTCCAACTCTGCTTTTAAACTCTTCATAGTTGTTGAGGCAGTTGGATATCTTGAGCTGGTTTCCAACTTTTGAACCAAGCATCATTTTCTCCAGTTGATCCCACATATGTTTGCCTGTAGCTTTGTAGCTGTCAATCTTCACATATATTTCATTAGTAATGCCTTGAAGAATGAAAGACTTTGCTAATCTATCAGCTTTTGCTCTCTTTAGGTCTTCACCATCGAGTTCGTCAAACTTAAGTTGATATGATTCTTCCTCAGTCCCAACCATACGAGTCTTCATAACAGGTGGCATAACTCCTCCTTCTAAAGATTTCCTGATCAATTCACCCAAATCATGTCTTTCTATGAAGTCCATGAACCGATCTTTCCACTGCTCATACTCTCCTCTGAAGAGTACTGGTGGCTTGGTGTCAGTTCCGATAGCTAGAGCTTCTCTTGATGTCATCCTGTTAGATTAATGTGCAATAAGAACTTGTACTTGATCGTTAATCCAGATAAAATCAAATGAATACAGATTAAAACGATTCAGAAAGACCAAGTCAGGTACTGGCGCAAAAGCACAATTTGCGTTAAGCAAAGCTGGCGCAAAAAGAGACTTTGCGTTACAAGGTGTTGGCGCAAAAAGGGATTTTTCGTGAAGAGGTGTTGGCGCAAATAAGGAACTTCGCGCTAAGTGAATCTGGCGCAAAGAGGATTTTGCGCGAGAGGTGGGTCGCGCGAAATGAAGTTTGCGCGAGAAGTGGTTAGCGCAAAACAGAGACTTGCGCAAAAAGAAAGTCGCGCGAATTAGAATTTGCGCGAGAAGTTGATGGCGCAAAATGAAGGTTTGCTCGAACAGTATGTGGCGCAAAAGAACTATGAACTGGCGCAAACTTTTTCCTCTCGCGAGTTCTTCCCTGCAGCTTCGAAAAACGACTTTGATCCACAAATTAACCTATCTAGACTTTGATTAGCAGTCCCAAAATTTGACAAATTGATCACTAACACTTCTAGAACAGATTACAAGCTTTTGATCTAAAAAACAAACACTTTTTGAAAAATCAATCGATGGAACAGTGACGTTGAACTCGTGAACAGATAGACACCAAAATCACAAAATTTGAATCGATTATAGTGCAATACTGAAATTAAACAATACCAACTCGATCTAGAACATTTTTTGAATACAACTTGATCGATTTCAACACCAATAACACACTAAAACTCAAAAATGATTTTGAAGATGAAGAACACAGTGTCGAGTTCTTGATTTGATTTGAATCTGATTTTAAGCTCTGATACCAATTGTCGGTCCCCTGTTTAATCAAGTTCTTAACAATACAAACAAACAAATACGATTTACCAACCTGTTTGATTAATAACCAAGGATTACAGAGTTTGAATATGATCTCTCTTTGAAGCTCTCTCTCTCTTTTTTCTCTTGGAACAAGTTGGCTGGATGTTGATATTGAGATTCTGATAATATCTACCTAATATCTAACTAACATAACATAATATCTAAACTTAATATCTAATAATAATATCTAAAACTAAATATCCTAAAATATCTAATAATAGATATTTAGGAATAATAATAAAATACTAAAAACAAACTTTGACATTTTATTACAAACTAACATAAGACTAATATTGAGAGTGACTTTTCAGCTTTAGCTTCAGATTTCAATCTTCAGATTGGATGATCTTGAATCCAATAAATCTTTGATCTAACAGTTCTGATCTGAAATAATCAGAAATCATCACCTTTACTCCCCCTGAAATTATGCATCTAAAATATGTTAGTGAAAAAGCACATGATAGAGATCTACAATTCTATTTTGAAATGTAGTTCATCATATCTATCGGATGCAAAATATTTCTGAAAAATATGTAATCCCCCTTGATGGTTGATTTCCTCATTCGAGTATTGGAGTATAATCTCTTATCAGCACAGGAGTAAGGTATTTTGATCACTGAAGTACGAGTCCTAAACTGTTGTGTTTAGAAGTCAAACTTCGTTGAAGTACGGGTCCTAAGTTGATTTACTTAGAAGCCTTGGTTCTCTTACTCTTCCTTGACAGTAGGTGCCTACAACACAAATTCACTTTTCGGTTTTGGTACCCACTGGTATTTGGGTCCATGTGTGTTAGTTGTAGTTCGAATGGGAGTAACTGACTAAGAACCATACCAGTAATGATCACTAGTTTTGTGAACAGGATCATGTGTACGACAATAAGAACAATAGTATTTCTTACCTGATAACCTGATTAACTGATCTTTCGTGTATATATGATCAGGTTTGCCTTTATGTGCATTGTTCTTCTTGGCTTTATGTGTATGTACACATGACTTCTTTTCTTTCAGTTCATCTTTCTTCTCATCTTCAACTGGTTTGTTCTTCCAGACCAGTTCTTCTTCTTTGTATCTCCTTCTTTTTCGATGTGTACCTGAACCATCTATATTTCTATCATAGAAAAGGTTAGTACTACGAATCTGATTAGAAGATTTAACTGGTCTCTTTGAAGACACAGTCTTATGATGTGAGCTTGCAGCTGTCTTGAATGAGCATTCCGAATCAGCTGAATCATCTCTAGGTGTGTAGATTTGTGACTCTGGATTCGTATGCTCAGTCACCACCACCTTTGAAACAATTTTTTCAAGCTCTTTAATCTTTGAAGAGTAATTGTCTCTTTCTTTGACAAGAAGGTCAATCTTTGTCTCGAATTCAGACTTCGTTTTCTTCTCTTTCAGCATACTCTCAGATAGTTCAGATAATTTGACAACAAGCTTCTTTATCTCTGCTTCAAATATATTTCTTTCTTCTTCAAATCCCTTTTCAGCATTGTTTCTCTGGCCGGATATTTCTTTGAAGAATCCAACATTCTTTTGTTCAATGGCCTTCTTTTCCTTGACAAACTTTTCTCTTTCAAGAATGATTACTTTCTCAAAATCAGAAACTTGTTGAGAAAGCTTTAAACATTTCAGCTCAACTGTCTTCTTCTCATCAACACACTTTCTTGAAAAATCTGAAAATTTCTTTGCAAACCCTTTCTTCTCAGTCTCAAAATCATATCTTTCTTTGACCATCTTTTTCTTCAAATCAAATATTTTCTTTATAAGCTCAACATTAGCATCCTCCAAACCCATAACTTTCTTCTCATTGTTCTCAACAAAATCTTGCTTCTTGATTTGGACAAGTTGATTTTCCAGGTCTGAAATCTTTCTCTTCAGCTCAGAGTTCTCACTTTCTATCTGAGAAATTTTCATGTTCAGAACCCTATTTTCAGTCTCTAATTCTTTTTCCTTCTTTTCAACCAAACTGAGATCATTCTTCAAATTCCTTTCACTCTCCATTCTTTTATTTGAAATATTTATTACCTTTTTATGAAGTCTATCAATTTCTACTCTGAATCTCTCAATTATAACTCGATCTTCTTTATGGTCTTTTTCAAACTTTGAAATCTTACGTTTCAGTCTTGCAATCTTATCTTCATCATCATGAGAAAAATATTCCATCTTGAATATATGTTTCAGAATAGAACTTAAAAAAAATGATCGTTAGAAATTCAGAAATGAACTGGATCTATAAAAGTCAAACTTGGACAAATTTCAGAAAACTCAAAAAAAAATCTAAGTATGGAACTCTCAAACCAAAGAAAAAAAACAGTGATGTGCGCGTTTTGGACTTCGCGCACAAAGAATGAACTCAGAACGAACTTCGCGCAATCAATGATGTGCGAGTTTGAGCTTCGCGCACGTCGAAGGATGTGAGTTCTGAGGTTCGCGCAAGCAGGTTTGTGCGAGTTTCTGGTTCGCGCACACTAAAGCTTACGAGTTCCTTACTTCGCGTACACAGCAACGTGCGAGTTCTTGACTTCTCGTAGGCAACACACTTCTCGCAAAGAGTCTGCGCGATCAACACTTAGAAAAAATTTCAGATTTTCCACTTCGCGCTAAATACAAACGCGCAAGAACAGTACTTACGAGTTTTGAACAGACAAAATTTGACAAACCCACTTCTCGCATAACTACTTCGCGCACACCAAATAAAGGTGAACAGTAAAAACACGCACACAATGCTTTGCGCGTTTCTACTTCGCATAAGATGCAGCTTGCGAGTTCTTCATTTCTTGCGATTTTAAGCTTTGTGCGAGTTCTTCATTCTTTGCGTGTTCTTGATCTGCGCGTTTTCCAGATCTTGCGAGTTCTTGGGTTTCTTCGAACAAAAATGCAACTTTTCGACTGAAATCGAACCAAAACTTCGTCAATTGACTTGAAACTCTGCAGATCACGTCGATTTCATGTCTAGAACACTTTACAAACAATGAATTTTGATCTAATGCACTAAAAATTCAACTTCGATCTATACACAGTACTTTTCTAAACTCGAACAAAAATTTTAAGATCTTTCAAAATTCGAACAATATGCTCTGAATTAAACTAAACATTACAATACAACAATGTTCAAGATGTAAATTCGACTACAATGACACAAAACTCAGTTCAAAAACATCACTGTAGCAACAAAATTTGAAATTGAACAGTAACTTGCGAGTTCTTCCAAAAGTCAACCAAAATCTTGAAATTAATCCATGTTTTCTGAATTTCTTCTGCTCTGATACCAATTGTTATTCCCAGATTCAAGTTCTAAACATAACAAACAATCAAGATGAACGATTTGTGTAAATCATATGTCATTGATAATGATCACATATTACAAACTCTTACTTTCTCTCTCTACATTCACTCTCTCTCTCTAGAATAATGATAATGATCACATATTACAAACTCTTACTTTCTCTCTCTACATTCACTCTCTCTCTCTCTCTAGAATAATATTCAATACATCTCTTCTCTAATCTGCTCACCACTCTCTACAATCTGAATGTTACTTACACATTACAAAGACAAAGAACCTATTTATACCCACAACAATTACAAGGAAACAAAAAAAACAAATACAAAGACTTTGACTTTATTAACAAGGACTTTGACTTTCCATGAAAGTTGACTTTCCAGCTTTGACATCTTGTACTTTGACCTCTAGTCTTCATGATCTTGTATCCAACATATTTCTTCTCTAACACATCACTCCCATCATAAAGGAGGGACAAATCTTATCTCGATACATGCTAGTTCTACCATGTGATTTATAACATACCCAAAAATAATTTTGTCACCCAATTACGGAATGATTAGAACATATGTCAAAATATATTACTCACACATAACAAACTCCATATTTCTCATGTCAAAGAATTACATGTACATTGACCACATGAGAAACACTTATGACACTCACATGACATCTAATGAAGTATTCTCATAGCGAGTCACGTCCGATACATAAAATCTCCATTTTGTACCTATATGCAGATTCAATATCTCTATATTGATCCCAACAAATGCTAATCATTATCATATTACTTCAACCTTAAAACCCAAAATAATATTTAACTAGGGACATTTAAAATACATTATTCTAAGGTTATTTATTATGAATAATTAAAAACACGGAATATAACATAGACATAATAAATTAGGTAATGCCTTTTATTTATTTATTAATTTCATGAAACAAAACTCAAAATTACAATCATCATATGATTAGCTTTTGGGCATTCACTAACAAAAACAACAAGAAACGTTTATGAAACATTTGGAGGATAGAGATACTAGCAACCGAGGCACGAGGCAGTGGCCGAGAATGTGGTAGTTGAGGGATCTGGGGGTACAGGGAATGTGATCCCAACGGTGGAACTAGTAGCAAACAACACGAGATGGGTGGAGAGAACTTGTTCCTTCAAGTCCTCACTCATTTGCATGCCGTCAGAATTCTCGGGTACTACAAGCCTAGTGATTTGCATGAACTGGCTCTGGGAGTTAGAGTTGGTGTCTGAGTCTTGAGAATATGGGGAGGCTCAGAAAGTTTTCTTCGCTTTTCAGATGTTCTGGGTTGATGCCCTGGTTTGGTGGAACGTTATTCCGCCAACCCTTGACCCGGCGGTCTTATCTCGACTTTCTTGGGGAGACTTCAAGAAGAAAGTCATGGAAAAATACAACAACGAGTGAGCTCTGGATAAAATAGAGGATGTGTTTTAAAGTTTGATGGAAGGGGACCGATCAATAGCAGAGTATTCAAGGTTGATTGTAGAGAAACTAAACGTTGTGGGGCACCTAGATCTTGGCGAGAAAGCCAAGATAAAGGCATATCACAAGGAGTGGTTGCAAGCAGAGATGAAGACTGCTATGAGAAATGCCAAAGTGATCACTCTACAAGAGGCAATTGAGGAATCACAGTTGGTGGATGATGATATTATTTAGAATAGGAAAGAGAAGGCCCATGTGGGCGAGAAGAGGAAGTGGGAGGGTTGGTTAGGACCTCCCAAACGTTCAACACCTTTTGTTGGAAATCCTAGATTTGAACCCCGTCGGGAACCTAATTGGTGGCCGAAATGTAAGAACAAACACTTCGACACATACAATCCCACCTCTCTAGTATGCTACAAGTGCAGCAAGAATGGTCACACTAGTTAAGTGTGTCCCATTAAAGGGACGGTATGTTATGAATGCAAGATGATGGACCATCTGAGGAATAATTGTCCTAAGTTAAAAGATAGTTCAAGAGGGACTAGCATAGGAAACCAAGCAAGGAAAGAGGTCGCTCTGAGGACGCAAGGAAGAGCCTTTCAAATGACAACCGAAGAAGCTAACAAGGCCGCAAATGTAGTGTCAGGTACGTTCCTACTCAACTCCCTACCAACTAGAGTACTTTTTGATTCGGGTGCAAATCGTTCTTTTATGGCGAACTCTTTTTATAAATCTTTGAATGTGCCTTCCACCACCCTTAATGGTGCCCTAGTACTGGAAGTAGCGAATGGGGACCAGATTATGTTGCGCGAAATTGTGAAGAATTGCAAACTAGAAATTGATGGCGAATGCTTTCCGGTAGACTTACTCCCTATGCCCATCGGGGGCTTTGACGTAGTGATAGTAATGGATTGGTTAGTGAAGAACCAAGCCAAAATCTTTTGCTCAAAGAAACTCATTCGAATTCTGACCATGAATGGGAGTTTTGTATTCGTCTATGGAGAGAAACGGAAGGGCAAGGTGGTGGTTATCTCTTCTCTCAAGGCCTGAAAGTGCCTATCTAAGGGGTATCCATCATTTATGGCATATGTAGTGGACACCAAGGCGAAGAAAACAGAAATAGAGGATGTGAAGATTGTTCGGGACTTTTCTGACATCTTTCCCGAGGATTTGTCGGGATTACCACCCGACCGTAAATTGGAGTTTCGTATCGACTTATTTTCAAGCATCAACTACCACGAGTTGAACAAGGTGACCGTGAGGAATAAGTACTCCCTTTCACGGATCGAAAATATCTTTGATTAATTACAAGGAGCGTGATGTTTTTCAAAGATAGGTCTTCGATCGGGGTATCATCAGGTGAGGGTAAGGGAAGAAGATGTTTCGAAGACGGCATTTAGGACTCGATATGGACTTTACGAATTTTTTGTAATGTCGTTTGGTTTAACCAATGCGTCGGCGGTATTTTTAGATTTAATTAATCGATCTTTTTGACCTTTCTTGGACAAGTTTGTCATTGTAGTCATCGATGACATTCTCATTTATTCCAAGAACGAGAATAAGCATGAGCATCACTTGCAGGAAATTTAGAAGGTGCTAAGAAGAGAGAAACTCTATGCTAAATTCTCAAAGCGTGAATTTTGGCTACGAGAGGTCCAATTTCTTGGACACGTAGTGACCCAAGAATAAGTAAAAGTGGACCCGTCAAAGATAGAAGCGATGATGAACTGGGAACCGCCAAAGAGTCCGACAGAGATTCGGAGCTTCTTGAGATTAGTTGGTTACTACCGAAGATTCATCCTAGATTTCTTGAAAGTTGTTTTGCCTCTAACCTCACTAACAATAAAGAATGTAAAATTTATGTGGATGGAGACTCAGGAGCAAGCGTTCAGGACCCTACAAAAGAAGGTATGCAAGGCTCCGATTATGTCCCTTCCCGAGGGAACGGAGAACTTTGTAGTCTTCAGCGACGCCTCTAAGATGGGATTAGGTTGTGTCTTAATGCAACGAGGCAAGGTGATTACCTATGCTTCCAGACAACTGAAGGAGCACGAAAAGAACTACCAACCCACGATCTTGAGTTGGCGGTCGTGGTGTTCGCTTTGAAGTTGTGGAGGCACTACTTATACGGCATGAAATGCATGCTTTACACCGATCATAAAAGTTTGAAGTACGTGTTTGACCAGAAGGAGTTGAATATGCGAAAAAGAAGGTGGTTGGATATGCTAAAGGACTACGACTGTGAACTACTTTACCATCCAAGTAATGCTAATGTCATGGCGGAGGCTTTGAGCCGCAAGGAGTATAGCGGGAGTGTGCGGATGTCAATACCAAGAATTGATGTAGTTTCAAGCTTGGTAGAAAGGATTAAGTAATCGCAAGCCGAAGCGTTAGTTGAGCGAATCTTAAAGACGAGGTCATGACAAAGCATCACCTCCTCCTAGTTGAAGACGACCGAGGTCTTAAACTGTTTCAAAGGCGAGTCTGTGTACCCAAGATTGGGGAATCCTGAGAGTTGCTCCTAGACGAAGCCCACAAATCCCGATACTCCATACATCCGATAAGCACGAAGATGTACCAGGATTAGAAGCTAAACTACTGGTGACCGGTGATGAAGTTGGATGTGGCAAGATATGTGGAGAAGTGTGTGACATGCTTGCAAGTCAAGGTCGAGCACCAACTCCCCTATGGTAGTCTACAAACTCTCGAGATCACAGAGTGGAAGTGGAAACACATCACTATGGATTTTGTGACTAAGTTGCCAAGAACACTAAGGGGGCCACGACACTATTTGGCTAATAGTAGATTGACTGACCAAGAGCGCACACTTCTTCGCAATGCGGGAAACTCTACCAATGGATAAACTAGCAAAACTGCACATCGATGAGATAGTGTCGAGACACGGGGTACCCTTGTCTATTGTGTCCGATCGCGATAGTCATTTTACTTCGAACTTTTAGGATGAACTGCAAAAGGAACTGGGTACTAGAATCAAGTTAAGTACCGCGTATCACCCTCAGATGGACAGGCAAAGCGAGAGGACCATTCAAACATTAGAGGATACGCTGAAGTCATGCGTCATTGATTTTGGTGGCAATTGGAACTCATATCTCCCGTTAGTAGAATTTGCTTACAACAACAGTTATCACTCTAGCATCGGGATGGCACCGTTTGAGACCTTATATGGCCGAAAGTGTAGGACTCCGGTATGCTGGTTAGAAGCGGGAGAGAAACAGTTTGCGGGCCCAGAAATTTTGCAGGAAACGGCCGACAAAATCAAGAACATTAGAGAGCAGTTGAAGGTGGCGCAAGACCGTCAAAAGAGTTATGCAGATAAGAAGAGGAGGCCTATAGAGTTCCAAGTGGGCGATAGAGTGATGATGAAGGTGTCACCATGGATGGGATTAATCGCCAGGGATGAACATAATTCATAACACATTTCATGTGTGCTACTTGTGGAAGTGTTTAGAAGAGGAGGGAAGCGTGATTCCTTTATCGAAAATCCTAGCATTTAATGAGGAAAATTAATATTAAAAAAGAGTAGTGTTGTAGATCATGCTTTATGGTTTGGAAATGTAGAAGAGCAACAATGCACCCCCTAAACATATCTCGTTCTTTGTGATCAAAGCAACTTAGCAACGGCCCGTCGACTTTTTTTGTCAAAAACCATCGACTTTTTTTGCCATCTTCTCCAACCCATGTCTGGTTTTTTCTTGGTTTTTTTGTTGCCTAAGTTGTTGATTAGGGTTTGATTTAAGGTTTTTATTTAGAAATTAATCTAAGTTTTTGATTCAAAGTTTGATTTAGGTTTTTGTTTTAGGCTTGTATCATAAACTTTTTGGAATGAGATTGTATTAAACTGTTGTTCTTATTGCACTTGAATTTGTATAAGTTTGTTCAAAATGTTCTTCATTCTTAATATGAAGAAGATGAATATCCAATAGAAAAATGAAACATGACATTAAAATGTAGGAAAATGGAAAGAAAAAAATACTATTTTTTCCTCGAGTTTGGCCGTTAGGGCAAAAGATCAAATCTATAAATAAAATATAAAAAAAAGAAAAAAAAAGGTGCATACCTACGTAATAAATGAAGTTTAGAGACCAACTTCATAAAAACCCACATACCATAAAAGACTAAATCCATAATTTACTCAAAAAATTATTGTAAAATACACTTCTTACAAAGCAATTTGTGTCATATTACCACTTTTGAGTATACCACACAAACATACATATCTCAAGTAACTACGTTTTTAGTTTAGAAAAAATATGATTTTAGAACAAAAAGTTCACGATAAACATACACTAAAACTTGAAATTTTCGGGAGTTAGCTCAACTAGTAATAAGAATTGGGTCTTTAGTGATTCTCTTTAGATGTCACAAGTTCAAGTCTTGCAAGGTCAGTGAGGATTTTCCTGACTGTTCTTCAATGCCTCTGAAATTAGTCAAAGATACGCACAAGCTAGTCCGAACACCCATGATATCTATGTTTTTAGTATTTTGAGTAAACTACGTTTTTTGTCCATGTAATTTGTTGAAACTTTTTTTATTGTTCCTGTCGTCCTTATTGTTTATATTTCATTCTTGTTCATAAGTTATAGTTGTTTTTATGTGGTTTACTACTCATTGTTATATTTGTCTCTTATACTTAATAGTAAACCACCGATGAAGTTAGTCTTAAGAACAAAAACAATAATAAATTTCAAGCCATAAAGATGAAAACGATAATTTTAAAAGCACTATACAAAAGTCGTTACTTTTAACAAATCTTACCGACGAAAAAGAGAGTTTACTCTACTAATTATCTATATTTATACTATATAATGAAAAAACTAAAACGGTTATTGTACAATTAGATTTACCACCCTTACAATGTTATATTTATTACCCATACAATTACTTACTTAATTTACTTTATATCCCTTACTTTTTCATTTTTCATTTTACACCATTATCATATTAACATAAATAATCATATATTAACAAAAATGTAATGAAAAAATACGTTCATTTTTCTACAAATTATACCATTATAATCGTCTCGTCAATACCTTCAAAACGAGCTCAATATTGAATACTTTTTAATTTAACCGTACTATTAAATATCATGAATATCTGCGAATTAAATTGTTTTATATCCATACGTTTTATTTTTTTTCACCGTTAACACATTAAAAATACAAAACCGTAAAATATATTAAAAATACGTTTCACTCTTATTATCTACTAGAAGCGTACTCGCACAATGCAGCGAGATACATCACGATTTTAATGTTTCATTTCATTTTTTTGTTTTTTTGTCGATTTACAATACGATTTTAGATGGTTTTGAGAAAGTGATAATGTTTTTTTTTTATAAATTTGTTTAATTTAGACTTAATAATATAACGTTTTATATATAAAAAAATTAAGTATTTTGTTAGAATTCAATGATTATTTTATATATTTTAATGACATCTAGAAAAAATAACTAATTATATATTTAATAATATAATTAAAACAAATTTATAGTAATATAATATATTAATTAATATTGATACATGGAAATGTCTGCATAAAAGGAAGGCTCTGCACATATCAAATTGGTGGGTGTTAGAAGTTTGCAGTAGTAATATGTATCTTGTGCTTTGATACTTGTAAATTAAGAGATTTTTAAAATATTGCATAAAATGATGATACCTTGTACCTAATAATTTGTATTTAAGAGTTTTTTATCCGTGATTTATAATATAGTATAGATACTACTATATAAAAAAACTAAAACCGTTATTTTACAAACTAAAACGGTTATTGTACAATCTTTTGTACAATAACATTTACCACCCTTACAATGTTACATTTATCACCCCTTACAATTACTTATTTAATTTATTTTATATCCCTTACTTTTTCATTTTTCATTTTACACCATTATCATATAAACACAAATAATCGTATATGAACAAAAATGCAATGAAAAAATACGTTCATTCTTCTACAAATTATATCATTATAATCGTCTCGTCAATACCTTCAAAACGAGCCAAATATTGAATATTTTTTTAATTTAACCGTACCATTAAATATCATGAATATCTACGAATTAAATTATTTTATATAAATAAGTTTTATTTTTTTTACCGTTAGCACATTAAAAATACATAATCATAAAATATATTAAAAATATGTTTCATTCTTATTATAAATTACATCACTATAATCTCTACCATATTATAAAAATTCTAATACATCTTTTGACAAATCTTTGAAAGCCAAAATTTTCTCCCTCATGTTCCACTTTCTAATTCAATTAAATGTTACGTTTACCACTCTTACAATTAGTTATTTAATTTATTTTATATCCATTGTTTTCTTATTTTTCATTTTACACTCTTATAATGTTAACATAAATAATCGTATACGAACAAGAATGCAATAAAAAATATGTTTCTTCTTTTTACAAATTATACCATTATAATCATCTCATCAATATCTTCAAAATGAGCTCAATATTGAATATTTTTTTAATTTAACCGTACTATTAAATATCATTAATATCTACGAACTAATTTATTTTCTATCCATACGTTTTATTTTTTTTCCACCGTTATCACATTAAAAATACATAATTGTAAAATACGTTTCATTCTTATTATAAATTATGTCATTATAATTTTTTCCGTCAATAATTGTAATATAAACTAATTATTGAATATCTTTATGGGTTTAAGGTTTCATAAGTTGTGATTCTTAGGTCATGGTTGATTGTTGATGACACGTCTGTAAGAAAGTAACATTAATTGTTCGTTCTTTACTTACATTTCGCTGCATCGCGCGGGTATATGCCTAGTATATTATAAAAGATATAAAATATTATAACCTAAAACTAGATCGTTATAATCCTATTTGATTTCAGCACTTGTTTTATGCTGGTAATTGTTCTGGGCCTCTTAATTAGCCCGGCCAACAACAAACCTGGGCCGCTTGGTCCAACAATCAACAATAATAGTGAATAGCAACAAAATAGATACAATGATGAAAAATTCAAAATAAATCAAGATCTAATGTTCATTTCGGTTACAGTCTCTGAAAGAATAGGAAATGTTTGAGAAAAATATTTTGTGAATATTTTCGGAGGATATAAGAATTTGTAAGTGGTCTGAATGATTTAGTGCAGAATGATTAAGTGGTCTGAATGATTAAGAGGTTTTTATGATATAGTGTAAAATGAAATATGGTTGTTTGTTAATTGTTCATAATGAAATCAGGGCTCTTAATGGTTAAGGGAGGGTCAGGATACAAAATCATTAAGAGGATTTTGGAACCATTAAGTGGTAAACAAACATTAAGTGGTAAACAAACAACCCCAAATCTCTTTGTCATTAGGAGTTGGGCATTTCTTCAATATATAGGAGCAACACAAGGTAAATACAGAAAATATTCACAAAATATTTTCATCAATCAGTTCCTTTTCTATCACTTTCAATTAATTTATGATTATGAAAAGTGTTACTATACTTCATGCGAAAGACTGAATTCTTCGACTCAAATAACCATAATGCTTAATATTAGAGTAATATCAATTTCGTTGCACTTAAAAATGGTAAGCAAAAAATAAAAAACAGTCCATGACAAAATATCATGTGAACATGGTTAAGAAAATGAGATTATAATATTTGGTATCAAATTGGAGAGATTCATTTGAGAAATGGTAAATGTGTGAGAAATATAGAAGTAATCTTAGTCATTCATCTGATCAACATTTGCGGCTTTGACCACGAAACACCGGATAATTCCTTGCATGGTCTATAGAAGGTAGAGGGGTAGTTTCGTAAAATACGCAGGATGAGTTCATATATGAACCTATATGATTCACATATGAACTATACGTTCATATATGAATCAGTTAATTAGTTCATATGAGAATTAGTTAATTAGTTCATATATGAATCTGTTAATTAGTTCAACTGATTCATATATGAACTTACAGTTAATTAGTTCATATATGAATCAGGTAAAAGAGTTCAGATGTGAATTACACTGATTCATATATGAACATATAGTTCATATGTGAATTATACATATTCATAAATGAACACAGCCCGTGTATTTTGTAAAAATTACGAAATTGTCCTTCTATTTTTGGAATAATCGCAACTTTTGACCAGTCAAAGCCACAATATTTGACCAGTCAAATCCGATCTTGACCATATGAATGGCTAGGATTACTTCTCTATTTCTCATATATTTACCATTTCTCAAATGAACCTAAGGCTATATATATGGATTAAATCATGTTAGAACCAAAAAAAAGGTTGAGATTCGTGAGAACCGATCCAAGCCGTAATTTGGTTTTGATCTTATGGTTTTAATTAAAAGTTGTTTCACTATATGAAAATGGCATAAACATCATTTTGGTAACAAAGATTCACCAAATGAAACACATACTCACTACAATATTCACCTCATGAAATAAAACACAATTTCATTTATATGTTATTTCACCTCATGAAATCCATCATAAGTTTCATATAAGTGTTATTTCACCAAATGAAATCAAATACATCTTTTCTCTATAATTTATTTCACCTAGTGAAATCAAACACAATTTTCAGCTATAATTTATTTTACCTAATGAAATCAAACACAACTTTCATCTATAATCTATTTCACCTCATGAAATCATTCATGGTTTCTCAGACGGTGGCTTCAAGTCCTCTTTTTTGGTTACTACTACGTAAACCTCTAAAAAATCACTGTGGGTAAAGATACCTTACGGTTTTCTGGTACCGAGATCTGATGTGAATGGGAAACACCATCGATTCCGGCACCCAATTGGAAGATAGAGGACTTGAGTTTGGGTTATAAAAGGCCTCGAGCCGGCCCCATGGCTTCCAGGTTCCATCGTCGAGACGTAAGATAAGCCAACAATCAGGGTTTGAACGACTGACACGGTCGGAATCAGGAGATGCAACGAAAGGAGTCACCATTGATGCAGGCGACGACTCAAAGAGATCATCTACAGTTATTGACCATCCTTTTCTCTCCCTTCCCGCCGTTCTCTCTTGCTTCCGAAAGAACCCAACCAACCTCTTGAACCACTGGCCTCCGACTGTAACGATCTGAAACAAACAAATTGAAAAAAGAGGATAAATCTTCTTATTTATTGAATCCGCTATTTGATGAATTAATCCACACTTTAGCAAAGAACATTTCAGTTAATCGAATCATGCTTTTGATATTCGTAATCTGAATCATATCTAATGAGAAAAACCAGGGATCTTGTTTAATTTACGATTTATACGAAAAACAAGTCTTTTAGGTTAAATTAAATGTGATGAGTTTATAAGAGTAAAAGTTGAAGAAGCATAGCAATGGCAGAGGAATATAATTTCCACAAGTAGGGTGAAATTAGAATAAAAAATCCGACGATACTTTGATCTTTGATTACGGTCGCCAGCGGTGGTGAAACGGAAGCTGAACTTGCAAGTGAAAATCGGTTGTCGGATATTCCTTTGGGTTTGAAAAACCTAAGGACTACACACTGACTCACCGTCGAATTGGAAAACAAATCTCGAATCCGGCTCATCCTTCATCTTCGTCAACAAGAATTGGAAAATGGCATAAACTAAGTTTAGGTTATTAAAGGGGTTGGACAGAGAATCCCAGCTTAATTCACAATTGATTTCATCAAAACTCCCAACATGCCCTTCGATTTAAATTTTAATAAGTAATAAACCACAAAGTTTTAAACTATTTCAAAATTGCCATTATTATTTATATCTATAGATTAAAATCAAAAAATGGTTTAGATTAGTTTTCACGGTTCACAATATTTTTTTGGTTCTCATTTGATTATCGTCCTATATATATAACGTTATGTATGATTCTTGTATTAGAGAACTATCATATCATCTTTATATCAAACCAGATATAACAGATGTCCAGAGCTTGTCCAATGGTATTAGATGCCCTGGGTGAAGAATCAAAAAAGAATTCCCTTTCTCCCTTTACTTTCATTATTTGGGTTTGATTGTTGATTGTTGTGCTTCGATGATGTTATTACTAGACATTACAAACTATTTCTGCCTAATCTTGATATTGGAATATAGTTCTTTGATCTTGGGGTGATTAATGATACTCTATAAGTTTTGTAGTTAATATTCAACATATATTTGAAGCAAATTACACAACTATTATACACATAGTAAAACAAAATAGGCTCCACAAAGCCTTAATATCCTAGTGGTTCTATCATGATTCATCATGGGACCATGGTTCTTAGGTCGCGTACGTTGATCCACATTGTACCATTCGCCATTCACTATTGACTTCATCGGTTTGTGTTACTGTAGTTTTTGTATATGATCTTGACTAAATAATCAGAAGCACAAACCATCAAAAATTGATGAAGTCATGATCAATTTAATCTATCTTGTAAATTTCAACAGTCATCTTTTGGGAATTACATGCCTAGATTTAACTCATAAGAAAACATATTATTCGGTATTGAAATGCATCATGTAAAGGCAATCTTGTACAAAATGAATGTGATCAACATCATAAACCAAATTGCATAAGTAAGCTTGGGAGAAAGGGGTAAACCTGTAGAGTCCTTGTAGCAAATTCAACACCAATGGTGGATTTAGACTCCAAACAGAACTAATTCCTTGTAAACATAGAAAGTATGTTAGAATTTTCGACACCCGAATCCCCAATTAAGATCCTTGAATAGGTAATCATATTTGTGATCCCCCCATATGTCATTCCTTTCTCTTTACACTTGCCAAAAACCTACCAAAATTGGACCAAATTCAATCACCCCAAAATAACCAAAATACAAAATAGTAAATGGGTGTATGTTAGAATCAATTTTGAATCTTCTTTCTGTCTTGGAACCCATAACATTCAAGTAATTCCTTGGAAAAAGCAAAAGGGATAAAAAAATTGAAAAATTAACCATGCATAAAAGGTTGATGAAGAGGAAGAGGAAGAAAGTAAATGGAAGGGATTAGATTCCATCAGTTGTAGAAGATCGAAGAGAGAGAGAGAGAAGAATGAAGCATTCCAATTCAATTGGAATAAACAGAAAAAATGAATAGGGCACAAGGGCAGATGATGAGACGATATTGAGAGCAAGGGAGAAGAGAGATTGAGAGGGAGGCGTGCGTAGTGTGATTGGGAGGAGAAGCAGCTAACTTTTTTTTTGAAAAAAAAAATGAGAAACTAACCTACTAAAGCCTACATGTTGGGCTCTGGTGCCCCTTGGACATTGTTGTCATGGGCGGTGGCCCACTTCACCCAGTATATGGGCGGGCCGACCGTCAAGATGGCACATAAGCCTCATTTTCTAATCCTAGCAACTGGAAAAAAAATTCACAAGAG
Source organism: Arctium minus (assembly GCA_954870635.1). Lineage (NCBI taxonomy): Eukaryota > Viridiplantae > Streptophyta > Magnoliopsida > Asterales > Asteraceae > Arctium > Arctium minus. The sequence continues at coordinate 57,287,757 of OX941090.1, read as the reverse complement.
ATATTAGAAGGTTGTTGAGCTTGTCTTGAGTAAATTATATCATGGACGAGCTCGACTCAAACTCAAATGGTTTTCTAAAACAATGTTTGAGCTTGATCTTGAATATTTTTTCAGCGTTCAAGCTCGATCTCGATGATTGTTTGACACATTTGAGTTACATATAATACCTAAAGTTCAAGTTTTATTAGCTCATTTATGAGTTTCAACTCGAGATCGGTTATTTTATTTATGGACTCAAGCTTGAAGCTTAGGAGTAGGAGCAATTTTCTGTTCGGTTTGAAAAATTGTATACTAGTAATCAAACTGTTGGAAAAATGTTAGTAAAAATATGGTTTTTTACTAACTTTTGATACATTTAAATCAATGTTCTAAATGGCGCGCGGCGTGGCGTGGCGGCGAGGTCAAGCCTCAAGCTTTACGAGTTACGGCGAGGCCATGGCGTTTTCCATGGCGGCGCCAAGGCGGCAAATATATATATATATATATATATATATATTATATAATTATATATTTTTTAATGCTCTAAATTCATAAATAAAAAAATAAAAGAAGAACCATGGATTGATAATTTGATATCAAATATACAAAGTTTACAAAAATGATATCAAGAGATCATAACAAAAAGAACGATCTACTCATGGTTGATAATTATATACTTGTATAATCCAAAAAGTGTGTTATATACTTATATTTGAGTAGAGTATCATCTAAAGTCTAAACAAACTATCATTCCATGTTATCATCATCAATTATATCTAAAAGTCTTTCGTCATCGGAGATGAACTCAAACTCTTCGTCGCCTTCAACTTGTGGTTTTTCATCCGACTCAAAATCATCCTCATGAAGTTCTCTAGCCTCATGGTCTTTAGCCTCCGAATTACCACCTTTTTCCATTTCCTCCTCCTCATCACTAATAGCAACGATCCATGATTGTGATTTACTAGCATCAAGAGAACGTAACACATCCATATTTTGGTTCTTGACTTTTGCCCACTTGTTGATGAGTTTGGCATTAAATTGAACAAACACAAGATCATTCAATCTTTGACTATCAAGTCTATTCCTCTTCTTCGTATGTATCTAAAGTTAAACAACAAAAAAGTTAAATATAAATTTATCTACCAATATGTGTGTGTATTAAATATTTAAATTGTTAATACTTAATACATCTATTGTTAAAATTATTAAAACATAAAATTATCTACCCCCTCAAAAGCACTCCAATTTCTTTCACATCCCGAAGAGCTAGTTGTCAACGAAAGAATCTTTATTGCCATCCTTTGCAAAGTCGGGGTGGCATTTCCATAAGTCATCCACCAAGTAACTACTCAAATAAAAATAAATACATATAAGAAATAAAAGAGTTTAAGATCTAACATCTAAGTCATCTAACATATGTAAACAAGATATGAATGTATAGTTGTATACCGGGATCATAAGTGCTATTATTTTTCGAACACCCCTTTGCGGCTAACATTCTTCCAAAATCTCCTTCTTTTCTTTTGTACTTTGGAAGCTCCACATTCATCACTAGATCTTGCTTTTCAAATTCATCAACAAAGAACTTCTCTACACACGTAAAAACCGCATCCGAGATCATAAGATAATCTTTTATGGTTGGATCTTTGAAGAAGTAATAAGGATTCAATAGGTAACCCGTCATATGCAACGGACCATCAAGTCAACCTTTTGCTTTTGTTTCAATGATGTCTAAAATAGGATGGTAATTAATCTCCACATTGTTATAAGCCATCTTGATATCTTCCTTTGCTTGCATAAGCTCTCCATACAAGAAACCCATTGATGGCTTTCGATCCCCATCAACAAGTCGAAGTACTTTCACTAAAGGAGAAATCACCTTCAAGCATAAGCTAATCCCATTCCAAAATGATACACTCATCACAATCGCATATGCTCCTTTTCCTTTGTTTGTTTTGGCCCAATTGGATTGTGTCCACTCATCACTAGTGAACATAAGCCTTAACTTTTCTTTTTTCTCCATCAAACTTTGCAAAGTTAGAAATGAGGTAGCAAATCTAGTGACTCCCGGCCTCACAATATCTCTAGACTTTGTGAACCTTCTCATCATCGCCAATGTCCTATGATGTGCATAAATGTAAATAGTTAAAGTCTTTGCCTTGGCAATCACACCTTTAAATTTAGCCTCTTTACCAATTGCTTCAAGCATAAGGTCCCAAAACATTTGCGGCCTCTTCTCTATCAACAATTGTGCGGACGATTCATAAACCCACCGTGTACAATATTGATGCACTTGATGTGTTCTTTCTTTGGAAATTGCGTCTACGATGTTTTGTTAACGCGTGGTTGGAGAATCGGGATTAATAGGATTAGAAAACTTGTCGATTGGCCCTAAAGATGATGTTTTCTTTCTTTTTGAACCCACTATCACCTCATCTTCTTCATTTTCTATTTCAACTTCCGCCCTCATTTCTTCTTCGCGAATTCTATTCTTTTTTTTCTTCTCTCTTGGCTTCTCAAGTAACGCCGCACACACATCTTTGTCTTCTTTGCTAGCTTTCTTACATATGGCAACACCCTTCCCTTTTATTCCCGCCACGTGATACTTTAACCTTGTGATTCCCGCTCTTCATATAAACCCGTATAAGTTACATTTGACCGCATCTTTATTTATAGGATCACACAAAGTACCATAGTTCCATCCCGCGTCACCCGAATTTCGTTTCAAGAATGTCTCTGTACAAGAACTTGCTTCAGTTGTTGTGGTCGGTTTGGCGGGACCCCCACTACCACTAGCCATTATCTAACTTCACTTATGTGGTATGTAGTGTAAAACAATAAAAGAAAAAGTGTAAAACAGAGTTAAATAATTAGTAAAAATACTAAAATTAAACTATTGTGGCCGTAGGTAAGCAAGGTCCACATGTCCACAACTTGAATTGGCTAATTAAGTAATTATTAATTAACTAATTATCAAGGTTAACTTTACAAGTGGCAGTAGCCTAGGAGTTATAAATTTATAATTCACATACATATTCTCATATATATTATAATCACAAGTTGTACCATGTAACCAAGAATCATACAAGTCTAGAAATGCTATAATCAGATTACTGTTAAATTAAGTATTTATATGGAAGAGAAGTATGGCAATGGAACAGTAAGTTAGACATGGAGATACATGATTCACAAGTGCCAAGACACAGATACATGATTCACAAGTGCATCATTGACACAGATACAAGTGCCAAGACACAGATACATGATTTAGTTCATATTTCTCATATAGTTTGGGATGAAATTGGAAAAAAGTCAAGTGGTGTGGGAGTGTGTCCCACATTGGAAGGAGTAGTAAACATTTTATGGTTTTTAACCATGAATCTGGGAGGAGATTACAAGCTCTTTGTTTGTATTTACTCCATTACCTACCCACGCGCAGGGGGTGCCGATTGAGACTTTCGTAGGCTAAAATCGGCGAACTTGTGCGTGGGCACGACATGCAGACACGAATGCAGCTCCGAAATCTTGTACTCGCGCAACTTGGTTTTTGTGGAAATTTTGTTTTGACCCAGTGCACCGGGCGGGTTATGCCGCAAGTTTACCCGCGTGACAACCAGCGCCGTGCAGTGGAGTGTGGACAAAAAAAGTGCTCTACGCGGGTTAGGCCGCGGGCTTACCCGCGCCGTAACCGCTCCATGCACTGTCTTGAGGACGAGAAATAGTGCACCACGCGGGTTATGCCGCGAGCTTACCCGCGTGACAACTCGCGACACGCTTTGTTGTTGAATCCTTTTGTAACTCCTTTGATACTCATTATTATAAAGATTAATATGATTAATGGTCAAATAATTCATTTTAATGACTGATTAATTTCATATTAAATCATCGGTTTCAATCTCGAGAGTAAAAAGGGGAGTCCGAATTCATTCCATGACACACTGAATACCGAACGATACAAATTCTCTAGCATACGTTTTTCTCCGGCTAACTTTTAGGCAAGTGGTTATATCTGGTAGGTCAACTGCTTTGGATGTTGTACCCTGGAAACAGACGGCAAATCTGTTTAAGGGAATCGTGTCACACACGAGCCTCAGCGTCGTTTGATTTCATATTCGGTTTATTCATTTACATTTTTTTGGTCGATTTCCTTGTATTCGAATTTTACTAATCATTCGTTGATTGTATTTAGTTCTTTCATTCTTTGTAATTTTACAGGTATTTAAAATACATATAGAGAAATACTAACATTCGTAAACAGATTTGAATCGAGTTTGTCTCGATATATTTCGTTTTCTGTTTTGTGTAAACAGATTAATAATTGTGGTACCAATTTTCTGTTTTGTGTAAACAGAGTGATTTCGTAGTACTAATTGTTCACTTGATACCTTTCAGAATGGTGAACACGTCAGGAATTCCAACTCTTGTGATATCGATTCCTACCATTGCTACCTTGCCAGTGCAATCCATGGTGACTACTACCACACCTGCACCAAATACTATGGCTAATCACGCTGAGAAACCGGAGAAATTTTCCGGTTTGAATTTCAAGAGGTGGCAGCAGAAAATGTTCTTTTATCTGACCACTCTGAACTTGGCTTGGTTCCTCACTGAAACTGCTCCTCAACTTAGTGGAGGAGAGGCCGATGCTCAATCTGTGAGCGCGGTTGAAGCTTGGAAGCACTCTGAATTCTTATGCCACAACTATGTGTTGAATGGACTAGCCGATCCACTTTACAATGTATATTGTAAAGTAACCACGGCTAAGGAACTTTGGGAGTCTTTAGAACGGAAGTATAAGACTGAAGATGCGGGAACCAAGAAGCATGTTGTTGCTCGATTCTTGGACTTCAAGATGATTGACTCAAAAACTGTGATGATTCAAGTTCAAGATCTTCAAGTGATTGTTCATGACATACTTGCCGAAGGGATCGTGATCAGTGAAACCTTCCAAGTTACAGCGATGATTAAGAAGCTTCCTCCTGGTTGGGTAGACTTCAAGAACTACCTGAAACATAAGCGAAAGGAGATGTCCATGGAGGAATTGGTGGTACATCTTCGTATTAAAAAAGACAACCGAATAGCCTTGAAGGGTGGTTATAATGTCGGTTCTTCAAAGGCTAGTGTGGTGGAAGTTGGTCAATCTTCCAAAACCAAGGCGGCGAAAAAGATTGACAAAGGCAAGGGGAAAGCGAAAAATCTTGGTCCTCGAAAAGGAACTTTCAAAAAGAAGTTCAATTGCTATAATTGTGGCCAACCGGGTCACAAAGATGTTGATTGCAAGTTGCCTAAGAAGGACAATTCGCGTCAAGCCCACATGATGAATGATGACTTAGTGGCGATGATCACGGATTTTTCGGCCATGGGACTCACTACCATGGTTTCGGAGGCCAACGTGATTGGTTCAAACTCTATGGAGTGGTGGGTTGATACTAGAGCTACCCGTCATGTGTGTCATGACAAAAGCAACTTCATCTCCTACAAAGATGTTGAAGATGGGTAAAAGCTCTACATGGGAAATGCCGCCACTACTGATGTCAAGGTCATTGGAGATGTGATCCTGAAGATGACTTCCGGGAAAGAGCTCAAGATTAGAGATGTTTTGTACGCACTAGAGCTTCGGAAGAATCTCGTGTTGGGGTGGTTGCTTAATAAGTTTGGTTTTAAGCTTGTGTTTGAGTCGGACAAATTTGTTTTGTCAAATAATGGTATGTATGTGGGAAAGGGTTATGCCTTGAATGGCATGTTTAAGTTGAATGTAATTGTTATCAATGAAATGAATAAACCAAGTACTAGTTCTGCTTATATGCTTGAGTTTTCAAATGTTTGGCATTGTCGTTTAGGACATGTAAACTTTAATTCCATTCAACGTTTGATTAAACTAAATTACATACCTAAATTCGATATTAACTCAAATCATAAGTGCCCCACATGTGTAGAAGCCAAACTTACTAGAACACCTTTCAAATCGATTGAGAGGAAAACTGAGCCCTTTGATTTAATTCACACTGACGTGTGTGATTTAAAATCAGTTCCTACTAGAGGTGGGAATAAATATTTTATCACGTTTATCGATGATAGCACGAAATATTGCTATGTATATTTACTTAAGAGTAAAGATGAAGCAATAGACAAGTTTGTCTTGTATAAAAATGAAGTTGAAAATCAACTTAACAAGAAAATCAAGGTTGTTAGAAGCGATAGGGGAGGTGAATATGTTTCACTGTTTGCTGATTTTTGTTCTAACAATGGAATTCGACATGAATTCACAGCACCCTACTCACCTTAACAAAACGGTATTGCTGAGAGAAAGAATCGCACTTTGAAAGAGATGTTGAATGTCATGTTGATTAGTTCTGGCTTAAATCAGAACATGTGGGGGGAAGCTATTTTGTCACCTAATTATCTTTTGAATAAGATACCCCGTAAGAAAAAAGATGAAACACCGTATGAAATTTGGATGGGTAGAAAACCATCTTACAAGTACTTACGAGTGTGGGGGTGCCTAGCTAAAGTGGTTGTACCTCCGCCTAAGGTACAAAAGTTAGGACCTAAAACAGTGGATTGTGTATTCATTGGATATGCACAAAATAGTAGTGCTTATCGGTTTCTTGTGTATGAATCTAAAAATCCCGAGATACACAAGAATACAATTATGGAGTCAAGAAATGCTTCATTCTTTGAAGACGTGTTTCCTTGTTTAAACAAGGAAGATCAAACTTCATCTTCTAAAGATAAAGAAATTGTTCGAGAGGATGAACAAGTTCTATCTGAAGAAGAAGAAATGGAACCTAGAAGAAGTAAACGGGCTCGGGTTGAAAAATCGTTTGGTCCTGATTTTCTCACCTACGTGGTGGAAAGTGAACCCAAAACTTATCGTGAGGCAGTTACGTCTTCGGAAGGACCTCAATGGAAAGAAGCCATCAAGAGTGAGAAAGAATTTATCTTACAAAATCATACATGGGAACTAGTGGACCTACCTCCGGATAGTAAGCCACTAGGTTACCGTTGGATTTTTAAAAGAAAGATGAAAGCTGATGGCAGTATTGACAAATACAAGGCGAGATTAGTGATCAAAGGATATAAACAAAAGGAAGGTCTTGATTATTTTGATACTTATTCGCCGGTGACAAGAATAACATCCATTAGATTGGTGTTAGCTATTGCAGCCATTAGAAATCTGCAAATTCACCAAATGGATGTGAAAACTGCTTTTCTAAACGGAGATTTAGAAGAAGAAATCTATATGGAGAAGCCTGAGGGATTCGTTGCCCCGGGACAAGAGAACAAGGTTTGTAAACTTATTAAATCCTTGTATGGACTAAAGCAAGCTCCAAAGCAATGGCATCAAAAGTTTGATCAAGCCATGTTAGAAAGCGGTTTTAAGATAAATGAGTGTGATAAGTGCGTTTATATGAAAGACACCACTCATGGATATGTCATCTTGTGTTTATATGTTGATGATATGCTTATCATCGGTAGTGATGAAAAATTGATAAGGTCCACGAAGGATATGTTGAAATCCAAGTTTGACATGAAAGATTTGGGTTTAGCAGATGTGATTCTTGGGGTCAAGATCACAAGAACCCAAAATGGTTTGGTATTAAATCAAACACATTACGTGGACAAGATTCTTGAGAAATTCAATAAAAGAGATACTAGTATAGCTAGAACTCCGATTGACACTAGTCAACATCTATCTAAGAATAGAGGGGAAGGTGTTGCACAAGTGGAATACTCAAGAATAATTGGCAGTATGATGTATCTTATGAGTTGTACTAGACCTGATTTAGCATATGCAGTGAGCAGGCTAAGTAGGTATACTAGTAATCCCAGTTTAGAACATTGGAAGAGTATTACTAGATTATTAAGATATTTAAGATACACACGTGAATATGGACTGCATTATGGAAAATATCCAATGGTGATCGAAGGTTACAACAATGCAAATTGGATATCTGATATAAAGGATTCCAGATCTACAAGTGGATATGTGTTTACACTTGGAGGTGAGACTATATCTTGGAAATCGTCCAAACAAACTGTTATAGCCAGATCCACGATGGAATCTGAATTTATTGCCTTAGATAAATGTGGTGAAGAGGCAGAATGGCTACGTCAGTTCATGGAATATATTCCCAGATGGCCTAAACCGGTAACGGCCATATGTATACATTGTGATAGCCAATCGGCAATTGGTAGAGCTCAAAGTACAATGTATAATGGGAAATCTAGACATATTAGACGTAGACATAATACGATTCGACAATTACTCTCTACTGCAGTTATCACAATTGACTATGTGAAGTCAAAGGATAATATTGTGGATCTGCTTACGAAAGGCCTAAGTAGAGATTTGGTGTACAAGTCGTCGAGAGGAATGGGACTAAAGCCCTTCAATGAGTAATTCATTCAAAGGAAACCTTACCCAGAAGACTGGAGATCCCAAGATCTGGGTTCAAAAGGACAACCTAGTTGTATGAATAAGGGAGGTCACTGTGGGGGAGTTAATAAACTTCCTAGTCCATTTCTGAAATTAGTGATAGTGAGGTTAAGCGTAAAGCTTTTAATGATTATTGGAGAATCACCTATGTGAAATTAGTGATAGTGAGGTTAAGCGTAAAGCTTTTAATGATTATTGTAGGGGGCTCAATTCCTAACAGCTCTCGCTGAACCAGGCTAGTGTTCATGACCATAACGAACACGAGTATGAGGATATGACCTTGTTAGGGAGAGTTTTGTGTGAAATGTATGGTCATCTACATAAATGGCAGTTCAGTTCAAGGACATCGAGTCTACTGACAACTAGGAGACTAAGTGTGTTTCACAAGAGAAGGTTCAAAGGGTAACACCTACCTATCCTATGCAGGATTCGACCATTGAAATTTTGTATGAAAATTTTCGTATGCAAAGATCAATCTCCATTCATGTGGGTGATTGTTGGAAAAATGTTAGTAAAAATATGTTTTTTACTAACTTTGGACACATTTAAATACATGTGTATATATTATATATATCTAACTCTTTGTGGGTTTGTGTTCTCCTATATGAGAGCTTCGTATCGATATATTATGTGTCCAAAATGGAATATGTGTGAATGAGATATCGATGCTCAAAGTTAAGTGTTTGGGATGAAATTGGCAAAAAGTCAAGTGGTGTAGGAATGTGTCCCACATTGGAAGGAGTAGTAAACATTTTATGGTTTTTAACCATGAATGTGGGAGGAGCTTACAAGCTCTTTGTTTGGTTTTACTTCATTACCGATTGAGACTTTCGTAGGCTAAAATCGGCGAACTTGTGCGTGGGCGCGACCTGCGGACACGAATGCAGCTCCGAAATCTTGTGCTCGCGCAACTTGGTTTTTGCGGAAATTTTGTTTTGACCCAGTGCACCGGGCAGGTTATGTCGCGAGTTTACCCGCATGACAACCCGCACCGTGCAGTGGAGTGTGGACAAAAAAAGTGCTCTACGCGGGTTAGGTCGCGGGCTTACCCGCGCCGTAAGTCGTGCCATGCACTGTCTTGAGGACGAGAAACAGTACACCACGCGGGTTGTGCCGCGAGCTTACCCGCGTGACAACTCGCGACACGCACTGTTGTTGAATCATTTTGTAACTCCTTTGATACTCATTATTATAAAGATTAATATGATTAATGGTCAAATAATTCATTTTAATGACTGATTAATTTCATATTAAATCATCGGTTTCAATCTCGAGTATAAAAAGGGGAGTCCGGATTCATTCCATGACACACTGAATACTGAACGATACAAATTCTCTAGCATACGTTTTTCTCCGGCTAACTTTCAGGCAAGTGGTTATATCCGGCAGTTCAACTGCTTTGGCTGTTGTACCCTGGGAACATACGGCAAATCTGTTTAAGGGAATCGTGTCACACACGAGCCTCAACGTCGTTTGATTTCATATTCGGTTTATTCGTTTACATTTTTTTTGGTTGATTTCCTTGTATTCGAATTTTACTAATCATTCGTTGATTGTATTTAGTTCTTTCATTCTTTGTAATTTTATATGTATTTAAAATACATATATAGAGAAATACTAACACAAACTTTCAAACAAATCAAGTCAAAAATTCGTATAACGTCAACTCAAACAAGCTTTATTTTGTGTTCGAAAACAAAGAATTACTAAGTTCGAGGTCGATTAGTTTGTCAACACATTCTATAGAAGGTACTAGTCTATAGTCACACACATTCAAACCGGAAAATTTCTTTAAGATAAATTGGGTTGCTTGACAACAATAAATTAATAAAAACCAAAGAAAATAAAAATAAAGTTGTGTTATAGGAAAGACAAAACATAACAGTAGTAAATAAATAATAGGAAATCTGTAATTCTCATTAATCATAATTTTTATAAATAGCGATTAATTTACAATAAAAAGGAAGCGTGCATTATGGTAATTCTAGAGAAAATGGCACAAATAACCATTTTAATCGACCAAATTTACCTCTTTGAGATTTCTCCCAAGTTTTTCAGGAAGTTACCACCTCCGCAAGAACAATTCCTCAACTTGAGGAGGGGTGTTTTAAAAAAATTGATTTTATTTTTTATTTTTGAACGGCAGATAACACACACACGTTCTCGCCGTATCCGGACATCCGAGGGCAGCACCGACTAATCCGCGGCGACCCGGCCCAGCCCTATGGACTGGATCCGTCCAGGCGCCGACTAAGCCCGGCCCAAGGACCGAACCCGCAACCCATAGACTGGTTGCCCGGAAACCTGGACCCGAGTCGACCCGAAGGTCGACCCAGAGTCTGGGATGCTCCTCATGCGCCCAAAGCTTCCCCCTAGGCTCGAACCTGGGTAGACTGGGATACCATCCACAGTCCCCCCGAGGTGTTACCGAGTTTCAGGTTACCACTCAGGCAAGACATGATTTGTAAAAAAATTGATTTTATGATGCATTCATCTCCATGGGGTACCTCCAAGAGTGCAACGTGCCCTTGTATAACCAAGCATCTCCACAACTATGAAAACCCCACAACTATTAAAACATGTGAGTATCTCCATGGGTCACCTCCAAGGGTGCCCTTGTAACCAAGCCACCTCCGCAAGTAATGGAGGTGCTACTTGCGGACTCAAGTCAGATATTTATTTTTTGGATTTTAGCACCTCCGCAAGTTGAGGTCTTACTCGCGGTGATAGTGATTTTTTAAAAAAGTTGGAAGAGAAATAGCTAAAAGGTAAGTCCAACCAACTGAAATGACTATTTTTGTTAATTTCTCGAAATTCTAATACTTTATAAACTATTCTCTTAATTATTTTCTGTTTGCTGAACACACATGATCACATCAAATGATCCTTCAACAAGTTGTGTTGGTTTAATAAGGTAAAAATTGGTGCGTGGGGCACGTGAAAGGAGAAGAGGCGTGCGATGATGATGAATGGATGGCTTCAGACCACACCATGGCCATGCCGCGCATGCAACCAAAGATGCAAACACTAAAAGATTTTTAATGATATAATATTAATAATTGTATTTGATTTTTAATTTTAAAAAAAAAACATATGTTAAATTTAAGTAAAAATGTTGATATTTTTATCAAGTATATCGCTTTTTTGCCTTTGGTTTTACATGTTATATTCTAATTATCATATATTATTTTTCTTTTTAAAAAACATAATCGTTTTTTAAAGTTGTCTTAACTATATAGATACTTTTTTTTCTTCTTGTTCCAATCTAATTTTAAATTTGATTGGTGTATATAAATGCATCTTTATTTATATATGAATAATTAATAAAACAATAGGTAAACGAAAGTGGGTATGCATATGCATTTTTAAATAATTTTTTTTCAAGAAAATGGTTTATATATGAATCATTTATTCTTAACTTCTCAATCTTTTTTGCTTTTTTTCCAATATTACTTTTTTTAAATGCCAACTAACAAGGGAATTTATGACGTTTGAGTCACAAAAATATGTATTGATTTTTTCGTCAACTAATACATATTTAGGGTAAGACATGGTTTAAAGATAATTATCAAATCATTTATGGTTTTAAATAGTTAAAATTTTAAGGTTTATTTTAACTTATGGCAAAGAACTATTTGTGTCTCAAAAGAGTTAGTAGTTTATATGGTCTTGAACGAGGTTTGGGGCGGGATGAGTCTGGTAACTTTAGAGGCTAAGGTGGCATTTGGAGCAACATCATCTCTCTAGGATCGGTTGTGGATTTCTTTGGAATAGATTTTTCTTGGTCTTTTATTAAAAAACTTTGTCAGGGGTTGTCCATTTCTTTTTGGTTGGATAATTGGTTAGGCAACTGTTGATCCAACTCTCTCATTGATTTGATAACGACCATTTATAATACTTAGTGAAAATTACGTTTAAATTTTGTATGTATAAGTGTTTCACCATCAGCGATTAAATACTGAGTATGTTCAGTATCGCTGATGATTTCTCATGTAAACAGTTAGACGTAATCCCTGAACACAAGTTTCGCGACAAAAGATGTTCACTGCTGAATCGAAGACAAAGTTATTGAACAAATGACAATTCTACTCATGACCTGATGCGGATATCAGCGAAAACAAAACAAGTCTACTCACACGCGAAGAAACCTGAGGAAAAGCTTCAGAAATAGCTGAACTTCTTTCTATCTCTGAGAAGGAAGAGATATTCAGCGATCGATGATCACTTTGCTTATACCTCAAGTCTCTTTTGTCTTATCTATGCACACATAGTACAAATGTCAGAAAAGACATACCTCTGCAACAATTCGTACAACAACTCTGATATCTACATTGTTCATCGTACGGCCAAAAGCATGTCTCCAAAAGTCATACTCATGCAACCAACCAGAGAAGGACGCGTGTAAAGTACTCTGCCATGCATTTAATGCATAAGGTATAAGTAGAAAGATCACAACTCTATCTGAGAGTTGCCTTAAGCCTTCAGCCTTCAATCTTTCTTTAAAATATAGAAACCCTTGTTTTCTATATTCCTTTAATCCTCATTCTCTAATTCTTGTGCAACAATCTTAGTGTTTCTTAAGTTTGTTTAGATTAGGTTCTTACTTAATATTATTTCGCAACAGACTTGTAAATTGTATTTTGATTTATCAATAAACAATTTACTAAACTTAAAAATTTATGTTTGTATTCATCCCCCCCCCCCTCCTTCTACAAACTTGTTAAGCACCTTCGGGACCAACAAGTGGTATCAGATCAGACTGTTTAATCTCATAAACAAGATCTTGCTTTATTCTCTTCCATGTTATTCTCAATATGGCACTAAACACAAACACTAACTACTATGATAATGGTTCTCTCTCAAAACCTCCTCGATTTAGCAGAGATAACTTTGCTCTCTAGAAAAATCGAATGATGCTATTTCTAGAAGGTGTAGATCCCACTATACCTGAATACGTAGCAAATGGTCCTTATGAACCCTTCACCATTATAGCTGCAGTTCCAGCTACTGCCACCACTCCTGGTGTCCCTAAAAGATATGCTATTAAGGAAATAAGACAATGGAGTGATAAAGATAAAAAGAAAGTCGGTTTAGATGCTAAAGCAAAAACCATTATCTCTATGGCTCTACCTGATGAAGCCTTTCATTCCATCATGCATCTAAAAGCTGCTAAAGAGATGTGGGACACTATATATGTTCAATATGAAGGTACCACTGAAATCCAAGAAACCAAAAAGATTAACTTGGTAAGACAATATGAAAGTTTTGTCTATGGTAAGAATGAATCCCTATTTAATGTTCACCAGAGATTTAACTATCTAATCATTGATCTAAGGATTGTTGGTAGGACCTACTCTAACTCTGAGGTCTTAACTAAATTCTTGGAATGTCTTCCTGAAAGTTGTGAAAGTTACTCAATGTGTCTTAAGTTGACAAAAGACTTAAATTCTCTCTCTCTTAGCACCTTGTATGGAATATTGCTCAACTATGAGCAATCAAATCTTCTGAAGAGGAATCTTATAAAAGATTCTAAAGACTCCAAAATCACTCATGTTTCTTTAGTCTCTTTAGAGATCATTCCATCTCAGCGATCTATTCTCACCATCACTAAGTTAGATTCTGACACTGAGGAATTATCAGACACTGATCTTTCAGAGTTTGATGAATCCTTAGCACTCTTGACAAACTCTTTCAAAAGGTTTGCAAGAAAGAGCAATTTCAGAAGAAATAAGTCTCTCTCTATAACTGACAAGCCAAAATCAACCCATATTGATAAGACTACTGCTACTTGCTTTAACTGTGAAAAAGTTGGACATTTTGCAAGTGAATGCAGGTCGAAGAAAGTTTTCAAACCTTCTACCTCCAGGAAAACCATGGATAGCAAATACCTTAATCTAAAAGAGAAATATCAAAAGTTGAAAAACTTCAAGCGAAAAGGAAAAGGTCTTATCGCTGAAGAGCATGACTGGGCTGAATCAGAAAAATCTAGTTCTGATGAAGAAGAAGTTGCTAATCTCTGTCTTATGGCTGAGATTAAAGAAGAAGTGGAAGAACCAACAGGAACTTCCATGAGCTATCACTGAATCCTATTCAGTAAAACCCTTTCAAAACTCCAAAACTTTAATCACTGAATTTCTTCAAGTGGTTAAAAGCTTTTAATAAACAAATGTTATCACTGATATTTCTCTTCAGTGATTCTTTGAAAAGAAAAATTATCTCTGAATTTCTATCAGGATACTTTCTAAAAACGAAACATTTTCTCTCTCCTATAACGTCATTCTAAACGATAATCTATGGCACGTCTTTTTTCTGACACGTTTGTCCGTTGCACTTCATGTCCAATCAACTTCGTGGGACATGTCCGTGTCATGATGACCTCCTTTTACCGCATCAAATTCCTTCTCTCTCGTATAAAAGAAATGTCATTTCTTTCTTTTCCTTTTACCTTCTCAAAAACTTCCAAGGCAAGAAAAGTACTCTCGATGTTCAAGCAATCAAGCAAACAAGCAAATTCCTTAATCTTCAACTCCTCAAGACGTGTAAGTTTTTGTTCTTCATCTTTTTCTTAATAAAAACACATGTTTGATTCTAAAAACTTCTATTGTTTTTGATTCAAAGTGTTTTTCATTCTTAAAATCATTTTCTTTATGATTTTATTCTATGCAAAGACCTTTGGTTTTTAAGACTGTTCCTCTTCTTTCTTTTCATTAAGAACATAATTTGACTCTAAAAACAAACTTATTTTCAAGTTTCTTCCCTCAAAAGGAAACTGGTAAAATACTCAATAATGTTTTTAGACTCTAAACTTTCTATTCCATTCTACTCTTTTCTATTCCATAAATGGCCCAATCTACTCTTGTTGCTTCTAACAATGTCAAATTCGCCCTCGCTGACTCTGAAATTCCCAAGAACAACCATCTGGCAAGGTTGACTTTTGATGCTGAAAAATTCCCTCATCTAATTGAAGCTGCCAACTTTCTGAAGCAATCTTGCCTCTCCTATGCACTACAAGTGGATCCCAAGCCCAGCAAGGCTCTTCTTCAGCAATTCTGGTTCACTGTTGACAAGGAATCAGTGGTCAACAAGAAAGGTGAACTCATACCTGCCATCTCCTTCACTACTCAACATGGCCCAGGGAACATCACTGTACTGGTTGTTCACACAGCACTACGATTCCCTTCCAAGACTCCAAAAGGCTTCGACCCTCTACCCTCTGACGCTGAACTGATTCAGTTTCTGGATCACATGGAGTATCAGTGGGACAACAAGCCTCACACCACCATTCCAAACAAGAAGCTGACAAAGATCCTGAAAGCGAACATGCCTTCAAAGATGAACTACATCTTCACTCACATTATTCAAAGCATGAGTGGAAAGATTGGATCGCTGGACCAAGCCAGCAAAGTCCAACTTCAGATGGGCTACTCGATGTTGGCTGGCAAGCACTTCGACTACGCCGGAGCCATCTTTGATGATCTGATGTCAAAGATTGAGAGACCTGAACGGGACACAAAGATTCCCTACGTCCGACTCATCTCTGCTATTCTTCACTTCTTCCTCATAGAGAAGTACACCACTAAAGGTGACTGCAACTTCTCAAAAGTTGGTCCCCGTGTCCTCGAAGTGAAGCCTGCTGAAAACGAGGTAAGTCTTCAGACCTTACGCCTCCGTCTCTCCTCCACATCTTCTACTTTAGTGGTCACGCCGATGATTCATTCATTAGCTATCCCTACCACTACCACCCCTCTCAAAAGACAATCATCAGCTCTTCCTGGCTTCTCTAAAAAGGCCAAGAAGACTAAGGAGTCAACCCCCTCGCTGAAAGAACCTAAGGTGGTCTCTCAACAGACTACCTTGGATGATTTTGTGGGTCGCTCCTCCACATCAGCAACCACCACAACCGTACCAGTGACTAAAATCGCTATTTCACCACCGGTGATCCATCCAACTCCTCCAGTTTCTCAAACAGCTGAGGTAATTACTATAATCACTAGTGCTTCTCCTTCTATCCTTATTACTTATCCTTCTATTTCTTTGGTCCCTAACCCTTCATTTTTACAGCAGCCAGCTTCTGTCGCTGCTAATACAGGACCTGTTGTTGTTCAAACATCCCAGCCCTTCTCTTAATTTGAGGGGGACTTAAACTTTTTCAACATGTTTGACACCTCAGATAAACCCAAAACCATATACACTTCTCCCACCTCTCTAAATAAGCCTGAGCATAATTTCTCTCAACTATTAACTTCTATTTTAGGTCCTAATTTGGGTACAATTGACTCCCACATCAACAAGCTTGCTGAAAAGGTAGACAGTCTTGTTGCCTCTCTCAATACCAACACCACTGCCGTCAATCAGGCCAATGAAGATCTGAAGGCTTTATCCTCAGCAACTACTACCAAAGTTGATGTTGCTCAGCTGAACTCACTTTAACGAGAGATCAACCAACTGAAGGACAACATGGCCCGCAATACAACTCAACTTCAGTTTCTCATAAGGTTGAAGACTCTGAACCTTTAGCCATGATGATGTGATTTTGAATGTAGGTTTATGAGAATACTAGCTCTGATACCACTTGTCAGGATCGAATTCTCAACAAGAATTATAAACACTCAGAAACAATATTAAAGAAGTTGCGGAAAAACACTTTAATATTCGATAAACAGAAAAAAACAGTATGAATCACAACTTGCAAACTTTACTTAATGATTCAAGTTACAAACTTTTCACTCACAACCTCAATCTTGAAGAACAGGCTCTTACAAGACGAATTCTACTTCTCTAGAATTAGGAACGATGCCATGAGGTTGATTTTCTCTCTAGAACAAAAACTTAGAATTATTCTCACAAAAGTTACTTTTCTATTCTAAACAAATCTATACATATACTTTGAGATCCTCTGGCAGTACTAACTCTGAACTAGCAGTACTAAACTTGTTGAGCAGCATTAATCTGCAACTAGCAGTATTAACCTCAGAAGTACTAACTATTTTCTTCTAGCAGCATTAACTTTACTTGTGTTGTACTTGTACAATTCTTCAGTTCCCAACAATCTCCCCTAACTTGACTTTTAGGAAGAGAAGTCAAGTTCTTCAGATCTGATCTTCAAGATGCTTTCAACACCTCACATTCAGTTGCCCAAATTTGGATCTAGGCCCAGACTTTGATTGATAGTTCTTCTCACCACAATTCTGGCCATTTATGAATCCTTAGTACATACTAGCTTAGCTTTCAACATCCCTTCAAGTTTCTGCTTACTATGATCATATATTTTGTCAACTAGGTAGTATTCATGATAACATTTATCAATTGTAATCATGTACACACCACAGTTTTCAAAGAGTATCCAATGATCAATCTTTTTGAACAGATACTCATGATGAAGATCTTTAATCCTATGCACCACCTTCTCTGGATCAAACATCATACATAAGTATTCCATTGCTACTTTGAGAAGATTTTCTTCAGTACCTTTCAACACAGGCTCATAGAGTTTCATTCCCACTTTATACATTTCCTCTATGTCTGCTCTTGAACAACCTCTGATTACTCTCCCCCATGTTGAATATGCTTCAAATGCACCACCATTTCTTTTGAGTCTAAAGAAATCCTTTCCATTGTCTCTTAGAATATCCCAAAAGATGATCTCTGGAGCCTTCATGGAGATTGGGACAGCCTGAACTGGTTCTAGAATTGTCATATACATCCCCACATGCTCATCTGATTGCTCTTTGTACTGTTCTGAGTTCTGCACAGGTTATGCTGAAGTTGTGACTGAAGGTTCTGCTTCAGTTTCTACTCTTTCTTCCACTCTTGGCCTTTTAGACTGCTTTTTGGAAGCAATTGTCTTCACCCTCTTTGCAGATTTAACTTCTATATCAGCATTCTCTTGTTCTTCCTTCATTTTTTCAGCATTGTCCTTTGAAGGTGTGGTCTCCTCAGGGAATGGTTGTTGAATATTTTAGGTCATGCCTCTCCTTCATTCTTCTTTCAGCCTCTTCCCTTTGAGATGAGTCCCCTTGAAGCTTGGCCATTTCTTTCTTGTACAGCTCCTCAACCATGCTGTATGCCATGTTGGTAAACATTTCCCCTTTGACACCAATTCCACCTCTCAGAAAGTTAATCATTCTTCTTCTTTCCTGATTGACCAAAAAGGTCTTGGAAGGTTGTATTTTCTGCTTCATTACTGGCATTCTTTGTTTAGAAACTTTCACAGAACTTTTCTTGGCTTCAGCTGCTGCTTTTAAACTCTCTTGATACTCAGCATTTAGTTTTATGGCCGTTATCTTTGCAAGTTCTCTATCTGTTTCAGTTTGAATTTGTTCCTCCTTTTCCATCTGATCTTGAAGCTGCTTTGCTATTTCCTCATCCATTTCAATCTGAGACTTTTTCTTTGAGGGCAGTTCAGTTTCAACAACCTTTTCCTTTCCCTTTCCCTTTGTATCTTTCAAAGTTGCTTTACTTGATTCTTTTCTTTTCTTTGAGACTCCTCCTTCATTAATAACCTCTCCCTTGGCCTTTTGACTAGCCTTAGGAGTGTCATTCTTGGCTTTAACCAATGTCTCTGCAATCTCCAGTTCCTCTACAGAGAGCCCTGTTACTGCTTCTTCTGTTTCTGCTGCTTCTTTTGTTTCAGCAGCATTAACTGTTTCTGCTGTTTCAGCAGCATTAACATTTGCTGCTGCTTGATCAAATTCTGTTTCTGCCTCTATTGCATCCTCTATCTCCCCCTCAACTTCAACTCTCTTTTCAGCTGAACTTTCTTTTTCTGTTTCCTTTTCTTGCTTCTCCCCCTTGTTGGAAGCATCTTGAGCATTGTTCCTCTTCTTTAGTACAAACTGCTTTCTCCTCTTCTGTTGCATCAACCTTGTCACCATTTTCTTTAGCTTGGCAATCTGTACTTGTTGGGACAGAACTATGAGTTTAAGCTCTTCTATATCTTTGCCCTATTTGAGTACATCCATGTTGATGTTTCCCATGGTTTCCATCAATTCATAATAGTTATATCTGTCCTCACCTTCTCCAGAAGTGTTACCCTCTTTTGAAGGATCATTGGATCTTTTTGTAGTGGAAGTCTTCTGCCTAGCAGAAGCACTATCCACCCCCTTGGTTTCTTGGCACCTGGGACCTTTGGATGATTGCTCACCCAAAGTTGTCATGGGGAAGGTCTTATGTATGTTACCACTGACCTCCTCTGTGCTAGCAGGAGTAGTGGCAGCCTTAGCACCCATATGCTCAACCTCCACCTCAGTGAGCACCTCCTTGGGGTTGGGAGACGCCCCTATGGTTTCCCTGTGGATATTCTCTAAAGGAGAATTCTCCCTTAGAGGGCTTAAAGGCTTAGTGGGTGATGGTACAAGAAGGGAAGGAGCCTTCTTTACCTGTTTCCTTGTATAAGTTTGGGTAATTGGAGAAGTGGGCTTATGAAGTAGGGACTGTGGGATAGATATAGATTGGGAAGGTTGGGATTGGCTAGCAGTGGGATGGTCTAATGAGGGCCTTGACCCTGCTGCCATACCTTCTTCAGTGTGGGACACCACCATCATTGTAGAGAACAATGGGGTGTCAACTCCTTCCGAGTCCAGAGGGGATCTTTTCATGTTTGAAAAGACCTTACCTTTGGGGATTTTTGGTACATATACCCCATCAAAATGAGGTATATCCGTCAATTCATGGGTTATTACTTCTTGTACAAACCTGTGGTACTTATAAAAACTCTTTTTACTTCCCAGGTTTGAGACAAGATAATTAAAAAGCATTTGAGAAAAATTGTACTTTCTGGCAGTGGCCAAGCACACCAAAGCATAAGCAATGGTGCTACTGAACTCACTCCATCCAATAGTCTTTTTAGAGATACAATGCATAAGGGTATGGACAAAGAAACACCATTAGGGTGAAAATTTAGCTTTTGAGAACTTGAACACACCCAATGGGCCTCTATACCCCATTCTTGTAAGAGTTGAGAATAATTCCTCATTAGGAATAGAGGTTAGACCTGCAGCATCGTCTAGATGTAGACAGATGCGTATGACCTCTTTAGTAACTGTTAGGGGTTTTTCACATACCCTTGTCTTGATCATTTGGACACCATCTTCAGTAACAATGGTGGCATTAGCCCAAAATTGCCTTTGATGCTCTATGTAGATAGTTGGTGACACAGTGAGAGCATGGGCAATGTGGCTTGACCTGAGAAAGTCCATAATTTGGTGGAATCCATCGGCTTGTTTCGGCTTCTTTAGCATCGCAATCTCGTTGTGCTCGTCAATGAAGTTCATGGATGCCATTGAACTTGAGTATGCTAGACTGAAACACTTGTTCTTTGAGAGAAAAAGGATTAGAGAGCAGATGAACAGTATACAAAGAGTCGTTATGATCTTTTAGGCGGGCAAAGGGTATTTATAGTATACGGGACATAAGCAGTATTAACCTAGAGCAGTATTAACTAATAGCAGTATTAACTGAGAGCAGTATTAACTAACTAGCAGTATTAACTGAGAGCAGTATTAACTACTAGAAGTATTAACTAACTAGCAGTATTAACTGAGAGCAGTATTAACCACTAGCAGTATTAACTAACTAGCAGTATTAACTGAGAGCAGTATTAACTAACTAGCAGTATTAACTGAGAGCAGTATTAACCACTAGCAGTATTAACTGTGCACTGGCAGTATTAATTACACTTACTCTTTTTGACACCATCCTTTTACTCATACTATTTACTACTTTGTTCATTCCCTGATCCATTTCTTCTTGATCCTACATGATCATCACTTCCTCTGGAGTGCTACTAACTTCAACCTGAAACACTTAAACACACAGGTTAGTAGCATCATGCTCAATGAAATCTTCCAAAGTCAACTTACCTTTTAACTCATGCCTTGAGCATTTATTATACTTCCTTCTGAATCAAATGCAACATGTCTTCCATCAAATCTTTTGAAGATTCTGAAGGTAGTCCATGTTACTTGTTGTATGCCAAGAGCAACAACTATCTGCATTCCAAATGCTCTTCCTCTTGAGCTTTTGGTTGCCCTGCACACTTGATAAATCAGTTAGTCTTGGAGGGAACCCAAGCCAAAGTGGTCTTGGGTTGTCCTTTCTCATCAATATAATCTGTAAGTTTAGTCTGGATGAGTTGTTTAGGAATCTCATGGCTGGAATACTTTGTCAAGATTATAGCATTACTACTAGATGTAGCACTAGCCTTGTTAGCAGTACTAACTTGGTTAGCAGTACTAACTTGGTTAGCAGCACTATTTCTGTTAGCAGTGCTATCTGGGATAGCAGTACTATCTGGGATAGCAGTACTAACAGGTTTCTTTACAATTGGAACCCAAACCTGAACAAAGTTGTTTGCTTTCTTTGTCTTTAAATTACTCCTTGGCTTATTTGGAGTATTTTTCTTTATATTAGCAAACTTGTTCTGAGCATGAAACTTTTTAGGTGCTCTTTTCTCAGCCATTTGATTCCTTCTTTGATTCCTATAACCAGAAGAGTTTTGTGGTTGTCTTTGAAAAGTGACTCTTTGGTTAATAGGATTGAAATAACAGTATTTGGCAAGATGATTAAATTTGCCACAGATAAAACAAGGTTTTGGTCTATTGATTTTACTCAGATCAACCCCTTGTTTTTGTGCCCACTGATTATTCCAGTTTCTCTGATTTCCCCTTGGTTTATCATGTTTTTGGGGCTCAGATTTATTGCATGTACACTATTTGCAAGGGACAGGATTCACAACTGTGGTCTGTTTGTAATGGACCTTACCAGACTTTCCCTCTTTCTTCTCTATGTCCTTAGATTTGACCCAAGTTTTTCCACATCCCTCATTGGTGATAATGTGATTTTCTAGGGGAATCTCACCACTCACAGTGTTCTCCTTACTATTATCATTAGAGTACTCTTCTTCAGAGCCTGTTTCAACCACCACTTTGTCTAATGGATCTACCTTAGTGGCTTCATCAGACAATTCCTTCCTATTCTTGGTCTCTAGCAAGTCTGATATAGGAGGGATGTAATTGTTGTTGTATGGTGGTGGTGTGGTGTTATAGCCTATTCCTCTTCTAAGTTTGTCATGGATTTGAGTTTGGAGCAAAGAGTCCATTGCTTTAGAAGCATTGTAAAATTTCTCAATATCCAGCTTGGCTTTCTTAAACTCACTCTTTATCTTTTCATTCTCCTCTTTGGATTTGGTCAGTTTAAGTTCTAGGTCATTCTTCTCCCACTTCCAGTAGTTTGTGTCATAGGAATGTTGAAGCTCATTGGCTTGAAAACTCTTAATCTGTTCTTCAAACCTCTCAACAATCCTAACATAATCTTTTATGTCCTTTTCTAATCTCTTCAGGTCATCACTCATTTTCTGATTGTGATCCCTGTACCTTTTAACAGTTTCAATACAGGATTTAGAACAAAGATTGGATGTTACCTCTGTAGGAATTTCTGAGCTTGAAGACTCTGAACCTTTAGCCATGATGATGTGATTTTGAATGTAGGTTTCTGAGAATACTAGCTCTGATACCACTTGTCAGGATCGAATTCTCAACAAGAATTATAAACACTCAGAAACAATATTAAAGAAGTTGCGGAAAAACACTTTAATATTCGATAAACAGAAAAAAACAGTATGAATCACAACTTGCAAACTTTACTTAATGATTCAAGTTACAAGCTTTTCACTCACAACCTCAATCTTGAAGAACATGCTCTTACAAGACGAATTCTACTTCTCTAGAATTAGGAACGATGCCTTGAGGTTGATTTTCTCTCTAGAACAAAAAACTTAGAATTATTCTCACAAAAGTTACTTTTCTATTCTAAACAAATCTATACATATATTGAAGATAAAAGATAATTACTAAACATAAAAAGATCTTCAAAATAATCTTCATAATTATCTTCAAGCTTTCCATGTTTATCTCCAGACGCGATCTCTTCAACATTATCTTCAAATTATCTCAGAAGCAGCATTAATCACCTTGGAAGTATTAACTGAGTCTTGGCAGTATTAACTACTAAGCAGCACTAACCACTAGCAGTACTAACTTGCTAAGCAGTACTAACTTTGTTCAAGCAGCACTAACTTTGACTAGCAGTATTAATTCTACTAGAAGTAGTAATACCTAGCAGTATTAACTTTGAGATCCTCTGGCAGTACTAACTCTGAACTAGCAGTACTAAACTTGTTGAGCAGCATTAATCTGCAACTAGCAGTATTAACCTCAGAAGTACTAACTATTTTCTTCTAGCAGCATTAACTTTACTTGTGCTGTACTTGTACAATTCTTCAGTTCCCAACATAGGCCATGTTGATCACTTGACGAGTGAAGTCAGGAACCTCACTAGCAAACTTGAAACTGCCAATCAACTCCTCTCACAAATTCTGTCAACCTTGAAGGAACCAGCTCCCGCTCCCACTCCTTCATTTACTGAGAATGACCGAGTGTCTCTAAATGTCGCTGTCGAATTCATTCATGAGGCCACTTCGTTAATTCCAGAGATCGAAGGACGTCTGGATAAGCTGGAGGTTGATGCCCGCAAGAACCTAATCGTTGATGATGTTGATGTTGCTACTGACGCTGTCCTCCCCCGTGATGATGACAAAGAGGTGTAGAAGACAAATGAAGAAAACAAAGTTGTTGGAGCTAAGGTAGCTGCAGAAGAATCTCTTTCCCTCGCTAAAAGAGAGATCGTTGATGAGCCTCCCTCTCAAGATGAGGGGGAGAAGATAATTGAAGATCAGGTCCCTCCTCCTTCTCAGATTTTAGAAGAAGAAGAGGATGAAGAAGAAGAAGACGAGGAAGGCCTTGATCTTCAAGATCAAGAACATGATGACGCAACTGATGGATTTTTATTGGATTTTCATTAAAAAGCAAGCTAACTTCCCCGATACCTACAGTCAGGGTATGGAGCCAGCGTCGTTCATTTGGCATACTTCCTTGGGTCACTACTCCCAAGGAAGCGAGACCAGATAGGGTGTAGTCTTTTAATTCCTCCCCTTCCGATATCTCAATCATAGCCTTCTTGTCTGTAGCCGTCGAGTTTCGCTGTGGGATACCGAGTCGGGATAAGACTACCTAACCTTATGTACTCGGTGAATGCTATTCCTCGTCGGGTTCTTGTTCCTGACGCAAGAACCTTTAAGCTACAGTTTCTATGATCACATACGCAAATACAAAACACGATAAATAAACTCAATAACTATATGCCTTTAAAGTTTTGTTTTATAAGAATTCATAGGTAACTTACGTAAATCTGAAAGATGAGATTAAGTAGTTCTTTTGTGCTCCCCCCTTTGGGAGGGGGAGCTCCAAAAAGAACAAAGAAAAAAGAGTGCTTCTCGGGGAGGAGCACGATATGTAGCTAACTAGAAACAGCAGGAAGCAGCACTAATAAGCCTGTGTCCTTACCGGTTTCTTGCTTTGATATAGCTGGAGTTGATGCTTCATGTAAGAATAACAAGACAGTCATTGCTAACAACAGTTGCAGCTAAAACAACCCGACATTTCCTCTCCTTTCGGAGGGAAATGAGATAAGGGTTGACCTTCTTATATCTAGCTAGTCTGATAACAACCCTACATTGATGACCGAAGGGAGGTCAATGAGATGATGATGATGATGATGAAGACCCCTCTCTTTGGTTTTCAGCAACATCTGCGCCTCTGACCAAAGGCGTTGTCATCAATGAAGCAGGGGGAGACAAAAGGATAGTGCTCCAGTTTCCTCCTCTCAAGGCAAGAAGAAGGGGATCGTTGTCGAAGGAAACTTGAAGTTACTATCACCATCTGAGGGGGAGCAATCCTCTCAGATATGCCTCTCCATTGTCCCTCTCTCCTTCTATTCCTACCAATCACCCATTCATTCTAAACCTTTATCTTTCTCTTCCTATATTATACACTAACTCCCTGATATTTTTGCTCAAACAATTATCTCCCCTGCTTAAGGGAACCAAATCTTTGCAAATAATCCCAGCTATCATAGTTGATGAACAAATAATCCCAACCTCCTTCAATGAGGTTGATGAACAAGAGGAAGAAGAAGATGAACCCCTGAACCATCCAGGAAGGCCCTCTCGACCACCTCAATGGTCAGAGGATGAACTAAAAAGAAGAAAATAGATGATTTCTCATCTAGAGAGTCAGCGATTAACGATACCTCCTCAGTCTCTACTAGAAGAACTCAACTTTCTCTCCGAAGCTGAATATGAAGAATCTGTCAGAACTGAAAGACTGGTCATTGAATGCCGAAAATATGCTGACCTAGCTCTCAAGGTACATGCGTCCATGTTTAAAGACGACAAGATGAAAGAGAATGCAGTTGTAGTTCAAGTTGCTATATTGAAAGAGATTGAAGAGGAGTGCTCAAAAGAAAAAGAGGTCAGTGATAAAAGTTTAGACTAGTGCAAACAAAAGATAGACTATCGCTCTGACCCAATGAAGATCGTCGTTGTTACTATTTCTGGGAGAAAGAAGAAGGACCGAACATCAGTGACTATGGAGATAACCAGAGAGGATGGAATCTCAAAAGCAATGTTCCTATCAAGGCTTGAACACTTTGGTTACGTTGAATGGCTAGAGTTCAAGGAAGCACTGAAGAAATCAAAGTTAACGTATAAAGGTTATGTTGAAGGTCTCGTTGGAGATCTAATCAACAGAGTCGCTACAATATTGAAAGTGCCTTCAGCTCTTCCACCAAAGCCAAAGCAAATCAAAAGAAAGCTTGCCTTCTCCTCCTCTGATAATGTCGAAGTGATCAAGAACGACACCTCCATCAAATTCTCAAAAGAAGCATTGTTCGGGCCTCCTCCTGATCTCTCAGTTCTTGATCTATTTCTGCCTCTTGGTGGTCCATTCATCCCAGGGCAAGTTTTGAAGAACCCTTTTGGAATCTTCTTCAGAGATGATGAAGATCAACTCAGGTTCCAAAGAGTCTCTGAAATTCCCCTATGCCCTCTAAATCATCTCAAGGACCTTCTATGCTTATGGTGTACTTATTCTCCCTCAACTGAACCGATCAAAACTCTCATTCGACAAGAATCAGCTAATCGAAGACAAAAAGGAGAAGAAGTACCAGATTCTATGATCAAGGTTCTGAAGTCTTGTTTAGATAACTGATAGATTCTCTTTTTCTTGTAATCTATTAGTTAGACTTACAGTAGTTAGATCTTCACTTGTACTTATAATTTTCATATCTTTTCTTGTAATTCTTTCCTTGAATTAATGAAAATTTCAGTGAAGTACTTAACTCTATCAGTACTGTAAAAGATCCCTCAAAATAGTAATTAGGACATGTATGTTATGAGTCATGATTATCCTTTATTTTGACTTAAGTAATTTTCCTCATAGTTGCTTTGTTATCATCAAATAAGGGAGATTGTTGATCCAACTCTCTCAGTGATTTGATAATGACCCTTTATAATACTTAGTGAAAATTACGTTTAAATTCTGTATGTATAAGTGTTTCACCATCAGCGATTAAATACTGAGTATGTTCAGTATCGCTGATGATTTCTCATGTAAACAGTTAGACGTAATCCTTGAAGACAAGTTTCGCGACAAAAGATGTTCACTGTTGAATCGAAGACAAAGCTGCTGAACAAAGGACAAGTCTACTCATGACCTGATCCGGATATCAGCGAAAACAAAACAAGTCTACTCACACATGAAGAAACCTAAGGAAAAGCTTCAGCGATCGCTGAACTTCTTTCTATTTCTGAGAAGGAAGAGATATTCAGCGATCGATGATCACTTTGCTTATACCTCAAGTCTCTTTTGTCTTATCTATACACACATAGTACGAATGTCAGAAAAGACATACCTCTGCAATAATTCGTACAACAACTCTGATATCTACACTATTCGTCATTCGGCCAAAAGCATGTCTCCAAAAGTCAGACTCATGCAACCAACCAGAGAAGGACACGTGTAAAGTACCCTGCCATGCATTTAATGCATAAGGTATAAATAGAAAGATCACAACTCTATCTGAGAGTTTCCTTAAGCCTTCAGCCTTCAATCCTTTTGTAAAATATAGAAACCCTTGTTTTCTATATTCTCTTAATCCCCATTCTTTAATTCTTGTGCAACCATCTTAGTGTTTCTTAAGTTTGTTTAGATTAGGTTCTTACTTAATCTTATTCCGCAATAGACTTGTAAATTGTATTTTGATTTATCAATAAATAATTTATTAAACTTAAAAATTAGTGTTTGTATTCAACCCCCCTTCTACAAACTTGTTAAGCACCTTCGGGACCAACAACAACTTTCGTTTATGTGATCGTTTCCCGCGGTTGTATTTAAAAACAATTCAAGTTTCTCCTCGTCACCATAAACCCTACTCAAGATCTGGTCAAACTCAAATTGTATATCATTGGTCAACCAATCGGACCGTTCATTGTGCCTGGGCTAGATATGTCGAGTTCGAAGTACATCCAACGAGATAACACCCCTCATCCATTGCCTATTAACATACTGTCTAGGAATCTCTTCAGCATCTATGTTGAACAAAACACTAAATATGTGGCAACAAAAATGCCAAAGTACTCATACATTTGACACGAACACGACAATGATCCATCATGATCCATAAGAACAACCTGAAAATCAATAACCCAACCATGACACATGATTATATTGACATATATAAATCTACTTGACATTAATAACAATATGAAGGGAGTTTGCATCTACAATAAGAAGTGGGTTTGCATCTTCAAACAAGCATGAGGGACAAATTGCTTATGATTATATATTTGGGATGATAAACAAACTTACCAACTTAAAATAATAAAAATATTAAAACTCGTGTACCTTAAACTCCACCTTGGTTTAAATGATTTATCCTTCTGCCTTATGGTGAAAATATGTCGCCTATCATCAACCTCAACATTTCACTGAGCAAAGTACCGATCTCCTTTATGAATTTCCTTTTGAACATCAAAAAAACAGTCCTGGTATAAACCATAGCAGCATGCCGCTCGATCAACCTCTCAGTTTTGAAATCAAGAATGGTGGTGTTGGCCAAGTGTTCATCGGTTCGTTGCCTATTTCTTTGTTTGTCCATTGTAGTGTCATGAGCTAAAATAAACTTCAACAAATTGTTACCATGATGTGAAAAACTTTTGAAAAAAGAATCCAAACTCTCAAACCGCGATGTAGTCTTCATTAGACCACATATAGGTAAATCCTTGAAGTAGCCGGGAATCCACTTAAATCGAATGTTAAAAACCTCAGAGAGCCAAGGGCGATCTGACAAATTAAATTTGTCCATTAAAGCAATCCATTTAACCTCAAAATTTTGTGGGCCCAAATTTACACTCCAAACAAGTTTCACTAACCGCTTCCTGAAATATGTGTTTAGCAACAGATCGTTGTTAATCTGCATAAAAGCATGAATGATTAATTATAACAACGTCCATAATGTAAAATGAACGAAATCCAAAAACAAGTGTAATCCATACCCTGATAGGCAACTTAGCCATTATGTGCCACATACAAAATCTAAGGTTCACTTCCTTAAACACAATCGGGAGTGCCTCTCTAATTGCAGTGTCTTGATCAGTCAAGACAAGGTTTGGTTGAACGCCATGCACTTTTAAAAATGCTTCCAACAACCAGGTGTACGATGGAAGCTTTTTATCACATAACACACCCGAACCCAACAACAACGGAATGCCTGTTGTTATCAATCGCAAGAAATGGTACAAAAGTCATGCAATGCCTGCACTCAACATTCTAATCAGTAATGGGTTCAAATGTTTGGAAAAACTATATAATAAATATATATAACGAACTCATATTACTTGTTTGACTGATACGTCGCGTCAAATGAAATAAAATGACCAAACTCAGCATAGTTGACCTCGATAGCTCATCAGCCCAAAATAGTCCCTGGAGTTTTCCATCAGATACTTTAAACTCGAATGCAAAGTTAGTCCCGTTTAAGACGTGTTCATTAAACATGTTCACTACCATTTGAACATCACCATCCCTAACAAATGAATCAAAATCCTTTTAAAATTCTTATAGTTGGTATAACTACATCCAACCTCCTAACCACCCTTCAAGCAAACTTGCAGTTGGTGGGCCTTAGTTGCACCAATATTCACTCTAGAAGCACGATGTATTATCCTTTTATCCGAGAACTTCATCTGCCTTCTATTTCGAGATAACATCCTATCATTCTCGTCATAGAGTGGGTGATTGTGGTCGGGATTGAAATGGTACAACTTAAATAACGAGGTACCCTTAACCCTACAAAATTGAACTTGTGCTTTACATCCAGTAACTTTGAAATTTGAGTTACGAAGGACCTTTAGATGTTGACCAAGATTGGTGTTGTCAACGGAACGTTTGTTAGGTAAACCATGTCTATGACATACCATATATTTGATCCTAACAGATTTGTCCTTGAATGTATTTTCAGTTGATCGCCTTATATCAAACCCTGCATAGTCAACATACTTCCTATACATATCAATGCAATGCCCTATTGTTTGAAACAATGATCCAACCACGAGTACAAGCCCTTCCGGAACATTCGGTACCACGTTAATCAGGTATTGAATCGTTCCTTCAAGCTTATCACATAACTACTAGACAGTTCAAACCTTCCAGAAATGTTATCCACTTGATTGTCGTTTCTACACAAATAAATCAAAATATAGTACACCCTATCATGAAAAATTAACATAAACATAAAGTAGTATAAGAAATTCTTAAATTATATATCCCAATTACGAAACTCTTATGATTAGAACTAAAATTATGATGTCAACATCAATGTACCAAGCAATGATCACGAGTGATCTTATTAATACTACATTCACTTGAAAATAAATAGAAAGTGACCTAGACTTAAAAAAACACAGCTACTGTTATAATGTAATTTACAATACCATGTAACTCTAATGGTGTTTAACAATCATTGGACTATTGAAACATTTTTTTATAACAACTATTACCAATCTGGAAGAAATTAAATAATGGCATGTCAAGAAGACATAAAACAATTTTACCTTCAACATCTTCTAACACTTCATCAACAATACAAGTGTTGTTCATGGCCGAGCTCACTTCTTTGTCTCCAATGTTGACATCATTTGAAGGAATGAACTCCATGGTCGGTTCAATCATAACCTCCGTGCTCGGTTCCATCAAAGCCTCCATGGTCGAGACTGATAGGGTGTTACCATCAACCACAATCAATTCTATGATAGACTCCATGGACGAAGATATAAAAAGCTTGAAATATCTAACCCTTTTCTTCAATTTGATCTAGGATTTTTCACCTTCGTCTAATGGAATCACACAACTTTGCAACAAAATCGGGGAATAGTTGGAAATCAATATACGATTCATTTCAATTTGGATTTGGATTCAATTTGGATTGGGATGAAATTGAGATCGCATGAATTTAGGATAGTGATATACTATCCTAAATTCTTCAGAGTGAAATATGTCGTTTATACCCTTTTTAAAATACTTTTTTTTTATTAAAACTAGAAGCGTACTCGCGCAATGCAACGAGATACATCACGATTTTAATGTTTCATTTAATTTTTTTTGTTTTTTTGTCGATTTACAGTACGATTTTGGATGGTTTTGAGAATGTGATAATTTTTTTTTATAAATTAGTTTAATTTAGGCTTAATAATATAATGTTTTTTATATAAAAAAATAAGTATTTTGTTAGAATTCAATGATTATCTTATATATTTTAATGACATCTAGAAAAAATAACCAATTATATATTTAATAATATAATTAAAACAAATTTATAGTAATATAATATATTAATTAATAGTGATACATGGAAATGTCTGCATAAAAGGAAGACTCTGCACATATTAAATTGGTGGGTGTTAGAAGTCTACAGTAGTAATATGTATCTTGTGCTTTGATACTTGTAAATTAAGAGATTTTTAAAATCTTGCATAAAATGATGGTACCTTATGCCTAATAATTTGTATTTAAGAGTTTTTTATCCGTGATTTATAATATAGTATAGATATAGATAAACAATTAGTAATTTCTTAATTATGATTGGTCCAAAATTGTCCATTTGATATTTTAAATTGATGTCATTCTCGTATGATCCTCAAATTAAAATTAAGGAATTGGAAGAAATAACAAAATACCCCTCTTTACCGAATAAATTTGTTAACTGGGTTGGTGATCAATGAATACTTTTAGAGCATAATATGAAATATAAGGATGATTTCTTAACTTATCAAACATTAGGGACATGTTTGTTGGCAACTTAATGAGATTAATTGGTTGGTTATACATAACTGTTTGGTAGTGGTTTAAATAGACCTGACAAAAAATGACATGACACGCTAACCTGACATGAACTCGACACGAAATAAACAGGTTTGGGTAATAAACGGGTTGACACGACACGAAAATTAAACGGGTAAGGTCAGGGTCCAAAATTTCAACTCAAAAATGACCCGAATAACCCATTTTATATATATATATATATATATATATAGAGAGAGAGAGAGAGAGAGAGGGAGGGAGGATCATGCGAGAAGCAAACTAATTTGCGAGAAGGCGAGAAGAAATGTGGGCCACATAATTTATTAATTAAAAAACTATAAATAAAAAATAAAAATAGTTTTAGAAATTAGGATAATTATCATTTTAAATTGGATAAATCCTTAAAATTTTCATTATATCTTTTAGATTTATTTATTTTTTAATTTCAATTATTTATTAATTTATTTATTATTTTTTTTTCTAAATATACTTTTAATAAAAAAAAAATTCACAATTTTAACCAAATATCACATGTGATATCATTATATGAATATTTATGCATATCACATATCATATTATCACATGTGATAATTGTATATATTTTAGTTAATCATATGTGATTATGTATACTTCTATTTATAGATCTTTTTGTGATGTAAATATTATCACATGTGATAATTGTATATATTTTAGTTAATCATATGTGATTATGTATACTTCTATTTATAGATCTTTTTGTGATGTAAATATTATCACATTTGATAATTGTATATGTTTTAGTTAATCATATGTGATTATATATATTTATATTTATAGATTTTTTGTGATGTCAATATTATCAAATGTGATTATGCGTCATTTATATTCAGACATATATTATCATATGTGATATTTACAAAAATCCACCTAGTGGGATCATATGTGATACATAATAATATATCACATGTTAAACGACCTTAATCACATGTGATTCAAAACGTAAATCTATAAAATAGACAAAAAAATGGTGAAATAAATAATGAATTAGTTATGGATATCACATGTGATTTTTGATGAAAATTATGATTTTATCTAGAAAATAATATTATAAATTTGATAAAAAAATTATGAATTTATTAAAATTAAAAAATAAATAAATTTAAAAGATATTATGAGATTTTTAAGTTTTTATCCAATTCAAATTGTAAATTATCCTATTTTTTTAAAAATTTATTTATGCTATTTTTTAATTAATAAATTATGTGGCTCATATTCCTTCTCGTCTTCTCGCAAATTGACTACCTTCTTGTTTGGAGCTATCCGTATATATATATATATATGTAATATATTATAAGTTTTTTTTAATGCTTTGGATTTTTAATATTTTAGATTTGGTTAGAACTTATAAGTTTGAACTATAAATTTTGGATTTCTAATGATTTCATTTGAATTTTGGATTTGTATTTTTTTGTGAATTTTCGATTTTTAATTTTTAGTTTTATAAATATTAAACGGGTTAAGCGGGTCGTGTTGGGTTAGGCGGGTCGGGTTAGGTTTGAGATGTTCTGACCCGGTCGGGTTAGGGGTTAGACAATCTCAACCCGTTTAACTTTGAACCCGACACGACACGTTCGCTAGGTCTAGGCTTAATGATATAGAAAGTAACTTATTCAGTAAGCTTCTAAGGAGAGGCTTAATACAAATAGCCAATTTTTTCCAAACCTACCTCTCCTGATTAAAAAACATGATTTTTCCATCTATATGAAAAAATCATCCCAAACAAAAATCTTCCCAATCTATACAAACAGATTGATCCACGCAGACATCTTTATCCATACAGGAATTAGGGTCTGTTTGACAGTTGCTGAATGGTTTAATACATAATGATTAAGTGGTTAGAATGATTAATAGACTCTTGTGATATAATGCAAAATGATATATGGTTGTTTGGTAATTGTTTATAGAATGAAATCGGGTCGCTGAATGGTTAAGGGAGGCCCAAGATACAAAATCATTCTGAGGATTTTGGAACCATTAAGAGACAGACTTTTTTTTACCAAACAAGATTCATTTCTTAACGATTCAGATGTTACCTCTTAATGAAAACATTAAAAGGTAAACAAACAACCCCTTAATGGAAAATCAACTAAGGGGCTGTTTACCAAACTTTCCATTAAGTCCTGTATGGATAAATGTATCTGTCTGGATAAATTGATGTTGTTGTTTACTTTTTTATCCGAATTAACAGTCTGAATAACAAGAAATGACCAATTTACCCCTAAATATGAATTTTAAGCTGTTTTATAAATTGTTGTTTATTTTTTAAGCCATATATTCATAAATTCATTGATATAATCTAAAAATCAAATAAAAATTCATTAAGTACTTAAACTTCCAAGTTCAAACACAATGTAGCCAAGTTCAAACAAAATGTACCAAGTATGAAACAAGTATGAAATCGACATTGTAGAAATCATGGTTACAAAAATCTACATTGCAGAAATGTCGAGCAGCTATGGAGAAGAAACAAGTATGAAACAAAAATCGACTGAAAAAACAAGTAAGGAACAACAATCGACTGAAGAAAACAAGTATGGAACAACAATCGACTTAATAAATAAGTATGGAACAACAATCGACTAAAGAAACAAGTATGGAACAACAATCGAGTATGGAGAAGAAACAAGTATCGAACAATCAGTAAAATCATTACCTTTGGAGAAATCGACCAAAGGAAATTATTGTCTAGGGTTGAAATCGAACCAGCAGTGAATTGAAATAGTGTAATCGAACCAGCAATGAACTCGAAGCAGTAAAATCAAACCAGCGGTGAAGGTGAAATCGAAATCGAACAAGTAGTGAAGGTAAAATCGAGCACCTAGGTTTTTATTGCGTAATTATTGAGTAGGAAGGTAGACATGTCTTTATTTTTAAAGGGTATAAATGTCAAAGATGTATGTTAATGGGGACAACACATCTTTCCCCTACTTAGTGATTAAGCCAGAAATGTCTGTACGAATATGCCGGTTTTGTCATTAAGCCCCAAGTAAACGCTCCAAACGTCTGCACGAATAAGCCGATTTTGTCATTAAGCTTATTAAGCCCCAAGTAAACACCCCCTAAAAGTCCTTAGCCCCATTTTCAAACTTTTTCACTAAATTTTAAAAACCAAATTAAACGTGCCGTTAGTTTTGGGGGTTTGGTACAAAATAAGGATGGCCAAGCAGATCACGGACGGTGTTTTATGAAAAAGTCACATGATGCTTGCGTCAACCAAGAATGGGTGTACGCTATTCCTGTCTATTCCCTTATACCCTCCCCCACCCTATCCCATTTTCACAATTTCTACTTTTATATTTTACTTTAAATTTATTTAGGTTACTCGAGTAAACGCTTATCAAGTTAAATTATATTACCAGATAAATATTTCAAGAACCAAAAATCTTATCCTGTAAGAACTAAGATAAGGATTTAGAGTTTTACCCGGTAATTAAGAACGAAGATTTTTACCATGATTAACGTTTATCGGGAAAATTGTTACATACAATGCCGTTTTGGCGGACTAAAATCTTACCCGGTAAGTAAATGATAGTATTGAACTTTGCTGGTAAACGTTTACCCAAGTAAACGTTTGATAAACAGCCCCTTATTAATTTTCTTTATTTATAATAATATATTAACAAATTAACACCACTTTTAATATACTACGTGTTTAGCCAAGTATTTTATTTTATTTCTTAAAAACAAAGTGACACAGATTTGCAAAGTTGCTATTTTTATTACTAAAACTGATTTATATATCAATTAGTTCTCGTAAATTGATAGCATTTTCTCGGATGATAAAAATTATTCATTTTTGTTGAATAAAAGTTTTTGGAAAGGGTATCCTGGGCCTATGGCCAAGACTAATCACTGACAATTAGGGCCTTTGGCCCAGCTGCTAAAGCGTGCAAAAGGCCCAGTTGCTAAAGCGTGCAACTCGGAGTTTATCCTCAGTAGTGGCCACAAGTGCTGCGAGTGGGGCTCGAACCCGGGTTGAGCGCTATGAACTCCCCAAGCCTTTACCACCACACCACGACCCTTATGATAAATTTTTGTTGAATAAAAGTTAAAGGTATTTTTGGGATATTGAAGGTTGACTTAAAAGAAAGAAAAAAGATAAATTTATGTCTTAACTTTGGAGAAATTGATGAGATGAGATTGAAGCATCTCCTATGCTATGTATTTTCTTTAAGCTTTGGAAAACTCCTTAACTATTTTATTAATTTCATTTCAAAAAAAGGAAAATAATTAGTGTATGACCAAAATTTACTAAATAACCTTTTACATATCATTGACTTAATCTAAATTGAGATGATTTGATATGGTAATAAACTTAAATACGCGTGTCATCATTATGATTAATTAAAAATTATTAAGTTTATGATTATTTAATTGTAATTAGTTGAAAATGAAAAGAATTTTAAAAAGATCTACTATTTGTTGCTTGAATGAATTCTAATTTTGTTACATATTCAATTATATTGTTTGTTGAACATGAAGGTGAATTATGACTCATGCTTAATTTGTCTTTTAAAAATAAAATAAAATAAACGTGGTCATATATAAAAGTTAATGGTGGTTAATATAATATATCTATATAAAAATGCAGTAATTACCACAAAACAATGTATTTATAAAATACATCATTATTTTTAATAAATTCTATCGGACACGTTATACTTCTAGGTTCTAGCAAAGAAAGAAGATTTCTACAAGTTCCTCACACAAATTCGTATGATATAACCGTTAAGATAAATACTTATATATATATATATATAGGGGTTGTTTAATTTGCAACCCTTAAAAAGGTTGCAAACCTTGCAACCCACATCTTAACCGTCGGATTCATGATCGGCGGTTACAATAGATTTGGGTGGGTTCAAATGAAAACTCATTTTTCATTGTGCACATAAGGACAAATCTTAACCATTGATCAAAACTTAGAAAACTAATCAATGGTTAATATATAATAAGGTTAATTGGGAAGTGATTAAGGACAAAATTGTAATTTTGAATTAACGCCTACAATTTTTGACTTTATATTTTTATTTTTAATTAAAAAAATTTACCCCCTTAAACTTTAAAATAATTTATCTTAAAAATTACTAATATTTTAATCAAACAAATTACATCAAAAAAACGAGAATTCGTGCTCTTCGATATGACATCCATCTCGATATAGTTTTTTTTTTCGTTTTAATCGTTTTTTACGTGAAATTCTATATACGTGTTATATTCATTATAAATATGCATGCACGTCTTCGGGTGTCCACATTCAGTATGAATAACAAAGGTGAACGTTCATTGACTATTCATGATGAATAATACCATATGCAGGATGAATAATATAATATTCTGATTTTTTTTCGTTTTAACCGTTTTTTACGTGAAATTCTATATATGTGTTATATTCATTATGAATATGCATGCACGTCCTCGGGTGTCCACATTCAGTATGAATAACAAAGGTGAATGTTCATTCAGTATTCATGATGAATAATATAGTATTCATGATGAATTACACAACATTCATGACGAATAATACACGAATTCATGAATCGTGAATTATTCACCTTGAATGTTGTATTATTCATCCTGAATGATACATTATTCATGATGAATAACAAATGAATGACCTGTGAAGATGTGGAGACGTGACGCGCTCTCTTTTGTTCCCCGATTCACAACCGAATTACTCGATAGGTTCTCGATTCGTCTTAATGGGTGTTGGGTTACGGTGCTGAAGAAACGTGATGTCTTACGACGTTGAAGAAAGTGTTGAAGAAGGTGATGTGAAGTTACATACTTACGGTGTCGAGGCGTTGTACAAACTTGAACGTACATAAATATTTATAATAAATATAACACATATATAGCATTTCACGTAAAAAACGGTTAAAACGACAAAAAAAAATATATCGAGATGGATGTCATATCAAAGAGCACGAAATTCTCATTTTTTTGATGTAATTTGTTTGATTAAAATATTAGTAATTTTTAAGATAATTTATTTTAAACTTTAATTGGGTAAAATGTTTTTAATTAAAAAAAAAAAAAAAAAGTCAAATATGGTAGACGTGTGTTTAAATTTTCTTCCATTTTTACGCCTAAACATTTTAAAATTAAAATCTCTATTTAATATGAGTTGTTAGATCAAAAGAGATTTGTCCTCACGTGCACAATGAAAAATGAGTTTTCATTTGAACTTTCCTATATATATATATATATACTTTTTCTCTATTTCACATGTGAAATTTCTCTTCTCTCTCTCTATATATATATATTATATTTATATATATATAGTATGTATGTATATATGAGAATCTGGGTGACACGTGAGTGAAGCATTTGGGAATAATTTCAAAGTGTTTTGGGTTGGGATTCAAGAAATCCTGTGCAAATTTTTAAAAGAAACAACATTTGAAGAACATCGAATGGGGTTTTCTTCCTCCTTATTTGTTGCTGCTATCATCATTCTCTGCTCCCCACCTCTCTCTCTCATCTTTCTCTCTCATGGACTTGTTGTTGCAGACGGACCCCTCTACGATTACTCTGCCTACACTCAGGTACAAATGCATTACTATACTATATACCCTCTCTCTCTCTCTATATATATATATATATATATACCCTCTCTTTCTCTCTCTCTCTCTATATATATATACTATATACCCTCTCTCTCTATATATATATATATACCCTCTCTCTCTCTCTATGTATACATGTATTTTCATCTTTTAATTTATCAACTCATTATAATATAAATACTATTCCTCATCGTCGATTTTTGAATTGTGGTCTAGTTTGATTCATAATCATCGTCAACTTAATTGATGCAAGACCATTGAAAATTGGTTCAGAACTGCCAAAATGACAGATTTAAACTGAAGGCATTAATTATTACAGATTTGAATTTGATGGGGTGTTTTTTCATTTGATTATGTAAAAACATGAGTTGGTTATTAATTAAAAAAAATGGGGAAATTAATTAATTAATTAAATATATATTGCTAAAAGGTACATGTGATATTGTGATGTATATATATATATATATGTGTGTATGTGTAGTGTAAAGTGGAAGCCGAGGATCCACTGTACAATGGTGGGATTGTGAAAAATGAAGCTACAAGCATGAAATTCATTGACGATGGTGACGGAACCTTCACCGCATGGCCTGCTTTCGTCTTACCAAATCTCACTTCCTCCACCTTCTATTCTTTCTCCAGTTAAGTTTTATTTCCTTCTCCTTTTCCTCATAGGTCGATAATCAAATAAAAACCAAAAATATGTTACA
This sequence comes from Arctium minus, assembly GCA_954870635.1. Classification (NCBI taxonomy): domain Eukaryota; kingdom Viridiplantae; phylum Streptophyta; class Magnoliopsida; order Asterales; family Asteraceae; genus Arctium; species Arctium minus. The sequence goes on along the minus strand of OX941090.1, from coordinate 57,248,771 downwards.
AACCCTTGAGAACCGATATAAAAATATTTTTTTACATGATTTTTTTTTCATCAAAACCTATGATTTAAGATATTGTTTCACCTATATTTTTGTTCACCTTGTGAAATGATTGCACGTGAAATTTGATTTTTGATTCACCTAGTGAAATGAAAAATACAGGTAAAAAATATTCATGTGGTGAAACAAATACATGTGAAACTATCATATTATGAAACAAATATATGTGAAACAATATTTTAAATCCAAGCATTTGGTGAAAATATATCATGTAAAAAAATATTTTTATATCGGTTCTCACTGATTTGTAACATATTTGTGGTTTTCATTTGATTTAGCCCCTATATATATATATATATAGCCATGGTTATTTTGCAACCCAGTAAATGGTTACAACCTCGTGCAACCTTCATCTAAACCATTCATTTAGCTCATTACCTTAGGAGCCACGACGAAACCATGACGTTTTCAAGGTGTGACTTATGACGTCATTTTTTCTAATTCATATATAATATTATATATAAAACACATTGTTTTGGGTTTAGTAATTAGTAAGTAATCAAAGTGTGAATTACCATATACAGGTTTAACATTTGTGATTGTAAATAGATTTCACGGTTCTTATAAAATACAAAGTTTTTCCATGAATAACCACCTATATATATATATATATATATATATATATATATATATATATATTAACCACAACTTAAAACATAATTATTTAATAAAATAGAGGATATAATTTATATTGAATCAATAAATCTTTGGTTTAGGTTGGATCAAGATCTATGGTTCAGATTCATCCTTGATTACCGCAAGACTTGTGACCGGAAATTCGTCGGGAAAATGTGTCGGAACGGTTATTGGCCGTCACGATTGTTGGTCATTCCTCAAGGGTGGATTTTTCTTTAATTCTCAATCCAATCCGTCCCTAATTTACTTTCAGGTTTGGAATCCATCCATTGTATCATATATATATATACCTTAAATATTATAACATTTATATGTCATTTTTCTGTGATGTGATATCAGTATAATCTTTTCTGGTGTAGAATTCTGATGATAAGGATATTACCATAACAATTTCTAGTGCATCATTACAACCCTTTACCAAAGAGCAATGGTCATTTCAACAGAAGTACAAGATCAATACCGTAAGTAAACTTATTTAAGCCCCGATCTCATATACCACTATAACAAATTTGACTTTATAGGACGGCTTGAATATTTAAGCGTTCTAATAGATTACTTTATACAGGACCAAATTATAAAAAACGTTCTATCTGAAATCATACAATAGGTTTATAAGACGTTTTTAGGCATCTCAACAAGTGTTTTATGACAGGGCATTTTTGAGAAGTGTCCAATAAACCCATCTTGACACTTGTGTTTATAGGACACTTTTTCAAATAGTCTCGTATAAAATAGTTTTGCGACACTTTACTTTAAAGACATCGTAAAAAACTTGTTAAAATGGCTAAAAACGTCCTATAAACCTATTGTAACACTTTTAAATAGGACGTTTTTTTTACTTTAGTCCTATAAACTTAAGTCATATAAAGTATTCTATCAGGACGCTTAGACATTTTAAGGCTCTTGTAAAACCAATTTTGTTGTACTGTACCAATTTGGATAACTGTATGTATTTGGTTTAGTTTGACTGCAACTGCACCTTGATTGAAGTTAATAGTAGGCAAACCTCTAGCGGCCCTGTCAACTGACAACACTTAGGGGTTGTTTGTGTTTTTCTAAAAATCTCTTAATGGCTCTTAAGTCTCAATCATTCGGACTTTTTTACACACCACCTCTTATTAATCATAAATAAAATAAGACTTCATACTTTAGACCTCTTAAAAAAACAAAAGGCACCTTATTCTTGAATATATGATCGATTCAGGAGCGAAAACGTGCCGTCACGATTCACGTGTCAGATAAACAAGGAGCTAGGTTGCAAGGGGCCGCGGTTCGTGTCGAGCAAGTTGCCAAAGATTTTCCATTTGGATCTGCTATAAACAATTTCATCATCGGAAATGTACCTTACCAGGTACGTTTTTACAATACAATTTATCGAATGATCAGGTTAATGTCAGCACAGTCTTGAGTTTTTCGGTGTTTTCTCATTCAGCAATGGTTCGTGGAGCGATTTAACGCAGCTGTATTCGAAAACGAGCTTAAGTGGGCAGCAACCGAGCCTAAAGCAGGGGTTTACAACTATACTTTGGCTGATAAAATGCTAGATTTTGTTCGAGCTAACCAGATTGTGGCCAGAGGTCATAACATATTCTGGGAGGACCCAAAATACCTCCCGTCGTGGGTGCTAAACCTGACGAGCCTCGAGCTAGAGTTAGCTGTGAAACGGAGAATCAAGAGCCTGATGACAAGGTACAAAGACGAATTCGTCCACTGGGATGTTAGCAACGAGTTCCTTCATTTCGATTTCTACGAAAAGAAACTCGGGGAAAACACCACTTACGAATTCTTCAAAGCCGCGCATGAGGCCGACCCATTAGCGACGCTTTTCATGAACGATTTTAACGTCGTGGAGAGCTGTAGAGATGTTAAATCGACGGTGGACACCTACATTTCGAAAATCCAGGAATTGAGGAGATACGGAGTGTGGATGGACGGGATCGGATTGGAGAGTCACTTTGATGAGCCAAACCTTCCTCTAATGCGAGCCATCCTCGACAAATTTGCGACTTTACAGATTCCAATTTGGCTTACGGAGGTCGATATCACGAATAAATTGGACCAAGAAACGCAAGCAAGTTATTTGGAAGACGTTTTAAGAGAAGGCTTCTCGCACCCTTCGGTGAACGGAATAATGTTGTGGTCGGCTTTGAAGCAGAACGGAAAGTGTTATCAAATGTGTCTAACGGATACGAATTTCGACAATCTTCCGGCGGGTGATGTCGTTGATAAGCTTCTAAAAGAATGGGAAACGGGGGTTATGAAGAGCCAAACAGACGAACATGGTGCATTTAGCTTTTATGGGTTCTTAGGGGAGTACAGGGTGACTGCTAGTTTTGGAGGCAAAACCACCAACTCCACATTTTCTGTTAGTAGAAGTGATGAAACAAGACATTTTAGTATTCAAATATGAATAGTTAATGAGTTAACTTTCATACTATATATATATATATATATATATATATATATATATATATATATGGGGTTGGGTTCACATGAGACCAACCAGTTTTCGTGAGACCGGTGAGACCAGAAAATAACACTAAAACTTCACAGTGATTCATTGTGAAGGAACAAAAAACAACAAACCTTCACAACAAAAACACTGTGAAGGTTTACCTTTACAATACCTTCACAGTCTTTTCCTGTGAAGGTTTAGTGTTATTTTTGTGGTCTCACGGGTCTCACGAAAATAGTCTGGTCTCACATTATCTCAAGTCTATATATATATATGGTGGTATATGTAATATGCATTTGGATTTGTTTCTTCAAATTGTTGATTTGTTATGTTTCTACTATACAAATTGTCGAACAATTAATAAGCAAAGTTGTGTTTAATTTCAATTGATGCGCTTAGTTCTTCCATATGTGTGGTTATCGAACCTATAGCGAGACCTTCAACTAATCGTCAAAAGTTATCAACACCCCGACCAAAGTCTATTGGACGTGGTTGTTGATTGTCTTGGCCATTGCATGAGGATGCTAAGAGCATCTTCAACACCTTCTCCAAAATGGAGAAAATAAAGATTTTGAAGATTTTTTTTGCTCCAACATCTTCTCCAAATCTTTCTCCAAAATGGAGAAATTAGGAGAGAGTATAATTTTCTCCAAAATTGGAGAACTCTCAAAAAATGATTAACATGAGAGAGAAATGATTTTTTATTGTATTCCACCAATAAGAAATCTTAAAAAGAAATGTGTAGGACAGAGAAATAATATTTTATTAGATATACATATTATTTTAATAATATAAGTAATGATTTTATCTCCAAAATGGAGAATTTATTGGAGAAGAATGCAATTTTTGTTAGAGATTTTAAACTTTGGTTCTCCATTTTGGAGAAATTTTAGGGAAGCCGTTGGAGATGCTCTAACGAGCTCTAATACCAACTGACGCAAGACGGAAAACAAGATAAATCTCGATATTTGAGAATCCACTCAAAACCGAAATTTTTTTAATTCAATATATCAATTGTTGATTTTCAAGGCTTACAAATTAAATGTACTTATTCATGGAGAACAAGGTAGGATAATTAATAGGGGTGTTCGCGGTCTGGTTTGGGCGGTTTAACCCCCCAAACCACAATCCAAACCGTAATGGCGGTTTAGGAAATTTCCAAACAGAGCGGTTTGGCAGCAAGTCATCAAACCGGTCCACAAAAAAGCGGTCTGGTCTGACCGGTTTAGGCGGTTTGGGCCTCTTATGGGCTTTAAACTAAAATAACATAACATTTATAATCCAAAATGAAATTTCTATCTATATAACATTATTAAAAAAGATATACCGAATTATAAAAATAAGTCTATCTCTATAAAAAAACATTGAGTAACTTGAAATTTTTTTAAACAAGTCCACCAATAATAGTTGAATTGTGGACAAATATGAGTAAGTCGAATGACGATTTGGAATTTTGGATTTGATTTTTGACGTATTTCAGAATTATGCTAATTTAGATAACGTGCTCAATTGAGAAATGAAAACTAAGAACATAGTGTTTTAGACGACTTTTTTTAAATTTGGCCATGAAGATTAAGCATCCAACATGAAAACTAAATATAATTAATACATAAGTATTTTAGGCGGTCGGTTCGGTTCAGACCGCTCCAAAAAACGCTCAAACCGCAGACCGGACCGGATCAAGCGGTTTGGCTATTTTTCAGACCAAATCGGACCACCAGACTGCTTAAACCACCAAAAGCGGTCCGGTTTGACTTGGTTCGACCGGTTTGAGCGGTCCAACGGTTTTTTTGAACACCCCTAATAATTAAGATAAAGTTTAATTGAATCCTAATCTAACTAGGAAAACTTTAACCCGAGTTCGAGCCCTGGGAGGGGAGTTTGGCGGTACCAGACTTTGGTCCTGGGCCTTCGGGTCTTGGGCCGGGGCCAGCTATAGCTTGCGTGCTCAAAGAGCCCAGTGCACTGGTCGGGCCGATTCATAGAGTTGGTCGGGTCGACGGGGATTAGTCGGGCTGCCCTTGGATGCTCCGGATACCCCGGGAACGTGTAGTGTGCGTGTGTACTAACTACTAACCCCTCTGCCGTTCAAAAAAAAAACTAGGAAAACTTTAAAGATTAAGGGGTTGTTTGACAATTACTGAATGGTTTGGTGTAGAATGATTAAGTGGTCAGAATGATTTAGTGACTCTAATGGAACCATTAAGGGATAAACAAATTAACATCCCTAAGGGATCGTTTATTAAACGGTTACTCAGTAAGTACTTACCGACTCATTTTACCTTATTAGATGAACATGCTAAATATTGAGAATTTTGTTGGAAAATTTAGTAAAAATATGTGTTTTACTAACTTTGGACACATTTAAATAAATAAATATATATGTATTATATATAATTAACTCTTAGTGTGTTTGTGTTCTCCTATATGAGAGCTTCGAAATGATATATCATTTGTCCAAAATGGAGTGTGTGTGAATGAGATATCGATACTCAAAGTTGAGTATTTGAAATGAACTTAGTAAAAAAAAATCTAGTGGGTTTGGGAAGTGTCCCACATAAGGAGGAGTAAAAAGTTTTATGGTTTATAACCATGAAAGTGTAAGGGGCTTACAAACTCCTTTAGTTGGTTTTACTCCAACTCCTACCCGCGCGCGGGGGGTGCCGATTGAGATTTTCGTAAGCTAAATCGGCCAACTTGTGCGTGGGCGCGACCTGTGGACACAAAAGCTCGCGCAGCTTGGTTTTTGCTAATTTTGTTTTTGACCCAGTGCCTCACGCGGGTTGTGCTGCGGGTTAACCCGCGTCATGCACTGGAATGTGAACGAAACAGCGGCTACCCGCGCCATGCACTGTTTAAGGGAGTCGTGTTACACACGAGCCTCAGCTTCTGTTTGAAATCTTCTTCTACTTTCTTTGTATTCGAGTTCTTAATCATTCGTTGATTATTTTGTAATATTATACTAGAAGCGTACTCGCGCAATGCAGCGAGATACATCACGATTTTAATTTTTCATTTTATTTTTTTGTCGATTTACAGTACGATTTTGGATGGTTTTGAGAAAGTGATAATGTTTTTTTTATAAATTTGTTTAATTTAGGCTTAATAATAAAATGTTTTTTATATAAAAAAATTAAGTATTTTATTAGAATTAAATTATTATCTTATATATTTTAATGACATCTACAAAAAATAATCAATTACATATTTAATAATATAATTAAAACAAAATTATAGTAATATAATATATTAATTAATAGTGTACATGGAAATGTCTGCATAAAAGGAAGACCCTGCACATACCAAATTGGTGGGTGTTAAAAATCTGTAGTAGTAATATGTATCTTGTGTTTTGATACTTGTAAATTAAGAGATTTTTAAAATCTTGCATAAAATGATGGTACCTTGTGCCTAATAATTTGTATTTAAAAGTTTTTTATCCGTGCTTTATAATATAGTATAGATGTATAATTAATGTACATCTCGGTAAGAGCGAAAACAAGGGCTAAGAGTTTTACACGGTAAGACAAATTTTACCCCGCTAAGCGCTTACCGGATAAAAGTGTTGCATACAGTGATATTTTAATGGACTAAAATCTTAGCCGGTAAGTTAAGTAAAAGTGTTGATTATTACCAATAAGCATTTACCAGGTAAGCATTGATAAATAGCCGCTAATCCTAGATTAACTAGGAGATTTGAATTAAAACAATTAATTAATAAATAATAAAAGAGCAGGAGAAAATCCGTTAGAGGCACGGGCAACTTGTGACGTGACCCAGGTCGCATCTCAGGTTGTGTGAAAGATTGTCGCCTTATTTCTAGCTTCGTTCGAGCTCGTTCTCTTTTCTCCCATTGATCCCTACGAGAATCCATCAACCTAGTTTTGGTCGTTTCTCAAAGGCGGATTCATACTCGATTCACCCTCAGACCATTCCATTGTGTATTTTCTAGTAAACCCATCTCAGATTCATGGTTTCGTTTTAAAGATGACTAGTGACATTAAGTTACAAGTAATAGAATTACTCTTTTTCGTGTTAATTTCTTGCAGGATTCATATGGGAATAGGATCAACGTAATGCTTTCAAGTGTTTCTTTGCAACCTTTCACGCATCAACAATGGCAAAACAATCAAGATAGCTCAATTGACAAAGTAAAAACCATGCTACAAAAAAGCTTCATGAAATCTTTTTCGAGCCTATGATAACCTATACCTTCTATTTTAGGAAAGAAAGCGCGCAGTGACAATCCATGTATCGGATGTAGATGGGAAAACAATCCAAGGAGCTAGGATCATAGTCGAGCAAACTTCTAGAGATTTCCCTTTCGATTCAGCCATATCGAAAACCATTCTAGGAAACTTACCGTATCAGGTAAAATAATCTGAGCATTACCGAAGCAACAAACCCTATTTCCTGAAACAAGTTAAGGGGCGTTTGGTTCGCAGAATGGAATTTGATGGAATTGGAATCCATCAAAGGAATTTGACTTTGAAGGAATGGGAACGGGAATGTAAATTGGTTGATAGGAATTCAATTCCTTCACTTAAGCCAAAGAATGATGAATTCCTTAAATTGTGGGATTCAATGGAATCACTTTCATTCCGTGAACCAAACATGGACTTGGAATTTCGTCAATAAAATTGGCCATTCCAATTCCATGAACCAAACAACCCCTTATTTTTCATGTTATGGACATTAGTTTAAAGGACTTTCCGTATTTTTGTATAGCTATCCTCTCCTTAATTAGCTCATAGCAATCCTCTCTTTTATTAGCTTCTATTTCCTTGTAAACGTTTGCGGTTTATATACCCCTTTCGTCCTTAATGTTATTAAGTTTTTTGGTCATCAAATTTTTTATGGTATCAGAGCTGGTTACTTATACCACGCAAGAAACCGTAACCTGCCGTCACCATGGCGGGAGATGATGGAAACAAAACCAACAACGACGACACCCGTGTCGACACCAACTCACCATATTACCTACATGCATCAGATTATCCAAGACAGATGCACATAAACGACGTTCTCACGGACGGAAACTATGGATATTGGGCACAAGAAATGAAAACTTCCTGTTCGCAAAGAACAAGATGGGATTTGTGGACGGTACGATCAAGACACCAAAAGAAAACTCACCGGAATACATGACATGGATGCGCTGCGACGCCATGATCAAAGGGTGGCTCACTACAGCCATGGAGAAGACGATCAGGTCAAGCGTAAAATATGCCAACACGGCGGCGGAGATATGGGCGGATCTTGAAGAAAGATTTGGAAAAGAAAGCGCACCTCGAGCCTATGAACTAAAACAAACCCTCACCATGACTCAACAGGATGGAAACTCTGTATCGGCCTACTACATTAAGATGCGAGGATTATGGGACGAGATCCAATCCGTTTCACCGATCCCTAGATGTTCATGTGGAAAGTGCACATGTGATCTGGGAAAAAGACTGAATGAAGCCAAAGAAAAGGAGAGGCTTTACGAATTCTTGATGGGGCTTGATGACGTGTTCTCGACCATAAGGACGCAGATCTTAGCGTCAAAACCAACTCCCACGCTTGGAATCGCATATCATCTTGTATCAGAAGATGAACAGCAAAAGGCCATTTCAACGACAAGGAAGCCGACACAGGAAGCTGCTGCCTTTCAAAGCTTTTCACAGAACCGACGAGCAGTAACAAACGATTTGACTGCACAACGAAACAAAGGAACAGTGAAAGACACAAGGCACAACAACGGGGAAGAAATCGAACATTGCACCTTCTGCGGCAAGAACGGTCACAACCGAGAAGGTTGTTTCAAAAAAATTGGTTACCCGGAATGGTGGCCAGGCAAAGGAAAGAAAGAAAAGGGAAGGCCCAAGGCGGCATGGGTTGACGCCGAATCAAGTCCAATACCGGGACTCACGAATGAACAATACCAGAAGTTGATCAAGCACTTCTCGAACGAAGGAAACAATGCTACAAATGGCATGACGTCAACGACTAACATGGCAGGTAATATTGACAAAGATGAAACCTGGATTGTTGACACATGTGCGACTGAACACATGACTGGGAATGATTTTTTACTCGAAGACAAAGTTGGTACCAATAGCGAGACACCGGTCGTCATACCCAATGACGACTATATCCCGGTCAAGGGAAGAGGTTCCAGCATGTTACCTAATGGAATAAAAATCGCCAAAGTGTTATACATCCCGAAATTTAAGTGCAATCTTTTATCTGTTAGCCGTTTAACAAAGGATCTACACTGTGCAGTAACCTTCTTCCCTGATTTTTTTGTTGCATAGGACCTACGGACGAGGAGCTTGATTGGTGTGGGGCAGTGTGATGGGGGTTCGGTGGCAAGGAAGGCATTGTCGGCGACACCGGACGTTTCCATGTGGCACAAAAGATTGGGACACGCCTCTGAGGCAAAGTTACATCGGGTAGATTTTTTAGCATATGTTAGTTTCAAGTTAAAAGATAGAATTTGTGATTCGTGTGTAAAAGCCAAACATACCCGTTTACCTTTTGGCGACAGTTTTATTAAAACTAGTGAATGTTTTGATTTGTTACATTGTGATGTTTGGGGAAACTATCGCACACCATCTCTCTCAGGAGCACGTTATTTTCTTACTATTGTCGATGATTTTAGTAGAGCAGTGTGGGTTTTTCTCATTAAACACAAGTACGAGGCCAGTGGTCACCTAGTAAATTTTTGCAATATGGTCAAAACACAATTTGGAAAGGACGTCAAAAGGATAAGAAGCGATAATGGGGGAGAGTTCACATCGGGGTCCATAACTGAATTTTATACTCAACGAGGAATTGTCCTTGAGACCACATGTCCTCACACCCCACAACAAAACGGGGTGGTCGAAAGGAAACATCGACATCTTCTCGAGATGGCGAGATCCTTAAAATTCGAAGCAAGTCTGCCAACCAAATTTTGGGGAGAGTGTGTTGTGACAACAACTTATATAATCAACAGGCTACCCTCCAAGGTGATTGGTTTCAAAACACCCTTCGAGATACTCTTCAAACAAAATCCAAGCTATGAAGATATTTGGCTGCCTTGTATATGTGAGAAATACAGAAACAAAGGGAGACAAATTTGAAGTAAGGGGGAGACCAGGTGTGTTCGTGGGCTACCCGCTAGGAAAGAAGGGTTATAGAGTGTACGATATTAGCGAAAACAAGATCATCACGTCAAGAGATGTGAGATTTGTCGAACAAATTTTCCTTTTTGCGGCTGCCAAAACACAAAGAAACGAAGATAAAGGTGACGGGGAGGAATTTTTTGATAAATCCTGTGACGATGACATAAGTCCATAGGACATTGGCGAAGAGAACCCGGGAGGCGATGATACTGAAGGTGAAACAAACAATGATGTTGGTCAGAATGAGAATCATCCCATCGTAGAGCCAGAAGTTGTGAATGAGACCGAACTAGAGGTTCAATCAGCCATACCGCAGGATTTTGGCAAAAGAGAGAAGAGAGCGAGAGCACAACCAAAGCGCTTTGAAGACTTTGTCGTGAACCTGCCACCCTCGATAGACCCCACACACGCCGCGCACGAACAAGAATCCTCAACGGTACATCCTATCGCTAATCATATCTCCTATAAAAACTTCTCTAACAAGCACAAAGCTTTCTTATCTGCCATCAACTCAAATGATGAGCCAAAACATTTTAGACAGGCCGCACAACATGAAAAATGGAGAGAAGCCATGAAAAAGGAGATAAGAGCTCGAGAAGAAAATGGAACATGGACTCTTGAAGAACTTCCTGATGGGAAACGTGCTATCGATTCCAAGTGGGTGTACAAAATAAAGTACAAGTCGGACGGAGAAATAGAGAGGTACAAAGCGCGATTAGTGGAAAAAGGGTTCACGCAATTAGAAGGGATTGACTTTCATGACACATTTGCACCTGTGGCCAAACTGGTCACTGTACGAACTATCCTTACTATAGCCACAAAAAGGAGTTGGATCATTCACCAACTTGACGTGAATAATGCATTCTTGCATGGAGATCTTGATGAGTAAGTGTACATGAAAATACCAGAGGGCTTCGCCAATGAAGACGAGACCAGGGTATGCAGATTAAGGAAGTCGCTTTATGGCTTGCGACAGGCTTCACGCAATTGGTACCAAAAGTTCACTGCGGCCCTCTCGAGCTTGAGCTTCAAACAAACGCATGCTGATGCCTCACTATTCATATACAAAAAGGGCAAAGTCTTTGTTGCGGCCTTAATATATGTGGATGATGTGGTCATAACGGGAAACAATGCAGCTAAAATCCAAGAAACTAAAGACTTCTTGAACAAGAAGTTTAGCATTAAAGACTTGGGACCACTAAAATATTTCCTTGGCATCGAAGTGGCAAGAACGTCCAATGAAATGGTCTTGAGTCAACGGAAATACACACTTGACATTCTAAGTGACAGTGGAATGTTAGGATGCAAGTCGAGCTCTTTCCCGATAGAACAAAACTTGCAACTGGATCATTGTGATAACAGTCCACAGGTTGAAGCTAGTCGGTATCAAAGATTGGTTGGACAGTTGTTGTACCTTCAAGCGACAAGGCCTGACATTGCATATGCTGTTAACATGTTAAGTCAGTTCGTTTCTGACCCTCGACAAAAGCACATGGAGGTTGCCACTCGCGTTCTACGCTATCTGAAAGGCACACCAGGTCAAGGTATTTTTATACCGAAAGAAGGTGGTACTAAGTTGGTAGGTTATTGTGACTCCGATTGGCTTGGTTGTGCCTTCACAAGAAGGTCACGGACTCGATATCTTTTGCTCTTGGGAGGAGCCCCAATATCATGGAAAACTAAGAAGCAAACACTAGTGTCGCGATCGTCGGCAGAAGCAGAATATAGGGCGATGGCCCATGCAGTGAGTGAAATCCTATGGCTGCGTTGGCTTCTGCAAATCTTGAGAGTGGCGCCTACAGAAGCAACACCAATCTTCTGCGACAACCAAGCAGCGAGACACATATCCAATAATCCGGTATTCCATGAACGAACCAAGCACGTGGAGATGGACTGCTACTTCGTCAGAGAACGGGTGGAGTCAGGAGAAATCCAACCGATGTGCGTGCACACCAAAGACCAGTTAGCAGATGCGTTCACCAAAACTCTTGGAACCGACAGATTACAAGGTTTACTTAGCAAGTTGGGCATTCAAGACTTACATACTCCAACTTGAGGGGGAGTAAAGGATTTTCCGTATTTTTGTATAGCTATCCTCTCCTTAATTAGCTCATAGCAATCCTCTCTTTTATTAGCTTCTATTTCCTTGTAAACGTTTGCGGTTTATAAACCCCTTTCGTCCTTAATGTTATTAAGTTTTTTGGTCATCAAATTTTTTATAGATTTTTAAAAATCTTTCGTAGAAATGGTTCCTAGAAAGATTCAATTCAGTGGTGTTTTGAAAACGAGCTAAAATGGTGTGCAACTGAGCCAGAACAAGGGAGGATCAACTACACGGTACCTGATCTGATGCTAGATTTCGTTAGAGCTAACCAGATCGCGGTTAGAGGGCATAACATCTTTTGGGAGGATCCGATGTATATCCCCTCGTGGGTCCAGAACCTAACTGGCAGTGCACTAGATTCAGCGGTCAAGTCTTAAATACAAAGCCTAATGAGTCACTACTTGGGACGTTTCTAACAAGAACCAATTCGTCCACTGGGACGTTTCTAACGAGATGTTACACTATGGCTTCTATGAGCGTCGATTAGGAGAGAATGCCTCCATGGAAATGTTTGAACTGGCCCATGAAACGGACCCGTTGGCCATGTTGTTTAGGAATGATTTTAATGTAGTGGAGACGTGCGATGATCTGAACTCAAGTGCCACTGCGTATGCCGTTAGGATGAAGGAGGTGGAGGAGGGCGGGGTTACGATGGATGGTGTTGGCTTAGAATGCCATTTTATAACTCCAAACCCTCCATTGATTAGAGGTGTATTGGACCAGCTTGCTGCATTGCAACTTCCCATTTGGCTTACAGAAGTTGACATCAGCAATACCCTTGATGCAGAAACTCAGGTCAGTAACCATTAACCAAGCCATTTGGCTTACAAATTAAGTATTCTCTTTCTTTAACTATTCATTACAATAAAATCAGATTTATAGGACGTCAAAAATGTTTAAGTGTCATAATAGATTACTTTAATTTATAGGAATTAAGTTTATAGAGCCAATGAATTGTGGTTCATATGTAAAAAGTGTTGCAAACGTTTATAAAACGCTTTTGGGTGTTTTTAACAAGTCTTAGTACACTTTTGAAATAAGGCATTCAATTAGTTTTTTGTATGACATTATTTGAAAAAGTGTCATATAAAAACAAGTGTCTTATAGAAAGATGCGTTCATATAGTAACATTTCTATATAGAAAGAACAATTATTTGGCCCTATAAACTTAAGTTTTATAAATTAAAAGTAGTGTTTAATGACAAGTAATCCTATAAACTTAATCTTGTTATATTGGAACAAATTAGTTATTAAAAGAGATATATTTTGATTTTGTTGGGAGGGAAAGTACTTGGAGATAGTGCTGAGAGAAGTGTACTCACACCCATCAGTGAATGGGATAATGCTATGGACAGCAATGGATCCAAAGGGTTGCTACCAAATGTGTTTAACAGATGCTAATTTTCAAAATCTACCAGCTGGGGATGTTGTGGACAAATTAATCATCAAAGAATGGTCAACAGGTGTGGTCAATGCTGACTTTGGAAACAAGACTTCAAACTCAACATTCTTCATTTCCAAAGGTGATGAAACCACCCATTTTAGTATTCAATTGTAGAAAAAACTTCATCTTATATTTAATTTTTCTATATAATTATTGTATACTAGAAGCGTAATCGCGCAATGTAGCGAGATACATCACGATTTTAATGTTTCATTGAATTTTTTTGTCGATTTACAGTACGATTTTGGATGGTTTTGAGAAAGTGATAATGTTTTTTTTTATAAATTTGTTTAATTTAGGCTTAATAATATAATGTTTTTTATATAAAAAATTTAAGTATTCTGTTAGAATTCAATGGTTATCTTATATATTTTAATGACATCTAGAAAAAATAACCAATTACATATTTAATAATATAATTAAAACAAAATTATAGTAATATAATATATTAATTAATAGTGATACATGGAAATGTCTGCATAAAAGGAAGACCCTGTACATACCAAATTGGTGGTGTTAGAAGCCTGTAGTAGTAATATGTATCTTGTGCTCTGATACTTGTAAATTAAGAGATTTTTAAAATCTTGCATAAAATGATTGTACCTTGTGCCTAATAATTTGTATTTAAGAGTTTTTTTATCCGTACTTTATAATATAGTATAGATAATTGAAATCTTGTTTTAATTGTGACCAAAATAAAAAGGTTTTGACAACTAAATCCATCCAAAACAAAACATGCCTAAATAAACCCTATCAAAAAAAAATCCACATGTAGCGTAAACCCTACAAAAAATTGTGAGTCAGCCCATAATCATTTTAGTTCCTCTTCTGGCCCAAAACAAAAACAAAAATGGCTCTACTCTTTGTAAGACTAAAATACTCATGTTTTTGTTGGGTTTATTCCGTCAATAAGTTTATTTATCAATAAATATATAGTTTATACGAAAGTTATGAGTGTAGTGTATTTGTTGGGAATTTGACAAAAGTAAGAGGAAATGAATACTAATTTATTCAACTTGTGTAAAAAAAACAAATAAAAAGTGCCCTTTAAATAGGCTTACAACTGAAGCTAAAAACTAAAAAACTAGAAACTGAAACAGGGCACTTCAATGCAGAAATAACCTAATGATTAACTTACGGAATTATTAAAGACAAAATAAAGAACTAATAACACCTGCAGTCATAAGCTTTGAATTACTCTTCAACACTTCCCCTTGATTCAAAGTTGGAGATGAACTATTTAGTTCGAAATTCCTCAAACCTCGTTTTTGGCTATGCTTTAGTGAACAGGTCTGCTAGCTGATGCATTGACGTGTAGAGTTCCACCCATATTATTTTCTTCAGCTACAAGATCTCTTTGTTCTTGATTTAAATCACTCAATAACCGTCTTGATTTAAATCACTCAATAACCGTCTTAACCATACCGTTTGGCATGCGGCTTCAGCTGCTGCCATATACTCGTATTAGCGGAGCCACCTTGGAACCAGAAGTGGCATTGGTGATCCCCCTCAAACTTCAAAAATAAAATTTAATATAGTTTAAAACCTAATTTACCCACTTGAGCCTTTATTTATTCATATCAAATTCTTTTTTTTTTCTTTCTTTATAAGTGCCAACTTTTCTAAAGGTTCCATAACATGTTACTTTATTGAATACAAAAAAAAAACAAAACAATAAATTTCATGTATTTTTAAAGAGATTTTCTTTTTTATAGGGTTACACACATCTTGTATTTGTTTCTATAAATATAGACATAGTTATGTTGTTTAGGTCACTCATGTTTTTCAACTCTTTTTAGCACAAGTATTTAATTAAAAAGCACATATATATATATATACACACACACATAAAATGGTTTTTTTCAACCTTGAAATCGTGAACTTTCTTACATTTTTATAGGCACCCCTAGATAAATTTTCTGGCTCTGCCCCTATATACTCGGTTTCAATTGTCGACAATGCCACAGTTGTTTGAATCTTCAAGAGGCATGATGCAGGTCTTGAGCTAAGGCTGAAACAGTTGTCGGAAGTACCTTTCCTTTCAAATTGTGTGCCAGCCCAGTCACTATTAGTATAACCTTTCAACATGAAGCTTTTTTTCCCTTACGTATTGTTGGTCCTGAAATACAGTAACTTACACAAAATGTGTTTGTAGAAGGGGGGTTTGAGTATGAACACCACAAATTTTCACTTTTAATTTTTATATTTAATTAAAACACAAAATTATAGATTTGTTGCGGAAGCTAGGGAGATAAGACTTGATCTTAAACAATCTGACTGTGACAAATTTGAAAACCTGAAAGAGATAAGGAAGAAGGTTCTCTTTTTGATCTGAAGTTCTAAGATAGTCCTTCAGATGGTGACGTCGATTTTTCCTAAAAAACTATCACAAAGAAGTTCTTTCAAAACGGGTGAGTAGCAAGAAATGACAAGGATGGCGTTTTATAACCACTATTGCATTAAATGATATCTTCCAACTTTAACATGTGTCTTCATCTGATTTGTTGATACATGCATGCTTGTTCTATTCACTTCAGCCTTTGTAGTTAATAAGGTGTTGGGTTAAGTCCCACAACGAGCGCAACCCTCGTGTTATCAATAGCTATGAGATGATCATCTTAGGGTGATCCTTTTGTTGACGGATGCTCCTATTACACTCGTAGTCTCTGAAGGATGAGAACCAACTATGTAGCATCTACACCGAGAATTTAAGTATTGTATACGTCATTAGTCTGATCCTTTGTAGGAACTACCCGTAATAACAAACTTGCGGTAGACACTAGTTAACCCATCCCATCCTTTCTATGTAGAGGAAATAGTATAGAAAGTATGCCACTAATAAAATAGTACTTTAAACTTACTTTGGATGACATGCTTTGCACAATCCTATACTAGAATAGGAGTTTGGGAGATTTTGGTGAGCCAAACCTTGTTGGACAAGTTTGCATTCCAAAATCCGGTTTTCCAGTAGTAGTATTTGTCAGACTACTAGGTTACTTTATCTTGTATAGATCTTCTTTCGGCTAGATGACAAACGAGTCCACTTTGGTGGCGATCTTGACCTCACTTCAACTAGTTTTTGATTTCGTTGAAGGCTTTTTGCTCTTTGGATTAATACATATAGTTACAATACTTGTACAAGTAAAAATCATATCTTTATTTATTCCCAAATATAAGCTATAGATCGAATTCCATCTATAGAATATTTATGAAGTGTTTCTGTCGGATTCTGGTATGACATTGAATATTTTGTTAAATCCGAGATATTGAAGTATTAGATACTTAAATTGGATTTATCGTTCTGATAGGGCTTTGATCAAATATGTGATATGGTCCTACAAAACATTCTTAGTTAGAGATCGGATGATGAGCTATATCTGAAGCATAGAGCTACATGATTTTTCTTCGCTAATCAAGGGTTCGGATGATAGGTCATTTGAGTTATATCCGATTGATACAACATCGGATATGCTCCATACAAAATAAGTGATAAGAATATCTTTCTAAGTGTTTGGTCGGATGCTAGTTGTATTATTTACAAATCCGATGGTTGAGACCAACAATCTCCCCCTATTTGTTAATAATACAAATATACATTCCATACGTAAAACACTTAGAAAAAAATGATACTGAAACTCATAAGCAAAAAATGAAATATGAACTCATAAATTCAGTGATCCATTTTTGGATTATTTTTGCCTTTTTCTCTTTTTGATCTTTTCGTTTACTAAGGCCTTTTCTTTTGTTTTCTTCCATTCCTTTGTTTTCTTTTATTTCATTCTTTTCTTTTCTTTTGTTCGGATTACAAACATAATGAAATAACTAAATAGATATGCAAAATTTAATTTAAAGATAAATAAATTACTGAAAATGTAAACTTTCACTTAAACTGAACTTATAAAGAATTAGTTACAGTGAAAGCTTACATCTGAATAACACATTTATTCTTCAAAGATAAGGTCCTCAAACTTCACTTCTTCGATTCGACTGTTAGGATGGTCGATCCTGTTTTGTAGTACTAACTTGACACCATTAGTGAAGGCTTTTCACATCTCATCGTTTGGAACAATTTTAAGAAGAGCATGGAGATGCTTTGTGTCTGCTATGGATAAATCAGCTGATCGTTGAAATCTAAGGTCTCCAAAAAGATCATAGAAGTACATTCCTACAATCAGAAGGAACAATATTGTTCCTTGTGGCATCAGATCTCCAAGAGGTAAAGAGAGATCAAGGTTAGTAGTAGTAGTAGGAAGATTACCAGATAGGACAAGTGATTGGATTGTATTCTCATCAGTTAGAATCTTGAGAGGAACAAGAGGAGTATTTGAAGGTGCTGGAGACACAGAAGATGTTGATCGGAAGAAAGGTTTGAAAAGATCTCTCAAAAATCGGAAAGAACAATATTGTTCCTTGTGGCATCGGATCTCTAGGAGGTAAAGAGATATCAAGGTTAGTAGTAATAAGAAGATTACTGGATAAGACAAGTGATTGGAATGTCTTCTCATCAATTGGAATCTTGAGAGGAACAGGAGGAGTATGTGAAGGTGCTAGAGACGCAAAAGATGTTGATCAGACGATGGTTTGAAAAGATCTCTATAAAATTGTAGGAGTCCGAAATTTGTATTTTCTTTTGATGTCATTCACATCTTCAATGAGAGTTTATATATGTTGTATTACCATTGTCTTGTAGGCACTTTTACTTTCTCGGATAGCATCAATAATTTCCAACCATTTCATGTATCTATAAATACCTAGCCAATGAATATCTTCATCTTTTCTACTCCGGTCTTCTCGTTTTAGCCTTACTTTGATGAGTGAATTTTTAAATTTACTTTTCTTGCATATGATTATAGTGACTTTGATGATCTTGGATTTGAGACTTCTTCTAGAAAATGTTTTATTGAGCTCCTTAAGCTTTTCATCTTTTTCCAATTGAAGAGCTTTGGCTGGAGCCAACTCTTCATTTGAAAGATTTATATCATCTAGATTTCGTCTAGGAGGTGGAGGAGTCAACTATTTGAATTAATCTTTAGCTTTCTTCTTTTTCTTTAACTCCTCATTTTCTTCTGGAGTCATAATTGTATGTCCCAAAGTAGTGCAATATATCAAGATGAACAATCAATTTCAATCCAAATAGCCATATGTCATTAAATCAAACCATAGTTTACAATTCGTATGTCTCTCTCTTTATCAAAATATTTCTCTCTCTGAGATTCTCTATGATAGCACACTTCTAATGATTCTACAAATAGAAACACTATTTATACAACCTTACAATTACAAGAAACAAACAACTAACACTAACTAAGCTAGTTGACTTTGCTTGACCTTGACTTTTCTCTTTAAGTAGCTTTGACTTTGACTTAAGCTTTGAAGGCTTTGACTTGAGATTTTCCACATATGATCTTGAAGATAAAAAATATGTTCTAACAATTTTTCCCTTTGGATTCAAGATCATCTCCAAAAAGATAAGGTAATCATTTCTCTTTTGTGAACTCGTAGAGA
Organism: Arctium minus; assembly: GCA_954870635.1. Classification (NCBI taxonomy): domain Eukaryota; kingdom Viridiplantae; phylum Streptophyta; class Magnoliopsida; order Asterales; family Asteraceae; genus Arctium; species Arctium minus. Next base: position 57,229,422 of record OX941090.1, on the reverse strand, counting down.
TTTTTCTTCAAATAGGTTTCAGTAACAAAGAACAATCTCCCTCTTTAAGTATTGTCAAACATTCTCCCCCTTTGGAATGAACACTGATAATCTCTTCCATTCAAAGTCAATCTCCCCTTTTAGAATAAACATGTTCAAAGTCAATCTCCCCCTTTCTTCTCTTACTGGAATCTTCTGAAAAACTTTAACAATCTCCCCAAGATTTATGGTAACCTCTTTTAGTCTTCAGAAACAATCTCCTCATTTCTTAGAAATATCTTCAGACTTTCAACAATCTCCCCAAAGTCTGTAATATCTTCTTCAAGACCTTTAACAATCTCCCCCATTAAAGTAATAAACTTTTCTTTTCAAATTATCTTCAGCAAAAACACAATTTTCCCATTTCTTAACTGATATTGACTTCAGAAAAGAAATTATCATCAGATATAGCTCATTTTCTTTAGCAAATCATCTTCAAAGAAATTTTCTAGAAACTTTTTCATTCTTGATCATCTCCCACATAAACCATTTCCTGAAATCTTCTCCCCCTTATTCTTGAAAAATAAACTTTCTCAGACTTCACCATTTCTTGCTATCCACTCCCCCTTTTTGATGAATGTGAGCTTTAACATCATCAAAACTTTTGCAAGAAATGCATCTTTCAAGATTTGACCCAATATCATCTGATCTTTCTTTCTGAACTTTCTGAACCATCCGTCAATTCATAATGATTCTGCATTTTTTCAAATTCAGAATTGAATGGTAAACCTGAATCAACAGATGAAACAGGTTAAATGCCTCTTCTGAACTTTCTGAACCATCCGTCAATTCATAATGATTCCGAATCTTTTCAAATTCAGAATTGAATGGTAAACCTGAATCGTCTTTAAACATTGTCGAATATTCTCCCTCTTTGGAATGAATACTGATAATCTCTTCCTTTGAAATACAATCTCCCCTTTTTGAATAAACATGTTCAAAGTTAATCTCCCCCTTTCTTCTCCTACTGGAATCTTCTGAAAAACTTTAACAGTCTCCCTTATCTTTGGAATATCTTCAAATTTCCAACAATCTCCCTCAAAGTCTGTGATTATCCTCTTCAAGAACTTTAACAATCTTCCCAATGTTTATAATAACCTCTTACAGTCTTCGGAAAAGAAATTATCTCCAGATTTAGCTCACTTTGCTTTAGCAAATCATCTTTAAAGAAAATTTCGGTAATCTTCAATGAACTATCTCAAACTTTTGATATAGCTCTGAATCTGTTAACTCAAATTTGATTTTCTCCCCCATATCTCTGAAACTAAACTTTCACATTCTTTGAAATCTTTATGACTTCTCCCCCATTAACTGCTTTATCATTTTTGATCATCTCCCATATAAACCATTTCTTGACATCATCTCCCCCTCTTTGATGAATGTGAGCATTTACATCATCAAAACTTCTTCAAGAAATGTAATCTTTCAATTTCTGACGAGCTGATCTTTCCATATGAACTTTTGAACATCCATCAATTTATAATGATTTTGAATCTTTTCAAATTCAGAATTGAATGGTAACTGAATCAACAGATGAAACAGTTAAAATGCCTGTAAGTAGCACGGAGCCACTTAGTACAATGAATGTACTTTGGAAAGGAGCTTTTTGATGTTCACTCCCCCAGGGCTTCCATTCAATCATCGAAAAACCACAAAGGAATTTTCTATGAACGTTATGACAAGAAAACTTATTCCTTGTGTGTACGTGCATGTGTATAATGATTGAAGCTACTTAAGCTTGTTCAGGCTCAAAGTGTGTAAACTATTGATATAGTAATAGTATTCCACAGACTCAATGTGCATGATCGAAGGTCGAAAGTGGGGCAAACGTCCTTCTTTTTCAATATCAAAATCTTCCGAGTGAAGATCAGATAGATTATATGATGCGTCCCCAAGAAAAATTGAAACATCTTTTTGTTGAGAAAAATATGAGTAGCTGGTGGGGTTTAGTTCAAGAATTGGCATAAGGTCACTGCTTGTTTCAATGAAGTTCACCAAAGAGTCGTGAAACAACAGTAATGTGGCTGCCCAGCTCAGAAAGTGGTTAGTGCAGAGTTCTGATATTCTTTTTAACTCTGTTCTCACACCCTCTTTCTTTTTATCATTATGCTCATTTCTAACCAAACTCTCTTTTTCATTTTATATCAGCTCAATGAGAAAAACTCAACCCTTTGAGTTATCTCCCCCACTCTTTGATTTATGACCCCTTGCCTCTCGATCACTCAAGGATAACTTCTTGGGTAGGAAACACTAGTTATCGTGAATCCATAGAAGCCTGTTAAGTTCTCACACTGATCCCATGAATTTTTTCCTAGAAGATTGATTTCAACAATTTAACTAGAACATCTAAAGCATCATTTTCTGCGCTTTAACACTGTCAGTGAATATATGTTCCACAAATTATCATGAATATTTGAGCACTTTGAACGTTGAAGATATCTCACAACAAGTATATTGAATTAATGAAATGAATACAAGAAACTTGTTTGAGAATCTAATAATGTATCGAAAGATCAAATATGAATGATAATTATATAGACCTTAGGACATGAAAGAATTGGAATTTGTCTATATGAACAAATATAGGCAATTCTTGAAATAATCGCTTTATTTTAAATGAATGTAACACTCAACAAACATTGAATTTCAAACGGGGTTTATTACTATCGAAAAATTGTTTTAATTTGAGATATGGTAATAACAAATATCAATAAAAATGACTGAACCGGTGTGTATGAATATTTGATAGTATATGAAAAAGATAATACACAAGTATTTATCTTTGGAAACACACGGTTAGTTAATCATGAAAGCTCATAGATGAAAACATTTAAAATCACATTTCTATAATTCATAAAATCTTTTTGAGAATCGAAAAGTGGTTTGAACATTTAAAATCCATGTTTTCATGTTTGAAAGTTGTCCATCTTTCAAACACGTATGAGATTTTAAGGTTAGAAAAAACCTTACTTTCAGCTTAAATCTCATAACTCCCCCTCAGATCATGATTGATTGAATTAGAATCTTGTAAGCTCCCCCTCAAAATCTGCATAAAGTTACAAAGTCATCAAAATATCAAAGCCGAACAACAACATTTCAGTATCTACATCTCCTCCTGAAAAATCAGAAAAATATGACAGTAATACACCCTCTCAAGATAAGGATAATCATTAATTTGAAGTAATCAGAAGTTAATTACTCCCCCTAAAATATTGCATTTATAATATTTGTCAGTAGGGATAATATGTACTCCCCCTTGAAGATTGATCATCTCTGTTGATGTATCGGAGTACACAATCTTTGATTGATGAAGCATGAGTCCTAAATTGTTGTGTTTAGAAGTCAAACTTGATCTTTGAGGCACGAGTCCTAGACTGCTTTGTCTAGAAGTCTAACTTGATCTTTGAGGTACGAGTTCTGAACAGTAGTATTTTGAAGCCTATCTTCTTACTCCCCCTATACTTTAGGTGCCTGCAACACAGATGGAGTAGGTTTTGGTATCCACTGGTATTTGGGTCCAAATCTGTTAGTTGCAGTTCGTTTAGGAGTAATATAATATGAACCATACCAGAAATTAACATAATTTTTACTACCAAAATCATTTAAACCATAGTAAGAACAACTGATTTTCTTTTGTGCTAGCCTGATTAATTGATTTACAGTGTAAAGAAGATCAGGTTTACCAAAAGATTTATCTTGAGGAGCATTGTTCTTCTTGTCATTCAGTGTATGCACAAATGATTTTTGATCCTTCTTCTCATCAGAAGATCCTTTTACTTTCCAAACCAACTTTTCTTTATCATTTCTCTTTCTAAATGTACCTGAACCGTCAACATTCCTATCATAGAAAAGGTTAGTAGTACGAATCTGATCTTTAGAATTGACTGACCTTTTTGTAGAAACAGTTGTGTGATGTGAACTTGATGCTATTTTGAATGAACATTCAGAGTCAGCTAAATCATCTCTAGGTGATTGAAGAATTGAATCTTGAGTCTTTTGCTCAATCAAATTCACCTTAAAGACGATTTCTTCAAGTTTTGTTATCTTGGAAGATAAATTATTTCTTTCTTTTGTGAGTAGATCAATCTTCTTCAGAAATTCAGACTTTGCATTCTTTTCTTTCATTGTTGTTGTTGATAGTTCAAATAATGGCTTTGTAAGCTTCTTGATTTCTGTTTCAAAAACCTTCCTTTCTTCCTCAAAATCTTTCTGCACAGTCTTTCTCTTATCTGATATTTCTTTAAACACACCAACATGCTTTTGCTCTAAACTTTTCTTGTTTTTCTCAAAGACTTTTCTCTCTTTTTCCAATAAGTTTTCTAATTCCGAAAATTTTCCTTTGAGAGACTTTCCTTCAGACCCAAAATCAGCTTTCTCTTTCTCAAATCTGTCTCTTTCCATAATGATCACCTTCTCTGAATCTGACACTTGTTGAGAAAGCTTTGCACATTTTAGATCAACTGCTTTCTTCTCTTCAAAAGTCTTTCTTGAGAATTCAAAAAATTTATGTGCAAACATTTGTTTTTCCTTTGCAAATCCTTTCTTTTCTTTTCTAAATTCTTCTCTTTCTTTGACAATTTGCTTTTCCAGCTCTATAATCTTTTTTTTTTAATTTAAGCATTTGCAGTATCAAAACCTTTTGCTGTCTACTCATTTTTCTTGATAGAATCTTCTTCCTTGATTTCGACAATCTAAGCCTGCAATTCGGAGATCTTCTTTTTCATCTCAGTATTTTCACTTTCCAGACTGTGTACCTTTTCTACTTCCTTTTTGCAATCTTCTACTTGTTGGAAATCAGAATTCTACTTCTGAAGATCTGTATTTATTTTCTTTAACGCACTAACCTCTTCAATTAGCAATTTCTTTGCAGCATGATATCTCATAGATCTTTTTGAATAATAATCAACTGATAAATTTTGATTTTCAATCTCCTCTCTTAGAGTTATGACTTCAGCTTCAAAATCTATAGACATCTTGGTATCACTTGCACTGACCGTTCACAAAAATCAGAAATTTTCAAAATCCTGAAAATTAACCAAAAAATGACTAAGTATGGAATTCGCACAACACTGAAAATCACTTTCCGCAAACCACTGAAAACACTTCTCACAAATCAAAAAGAAACCCACCATCCGCAGAGAACAACTTGCAGATTCTTCACTTTCCGCAGATAGCAGCTTGCGGATTGATGATTTCCCCAGACAACAACTTGCATATTCTGTACTTTTCGCAGAAAGGAACTTGCGGATTCTGAGTTCTCGCAAACAACAATGTGCGAGTTCTTGCCTTAGAAAAAAATCCAAAATGTTTTGTACATTTTTCGCAAGAAATGTCCTGCGGATTCTTGACTTAGACAAGCAAACCACAAAAAATTAAACAACATTTCGTAGACCTCCCTTTGCGGATTCTGGAACTTTCCGCAGACCAAGGAAACTAAACAATAACTATCCGCAGGTAATTGTTTGCGGATTCTAGCTTCCAGTAAACTAAGTTCTATGGATTCTGAACTTTTCGTATGAAGGTCTCTGCGAGTTCAATCCTTAGATTTTTCCACACCACCAAAACACAAAATTAAGCACCCTACGAGTTCTTGAGATGATTCTTGCGGATCCTTTGGATCTTCCGAGTTCTTCAACTATCAAACACAAAAACAAAAATTTAGCCCAAAAATTCTTCAAAACTCCAAAATTGCTCCTGAAACTTTGCCAATTTGAACTCAATCACTTTTTGAACACTTTGCAAATGTACGATTACAAACAAAAAACAACAAAAATTACAAATTGATCAAAACTTAGTACGTACAAGTGTTCATACAAAAAAGTTCATCAAATCCAAAATTCACACTTAACAGATGTGAATTGGACAAAAACAACCTAAACAATACTTGTTCTAAAACAAAATTCGAATACAATGCAACAAGATTTACATCCAAAAACACACAAACAAAGAAAATTGATTCTTGACAGAAGAGTTTGCGAGTTCTTCAAGATTCGACCAAAACTTTCAGAATTTGATTCAATTTATGATCTTTGTCTACTCTGATACCAATTGTGTGTCCCAAATTTGTGCAATATATGAAGACGAACAATCAATTTCAATCCAAATAGCCATATGTCATTGAATGAAACCATAGTTTACAATTCGTATGTCTCTCTCTTTATCACAATATTTCTCTCTCTAAGATTCTCTATGATAGCACACTTTTAATGATTCTACAAACAGAAAAACTATTTATACAACCTTACAATTACAAGAAACAAACAACTAACACTAACTAGGCTAGTTGACTTTGCTTGATCTTGACTTTTCTCTTTAAGTAGCTTTGACTTTGACTTTAGCTTTGAAGGCTTTGACTTGAGCTTTTCCACACATGATCTTGAAGACAACAAATATGTTCTAATAATAATCCCCTGTCCTTTGTCCATTTTCTTTGAAGGTTCAATTGCATTGGATGTTGATTGAGAGGATTCTGGAGGGGGCAAGGATCCAGTCATAGGAGATTCTGATTGAGTAGAAGCTTCAACGACGTCAGCAATGGCAGCTGTATTTTTGGATTCTGAGAACATAGTATCAAAATCAGAATCAAATTCTTGATATGATTCATCTTCTAGAGTCTGATCAATGACTGGAGATTTCTCCCCCTTAACTTGATGAGAACTGTTAAGTCTAAATATTGTATCCAAGATTTAATAGGAAAGTCAAATGTGTAAAAGTCAACATTGACCTTGTAATAGTTAGTCATTGTATGTTTTACTTTCCTTTGTAGTTAAGTCTTTGTTAGATAGATAGATGGTATAAATAGGTTTGTGTTGTAATCTTGTGGTAACGAACTAGAGCTTTTGCATTCATTGTAATATCTAGAGTGGTTAAATTCAAGATCTACTTTCTCTCTCTAGACTCTCTCTCTAGTTCTTGTGCTTAAATGTTCATATCTTGAGTAATTAGCTTGATTGTTTGGGATTTTATGTTTAACAATTGGTATCAGAGCTGAACCAAACTTTTCAGAAATGATTTGATCAGAGTTTGAATTGAAATTTGTTTGATTTGAATAGAAAAATCGATTTTTTCAAAAGTTTTTTCAAGAAATTGAGTTGGTTACTGTTCATCCGAATTTCATGTGAGAAATCGTTTTTTATGAAAGAAAATGGATTCATTGTGTTCGATTTGGTGTAGTGATTGATTGTTGTTTAGATTCCATATCGAAATTCGTTCAAAATCAATGTCAATTTTTGATTTTTTTTTAGTTTTTCTTGAAAACGAGTTTGACCTCTGTTCTTGATCGAATTCCTTTGTTTTGTTGTTTTAATCGAAAATTGAATGTATTTGTATGTTTAGAACTGTTTTTCGATGATGCTGACAAATTTTTGAGATCAATTTTGCAGGTTTCGATTGATTTAAGTTTGAATCTGTCAAAAACATGAAATGCGGGTCATTCATCTGAAATGCGGGTCATTCATCTGAAATGCGGGTCATGAAATGATGATCCTATTATGAGTTGTTGATTTTCCTCTGAACACGCATTACTTCAAATGCAGGTCTGCCTTAACACGCATTACTTCAAATGCGGGTCTGCCTTAACACGTATTACTTCAAATGCGGGTCTGCCTTAACACGCATTACTTCAAATGCGGGTCTGCTTTAACACGCATTTCTTAAAGTGCGTGCCCCTCAGGACACGCATTTCTCTTGGACACGCATATCTCTGAACACGCATTCCTTCCTATGCGTTTCACTCGTTTCACTGGTAAAATTTTTTGGTCATCTTTGGAAATATTTTTTTCTACATCGCGAAATATCAAGTATTGTTCGAATTTCAATTTTCACGAAATATTTTTTTTTAAGATTTCAATTTGATCTGATTGTTGTTTTTCTGATATACAGTTTGGGAACGATCATTCATATCGATCATTCATATCAAGCTGATGTACTCATTCAAGATGGGATATTTTGCTGAACTTGAAGAGAAGATTAGAAAACTGGAATTAGAGATAATTAATCTGGGTTATGCTGTTGACTTTCACTCACAAAAGTCAAAAGAGCATTATGAAGAAAGCATCAGACTGAAAGAAGAACTCAGTACCTTAAAGAATATCAGTGCTGGGCAGAATGAAGAGAAGATAAAGAGATTGGAATCTGAGAACATTAAGCTGAGAAAGAATTTATATGATTTGGAAAAACAGCTTGATGCAAATAAAGCTGATCTTGAAAATGAAAAGAAAATTTTTTCAAAGAAGTTTTCAGAATTTTCAAAGAAGTGTTTTGAGGAAAAGAAGTCAGTGGAGCTGAAATGCATAAAACTTTCTCAACAAATCTCAGATTTTGAGAAAATAATGATTTTGGAAAGAGAGAAGTTTGATAAAGAAAAAAAGGCCATAGAACAGAAAAATGTGGGATTCTTTAAAGAATTATCTGGCCAACGAAATGAGTTTGAAAAAGGGTTTGAAGAAGAAAGGTTAATTTTTGAGAATGAAATCAAGAAACTGACTTCCAAATTGTCTGAACTGTCTGCAACTGCGCTGAAAGAGCAAAAGACGAAGTCTGACTTCAAGACAAAGATTGATCTGTTTGAGAAAGAAAGAGATATCTTTGCGTCAAAGATAAAAGAACTTGAAAATTCTGTTTCAAGTTCAAATCAGAAATTCATCTCTTCAAACAGGTCAGTTAAATCCTTTAATCAGATTCGTCACACTAACCTTTTCTATGATGAATTTTTAGATGGTTCAGATACTTATCCAATAAAAAGTTTCAAGAACGAGAAACTGGTCTGGATGAAGAAATCAGTCAAAGATGACAAGATTGATGAGCTGAAAGAGAAGAAATCATGTGTACATGTACACAAAGCAAAGAAGAACAAAGCACCTAACGGTAAGAAATTTTATTGTTCTATTTGTTATACACATGATCATTTTCATAAAACAAATGATCATTACTGGTATGGATCTTACTCTGTATCCCCCACACGCACTGCAACTAACATTTCTGGACCCAAATACCAGTGGGTACCAAAACCGAAACCTGAATCTGTGTTGCAGGCACCTCAATCCAAGGGGGAGTAAGAAAGACTATGGCTCTTGAGTAAATCAGCTCAAGACTCGGACTTCAATGTCAAAATGGCTTCTAAGCACAACAGCTTAGGACCCGTACCTCATCGATCAAAAAGACCTTACTCCTGTATGCTTGCATCCGATGGATATTGATGGTCTTCATCCCGAGTGAATTGATCTGATCTCTATCCTAAACTTTTTCTTTGCTAGATTTTTCTGATATTGATGGTCTAACAATTCAAAGGGAGTGTTTGATCTCTATCCTGTTTTAACTGACATATTTCAGATGCTTAATTTAAGGGGGAGTAAAGGTGATGACTTCTGATTATTTCAGATCAGAACTCATTCTATAAACCGTTTTACTGCTTTCTGTCTTTTATTTTTTGAATAAATAATATGAATAAAGTGGCTTCTGATCACATGACAGATCAGGACCCGTTCATCAATGATCAAAGATGGATATTGTGCTAATATCCAGGGGGAGCTTAAAAGATTAAATCTTTATATCATGTTTTGAGGGGGAGCCGAAAAGGTAAAAATCTTCTGATCCTAGATCTCTGATTGTTTGAAAGAAGAACAACTTTCGAACATGAAAAACCTTTTCTTAAATGTTCAAACCACTTCTTATTCTCAAACGATTTCATGAATTTAGAAGTGTGATTTTTAAATGTTTTTCAATTTTTGTGCTTTATTGTTTAACTGACCGTGTGTTTCCAAAGATCAATACTTGTGTATTATCTTGTCCATATACTGTCAAGTATTCATACACATCGGTTCAGTATTTTATTTGAAATTGTTATTACCATGTCTCAAATTCAAACAATTTTTCGATGGTAATACCCCCGTTTGAAATTCAAAGTTGTTGAGCATCATTCATCATTGTTCATATTTGTGATTTCATTGATAAATTGTTTATATTTGTTCATATAAACAAATATCCAATTCTTTGATACCCGAACCATTTGATTTGATCTGATTGATTCATTGTCAGATTCTCAAAACAATTCTTTTGACTTCATATTCATTCATTCAATATCCTTGTTTTGAGAAATCTTCAAATAACAAATGCTCAAATTTCATTCATATTTTTCAATGAGCATACATACTCTGACATATGATTTCTTGTGCTTTACATGTCAAGAAAAATCATTGAACAGCATGTACTTTTAGGAACATGGGATTCAGTATGAGTGCTTAATAGATCTTCCATGGATTCACGATAACCAGTGTTTCCTACCCCGGAAGAAATTCTTTGAGTGATTGAGGGGAGAGGGGTCTAAAAGAATTGAGTGTGGAAGTGAGCTGAGATAAAATGGAAATGAGAGATTGGTTAGATGTGAGCTTAAATGTTTAAAAGAAAGAGGGTGAGAGAACAGAGTTAAAAGAATATCAGAACTCTGCACCAAACATCTTTCTGAGCCGGGCAGCCACATTACTGATTGGTTCACATTTCTTTGGTGACTATCATTGAAATAGGCAAATAGCCCATGCCATCTCTTGTATACAACCCCACCAGCTACTCATTCTTTTCTTAAAAAGAGAATGTTTCACATTTTCTGGGGAAGCAGCACATAATCTATCGGATCTTCACTTGGAAGATACTGATATTGAAAAAGAAGGAAAGTTGCCCCACCTTCGACCCTTTCTCATGCACATTGAGTCCATGTACAATCATTGCTGTTTCAGTGATTTACATACTTTGAGCCCTATGAAACACAATCTTTGTGCTAATTCTTTCAAAACACAAGCACGAGCACACAGAGAATATGTTTTTCTGTCAGAACATTCATAGATAAACCTTGTGTTTTTCGATGATTGAATGGAAGTCCTGGGGAGTCTACATCAAACCAGCTCCTTAAATTGTACATTCGTTGTACACAGTAATTTTGTGTTACTGACAGGCATTCCTAACTGTTTCATTTGTTGAATCAGGGTTACACGCTCATTATGTCTGAATTTGAAAAGATTCGGATATATACTGTTCATGATTCGGCTTTTTCAGATCAAAGTACGACATTTATCAAAGGAGAGATTGTTTCAAAGGGGTTATCAAAGTCTGAGCTGAAATTGAAGAAATTTTGATGATCTGATGTTCACATCATCAAAAAGGGGGAGAACGATATAAAGATTCAATTTCAGAGTTCGAGTTCAAAGTTCAAGTCTTAAATTCAAAATGTTTCCGCTGCTGTTTCAAAGACTGATTCAAAGTCAAAAGTTTCTGATAAAGAATTTCAAGTTTCAAGAAGGTTTGTTCTTCCGAAGACGATTCAGTGATCAAAGTGATGAAGTTACAATTTTGTTTAAAGACGAAAGATTTTTCAGAAATGAAGTTTCAAGTTTCAAAGCAGTTTCAAGAATTTCCTGTTTTGTTCAAGGCATGTTGACTTTCCAAAGCGTCAAAGATTAAAAAGACTTTCCAAGATTCTTCAAAAGCTGCAAAAGAGCAAAGTTTGTGAAAGATTCAAGAGATGAAAGATGAAGAATCAAGAGCTGAAGATCTGCATCAAATTTTTATTAAATCTTGAATACAAAGGGGGAGATTGTTAAGTCTAAATATTGTATCCAAGATTTAATAGGAAAGTCAAATGTGTAAAAGTCAACACTGACCTTGTAATAGTTAGTCATTGTATGTTTTACTTTCCTTTGTAGTTAAGTCTTTGTTAGATAGATAGATGGTATAAATAGGTTTGTGTTGTAATCTTGTGAAAACGAACTAGTCTAAGCATTCATTGTAATTCTAGAGGGTGTAATACAAGATCTACTTTCTCTCTCTAGACTCTCTCTCTAGTTCTTGTGCTTAAATGTTCATATCTTGAGTAATTAGCTTGATTGTTTGGGATTTTATGATTAACAATTGGTATCAAAAAGGGGGAGAACGATATAAAGATTCAATTTCAGAGTTCGAGTTCAAAGTTCAAGTCTTAAATTCAAAATGTTTCCGCTGCTGTTTCAAAGACTGATTCAAAGTCAAAAGTTTCTGATAAAGAATTTCAAGTTTCAAGAAGGTTTGTTCTTCCGAAGACGATTAAGTGATCAAAGTGATGAAGTTACAATTTTGTTTAAAGACGAAAGATTTTTCAGAAATGAAGTTTCAAGTTTCAAAGCAGTTTCAAGAATTTCCTGTTTTGTTCAAGGCATGTTGACTTTCCAAAGCGTCAAAGATTAAAAAGACTTTCCAAGATTCTTCAAAAGCTGCAAAAGAGCAAAGTTTGTGAAAGATTCAAGAGATGAAAGATGAAGAATCAAGAGCTGAAGATCTGCATCAAATTTTTATTAAATCTTGAATAAAAAGGGGGAGATTGTTAAGTCTAAATATTGTATCCAAGATTTAATAGGAAAGTCAAATGTGTAAAAGTCAACATTGACCTTGTAATAGTTAGTCATTGTATGTTTTACTTTCCTTTGTAGTTAAGTCTTTGTTAGATAGATAGATGGTATAAATAGGTTTGTGTTGTAATCTTGTGAAAACGAACTAGTCTAAGCATTCATTGTAATTCTAGAGGGTGTAATACAAGATGTACTTTCTCTCTCTAGACTCTCTCTCTAGTTCTTGTGCTTAAATGTTCATATCTTGAGTAATTAGCTTGATTGTTTGGGATTTTATGTTTAACAAGAACCTTTAAGGAAATCTTGAGGTTCCTTCTCCTGACCACTGATCGTCTGGTTCCTCCCCCTCAATACGAGGTTCCTCCATACGTGGTTCCTCCCCCTGAACATGATCTTCTGAAACCATGTTCATAAACTCTTCACTTGACAAGTCTCCATCCAATGGCTTGTAGGAGTCATTATCATCTTGATCATTCTTTCCTATGCTAGTGGATTCAGTGGCATTCTTCCCCTCAGTAGCACTAAGACACGAATCGAACAGGGTCTTTAATTGAAGAAGAACATTATAGAAATGCACCCCCAAGATTTTGGTATGCTTTTTAGTATTGTACAATATTTCTCTGTCAGATTCAGAGAGTGAAGAGCTCGACCCAAGGTTATGGAAGGTTGATTAATCTTTTAAAGGATGGCACGAGATATCTCAGTCTATGCATCAATCTTATTATGAAGTTGATCAAGATATTCCCTGATTTCTTCGGAATCCAACTTCTTTGATAATTTCTCAACTTCACCAAGAACTGTTTTGATAGACTTTTCCAAATTCTGAGCAATAGAAGCCATGCTTCATTGATGTGAGTCAGTCTGTATTCTGATCGTTTCTAGGGATGTTGATGCAAGACCCAAAGAGTTACTGATTTCCTTTTAAAGCTTGATTTCCTCATCCCTTGCATTATGAGTTTGATCATGTGAACGTTCCAGATCTTCCATTTTTTTCATCACTCTGTTCACACTCTCTTGATGAGTCTCAACTTGTTTCTTTAGAGCCTTTTCCATTTGTTTGCATCGTTCATCTAGTATCCAGTTTTTCTCCAAAAGATTTTTAGTGATAGTGGCAAATTGCAGTTTTGTTAATCGTGTTTGAAGGTTGAGTTCACACAATTGATCAATAACCTGAGTAGGTATAGCATAAAGTGTGCGAATTTGATGCACATGATCATATGTTAGATGAGTTATAGCCGATGGTTGAGGTTGATCGATGAATCATATATGAGATATCATATACGATGAGGTAAAGATTGGTTGAGATTCAGTAGTAGTTAGAGCCAGAGAAGTGGACTTCACAGACATTTGAATTTTTGAAGTAATTGGTGTACTGCTTGAGGGAGGTCTTGCTGAAGTATGATCCTTTCTCTCAGAAGATGAAGATGAGAGGGCAATGATCTCAAGAGACATAACAGGTGTGACAATGATTGATTGAGCCATAGTGCTAGCATCATCAGATTCCATTGTAACCTGTGAACCATGAATTTCATGCAAGAGAGCCATTACATATAAGTTGTCCTTCCTTGTAGTTGGAACTGTAGGTTCATTGGAATGTGCAGGTGATAAGGGTAGAGTAGGTGTTGCAAAAGAGGTTGTGATCAAAGAAGTTTGGCTCTGGGGTGAATCCTTATTCACACCTACGACTAACAAAAATATCGTGATGGATTTTATGAGCTTTCCCTTTTGTATAATAGTACCCTTTTGGGAAGGTAATTAGGAGTTGGTTAGGTGATCAGATGCCTTGGAGTGTGATTGGCGAACTTCATATCCGAGGGATTTTGAGAGCCTTTGGATAACTTTGTGGTTTTATTTTTTTAGAGTTAAGGGGTCTTCTTTGAAGATCCCATTTTGGTTAGAGAAGTAACTTCCGTTTTTGTTTAGACTGAAGTGAGACTTCAGTAGATTCTGAAGTTTCTTTCAGGTTCACAGTCTCTTTAGAGGAAAGATCGGAAGTAACTAACAAGGGAATACAAGAAGAATCCAATATAGTTTTTAAATAGGTATCAGACTTCTTAGATTTATTGGATAGGCGTGAAGAAGGAGATGGAGAAGAGGCTATCTTGGATCTTCTCTCTTATAAGGAAGCAATTTTTGGCTACTAAAAATTGCCTAGTTGCTTCTTTATATAAATAAAAGTTCCAAATTTCTCTGGAACATTGAGCAAAAGAAATCATACTTGTGGGCATCGGAGGTTCTACAGAAGAGGTCCTTTGGCTAAAGATATTGGAGGTTATGTTGTTGATATCTTGGCTGTGAGTACCTCTAAAAGGACTTGGAATTTTGTCTCCAAGTTTATCAGCAGTGAGAAGAGCCAGAAAGCGAACACAAGGAACATGAGATTTCATTTTGCTCTTCAAAGTTTCCTTTCGCACCAATTCATCAAAGAAATATTTTCCAACTTTGATATTTCTTTGGAAGATTAGGGCATGAGAAAGTCTGGTCACAATTCTTAGCGATTAGTCGTATCTTCAAGTCTTCGTACTGAGACATTGTACTAGATGAATGAAGAAGTAATGTCATACATAGACATGTGTTTGAGAAGGATAGTTCCCGAGACATTTGCATCTGTATCCTTAAATCGATATTCAAGAATATGAAGAACTTCTTCAAGTTCTTCGTCATAACAAGATTTTCATAGACATTGGATGAAGATGATGGAAGTTGCAGAACCTTAGCGACATCATTTGTAGTGATAATCACATTCTTATCTCTGAGACGGTGATGGAGAAACTGTTAGAGTATGCTTGACTGGTCTCTTTCTCAAGAAGTTGATCATGTCATGGTAATCTAGATGATCATCAAGTTTTTCCAGATAACCAATGTAGTTCGATGAGGAGAACTTGACGTGTTCAATGGAAAGAATTGATCCAATAACTTTGGGAGACATTTAAAGAGAGCATTTTGGAAAAGAAGATTTTTGGATTCTTGAGAGAATATTAGAGGGTTTAAGCAAGGTGAGGAAGAAGAAGAATAGGGTTTTAGGTATTTATATCTAAGGGGTTGACATGAAAGATAAAAGATAATGATGAGAGTTTTATACGATTAGACAAATCATGGCGATTGATGGACAGTTTTCACAAAAACGACCTTCCCACGTCTGATTTGACAGTTGTCAAGATTTACTTTTGATAAGTGCCAGACTCTTGGTCTTCTTTTAGGGACAAAATTTATCGGATTCAACAAATTTTGGGAAAAGTGAAATTTGATGGATGAGAAAGAACAAAATTGCTTTAGGTTAGTCATTGGATCAGATTGGTTTAGCGACAGTTCCAATTCTCGAAGATTCATCGGATTTGTAATAGAGAGACAAGACTTGAATTATATACAAACTATTATCATCGGTTGACACAAGATATCATTGGATGATGTCATCAGAAGTATATGCATACTTTTGAAAGATTTTGAATTTAATCTGGCTAGTCTGATACTTCTAGAGAAAAAGATATGAGTTTCCAGAGAAGTAAATTTGAGAGAACGAGTTTGGTTTTCAGACACAAAGTGTTTTAGAAGGGAATAAAACCAGTTATTGATTTTTGACAGTTTTGAGTATGAACTAGTCCCTGCTAATAAAAGAGGCTAGTTCTTTGGTACCCATCTCTAGGTGGGTTCTTTTGAATGAACATGTACTTCAAGAATATTTTCTATTTTGACATGGGGACAATCTTTTGCAAAGTGAAAAGGTTTTCTAGAAGAGAAGGATCTTTGAGACCTGTGAAATTTCTTTTGAAGAAACTAAGAATTTCTTTTCTGAGGAAAAGGTTGTTGAAGAGGATGGTTTAGATCCAATAATTCCCTTGTCATTTGTCCTTTTGGGAATGACAAACTTTTCAATGTTTTTGCTCGTTTTAAATACACTTTTTTGAGTGGAATGAGATTTAGATTCAACTTATTTACATTCATTTTTTTCTGACACATAGTCAACCCATTTTTGATAAAAGGCATGATAAAAACCATTGAGTTCCTTCATCCTTTTATCAGACTTTGAAGATTTACAGGAGGAATGTTTTGAAAATGATGATTTTCCAAAGTAGGTGAAATGAATTGATACCTTGTGTGAATCTTTTGAAGAGGAAGAAAAACTCAATCCATGACCACAAATAAGAATTTGATAGTCTAAAAATTTTATGTCATCCACAGATGCTTGATTCCAACTGTTAGTCCCAACAAGAAATGGCAAAATAAAACAAGTATTGTAGAAGGGTTGAATATAATTCTCAAAAATTTTACTTAATTTTATTATTTATTGATAATAAAATCAAGAATTGCACACATAAAATTTTTAAGATTGTTGCGAAAAAGAACAGATAAATCTATCCTAACAATATTTCACATAGAAAATAGAAAACTAAACACAACTTGTAAAATACTAAGAACAAAGCTATGAGGTTCTTGAGGAGAGAAAATTTTCTACCGATTTTGCTTCAGCACACTGAGATCTCTTCATAAAACATTACCTTGCATAGGAGGGGTCTTCTTTAAATACTACCATGTGCATTAAATTTTTGGGACACTTGTCACTTTGGTATTGAAGATGACGGATGTCCTTCAAAAAGACAAAATGTCCTTTTTGTCTTATCATGAGATAAAGTTGACCTCTAAACCTTGTTGTAGACAACTCCTGAAAAAGTAGACTTCCAGACCTTGTCGTTTTCATCAGGGAATATCTCTATTAGGTACAATAATTGATGTACTTTCGTCAAAGATTTCCTTAGCAAGGGACAAAATAGGGGATATCCTCTGATATGGAGGATCCACCGATTTTTCATTCCAAAAAGGTCTCAGCATCAAACAAGGGGAAATCCTCCGATTTTAATGATCCCCGATTTGTTTCTTAAAATTGGCAGGAGTAGCTTAGTTGAAGATTGAAAGTTCATCTTTGATCCGCATCCGAAGATTCACTTCTTGCTGATTTCGGCTAGTCTTCAATTTTGTCGAACATGTTGAGTATGACTAAGTTATTACAAAGAACTAAATTTGAATAAATATGATAAGATGTATTTCAAAGCTTTGTAAGGGAGATCGGGAGGTCATGTTCAAATTATTGGTGACCCAACAATCTCCTCCTATTTGATGATGACATCCAATACTTTAGAAAAATTCGAGTAAATTAGAAATGTATAACATCTTGACCCTCTTTTACTCTTTTGGGGTTCTTTTTCTCATAGGCCATTTTTTCGCCTTTTGGATTTGTTAGTTTATCAGACATTTACAAAAGAATAAAGAATTAAGGAATTTGAAACAAGGAAAATAAAAGGAACTTTACTTGTATTTACTTAAAGATAAAAGTATAAAAGATAGATAGAACTAGGCATCTTTAAATGGTTCCTTTGGAAGGTGACTTCTTTCCTTGAGTACATCGCTCACATAGCTGTAAAGTGTTGCAACATCAGGGCCGAAAGGAATGATCTTCAGAATGCCTTGGAGGAAGAGGCTGTCAGCGATGGGAATTTGGGTTGCTTTGAAAAACCTTATCTGGCCGAAACGATCGTGGAAGAACATCCCATAGAGGGGATCCATGATGATGGTTCCGGAGGGATGAGCTGCAAGGGTCGGTATAGACAGGACAAGGTTGGAAGTGTTAGGGACCTTACCTTCCTTAGCCATGTCTTGGAACACCGATTTCCATTTCCCGGATTTTGCTCTGGACTTCGGAGGGGTGCGAGAAGTGGTTTGAAGCTTCTTGATGAAAGTCAAAGTCAAAAGCTCAAGTCAAAGTCTCTCAAGCAAAAGTCAAAGTCTTTGTAATATATGTCAAAGTCAAAGTATTTGTATTTTAGTTTTTGTCTTGTAATTAGCTATAGGGTATAAATAGTTTTGTTTTTGTTAGTAGAATCATTAGACTGAGATTAGACTAAGAGAGCATATATGGCTAAGAGAGCTTAATCTAGAGAGAGAAATATTGAGTCTTTGAGAGCATTTTGTATTGTGATTTCATAATTCAATAAATGGAGATTGATTGAATTCGTATTTTGTGTTAGTGTATAATTGTATCCAAGATTTAAGTAAAAACGTCAAAGTCTGTAAAGTCAATTATAGTCAAGTCTGTGTAAAGTCAATGTTAGTTCACTTTTAGAGTTTATGGTCCTTGACCATATATAAAGATTGTATAGCTTTTGAGTATAGTGGTGTAAGAGTTTCACTTGTAGATTAGTAACACATTCAATATTGTGAATAATACGACTTGTGAATTTCTCTCTCTACTCTCTCTCTAGATCTCAAAAACAATTGTCATATTTGATTGATGTTGAATTGAATTGCTTGAATATATGGACTTACAATTGGTATCAGAGCAGACCATCATATTCAGATTGATTGAATTACATTGATTTGATAAGATTTTTGATTCCACGAAGAACTCGCATGATTTTTTTTTGAAAATTTACTGTTGCATCAATTTTTTCATGAAAAATCGATTTCATTACAAGAAAATGGTTCCATAGTTTTTGTTGATCCAGACTCTCTCAGTGATTTGATAACGACTCTCTTCTATACTTAGTGAAAATTACGTTTATTAATCTGTATTAGTGTTTCACCATCAGCGATCAGACTGAGTCTGTTCAGTTATCACTGATGATCTTTCTTATAAACATTCATATGTATTAGTGTTTCACTATCAGCGATTAGACTGAGTCTGTTCATTTATCGCTGATGGTTTCTGATGTAAACAGTTAACGTAATCCCTGAAGACAAGTTTCGCGTCAACAAGATGTTCATAGCTGAATCGAAGATGAAGCTGCTGAACAAAGACAAGTCTACTAGTGACCTGATGCGGATATCAGTAAAGCAAAGACGACTCTACTCATACGCGAAGAAAACATGAGGAAAAGCTTCAACGATAGCTGAACTTCTTTGTATCTCTGAAGGAAGAGATATTCAACGATCGATGATCACTTAGCTTATGCCTCAAGTCTCTTTTGTCTTTCCCTGCACGCCCAGTACGATGTGTCAGAACGTACATACCTCTGCCACAATTCGTACAACAACTCTGTCAACTACACTATTCATGATGCAACCGAAAGCATGTCTCCCAAAGTCAGACTCTCTCTGCCAATCAAAGAAAGACACGTGTAAAGTGCTCTGCCATGCATTTAATGCATAGGGTATAAATAGAAAGATTATCTCTCCATCTGGAGAGTGTGCTCCCCTCAAGCCTTCATCTTTCTCAAATATAGAAACCCTTGTTTTCTATACTTCTAAAATCACCCATTCTCTATATTCTTATGCAACCATCTTAGTGTTTTCTTAAGTTTGTTTAGATTGATTTTTACTTAATCTTATTCCGCAACAGACTTGTAAATTGTGTTTGATTTATCAATAAACAATTTATTAAACTTTTAAATTTTATGTTTGTATTCAACCCCCCCCCCCTTCTACAAACTTGTTAAGCACCTTCGGGACCAACAGTTTTCGATTTCTATTTTAGAACCTTTCTTGTTTAGATTTCTTCTAGAAATTCGAATCGAATCACATTCAATTTTGAATTTTTGTAATTTTCGGTTTTTGAAAATGTCAAACTGTGCTTGATCGATCTACTCATTTCTTGTTGTTTTTAATCAAAATCTTTCATTAGAAATGTGTTCTAGTTGTTATTTCGATCATAACTGTGTATTTTCAAGTCTTAATTGCAGATATTAAAGATTTTGGATCAAATCCCTGAACACAGATGAAGAACACGCTAGATTTGAAAAACACGCAAGATTCAAAGTGAAGAACCCGCACGTCACTAAACGCGCAAGAAATGAAGAACACGCACGAAGAAGAATTTTGATGTTTTCTTGTTTTCTGCGAGTTCGTGATCAAAACGCGCAAAGGGTGTTTTGCGAGAAGTGGAAACATGCACGAAGTAGCTTGCGAGTTTTGTCTAAGAATTTATTTGATTTGCGAGTTCTTACTTGTCAAAAATTTTTCTAAGTGTTGAAACGCGCAAGTTTTATCTGCGAGAAGCTCAAAAACACGCACATCCCTTCTAGCGCGAACCTCAAACGCCCATCCTTCGATCTGCGCGAACTTGAAACGTGCATAACCTTGTTAGCGCGAAGTAAAGTGAACAGTGTTCTGCGAGTTTACTTGTTCTGCGAGTTTTTGCCTTAGAAACTTTTCTGATCTTTTCAAGTGTTTTTCAAGTGTTTTTCAAGTTTGATTTTCAAGTCAAATTTTTATCTGAATATTTTGGACGATCATTTCAAGCATACATTCAATATGTCAGAAAAAAATTTCCCTAGGGGCGCTGCCCCTCGACCCCGAAAGAGCGTTGCTCCTTGACCCCACCCGCAGCGGGACCCCCGTGCTAAGTCTGCGGAGGGGGACATATTTCTGATAGGGATCATAATTTTTTGATTTTTGATGATCATTTTGAAGTAAATTTTTTCAGATATCAAGATGTCTAAAGATGTTTTAGCAGGGAAAGATGTTGCAATCATATACATGCCTGAAATACTTGTTATAGAAGCTGAACAGGATAAACTGAAGATTCAGAATTCAGATCTTCTAAATCAGATTCAGGAGTTTAAAGCTAAATTGTTAAATTGTGATACAACTTCTGAATGTGCAAAATGTGTTGATCATTCTAAATCTGGCAAGAGAGAAAGAAATTTAAGAGAAAGAGAAGGAAATTGAAATAAAAGAGAACATTATTGAGGCAAGAGAGAAAATAATCAAATTGAAAGAAAGAAAAATATCAAAACTTCAAAGCAAGCTGAAGACAACCGAACAACAGACATCAGAACTTAAAGTTGAATCAGTTGATCTGCACATCAAGTTTCAAGCTTTTGAAGATAAAATATTTGCGTTGGAAGCAAAGAATGCTGATTTGATGAAAAATCTCCAAGCAGATAAAGACAAATCAAATATGAAGAAAGCTTCTACTCAAAAGCTATATGATAATTGTAAAACATAAATCCCAATCACAACAAGCTAATTACTCAATATATGTCAAATAAGCTCAAGAACTAGAGAGAGAATCTAGAGAGAGAAAGTAGATCTTGTATTACACACACTCTAGATATTACAAATGAATGCTTAGACTCTAGTTTGTTATTACAAGCTTAAAAGACAAACCTATATATACTATCTAACTAAAACAAAGCCTTAAAGGCTAAGGAAACTAAACTTGCTTTGACTAACTATTACAAGGTCAATGTTGACTTTTACACATTTGACTTTCATATTAAATCTTGGATACAATATTTAGACTTAACAATCTCCCCCTTTGTATTCAAGATTTAATAAAAATTTGATGCAGATCTTCAACTCTTGATTCTTCATCTTTTGTCTCTTGAAGCTTTCAAAAACTTTGCTCTTTTGTAGCTTTTGAAGAACCTTGGAAAGTCTTTTTAATCTTTGAAGCTTTGGAAAGTCAACATGCCTTGAACAAAACAGGAAATTCTTGAAACTTCTTTGAAACTTGAAACTTCATTTCTGAAAAATCTTTCGTCTTCAAACAAAATTGTATCTTCATCACTTTGATCTCTGAATCGTCTTCGGAAGAACAAACCTACTTGAATTCTTGAAATTTTCTTTTGAAGAAACTTTTGAAGAAGCTTTTGACTTTGAATCAGCCTTTGAAACAGTCTTTTAAACAGCGTTTGAAACATCCTTTAAAACAACGTTTGAAACAGCGGAAGCAAATTGAACTTTAGGCTTGAACTTTGAACTTGAACTCTGAAATTGAATCTTTATAATTCTCTCCATTTTTGATGATGTGAGCATCATTATCATCAAAATATCATCAATTTCAGCATAGGCTTTGATTTCCCCCTTTGTGAACAACAAACAATCTCCCCTTGATATTGCTGTACTTTTGATCTGAAGAGCCGAATCATGAACAATATATATCCGAATCTTTTCAAATTCAGACATAATGAACGTGTAACCCTGATTCAACAAATGAAATAGTTAGAAATGCCTGTCAGTAACACGAAGTTACTGTGTACAACGGATGTACAATGTAAGGAGCTGGTTTGATGTTGACTCCCCAGGACTTCCATTCAATCATTGAAAGACACAAGGTAATTCTATGAATGTTCTGACAGAAAAACATATTCTTTGTGTGCTCGTGCTTGTGTTTTGAAAGAATTAGCACAATGATTGTGTTTCATAAGGCTCAAAGTATGTATATCACTGTGACAACAATGATTATACATGGACTCAATGTGCATGAGAAAGGGTCGAAGGTGGGGCAACTTTCCTTCTTTTTCAATATCAGTATCTTCCAAGTGAAGATCCGATAGATTATATATTGCTTCCCCATAAAATGTGAAACATTCTCTTTTTAAGAAAAGAATGAGTAGCTGGTGGGGTTGTATACAAGAGATGGCATGGGCTATTTGCCTATTTTAATGATGGTCACCAAAGAAATGTGAACCAATCAGTAATGTGGCTGCCCGACTCAGAAAGTGGTAGGTGCAGAGTTCTGATATTCTTTTAACTCTGAACAAAAATCTTCAGAATTGCAAGTTGAATCAGTTGAGCTTCAACACAAGTTTAAGGCTTTTGAAGACAAGATATCTGCATTGGAGTTAAAGAATACTGAACTGAAGAAAAGCCTCTAAGCAGATAAAGTTAAAGCTGATTCAGAGAAATCTTCTACTCAACAGTTGTCTGATCTTTCTAAGAAAACTTTACAAGGGAAAAAGGATCTTGAGCTTAGATGCATTAAACTCTCTAAGCAAGTGCCTGAGTTTGAAAATATTTTAATTACAGAAAGAGACACTTTTTCCAAAGAGAGAAAAGTTCCTGAAGGTAAAACTATTGAACTTCCCAAACAGATCTCTGCATTACAAGACTTACTTGAAAAAGAAAGGAAATGTTTTCAAGAAAAGAAAAAGTCTTTTGAGATTGAAAAGAAAAATGCTGAGAAGAGAAATGTTGGGATTTTCAAAGATATTTCTGAAGAAAACAAGAACTTAGAAGAAGATTTTGAGCAAGAGCGTCAAATCTTTGAATCAGAAATATCTAAGCTCACATCCAAGTTAATTGTTCTATCCTCAGACATTCTTAAAGAACAGATGGCAAGAACTTATTTGAAACAGAAGTTTGACACACTTTCTAATGAAAGAAATATTTTGTCCAAAAAGATAAAGGACTTGGAAGCTGCAGATGTTGACTTGTCACATAAAGTATCAGCTGATGTGATTGATCAATCACCAGTTGATAATTCAACAGAATCAGTCTGTTCTTTCAAAACAGCTTCAAGTTCTATCCATGAAAATGTTTTCAAAAAGAAAAGTGTCAAATCAAACAATGTCAAATCAAATCAGATTCGACCATATAATCTATTCTATGACAAGTCTGTTGATAGTCCAGCGAGCTTCTATGTAAAATCTCTTGGAAAGCAATCTAAGAAAGAAAAAATGGTCTGGAGAGTTAAAGATTCTTCAAATGAGAAGAAGAAAGACAAAGCATATGCTTCCACATCAAATGCCAAAAAGAACAGTGCATACAAAGGTAAATCTTTTGGTAATTCTGATATGTTTTACTCTACTAATCATTTGATCAGGATTGCTCAAAAGAATATTTGTTGTTCTTACTGTGGAGCACATGACTTTGTAAGTAATAATTTTGTCAATTACTGGTATGGTTCATATTATGTTAACCCTACAAGAACTGCAACATACACATCAGGACCCAAATACCAGTGGGTACCAAAAGCTAAATCTGTGTTGTAGTCACCCAAAGTTTAAGGGGGAGCAAGAACAAAGGCTTTTGAACAAAATAGTTCAAAACCCGGGATTTAAATGTCAAGATTGTGGCTCTTGAATAACACAGTTCAAGACCCGTACTTCACTGTCAAGAATTGTGGCTTCTGATTACAACAGATCAGGACCCGTTCTTAAAAGTTTAAGGACAAGGATATTATGTAAACATCCAGGGGGAGCTCATCAGAATATAAATCATTGTTTCATGATTTGAGGGGGAGCTTAAAGGTAAGTATCTTCTGATCCTAATCTCTGATTGTTTGAAAGAAGAACAACTTTCAAGCATGAAAAACGTTTTCTTAAATGTTCAAACCACTTCTCTATTCTCAAAATATTTCATGAATTTGGAAGTGTGACTTTAAATGTTTTCATTATGAAGCTTTAAAGTTTAACTGACCGTGTGTTTCAAAAGATTAATACTTGTGTATTATCTTTTCTATATACTGTCAAGTATTCATACACAACGGTTCAGTCCTTCATATTGACTTTGTTATTACCATGTATCAAAAGTTTAATCTTTCTATGGTAATACTCCCGTTTGTTATTCATTGTTTGAATCAGACATCATTTCATAATTACATGTGTTTTCATTGTTAATATGTTTATATATTGTTCATATAAACATCTTACGTCTTTGATTTCCCAAAATATTATTCTTCATAAATTTTGATTTGATCTTAATCATTGTTAGATTCTCAAAACATTTCTATTCTTTAATGATTATTCATTCATATAAAGTTTTGAGAAATCTTAAATGCTTAAAATGCTCAAATTTCATTCTGATTTTTTGATGAGCATACATATACTGACTAATGATTTCTTGTGCTTTAATTGTCAAGAAAATCATTGAGATACATTCTCTTAGGAAAAATACATGGGATTCAGTGTGAGTGCTTAATAGAACTTCCATGGATTCACGATAACCAGTGTTTCCTTCCTCGGAAGTAATCCTAAGAGTGATTGAGGGGAGAGGGGTCAAAAGATTTGAGTGTTGGTGTGTGAAGAGGTAAAATGTAAATGAGAGATTGGATAGAAGTGAGATTTAATGTTTAAAAGAAAGAGGGTAAGAGATCAGAGTAAAAGAATATTAAACTCTGCACCAAACTTCTTTCTGAGTCGGGCAGCCACATAATCTGATTGGTTCACATTGTTTGGTGACCATCATTGAAAAAGGCAGCTAGCCCATGCCATCTCTTGCATATAACCCCACCAGCTACTCATTCTTTTCTTAAAAAGAGAATGTTTCACATTTTCTGGGGAAGCAGCACATAATCTATTGGTTCTTCATTTCGAAGATACTGATATTGAAATAGAAGGAAAGTTGCCCCACCTTCGACCCTTCATCATGCACAATTGAGTCTATGTATAATTATTGTTGTCTCAATGGTTTACATACTTTTAGCCTTATGAAACACAATCATTGTGATTAATTCTTTCATAACACAGGTATGAGCACACATAAAATTTGTTTTTCTGTCAGAACATTCATAGAAAATACCTTGTGTTTTTCAATGATTGAATGGAAGTCCTGGGGAGTCATCATCAAACCAGCTCCTTAAATTGTACATTCGTTGTACACAGTAACTTAGTATTACTGACAGGCATTCCTAACTGTTTCATTTGTTGATTCAGGGTTATCATTCCAATTTGTTTGAATTTGAAAAGATTCAAATAAATACATTCATGAATTGACGGCTCTTTATCAGATCAATTGGAGGAGAATGTTCAGATCATGAAGATTGTTCTACATTGTCTAAAAGGGGGAGAAGTTTCAAAGACTGAGCTGAAATTGAAATGAGTTTTGATGATTTTGATTCTCACAATTCATCAAAAAGCAGGAGAAATTTACAGAGTTCAATTTCAAAGTCATGAAGAAAGTTCGAAGTGAAAAGACTTGTGGAGAAATTCTGAAAGTTCAAATCTGATGAAAAGAAATCATTCCGAGATGATTCAAATACAAGTACAAATGATTCGAGAAAGCTGGTTTTCTAAAGACAATCTAGAGATTACAGAGATGAAGATATGAGATCAAAGATTCCTCAAATCAAATATTCCTCAAAGTTCAAAAATGAAGATTTCAAAGATGTTTCAAAGTTGAAGATTCAAAGGAATTTCAAGAATTCAGATTCGTGTTCAAGATTTGTTGACTTTCCAAAGATGCTAAATGTGAAAGACTTTTCAAGATTCGTCAAAGCTTTAGAGACTAAATACTGTCAGAGCTACAAAGTTTAAAGCTGTCAGAGTCAAAGTTTGAAGAATCAAAGCGTTGAAGACGATTGTCAAATTTTTATTAAATCTTGAATACAAAGGGGGAGATTGTTAGTGTATAATTGTATCCAAGATTTAATAGGAAAAGTCAAAGTTTTGTAAAGTCAAATAGTCAAGTCTTGTAAAGTCAACTTGTTGTATAAGCATGTGAGTCAAGAGAGTTCTTTGTAGAAATAGTGATATGAGAGTTTTAGTTCTTTGTATGAATACCTTTTGTATTGTAAGAGTTTGTAAGAATGTATACTTGATATTGTCAGATATATGACTGAGTTGCTTTCTCTCTCTACACTCTCTCTCTAAGATCTTGATTGTTATATCTTTAATTGATTGTGCTTGATTGAATTGGGATTTTTACACTTACAAAATCAGTTTATCATGTTTTGAGGGGGAGCTTAAATGTAAGTATCTTCTGATCTAGATCTCTGACTGTTTGAAAGAATAACAACTTTCGAACATGAAAAATGTTTTCTTAAATGTTCAAACCACTTCTGATCCTCAAAAGATTTCATGAATTTAGAAGTGTGATTTTAAATGTTTTTCATTGTTGAGCGTTGATGTTTACCTGACCGTGTGTTTCCAAAGATCAATACTTATGTATTATCTTTTCTATATACTGCCAAGTATTCATACACACTAGTTTAGTACTTCATTTGAATTAGTTATTACCATGTCTCTAAACGAAACAAATTTCGATGGTAATACCCTCGTTTGTAATTCAATGTTGTTGATTATAAATCATCATTTCAATCTTTGAGCGTTCATTGCAAAATTGTTTATATTCGTTCATATAAACAAACTGTCAAGTTCTTTGATACCCCAACCATTTCACGTTCATATCTTATGATATTTGATCTGATTGATACATTGTCAGATTCTCAAAACAATTCTCTTTATTTCATTTCATTCATTCAATTTCATTGTTTTGAGAGATCTTCAAAGTTCAAATGCTCAAATTTCATTCATATTCTTGATGAGCATACTTTTCTATGACAATGATATCATGTGCTTAACTGTTCAAGTTAAACTGTTGAGCAACGATTCTTTATAGAACATAATTAAAAGGGATCAGTGTGAGAGCTTAAATAGAACTTCCATGGATTCACGTTAACCAGTGTTTCCTACCTAGGAAGTAATCCTTTAGTGATAGAGGGGTGAGGGCTATAAATCAAAGAGTTGGGGAGATAACTCATCCGATTGAGTTTTTCTCAGTGTGTGGAGCGAAAAAATGTAAAAGAGAGCTTGGTTAGAAGTGAGCTTAAATGTTCAAAAGGAAGAGGGTGTGAGAACAGAGTTAAAATAATATCAAAACTTTGCACCAACTACTTTCTGAGCCGGGCAACCACATCTACTGATTGGTTCACATTCTTTGGTGACAATCAATGAAAAAGGTTGTGAGCCCATGCCAACTCTTGTAATTATCCCACCAACCACTCGTTTCATTCTTAACAAAGAAATGTTTCATTTTCTTTGGGGACGCATCATATCTGCTATCTGGTCTTCACTCGGAAGATTTAGATATTGAAAAAGAAGGAAATTTGCCCCACCTTCGCACCTCTTTCATGCACATTGAGTCCGTGTAATACTTGTTGTTGTCTCAACAGTTTACACAATTTGAGCCTGTTCAACCTTAAGTAGCTTCAATCATTTCTTACACTTTCACGTACACACAAGGAGTGAGTTTTAATGTCATAACATTCATAGAAAATTCTTTTGTGGTTTTTTCAATGATTGAATGGAAGCCCTGGGGGAGTGAACATCACAAAAACTCCTTTCCAATGTGCATTTGTTGTACAAAGTGTCTCTGTGCTACTTACAGGCATTCTAACTGTATCATTTGTTGATTCAGGGTTACCATGTTTATTATATCTGAATTTGAAAAGATTCGGATATATACATTTCATGAATTGACAGATACACAGATCAAAAAGGGCGGAGATTGTTATCTTATCACAAAGGGGGAGATAAATAATCAAAGACAGTGGTGACTTGAAAAAGGTTTTGATGATTTTGCTGCTCACAACTCATCAAAAAAGGGGCGATATTCTGAAAATTCAAGTCAGATGAAGATTAAGCAAAGTTTGAAAGACATTCTGAAAAAAAAGTAAAAGGGGAAGATACTTTGGAATGATCAAGTCAGTTGAATATTTGAAGTTGATTTAATCAAGCCTGATGAGAGTTCATCAAAAAGAGGAGATTCATAAAGATTCTATGAAAATTGAAAATGTAAAAAACCCAGATTTCAAGCAATTCAAACAATCTAAATCAAGATTTGACAATTATGTTCTTAGAGAGAGAGAGTATGTAGAGAGATAAAGTCACAATGTCATTGATCTAACAGGTATTACATGTATGACTCTTGTTCCCAGCTTCTCTCAAAGCACTAGACTATTTATATGTCACACAAACTCTCACAAGGCTAAATACTCAAAGACTTAACAACATTAAATTTGACTTTGATGACTTTACAGACTTTAACTTTTCACATTAAATCTTGGATACAATTTATACACTAACATTCTCCCCCTTTGTATTCAAGATTTAATAAAAATTTGACAATCGTCTTCAGCTCTTGATTCTTCAAACTTTGACTCTGACAGCTTTACTTGTTGAATCTCTGACAATCTTTAAGACTTTGACAACTTTGAAGAATCTAGAAAAGTCTTTAACAAAGTCTTTGAAGAGTCATCAAGTCTTGAACAAAACTTTGAAATTCTTGAAACTTTTGAACTTTGCTATTTTGAACTTTAAGACAACTTTGAGGAATCTTTGAGTGCTTGGTATCTTCATCTCTTTGATCTTTAGACTGTCTTTGGAAAAGCAAACTTTCTCGAATCATCTTTCTTCTTCAGAATCCTTTTGAATCTTCTTGGTCCAAACTTTCATTTGTCTTGAAATTTTATCTGATATTTGACTTGAAAATCTGAATTATCTCCACCTTTTTTATGATCTTTCAACATATTTGATTATTTCTACTTCATATGACTTGAAAACTTCAGAATATCTCCCCCTTTTTGATGAGTTGTGAGCAGCAAAATCATCAAAACCTTTTTCAAGTCATCACTCTTTTTGAAAATTTATCTCCCCTTTATGATACAATAACATTTTCCCCCTTTATGAAATGACAATCTTCGTTCTGTATGATCTGTGTATCTGTCAATTCATGAAATGTGTATACCCGAATCTTTTCAAATTCAGATATAATAGACGTGGTAACCCTGAATCAACAAATGAAACAATTAGAATTGCCTGTAAGTAGCACAAAGCCACTTTGTACAACAGATGTACTTTGGAAAGGAGATTTTGAGATATTCACTCCCCCAGGGCTTCCATTCAATCATTGAAAAATACGAAGGAATTTCTATGAATGTTATGACAAGGAAACTCATTCCTTGTGTGTACGTGAAAATGTATGAATGATTGAAGCTACTCAAGCTTTTTCAGGCTCAAAATGTGTAAACTGTTGAGACAACAACAAATATTACACAGACTCAATGTGCATGATTGAAGTGCGAAGGTGGGGCAAATTTCCTTTTTTTTCAATATCTAAATCTTCCGAGTGAAGACTAGATAGCAGATATGTTGCATCTCCAAAGAAAATGAAACATTTCTTTGTTGAGAAAGAAACGAGTGGTTGGTGGGGTTAATGCAATAGTTGGCATGGGCTCACTGCCTTTTTCAATGATGGTCACCAAAGAATGTGAACCAATCAGTAGATGTGGTTGCCCGACTCAGAAAGTGGTTGGTGCAGAGTTTTGATATTCTTTTAACTCTGATCTCACACCCTTTTTCTTTTGAACATTTAAGCTCACTTCTAAACAAACTCTCTTTTCCATTTTTCCGCTCCACACAATGATAAAAACTCAATCGAATGAGTTATATCCCCCACTCTTTGATTTACAAACCCCCCTCGCCCCTCAATCACTCTAGGATTACTTCCTGGGTAGGAAACACTGGTTAACGTGAATCCATGGAAGTTCTATTTAAGCTCTCACACTGATCCCATGTAATTTTGTCCTAAAAAGAATAGTTGCTCAACAATTTATCTTGAACAATTAAGCACACATATGATAACATTGTCAAAATGTATGCTCATCAAATATATGAATGAAATTTGAGCATTTAAACTTTGAAGATCTCTCAAAACAAAGAAATTGGATGAATGAACTGAATTCAAATGAATTGTTTTGAGAATCTGACAATGTATCATTCAGATTAAATTTCATAAGATTTGAACATGAAAAGGTTGGGGTATCAAAGAACTTGACATTTTGTTTATATGAACGAATATAAACAATTTAGAAACGGCCTCAATGGGAAAATAAAATGGAGCACCTAACAACGCATCTTCATTCTCTTCCCGGCTGGGTAAAAGCTATTCTAGCATGGATTGAGACTGTCTGAACATACAAAGAATGAAATGATGATTTATGCTCAACAACAATGAAATACAAACGAGGGTATTACCATCGAAAAATTGTTTCGTTATGACACATGGTAATAACAAACTCAAATGAAGTACTGAACCGGTGTGTATGAATACTTGGTAGTATATGGACAAGATAATACACAAGTATTGATCTTTGGAAACACACGGTCAGTTAAACTTTAACGCTTAACAATGAAAAACATTTAAAATCACACTTCTAAATTCATGAAATCTTTTGAGAATCAGAAGTGGTTTGGACATTTCAGAAAACATTTTTCATGTTTGAAAGTTGTTCTTCTTTCAAACAGTCAGAGATCTAGATTAGAAGATACTTACATTTAAGCTCCCCCTCAAATCATGATAGAATGATTTATATTCTGATAAACTCCCCCAGGATGTTTGCATAATATCCTTGTCCTTAAACATTAAAGAACGAGTCCTAAGTTGTTTTACTTAGAAGTCATAATCCTTTAACATTGAAGTGTGGGTCTTGAACTGAATTATTCAAGAGCCACACTTCTTTGAGGTACGAGTCCTAGACTGTTTTGTCTAGAAGTTAAACATCTTGCTCCCCCTACACCTGTGGTGCCTGCAAAACAGATTTGACAAGTTTTGGTACCCACTGGTATTTGGGTCCTGGTAGGTTAGATTTAGGAACCTACTTCTCATTAGATTTAAAACTTGTAAGTTAAATTTTCTGAGAAGTAATCCTGTAAGATCCGTACCAGTGATGAGCAATTTCTCTTTGAACCAAGTCATTCTCTCCACAGTAAGAACAACATATTTTCTTTTGAGCAACCCTGATCAAATGATTAGTAGAATAAAACATATCAGGTTTACCACAAGATTTACCCCTATGCGCATTGTTCTTCTTGGCTTTGGATGTGGAAGCTGATGATTTTTGAACAACTTTGCTATCTGAAGAACCTTTAACAACCCAAACCATACGATCTGTCCTTGATTGTTTTCCAAGAAATTTATTTTTAGATCTAGCTGTTCCATCAACAGAATGATTATAAAACAGATTAGTAGGACAAATCTGACTTGTATCA
Organism: Arctium minus; assembly: GCA_954870635.1. Taxonomy (NCBI): domain Eukaryota; kingdom Viridiplantae; phylum Streptophyta; class Magnoliopsida; order Asterales; family Asteraceae; genus Arctium; species Arctium minus. The sequence goes on along the minus strand of OX941090.1, from coordinate 57,197,549 downwards.
ACATCTTTTGTTTTGATACTGTTCTTTCTTGAAACTTTTTCAAACATAAAACTGGAAGCGGTTTTAAAAGAGCAAACTGATTCAGTTGACTTGTCAAGAGGTGATTGATCAATCACTTCTGCATAAATCTTTTCTGACAAATCAACGTTTGCGACTTCCAGATCTTTTATCTTTTTAGATAAAGGATTCTTTTCTTCAAGAACTGTATCAAATTTCATCTGTAAATCAGATTTGGCCTTCTGTTCATTTAATATGTCTGATGATAAAACAGTTAGTTTTTTAGAGAGCTTTGAAGTTTCATTTTCAAAATTTTGACGTTCAAGCTCAAAATCCTTTTCCAAGTTCTTGTTCTTTACAGATATTTCATTGAAGATCCCAACATTTCTCTTTTCAGATTTCTTCTTTTCAATCTCAAAAGACTTCTTCTTTTCTTGAAACATTTTCTTTTCCTTTTCAAGCAAGTCTTGTAAAACTGAGATTTGTTTGGGAAATTCAACTACTTTTTCATCAACAAATTTCCTCTCCTTGGCAAAAGTGTCTCTTTCAGTAATTAATATTTTTTCAAATTCTGACACTTGCTTAGAAAGTTTCATGCATCCTAGCTCCAAATCCTTTTTCTCTTAAAGAGCTTTCTTTGAAAAGTCAGACAACTTTTGAGTAGAATCTTTCTCCAGATTTGCTTTTTAATTATCTGCTTGGAGGCTTTTTATCAGATCAACATTCTTTGTCTCCAAAGCAAATATCTTTTCTTCAAAAGCCTTAAACTTTTGTTGAAGCTCAATTGATTCAGCTTGCAGTTTCGATGATTTTTGTTCAGTTGTCTTCAGTTGGCTTTGAAGATTGGTTATCTTTCTCTCTTTCAGCTTTATTTATTTCTCACATGTCTCAATAATATTCTCTTTTATTCTAATATTTTTCTCCTTCTCTTTAATTTCTTTCTCTCTTGCTCTGATGATACCTGCAAAATCAGATTTAGAATGATCAATACATTTAGCACAAACAGAAGTTTTATGATAGTTTAACAGTTTAGATTTAAACTCCTGAATCTGATTTAAAAGATCTGAACTCTGAATCTTCAGTTTATCTCGTTAAGCTTCAATTGCCGGTATTTCAGGCATGTACATGATAGCACAATCTCTCCCTGGTAAAATTGTAGACATCTTGAATAGAATGTTAGCTTGAAAAAAAATGATCGTTCCCAAAATATTCAGAAAAAAAATTCGACTTGAAAATCAAAACTGAACAACACTTGAAAAACTTTGAAAATTTTTCTAAGGCACAAATTCGCAAACTACTGAAACTCGCAAAACACTTGAAACTCGCAAAATACCGTTCAATGCACTTCTCGCTAAATGCTTTATGCGCGTTTGTAGAACTCACACATAACTGTTAGCGTGTTTTGAGAAACTCGCAGATAACGATGTGCGTGAAGTAGCTTCTCACAGAACACTTTGTGCGCGTTTTGGTTCCTTTGCGCGTTTTGATACCTTTGCGTGTTCTATACTTAGAATAATTTTGAAAATCCACTTCGTGCAAAATGCAAATTCGCTAACCAATAAGAACTTGCAGATCACAAATCAAACTCTCAAAGCTTGTCGTGCGTGTTTAGACTTCTCGCAGAACACAGTTTGCGCGTTTTGGACACGAACTCGCGGAAAACAAGAAAATATCACAAATCTTCTTCGTGCGTGTTCTTCATTGTTTGTGCATTTAGTGACGTGAGTGTTCTTCACTCTGAAGCTTGCGTGAAGTCTGGATCGTGCGTGTTCTTCATCTGTGTTCACGAAATCGATCCAAAATCTTTAATACCTGCAATTAAGACTTCAAAATACACAATGTTGATCGAAATATCAATTTAAACACATTTCTAACACAACATTTAATCCAAAATCAACTAAATCACTGAGAATCAATGAGATACGGTGTTCAAACAGTTTCAAAAACAAACACTTAAAAATTCGAAATTGAATGCACATTGGTTCGAAATTGATGATGCAGCCTAAACAAGAAAAGTTCTATTACACTAATTGAATACTAGGCTGCCATTTTCTTGCACTAAACAACAAATATTTGATGCAACAGTGATTTTTCAGAAACGTTTTACGTGAACTTCAAATTTTGTAGAATTGATCAAATCAAGTATATCAAAATCAATCTGAATGATTTTTTGGTCTCTCTCTGATACCAATTGAAAATGTAAAAACCCATATTCCAAGCAGTTCAAACAATCTAAATCAAGATTTGACAATTATGTTCTTAGAGAGGTAGTATGTAGAGAGAGAAAGTCTTAATGTCATTGATCTAACAGGTATTACATGTATGAGTCTTGTTCCCAGCTTTTCTCAAAGCACTAGACTATTTATATGTCACACAAACTCTCACAAGGCTAAATACTCAAAGACTTAACAACATTAAATTTGACTTTGATGACTTTACAAACTTTGACTTTTCACATTAAATCTTGGATACAATTTATACACTAACAAAAATGTTTCAAAGATGATTCAAGAAAGTTTGTTTGTTCAAAGACAGTGTATCTTGATTGATTTGCAAGTATTGTGGGACACAGAATTGGTATCAGAGCAAACAAGAATTCAGAAATACAATCAAGAATCTGGAAATTTTGCCCGATTTTTAAAGAACACGCAGTTTACTGTTCATGAGTCGATTTTCTTGTATTCTTGTTGTTTTGGAGTTGTAATTGGTTTATTTGTACTCGTTTTTGTACCTAGAACACAATTGGTTTGCATTGTTTTGTCCAATTCACAATAATTGTGTTTTTGGTCAAGTTGAAAAATGTTTTTCTTTGAAATTGATTGATTGTAATATGTTCAGAATATGATCTAGAACAAATCTGCAGAGTTTCAGAATCTATTTCGAAGTATTGGATCGAATTCAGGCTGAAAAAGTAAGTTTTTGGTCAAAGTGATGAAGAACACGCAAGATCTAGAATTCGCGCAAGGCTTATACTGAAGAACACACACGTTGAAGAACACGCAAAAGTTTGAAGAACACACAGACTGAAGTATTTGTGTTTTTTGTGCCTTATGCGAGTTCTTGACAGAACGCGCAAGCTCCTTGACTTGATCTCGAATATTTTCTAAGGACAGAACACGCAAGGTTCTATCTACGTTAAGTAAGAACGCGCAGAGTAATACTTGTGTGAAGTAGGAACACGCAAAGCCTTGTGTGTGAGTTCTTGGATTCTAGTTTCTTTTTTCTGCGAGAAGTGATTTTTGCGCGGGCCAAAATCTTGAAAGTTATTCTAAGTATAGGAACGCGCAACGTGATTGTGCGAAGTGGTCCTCAAAATGCGCAAGTCTTTGCCTGCGCGAACCTCAGAACACGCAGACTATATACTTCGCGAACTAAGAACACGCAAGCTTCTCTCTAGCGAACCTAGAACGCGCAAAGAACTCTTTGCGCAAACTTAAAATGCGCAGACCTCTATTTGCGCGAAGTGGTTTCTTTGTTATGTGAGTTCTGACACTTAGAATTTTTTTTCTGAGTTTTTCAAGAGTTGACCAAGTTTGACTTTTCAGGTCAAGTTTATTTCTGAATTTTTGGACGATCAAATCAATGCAAAATTTCAAGATGACTTCAAGGGAGGCTCTTGCTATTGGAACAAATGTTAAACCACCAGTTTTGTTCAAAGGAGAATATGAGCAATGGAAGGACAGATTATTGGACTTCATTGACAGAAATGATCTGGGTGATTACATCAGACTATCACTGAAAGAAGGAGTGATGAAACCTCCAACTAAGATTCATTCTATAGAAGCAGATGGTCAAGAGTTAGTCAACAAAGAGTATCCGATGCCGATAGAAGAATATTCTGAGGAACAGAAGAAAAGGCAAAAAGTTGATAGACTAGCCAGATCTTTTATACTGCAAGGAATTCCCAATGAGATTTATGTGAAAATAGATAGCTACAATGCTACAAGAAAAAAATGTGGGATCAACTTGAGAAGATGATGTTAGGGTCTAAGATAGGAAATCAGCTGAAAGTATCAAACAACCTTAACAATTAGGAAGAGTTCAAAGCAAAGTAAGGTGAAAGTCTAAAGGCTACTTATGATAGATTTGTTACTCTTCTAAATGAGTTAAGCAAGAACAGAGTAGAGAAATCTCAGATTGAGATGAATGTCAAATTTCTGAGTATCTTACAACCTGAGTGGAAAAGCTTTACTCGTTAGATGAAACAGATAAAAGATCTGAATGAGACACCTCTCCATTAAGTTTATGAGACTCTGAGACAAAATGAGGAAGAGGTAGAAGAGATAAGAGATGAAAAGAAGATAGCTGAGAAACTGATAGCAGATCCAGTTGCCTTAGTGGTTAATAAGAAAGAGAAAAGGTCAGTGAGTTTCAAGAAGAAAAAGGTGTTGGTTTCTGAATCTGATGATGGTGAGAACCTGAAGCAAGCAATGCTTCTATTGACCAAGGCTTTCCAAAAGAAATTTTATAAGAAATCGGGGTTAAACAGTCAGAGGTATATACTCATCAGGATCCAGAAACTATGAGCATAAGAAGAGAGTGGAAGGTAGAAAATTTGATGATAGGAGATCTGATGAGAAGAATTTTGCTGAGAAGAAGTCTGAAAAGAAATATCTGAATGATTATGCAGAGAAGAAAGCTGATCAACCAGCAAGTGCTATAATTGTGGCAAGTTAGGTCATTTTGCCAAAGACTGTCGGAAGCCAGTTATAAGGAACTCGGATTACTACAAGAACAAGATTCTTCTGGCCAAGCAGAAAGAAGCTGGCAAAGCTTGTAAGTCCAAGTTTTCAAGCACAACTAATCAAAATGATATTTGACAATGAAATTCTAGAGAGAGAGTAGAGAGAGAAAGTCACAAGTCATATTACTCTTCAAGTCTAATTATTATTTAGAACACTTAGACAACAAAACTCTCATATACTTGGCAACCTCTAAGACTTCTTTTACAAACATTCATACCAAAGGTATTTAAACAACTCAACCTTAACAAGACTTTGACCATACAGACTTAGACTTTTCTATACTTAAATCTTGGATACAATAAAGCACTAACAATCTCCCCCTTTGTATTCAAGATTTAACAAAAATTTGACAATAGTCTTCAGCTCTTGATTCTTCAAAACTTTATCTCTGACATCTTTAAACTTTGAAGCTCTGACAATCTTTAAACTCTCAGCTTTTGAAGAATCTTGAAAAGTCTTTTACAATGTCTTTGAACAGTCATCAAGTCTTGAATAAAACATTTGAAATTGAATTTGAAATTCTTGAAACCTTTTTGATCTTCTTTGAACTTGAGGAATCTTTGAACTTTGAGGAATCTTTCAATTCTCGTATCTTCATCTCTTGTGATCTCTGAACTATCTTTAAGCAAACAAACTTACTTGAATCATCTGTCTGTCTTGAAATTTGACATGATATTCCAGAAATGTCTTCTCCATTTTGATAAACTTTCATCAATCTATTCAACTGACTTTTATCTACCCCATTTTCTTTAGAAGATCTTTCAAACTTCACTTAATCTTCATCTAACTTGAAAATCCAGAATTTCTCCCCCTTTTGATGAGTTGTGAACAACGAAATCATCAAAACCTTTTTCAAGTCATTGTCTTTGAAAATTTATCTCCCTCTTTATGATCTACTAACATTCCACCCCTTTATGATACAATAACAATCTCTCCCTTTATAAAATGAAAATCTTCGCTCTTTTGATCTGTGTATTCGTCAATTCATAAGAAATGTATATACCTAAATCTTTTCAAATCCAGATATAATAAACGTTGTAACCCTGTATCAACAAATGATACAATTAGTATGACTGTAAGTAGCACGGAGCCACTTTGTACAATGGATGTACATTGGAGAGGAGTTTGTGAGATGTTCACTCCCCCAGGGCTTCCATTCAATCATCGAAAAACCACAAAAGAATTTTCTATGAATGTTATGACAAGAAAACTTATTCCTTGTGTGTACATGAAAGTGTAGAAATGATTGAAGCTACTCAAGCTTTTTCAGGCTCAAAATGTGTAAACTGTTGAAACAACAACAAGTATTACACGAACTCAATGTGCATGAAAGAGGTGCGAAGGTGGGGCAAACTTCTTTATTTTTCAATATCTAAATCTTCCAAGTGAAGATCAGATAGCATATGTGTTGCATCCCCAAGAAAATATGAAACATTTCTTTGTCGGAAAAGAAATGAGTGGCTGGTGGGGTTATAGCAAAAGTTGGCATGGGATAGTGCCTGTTTCAATGATGGTCACCAAAGAATGTGAACCAACAGATTATGTGACTGCCCGGCTCAGAAAGTAGTTGGTGTAGAGTTTCCATATTCTTTTAACTCTGTTCTTACACCCTCTTTCTTTTTATCATTAAAGCTCACTTTTAACCAATCTCTCATTTCCATTTTACCGCTCCACACACTGAGAAAAACTCAACCGGATGAGTTAACTCCCCCACTCTTTGATTTATCAAGCCCTCACCCCTCAATCACTCTAGGATTACTTCCATGGTAGGAAACACTGGTTAAAGTGAATCCATGGAAGTTATGTTTAATCTCTCACACTGATCCCATGTAATTTTATCCTAAAAAGATGTGTTGTTCAACAGTATGGCTTGAACAAATAAAGCTCAAAATGTGATAACATTGTCACATGAATGTATGCTCATCAAGAACAGGAATGATAATTGAGCATTTGAACTTTGAAGATCTCTCAAAACAAGGAAATTAAATGAATGAAATGAAATCAAGAGAATTGTTTTGAGAATCTGACAATGTATCAATCAGATCAAATATCATGAATATGGACATGAAATTGTTGGGGTATCAAAGAACTTGATAGTTTGTTTATATGAACGAATATAAACAATTTAGCAATGAACACACAAAGATTGAAATGATGATTGATGCTCAACAACAGTGAAATCAAACGAGGGTATTACCATCGAAAAATTCTTTCGATTTGAGACATGGTAATAACAAATTCAAATGAAGTACTGAACCAGTGTGTGTGAATACTTGACAGTATATAGACAAGATAATACACAAGTATTAAGCTTTGGAAACACACAGGTCAGTTAAACTTTAAAGCTCTAGTATAAAAAACATTTAAAAATCACACATCTAAATTCATGAAATCTTTTGAGAACTAGAAGTGGTTTGAACATTAAAAAAAACATTTTTTCATGTTTGAATGTTGTTCTTCTTTCAAACAATCAGAGATTTAGATCAGAAGATACTTACAATTTAGCTCCCCCTCAAATCATGATAAAATGATTTATATTCAGTTAATCTCCCCCTGGATATTTGCAAAATATCCTTGTCTTTAAACATTGAAGACCAAGTCCTAAACTGATGTGTTTAGAAGTCTAATTCTTTTAACATTAAAGACCGGGTCCTGATCTGTTGTAATCAGAAACCATTGCTCTTTAACATTAAAGTACGAGTCTTGAACTGAAATATTCAGAAGCCAAAATTCTTTGAGGTACGAGTCCTAGACTGTTGTGTCTAGAAGTCAACAATCTTGCTCCCCCTAAATCTGTGGTACCTGCAAAATAGATTTGACAGGTTTTGGTACCCACTGGTATTTGGGTCCTAGTAGGTTAGATTTAGGAATCCACTTCTCATTAGATTTAAAACTTTTATGCATACATTTCTGAGAAGTAATTATGTAAGTTCCATACCAGTTATGACCAGATTTTCTTTGAACAAAATCATTATTTCCACAGTAAGAACAACATATTTTCTTTTGAGAAATCCTGATCAATTGATTAGTTGAATAAAACATATCAGGTTTACCAAAAGATTTACCTTTAGTAGCACTGTTTTTCTTGGCTTTCGATGTGAAAGTAGATGATTTATCCTTCTTCTTGTCATCCAGAGAACCTTTCACTCTCCAGACCATCTTTCATTTCTTAGAAAAGTTTTTCTCAAGAGATTTAACATAAAAGCTCGCTGGACTATCAACAGACTTGTCATAAAACAGATTAGATGGACGAATCTGATTTGATTTGACAATTTTAGATTTGACACTGTTCTTTCTGGAAACTTTTTCATGAATGGAACTTGAAGCAGTTTTAAAAGAACAAACTGATTCCGTTGAATTGTCATAAGGTGATTGATTAATCACGTCAGCAGAAATAAAAATCTTCTCTGACAATTCAACATTTGCAACTTCAAGTTGTTCTATCTTTTTGGACAAAATGCTTCTTTCATTAGAAAGTGTGACAACCTTCTTTTTCAAATCAGATTTTGCCATCTGTTCTTTTAAAACGTCTGAAGATAGAACATATATTTTGGATGTGAGCTTAGATATTTCAAATTCAAAAATTAGACGTTCTGGCTCAAAATCTTTTTCCAAGTTCTTATTTTTCTCAGATATTTCTTTGAAAATCCCAGCATTTTTCTTTTCAAAATTTTTCTTTGCCGCATCAAAAGACTTCTTCTTTTCTCGAAAGGTTTGTCTTTCCTTTTCAAGTAAGTATTGTAATGTAAAGATCTGCTTAGGAAATTCAATTGATTTATTTTCAAGAACTTGTCTCTCTTTTGCAAAAATATCTCTTTCAGTAATCAAAATCTTTTCAAATTCGGATACTTGCTTCGAGAGTTTTATACATATTAACTCTAAATCCTTTTTCTCTTGAGAAACTTTCTTTGAAAAGTCAGAAAGCTTTTGAGTAGAAACATTTTCCAGACTTGCTTTGTCTTTATTTGCTTGGAGGCTTTTCATCAGATCAACATTTTTAGCTTCCAATGCAGATATTTGATCTTCAAAATCTTTAAACTTGATATGTAGATCAACTGATTCAGCTTTCAGCTCTAATGAATTATGTTCAGTTGTCTTTAGCTTGCTTTGAAGATTGGATATTTTTCTTTCTTTTAATTTGATTTCTTTCTCTCTTGCCTCGATGATACCTGAAAAATCAGGTTTAGAATTAGAAATACATTTAGCACATGCAGAAGTTTTATCAGAATTTAACAATTTAGCTTTAAACTCCTGAATCTGATTTAGAAGATCTGAATTTTGAATCTTCAGTTTATGTCGTTCAGCTTCTATAATAGGTATCTCAGGCATGTATAGTATAGCAACATCTCTCCCTGACAAAAAATCTTTAGATATCTTGATCTGAATATTAGCTTGAAATGATTGTTTCAAAATATTCAGATAAGAAATTTGACTTGGAAAATCAAACATGAGAATAAACTTGAAAAGATCAGAAAAATTTCTAAGGCAAAAACTCGCAAATCAAAGAAACTCGCAAATCAAAGAAACTCGCAAAACACTTTTCACTACACTTCTTGCATATAGAGTTAAGCGCGTTTCCGGTTCTCGCAGAGCACTATGTGTGTTTTAAATTCTCGCTAGAAGGATGTGCACGTTTATGAACTTCTCGCAAATCAAGACGTGCGCGTTCTATACTTAGAAATATTTTTGACAATTAAGAACTCGCAAAACACAAACTCGCTAAACACTAGAACTCGCAGATCAAGAACTCGCAAACAAGCTTGTGCGAGTTTTCACTTCTCGTAGTTCAAGTTTAGCAGGTTTTTGGTCAAGAACTCGCATAACACATTGAAACACCAAAATCCTTCTTCATGCGTGTTCTTGGTTGCTTGCGCGTTCTTCGACGTGCGTGTTCTTCACTTTGAATATTGCGAGTTTTTCAAATCTAGCATGTTCTTGAGACTTTAGCCACAGATTTCGATCAAAACCTTTAATACCTGCAACTTAGACTTGAAAATACACAGATATGATCGAATAGTGAAACAAAACACTTATCTAATACATGATTTTGAATAACAACAACAAGAAATGAGTAAATCTATTCAAACACAGTGTCCGACTTTTTCAAACTGAAAGTCACAAAAATCCAAAATTGAATGAGAATTATTGCGAATTTGATGTTTAAATCTAAACAACAAAGTTCCACAAACACCAATCGAACACTATGAATCCATTTTCTTGCAATAAAATTGATTTTTCAGAAAAAAATTTATGTAACAGTGAAATCTCAAAAAATACGTGTGAGTTTTTCAAAATTCGATTCAATCAAATCAAATTCAATCCAAACAATCTGAATGATTTTGTCTCGCTCTGATACTAATTGTAAGTCCAAGTTTTCAAGCACAACTAATCAAAATGAGATTTGACAATGAAATTCTAGAGAGAGAGAGTAGAGAGAGAAAGTCACAAATCGTATTACTCTTCAAGTCTAATTATTACTTAGAATACTTAGACAACAAAACTCTCATATACTTGGCAACCTCTAAGACTTCTTTTACAAACATTCATACCTAAGGTATTTAAACAACTCAACCTTAACAAGACTTTGACCATACAGACTTTGACTTTTCTATACTTAAATCTTGGATACAACAAAGCTCTAATGGCTGAAGATGACTTTTGGCTGAATCATTCAGATGTTGAAGAGGAGAAAAGAGGAAACTGCTCACATGTGCTTCATGGGTCATAATGTCACAGAAGAGGATTCTGATGCGGAGGATTCTGAAGAGGTAATTGATATGACTGGATCTGATTTCTTAACTCAAATGCAATCCATGATGATTGAAATTCAGGATTTACAGTCTAAACTTAAACGCGAAAAAGGTATCATTAAAGAGAAAAACCAATCCATACTGAAACTCAACAATGATATTGCTGAGAAGAATGTGTTGATTGAGACTTTACACAAAAATATTGATACCAGTGCTAGAGAAAAGACTGTAATCCACAATCAACTATCTGAAACATCATCCAAATTCAAACTGTGTGAACTTGAGAATGAAGAGGTTGCAAAAAATTGTTTATCTTTAAAGAAAGAAAACAAATCTTTGCTTAAAAAAGTGAGTGGTTTGGAAGAAAAACTTTATACTTTAGGTCAGACTAAGCAAACCATTCATCTTAATAAACCAAAAGAGAGTAGTGAGTGTTGGGGTATTGGTTACAATAACCCACATTATTTGAAAAAGTGTATTTCCAAGGTAAATGCTCTATATGATTTTGGTTTTCTAAAATTGGCACCTCAATACCCTGAACTCAAAGTTAAATGGACAAAATTATCAGATGAGGAAGAAGTTAAGGAAATTGAGAAAAGGAAAAATAAAACTAAAAATGCAACTTACATTTCGATATGAGAGGTTGAATTCTAGTTACAGTTCCACATCGTCAAAATTTCTTTCTAATGATTATTTTCAAAGATATTCTACAGAGGAAATGGAGGCAAAACCGATTGAAGGCAAAATTTATGTTCCTCCACTCATTTTAGAAAGTAAAATTTCTGAACTTGAGAACACTCTTGTAGATGAGAGGATTTTGACTGGGCTAGAACAAATGATTTTTTCAACTGTTTTTGTAAACACAGATTTCTCAAATTCTTACAAAGCTTCTAAATCAAATGATGTTAATGGTCTGTTTGATGAAGAGTTTGATTTTCTAAACTCTGATGGTTGTTTTGATGACTGTGTTGTTCAATTTGATTTTAATGCAAAACTTCCAGATCATTCTCAATTTATTGTAAATTCCAAAGGTTTACCAAGTGTATTTGAAAAGGGTGAATCATCAACGAAAGTTGATAAACCAGTTTCTTTGAGTACCAAACATGCCAGAGGTAAGAATAAAAAGAATATGCATTCACAGAAACAAATTAACACTGGTAAATCTAGGAAAAGACAATCTTTTAAATCTCATAGTTCTAACTTTCAAAATTCATATGTTTCAGATGTGAAAAAGAAAAAGCCTGAAGTGAAATCAGAATGGAGACCAAAGAAGAAAGTTGGAGAGACTACAAAATCATGTTATGATATTGAATGTAATAGAGTGACTGTTAGTGATACTGATATAGTTGGTAACATTGCTTTTCATAAAACAAAACTTGTATCTTCTTGCAAGACTTACTCAATAAAGCAAAACATATCGTCGAAATGATTTTGTATCTCGACAATATTTTGATAATTGGTTTGGTTCATATCATGTATATAATTCATATGTTTCAAAAGATTTCAAAAGATCAAAGGGTCCAAATTCAAATGGATGCCAAAATCATGTGCTAACTTGCTAGGACCCATCTATAAATGGGTACCTAAATATGTTGTTCCTTGATTTCTCATGTGCAGACCCATCATATGTGGTACTTGGATTCTGGTTTCTCCAAGCATATGACCATGCAAAAAAATATTTTATCTAATTATACAGAGAAATTCTGCGAGAACGTCAGATTTGAAAATGACCAGTTTTCACCAATTTTGGGATATGGAGATGTCGGGCAAGAGAATGTAACAATCAAGAAGGTGAGTTACGTTGAGGGATTATGACACAACCTATTCAACATTGGTCAGTTCTGTGACAAAGATTTAGAGGTGAATTTTAAGGCCAAGCGGTGTTGTGTTAGAACTGAAGATGGTAAAGAACTCTTGGTCGGGACGCGAAAGTCAAACCTCTACACGATTAATTTGTCTAAAGTCAAGATTGATAATGCGGTGTGTCTACTGTAAAAAGCCTCTATGCAACAAAGATGGCTATGGCATAGAAGGCTATCTCACCTCAACTTCAGATACATCAACAAGTTGGTGACTGGTAATTTAGTGAAAGGACTTCCAGAGCTGAAATATGTTAAAGAACATATGTGTGTGTAAATGTATTTTGGTTTAGATCAATTGTTTGACTTTTGTATGTTTGACTTTGACCTTGTCAAGTCTTTGAGAGTTTCAAGTCTTTGAGAGTTTTACTTTGTAAGAGTTTTAGTCCTTCATATAAATAGCTTTGTAAGCTTGTGAGAGAAGTGAGACCTTGTGTATTGAGCATTCATTGTAATCATTTGACTAAGTGAGATATACGACTGCCTCATATCTCTATCTAGATGTTCTCTCTAAATTTTTGTTGAATTGATTAAATTGTTCATCATGGCTTGAAATCTTGACTTACATTTCGTATCAGAACCTACCTGGTAATGTCCCTGATTAACAAGTTCTTACTGATTCAATTACAAACAAACAAGATGAATTAATCAGATTAAATTCTCAACTTGTTATCTTGATTTCAATTCACAATTTGTACAATTACTTTCTCTCTCTGGCTTTCTCTCTCTGAAGCTCTACGAATATGATATGTTACAAATGAAGTTCTAGTTACATCTAATGTAAAACCACTAGCCACAAGTCTAACAAAGGAAAAACACACACGCATACAAGAAGTAAACAACAACTAACTAAGACCTTGACATTTATTACATTGACTTTGACTTCCACATGAGAGTTGACTTTCATCTTTGACTTTCTTGAACTTTGACCTTTTGACTTCTATGAACTTGCATCCAACATATTTATGCTCTAACGTCCCCCCCCCCTTTGGATTCAAGATCATCTTCAAAAAGATTTTGCAATTCAATCTTCCACTTTGTAAGTCTTCAACAAATTTATCTCCCCCTTTGTGGATTTCTCTCAATTCAGATCATCTTAAACTTTGAAATACAATCTCCCCTTTCTTTAATAAACAAACAGTATCTTCAAGGCTTTTAGTAATCTTCCCAAAGCATCTTCTTCAAGTAATAACATTCTCCCCATGGTTATAAAAACCTCTTTCCAGACTTTAGAAAGAAATTATCTTTAGGTTCAGCTCGGTTTGCTTCAGCAAAATGTTTTCAAAGAAAATTTCTGTTAAATCAGCTCATCTTCAGAATTCTTTGAACTTTATCTTTCAGCTTTCAATAATCTTTCTCAAACCAACAAGTCTTGAACACTTTCCAAATAACTTTTTTGATCTTTTCCCCATCTAAAACATTACTGAATCATACATTTCTTGATACCATCTCCCTCTTTTTGATGATTGCGGCGTAGAGATCATCAAAACTTTCAACAAGAAATGTCACTTCATCTATTCTGACCACTGATCTTATCAACAAATGAATCAGTTAATATGCTTGTCAGTAACACAAAGTTACTGTGTGTAAAGAATACACATTGGAAAGGAGCTTTAGTCATGTTCACTCCCCCCGGTCTTCCATTCAATCATCAAAACACCACAAAGATATTTCTATGAACGTTATGACAAAAAAAACAAATTTCCTTGTGTGTTTGTGTAAGTGTTTGAAAGAATTAAGCACATGATGATTGCTTATATAAGGCTCAAAATTGTGTAAACCATTGAGACAACAACAATACAACACAGACTCAATTGTGCATGATCGAAGTGCGAAGGTGGGGCAGACTTCCTTCTTTTTCAATATCCAGATTTTCCAAATGAAAACCAGATATATTATATGTTGCGTCCCCTTTAAAATATGAAACATTTTCTTGTTGAGAAGAAAATGAGTAGTTGGTGGGGTTTTTATCAAGAGTTGGCATGGGCTAGTTGCCTGTTTCAATAATGTTCACAAAGAATTGTGAAACACTAGTAATGTGGCTGCCCAGCTTAGAAAAAGTTGGTGCAGAGTTTGATATTCTTTTACTCTGATCTCTCACTCTCTTTCTTTTAATCATTAAGCTCACATCTAACCAAACTCTCTTTTTCATTTTACCTCATCACACAACCCACGCTCAGTATTTTGACTTCTCACACATTTGATCACTCAAGGATTAACTTCTTGGGTAGGAAACACTGGTTAACGTGAATCCATAGAAGTTTTCATTTGAGTCCTCACAAAAGAAATCCATGTTGTCCTAAAAGAATATGTTGCTCAAATGGTTTAACTTTTCAGTTAAAGCACAAGATATACAATTCAGATGTATGTATGTTCAACGAGATAATCATGAATATTTGAGCATTTTGAACAATGAAGATATTTCAAACAAGTATATTGAAAGAATGAAATGAATACAAGAGACTTGTTTGAAAATCTGACTTTGTATGATAAAGATCAAATAGAATGATGTATCGATTAAGGCTTAGGTCAGCAAAAAGTTGATATTGTCTATACGAAACAAGATATAGGCATTCTTAAAAGAACGTTGCGAAATAAAATCACGCTCAAACTTTGAATATCAAACTTTAAACGTTTCGGGGTGTATCACCATCGAAAAATTTGTTCCATTTGAGACATGGTGATAACAGTTACAATAAAAGGTTAAACCGGTGTGTGTGAATACTTGAAAGTATATGGAAAAGATAATACACAAGTATATATCTTTGGAAACACACGGTTTGTAAACATTTAAGCACAATTAATCATGAAAACATTTAAAATCACACTTCTATATTCATGAAATCGTTTAAGAATCAGAAGTGGTTTGAACATTTAAAAACATGTTTTCATACCTGAAAGTTGTCCTTATTTCAGATACGTATGAGATTAAGAATAGAAATAAACCTTTCCGCTCAGTCTTAAAACTCATGAAGTCAAACTGTAAGTCATATAAGATATGATCATTTAAGCTCACTCTCATTTCTGCAAAAAAAAATCACAAAGTCGTCAAAGTACAAAATTTAATCACAACTTTATTGAAAAATAAAATGACATAAAGAAGTAAAATATTGAATGTACGCTTTTTGATCTGAAGTAATCAGAAGTCATAATTCATACTCCTTTTCTTACTCTTACTTCCCCTGTATTTATGCGTCAGAAAAATTATCAATGATTAGCATAAGCAGAAGTAATAGACTCCCCCTCAAATATATGTAGATCATCTTTTCATCATCTCTCACTCCCCCTGAAATCATGAATACCTTTCAGTGTAGATATCTTTTCAGAATAAAGATAAAGAAATGAAGAAAAATAACAATAAGAAAAACTTTAATTGTTAATCACAAATTATGTCTTGAGATTTAGCATACCAAGTTTCGAGATAAGAAAATTAAATCTATTTTCATCGAGAGGCTTGGTAAACAAAACATCAAGCTGATAATCAGTGTTTACAAAATAAAGTTCTATTGTACCTGTTTCGACATTCTCTTTTATAAAATGATATCGTACGTCTATGTGTTTGGTCTTTGTATGTTGTACAGGATTTGCTGATATTGCAATGGCGCTCTTAGAGTCACAGTATATCGGGATCTTGTCGAATTTGAAGCCATAATCTCGCAGTTGTGTTCTCATCCACAACACCTGAGAGCAGCAGCTCGCCGCAGCGACGTACTCCGCCTTAGCCGTTGATGTGGAAACACACAATTGTTTCTTTGATGCCCAACTTACGAGTTTATCTCCAAGAAAATGATTATGACCCGATGTACTCTTCCTGTCCGACATGCAACCTACATGATCTGCATCTAAGTAGGTTGTCAGTTCAAAACCAGTATCCTAAGGATACCACAGACCAAGATCTACAGTCCCCTTCAGATATCTAAATATGCGCTTCACTGCAGACATATGGGATTCTTTAGTATTAGCCTGATATCTCGCACATAAACATGTAGAAAACATAATATATGGACTACTTGAAGTTAAATACATCAAAGAACCAAGCATTCCTCTATAGGTTCTAACATCGACAGGTTTTCCCGAAGGATCCATGTCAATCTTAGTTCCAGGTGCCATCGGGGTTCCAATTGTTGTACAATTTTCCATTTTGAATTTTCTTAGAAGATCAAAAATGTACTTGGATTGATTTATAAAAATCCCCGTTGAAAACTGCTTGACTTGTAATCCGAGAAAGAAGTTTATCTCTCCCATCATACTCATTTGAAAACGTGACACCATGAGGTTTGAAAAATTCTTACAGTATTTAGGATTTGTTGAGCCAAATATGATGTCATCCACATAAATTTGAATAAGAATGATATCGGCTTTTTCCTTTTTAATGAACAAAGTAGTATCGATTTTACCTTTCGTGAAGCCCGAATTGACCAAAAACTTTGATAATACCTCGTACCAGACTCGAGGCGCTTGTTTAAGACCGTAAAGTGCTTTATCCAATATGTAGACATGATCCTGTTTATCTGGATTCACAAAGCCTTCAGGTTGTGAGACATAGACTTCCTCCTTACGAATGACGTTTAGAAAGGCAGTCTTCACGTTCATCTGATAGACTGTGAAGTTTTTTGTGAGCAGCATACGCAAGAAACATTCTGATCGCTTCAATGCGTGCCACTGGAGCGTAAGTCTTATCATAATCAATGCCTTCCCCTTACCGGTAGCCTTTTGCAACAAGTCGTGCTTTGTTTTTGACTACGATACCATCTTCGCCCTTCTTGTTCTTGAATACCCATTTTGTACCAATTACAAATTTACCTTCAGGTCTTGGTACAAGTCTCCAGACTTTTAAAGCATCGAACTGGTTCAGCTTTTCTTGCATTGCAGTCACCCAATCCGAGTCAGCTAGAGCTTCTGATACGCGAGTGGGCTCTATCTTACTCAAGAATGAGTCATGCATACACATGTTCAAAGTATCAGACCTAGTTTGCACCGGTAAAGTTGGATCTCTAATTATTTGGCTTATCGGGTGCTCTTTGGTCCACTTATGTTCGTGAGGGAGTGGATTGGATATAGATTGATCATAATAATCATCTAAGTATCCACTGTCTTCTTCTTCTTGTTCAGCATTTGTTGGGGGTACGGTTGAAGTTTCTAGTACAGAAGTTTCAGTTGGAACAGCTTGTTCAGTCTGTTGATTATCCATCACAGTGCAGCCAACTGAAGCAGTAACTTCTGGTTCAACATTTTCTTGTACGTCTTCAACCTTAGTAGTATTTGTTTGAATCTGAGTTTCTGTCTGAACCGGGGGAACTAGTTCGGTAGATACATCTGAAGTAGTTGGATGATTAGTCATTGAATCTTCTGACCTGGCAACCACAACAGATTTAGGCAGTTTAGATCCTAGAAACTCATCATAGAAAAATTCAAACAATAAATATAATTCATATAAATGAGATGTAGAAGTTGAGAGTTTATTCGAATTAGTCTCATTAATCGCAGGTTCTGGACTGATTTTTCTAGAAGCTAACACTCCTGTAAGTACGGGTTCTGAACTGCTTTATTCAGAAGCCAATTCCTCGTCAAAAGTACCATTAACGCTTTCTATCACAGTCTTTGACTTCTTTAAGTACTCCCGGTATGCAGCAGATGTTTGAGAGTAACCAATGAAGATGCCTTCATCAGCCTTAGGTCCAAACTTGTTCAGGTTCTCTCTATCATTAAGTACGAAGCACCTGCATCCAAAAACATGAAAGTGTTTAATGCTAGGTGTACGATTGTTTATCAAAGCATAAGGTGTATTATGTGTATAACACGTAGTCGAAATAACTTCTGCCCACAGAAACAGAGGTAGATCGGATTGACTTAGCATAGTGCGAGTGGCCTCGACTAGCGTTCGATTTCGTCGTTCTACTACTTCGTTCTGTTCTGGCGTTCTGGCAGCAGAGAATTGATGTGCTATCCCGACCGACTCAAGATAATCTTCAACTGTTTTATTCTTAAACTCTGTGCCATTGTCTGTTCTAAGAAGCTTGACTGGCTTTTGCAGATTTACTTGGGTAGCCTTTAAAAAACTGATGATGACATCGGGCTCCTCATCCTTTGATCTCATAAATTTGACCCATGTATATCGTGAATAATCGTACACAATAACTAATACATATTTCTTGCCGCTTATGCTTTGCGTTCTCATTGGACCGCAGAGATCCATGTGTAGCAGTTCTAGTGGAAAACTAGTACTTTGTTCAGGCTTTGGCTTGTGTGCAGCTCTCTTCATCTTTCCTTTCTCACATGTTGCGCATAGGTGTTCTTTCTTGTACTTAAGCTCAGGAAGTCCTTTGACTAGCTTACCTGTGACCAGTTTATTGATATAACGAAAATTCAGGTAAGAAAGCCTTCGGTGCCATAACCAACTTTGTTTTAGCGAGGCTTTTGATAGTAGACAAACCTGATTGTCAGTCTGGACTTTTGACAGATTAATGGTGTAGAGGTTAGACTTTCGTGTTCCGACCAAGAGTTCCTTTCCATCTTCAGTACGCACAGAACATCGCTTGGCCTTGAAATTTACCTCTAAGTCTTTGTCGCAGAACTGGCCAATACTGAATAGGTTATGCCCTAAACCTTCCACGTAACTCACCTTCATAATCGTTACATTATCTTGAATAGCCGAGAATCGGTGAAAACTAATCGTTGCCAAAACGTACATTCCCACAGAATTTCTCTGTATAATTAGACAATAAATCCTTTTGCCTGGTCATATGCTTGGAACACCCGCTATCCAAGTACCACATATGACGGGTCAGCATAAGAGAAATCATGGAATAACAACTTTAGGTACCCATTTAAAAGTGGGTCCTAACGGATTAGCACAAGATTTTGGTATCCATTTATATATGGATCCTATGAACTTTTGAAAAACAGTTGAAACAAATGAATTATGAGAATAGACATGATAAGTTCCAAACCAATCATCAGAATATCGGTGAGAGACAAAATCATTCCGTCTATCAGTAGATGACTTAGCAGTTGACCGAGATAATTGGAATAATTGCTTTATTGTATATCTCTTGTAAGAAGTTACAAGGTTTTGTTTATTCAAAGCAACATTACCAACTACATCAGAATTACTACTAGTATATCTATTAAAATCCAAATTAGGACATGATTCTGCACTCTCATCTATCTTCTGTTTTGGTCGCCATTCTGTTCAACCTTCCGACCTTTTCTTTCTTAAATCTGAAATAAAATATTTATATTTGTTAGGAAAATCATATTTCTAATCGCCAGTGTTTTTCCGTTTCTATGAGCGTTGTTTCTTTTGCTTCTTACCTGACTGATAGTAATCAGTACTCACATAAACTGGTTCATCAACCTTAGTCGATGATTCACCAATTTCATGCACACTTGGTAAAACTTCACCATTAATAACAAAAGTAGAATGATCTGGAAGTTTAGCATTAAAGTCAAACATATCAATTTCATCAACACACCCTTCATCAGAATTTAAAAAATCATTTGCAGACGCAAATAAGTCATCAAGATCAACTTTTGAAGTTTGAGGTGCAGTAGAAGATGTTGAACACTCATTAGATTCAGTTTTAAAAACAGTGTTCTTTAAAACAGTAGAAAATACATTTTGGTTTAAATCACTCAAAATTCTTTCATCAGTTAAAATATTTTCAAGTTCAATTATTTTGCTTTCTAATACGAGTGGAGGAATGTAAATCTTGGCTTTTACTGGTTTTGCCTCCAACTCGGTAGTAGAATAGCTAGTCACATAATTGTTTGAAAGAACTTTTGGTTTTTCTGAAAGATAACTATCATTCAGCTTTTGATAGCAGAATGGTAGTTGCATTTTCTTTAAATCCTTTCTCTTTTCATCTTCTTTAGCCTCTACCTCATCCGATGACTTGGTAACAAATTTGGGTTTTAAATGATGATATTTACTAGAAGCAAAAAGAAAATCAAAATTATACAATGCTGGTTGTTTTTTGATGGCTTTCTTTAAGTAATGGGGGTTTTCATAACCGAGTCCCCATTTCTCTTTAAAACCAGCCTCTTCATTAGGTGTGTTTAGAAAAATAGTTTGATCTGTTTGACCTCGTGCATAAAATTTGGCTTCCAAACCATTTACCTTTTTCTCTAAGTTCTTGTTTTCTACCTGCAAAATATGAGCTTTTAGAACACATTCATGCTTCTCTAAAACAGACTTAGATATTTTAGATTCAAAATCAGAAATCTTACTTTCAAAACAATCTTTTTCTTGTTTGAAAATAGAAGCAGATTTGTTTAGAGAATCAATCAGATCTTTGTTCCCAACAAGTTCTTTGTTAAGTTCAAAGATCTTTTGACTTTTCTTAGCAACTTTGTTCTTTTCCTTTTTCAGTTTACATTGAAGATCTTGAAGTTCGATCATCATAGCTTCCATTTTACTCATAAAATCAGATTCAGATAGATTTAGTAGCTCATCAGCTGTCTCATCATCAGAATCATCATATTTCACTGTGTTGCTCATAAAGCACATGTGAGCTATCTCCTCTCTTTCTTCTTCATCTGAATAATCCAGCCAGAACTCATCTTCAGCCATCAACGCTTGGCCATCCTCTTGCTGTTTAGCCAAGAGCATCTTGTTCTTATAATATTCTGAGTTTCTGACTTTGGGCTTTCTACAATCTTTGGCGTAGTGACCAATCTTGACACAGTTGTAGCATTTGATCAGGTCATCATTCTTCTTTTCAGCACCACTATACTCGTTCACATACTTCTTCTTCTCATCTGGCTTTCTTTCCACATACTTCTTCTCCTCAGACCTCTGTCTTTCAATTCTTTCCCGATGCTCATGATTCTTTGACCCCGAAGAAGAATACGTCTCTGAATTTGACTCTAGTTTCTTGTAGAACTTTTTCTGAAAAGCTCGGGTCAGTAGCAACATAGCTTGCTTGAGTTTCTCCCCGTCATCACTATCAGACTCAGAATCAGAATCATCTGAGCTAGGGAGCACAATCTTCTTCTTCTTTTTCTTCTCTTTCTTTTATTTCTCTTTCTTACCAGCTACCAGGGCAATGGAGTCTGCTGGTTTCTCAGATTTCTTCTTCTCTGCCCTTTTCTCTTCAACCTTCTCTTCATTTTTCCTTAATGTCTCATAAACCTCATGAAGTAGGATATCGCTAAGGTCTTTCATCTGCTTCATTCTCCGTGTATGCTTTTTCCATTCAGGCTGGAGAATGTTGAGGAATTTTACATTGTTCTCGATTTGCTTCTTCTTTACTTTGTTCTTTGACAGCTCGTTCAGAAGAAGAACAAATCTCTCGTATGTTTCCTTAAGGCTTTCATTTTCTTTTGCCTTGAATTCCTCGTAGGAGTTGATGCAGTTAGCCACTTTCATCTGATTCCCGACCTTAGATCCCATCATCATTTTCTGCAGTTGATCCCACATCTTCTTGGCATTTGCTTTATATAGGCATTTGCTTTATATAAATCTCATTTGGGATACTTTGAAGTAGAAGAGATCTGGCTTGTTTATCAGCTTTAAATCTGCTCTTTTATTCATCTGTGTACTGTGCAAAGTCCTTAGCAACAGTCTTCGTTTTTCTGACCCTGTCCTCATCTCCATCCTCACTATGAGAAGAATCTTCATCTGGTATCTTAATGGTAGGTGGAATCATTGGACCTTCAGTAGTGGACAGCAGAATATTTTCCCCATTTGCGTGTCGGTCTACAAAGTCAAGAAACCGATCCTTCCACTGTTCATATTCTCCTTTGAATAGAACAGGACGTTCGTTCCAATAGAAAGAGCATCCTTTGAAGTCATGCTGTTAAAAGATATATTCAATAAGAAACTTGAAACTGATCGTTAATCCAAGTGAAATCAGACAATCCAGAGAAAAATTAGAAATAAAATTCAGAAATGAAATTTCAAAATTTCTCTAAGTATGGAATTCGCAAGCTAGAATGAACCACTAGGAATTCGTATACAAGTACAAAACAACTAGAATTCGCACAAGCTATAACTTCAGAATTCGTAACCAAGAGAAATCCAATAAGAATTCCCAGGTTACTCTACAATGTTAACAAGAATTCGCAAACAACAACTTCAGAATTCGCAGTCTATAAGAAATCAGAATTCGTATCTACATAATTCGCAAAATCCACTAATTCGTACAAAGACACCTGCGAATTCTAACTTTTCGTAAACAAGAGATCTACGAATTCTGTCCTTGAAGATTTTCTAAAATTACTTTTCGTAGACAACACTTCTGCGAAATCTGAAAATTTCCACAAATCAAATCTGAGAATCCTTAGCTTTTCTAAAAACACACAAATGTGAATTCTATAAAATTTGCATGAGACACGTATGCGAATCCTGTGCAATTCGCAAGAGACTCCTCTGCGAATTCTATACTTGAAAACTTTCAAAATCAAATTTATGCGAAAACTAATATGAATCTGCGAATTCTACTGAATCTGCGAGTTCTTGGGAAGATCTGCGATTTCTTCAAATCTGGATGAAAAACACCTCTGAATTCCTCAAAAAAATTACCTATACTCCGAATTTTGATCTGAGACTTTGACAATTCGATCTCTAACACATATAGAATCGAAATCTATCAAAGAAATTCAACTTAAAACATTCAAGAATACAAATTAGATCCAATACAGTGCGATTGAACTCGTGAAACTCGAAACACTAAAATTCAACAAATTGACCAAAATTACAGTGCAATCACGAATAAAACCTATACAAGAATGATCTAAACTATAATTCGAACCAACTCTAATCAATTAAACTCATAAATTTGAACAAATACTCAAAATTGAATCTGCGACTCAATGAAACAGTGTCGAACTTTCCTAAAAATATGTTGCTCAACAATTTATCTTGACAGATAAATTAATTATCTTGTATTTTTAATTAATTTATAAAACTTTATAAAACTTCTAAATACAAAGGCCCAATACAATTAATGTTGATTATTTTATAAAACTTCTAAATAGAACATAAAATATGTTCTAACACAAAATACATGGGAATCAATGTGTGAGCTTATCAGAACTTCTATGGATTCACAATAACCGGTGTTTCCTACCCAATAAGTTATCCCGAGTGATTAAGGGAAGAGGGGTCAATATAAGAGAGTGGGTGTGTGATGAGGTAAAATGTGAAAGAGAGTTTGGTTAGAAGCAAGCTTATATGTTTAACAGAAAGAGGGTGAGAGATCAGAGTAAAAGAATATAAAACTCTGCACCAAATCTTTTCTGAGTCGGGCAACCACATAATTTGTTGGTTCACATTCTTTGGTGACCTTCATTGAAACAGGCACTAGCCCATGCCAACTCTTGCATAAACCCCACTGCTACTCATCTTTTTCTTGAAAAAAAGATGTTTCATATTTCTTTGGGGAAGCAGCACATAATCTATCTGATCTTCATTTGGAAGACTTGGATATTGAAGAAGAAGGAAAGTTGCCCCACCTTCGAACCTCTTTCATGCACATTGAGTACATGTAATATTGTTGTTGTCTCAATGGTTTACATATTTGTGAGCCTAATAAAGCAATCTTATGCTTAATTCTTTCATACACAAGCACGTACACACAGAAAATTTGTTTTTCTGTCAGAACATTCATAGAATTACCTTGTGTTATTCGATGATTGAATGGAAGACCTGGGCAATGAACATCACTAAAGCTCCTTGTACAGTACATTTGTTGTACTAAGTGATTTCGTGTTACTTACAGGCACAATAACTGTATCATTTGTTGATTAAGGGTTACCATTCCTAATTTCTCTGAATTTGAAAATATTCAGATAAATACATTCATTAATTGACGGTTACATGTTCATATCATATCAGAGGGCGAAACTATTCTCTTCTGGGGAGATGGATTATTATACTGAATGGGGGAGATTGTTTCTGCTTGTTATGATGAATATGCTTATTTTGATGTATGGGGAGATTATATTTGGTGACATTGAAAAGTTTTGATGATTCTGATTTCTCATCATTCATCAAAAAGGGGGAAATATTTCAAGAGTTTCAAAGTCAGAATTATGTTGATCTTATCAAAAAGGGGGAGAGTTTTCAAAGATCAATTTCAGTAGAAAGCAAAGTCAAATAAAAGTCATAAAGAGAAGAAATTTCAAAGATTTCAATGTCAGATTTCTATTCCGTTGATCAAAAGGGGGAGATAATTCTAATTTCAAAAGTTCAATGTCAAAGCGCAGTCAGATAATTTCAAGATGTTTGATGAAGAAAGTTCAAAGTTCGAAGCTAATCTGAAGATGTTTGGAAAGTCTGAAAGTTTGTTGCATATTTGTGAACAAAGAAGGAGATTGTGAAAAGTTTCCATATTTTGAAGAATCAAAGTTGATAAAGGAAGATGGAGTAATCTTGTTGATAAAAATTCCAAAGAGGGAGATTTGCTTAAACTTTCAATTTGTGAAAGCTACATGTTGAAGATTTTACAGTTGTGAGAAGACCTGGTGATCATTGTCAAAAAAAATTTAATCTTGAATCCAAAGGGGGAGATTGTTAAGTCATATATTGTATTCAAGATTAAATAGGGGTCAAAGTTGTAATTATTTTGTAAAAGTCTTGTAAGTCAAAGTGTTTGACTTTGATAAATGTCTTGAGTTGTAAGGTCAAGCAGTTGACCACATAAATAGGTTTTTCTTTAGATTTGAGAGACACGCATAACAATCATTCACAAGAACTCGCATAGATCATAGAGATAGAAACATGTGAGACTTGTGCCACTCAGTGAGATCTGTGACTAGGAAATCATTGTAATCATTGTTCAAATCAATATAAAGATGATTTCTACATATATTGAGTGTGATTAGTATCTTGGATCTGGAACATCATAATTGCCTCGGCCTCTTGGAGGGTACTGAACTTCCCTCCCATCTTCTTTTCTCGACTACACCACCTTTCTCCACCTTGTTTAAACCATAAGAATCTTCCACCAATTGAGCTTCCTCGATCGCCTCCCAAAGGGTAGAGGCCTTGGACACTCATACCATGTTCATCATTTCAGTCGGTAATGTTAAGTCAGATTTTATAGTAATCATTGTATTTATAGACTTGGTCTAATACTGTGTTAAGGCTGAGTATTCTGTGTAGTATTGGCCAAGGGTATTTAAGTCCCTTGTGGCTTTGGTGTTTGTAAGGAACTCACGCATATTCAATATCATCGTATACTTTACGCTTCAATCTCTCTCTCTACTTTCTCTCTCTAAAGATTTAGTTGATTTTGGGATTATCAATTGGTATCAGAGCAGTTCTAAATCTGAGAGAATTGAGAGAATCGTTTTTCGTTTTTTGAATTTGTGATTGAATCAGAATATTTGATCGATTTTCTTGATTTTTTCAAGAAAATATCATTTTTTGATTTTTAATCAAATTTGGGCTGATTTTTGAACGAATTTTCATGAAAATTGATTTGTTGGATTCGATTTTGATAGTAGAACATATTTGATTCACATCATTTTTCAAGAAAATAAGTTTTTGATATTCAATTTTGAGATTTTTCAAATTTTCTAAATAAGTCATTGAAAGAACTGTTGGTTAAAGAATTCTCTATTTTTATGATTTTTGATCGATTTGTTTGATTGAAAAAGTGTTAGAAAACAGTTTGCGATCACTTCTGTGTGCGAAATTTGTCATTACATTCAGTTCAGTAATCGATTTTGAAGGTTTTTTCTTGATTTTCATCGTTTTGCGCCAGATCTGAAATTTGCGCGAGTTCATCAAGATTTGCGCCAGTTCATCCTCAACTGTGCACGAGTTTCATCAATTGTTTTTCATCAAGTTCTCTTCATCAGCTTCTCACGCAAAGTTAGATTTGCGCCATCTCAATCTCACGCAAAAATAAATTTGCGCCATTTACCTCTCACGCAAAGAGTGGTTCTCGACATCAACATCTCACGCAAATCTCTTTTGCGCCATCTTTTGTTCAAGCAAAGTTCAGTTGTGCGTCATCTCAGTCAAGCAAAGAAAGGTTATCGTCACTATCCTCATTTAGCGCAAAATAAAGTTTACGCCAGATTCTTCTAAAACAAAAGTTACATTTGCTCCATCAGCACATAGCGCAAAATCAGTTTTGCGCCACTCATTAATCACGCAAATTTCTTTTGCGTCATCCTATGCTAGCGCAAAACATAGTTTGCGCCATCCACTGTTAGCGCAACTCTCAGTTTGCGTCAATTTCTCTGTGTTCAAGACTTAGAATTTCTCTGGATTTCTGAAGATATGGATTCTGAAAAGTTTGCGTTTCAAGCTCAGTTCTACAAGAGTGATCTTATGATGTCATTGGGCACAGAAACTCGTCCTCCGGTTCTGGTTGATGAAAATGAATTTATTCAGTGGCAAGATCGGTTTCTGAATTTCATCAAGCGTCAAAAGAATGGAGATGACATGATGAAGATTCTATCTGAAGGATCTTTTGTACAACCCACTCTGGCTTCTGGATTATCAAAACCTACCAAAGAGTATACACCCGATGAGTTGGTGCAATATAAAGCTGATCATGATATAAAGGCTAATCTGATGCTAGCCTTGCCAAATTCTATCTACAACAGGATTGATTGTTTCAAAAACAATCCTAAGCTAATGTGGGCACAACTAGAAAAGATTATGCTTGGGTCAACAGTTGCAACTCAACTTTGGCATACGCGCTACATGAACAACTTTGAAGAATTCAAAGCCAAAGATAGGGAGTCACTGAAAAATGTTTATGACAGATTCTGTGCAGTGATAAATGATCTGAGGAAAATAAAAGTGGAAAAGACTAAGCTGGAGACTAATCTGAAGTTCCTCAATGCTTTGCAACCGGAATGGAATAAATCTTGCCATCGCTTGAGGAATGATGTCAGAATATCATCTATGCAAATCCAAGAGTTGTACGAGATTTTAATGACAGATAAATGCATAGTCATAGAGAAGAAGGCCAAACTTGACAAGAAGAATAAGAAAACAGTGGATCCGGTTGCACTTCTAACGAGCCATCTAGCTGATCAAGCATTATCTGAGAATGCTTATGACGGTGCAACTGATGACGATGGTGAAGCTCTTCAGAAAGCTATGATTCTTCTCTCTCAACACTATCAGAAGAAGTTCCAACCTCGTTCCAACAATCACTTCACTTCTGGGTCTCAGCTTTTGTGGAGCAGGTAGCTGTCAATGTCTTCAGCTCGTCACCAACGATATTGACTGCGTTGGTGGTTCCGTTGATGGCGGTGGTGAGAGAATCCACCTTGACCCCCAAACTTTTAACATTAGTGTCAACACTGGCCATATTAGGACCTGAAAGAAATGTTAGTTGTTGATAGACAGGCTTATATGGAGAGATGGGAGCAGTGTTTGGGATTATAGGAGTACCTAAGTTATCAAACAATTTGTAGAATTGCATAGATTCTTCAAAAGTTTGATGATCAGGTCCTATATGGGTCCAAGTTGTGGCTGTGTAGAAATAGATGGAAGGTTAGAGACCAATGAAATAGGAGGACTAGTAACAGGGATAGAAGAAGTTTGTGGTTTAGAAGGTACCTCATTTGATTGAAGAACTGAGATTTCAGGTTGAGTCACTGTTATTTAGACAGCGACCGAGATCGCTGGCACGGTTGTTGTGATCACAGCTGCAGATGTGGAGGAAAGGACCACGAAATCATCTAAGGAAGTTTGTCGAGAAACTTCCTCGGTCCTTGAACTACTGGCGCTTGTCTCTTTAGTCACTTTGGCCTTCTTCGAAGGACCAAAGGAGCTAGCTGATGGTCGTTTGGAACCAGTGGTAGCGGCAGGGCTAGCAGAAGAATGAACCTCCTGCGTGGCCGCTGAAGTAGAAGAATGGAGAGAGAGGCGTGAGCGTAGGGTAGAAATGCTTACCTCGTTGTCCAGCGGTTTGACCTCTAGGGAACACTGACCCACCTTGGCGAAGGAGCCATCAGGAGTAGTGAGGTAAGTGTTGGCGTAGAGGAACTTCAAATATGCACAGATGAACCGTACATATGGGATCTTGGGATCCCTCTCCGTATTCTCTATCTTTGACCTTAGATCGTCAAACATAGCGGTGGCAAAGTCAAAGTTTTTGCCAGCAATCACTGAGTAGGCCATCTGGAGTTGTACCTTGTTGGCCTGATCAAGAGAACCACTTTTCCCACTCATGCATTGAATGAAGTGAGAAAAGATAAAGTTCAGCTGAGAAGGCATGTTCGCCTTCTTGATGAGAGTCAGCTTCTTGTTGGGGATTGTGGAGCGGGGCTTGTTGTCCCAGCAGTACTCCATATCATCCAGAAACTGAATGAGTTCAACGTCAGTAGGCAGAGCTTCAAACCCACTCTTGGGTTTGTCAGGAAACCTGAGAGCCTTCCTCAAGCTGAAAGCGGTCATCATTCCTTTTCCTAGGTCAGTGCAGAAAGAAATGGCAGGAACCTGGTCACCTTTCTTGTTGGTGATGGTCGAATCTTCAGCTGTGAACCAAAACTGTTGAAGTAGAGTTTTGGAGGGTTTGGGATCAACAGTGAGGGCATAAGCAATGCAAAATTGCTTCAGGAATTTAGCAGCATCCACAAGGTGTGGGTATTTGATTCCATCGAAGTCTAATCGTCCAAGGTGGTTGTTCTTGGGGACTTCAGAGTCAGTGATGGCGAACTTGACATTCTTGGAAGCAACAAGAGCGGATTGAGCCATTTCTGAATATGGAAATAAAGAAGAGTAGAAGAAAAGTTTAGTCTCAAAATAAAGAAGGTTTTACCAGTTTCTATTTGCGGAAAGAAACAGAGAAAAAACAACATATTTGAAGATTAAAAACAGTGTTCTTAATGAAAATTTTGAAGAAGAGTAAGAAAACCAAAGATTTTGGAGGAATAAAATAAAAAAAATGATTTTATAGGAAAAAAAAATCTCATAGAAAACCCATAATGATGGAACATAAATGGAGTTTATTAACAAGATTGAAATAGGAATAAGATCAAAGTAACCTGTTGATCTTGAATGAGGATGATGCAGATGCTTGAAATTGCTTGAGAGAGAATGCTTGAGAGAGAATTTCTTGAGAAAAAGGATGTCCAGAAAGCGTAAAATGATAAGAATGGAAGAACATTCTTTATATACGTTTGAGAGTAGGAGAGAGAGAGAGAGAGAGACGGAAAACAAATGTTCATCATGACATGGACACGTCCCACGAAGTTGATTGGATAGAAGAGCAACGGAAGAACGTGTCAGAAAAAGGCATGTCGTGGATTGTCGGTTCAATGACGTCATAGGAGAGAGAAAAACGTTTCATTTGTCCTTTTTGAAATTATATCTGAAGAAAAGTCAGAGATAGGTTTTCCTTTGAAAGAATCCCTGATAAAAATTCAAAGATTGATTTTTATTTTAGAAAGATCACTGAAGAGAAAAGTCAGTGATAGATTTTGTTTCTCAAAAAGCTTTTAATCATTTGAAGAAAACTTCAGTGATCAAAGTTTTATTTTTAAAACGTCTTACTGACTGAAGATTCAGTGATTTGGAGTAAGAAAACATACCTGAGAATCAGAGTTTTAATCATAGATTGAATGATAAAGGGGAGCTTATAATCACTGACATAATGCATGAACGCTGAAAATTTATTCTTCGAGATTCAGCATTCCAAGCTCACTGATGAGAAAGTTGAACCTTGTCTCATCAAGAGGTTTGGTTAACAAATCAGCTAGCTGATAGTCAGTGGGGATAAAATGAAGTTCAATATCACCATTCATCACATGATCTCTAATAAAATGATATATGATCTCCATGTGTTTCGTCTTAGAATGTAGCACTGGATTATTTGCTATGGCGATAGCACTAGTGCTGTCGCAATAGATTGGAATCTTTGATAGCTGAAGGTCATAGTCTAATAGTTGATTTCTCATCCATAAGACCTGAGCACAACAACTTCCAGCGGCTACGTATTCAGCTTCAGCTGTGGAAGTGGACACTGAATTTTGTTTTTTGCTCGTCCAGCTTACCAGCTTTCCACCTAGGAGTTGACATCCACCAGTGGTGCTCTTTCTATCGAGTTTACAACCTGCAAAATCACTATCGGAATATCCAGTTAGATCGAACCCTGAGTCTTTGGGATACCAAAGACCGAGGTTAGGAGTCCCTTTCAGATATCTGAAAATTCGCTTAACAGCGATCAGATGGGATTCCTTGGGTTCAGATTGATAGCGTGCACATAAACAAGTAAAGTACATAATGTCAGGTCGGCTCGCTGTAAGATATAGCAGGGAGCCTATCATTCCTCTATAGGCAGTGACATTAACAGGTTTTCCAGATGGATCTTTGTTAAGTGTCAGAGGAGGTGCCATAGGAGTTTTCATCGCTGAAGTTTGTGTAAGATCAAACTTCTTCAGCATATCTTTAACATACTTACCTTGGCTTATAAAAGTACCTCTGTCAGATTGTTTGATCTGAAGTCCAAGAAAATATGTCAGCTCACCCATCATACTCATTTTGTATTCTTTCTTCATTTTTTCAGCGAAGCGAGTACACAGAGATGGGTTAGTAGAACCAAATATGATGTCATCGACATATATTTGTACAAGAATAATATGACCTTTTATCTTTCTGAAAAATAATGTATTATCAATTTTGCCACGTTCAAAATTTTCAGAGATAAGAAAAGATGAGAGAGTGTCATACCAAGAACGAGGGGCTTGTTTTAGACCATAGAGAGCCTTATCCAATTTATAAACATAATTTGGATACTTAGGGTCATAAAACCCTGGAGGTTGTTCTACATAGACTTCTTCATTCAGCTTTCCATTTAGGAACGCTGATTTTACATCCATTTGATACACAATGAAGTCTTTATAGACTGCATAGACTAAGAATAGTCGAATTGCTTCGAGCCTAGCCACAGGGGCAAAGGTTTCATCATAGTCTATGCCTTCCTCTTGTCTGTATCCCTGAGCAACAAGTCGAGCCTTGTTGCGGGTTACAGTTCCATGTTCATCTAACTTGTTTCTAAACACCCATTTGGTGCCTATAATAGTTTTATCAGATGGTCTAGGAACGAGATTCCAAACTTTGTTGCGAGAGAACTCAGTCAGCTCTTCTTGCATAGCGCTGACCCAGTTTGGATCTCTGAGGGCATCATCAGCCTTCTTTGGCTCTATTAAAGAAATAAAGTTAACAAAGAGACAGATATTACCTAAACTTCGTCGTGTCTGAATACCTGCATCGGGATCACCAAGAATTTGATCTATAGGGTGATCTCTGGTCCATCACTGAGCAGGAGCATGATCGCTCATTTCAGAGGTTGGATCAACAATGGGAATGTTCACTGATGAAGAAGCTTGAGGTTCATCAGCGATTAGCTGTTGAGTGTCAGACATACCATTGTTTTCTGAGAGAGGTTCAGATGAGGATGGGTCTGATGAAAGAAGTGTGTTTAGAGGCTCTGCTGAAACCCATGAGTTGGATTCAGCGTTAGGATGTATGATGTTTGGATCATCATTTGTGTGTCCCAAAACGCAATCATTCAAACAAGCAATCACATAAACAATATAATAAATCAAACCTGATATTGATATTCAATGGATTCAACAGGATTACAAGCTTGGAATTGAAATCGATCTCTTTCTCCTTTCTACTGTTCACGGCGCACACCACCACCTAACACCCTTTCTCAATAACTAATTTGCAATTAAGATTTTCTAACCCTAATTACCACTAAACAAAAACTATTTATATTTAGGCCATATAGCCTAATGGGCTAGGCTAGCAAGGCTTGGCCCAACAAACTAATAACAACTAACTTATTTAACAAAATAAAAGACTAATAAATAAAATACGTAAAAATACTTTTGACTAATTATTACAAAAGGACCCTAGACTATTTTCTGAGACGACTTTAACAGCTTTAACTTCATATTTCCATCTTCAGATAATTATGATCTTGAATCCAATAAATATGTGCTTTAACAATCTCCCCCTTTGGATCAAGATCATTCTTTAAGCTCAGAAAATGTAATCTTCCTTTTTGTCTTCAGAATGTAGCAATCTCCCCAATCGATGAGAATATCTTTTGGAAAGAAATTATCTCCAGTTTCAGCTCGGAATACTTCAGCAAATCATCTTCAAAGAAAATTTCTTCAAAGCAGCAAAACTTCATAATATCTTCAGAAATTCTTTCAAAAACTTTTGATCTCCATATTTCTTGATTGACGCTTCTCCCCCTTTTTGATGAAAAGAGCAAAGAGTTCAGCAAAACGTGACTTCAAGAAATTTCTTCCACTATTGATCTTGCAAACAAAACCACTGATCATCCGTCAATTCATTAAGATGTTCATCCAGATCTTTGAAAATCTAGACAAATTAGAAAATGAAGTGTAACACCTGAAGCAACAAATGAATCAGTTAAAACTGCCTGTCAGTAACACAAAGTCACTGTGTGTAACGAATACACAATATAAAAGAGCTTTTATGATGTTCACTCCCCCAGGGCTTCTTTTCAATCATCGAAACACCACAAAGGCAATTTCTATGAACGTTATGACAAAGAAACAAATTCTTTGTGTGTTCGTGCAAGTGATAGAATAAATTAAGCAGATGATGTTTGCTTATAAGGCTCAAATAAGTGTAAACCACTGAGACAAGTAGTTAAACACAGACTCAATGTGCATTAGTAAAGTGTGAAGGTGGGGCAGACTTCCTTCTTTTCAATATCCAGATTTTCCAAATGAAAATCAGATAGCATATGTGTTGCGTCCCCTTTGAAAATGAAACATTTTCTTGTTGAGAAGAAAATGAGTAGATGGTGGGGTAAAGTCAAGAGTTGGCATGGGCTAGTTTCCTGTTTCAATAATGTTCACCAAGAATTGTGAAGCATTAGAAATGTGGCTGCCCGGCTCAGAAAGTAGTTGGTGCAGAGTTTAAAAATTCTTTTACTCTGATCTCTCACCCTCTTTCTTTTAATCTTTAAGCTCACAGCTAACCAAACTCTCTTTTAATATTGTCCCTCATCACACATCCCACACTCATTTCTTGTTGGACTCCTCACATTCTTTCACTACAGGATTAACTTCTTGGGTAGGAAACACTGGTTAACGTTAATCCATAGAAGTTCACTTAAGTCCTAGCACACTGATTCCATGTTTTCCTATGAAGCATAAGATGCTCAGGTGATTTAACTTTATCAGTTAAGGCTCAATGATGAAGCAGAAAACATTAAAATCACACCTCCAAATCAAGAAATCTTTTTGAGAATTGGGAAGTGGTTTGAACAATTAAGAACATGTTTTCTTCTGATTGAAAGTTGTCCTTCTTTCAACCATGGAGGAGATGAAAATTAAGAATTATACCTTTTGAGTACAGTCTTACATCTCACGAAGTCAAGCTTAAAGTCATATAGATATGATCTTTGAAGCATCTCTCAACCTACAAAAGTCTAAAAGTCTAGTCAAAGTAACTTTATTCACTGAAATTGAAATAACATAAAGCAGTAAAACAATTGATGTACGAGTTCTGATCAGAAATAATCAGAAGTCATCGCCATACTCCTTTGACTTGATCGCTCCCCCTAAATTTATGCACTACTAACACATTGATCAGAAAGTACAATGCATTCATAATTGCTCCCCCTCAAACTAACATTGATCATCTATAAGATACTTTTCACACTACCCCTGAGATCATGAACAAACTATTAAAGAGCAGGTATCATGCGGAAATAATAATAAAGAAATGATAAAGAAATACAATAAGAAACTTTAATAGGTAACCACCGATTAGGTCTTAAGATTTAGCATACCAAGTCTTGAGACAAGAAAATTAAATCTCTTTTCGTCTAAAGGTTTGGTAAACAAATCTGCAAGCTGATAATCGGTTTTTACAAAGTAAAGTTCAATTGTTCCCTTTTCTACATTATCTTTTATAAAATGATACCTCACATCTATGTATTTGGTCTTAGTATGCTGAACAGGGTTAGCGGAAATCGCAATAGCGCTTTTCGAATCACAATAGATCGGGATTCTATTGAAATGAAATCCATAGTCTCGCAGTTGTGTTCTCATCCACAAGACCTGAGAACAGCAGCTAGCAGCAGCTACATATTCCGCTTCGGCCGTTGATGTGGAGACACATAATTGCTTCTTCGAAGCCCAACTGACGAGTTTATCTCTGAGGAATTGTATATGACCCGAGGTGCTTTTCCTGTCTAACATACAACCAGCATGATCTGCGTCTGAATAAGATGTTAGTTCAAAGCTTGTATCCTTAGGATACCACAGACCAAGATCTGCAGTCCCCTTCAGATACCTGAAAATCCGCTTTACAGCAGACAAATGGGATTCTTTAGGATTGGCCTGATATCTAGCACATAAGCATGTAGAAAACATTATATCCGGCCTACTTGAAGTGAGATACATTAAGGAACCTATCATCCCTCTATAAGTCCTAACATCAACAGTCTTTCCCGAAAGATCGGTGCCAATCTTAGTACCAGGTGTCATTGGGGTACCAATCGGTTTACAATCTTCCATTTTGAACTTCCGAAGAATATCCAGAATGTATTTAGATTGATTGATAAAGATCCCCGTTGAAAATTGTTTGACTTGCAATCCGAGAAAGAAATTCATCTCTCCCATCATGCTCATTTGAAAATGAGACACCATGAGGTTTGCAAAGTTCCTACAGTACTTAGGATTTGTAGAACCAAAAATAATATCATCCACATATATTTGAATTAGAATGATATCGCCTTTATCCTTTTTAATAAAAAGAGTGGTATCAACCGTACCTTTTGTGAAACCCGATTTAACCAAGAATTGAGATAGAATATCATACCAGGCGCGAGGAGCTTGTTTCAGTCTATAAAGAGCTTTATCCAAGATGTAGACGTGGTTCGGCTTATCTGGATTTACAAACCCTTCTGGCTGTGAGACGTAGACTTCTTCCTTGAGTACTCCATTCAGAAAAGTTGTCTTCACGTCCATTTGATAGACGGTGAAGTTCTTGTGGGCTGCGTAGGCTAAGAACATCCGAATTGCCTCTATACGTGCCACTGGAGCATAAGTCTCATCGTAGTCTATCCCTTCCTCTTGCCTATATCTCTTGGCGACAAGTCGTGCTTTGTTTCGGATAACGGTGCCATCTTTATCTTTCTTGTTTTTGAACACCCATTTCGTACCAATGATGGTTTTACCTTGCGGTTTGGGTACGAGTCTCCAGACTTTCAGTGCTTCAAACTGATTCAGCTCATCTTGCATCGCAGTTACCCAATCTGAATCGGCAAGGGCCTCAGATACGCGTGTAGGCTCGATCTTGCTCAGAAAGGATTCATACATACATAGATTTGATGTTGCAGATCTAGTTTGCACCGGTGCAGAAGGATCTCCAATTATTTGATGTACTGGGTGCTCTTTGGTCCACTTATGTTCATGAGGGAGTGGATTAGATGCATGTTGATCATTGTCCGCATCTAGGAATCCACTGGTATCTCCTTCAGATGGTTCAGAATTAATGGGGGCTTCAGTGGAAGTGGTCGTTGCAGAAGTTACAGTAGGTACAGCTTGGTCAATTTGTTGATCAGTCCTTACAGTACATCCTACGGAGTCAGCTACTTCTGTCTCGGCATTGTTGGTCACAACTTCAACTGTCGGAGTAGGCTTTTGAACTGGAGCTTCTTGCTGAATAGGGGAACCAAATTCAGTAGAGATATCGGAAGTGGTCGGATGAGTAGTCATTGAGTCTTCTATCCTGTCAACCACAACAGAGTTAGGCAATTTAGAACCAAGAAATTCATCATAGAACAGTTCAAATAATAAATCCAAATCAGATAAATTAGAAGTAGACGACGAAGCGCCATCTGATTTGTTCTCTTGAGGTGCAGGTCCTGGACTGGTTGGTCCAGAAGCTAAAACTCCGGTAATGACGGGTTCTGAACTGATGTGCTCAGAAGCCATTTCCTCATCGAATGTTACATTGACGCTCTCGATCACTGTCTTCGACTTCTTTAAATAAACACGATATGCAGACGATGTAGATGAATAACCAATAAAGATGCCTTCATCCGCCTTAGCACTGAACTTGTTCAGATTCTCTCGGTCGTTTAGAACATAACACGTACAACCAAAAACATGAAAATATTTAATGGTTGGTGTGCGGTTGTTGATCAACGCATACGGAGTCTTCTGAAATCGGCGGTGTATCATGGAGCGATTCTGAGTGTGACATGCAGTCGATACAGCTTCAGCCCACAAAAATAAAGGTAAGTCAGATTGGCTGAGCATTGTCCGAGCGGCCTCGACAAGTGTACGATTTCGCCTTTTGACGACTTCGTTCTGTTGAGGCGTGCGAGCGGCAGAGTATTGATGTGATATCCCGACCGACTCGAGATATTCTTCAACTATCTTGTTCTTGAACTCTGTGCCGTTGTCAGTTCTTAGAATCTTGACTTGTTTTTGCAGATTGACTTGGGTCGTCTTCAGAAACGTAATGAGAACATCGGGAGTCTCATCTTTAGACCGTAGAAACTTAACCCAAGTGTATCGCGTATAGTCATCCACGATAACTAGCACATACTTCTTTCCTCCTAAGCTTTACGTTCGCATAGGACCGCATAGATCCATATGCAACAACTCTAATGGAGAGTTGGTACTCGGTTCAGGCTTTGGTTTGTGTGGGGCTCTCTTCATCTTTCCCTTTTCGCACGCTGCACATAGATGTTCTCTTTCGTACTTCAGTTCTGGAAGACCTTTCACTAGCTTGCCACTGACCAGCTTGTTGATGTACCGAAAGTTGAGGTGAGAAAGTCGTCGATGCCATAACCAGCTTTGTTGCATCGAGGCCTTCGATAGTAGGCAGACCTGATTGTCAGCCTGGACCTTTGACAAATTGATGGTGTAGAGGTTTGACTTGCGAGATCCGACCAGAAGTTCTTTTCCTTCTTCAGTGCGAACTGAACATGTCTTGGCCTTGAAATTAACCTCTAAATCTTTGTTAAAGAACTGGCCAATGCTGAATAGGTTGTGCCCTAAGCCTTCAACGTAACTCACCTTCTTGATCGTAAGATTTTCATGTACAACATCACCATATCCCAGAATAGGTGAAAACTGGTCATTCCCGAAACGAACTGTGCCACAGTATTTGTCCGTATAATTAGACAACATACTCTTCTGCCCGGTCATATGTTTGGAACACCCACTATCCAAATACCACATATGACGGGTCTGCACAACATAAATCAAGAAAGAAGAGGTTTAGGAACCCATTTAAAAATGGGACCTCCACTGTTAGTACTTGATTTTGGCACCCATTTAAATTTGGGTCCGCTTTTTCTTTGAAAACCAGAAGCATGATAAGACGTATGATAATGATAAGATGAAACATTATATGAACCATACCAAACATCAGAATATCTACGAGAAGCATAATCACATTCACCATAATTTAAAAACTTTTTAGTACTAGATGGAGCTAACTGAAATAATTGCTTTATAGAGTATTTCTTGCGAGAATCAACAAGATTATTTTTAAAAGTAGCAACATTCACACTCAAATCATCTTTACTAGAAGTCTTTTTATTCAAAATAAAACTAGAACTAGATTTAGCTTTCTCGTCTATCTTCTGTTTCGGTATCCATGCAGTCTTAACTCCAACCCTTTGCTTTCTCAAATCTGAAACATGTGAAACTTTAGAGTTAGAATGATGAGAATTAAGAGAATGCTTCTTCTTTGGCTTACCAGTGGGGATCGGTTTCTGTGAAAGATGAGATATTTGTTTCTTACCTTTTGCTATCTTTGATTTCACAGAAATGATTTATCAACTTTCGTTGATGTTTCACCTTTGTCAAAAACACTAGGTAATCCAAAGGAATTAACAACACAAGATGAATGATCAGGAAGTTTAGAAGAAAAATCAAACTGAGAAACACACTTATTTAAAACACCTTCAGAGTTTAAGAAATTAAGCTCATTATCAAGTGAACCAGATCTGTCATCCGAATTTAAAGCTTTGGAGAGTTTAGGAAAATTAGAATTTTTGAACACTGTTGAAAATACAGATTGTTCTAAGTCCATCAAAATTCTTTCATCTGTAAGAGTATTCTCAAGTTCAAAAATTTTACTTTCCAAAAGTAGGGGAGGGACGTAAAGCTTACCTTCAATGGCTTTAGCCTCCAACTCTTTAACAGAATAACTTTCAAAATAATCATTTGAAAGAAATTTTGATTTATTAGAACGATAACTGTTATTCAACTTCTCATAGCGAAATGGAAGTTGAACTTTAGTTGTGTTCTTTCTTTTATCATATTCCTTGGCTTTATCTTTTTCCGACAGACTAGTCCAAAAGGGTTTGAGTTCTTGATGTTGAGGAGCCAACAACATAAACCCAAAGTCATAAAGTGCAGGCACTTCAGATATACCCTTTTTGAGACGATGTGGGTTCTTGTAACCAAGTCCCCAAGTATCAGGTTTCTCTTTAGGTTTGTTCAAATGAATAGTGTGTTTAGTTTGACCCAAAGAGTGTAATTTTTCTTCCAAAGCATTCACCTTTTCTATTAAAGATTTATTCTCTTTTGAAGTAGAAAAGTACCTTTTAGCAATCTCTCTAGATTTAAACTCACATTCTTTAAACTTTGAATCAGTTTCAGATAACTCTTTATGAATTATAGTCTTTTCTTTAGCGCTGGTGTCTATATTTTTGTGCAAAGTTTCAATTAATACATTTTTCTCAGCAATATCATTACTAAGTTTATGTATAGATTGATTTTTCTCATTTATGACACCTCTTTCACGCTTCAGTTTTGACTCTAATTCTTGGAGTTTAGACATCATGGCATTCATTTGGTTCAATAAATCAAATTCAGTAAAGTTACATACCTCATCAGTATCTCCATCATCCGAATCAGCTTCAGCTTCTGACTGGTTCTTCCCCATCAAGCACAGATGTGCTGTCTCATCCTTCTCTCCTTCTTCAGATTCTTCATCCGAGTGGTCGAGCCAGTATTCATCATCGGCCATTAATGCTTTTCCAGCCTCTTGTTGCTTGGCTAGAAGCATTTTATTCTTGTAATAGTCTGAGTTTCGGACTTTTGATTTGCGGCAGTCCTTGGCAAAATGACCGAGTCTACCACAGTTGTAGCACTTAATCGGTTCTTCTTTCTTGGTCTCTTCAGCTCCATTCTTCTTCATTTCTTCTGATCTCCTGTCTTCAACTTTCTCTTTATGCTTGTAGTTGTTCGGACCAGACGAGTATCGCTGACTATTGGAGTTTGGCTTTTTATAGAACTTCTTTTGGAAAGCCTTGGTTAACATGAGCATGGTTTCCATCAGTTTTTCACAATCGTCAGTTTCAGACTTTTCCTCACAATCAGCTTCTTCCGAATCAGAATCTATCACCTTCTTCTTCTTTGACTTCTTAACCACAAGAGCAACTGGATCAGCAACAACTTTGTCAGCCTTTTTCATCTCAGCCTTGATCTCTTCTACTTCTTCCTCATTCTGTCTGAGGATTTCATAGACTTCATGAAGAGGAATGTCATGCAGATCCTTCAACTGCCTCATCTGACGGGTGAACCTCTTCCACTCAGGCTGAAGATTGCTGAGGAATTTCACATTCAGCTCCACATGAGATTTGTTGATCTTGTTCTTGCTGAGCTCGTTCAGCAATGTGACAAATCTGTCATACGTGTCTTCGAGTAACTCTCCAGCTTTGGCTTTGAACTCTTCATAATTATTCAAGTAGGTAGATACTTTGAGCTGGTTGCCGACTTTAGATCCGATCATCATCTTCTCCAATTGATCCCACATTTGCTTACCGGTAGCGTTGTAGCTGTCAATCTTGACATATATTTCATTCGGTATGCCTTGGAGAATAAATGATCTTGCCAGCTTGTCACCCTTGTGTCTATTCAGCTGATCTTCCGAGTATTCACCAATCGGTAATTTATACTCTGTCTCTTCTTCTTGACCATTTTCTCCAGCTACAGTGAGAACCTTGGTCGGAGGTGTCATGATCCCTTCTTTCAGAGATTTTCTGATTTCATCTCCCAAATCATGTCGATCAATGAAGTCCAAAAATCTGTCCTTCCATTGCTCGTACTCCCCCTTGAAGAGTACTGGTGGCTTCACATCTGTTCCAATAGCAAGAGCTTCCTGAGACATCTTTACTTATATGATTAGAAATCAAACTTATCTGATATTAAACAATCAACTGGATGAGATCGTTAGAAGTCAAGATAAAATCACACAATACTGAAAAACTTAGAAAGAAATTCAGAAAAAACTGATCACGAACAGAACATTGTCCCCCTTCGCAGACTTAGCACGGGGGTCCCGCTAAAGTTTGAAAAAATTTGACATTTAGATGCCCTATTACAGTTTGAAAAAAAAATCGACCGGGGATGTGCTTCGACCGGAGACTTGTAAAGACCGGTCGAGAGTTCGACCGGGAACTTGTTCGACCGGGGAAGTGCAAAGACCGATATTGCCTTCGACCGGGAACTTGTAAAGTCCGGTCGAGGATTTGACCGATAGAATGGTAAGACCGGATGGTTGGTAAGACCGGATATTAGTAAGACCGGGTGTTTGGTAAGACCGGATATTGGTAAGACCGTAGTAGACAGTGAGAGTCCCGGTCGAAGCTATAGACCGATAAAGGTAATCGACCGGAAGTAGACTTAGACCGATAGAAACAAAGACCGATATGTTCGACCGGAGTGTTCTTGATACAGAATCGACCCAGAAACTCAAAAATCAGCCCAGAAACAGATCAAAACACTAAATTGACCAACCAAACTTTGCATACACGATCGATTAAACATATAGAACGATAGCTACCAATTAATTTCAGTAAAAACAACTTTATGATGGAATCGATTGAACACACAGTAGTGACTCCAAGAACGAACCCAGAACACAAGAATCAACAAATTGATAAACAAAATCAATGCAAATATCAAATCAAACAATATCCAATCACTATAATATGCAAAACAAACACAATCAAACTAATATCAACTTGAATGAACAATCACACAATAAAAAAAATGAATCTTTGACAGAAAATTAGAACCGAACAAAAACTTATTCAATCCAATCTGTACTGTGCTCTGATACCAATTGTGTGTCCCAAAACGCAATCATTCAAACAAGCAATCACATAAACAATATAATAAATCAAACCTGATATTGATATTCAATGGATTCAACAGGATTACAAGCTTGGAATTGAAATCGATCTCTTTCTCCTTTCTACTGTTCACGGCGCACACCACCACCCAACACCCTTTCTCAATAACTAATTTGCAATTAAGATTTTCTAACCCTAATTACCACTAAACAAAAACTATTTATATTTAGGCCATATAGCCTAATGGGCTAGGCTAGCAAGGCTTGGCCCAACAAACTAATAACAACTAACTTATTTAACAAAATAAAAGACTAATAAATAAAATACGTAAAAATACTTTTGACTAATTATTACAAAAGGACCCTAGACTAATTGCTGAGACGACTTTAACAGCTTTAACTTCATATTTCCATCTTCAGATAATTATGATCTTGAATCCAATAAATATGTGCTTTAACATCATCAGTAGTAGGATGATTTATTTGCTGATGGTTTGAGAAGAAAGGTTATGTTTCTTTGTAGTGAGAAAACATCCAAGCATTTAACTCTTCATTGTCAGCGATTGGTTTAGAGTTCGCTGAGCGAGTTTCATCAAAAGTGACATGAATTGTTTCTTCCACAGATTGTCTTCTCTTGTTGAAAACTCTGTAGGCTTTGGAGATGGAGAAATATCCTAGAAATATTCCATCATCAGCTTTTGGGTCGAACTTTCCAAGCTGATCTTTGTTGTTTAAAATAAATCACTGACAACCAAAGATATGAAGAAAGCTGATAGAAGGCTTTCTTCCGTGAAAAAGTTCATAAGCTATCTTTCCAAATCGTTTTACTATCAGCGATCTGTTTTGAGTAAAACATGCAGTCTTTACAGCTTCAACCCAAAATTGAGTAGGGATGTGAGAATCGTTGTGCATTGATCTAGCAGCTTCAATGATAGTTCTGTTTCTTCTTTCAGCGACTCCGTTTTGCTGAGGTATTCTCACTGAAGAGAAGTTATGAGAGATTCCCTTGTTCTCAAAGAAAATGTTCAGAGAACTGTTTTTGAATTCAGTTCCATGATCACTTCTTATTGAACGAACAGTGAGATTATTCAGCACTTCCATCTTTTTAACAAAAGATATTAGTTCTTCTGAAGTATCACTCTTGTAGCGAAGAAAGATAACCCAGGTGTAGCGAGAGTATTCATCTACAATGACAAGCGTATATTTCTTTCCAACTATAGATTGGATGTTGACAGGGCCAAACAGATCCATATGTAAGAGCTGAAGAGGACTTGTCACTGAGGAAACTTGTTTAGACTTGAAACTAGCTTTTGTCTGTTTTTCTTTTTCACATGCAGAGCAAAGAGATTC
Organism: Arctium minus; assembly: GCA_954870635.1. Classification (NCBI taxonomy): domain Eukaryota; kingdom Viridiplantae; phylum Streptophyta; class Magnoliopsida; order Asterales; family Asteraceae; genus Arctium; species Arctium minus. The sequence continues at coordinate 57,154,771 of OX941090.1, read as the reverse complement.
TTTAGCATATGAGTGCTGAGGAAGACCAGAAACCAGTTCCTTAGAAGAGAGAGAATTCAGGGTTTTGAAATTTAGATGAGAGAGCCTTTTATGCCATAGCCAGTTGACATCAGAAGAGGCTTTAGAGAGAAAACATACGTTTTCAGTGATAGTAGAGTCCATATCTATTACATAGACATTTTCTCTTCGATAACCACTGAGAGCAAGTTTTCCTTTCTCATTTACCACTGAACATGCTTTCTTGGAAAAGCGAACTTCATAGTCTTTATCACATAGCTGACTGATGCTCAGAAGATTGTGCTTCAGTCCATCTACATAAGCGACTCCTCTGAAGGTAGTTGTCCCATTGCTGAGGCCACCAAACCCTCGGGTATATCCTTTTCCATTTCCACCGAAGGTCACAGAGGGACCTTTCTCTTCCTTGTATTCAGTGAGCAGGTCTTTTTGTCCAGTCATATGACGAGAACATCCACTATCGAGATACCATATGCCATTTGATCCCTGCACACATAAGGAAGATTAAGCTTTGTTTGGTACCCACTTTTCAATGGGTTCTTTGGGGTTAGTGGAGATGGAAGGTTCAGAAATCTTCACAGCAGATGAAGATTTAGCTTCAGTGGTAATCTTCACTTTGGTTAATTTCTTAATCTTAGTGGTATTCTTCACCTTGGTCAATTTTTCAGCTTTGATGACCTTCTCAGCCTTGGAGGCATTCATCTTCACTTTGGCTGATTTATCAGCTTTAGTGGCGGTTGGACATTTGCTTGCAATATGGTCAGTAAATCCACAGTGATAGCATTTTCTATATTTAAAAGTGGTTTTAGGACCAGAAGTGAGAGGTTTTGAGAATTTAAGATGAGAGGGGCTAGGTCCAAGAATGATTTTAGCATGAGATCTGGGAGGAATTTTGATTTCTTGAGATCTCTTAGGCTTGAGATCAATCTTTAGCTTTGGAGGACAGAGATCAAAGATTTCTATCACAGAGCTAGAGGATTGATTCGATGAGGGTTTAGAGGGAACTTTCAGCTTTGCTTTCTTGGAAACCTTCTGAGGACGAAGAATGGATTTTCCTTTATCCGCAAACTTAGAGCCTTTGGATTTTTCCTCAGGGATAGAATTAGAAGAAGAAGGATAAAACTGATTATAAGAAGTGTCAGAGATAGAAGTGACAAATGTTCCAAACTTAAGCATGGAATAGTCTTCTTTAGGCTCATCCTGTGGTTTCCAGAAACCAAGACCGATTTTATCACCGCCAGGAGTTTGAGAATTTATTATCTCAGTGATCTTTGTTGAAGAATTGCACCATTTTTCAATAGTAGCCTTTTCTGTTTTTAGAGCAGTGATGGCTTGTTCGCGTTCTATGTTGATGATTTTATTTACAACAACTTGATCTTTCAAACTTTCCTCTAAAAAAGTCAGTTCTTTGATCTTTTCATGGCATTTTTCCAGCTGTTCAGTTAAATCATTGTTTTTGCTTTCAGCTAGAGATTTGACGTTTAGAGCATTGTAAAGATCAATCGTCAGCACATCCACTGCGCGACTTCTCTATGATTCAGGTAGAGAGGGATTGGTAGAGATAGATACCTGAGATGATATATAGCTCATAGAAGTTTCAGTTGGTTCTTCCACTTCTTCTTTAATCTCAGCCATGAGGCAGAGATTAGCGACTTTTTCTTCATCAGAACTTGATTTTTCAGATTCAGCCCAATCGTGTTCTTCAGCAATGAGACCTTTACCTTTTCGCTTGTATCTTTTCAGCTTTTGATATCTTTCCTTCAGCTTAAGGTATTTGTCATTGCTGGATCTTCTAGAGGTAGAAGGTTTGAAGACTTTCTTCGATCTGCACTCACTTGCAAAGTGTCCAATCTTTTCACAGTTAAAGCAAGTAGCAGTAGCCTTATCAACAGGGGTTGATTTTGGCTTGTCAGTGAGAGAGAGAGGCTTATTTCTTCTGAAATTGCTCTTTCTTGCAAATCTCTTAAAAGAGTTTGTCAAGAGTGCTAAGGACTCATCAAACTTTGAAAGATCAGTGTCTGATAGATCCTCAGATTCAGAATCTAACTCGGTGATGGTGAGAATAGATCGTTGAGATGGAATTATCTCTGAAGAGACTAAAGCAACAGGAGTGCTTTTGGAGTCTTTAGAATCTTTTATAAGATTCTTCTTCAACAGGTTTGATTGCTCATAGTTAAGCAATATTCCATACAAGGTGCTGAGAGAAAGAGAATTTAAGTCTTTTGTCAGCTTGAGACAGATTGAGTAACTGTCCCAGCATTCAAGAAGACATTCTAAGAATTTTGTTATGACCTCAGAATTAGAATAGATCCTACCAACGGTTCTTAGATCAATGATTAAGCAGTTAAACCGCTGATGAACATCAGAGAGAGATTCACTCTTACCAGCGATAAAACTTTCATACTGTCTTACCAAGTTAATCTTTCGAGTCTCTTGGATTTCAGTGGTGCCTTCATATTGAACACATATGGTTTCCCACATTTCTTTAGAAGTTTTAAGATGCATGATGGAATGGAAAACTTCATCAGGCAGAGCCATAGAGATAATGGTCTTTGCCCTTGCATCAATACCAACCTTATTTTTGTCCTCATCACTCCATTGTCTGATTTCCTTAGCAATATAGCGTTCAGGAATAAATGGAGTGGTGGCAGTAGCTGGAACGGCAGCTATGATTTGGACAGGTTCATAGGGTCCGTTTGCTACGTACTCAGGTATAGTGGGATCTGCACCTTCAAGAAATAGCATCATTCGATTTTTCCAGAGAGAGAAGTTATCTCTGCTAAATCGAGGAGGTTCAGAAAGTGAACCATTATCATAGTAGTTTGTGTTTGTGTTAAGTGCCATTTTATAATAGCAAGGAAGAGAATAAAGCAAGATCTTGTTTATCAGATTAAACAGTTTTCTCTGATACCACATGTTGGTCCCGGAGGTGCTTAACAAGTTTGTAGAAGGGGGAGGGGGGGTTGAATACAAACACAAAATTTAAAGTTTAATAAATTGTTTATTGATAAATCAAGCACAATTTACAAGTCTGATATGGAATAAGATTAAGTAGAACCCAATTTAAACAAACTTAAGAAAACACTAAGATGGTTGCACAAAAATATAGAGAATAGGATTGGAGAATATAGAAAACAAGGGTTTCTATGTAGGTTTAAGAATAGAGCATACTCTTAGATGGAGAGGTGATCTTTCTATTTATACCCTATGCATTAAATGCATGGCAGGGCACTTTACACGTGTCCTTCATTGATTGGCTTAGAGAGTCTGACTTTGGGAGACATGCTTTCGGCCGTATCATGAACAGTGTAGTTGACAGAGTTGTTGTACGAATTGTGGCAGAGGTATGTCCGTTTTGACACATCGTACTGGTTGTGCAAGGTAAGACAAAAGGAGACTTGAGGCATAAGATACGTGATCGTTTGATCGTTGAATATTTCTTCCTTCAGAGATACAAAGAAGTTCAGCTATCGCTGAAGCTTTTCCTCATGTTCCTTCGCGTATAAGTAGAGTCGTCTTTGCTTCACTGATATCCGCATCAGGTCACTAGTAGACTTGTCTTTGTTCAGTGGCTTCGTCTTTGATTCAGCTATGAACATCTGTTGACGCGAGACTTGTCTTCAGGGATTACGTTATCTGTTTACACAGCGATAAATGAACAGACTTAGTCTGATCGCTGATAGTGAAACACTAATACATATGAAATGTTTACAAGAAAGGTCATCAGCGATAACTGAACAGACTCAGTCTGATCGCTGATGGTGAAACACTAATACATATTAAAACGTAATTTTCACTAAGTATAGAAGAGGGTCGTTATCAAATCACTGAGAGAGTTTGGATCAACACGGCCTATTACGAGCGTTTACTGTTGCAGTCTGCCACACATATACGAGAATGGAGGTGAGAAATAGACTATAGGATTTAAGCATAAGAAAACGTACTACCACATTTATCAATCATCATAACAACAGTAATCTAAGCATGCTTACGTAACAACACATTCATAATAGTAGTAGCCAATTGAAATTATGAACACGTCACACATAAGAATCCTTACTACCACCGTCATAATTCTCAACTTATGTAATTCCGTCGGTTCTAAGACCATCCTATCTTAAGAGTTCTATCCATTCTCATAATTCATAACTTATCCGATCTAAGCTTAAGCCTAGGCATCTTACTTTCATACCTAGTTCACTTAAACTACCGCTTTGATACCAACTTGTAACACCCTAAAAATGGGGGTTAATTTAAACCTCAAATGAGTGCGAAATAAACAAGTCTATCATAACTGAATCACCCAAAAAGGGGAATAATTGTATGGCATTTACAATACAGAAATCAAGTGAAATTGAACTCAACAACCTACTAATCTAGACCAACTAATTCTAGATTACGAACGGGTGTCGTTATCTCACTTCCAAAAGTATACCATCACTATATCAAATGTATGCCTCTCTAACCTTCAAAAATGCTACTATCCTTCAATGACTCTTCACTCAAGCCCGAGAAATCCCCCTGCTAGAATGACATGTTTTACATGTCATTTTAAAAAAAAGTGTTAGCCTAAAGCCTAGTGAGATCAAACATTTATATTGAGAAATCAGTAAATTCTAACGAGAAAATTAAGAAAAGTCGGTGGAATAAATATAGACAAAAGTTCACTTTAATACAATTACCTCTTGGGTTAACGGGGGAGACCCGCTTACTAGCATAAGTGACGGAACACAAAAGTAAGTCACTTGACATGTTAATAAAACCAAACACATAATAAAGTACACGCAATGGATGCTAGGCTAGGTAGCTTTAAACGTACACCCACGGAAAGTCAACTTCAACCACAAAAGGTTCTTACGTTGAGATCCCCACCAAATATCGTGTACTAGCACGTAGGACTTATACCCTATCCGATACCTAAGCGTGCCTCGATGTGGAAAACTAGCGTTCCGTTATCGGACCAAATGATACAAATATTTGTGGGTTCATGACGCCTAAATGCAACCAAATAGTCAATCCAATGTCAACAAAACCAATCAATAATTCCAATAGTTAAAGGTGCAAAAACTATGAATCCATATAATTACTCCCAAAATTCCAAGAGGTTCCAATATAATTCTTTAAATAGTACTTCCACACACTAAATCAATTTACCGAAGTCCTCATTCAATAAATACACATTCATATTTCAAAACCCTAGTCTTGATTTCAAAGTATTTAAACATAAGATTGGAGAAAAAAAAACATGTTTCTCATGTGCAAGTCCGCAAATAGTTTAAGATGTAAGCTTCTTGACCTTAAAATCATACTCTTCCACATAAACCCCAAAATCTCCAAAGTTAGGTTTTTGGTGAAAACTCACCCAATCAAGTAAATCAAAATGGAAATGTTTAGAAGGTTAAAAATCCACATTTTAAAATGTATAAAGTTTATAAAAAGAGAATGAACTCACCCTGTAGGGTTGTAGCTTAAAACCCTAAAACTTCAAGAACTAGTAAGATGAGATGAGATCCTTGAGAAGACTTGGACTAGCACAATAGTTGCTCAAATGAACCTAAATGTCATAAATGATTCAGGGTTTGAAGAGGGTGGAAGACATTAATGATAGGAGGGTGAAAATGAGGACTTACCAGGTTTTTCTTGGGAGAAAATCGCATCTCAAGGTGCTCTAAATGAGTTTATTGGAGTAAATGAGGAGTTGTGGCCGATTTATTCTATTTTCAGCGCCGAACACTGAAGGCAAACTCCCCGACTTGTTTTCGGCTACCTCGCATAACATCAAGTAAGGTCGATACTCCAGGTCAAAACATGAATAAAAACCCAAAATTCGGGGTGTTACAGATTATGTAGCCATGATTTCTCTTGCAAAAATTTAGGTTCGTGTTACCATAAAATGTGGCCATGATTTTGTTTCTTATTTTAATGCTTGACATGTTTTTACTATTTTAAACTGGTTCATGTATGAACCATTTAAGTGGCGTGTGGATTAAATCAATAATTTATTTAAAACCATTAAATAATTGTAGGTCGTTGATCTAATTCATGAATGGTTGAGATAAGTTAACAAAGTTAACACTAATGTGTAGGTTAACAAAAGAATGGAACCCTATATATATATATATATAGGAAAGTTCAAATGAAAACTCATTTTTCATTGTACAGATGAGGACAAATCTCAGTTACTCGATCTCTTTTGATCCAACAACTCATATTAAATAGAGTTTTTAATTTTAAAATGCTTAGGGGTAAAAATGGAAGAAAATTTAAACACACGCCTACCATATTTGACTTTTTATTTTCTTTTTTAATTAAAAACTTTTTACCCAATTAAAGTTTAAAATAAATTATCTTAAAAATTAATAATATTTTAATCAAACAAATTACATCAAAAAAACGAGAATTTCGTGATCTTCGATATGACATCCATCTCGATATAGTTTTTTTGTCGTTTTAACCGTTTTTTTACGTGAAATGCTATATATGTGTTATATTCATTATGAATATTTATGTACGTTCAAGTTTGTACAACGCCTCGACACCGTAAGTATGTAACTCGACTAGGAGTGTTCAAAAAAACCGATGGACCGCTCAAACCGGTCGAACCAAGTCAAACTGAACCGTTTTTGGCGGTTTAGGCGGTCTGACGGTCTGGTCTGGTCTGAAAAATTGCCAAACCGGGCGGTCCGGTCCGGTCTGCGGTTTGAAGTTTTTTTTGGGCGGTTTGGACCAAACCGACCGCCAAATACATCTATATATATATTTTTTTTTTCATATACATCTTTATATCATCTATTGTTTAGCCCAAATATCCAATTAATTTTTATACTTAAATATATACAAAAAGACCCAAAGATAATTATAAATCGCTGTGAATTTTTTTTGCACTTTGCATATTACTTTTTTTTTTAGTGTTTTGCCTTAGGATATTTTGAACTTTTGTGGACTTTGTCAACATTGTTGTGGGCATTCTTTATTCAAATGAACTCAAGCTAATGAACCTTTAAAATTCAAAATTTTATATGTTTTTTATGTTTAAACTTTAAAGCTCACTAAAAGACCCAAACCGCCTAAACCGGTCGACTAAACCGCCTAAACCGCGGTCCGACTTGACCGGTCTGGGCACTTGATGTCAAACCGCTCGGTTTGAAAAATCAATAAACCGCCACTAGCGGTTTGGTTTGTGGTTTGAGGGGTTAAACCGTCCAAACCGGACCGCGAACACCCCTAAACTCGACATCACCTTCTTCAACACTTTCTTCAACGTCGTAAGGCATCACGTTTCTTCAGCACCGTAACCCAACACCCATCAAGACGAATCGAGAACCTATCGAGTAATTTTGTTGTGAATCGGGGAACAAAAGAGAGCTCATCACGTCTCCACATCTTCACAAGTCATTCATGTGTTATTTATCATGAATAATGTATCATTCTGGATGAATAATACAACATTCAGGGTGAATAATTCATGATTCATGAATTCGTGTATTATTCGTCATGAATGTTGTGTAAATTCATCCTGAATACTATATTAGTCATCATGAATAATAAATGAACGTTCACATTTGTTATTCATACTGAATGTGGGACATCCGAGGATGCGCATACATATTCATAATGAATTAAACCAAATTTCGGTTGTGAATTGGGAAACAAAAGAGAGTGTGCCATGTGTCTACACCTTCACGGGTCATTCATATATTATTTATCATTAATAATGTATCATTCAGGATGAATAATAGAACATTCAGGGTGAGAATAATACACGATTCATGATAAATAATACATGAATCATGGATTCGTGTATTACTCATCCTGAATATTGTATTATTCCTCCTGAATACTGTATTATTCATCATGAATAGTGAATGAACGTTCACCTTTGTTATTCATACTGAATGTGGACACCCGAGGACGTGCATGCATATTCAAAATGAATATAACACGTATATAGAATTTAATGTAAAAAACGGTTAAAACGAAAAAAATCCTGAATATTGTATTATTCATCCTGCATACGGTATTATTCATCATGAATAGTGAATGAACGTTCACCTTTATTATTCATACTGAATGTGGACACCCGAAGACGTGCATGCATATTCATAATGAATATAACACGTATATAGAATTTCACGTAAAAAACGGTTAAAACGAGAAAAAAAACTATATCGAGATGGATGTCATATCGAAAAGCACGAAATTCTCGTTTTTTTGATGTAATTTATTTGATTAAAATATTAGTAATTTTTTAGATAAATTATTTTAAAGTTTAAGGGGATAATTTTTTTTAATTAAAAATAAAAATAAAAAGTCAAAAAAGATAGGCGTTGATTCAAAATTACAATTTTGTCCTTAATCACTTCCCAATTAACCTTATTATGTATTAACCATTGATTAGTTTTCTAAGTTTTGATCAATGGTTATAATATATTTGTCCTTATGTGCACAATGAAAGATAAATTTTCATTTGAACCCACCCTTTAAATTATATATATATATAGACTTAAGTTCGCGTGAGACAAAACAGTTTCCGTAAGACCTGTGAGACCAAACTTTAAAGTATGAAATTCACACCAAAAAACTGTGAATGTAAAAAAAATCGAACTTTTCATAGGGAAAACACCGTAAATGTTACGTTCACGGTGTTTTTCGCTGTGAATGTTCGTTTTTTTTTTACCTTCTCAGCGTCTTCACTGTGAAGGTTCGGATATACCTTCACAGTCTTTTATCTGTGAAGGTTTGATTTTTTTTAACTTGGTTTAGGTTTTTTTACCTTCATAGTGTGATTACATTATGAAGGTTCGAATGTTTTTTACCTTCACAGTGTTTCGGTTATTAGTTTCATGTTTTAAGGTTTGGTCTCACGCGGTCTCATGGAAACAGCTTGGTCTCACGTGAACCTGACCCTATATATATATATATTGATAATTATTAAAAATATAAGTTTGTTCCATGGAATGGGGGTGGAACAAGCCCCTTTCATTTTGTTGTTCATGTCTGTTTCACATAAAAGTATTACCAAACATGATACAATAATATATGTTTTGTCCTATTTAATGTAACAAATGCACCATAAATCACTTGTCAGGATCGAATTCTCAACAAGAATTATGAATACTCAGAAACAATATCAAAGAAGTTGCGGAATAACACTTTGATATTCAATGTAACAGTAAACAAACAGTGAGTATGATTAACAACTTGTAAACTTGTATTGAATGATTAAAATCACAAGATTACACACTCAACCTCAATCTTGAAAAACAGACTCTTTCAAGACGAATTCTACTTCTCTAGAATTAGGAACTATGCCTTGAGGTTGATTATCTCTCTAAAACAAAAACTTAGAATGAATAATAATATCAAAAGTTATCTTACTATTCTAAACAATACAATATATATACTGAAGATAAAAGATAATTACAATTTATACAATATCTCCAGAATATCTTCCATCATTATCTCTAAGCTTCCATGAATATCTTCAGTTTATCCAGCTGTCATCCTTTCCATACAGATCTCCATCTTATAAGCAGTATTAATCATAAGCAGCATTAATACTCTGAGCAGTATTAATCTCTTAGCAGTAGTAACTCCAGCAGTACTAATCTTGAAGAGCAGCACTAACTTTGTTCCAGCAGCAATAACTTTGTTTCAGCAGCATTAACTTCAACTGGCAGCATTAACCTCAGAAGTATTAACCTCAGAAGTATTAACCTCAGAAGTATTAACTTCAGAAGTATTAACCATGTTGAACTAGCAATATTAACACATTCAACAGTAGTATCCATCCTTGACATCTTTCAGACCCAACAATCTCCCCCTAACTTAACTTTTCAAAACTGAGAAGTTAAGTTCTTCAGCATAAGGTCTTTATGATATTTTCAAAACTTTCTGTAATTTCTAGTTCTTCTTGATTCAGTTTCTGCTGTTATCTTCTTTTCTGTTTTTACTGTTATCTTCTTTTCTGTTTCTGGTGTAGTTACTGCTTTGTTTCAGCTTCTTCACTTATCTCCCCCTCAAAATAAGATTTCATACAAACTTTAATTTTCTTCTTTTTCAGTACCAGCTTCTTGAAATGATCTATCTGCTAGTGATAAGAAGTGATCACCTTTTCATCTCTTTTATCTCCATAATTTGATTATGAACTTTCAGACTAATTGTACCAAGTGTATCCATCAATTCTTTGTAGTTAAACTGTCCTCACCTCCTTTAGGTGTTTTACCCACCCTTGAAGGATCATTGGAATCATTTTCCATCAATTCATTGGTGTCAGTTCTGTCCTCACCCTTTTTGGATGTTTTGCCCATCCTTGAGGGATCTTTGGATCTTGTAATAGTGGCCTTCTGCCTAGCAGAAGCACCAACTACCCCCTTGGTATCTTGGCACCGGGGTCCTTTGGTTGATTTCTCACCCAAAGTTGCCATGGGGAAGGTCTTAGAGATGTTACCACTGTCCTTCTCTGTGCTAGCAGAAGTAGTGGCAGCCTTCTCACCCATATGCTCCTCCATCTCCTTAGAGAGCACCTCCTCAGGGTTGGGAGACACCCTATTGGATTCCCTGTTGATATTCTCTATTGGAGAATGCTCCAATAGAGGGCTTAAAGGCTCAGTGGGTGATGGTACAAGAAGGGAAGGAGCCTTCTTTACCTGTTTTCTTTGATAAGTTTGGGTGATTGGTGAAGTTGGCTTATGAAGTAGAGACTGTGGGATAGATATAGAGTGGGAAGGTTGGGTTTAGCACGCAGTGGGAATGTCTAATGAGGTCCTTGACCCTGCTGCCATACCTTCTTGTGGTTGGGACACCACCATCATTGTTGAGAACAATGGGGTGTCAACTCCTTCTGAGTCCCTAGCAGATCTTCTCATGTTTGAGAAAACCTTGCCTTTAGGGGGTTTAGGTACATATACCCCATCAAAATGAGGTATGTCCGTCAATTTATTAGTAATAACTGCCTGAACAAACCTGAAACACTTACAGACACAAGGTTAGTAGTACCATATACCATAAAATTTTCAAAAGTTACTTTATCTTTTGAAACTATACCTTTTTCACTTTTCTTACCTTCTGCTGGATCAAAAGTAACATGTCCTCCATCAAATCTTTTAAAGAATTTGAAGGCAGTCCATGTTCCTTGTTATGTGCCAAGAGCAACCATTATCTTCATTCCAAATGCTCTTCCTCTTGAGCTTTTGGTTGCCCTGCACACTTGATAAATCAGTTAGTCTTTGATGGAACCCAAGCCAAAGTGGTCTTGGGTTGACCTTTCTCATTAATATAATCTGTCAGTTTGGTCTGAATGAGTTGTTTAGGAATCTCATGACTGGAGTACTTTGTCAAGATTATAGGCTTGGCTGCATTACTACTGGAAGCAGCACTAGCCTTGTTAGCAGTACTAACTTGGTTAGCAGTACTAATCAAGTTAGCAGCACTATTCTTGTTAGCAGTACTATCTGGGATAGCAGTACTAACAAGTTTCTTTGCAATTGGAACCCAAACTTGAGCAAAGTTGTTTGCTTTCTTTGTCTTTAAGTTACTCCTTTGTTTATTTGAAGTATTTTTCTTAGTTTTAGCAAACTTGTTTTGAACATGAGACTTTTTAGGTGCTCTGTTCTCAGCCATTTGATTCCTTCCTGGCTTCCTATAACCAAAGGAGTTTTGAGTTTGTCTTTGAAAATTAACTCTTTGGTTGATAGGATTGAAATAACAGTATTTGGCAACATGATTAAGCTTTCCACAGATAAAACAAGGTTTTGGTCTATTGATTTTACTCAGATCAACCCCTTGTTTTTGTGCCCACTGATTATTCCAATTTCTCTGATTTCCCCTTGGTTTATCATGTTTTTGGGGCTCAGACTTATTGCAAGCACACTGTTGACAAGGAGCAGGTTTCACAACTGTGGTCTGTTTGTAGTGGACTTTGTTAGACTTTCCCTCAGTCTTCTCAATGTTCTTAGATTTGACCCAAGTCTTTCCACATCCCTCATTGGTGATAATGTGATTTTCTAGAGGAATCTCACCACTCACAGTGTTCTCCTTATTTTTTTCACTAGAGTTCTCTTCTTCAGAGTCTGTTTCAACCACCACTTTTTCTAATGGATCTACCTTAGTGGTTCCATCAGATAATTCCTTCCTATCATTGGTCTCTAGCAAGTCTGATATAGGAGGGATGTAGTTGTTGTTGTATGGTGGTGGGGTGGTGTTATAGCCTATTCCTCTTCTAAGTTTGTCATGGATTTGAGTTTAGAGCAAAGAGTCCATTGCTTTTGAAGCATTGGAAAATTTCTCAATATCCAGCTTGGCTTTCTCAAACTCACTCTTTATCTTCTCATTTTCCTCTTTAGTCTTTTTCAGCTGAAGTTCTAGGTCATTCTTTTCCCACTTCCAGTAATTTGTATCATAAGAATGTTGAAGTTCATTGGCTTGGAAAACTTTAATCTGTTCCTCAAAGCTCTCAACGATTCTTACATAGTCTTTTATATCTCTCTCTAATCTTTTAAGATCATCACACATACCCTGATTGTGATCCCTGTATCTTTGAACAATTTCAATACAGGATTTAGAGCAAAGATTAGATGTTACCTCAGTGGGAATGGCAGTGCTTGTCGATTCTGATTCTTTAGCCATGATGATTGATGTTGAATGAATGTTTCTGAGAATACTAGCTCTGATACCACTTATCAGGATCGACTTCTCAACAAGAATTATGAATACTCAGAAACAATATCAAAGAAGTTGCGGAATAACACTTTGATATTCAATGTAACAGTAAACAAATAGTGAGTATGATTAACAACTTGTAAACTTGTATTGAATGATTAAAATCACAAGATTACACACTCAACCTCAATCTTAAAGAACAGACTCTTTCAAGACGAATTCTACTTCTCTAGAATTAGGAACTATGCCTTGAGGTTGATTCTCTCTCTAAAACAAAAACTTAGAATGAATAATAATATCAAAAGTTATCTTACTATTCTAAACAATACAATATATATACTGAAGATAAAAGATAATTACAATTTATACAATATCTCCAGAATATCTTCCATCATTATCTCTAAGCTTCCATGAATATCTTCAGTTTATCCAGCTGTCATCCTTTCCATACAGATCTCCATCTTATAAGCAGTATTAATCATAAGCAGCATTAATACTCTGAGCAGTATTAATCTCTTAGCAGTAGTAACTCCAGCAGTACTAATCTTGAAGAGCAGCACTAACTTTGTTCCAGCAGCACTAACTTTGTTTCAGCAGCATTAACTTTAACTGGCAGCATTAACCTCAGAAGTATTAACTTCAGAAGTATTAACCTCAGAAGTATTAACCATGTTGAACTAGCAATATTAACACATTCAACAGTAGTATCCATCCTTGACATCTTTCAGACCCAACATCACTTGAACACATGATCTCACGTACGAAAAACAATAAACTAACCAATATATCAATAATGATTTTATAAAAAATATCATATATTTGTTTCTTATAATCAAATGATGTCTGGAAGGGAAAAACGCATATCTTGATTTATATCTGACATATTTCAACCTAATTTAGGGTCTATGAAACATAAAAAATAATTTAAAATAATTTTCTTTTGTTTTTTCAAATAAAAGACAGCTTGAAAAGATGGACCGATATGAACATTGAAATAAATCACCAACCTAAAAAATGTTTTTACATTACAACTTTCCCACAAAACAATACAACATCTCCTTTTACGAACAAACATTATTTGACAATATTACCCTCGGATCTACCTCCATCTCACTTTTCATACAAGGTCAATATCGTCCGATTATATTTGCCCGCTCTGGAGTAGGTCAGAATTACTCTGGAAAAGGGGTTGCCAAAAGAAAATTCCCCATGCCAGGCCAGAGCTAAAATAACTAAAACCAAACAATTGCTCTTATAGTAACTTGTACGTTATTCATTGAAGCTTGCACCATTCACTGGATTTAGAATATTTCAGCTCTGGAGAAACAGCTAGCACATTAAAAAAGAGAGAAGAATCATAAAAGAGATGGTGGCACATAAAGGCTGAGTCCGTGTTGACCCACCCATAGCTAAACCAGCTAACCATGACCCATTAGCCTCAAGGGCTTCTGACCCTGACCCTGACCCTGACCCGGTTACTGATCCTGATCCAGACCCGGTTTCTGATTCTGAACCTGACCCGGTCATTGAACCGTATCCGTATCCAGGTTCTACGCCTGACCCGGAAAGCGACTCATCACCGGCGCTTGGGGTGGTGTTAGCGTTACCATCAGTGGTAGTGGTCGCCGGAGGAGATGTGTCTCTTGAAGATTTCTGACTGCAAAGGTATAAATGCAACAATTAATAATTAAATAAAAGAGTAAATTATTATTTTCGTCCTCTGGTTTGAAAAAGATTGCGATTTTCGTCCATGATTTTCAATTACCATTTTCATCCTTATGGTTTGTAATTTATTGACTAAATTTATTAAAATTCCTCTATTTAAAATAGGAGTATTTTAGTCTTTTTGATTTGTTTTTTTTTTCCTTTTTGGTTTATTAAATATCTTTTTTTGTTTCTTTTTTAATATTTTAGTCTTTATATTTTAATAAAGTTATATATCTTTTTGATAAAAGAATTAATACATAAAAAGTTATATTATTTTGTTATTGTTTGTGGTAAAATAAATCACAAAACCTAAAATTCCCCAAACTTAATGAAGGATTTTTAACATACTTAGTCGTAAAAACAAAAACAACGGTAAATTACAAATTAGGGGATGTAAATGAGAAATTTTAAAACCACAGGGACAAAAATCGCAATTTTTAAGAAACCATATGGACTAAAAACGTAATTTAAGCGAATAATAGTACTTGTAAATAAAAGTAAACTTCACTTTTGGTCCTTAACGTTTTCAATTTCAACGGATATCGTCCCTAAACTTTATAAATTTATTTGGTCCCTCACTTTGTCATTTAATAACAGTTTTGGTTCCTCCTTACATCACATTTTCCATTAAATCTGTCATAGATGAGAGGTATTTTAGTGTTTTTAATTTTTTTTTATTAAATCCATCACCATCCGGTAATATGAGTGGTATTTTAGTCACCGAAAAAAATATTTAAATGATTAAAATACCTAAATTTAATTATGAAACACAAATGGGAGGGGCTAAATCTGAGTTTTTCGAAGTTTAGGAATCAATATTTGTTGAAATGGACAAAAGTTAGGGACCAACAGTGAAGTTAACTCTTTAAAAAACAATTCTATTGGGCTTGATGGATGATGGTGAAATGTACTAATTTTGATACACAATGTACAAATTATAGTAGCATGAGTTTGGTGAAATGTACTAATTTTGATACACAATGTACAAATTATAGTAGCATGAGTTTGGTGAAATGAAGAAGAAAGAAACCTTGGCATAGAAGGACAAAACGTGACCGTATAATCAGCTCCGGCGCAAGTGAAGGTGCTTGTAGGATCATCATAAGCATAGCTATAAGATCTAGGGCAAACAGCCTTAAACATCTCCG
This sequence comes from Arctium minus, assembly GCA_954870635.1. Taxonomy (NCBI): domain Eukaryota; kingdom Viridiplantae; phylum Streptophyta; class Magnoliopsida; order Asterales; family Asteraceae; genus Arctium; species Arctium minus. Next base: position 57,139,241 of record OX941090.1, on the reverse strand, counting down.
AATACACCGACGGCTTACAGGTCGCCGGTGTATTGTACGCGCCGCTGCAACAATACTCGGGACTCCCAAATGCCTCACACGCGCTCTTACACCCCTGACCCGACTCCACGCGCAGCTCACTCGGACACTGCTGGTTCACGTCGTTCACACACCCCGTGGTTGCACACAACCCGGACCCACCCGATGCCTCCACTATCAATGCTAGATTATACCCATCAACCAAACTCACGTCATAAAAGTCCGACCCTCCGGTGCCTAGAGTGAACTCAGCCAGTGTTGCCGGCGGCGCTGCTCCTGCTCCGTTGCATTCCACCTGACCAGAACCACATTCGCCGGTTTGGCATGAACCGGATCCGGATCCGTCGAAGTTGCAGCCGGTTCTTCCCCAGAAACGACCGGACCAGCCGGTGGGAGCTTGGAAGGTACGAGAGCTGTCTTCCGGGAGGTGGAAACCGGTGGTGTCAAGAGATGGACTTCCGGCATTCGCGAGTATACCTGGCCAGACAGCGTAATCGCATTTGTTCACAAATGTGAATGTAGCTCCCAAAACACCACCTGACAAAAAAAAATATATCATCAAATCTTTGAAAGAAAAGTAAATTAAGAAAACCCAGATAGATCTAAAAAGAATGAACCTTTGAAGAGTAATGAAAAAGCAAGCAAGTGCAAGAGGGTGAAAATGTTTGGTAGCAGCAGATCCATGAGATGGGAGTAATATAAATATATAGGATTTTATGTTGTTGAACAAAGATAGTGGTTGGGTGGAAGAGAACAAGGTTGAGAGTGAAGGAAGGAGAAGGTAGACACAAAACGGTCTGAAACAGATGTTTCTTTCTTTTTTATGTTTAATCCTCCAATTTCCTTCAACAATAATTGTGATATTTTTTACAATTTCAGTATCTCTGCCAAAAATGAGACCATCTATGACCCACATCACTAAAATAAAATATAGTGCATTACGGATTTGGTTCCAGTAGTTTTATATATGACTACTATCTCTAAACTTGAAAATTTATGAATTTAGTCTTCTTAATTGCCCTTATTTTTACATGACTATATATAGCCTCTAACCTTCATTTTTTAATAGTGACTTCGGTAACTCAGGAATATTCGAGTCTTTTTACTATTTTTTTTATTATAATCACAAAAATATATTCTATTCTATTCTATTATTTTATATTTATTTATTAGATTATACACATACATAATTATATATATATATATATATATATGTATTCACATACACAAAAACTTTGACACCTCACACCGTTGGACCCTTCTCACCGTCAGCCTCCTCATCACACCGTTAGGGGGCGTTTGGTTCGCAGATTCTGATGGGATTGGAATGTTGAATTTCGTTGACCAGATTCCATTACATCGTTTGGTTCATTCTTTTTAAGGAATTGGAATGTTGAATTTCAATGAATTCCACAAATGAAGGAATTCACATTCCTTGGGGGGAGGTGGTATTTCATTGGAATGGAATGTCATATTTTTTTTTGACAAAATTGCCCCTCATCCTAATATGCACCACCACCTCCGGCTACCAACACCGGCCACCACCTCCGGCCACCATCGACCACCTCCGGCCACCACCACCTCCGGCCACCACCACCACCGGCCACCACTACCGTTCAACATTATTAGCACACACCAACTCTCTCTCTCCCTCTCTATTCTCTCTCTCCTCTATCTATCTCTCCTCTCTCTCTCTCTCCTTTATCTCTCAATCTATCCTCTCCCTCTCTCTCTCCTCTCTCTTTACTCTCTCTTTTCTCTCTCTCCTCTCTCTCTATCCTCTCTCTCCCTCTCTTTCCCTCTCTCTCTTTCCTCTCTCTTCTCTCTCTATCCTCTCTCTACTCTCTCTCTCAATCTATCCTCTCTATCCTCTCTCTCTCCTCTCTCTTTCCTCTCATCTCTCTCTCCTCTCTCTCTCTCCTCTATCTCTCCTCTATCTCTCCTCTCTCTCTCCTCTATCTCTCCTCTCATCTCTCTCTCTCTCCTCTCTCTCTCCTCTCTATCTCTCTCTCTCATCATCATTCGTGTGCTAAAATAATCAAAGCAATTTTAGTTAAAAATTAAACTATTTAATGACTATTTCATTAAAGTAATTTTTGTTGAAAAAAATTAAAATAAACAAAAAGAGTATTTTGGTCATTTACCAAAATTCCATTCCAATTCTAAAGCTACAATCTGTGAACCAAACAAAAAAATTCCAATTCATTTAACATATTTCATTCCAATTCTGTCAACCAAATAGGTGGTCAAACCTGACAACATTCCATTCCAATTCATTCAAAGTCAAATTCCTTTGACAGATTTCATTCCATCCAAAAACATTCTGCGAACCAAACGTCCCCTTAGTCTCCTCTAGTTCCATCCTTTGGACCACTCCCACTGGCAACCTCCGGTTCTAGACTCATCCACTGTTGGCTTCCATCTTTGGCGTCCCCTACTGGCCTCCACCTACAACTTTTTTCTCTCCATCAACCGCTTCTCCATGAAATACAGATACACACTTCACCTTCTAAATCAAAAAAACCCTCTAATGAATTTTTACTACAAAATTATATCATTTTAACAACAAAATTCAAGCATGGTGGTTTTTAATAAAGGCAAACATTTACTTTTTAAAACATAATAGTTTTTATAGCACTCAACTTATTAAAATGTGTTTTGAGTTTATAATGGAATGGTAATGGGGCATTCCTTAATGAATCGGACCCCCCTCCCCCCTCTCATAAAACAAAGTTGTTACCTCCTTCTATTCACCCCCTTAATTGAGCCCTAATCATTGACCCATGCATTGCTCAGTCCCTGACCTCCTGCTTGGTGACCCTTGATCATTTTGGACTTTGACATGTATGACCATAAACCCCAAGAACAAGCCATGAAGAACAAGATTTTTTTGGGTCGTCTTCATGAATTGATCAATTTACAAGGTTTTTTTCCACTTTTATCATTAATACGTGTGATACCTTATTGATATAAATTTTTTGCCTTTCATGATGCATGTTCTCTACTTCTCATCAATTCTTGTGATTTGCCCCTTTTGGTTTTCTTTCATTTCATGTTTTCTTCTTTGTTACCTTTTTACAATTGCTTCTCCTTCTTGTTGGTTTTTACTCAAAGTAAAAGAAATAAATCTACTATTATATAATTTATTGTTTTTGTTCTTAATATATTCTACTTTTACTTTCTACGTTGCTATTGTTTTGGCACATTATTAATACTAATTTAAAGAACTCGTAATATATTATAAACTAGTTGGGTACCCGCACAATGCGGCGGGATGTCAAATGTTTTTGTAAATCAAGATCATAAACTACAAAATTTATAATTGCATTTACAAAAACGATGGAAACCAAGTTAAATGATATTTCAAACTCAAAAGAAAAGACCAAAGGTAAACAAAAAGAATATATAATAATTTATAACCATACATATTCTATAAACGAAGAAAATATAAGAATATGGTAGATAATAATTTGTAAAAAGATCACAAAATTTGTACATTAAACTTTAATCTTGTATCAATTTTGTTCAACCCACATGAAATCAAAGATAACTTGATTAAACATAAATGAAGAAACGACACAAATCAATCATGAGAAAAACGGTCACCTTGATGTATTTTTTCGAAAATGCGAGGTACTCCAACCAAAACGCTAGAACACCCTTATCAATGTGATAATACACATAGGTGTGCAGCCGACTTGGCCCGCCCGCAACCCAAAGGTAGCTCACGTCTCTGCTTTAGTATCACAATAAAATAGTGCTCTATCTTTTTTCGTAAAATGAATGTATCCTCGTTTGAGCCCTCCCTCTATGTATATACAAACACATGAATGGATGTATGCATATGCATGTTTATGTATATAATCAAACAGTGACGGATAAAGTAAAAGGGGTAAATCAGTTTTACATACATCACTCTTGATGTGGAGGTTATTTATGACAATTCGAGTCGTTCCCATAGGTTTTGCCAACTTTGCAAGCAACATGATACTTATGTCGGTAGTGTCCCAATCGAAGCCCACACATATGAATCTCTGTGAAGGTAATAATATATATGTTTTCAGTAAGAACTTCTCAAAAAAATCACAATAGATAAGCCCAAAGGATTTACTATTTAGCTAGAAAATATTCAAAATTAACATTAAAAAAAGGTTAATAATCTCTTAAGCATTAATAGAAATTCCTCAGTCCAAATCAAATTGAAAAAGACAAAATAGAAAATTCAATCATTTCTACAGAGGAAGGGCATTGCAGTGAATGGCAATACATCAATGTAGGTTAGAACTTGAAATTGGAAGAAACATAAACCATAATCATAAAAATTTCAACCAGAGACAAAATTTTAAAAGAAAACCAAAATTTTAGTTCAATTTTGATCCTTCAATTGAAGAAACGTCAGGACTTTCCAGAATTACTACCACGTGTTCGGTGGCTCTGGCTTTCATTGTTCTCCAGAAAACTCCGGCGACTCTACGGAACTCACCAGCGAAGCACCGACATCCTGTAAAAAAAGTAGTGTAACATCTTCATTAAATGCATTCGCTAATTACTCTACACAGTTTCATCTACTTCTATTTCTAACCCCCCCCCCCCCCACAACGGATACAAAATGAAGAACTTACGGTGGAAGGATGGAGGAGTTTGGTATAGTGGATGCGTTTTCCGGCCAAAATCTGTTAGTGATCTAGGATCTGAACGAACCCATAAATGCAACTACCTTGAGAATTGGAATCGAGCTATGACGTGAATGGTTTGAATCCCTTCGTAAACATAAGCCCTTTGAAATAATAAAACTCTTTGCAACCTGGAACACACTTTGAAATCTTTAAACCTTAATAACGCTAACATAAGTTGTACATTATGCTTTTCGACATGAGGAAATACATAAAACCATAAATCAACAGACTTTGAAATCTTTAAACCTTAATAACGCTAACATAAGTTGTACATTATACTTTTTGACATGAGGAAATACATAAAACCATAAATTAACAGACCCTGTTAGGGTTTAAATTGATGCAGAAACCATGAAGAAGAAACCAATAGGTTCAAAACCCTAACATTTTAATAAATAAAATCAGAAGCATTGAGAAGGATTTAAGGGCAATAGATACAACCACCATATTTAAATAAACCATAAAGAACCATACCTAGAAACGAGAATGAACCATCGAGATCGATTGAAGGCATCGATACAAGCAGGTGATCGATACAAGCAGAAGGTTGAAGGAAAGTAAACTATAGACGAGATCGATACAAGTGATTAATATATAAACCAGAAGATCAATGGTGAAATCGTATCTGCTATAAGCAAAGAAACCCAAATCAATGGTGAAATCGTATCTGCTATAAGCAAAGAAACCCAAATCTTTGAAGAAACAGAGAAATCGAAGGTGAAACCTTAGAAGAAACCGTGAAAGTAAACAAAGAAACTGATGAAATCATACAAGAGAAGAATCGTTTTGAAACCTTGTGCAAACAGAAATCGTAACTGGTTTGAAGAAAAAAAGAAACCCAAAGAAACTTTGTGCAAACATCAAATAAATCAATGCTGAGAAATCGTAAGGGATCAATGGTGAAAAATTGATTTGATAGAAGAGCATTTGATGATTTGAAGCGCCCTACATAATTTTGTCTTTAGAGGCGTCTTGGAGGATGAAACGACGTCTTGGACGACGAAAAGGCGTCTTGGAGAAGAAATAAATATTATGAATAGTGTCTTGGAGGAAGTGTTATACGTATTTAGAATGTGTCTGGTGGATCTTAAAAGCATTCATGACTTGTACATGATGCATAAAAGGTAGTAAGAACTTTAAGACTTTAAGACTTTATGCTTTAAAAGATAGTTTATAGGCTATATGACTTGTATTTAAGACTTTAAGACTTTTGAGAAAATTGCTTTATAAACTAGTATAGATATAATACAAATCAAACTATCATTGATTACATGTACAACAACAAAGCATCTACAGTAATAATAGTGATTTTTCTGTATCAACCCAATTACATCAATACAACGACCTTTCATTCTCATTCTTAGGGGGCGTTCGATTCGCAGAATGTTTTTGGATGAAATGGAATCTGTCAAAAAAAATTTGTCTTTGAAGGAATTGGAATGGAATGTTATCAGGTTTGACCACCTGTTTGGTTGACAGACATTGGAATGGAATCTGTTAAAGGATTTGGAATCTGTCAATTTGGTTCACATAATGTAGCTTTGGAATTGGAATGAAATATTAGTAAATGACTAAAATACCCTTTTTGAAACTTTTGAAATCGAAATTCAACTATTGTGGTTCAGATTGGTGGTGGTCGGTGGTGGTTCATATTGGTGGTGGTCGGTGGTGGTTCATATTGGTGGTGGTTGGTAGCGGTTCAGAACGGTGGTTCAGATCGTTAGCAGTTCAGAACGGTGGTGGTCGACGGGAGTTCAGATCGGTTGTGGTCGGCGGCGGTTCAGATCGGTGGTGGTCGACGGCGGTTCGGAACGGTGGCGGTTCGGAACGGTGGTGGCCGACTGCGGTTCGGATCGGTGGTGGTCGGCAGCGGTTCGGATCGGTGGTGGTCGGTGGCAGTTCGTATCGGTGGTAGTCGGCGGCGGTTCAGAACGGTGGTGGTCGGCGGCAGTTCAGACCAGTGGTGGTCGACAGCGGTTCAGGCCGGTGGTGGTCGAAGGTCGTTCAAACCGGTGGTATGGTTTAGATCGATGGTAATAGGCATAGGTTCATATGGGTCTGGATAAATCAAGTAGGGAAGATGGGGTAGTTTTGTGTTTTTGAGAAAATAGGATGGAATGAAATTGAATTCCTTCTCAATTGTGATGGAATGACCAAATCCATGAATGGTGGAATGTGTGGAATTCAATTCAATTCCATAGGTAAACCAAATGCCTGAATGGAATTTGGTCAACGAAATTGATCACTCTAATTCCTTCAGATTCCATCGAAATTCTACGAACCAAAACGCCCCCTTATTCTATTTTTCTTATGAAATGAACCAAACATCCTTATAGTTATTAATATATAATAAGTTTTAAAACATGAGAATATTTTATCATCTATTTATGACTTTAAATGTCGTAATCATGGTAGAATCTTTTTCTCCACCATGCACACTTTACAACATAAATTAATTATATTATTGAAATATTCAATACATTTTAAAAAAATATCATTTCTGAATAATTTTTATTGGTGTGAATGATAAGAAAATCATTTCTTTCTCCTAAGAGCATCTCCAACAGTTATGCTAAAATAGAAAAAGTGAGATTTTAGCAACTTTTTTGCTCCAACAGCTATGCTATATCGTATGCTAAAATAGAGAAAATAAGAGAGAGAAGGTAAAAATCTCCAAATTTGGAGAAATCTCTAAAACTCCATATTTAAGAGAGAGATTCTTTTCCACCAATAGAAAACATTGAAGTTGTGTGTTGATAACCCTCATTTTTTAGTGTTATTTGTTGCTTTTTTCCTTCATTTTATTCACCTTTCTAGCCACTTTTGCTTCCATCTCTTTCCTTCGGTCATTAAAGTTTGCAAATATGATGAAAACACCAAAGGATGCGGTTTTGTCAAGAAAATCTCGTTTTTGTGGGACTGTGGGCACTGTCTGCCCTCCGAGGGCACCCGGGAATACATACGGTATTTATACTGCGTATTTGTATTCGTATTCTGGGGGTATTGTAGTATTCAAGGCTGGAAAATATCTGGAAATAAGAAGGTGGATGCTAGCTGGAGGAATCTTCAATCATTGTACTCTTTTACCCAATGGTTATTAACCCTTTAACTTTTGGGTATTACCCATTGGGTAAAGCCTAACTTTTTAGTATAAATAGGTAGTTACTTCAGCATTTAATCACATCTCAACATTCTCCGGTTCTATTTACTCTCTCCTTGGAAGAGTTTTAGAGTTGGGAAGGTTGCCTTTAATTTTAAGCATTTAATTTCTTGTATTTTCGGTTCTGCCCTCGGTTTCCCGCTGTGGGCATGTCTGTAGCTTAATTTTAATTTTATGCAAATAGAGTAACAAGTGTTTCCTTTCTTTCTTTACGTCTTTTATTATTTCCAAGTCTTGTATTATTTATATGCTCTTTATTATTATGCCTTTTATTATGTCTTTTATTATTATGCATTTTATTATTATGTCTTTTATTATTATGCATTTTATTATGAACTAACCATCTTTTGGGTAAGGGTGTGAGCCAACTTGAGACTAGTAGGCAACACTTGGATGTGACCATCGTTACTAGCTCTTAAGCTTGGTCACTTAAGTTGAGACTTAAACTCAACGTTGATAAGCCGATCACTTTGAAGTGTTAATATTAAATCTAGACCTCGAGAGGGGCGGATTCGAAATACGGCTTAAGGGATGCATAAAGATTTGAGAGAGTCTTTGATAATCACGTAGAGATACGGGTTATGCATGATTTATTACGGTTCAAACGTCGGAGGAGATTTACATCACAAAGAGATTTGGGTGTAAATCTCCGTACCGATAGAACTTGATTTATTTCAACGTAATTAAATCGGCAAGATTAAGAGTTGGTAACAATGGACACTTTATGGGTATTTTGTAGGACCAGTCTTTAAAAATTCACTTTCGAAAGATCGGGATTTTTATAGACTTTCCGTATTACAAAAGACCTAACCATTTGTTACTACGCCCATCTTAAGAAAAGCTTACACCCGTACTCATTCTTTAATTATAAATTTTATTTCGTACTCTTAGCATTAATCAACCACCCAACAAATATTTTTCTCACACTCGAAACTTGTGCAAGAAGTTCATGAAAAACTTTGTTTCTCAGTAAGTCAGTCCTTGTGGATACGATACTCGGTACTTGTACCATTATATTACTTGTAGCGATTCTAGTGAAAGTATATACTTGTGCTCTCACTAGGTAATATTGTGCCCCCGTTGTGCAGTACACGATAATTAGCTACCATGTGTTTAGGAGAGAGAAATAATATTTTATTAATATAATTGATGATAGAATTACTAAAATAGTGTAGCTGTTGGAGTTAGATGTAAATTTTTTTTAGAAATTTTAAGTTTTTCTACTCTATTTTAGAAAAATTATAACATAACTGTTGGAGATGCTCTAAGTGACCAACTTTAGAGAGTTCTTCAAATTTGAAGAATTTTATCATCTCTCCTAAACTTCATTTTGAAGAAACATTCAAAAAAATCCCCAAAATCTCTATTTTTTCTATTTTAAATAATTTGTAACGTTACTTACAATGAATATTTACATTTCTGGTTGATTAAATTTATAGAAATAACGTGTACGTTTTTTAGTCAAACAAAAACAATTTCTCAACAAATATCAAAATAATTTTTTTCCAAATAAAAAAATATCCACGCAATTAATAATAAGAATTAATAGCACTTAACAAAGTAAAACCTAAAGCCAAGGGTTTTTAGCTATGTATGATAAACGAGTTAATAAACTGTTTTTTTTGAAGAGAAACGAGTTAATAAATTAGTCGTTGATTAACTCATAAATTAGGCATGTTTGATAAAACTAACAGATTAACTAGACCAGAACATAATATAACCTAAACAAGTATAGGTTTTGGTCATTTTATGTAATATATAAAAGACATAGTTAAAAGAAAAAAAAAGTCAATAAAACCGATGAAACTTGTTAAAACACTACCTAAAATAGCTTATAAGTTATCAAACGTTTTTATTTTTATTTTTTCAATAAGTTAAAAAAAGCTACTCCCTCCATCTCAAAATAAGTGTCAATAATCGAAATGTCACACAGTTTTAAACATGCATAATTATTATACTTTTTTGTTAACCAAATAACATCTTTACCTTTATTTAATTTCTTTCTTTTCACAACTTTAAAATATTTGTGCATTAATTAAGGGTGAATTTGATAATTAGTTATCAACTTTTGAAAAGTAAACATTTATTTTGTGACAAACATAAATAAAAATATGTACACTTATTTTGAGACGAACATAGTAAATTATAAGGTTAACTTATAGTTATCAAACATGGTCTTAAAATGCCCAACCATCCTCTAAAGTCACGAGATAGTGGGGTGTTTGGGATTTGCTTATTTAAAGAGCTTATTAACTTATTACGTTTTGTCTTCGCTGATAAGCGATTCTCAGTGTTTGGATGGGAGGAAAAAAAACTGTTTATACGGTTTTGTCACCGCTAATAAGGAGTTTTTAATAACTCATTTCATTCAAAAATTCCAAATAATTATCCTTGAATCAGATCTTGTAAATGAAATATTTAGGTGGCGTTTGTTTTTTAAGAAGTCTGAAGTCTTATTTCACTTCTGATTAATAAGGGGTGGTGTTGAAATCTGAATCAATAAGACTATTTGGTTTTGTAACGTTTGAAATCTGAAATCTTAATCTGGATCAATAAGATTGTTTTGTTTGTGATAACAATTAATCAGAAAAATGTCACCACTTCTAATTTCAGATGTATTTAAGAGTTAAGAGGGTCTAAAATGTGGAAAAAAACAAACGGTTTAAATATAAAAATGTCTGAACGATTCAGATTTAAGAGGTATTTAGAGGCTTTTTGAGAAAAACAAACAACCCTTAAAGGGCGTTTGGTTCACAAAATGGAATTTGATGAAATTGGAATTCATCGAAGCAATTTGACTTTGAAGAAATTGGAATGAAATTTGACCATGCGTTTGGTTGGTAGAAATTCAATTCCTTCACTTAAGCCAATGAATGAAGAATTCTTTAAATCATGGAATTCAATGGAATTGGAAGGATTCCATCGCTTTCATTCCATGAACCAAACATAGACTTAGAATTTGATCAATAGAATTGATCATTCCAATTTTCAAATTTCTTCTAATTTCATGAACCAAACAGCACTTAGATTTTTTAAGTATTCCGGGTAGCCTTAAATTATGTAGAATGGGGCATGTGCAATCGAGCACAATGTTCTTGTTTTATGTTAGGTACTTTTTAATAATTTTGAAACGACAAATAACTTACACATTTATATTTTAATGATTTTTTATAAATTTGTTTAATTTAGGCTTAATAATAAATAATACTTAATGCATAAACGATTATTTTTAAGAGTTTCTTCGATAGTTTAATAATAATGTAATTTATTTTATATTTAATACTATAATGTTTTTTTTTAATAAAATAAACATTAAATATTCTGTTAGATTTTCTTAATTATATTTTAGATTTTTATAATTAAATTTGATTTTTATCATTATTTAATTATGCAGGGGGGTGATTTTAGGGGATTTAAGTGAGGAGTGATTTTAGGGAGTTAAAGTGATTAGAGATAAAGAGTGAAAGTTAATAAATATCATTAAATATAGTACATAAAGCTTTAATGGTTGTTTTTAAGAGATTTTAAGTAATTAACATTAAATAACGGTACATTAAGCTTTAACAATTGTTTTTAAGAGTTTTTTATCCGTGTTTTATAATATATTATAAATATAGATAGTTTAAATTAAATTGTTTAATATATCATTGAATAATTGAGTAATAATATAAAACAAATGCATGCATGTGTGTGTGTATATATATATATACATACACATACACACACACACACACATATATATATATATATATATATATACACACTAGCAATCTACCCGTGCAATGCACATGATTTACCGGATGCAAATTCAAGTTTTCGTTGGAAAAAAATAAAGTTATTTGAGAATTTCACTTTAAGTAGGATTCATCGTCTATCTTTAAATTGAACATGTTTCAATAAGTTTTCATGGAGTTCAAAGTCTTAAAAAAATTGTATGTATATAGTAAGTTGTATGCTTAAGTTTTAAGAAACTTGTTGTAAACCGAGAACGGAAAATTAATTCAATCTTTTATTTTATGTTTGAATAGAATAGAAATCACAAGTGATGGTTGAAAATGTATTGCAAACTCTCGTTTTTAGGTACAACTTATTTAATTGAACTTTTATTTATAATCTAAATATTTGAGATTTCAAAATAAAATGCAATTCATAACCACTGGACTCGACTCAACGACAAAGTAGATGACTCCATCAGCTCAATACTCGGAGATTTGAGTCTTGGCTAACTACAAATCTCAAACCATTCGACTAAACTCATTGTTTTGAGTCTGCATGAACCTCTTCTCTTCTCGCATTGGAGTACACCATAGGAAAGATGCTCAAGATAAGCACGTGTAATTTACAAATTTTCCTTGTGCATCCTAGATGAAAGAAATTGGAATGCACATTAGCATTAGTAATAGGTTTCTACAGGTGTTCAACATCAAAATGTTATAGAGATAAGTAAAAGAAATAGACCTACAACAACAATGCATTTAATGTACAACCACAAATGTCAATATTTAGTAAATAACTGAGCAGGATAAACGTTTATCGGTAAAATCCAACACTATCACTTAAAGAAGCCACGTACATATACACATTGCATTCGAGCACATATTATGAATAACAATAATAGATACAATCAACTAATAAAGAACTCACCATCTTGTTTCGAGATGTATGGACTCATTATGGTCTTGATAAGCGAAAGATGCAGTTGTCCAAGAAAAAAACCTGGAGAATTATGCTAGAGATAGAAATCTTCGTTGTCAGGTGTGATTTAGAGAACCGCAAAATATGCCAAAAGGAACCATCAAATATGCCTTAAAAAATGAGCCATTTCCATTCTAAAACAAACTGCAAGAAGAACCAGCATGGGGATGCAAAGGATTTTAAAACCTTCATGGTTTTGCAAAATACAATTTTTTGATATTAATCAAATAAAAAAAATTCAAATGTTTCTTTCAAAAGATTTCAAAGAAAAAACTGCAAAATCCGCTCCAATTTATCGTGATCGAAAGATATGTAGCCATGAAAACAATTAGAATGAATTCAAATAGTTCATGTATGCATACCAGGTGAGCTTTTCAACGTCCCCCGAAGATTTGCCTAAGTGCATTTTGAAACCATGTTAGGACTCATTAACTATACATAATTAACCAAAAGAGATGGACTGTTACCTTCACTTCATAAAACACAGGGTTTATCCCAAAGGAAAAGAACTATATAGGAAGAGGAAGATAATTGAATCTTATGCACACAAGGTAGACTAATCAGTAAAAACCTTAAGTTCAAATGCTTTTCTGCTAGCATTTTAGTTGGAACCAATTTAATCTCTTTTAGTAAGAAAGCACCAATTTAATCTCTTTAGTCCTTACAGGGGAGAGACAGACCTTTAGAAAAACAACAATTTTTTTTACAAATGATTATACAAAAATTAGAATCCTTACAAAAGAACCAACCCCTTGGTTTGAAGAGGCTAGCACCCGAAAAAACATCACCCAAATGAATCCCCCCCCCCCCTTCTGGAATTATAGAAATCCATATATTTCTCAATGTGTCATCCATTCCATAATTTCAAAAGAAAAATAGAAATATTATAGAAAATCAAAAAAAAAGTGAACACCATAAGAACATAAAGGGTTGTACTTGAGAGTTTTTAAGAGTTAATATGGATTAATAAACAATATTTAATGCCGCATAAGAGTATTTAACAGATGACTCTAATTATAACATAAAAGGAAAAAAATTGTTTACTCAATCTAATTCTTTTGTTAATTAGCCTATCCCTATTTTGCATACAATGTCTTTGATGATTTAAATAAAATAGTACTGCCACTTTGTCTCTGTTCAAATAATGTTGACCAAAAGCTCTAATTTGCATTTATATCAGTCGCTCTAGTTTGCATGTTCTGGATTTAGGGCTTTCTTGTTCATGTTTTAATCAACTTTCTTACTTAACGTGTTGAAAAGTAAACCACCTACAATCTACATCATTAAGGGGGTTTTTCCGTGTTATAATCAATCGAAAAGAAGTTAAAAAAACCAATCAATGTAAGAATTTTAGATCATAGGTATACCTTGAGGTGTGAGTGGAGGAAGCGAAGGAGAAACCCAACTGCGTAATCAAGAAATCAAGTATGTTTAAGGTGTAAATTGTGTAATGTAAAATCACAAAATTGAAACATTGCCATTCTTTGGGTATTGCAGAAAGCAATAAAGGGTTATTTTTCAGAGTTTTGTGTAAATGCAAGCCTGTAAGAAATAAGTGGTAAATAAAAGGTACATCATGCTTTAAAGAGTGTGTAAATTCTTTATAAGACGAACCTTAACCAAATGGGATAACCAAAAAAGAAAATCAACCATTTACTTAGTGCCAAAAAAGTAGACCAAAGAAGGGGGAAGATCAAGAAACAAGAAAATAAACCCATCCAGCAAAAAACCATACTAAAAACAAACTTACCATATGTCCACCAACTATGTCTGAGACAAAAGATCCATTTATCAAAAGAGAAACCAAAGATCCTAATATTCCATATGATCAGTTGCATAAAAGTCTTCCATCATTTCCTCCAAAAACATAAAAATCCACCAAAGATCAACCACCAAGAGAGACACAGAGAACAAGTACCTGCAAGAAAAAAAGTTAGTACAAAAAAAGATTTTCCCAGTCCCCCCATCAAAGACCCATAGAACCCTATGTTTAGAGCCCAATCCCTCCCAAATTATCCCACCCCAAGGATTTTCATTGGCCAGAAAAATATTGAGTAGCAATGGCTTTTAATCCACCAGCACTGAATCCATCGCATCTCAATAGAGACAGAGATTTAAAACCTTGAAAATTCATCGCTAGGAACTCCAAACTCTTGTCACTAACAACCATTCTTTTCAGTCGGAGCTCCTTTAGGAACGCATATAAATGGGCTGATTTATATGCGAAAAAATCTTCCATTTACACGTGTGATGACTGAAGGTATGGTTGTAATGGGGGTATGGTGAAGACGTGAAACGGTAGAAGAAGAAGTATGGTGAAGACGTGAAAAGGTGGAAGAAGAAGGGTATGGCTGATGGGGTATGGGCTGATTTGAAAGCCTAAAAATTGTCAAATTAACCACCAGAAAAAAAAACTTGCATTTTATCATTAGATGTTATAAAGAAACACATTTTAGCTCCACACTAAAGAACTAAACCTAAGCATCAGCAGTTCCTCACAATAGCAAAATGTGGGTCATTTTTCACTTACTAATCAAGAATGGAGCTGAAAGTAAAAAAGCTTAATTCACAAATACAATCAGGGTTTAGATCTAAAATCCACAAATGCAACAAAAACCCAATTAAAAAAGTTTAACAGCAAATTCAGACTAATAATCGAAAATCATAACCATCAATTGGTTACTGAGCTGATTAGCCACAAAACTAAACACTTGGTGTTAGCTCAAAATCTTATGTTTGTTAAAGTGTTGAAAATATCCAAGTCCTATTTCAGAGGACTTCCAAAGATAGACTTCAGAGGACGAAGACTTCAGAGGACAAACCTGCCTCTGAAGTACTTATCAGAGATTGCAACTATCAGCAGAAGACATCAGAGATGGCTTCATCAGAGGCTTTGAAGACAACGTCAGAGCTCTGAAGACATTCTCTCTGAAGATGACGCTGAAGACTCCTGAAGTATCAGAACAGATAACCAATCACTTAGTAATAAGATTTACTTTATAGAGTAGGTTACTGTTCAAGCATGTCTTAAGCTTACCTATTAGGTAAGACACTGTTCAAGCATGCTTCTATTTGTCAGAATAGTACACTGTTTACTTTATGGTCCTATAAATAGGACCATCACTCCTTTGACAAATGTGTGCTTTTTGATATCTTGTATAAGAAGAATCAACTGAATATATCTCACGAAGATCTTGTTCTTTCTACTTGCTTTATATATGAACTGTGATATTTGAATCTGCTTTTGATATTAAACTATATTGCTTCCGCTGTTTATACTCTTGCTGTTCATATCATTATTGTTATAAGATTAAATCTGGGATCCAACACTTGGATCTAAACAAAATCAACACATTTGGTTAACACAGTTTAGTTAACACAATCGAAGCAATAAAATAAGCATTCAACCCCAATCGATTTTGTAATGAAACTCACCGGTAGGTGGATCTTCAAACAGCAGATAGAGAGTGAGAAAACAAAAAACGATTATAATTGTTGCCTGCAGAAGCAAAAATCGAGAGTGACCCGAAATTAATCAACCGTGGAGTAAAAATAGAGCAAAAAATCGAATGAAAATGTAAGATTTAAGGTTTTTACCTCAAATGAAGGAAATCGTTTGCCTGAAATCGTTAGCCTGAAACCTTCCTTCAATCTGATTTCTCTCACTCTGTTTATATACACCATTTTTTGGCAGAAGAAACCTTCCATTTGACGTGTGAAACCTTCCATTTTTTGGCAGAAGAAAGTATGGAAGAAGATGTGTTAAAGGAGAGTTGGTCAGAAAGCATGGTTGGGGATGAATAGTTTAGGTATGGGCACGATTCAGTATCTTACGTGGGTGTGTTTTTGAAAAAAAGGTAGAAGAAAAAGTCATATAGAAAAAGGAATGCATGAAAAACTTGTACAACATGCATCAAATGTTATTTTTAAGAGTTTTTTCAATTTCATGCATAAAATGGTGGTACTCAATGCTTTAGAAGTTGTGATTAAGACTTTGATCTAAATGCTTATTAATGTAGTAATAGATAGGGGTGGTTTCAATTGGAAACCAACTTTAATTAGAAACTTTGGAAACCAAATTTCAGCCATTGATCTTTTTAATCAATGGTCAAGATTTATTTGAATTATATATAGTAATAAATTAATTAATTTATTAATAAAAGATAATAATAATATGTCAAAAAAGTAAATGTGTCTTTTTCTTTTGTGTTTCAAATTTGGCAACAAAGATGAAATATGGTAATAAATTAATTAATTTATTAATAAAAGATAATAATTATATATGGTAATAAACTAATTAATTTATTAATAAAAGATAACACAATAATATATCAAGACTACCTTTTTATTATCTGTTCATCAATATACAGTGTGTAAAAACCCAATTAAGTTTCATTAAGTTTCATTACCATTATTGTTTCATTACCTTTCCATTATGTTTCACTATATCAAAATCTTTTTCATCAGGTTTCACTATATTAATATTTTGTTTCACTATATTAATATTTTGTTTCAGTATATCAGGTTTCATTATATTAATATTTTGTTTTATTATCTTTCCATTATGTTTCACTATATCAAATCTGTTTCATCAGGTTTCACTATATTAACATTTTATGTTTCACCAGGTTTCACTATATTAATATTTTGTTTCACTATATCAAATCCATTATGTTTCACTATATTAATATTTTGTGCCTAGAGGTAATATTGAAGATTTCATATGAATATAAACTTTCATTCATTGGATGAATCAATCACTGATTCATAAGAATCAGAAAAAAATAATTTGATTTGTAGCTTGCGTATGAATCAATTTGTGTTTACCTAAATTAAATGTTTCATGTTTAAATTAATAAAGGATCAATATTATCATATATAAAATACATTAAAATTAAATAATTAATATTATAATAATAATAACACTTACCATATATATTATAAAATTATGTAAAAGACTAAAATAACCTTATCAATTAAAAATAAAAATAAAAAAAGAAAATCCAATGATTGGTTAATTTCGGTTTCCAAAGTTTCCAATGTAATATTGGTTTCCAATCGATCCCTCCCCTATATATATATATATATATATATATATATATATATATAGTGTTTGGTTCATTTGAGAAATGGTAAATATATGAGAAATAGAGAAGTAATCCTAGCCATTCATATTATCAAGATCGGATTTGACTAGTCAAATATTGCGGCTTTGACCAGTCAAAAGTTGCGGCTTTGACTGGTCAAAAGTTGCGGCTATCCCAAAAATAGAAGGACAAGTTCGTAAATTTTACAAAACACACGGGTTGTGTTCATATATGAACATGTATAATTCACATATGAACTATATGTTCATATATGAACCAGTGCAATTCACAACTGAACTCTTTTAACTGATTCATATATGAACCTTTGTGATTCATATATGAATCAGTTGAACTAACTAACAGATTCATATATGAACCTTTGTGATTCATATATGAATCTGTATGAATCACAAAGATTCATATATGAACCTTTGTGAATCACAAAGATTCATATATGAATTTGTATGAATCACAAAGATTCATATATGAATCAGTTGAACTAATTAACAGATTCATATATGAATCTTTGTGATTCATACAGATTCATATATGAACTCATCCTGTGTATTTTACGAAATTACCCCTCTACCTTCTATAGACCACACAAGGAATTATCCGGTGCTTCGCGGTCAAAGCCGCAAATGTTGACCAGATGAATGGCTAAGATTACTTCTCTATTTCTCATATATTTACCATTTCTCAAATGAACCTCTCCCTATATATATATATATAGTGGGAGGTCCAAATAAGAAGACTAGTTAAGAAAAAGGCTTATATGGTAATTATTAAAAATATTTGTTTGAAGATGAATGTAACACCCTCAAATTTGGAAAGAACAATTAATTAAAATTTTCAATATTATATCAAATAAATGGGTAAAAATCTCTTTCTACAAATCCATACTTGGAATTACCTCAAATTTAATCATACATTTAACCCTAACAATTATTGACTTGAGGCTTATACCAAGACTAAAATAAAGTGGGGTGTTACTAAACCCAATCCAAGTTGTTATTCCCAAACTGCGGAAGACTTCACCCAATCTACTCTCTCTTGTGCATATAACTAGCATTTATCTCTTCACGACGTCGCTAGTACCATCCCCCAACCGGAACCTGATGTAAATGCTGACAAATAAAAAGGTTAGGCTAACGCCTAATGAGTTCAAGAGTTTTTAACATAATTATATAAATCGTTAAAAGGAATAAGTGCAACTTAAATCATGATTTCCAAAATAATTTATTTTAAATATGAAAACGACTCGTTTTCCAATGACGTGCATTTTAGGTGATGGAAACACTAATATAAAAGTTTTCCAACACACACAATTTTAAAGACGAAAACCCCAATATAAAATATTCCTTCGTGAAGTAAAAATTCAACCCAAAACTCGCCCAAAACGTGAATGGTAAATGGATTCCCAATTTATGAAAACATGGACAAAATATTATATCCCGAAACATCCAAACATGGACGGGGCATAGTACTCAACCCATAAATCATAGATAACAATCTATATATAAAAAAAGGTCACCGAAAACATGGATAGTAAAATTAAATACCCAAACAACACCTTTCGGTGATGGGGAAGACCCGCTTCCATTGTATGTGGCGGAACACAAAGTTAAGCCACATAACTATGTTATCGAATTACACTCCAAATCGTGACTTTATTGCCTGCTTTAATAAGCTACACCTCAAGTCCCCAATGACGTTGTATCATTTATTGGATGCTTTGCCAAGCTACACCTCAAGGATACACGATCTTATTGCATGTTCATTAATAAGTAAGTTACAACCTCAAGGTTCCCAACAGACCTTTAGTGCCTACTTACTAGCATTCAAGATAGGAGTATCAAACTCCTTACTTGATGACCCCAAGATGTTTAACCCTCGTGCACAAGAGTTAAAGCATCTAAACCACAAAACCCATGGTCCCGAAGTACAACCCATAAAGGTTCCTCTCCATAAAAACTGGGACAACCACAATGCTAACACGACATATTTCCCAAAGTGAGAATATCAAGACTCCTCACTATTAAATATGGTTGACTTACATGCCTATGGATCCAATGCATTACAGTCTAAAATACATGATTCCAAATGAATGACACACACACACTCAAAACATGTATTCTCCAAATAAAGTTCAATAAATGCAACTCACACCCAAAGCTCCACGTTAAACTTTTAAAACCGGACAAATGTCCCCAAGACCCGATAAAGACAAAAATCGAGTCTTAAGCTCAACCAATCAAATGACCATATGTTAAAAGCCATAGTATGTGATAAAATGTAAACAACCTACGTTTATGCAAACACATACTTAAACTCATGAATAACCCAAAACACAACATTGGGTTGGGGCAGACCCTTTTTCCAAATGAACTCACACTATTTACACTTTCAAAACTTCCCATAACATAATCTATGTATATTTCCAAAACATACGTTAAAAGTGCATTTCTACCAATTACTCTCCATATATAAGATAAATCATCAAAACACGTTCATTTATGATTTATTAAAGTGTCCAAAAATCCCAAATATGGTATTTCATAAGTTTTATAAAATCTTAGTAGTTCAAATAGCAAAACTCATCAAAGATTTCAACATTTGATAGTAATCATGTAGAACACATAAATACTCTAAAATGGACATTTTGGCATGTACAATGTTTTCACAAATCAACTTGAACTCACTTTGCTAGATTTAGGCTAAATTTAGATTTTTCCCCAACTTGAGCTCCTTTGAAGAAATTTGAATCCTCAAATCTTCTAAAAACCTAGATCCATAAGTTTACAACCATAAATATTCATATTCAACCATTTAGAATCGTTCCACAAACATTTTATATGAAGATTTTAACTTATACCAAAACCCTAATTTCCATAGATGAAGAAAAGAGAAGATTACCTTAACCATAATTTGAATCCCCCAACCAAAATACCTGTAGGGTCACCAAAATGAACCACAAACTCCCAATATTCAAAATAGAGAAAAATGGTTGGATGAAACCCTAGAAACTTGATGAAGAAGATGAAAGGAAAGAGGGTTCTAGAAAGGTTAAGGTTCATAAAAATGATGTGGGGTTTGATTGGGGAGAGAAAGATGGAGAGAGGAGAAAGGATTTTGGGGATTTTGGAGAAGAAAATCGAAATGAGGGAGAGGGAGATCAGATCTAGATATGAGGGTAAAAGTAGAAGAGAGATGACGGAAAAGTTGAAGATGAAAAAGGGTGAAAATTTCGTCATACTCCATGCACACGTCCACTTGGAACCTTATGCGGACTTCCACTTGCATCAGGACTGAAGCTTCTGTTGCTTCTGTGGAACCACACGGACATCCGCCATATGCGAACGTCCATTTTCTTCCCTATGCGGACGTCCACTTAATGTTGGTCGCCTGGTTTATTGCCCGATCACTGTTTTGGTCATAACTTTTTCGTTTTAGCTCCGTTTTCGCTCTGGAAACACCCGTTGGATTCGTATTTGAATTCTCCATCCAACAAGACTATAAAATCTATGATTCAATCCAAAATCCTATTTCTTCTATTTCTCTTGAAAGATCAATTTCTATACTGACTTGAAATTATACTTACCCGAAAATTATGGGTATTACAATGAATATGTGAATTAACGTTGCATATTATTTATATGGGTTCACATATGCATTTCAAATGAAAATTTTCAATAATTCACATATAAAATTCTCATTCTTACCTTTTAACGACATTTAGTCTTCTTATTTGAACTGTCCCCTATACTTGAGATCATGTAGTAAAAGAATGATTTATAAAAAGTATAGGAGATAACATGCTCCATTGATCATATTTCATCTAATGGTTTATAATTTTAAGGGAATTTATAATGGGAGAGGTATTTTGGTCCATGAAAAACATTAGAGTGAATTTGTGGATTTGGTCCCTATGGTTTGATGAGAAATACGAAACTGGTCCCTAAAATTCATTTGTTACAACTAAACTCTCAAGTTTTCCATTTTGTTTTCGAATTGGTCCTTCACCACTACCTCCATGCATCTCTACCAACCACCACCACAAACAACAACAACAACAACCACCAGTATCGCCCACCAACCACCATAGGGTTGGGTTTTGGTGAAGCTCCTCATTACCGTGAGAAACCTCTCATGATCGGTCGACTTTTCTAAATTTTCGTCTAACAACGCAAATCGCGCGAAAGGAGGTGCAATATGGTATTTTGGCCATTTGATCTTGGTATATTAACACACCTTAATAGGGGTGTGCATTGGGCGGGTTCGTTTGGGAAAATCAAAAACATGATCGGGTTTCAGATATGGAAATCAAAACCCGAGTTTTAGGTTTCGGATTGCTTCGGGTTCGGGTTGGTCGGGTTTCGGGTTGATGTCGGTTGGGTTCAGGTATTATTATAATGCAAAAATTATATATAAATTCGATCGATTTTGAGAATGAACTCAATTGATTGAGAGATTGATGAAATCAATTGTAAATTTATAAATTAGAAAACATTTCGACTGACTAGAATTTATGATTTACAAAAGATAATTAGACAAATAAATATATTTATATAAGATATAAATATGTATGTATATTATTTCGGGTTTTCAGACGGGTCGGGTAGCCAAAGATCAAACCTAACCCAAACCCAAATATCCCCAAAAAAGTCGGGTTTCGGATTTCGGAATATCCGGGTTTTGCAAAAACACCTTATTTTTGGTTCGGGTTTTAGAATTTTCGGGTTTTGCACACCCCTACACCTTAACATGAGAATTTTTAGGTTAATATATGTGAGGTATGTTATGAATATTAAGCTGTGTTAGCTATATATCTTAAGTTTCATTGTTTTTCATGTTAAGATATGTTAAGATTTTCACTTTAAGGTATGTTAAGTTATATTCATGTATGCTCAAATTGTTAAGGTCAATTAATGTATGTTAAGTTTCAATATTTTCATGTTAAGGTGTGTTAAGGTTTGTGTACGTGTACATCATTTCCCTCGAAGTTCCATTTAATTATGGATCTGGCATAACATTTTTAGGGGCGTTAGATCAAGACGTCGAACTCACCTAAGGGTAATGGGGGGTTCTCACGGTAAAAACAATTCTGACTTGATCCCTAATATGTATGTATGTATGTATAAGCGGCTAATCGTTTAAAAACTTATCAAATTGTGAGAACCAGTTGATCATGTGTTATTTCACATGATTATTTTTCATTTATACTATGATTTATGATATTGATTAACATAAATTTGATTCACAATGTGAAACATTTTTATGTGTTTGTGAAACAAAAAATACACGTAAAAACTCAGATTGTGAACCAAATACATATGAAAAAAACAAATTGTAAAACAAATATATGTTAATCAATACATTAAATTATAGCCTTAGATGGAAAAAATCATGTGAAACAATACTTTTAAGGTAAAAGTTCTCACGGTTTTCACAATATATAAGATTCTCGCGTGATTATATCCATATGTGTTGTGTATATATATATATATATATATAGAGAGAGAGAGAGAGAGAGAGAGAGTGAGAGGTGGGTTTATACGAGAACAATATCTATTTAAGAAAACACGAAAATAGCCGAATACATATAAAATCATATATGATTCATGCGACTTAAGTTGCGGGCAAAGTCGTCTGCGTCCATTTTTTTGGCTGTTAATGGCGAATCATATATGATTTTGCACATGATTTGCTATTTTCTTAAATAGTTAGCGTTATCGTTTGAACCTTCCTATATATATGGGTTCATGGGAGATTATTAAAAAAAGAGAACGAGGAATTCTCCTAGTTGATTATTTAATGATTTAAACTCCTTTTGTAATTCTTGTTGAACATTAATGAAAGTTTTTCTTTTCAGAAAAACTGTAGTAAAACAACATTTTCTTTTCAAACATGATTTCTTTTTTAACTACAAATTTTAATGAGTGACATATCTTATATAAAAGAATTGGTAAATGTTACTAAATGACTATTGAATCAACGATACCTACTAACTCATATTTTAGAAGGTTAATGGTTTAAATCTTATGAAAAAGTAAGAAGTGTATAAGTTTAATTTGCTACATATAATATTATATACTTCAAAACTTTTTTGGTAAATATCACTAACTTTTAGTGATAAATTTTGATCATGATCGGTTTTGTGACATAATAAAAATTAGTTGCACTATAAATAGTTTGTCGCGACAAACTTGTCACATTAAAAAAAAAAGAACTCACATGTAAAAGGCTTTTTATCAATCAAATGAGTCGTATTTTGAAATTAATTGTCATAAGAAAACAATAACATGAAAAAGTTAAATGTTGTAAGAACCAATCACGTCTAAGAAAGTTTGTTGATTTTAATTTCTTTTTTATTTTTAAATTTGACTGATTTATACAACAACAATTTAACAGGTTTGGCTTGGAGAATTTATCAATTTGAGGTTACCAATTTGGTCTATGATTAGACCTGGCTAAACCTGCACATGGCATACGCCTTGTTTTCAATTGGTAGACCCGTCATTGCATCGATTATGTTGGTCCTTTTGAAGAGTTCAAGATGCCATATTTGGGAGTTGGTCATTTCAAACTCATATATGGATGCCCCAACCCATCTCTATGTACTTATAGGGTTATCGTATTATCATTATAAACAGATTACCAATTCATCATATTTTATCACCTTTTGGATATAAATTTAACAAATAAGTATTATGGATATGAATATACCGGACCCCCTTGATCCAAATCTGGTTTATGAAATGAGCAAAGAAAGATGCATATATGGTTTTTTAAGCCCTAAAGATTAGGTTTTCGAAGCTTTAAAGATTATGTTTTCGAAGCCTTAAAGATTAGGTTTTCGAAGTCCTAAACCTGATTCAAATCTGATTTTAGGGATTCCAGTTTAGGGTTTTGATTTTAGGTATTTCAATTTAGGGTTTTGATGTGCGTAATTATTTTACATCAATTCTCTATCACATAAAATTGATATAAATTTGTTTGGGAAAAAATGCTTCATAATATGTTTGATGCTAAACTACTTTATGTTCTTAGTATATTTGATATTCTTGATTTTTGGATTTGTGTATGGGTTTGTTTTTTATGACATTGGCAGTGACGGGTTTAAGGTGGTTTAGGATGGTTTTGGGTGGTGGAGGGTTGTGTCCAAAATGATAAGAAAAAAAGGTAAAAAGAGGAAAATGGCTCCGTGTGAAAGACATATGATTAGTGAATGGAGTCGACTTTAATAGTATTAGAGTAATGATTAGTTTGGGTTTCAAAACAAGAAAAATGGACTATTGAGATACTTCATAAATTTAAGTACTAAAACCAAAAAACATTATTAGATAAGGGACCCAAAAATAATTCACTTTTAAGTTTTAAGAAAAACTAAAAGCATCCACAATGTTGAGCTTTTCCCCTAAAGTTTTTGACAACTTTTTCCTTACATATTATTGTCATCTCAACAACTTAAAAACCTCTTCATACCTTTACTATGTGAAAAACATCACCCCAAGTATTTTTCATAGCTTTTTTAAAATTTTCACGTCCCACCAATTTAATTATATCATTATATTCTTATTTATAAGAATAAAGAGTAAATTACAATTTTGGTCCATATGGTTTGTTGTTTTTCTCATTTTTGGTTCCTACAGAATTTTTATTGCAAAAAAACCCTGTGGTATGCAAAAGTGCTCGGTTTTGGTCCCTGAGGAGTAACCACGTTAGGTTGCCTCTGTCAAACCCCCCATGTGACTTGCATATGAGGTCATATTGGTCTTTTTAGAAACAAAAACTATAAGGACCAAAATTGCAATTTATTCTTTTATTATTATATCATTTATTTGCTTCATCTGCTTCATCCTACGTGTATGCTTCTTCCATTCAGGTTGCAGAATGCTTAAAAACTTGACGTTGTTTTCAATTTGCTTCTTCTTCACTTTGTTCTTGGACAACTCATTCAGAAGCAAGACAAACCGTTCATAAGTATCTTCTAAGCTTTCATTCTCTTTGGCTTTGAATTCCTCATAACTGTTGATGCAGTTAGCCACTTTCATTTGATTGCCAACTTTGGAACCCATCATCATCTTTTGCAACTGATCCCACATCTTCTTAGCATTTCCCTTGTAGCTGTCTATCTTGATGTAGATGTCATTTGGAATGCTCTGAAGAAGTAAAGATCTTGCTTGTTTATCTGCTTTATATCGGCTTTTCTGTTCTTCAGAATACTGAGAGATATCCACTGCCACTGTTTTCATCTTTTGATCTTTTTCCTCAGTACCATCTTCACTATCAGACAAATCATCATCTGGTATTTGAACCATGATTGGTGCCATAGGACCTTCTGTGATTGACAACATAATATTCTCTCCATTTGCATGTCTGTCTATAAAATCAAGGAATCTGTCTTTCCACTGTTCGTACTCTCCTTTGAACAGTACAGGTGGCTTGACATCAGTGCCAATTGAAAGAGCATATTTGGAAGTCATCTTGTTTAAACCTGTTTGAGAAATATATGCAATAAGAAACTAGAAACTGATCGTTAGTCCAAATGAAACATGTTGATCCAAACTCTCTCAGTGATTTGATAACGACCCTCTTTTATACTTAGTGAAAATTACGTTATTATATGTATTAGTGTTTCATCATCAGCGATCAGACTGAGTCTGTTCAGTTATCGCTGATGACCTTTCTGTAAACATTAATATGTATTAGTGTTTCACTTTCAGCGATCAAACTGAGTCTGTTCAGTCATCACTGATCGTTTCCTATGTAACACAGTTAACGTAATCCCTGAAGACAAGTCTCGCGTCAACATAGTTCATAGCTGAATCAAAGACGAAGCCACTGAACAATAGATAAGTCTACTAGTGACCTGATGCGGATATCAGCGAAGACCAGACAAATCTACTTACGCGAAGAAGCCTGAGGAAAAGCTTCAGCGATAACTGAACTTTATCTCTGGAAGAAGAGATACTCAGCGATCAACGATCACAAAGCTTATGCCTCAAGTTTTCTTTTGTCTTACCTTGCACAACCAGTACGATGTGTCAGAACGGACAAGTCTCTGCCACAAATCGTACACCAACTCTGTCAACTACACTGTTCATAAAGTGGCCAAAAGCATGTCTCCAAAAGTGAGACTACCAAAGCCAATCTATGAATGCCACGTGTAAAGTACCCTGCCATGCATTTAATGCATAGGGTATAAATAGGAAGCTCACTCCTTCATCTGAAGGTGTGCTCAATCCTTGAACTCCAAAATAGAAACCCTTGTTTTCTATCTCTCTAAAAATCCCCCATTCTCTGAATTTCTTGTGCAACCATCTTAGTGTTTCTTAAGTTTGTTTAGATTGAGTCTGTCTTAATCTTATTCCGCAACAAACTTGTAAATTGTATTTTGATTTATCAATAAACAATTTATTAAACTTTAATTTCTGTGTTTGTATTCAACCCCCCCCTTCTACAAACTTGTTAAGCACCTTCGGGACCAACAAGTGGTATCAGAGCAGTTTGTTTAATCTAATAAACAAGATCTTGCTGTATACTCTTCCTTGCTATTCTAAAATGGCACTAAACACAAACACAAACTACTATGATAATGGTTCACTTTCTAAACCTCCTCGATTTAGCAGAGATAACTTTTCTCTATGGAAAAATCGAATGATGCTATTTCTTGAAGGTGCGGATCCTACTATACCTGAATATATAGAAAACGGACCCTATGAACCTGTTAGAATTATAGCTGCGGTTCCTGCTACTGCCACCACTGAAGCTGTCCCTGAACGATATGTCGTTAAGGAAATAAGACAGTGGAGTGATGAAGATAAAAAGAAGGTAGGCATAGATGCAAGAGCAAAGACCATTATATCAATGGCTCTGCCTGATGAAGTTTTCCATTCCATCATGCATCTAAAAACTTCTAAAGAAATGTGGGAAACCATATGTGTTCAATATGAGGGCACCACTGAAATCCAAGAGACCCGAAAGATTAACTTGGTAAGACAGTATGAAAGTTTTATCGCTGGTAAGAATGAATCTCTTTCTGACATTCATCAGCGGTTTAACTGCCTGATCATTGACCTAAGAACTGTTGGAAGGACCTATTCTAATTCTGAGGTCCTAACAAAATTCTTGGAAAGTCTTCCTGAAAGCTGGGATAGTTATTCAATATGTCTTAAGCTGACAAAGGACTTACATACTCTCTCTCTAAGCACTCTGTATGGAATATTGCTCAACTATGAGCAATCTAATCTCCTGAAGAAGAATCTTGTAAAAGATTCTAAAGACTCCAAAAGCACTGCTGTTGCTTTAGTCTCATCAGAGATAATTCCATCTCAGCGATCTACTCTCACCATCACTGAGTTAGATTCTGAATCTGAGGATTTATCAGACCCTGATCTTTCAGAGTTTAATGAGTCCTTAGCACTCTTGACAAACTCTTTTAAGAGATTTGCAAGAAAGAGTAACTTCCGAAGAAGTAAACCTCTCTCTCTTACTGAAAAGCCAAAATCAACTCCGGTTGATAAGGCTACAGCCACTTGCTATAACTGCGAAAAAATTGGACATTTTGCTAGTGAGTGCAGGTCTAAAAAGGTCTTCAAACCTTCTACCTCAAGAAGATCCAGTGATGACAAATACCATAAGCTGAAAAACAAATATCAAAAGCTGAAAAGCTATCAGCAAAAAGGTAAAGGTCTCATCGCTGAAGAACATGAC
The DNA here is from genome assembly GCA_954870635.1 of Arctium minus. Taxonomy (NCBI): domain Eukaryota; kingdom Viridiplantae; phylum Streptophyta; class Magnoliopsida; order Asterales; family Asteraceae; genus Arctium; species Arctium minus. Next base: position 57,110,889 of record OX941090.1, on the reverse strand, counting down.
TGGGCTGAATCAGAAGAATCATCTTCTGATGAAGAAGAAGTCGCTAATCTTTGCCTCATGGCTGAGATTAAAGAAGAAGTAGAAGAACCATCTGAACCTTCTATGAGCTACATATCATCTCAGGTATCCATCTCTACAAATCCCTCTCTGCCTGAAGCTGAGAGAAGTCGCGCTGTTGATGTGCTGACGATTGACCTTTATAATGCTCTAAACGACAAAACTCAAGCTGAAAATAAAAATGTTTATTTAACACAAGAGCTAGAGAAATGTCATGAAAAGATCAGTGAACTAAATCTTTTAGAAGAAAAGCTAAAAGATCAAGTCATTATAAATGAAATCATCAGCATTGAACGCGAACAAGCCATCGCTGCTCTAAAAGCAGAAAAGGCTCATGTTGAAAAATGGTGCAAATCATCAACAAAGATCTCTGAGATAATAAATGCTCAAACTCCTGAAAGTGATAAAACTGGTCTTGGTTTTTGGACACCACAGGATGATCCTAAAGAAGAAAGTTCCTCGCTTAAGTTTGGAACTTTTGTCACATCTTTCTTTGACACTTCTTATAATCAATTCTATCCCTGTTCTTCTTCTAATCCCATCCCTGAGGAGATATCTGCAAGATCTAAGCCTGCAGATAAAGGAAAGTCTATTCTCCCTCAGAAGGCTTCCAAGAAAACCAAACTGAAAGTTCCCTCCAAACCTTCAGTGGATAAACCTTTTAGCTCAGTGACAGAAATCTTTGATATCTGTCCTCCAAAGCTGAAGGTTGATCTAAAGCCCGTGAAATCTGAAGAAATAAAAATTCCTCCCAGATCTCGTGCTAAAGGCATTCTTGGAGCTGGACCTGCTCATCTTAAGTTTTCAAAACCTTTTGGTTATAAATCCACCATCAGATATAGAAAATGTTATCACTGTGGATTCACTGACCATATTGCGAGCAAGTGTCCAAATACCACCGAAGCTGATAAAACAGCCAAAGTGAAGAAAAATGCCTCTAAGGCAAATAAAGTCACCAAAGTGAAAAATACCACTAAGGTTAAGAAATTAACCAAAGTGAAGATTACCACTGAAGCTGAATCTTCCTTATCCACTAACTCTGAAGGACCCATTGAAAAGTGGGTACCAAACAAAGCTTAATCTTCCTTATGTATGCAGGGATCAAAGGGCATCTGGTATCTCGATAGCGGATGTTCTCGTCATATGACTGGACAAAGAGACCTGCTCACTGAATACAAGGAAGAGAAAGGTCCCTCTGTGACCTTTGGTGGAAATGGAAAAGGATTTACCCGTGGGTTTGGTGTCCTCAGCAATGGGACAACTACCTTTCGAAGAGTCGCTTATGTAGATGGACTGAAGCACAATCTTCTAAGCATCAGTCAGCTATGTGACAAAGACTACGAAGTTCGCTTTTCTAAGAAAGCATGTTCAGTGGTAGATGAAAAAGGAAAACTTGCTCTCAGTGGTTATAGAAGAGAAAATGTCTATGTAATAGATATGGACTCTACTATCACTGATAACTTATGTTTTCTCTCTAAGGCCTCTTCTGATGTCAACTGGCTATGGCATAAAAGGCTCTCTCATCTAAACTTCAAAACCCTGAATTCTCTCTCATCTAAGGAACTGGTTTCTGGTCTTCCTCAGCACTCATATGCTAAAGAATCTCTCTGCTCAGCATGTGAAAAAGGAAAACAAACAAGAGCTAGTTTCAAGTCGAAACAAGTTTCCTCAGTAACAAGTCCTCTTCAGCTCTTGCATATGGATCTATTTGGCCCTGTCAATATCCAATCAATAGCTGGAAAGAAATATACGCTTGTCATTGTAGATGAATATTCTCGCTACACCTGGGTTATTTTTCTTCGCTGCAAGAATGATACTCCAGAAGAACTAATATCTTTTGTCAAAAAGATGGAAGTGCTGAATAATCTTACTGTTCGATCAATAAGGAGTGATCATGGAACTGAATTCAAAAATAGTTCCTTGAACAATTTCTTTGAGAACAAGGGAATCTCTCACAACTTCTCTTCAGTAAGAACACCTCAGCAAAATGGAGTCGCTGAAAGAAGAAACAGAACGATCATAGAAGCTGCTAGATCAATGCTCAGCGATTCTCACCTCCCTACTCAATTTTGGGCAGAAGCTGTAAACACTGCATGTTTTACTCAAAACAGATCGCTGATAATAAAGCGATTTGGGAAGACAGCTTATGAACTCTTTCTTGGAAGGAAGCCTTCTATCAGTTTTCTTCATATCTTTGGTTGTCAGTGCTTTATCTTAAACAACAAAGATCAACTTGGAAAGTTCGACCCAAAAGCCGATGATGGAATATTTTTAGGATATTCCTCCATCTCAAAAGCCTACAGAGTTTTCAACAAAAGAAGACAAACCGTAGAAGAAACCATTCATGTCACGTTTGATGAAACGCGCTCAGCGAACTCTAAACCAATCGCTGACAATGAAGAACTGAATACTTGGATGATCTCTCACTATAAAGGAACTGAACCTTTCTTCTCAAACCAACAGCACACTGAAACTCCAGCTGCTGATGAAGAACCAAGTATCATACCTCCCACCGCTGAATCCAACTCATGGATTTCAGCTGAACCTCTAAACACACTTCTACCATCAAATCCATCTACGTCTGAAAACCCTTCTGAAAGTATTGGTGTATCTAATGTTCAACAATTACTAGCTGATGAACCTCAAGCATCTTCATCAGTGACTGCTCCTATTGTTGATCCTATCGCTGAAATAAGCAATCTTGCTCCTGCTCAGAGATGGACCAGAGATCACCCCATAGATCAAATTCTTGGTAATCCAGATGCAGGTATTCAGACACGACGAAGCTCAGGTAATATCTGTCTCTTTGTAAACTTTCTCTCCTTAATTGAACCAAAGAAGACTGATGATGCCCTCAGAGATCCAAACTGGGTCAGCGCTATGCAAGAAGAGCTGACTGAATTCTCTCGAAACAAAGTTTGGAATCTCGTTCCTAGACCATCTGATAAAACTGTAATAGGCACCAAATGGGTGTTTAGAAACAAGTTAGATGAACATGGAATTGTAACCCGCAACAAGGCTCGACTTGTTGCTCAGGGATACAGACAAGAGGAAGGCATAGACTATGATGAAACCTTTGCCCCTGTGGCCAGGCTCGAAGCAATTCGACTATTCTTAGCTTATGCAGTCTATAAAGACTTCATCGTTTATCAAATGGACGTAAAATCAGCTTTTCTGAATGGAAAACTGAATGAAGAAGTTTATGTAGAACAACCACCAGGGTTCTATGACCCTAAGCATCCAAATTATGTTTATAAATTGGATAAGGCTCTCTATGGTTTAAAACAAGCCCCTCGTGCTTGGTATGACACTCTCTCATCTTTTCTTATCTCTGAAAATTTTGAACGTGGCAAGATTGATAATACGTTATTTTTCAGGAAGATAAAAGGTCATATAATTCTTGTACAAATATATGTCGATGACATAATATTTGGTTCTACTAACCCATCTCTATGTACTCGCTTCGCTGAAAGAATGAAGAAAGAATATAAAATGAGTATGATGGGTGAGCTGACATATTTTCTTGGTCTTCAGATTAAACAATCTGACAAAGGTACTTTTATCTGCCAAGGTAAGTATGTTAAAGACATGCTGAAGAAGTTTGATTTAACACAAACTTCAGCGATGAAAACTCCTATGGCACCACCACTGACACTTAACAAGGATCCATCTGGAAAACCTGTTAATGTCACTGCCTATAGAGGAATGATAGGCTCATTGTTGTATCTTACAGCAAGCCGACCTGACATCATGTACTCTACTTGTTTATGTGCACGCTATCAATCTGAACCCAAGGAATCCCATCTGATCGCTGTAAAGCGAATTTTCAGATATCTGAAAGGAACTCCTAACCTCGGTCTTTGGTATCCCAAAGACTCAGGGTTCGATCTAACTGGTTATTCTGATAGTGATTTTGCAGGCTGTAAACTTGACAGAAAAAGTACCACTGGTGGATGTCAACTCTTGGGAGGAAAGCTAGTAAGCTGGACAAGCAAGAAGCAAAATTCTGTGTCCACTTCCACAGCTGAAGCTGAATACGTAGCCGCTGGAAGCTGTTGTTCACAAATCCTATGGATGAGAAATCAACTATTAGATTATGACCTTCAGCTGTCAAAGATTCCTATCTATTGCGACAGCACTAGTGCTATCGCTATAGCAAATAATCCAGTGCTACATTCAAAGACAAAACACATAGAGATCAGATATCACTTTATCAGAGATCATGTGATGAATGGTGATATTGAACTTCACTTTATCCCTACTGACTTTCAACTTGCTGATATATTCACCAAACCTCTTGATGAGACAAGGTTCAACTTTCTCATCAGTGAGCTTGGAATGCTGAACCTCGAAGAATAATTCTTCAGCGTTCATGTATTGTGTCAGTAATCAAAAGTTCCCCTCATCATTCTCTCTGATAAACATTCTGACTCTCAGGTATGTTCTCTTTCCCTCAAAGATGTTTTTCTTCAAAATATAAACTTTAATCACTGAACTTTCTTCAAATGATTAAAAGTTTTTTTTTGAAAAATACATTAATCACTGATATTTCCAATCAGTGATCTTTTAAAAGGAAAATCTATCCCTATCTTTACAATCAGGGATACTTTTAAAAAGGAAAATCTATCACTGACTTTTCTTCAGTGATCATTTGAACGGACAAATGAACAGTCTCTCTCCTCTATGACGTCATTTGAACCGACAATCCACGACATGCCTTTTCTGACACGTTCGTCCGTTGCCCTCCTATCCAATCAACTTCGTGGAACGTGTCAATGTCATGATGATTTCTTTTCCCGCTTCATTCTCTCTCTTATCTCTCTTCTCTCTCTTCGTATAAAAGGAATTCTTCTCTCCTTTATACGGTTTACGCTTTCAAAACTTTCAAAGCAAGAAACATTCTCTCAAGAACACTCAAGCAAGTAAACCCAGAATATTGAATCTGCAACTCTTTTTCTTCAAGATACACAGGTTTATTTCATGTTTATATGCTTTGTTCATATGCTTTTTATTCTTTTAAAATCCTACTCGCTTTCTATGGATTTTATAAAACGTTTTTTTAAAACTAAAGATCATTCCTTCTGATTTTATGTTTTTAAATAAAAACCTTTTTGGTTTTAAAGTGTTCTTCATTCTTTCTACCCAGAACACTATTTTTTTTCTCTTAAAAATAACTTGATAATTTTCCAGTTTCCCTTCTTCTATGGAAACTGGTAATCATATTATTTTTAATCTAAATCATTTCTTCTATTATGCCTCTTTCCATAACAGAAATGACACAGTCTTCAATCGTTGCTTCCAAGCATGTACGATTCGCTCTCACTGAAGTTGAGATTACTAAATGTAATCATTTGGCCAGACTCGACTTCAAAGCTGACAAATACCCACATCTGGTGGAAGCTGCTGAATTCCTCAAGCAGTCATGCATAGCTTACGCGATCACTGTGGATCCTAAGCCCTCCAAGACTCTACTTCAGCAGTTCTGGTTCACTGCTGATGCAACTGAACTTACAAACAGGAAAGGCGAACGAGTCCCTGCTATCTCGTTCAGCACGGAATTAGGGCCAGGGAGCATGACCGCTCTTAGCCTCAGGAAATCTTTAAGATTCCCTGACAAACCAAAGAGTGGATTCGGCGCACTCCCCACTGATGATGAGCTGATATTCTTCCTGGATGCAATGGGCTATTGTTGGGAAAACAAACCAAGATCGTCTATTCCCAACAAGAAGCTCACCAAGATTCTTAAAGCTCAGATGCCATCACAACTGAACTTTATCTTCTCGCACATAATTCAGTGCATGAGTGGGAAGAGTGGTTCGCTGGATCAAGCCAGCAAAACACAACTGTAGATGGCATACTCCGTTATCGCTGGTCAAAACTTTGACTACGCCACAGCCATCTTTGAAGATCTGAGGTCGAGATTAGAGAAGCCTGAACGAGATCCCAAGATCTCGTACGTACGTTTCATATGTACGTACATCAAGTTCCTCTATCCCAACACCTATCCCACCAAAGATGATGGCACCTTTGCCAGGGTTGGTCAACGATCACTGGAGGTCAAGCCACTCGCCGACGAGGTAAGTATCTCTCTCCTTCGCTCTCGTCTCTCTCTCCATTCTTCTTCATCTTCAGCGACCACGCAGACGGTTCCTTCGTCTGCTATCCCTGTCGCTACCACTACTTCTAAAAGACCATCAGCTAGTCCAATTGGTCCTTCCAAAAAGGCCAAAAAGACTAAGGAAAGTACACCTTCTAGTACTATACCTGAGGGAGCTTCTCAACAAGCTACCTTAGATGCTTTTGTGGGTCTTTCCTCCACAACTTCAGCAGTCACTCATACTGCCGTGTCAGCGATCTCACTCGCTGTCACATCATCAGTAACCCCACCTACTATCTCATTCCCTGAGATTAACCCCATCCCTACTTCTATCCCCAAAACTCTTCCCTTCTCTCCTCATTTGGTCTCTGAACCTGCCACCTCTTCTTTCCCTATAGGACCTGAGCATCAAACTTTTGAGGAATCTATGCAGTTCTACAAAATGTTTGATACGTCAGGTACACCTATACTCCTAAACACTTCTCTCCCCCCCTCTCCAAATAAGCCCATATCTGAACTAACATTATTTTCAGGTCCTAGCTTGGCGACTGTTGACACGCATGTCAACAGTCTAGGAGAAAAGGTGGATGCTCTCACCAACACCATCAATGAAACCACCAACGCCGTCAATCAGGCTGGTGAGGAGCTGAAGAAGTTGACCGCCACTTGCTCATCTAAAGCTGAGAACTCTCAACTTTCAGCTCTTGAAGAACAAGTCGTCCAACTCAGAGAGTCCTCTCGAACTCTTTCAAGGACGATTTGAGTCTCTTACAGCTGACGTTCAGGGTCTCTCTTCCAAGGTTGACCTCTGCACGTCCCTTCTTCAGCAAGTTCTACAGAAAGTGAATGAACCAGCTCCAGCGCTGCCTCCCTCCTTCACTGAAGATGATCGTACCAACCTCAACATCGCTGTGGAATTCATTCATGATGCCACATGCGACATACCTGCGGTTGAAGACCGATTTAAGCGTCTGGAGGCTGACGTTCAAGTGCTAAAAGCTTCAACAGCTACTCCAGCAGCTGAACAATCCCCTACCGCTGATAATGACAAAGTGGGGGAGAAAACTGAAGAAACCTCTATTGCTGCTGGGGAAGCTAAGGAACCTCCCTCTCAATCTGAGGGGGAGAAGGCAAAAGAATCCTCATCGATTCACTCCATTCTCTTTGAAGAGGATGAGGAAGAAGACGATGAAGAGGAAGATGATCTAGATCTTGTTGATCAAGAAAAGGATCAGCCCTCCGATGACGACGACGACGATGAAGACCAATCTATGTGGTTCTCTAAGCCGAACGTCGTATCAGGGACAACTTCGCAAGAGGTTGTCAAAACAGGGGTGAGAGGTGATACATCTTCAAGTGTTCCTTCGCAAAGCAAAGACAAGCAACCAATCGCTGAAGAATGCTTGAGGACTGGATCACAATCTGAGGGGGAGCATCCTTCTCAGGTATGTCTTTCAATTGTACCACTTTTCTACTCTTTCCAAACCCCTATGTCTTTCTAGCCTTTATCTCTCTCGTTCTAAAAATACACTTATCCCTTCTTTCCTTCTTTTTCTAACCAGACAGTTCTCACCCCTGCTTAAGGGTTCTGAACTACAAATAATACCAGCGACTATCGCTGAAGAAATAATCCCAATCTCTATCACTGAGATTGATGAAGAAGAAGAAGATTCCCTGGTCCATCCAGGAAGGCCCTCTCGACCATCTCATTGGTCAGAGGAAGTGCTGAAGAAAAGAGTTGAAATGATCGCTCAACTAGAAAGTCAACGGCTGAAAATCCCTCTTCAAATATCCACAGAGCTCGACTTCCTTACTGAAGCTGAAAGAGAAGAATCTGCCAAAGCTGAGAAGCTGATCGCTGAATGCAAACGAGATGCCCAACTCGCTTTAAAGATTCAATCTTCTCAAGTCAAGGACAAAAAGCTGAAAAGCAAACCTGTGGAAGTTCAAGCTGCACTACTGAAAGAAATTGAAGAGGAACGCTCCAAAGAACAAGAGATCAACGATAAGTCTATCGAATGGTGCAAACAAAAGATGGATTATCGTTCTGATCTTCTTCCAATATCAGCCGTGACTATCTCTGGTCGCAAGAAGAAAGATCAACTCTCAGTGACCATGGAGATTACCAGAGAGGATGGAACCCAAAAAGCAATGTACGTATCAAAACTTGAAAGCTTCGGATTTACGGAATGGTTAGAGTTCTGGGATGCGCTGAAGAAATCCAAATCTACATACAGAGGCTACGTTGAAGGACTCCTTGAAGCCCTCATAAATAGAGTCGTTTCTGTACTAAAGCTGCCATCTCCTCTTCCTCCCAAATCTTTGAAACTCAAGAGAAAAATTGGGTCCTCCTCCTCTGAAGATGTCGCCATCATCAGGAATGAAACTTCTATCAAATTTTCAAGAGATGCACTGTTTGGTCCTCCTCCTGATCTTTCAGTTCTGGACTTATCTCTGCCTCCTGGTGGTCCCTTCCAAGCTGGTCAAGTAATCGACAAGCCTTATGGAATATTCTTCAGAGATGATGATGAGGAACTCAGATTTCAAAGAATCTCTGAGATTCCTATCTGTCCTCTGAATCATCTCAAGGATCTCTTATGCTTATGGTGTGACTTCTTCCCTGCTGCTGAAAAAATTAAAGAAATTATCAGTCAAGAATCTTTGGAACGAAGACAGAAAGGAGAAGAAATACCTGAGTATATGATCAATCCTCCCAAATCTTCTTATAGCTGATAGATTAGTTTTCTTATCTGCAATCTGTTAGTTATACTTACAGTAGTTAGTTAGTCACTTGTACTTATGATTTTCATATCTTGTAATTCTATCCCTGAATTAAATGAAAATTGCAGTGATGTACTTAACCCTATCAGTACTGTAAAAGATCCCTCAAAATAGTAATTGGGACATGCATTCTATGAGTCCTTTTTATTCCTATATTTTGAATTAAAAAGTAATTTTCTTTTGTTACTTTGTCATTATCAAATAGGGGGAGATTGTTGATCCAAACTCTCTCAGTGATTTGATAACGACCCTCTTTTATACTTAGTGAAAATTACGTTATTATATGTATTAGTGTTTCATCATCAGCGATCAGACTGAGTCTGTTCAGTTATCGCTGATGACCTTTCTGTAAACATTAATATGTATTAGTGTTTCACTTTCAGCGATCAAACTGAGTCTGTTCAGTCATCACTGATCGTTTCCTATGTAACACAGTTAACGTAATCCCTGAAGACAAGTCTCGCGTCAACATAGTTCATAGCTGAATCAAAGACGAAGCCACTGAACAATAGATAAGTCTACTAGTGACCTGATGCGGATATCAGCGAAGACCAGACAAATCTACTTACGCGAAGAAGCCTGAGGAAAAGCTTCAGCGATAGCTGAACTTTATCTCTGGAAGAAGAGATACTCAGCGATCAACGATCACAAAGCTTATGCCTCAAGTTTTCTTTTGTCTTACCTTGCACAACCAGTACGATGTGTCAGAACGGACAAGTCTCTGCCACAAATTGTACACCAACTCTGTCAACTACACTGTTCATAAAGTGGCCAAAAGCATGTCTCCAAAAGTGAGACTACCAAAGCCAATCTATGAATGCCACGTGTAAAGTACCCTGCCATGCATTTAATGCATAGGGTATAAATAGGAAGCTCACTCCTTCATCTGAAGGTGTGCTCAATCCTTGAACTCCAAAATAGAAACCCTTGTTTTCTATCTCTCTAAAAATCCCCCATTCTCTGAATTTCTTGTGCAACCATCTTAGTGTTTCTTAAGTTTGTTTAGATTGAGTCTGTCTTAATCTTATTCCGCAACAAACTTGTAAATTGTATTTTGATTTATCAATAAACAATTTATTAAACTTTAATTTCTGTGTTTGTATTCAACCCCCCCCTTCTACAAACTTGTTAAGCACCTTCGGGACCAACAAAACAATCAAGAAAATACAGAAAACTTGAAATATAAAATCAGAAATTTTGATCACAACCAGAAATATGTCCCCCTTCGCAGACTTAGCACGGCGGTCCCGCTACCCGGTTAGCGGGTGGGGTCAAGGGGCAACGCCCTTGCGGGGTCGAGGGGCAGCGCCCCTAGAGAAAATTTTTTCACTATTAAAGGGCATATTATAGTTTTGAAAAAATTGACTAAGTCCTCCACACTTTGCGCTTCAAGTGGGAAACGCAAATCTTGACTTTGCGTGTCATACGGGGAACGCAAACCTCTACTTTGCGTTTCAAGTGACAAACGCAAACCTTACTTTGCGGTTCATGTGGGAAACACAAACCCTTACTTTGCGGTTCATGTGGGAAGCGCAAACCCTTACTTTGCGGTTCAAGAGGGAAACGCAAACCACTACTTATCTCTGAACTCAACTTTGCGTTTCTAGATACACTTCTACTTTGCATTTGACAACTTTGCGTGTCATGAAAAAGACAAACAATGAACTTCGCGTTTCACGATACAAACGCAAACCCAACTTTGCGTTTGTAGTTACAGACGCAAAGCTCGCTTCTCGGTTCTAGTTGAAGACGCAAACATCACTTTGCGTGTCTCGTTTGAATGGAACGCAAACCTTACACAAAACTTGATGAATGACCCGCAAACCTGTTTGAATGGAACGCAAACCTTGAAGAATGACCCGCAAACTTGATGAATGAAACGCAAACTTCTAAAATCGATCAAAATCACACCAAAGTCTCATCTAGACCTAGAATTTCAACACTAAACTTCGACAATTTGATCACCTAATCATTACGAACACAATACAAACAACTAATTTCGATCTAAAAACACAAAACTATACAAATCAATGTGAATACAGTGCGTGACAACTCGTGAACTCAAACTTCTTCAAAAACAAAATTACAAATCGATTACAGTGCAATTCACAAAATAAACTATACAGACTCGATCGATAGCACTTAGTAAACAAAACCTAATCGATTTCAGCACCTAATTTGCACTAAAACTCGAAATTCGATTCTCGCTCAAGAACACAGATACGAACTTTTTGAAATTCTTGATTTTCGATTTGGATCTGCTCTGATAACAATTGTTATTCCCTGAATCTAGTTTCTAATCACAATTAAACAAACAAAACACAAACAAGAATCAATTACCTGTTTGATTTCACTTTCAAAATTCAAGATTACAAACTTTCTCTCTCTAGAACTCTCCTTCTCTTTCTAACGTATTCTTTCTCTAAAATACAACTGAATACTATGCTTTGTTTCTGTTGACTTACTAATTACAAAGGAAAGGAAACTATTTATATCAACAACTAAAACAACAAGGAAACAAAACTAATACAAATGTTGACTTTGACTTTTATTACAAAAACTTTGACTTTGATGAGAGTTGACTTTCTTTCAGCTTTGACTTTCTTGAACTTTGACCTTCAGTTTTCTTGATCTTGTATCCAACAGATTTATGCTCTAACATATTGAGTTCAACCACCCACGGTCTCTAGTTCAAGCTCCCACTTGGTCTAAGAAATACTCTCTCGCTAGATTATGCACACCATGATCTACAAGGTTATCGTATTCAACCACTCACGGTCTATAGCCTGAGCTCCCAAGTAGCACCCGTCTAGCCCAATAGTTATTATCAATTAAGATACCAATTTCTTCTAGTGCCTATGGATCCATTACACTGTATTTACGCAACAAGAACACCAACATTTCATAATATGCTTACCATGTATAAACATCGGGTATAATACTCAACATAAGGGAAGGTCCCTTCTTATCAGCAGTTCATAAAATCACCAATTTTGATCCCACTTTACCAAAGTTCTCAAAATTGACAAAGTCCATTCTTTATTTGCACAAAACAAAATCCCCAACATCTTTCAATAAAACATTATATTTGCCAAAACCCTAGGTCTTGCTTTAAATCCCCAAAATCCTCAAATTTATAAAAGTGGAGTAACAATACAATACAAACCTTTATAAACAGAAATAATGTGCATTTAATGAAAGAAGATTAGAGATTGACTCACAATACTAGGGTTTTGGTTAAAACCCTAGAAATCAGCAAAGTAAAAGTGGAAGGGAGACACCAAGCTTGACCAACACTTGAATCCTTGACCTCTAGATGCTAGCAAACCCTAGAAGAGAGGCTAGTGATGATCTTGAGTGAATTGAGGTTGAGAGTAATAAGGGCTAGGGTTTGGTTGGTGAAAATTGCACTAAAAGAGAGAGAGAGAATCGATATTAACATTTGATTTTTTTTTGTCATAAATGCGTTCAAGAGAACTAGAGCATTTAAGTCTGCCCTAATCCCGTCGACGATTATAACCGGCGATTATGCCCAGGTCATAGTCGCTGGGCACTATTGCCCGTGACGTACCGAGACCTCATTGCCCCTCGCGACATTGCCACGGCGAGATTGACAATGTCACAATTGCAGGGCATAGTCACCCACTTGGTACTGAGAGCCCGTGGCTCCCCGCGACATTGCCACGGCGAGAGTGACAATGTCACAATCGCTGGGCATAGTCACCCCCCACTTACACGCGACTGAACTTCGATACGAATTTCGTACGAAAGTGATTCACCGTCAGAGGTAATTTAGTTGACTCTAACAATACTAAATGAAGAGTTATACTAAGGATTTAGAGGTCACATAATAAGATCACATACCGAAAATTGCTGGTGTTACAAGGTTTACCTTATCTATTTCCACAACAATCTATAAATTCTGTTTTTGATTTAATCGATAATCAATAAACAAATTTAAAAGTAAACTTTGTGTTTGTATTCAACCCCCCTTCTACAAACTAACACCCTTGTAGAACCTTAATCGGGACCTACAAGTGGTATAAGAGCAGATTGTTTATTCCATAAACAAGATCTTGCTTAATTCTCTTTCTTGCTATTCTCTATAATGGCATTGAACACAAACTCAAATTATCATGACAATGGTTCTCTTGCTAAACCACCCCGATTCAGCAGACACAACTTTGCTCTCTGGAAAAATCGAATGATGTTATTTCTAGAAGGTATAGATCCCACTATACCTGAATATGTTGCAAATGGACCTTATGTGCCATTTATCATCATTTCTGCAGTTCCTGCGACTACAACTACTGAAGCTGTCCCTGAAAGAGAAACTGTCAAAGAAATACGACAATGGAGTGATGAGAACAAAAAGAAAGTTGCCTTTGATGCTAAAGCTATAACCATTATCTGTATGGCTTTACCTGATGAAGTTTTCCATTCCATCATGCATCTAAAAACCTCCAAAGCCATGTGGGAGACAATCTGTGTTCAATATGAAGGTACCACTGAGATACAATAAACAAGAAAAATAAATCTAGTAAGACAATACAAAAATTTCATTTGTGGTAAGAATGAATCTTTACCTAAAGTACACCAGCGATTTAATTGCTTAATCGTTGATCTAAGGACTGATGGTAGGACTTACTCTAACTCCGAGTTTCTTACTAAATTCTTGGAATGTCTTCCTGAAAGCTGGGACAATTATTCAATGTGTCTCAAGCTAACAAAAGACTTAAATCATCTTCCTCTTAGTACCTTATATGGGTTTTTGCTCAATCATGAACAATCTAGTCAACTATAGAAGAATCTTGTTATAGATTCCAAAGACTCCAAAAGCATACCTGTTGCTTTAGTCTCTTCAGAGATAATCTCATCTCAATGACCTTTCAGAGTTTGATGAATCGCTAGCACTCTTGACAAACTCCTTTAGGAGATTTGCAAGAAAGAGAAATTTCAAGAGAAATAAGCCTTTCAATATATCTGACAAGCCTAAGTCAACACCTGTTGATAAGGCAACTGCCACTTGCTATATGCGAAAAAGTTGGACATTTTTCCAGCGAATGCAGGTCAAAGAAAGTCTTGAAACCTTCTTCATCCTGAAAATCCAGTGATGACAAGTACCTAAAGATGAAAGAGACATATTAGAAGCTTAAAGGCTTCAAGCGAAAAGGTAAAGGTCTGATAGCTGAAGAACATGATTGGGCCGAATCTGAAGAATCAAGTTCTGATGAAGAAGAGGCGACCAATCTCTATCTTATGGCCGAGATAGAAGAAGAAGCGGAAGAACCCACTGGAACATCCACAAGCACTACCACCTCTCAGGTATCAATCTCTTCTGATACAACCCTCACTGACGCTGAGAGACGTCACGTTGTTGATGTGCTGACAATTGACGTGTATGTTAGTGTATTATTGTATCCAAGATTTAATAGGAAAAGTCAAGTCAAGATAAGTCAACAAAGTCAATGTTTAGTTTAGTCAAATATGAGTTTACTTAGGGTTTTTAGACTTGTGGTATAAATACCATGTTGCTTTGTAATAGTTGTAGGTTGTTCATCATTGTTACATCAATATACTTGTGATTGTTTCTCTCTCTATACTCTCTCTCTAGACTTTGAATGTCAAATCTTGTTTTAGATTGATAGATTGCTTGATTGTGATTGGGAATACAATTTCAATTGGTATCAGATCTAACCAAACAAATTCAGAAAGATCACTGAATTAGTTTTTGGATCAAATTCTTGAAAATTCAAGAAAATAGTCGTTTCTTGAAAAAGTCACTGTTTGATCAAGTTTTTCATTGAATTGTTGAAATTTGTGTGTAAAGTTGGTTCAGTTGGATTCGATTTATGTTTGTAAACACTTTGTATTCACACACAAACACGAATTGATCATTTGTTTGATGTAATTTTCGATTTTCTTGACTTTTCTGTTTCACGAACTCATAGTTTGTATGTTCGATCAATTGCACTGTAATTTGATAATTTTAGCAAGTTTGTATTGATAGAAATGTGTTACAAGTTGTATTTCGATCACTGTGGATGGATTAGAAAATCAAATTGCAGGTTTTAGAACGATTTTGATTGATTTCGTGAACAAGTGTCAAGAACGCGCAAGATCTGACAAACGCGCAAGCTTCATTATCCAAGCACATGCAAGATTCAAGTTGAAGAACGCACAAGCAAAGACTGCGAGTTCTAAGAAGTGTCTGAAGAACACGCAAGCAAAGTGTGAGAGTTTGGGTAAAACGCGCTAACAGAGGCAAGCGAGTTTCATAAATGCGCAAGGCGTTACCTGCGAGTTTGAGTGAAACGCGCAAACCTTGCTTTGCGTAAGACGTGTAATGAGCAAACTTCTTAAACGCGCAAACGTCATAAAACGCGCACGTTTATCGCTAGAACGCGCAAGTTGAAGATTCGGTCTCAAACGCGCAAGTCGAAGTTAGCGATTTCATAGAACGCGCAAGTTGAAGGTAGCGAGTTCATAGAACGCGCAAGTCGAAGTTAGCGAGTTTTACTCTTTGATCTGCGAGTTTCTTCCATCTGCGAGTTTGCTTGCAAGTTTGCTAAAACGCGCGAGTAAGCATTTGCGAGTTTCTGAAACACGCACGGTACAGTTAGCGAGTTTATCAGGAACAGTGTTCTGCGAGTTGTTTGATCTGCGAGTTTGTTCGAAACAGTGGTGTGCGAGTTTTATAGTGACTTGCGAGTTTCAAGACTTAAATTTTTTTTGAAAATTAATTTTTTTTTTGTGATCCAAGTTTGACTTTTCAGTCAAATATTCTGAATTGTTTGGGAACGATCATTCACATCAAGTTAATCTGTCAAGATGCCTACTACAGACGAGAGAGGAAATACTATACTTTCATCTAGAGACATGGCTGTATTGTACATGCCTGAGATACCGAAAATAGAAGCAGAAAGAGACAATCTGAAAAATCAGAATTCAAAGCTTCTTAAACAGATTCAGGAGTTGAAATTTAATTTGTCAAACTCTGATAAAACTCCTGACTGTATAAAGTGTACTAATACTGTTAAATCTGATATTGCAGGTATCATCAGTGCAAGAGAGAAGGAGATTAAAGAGAAAGAGGAAATGATTGAAATAAAATAAAATACTATTCAAGCTTGTGAAAAAGAAATCAAGCTGAAAGACAGAAAGATTTTAAATCTTCAAAGCCAACTGAAGACGACTGAACATAAAACATCGGATTTGCAAGATGAATCAGTCAAGCTTCAAAACAAGTTTAAGGCTTTCGAAGAAAAGATATCTGCTCTGGAAAAGAAGAATGCTGAATTGAAAACAAGTCTCCAAGCAGAAAAAGAAAAATCATGTGGGAAGACATCTTCAACTCAACAGTCATCTGAGATTTCTAAGAAAAATTTACAAGAGAAAAATGATCTTGAGCTGAGATGCATTAAACTTTCCAAGCAAGTGTCTGATTTTGAAAAGATTCTAATTACTGAAAGAGACACATTTGCTAAGGAAAGAAAAGTTCTTGAAGATAAAAACACTGAATTTCCCAAACAGATCTCAGTTTTACAAGACTTGTTAGAAAAAGAAAGACAAATTTTTAAAGAAAAGAAAAAGTCTTTTGAATCTGAAAAGAAAAATTCTGAAAAGAGAAATGTTGGGATCTTCAATGAAATTTCTGATAAATCCAAGAACTTACAAAAAGATTTTGAGCAAGAACGTTCATATTTTGAATCTGAAATATCTAAGCTCATGTCCAAGATCTCTGTTCTGTCATCAGATATACTTAAAGAACAGAAGGTCAAATCTGATTTGAAACAAAAGTTTGACATACTTACTTCAGAAAGAAACATTTTATCTGAAAAGATAAAAAGCTTGGAAGCTGCAAACATTGAATTGTCAGATAAAGTAACAACTGATGTGATTAGTCAATCACCTGTTGATAACTCCACATAATCAATCTGTTCTTTCAAAACAACTTCAAGTTCTATTCATGACAAAAATGTTTTCAAAAAGAACAGTGTCAAACCAATCATTGTCAAATCAAGTCAGATCAGGCCATCAAATCTATTTTATGACAAATCTGTTGATGGATCAGCGAGCTTCTATGTTAAATCTCTTGGAAAGCAATCGAAGAAAAATCAGATGGTCTGGCGAGTGAAGACTCCTGAAGAAGAGAAGAAGAATGACAGATCATTCAAATCCACAACAAATGCCAAGAAGAACAGTACGCATAAAGGTAAATCTTTTGGTAATTCTGATATGTTTTACTCGACTAATCATTTGATCAGGATTGCTCGAAAGAAAATCTGTTGTTCTTACTGTGGAGAGAATGACTTCGTTCAGAAAGAAAATGCTCACAACTGGTACGATTATTATAGAATAACTTCTCAGAATTCTAGATTTAAAAGATATACATCTAATGAGAAGTGGATTCCTAAATCAAACATACCAGGACCCAAATACCAGTGGGTACCAAAACCTGTTAAAATTGATTTGAAGGTACCACAGGTTTAGGGGGAGCAAGATGAATGACTTCTAAGTACTACAACTTAGAACTCGGATTTCAAAGTCAAGAACCATGGCTTTTGAAGAAAACAGTTCAAAACCCGAACTTTAATGTAAAGGATTGTGGCTTCTGATCACATGACAGATCTAGACCCGTTCTTAATATCCAGGGGGAGCTTAATAGACCTAAATCATTCTATAATGATTTGTGGGGAGCCTTAAAGGTAAATATCTTCTGATCTTAGATCTCTGATTGTTTGAAAGAAGAACAACTTTCAAGCATGAAAAACATTTTTCTTAAATGTTCAAACCACTTCTCTATTCTCAAAAGATTTCATGAATTTAGAAGTGTGATTTTAAATGTTTTTCAAAATTGAGCGTTAATGTTTAACTGGCTGTGTGTTTCCAAAGATCAATACTTGCGTATTATCTTTTCTATATACTGTCAAGTATTCACACACATCGGTTCAGTACTTCATTTGAAATTGTTATTACCATGTCTCATAAAGAAACAATTTTTCGATGGTAATACTCTCGTTTGCTTTCAAATTTGTTGAGCATCAATCATCATTTCCAAATTTGTGCTTTCATTGCAAAATTGTTTATATTCGTTCATATAAATAAAATATCCAATTCTTTGATACCCTAACCATTTATTTGATCTGATTGATACATTGTCAGATTCTCAAAACAATTCTCTTGATTTCATTTCATTCATTCAATATCTTTGTTTTGAGAAATCTTCAAAGTTCAAATGCTCAAATTTCATACATATTTTTCATGAGCATACATTTTGACAATGTCATCATACATTTTTGAGCTTAACTATTAAAGTTAAACTGTTGAACAACTATTCTTTTAGGACTTACATGGGATTAGTGTGTGAGCATAAACAGAACTTCCATGGATTTACGTTAACCAGTGTTTCCTACCCAGAAAGTTATCTTTGAGTGATTGAGGGGTGAGGGGTCAAAATCAGAGAGTGGGGGAGATAACTCATCCGGTTGAGTTTTTCTTATTGAGCTGAGGTAAAATGTAAATGAGAGTTTGGTTAGAAGTGAGCTAAATGTTAAAAATAAAGAGGGTGTGAGATCAGAGTTAAAAGAATATCAAAACTATGCACTAACTACTTTCTGAGCCGGGCAACCACAAATTCTGATTGGTTCACATTTTTTGGTGACCATCATTGAAACAGGCAGTGAGCCCATGCCAACTCTTGCATTAACCCGACCAGCCACTCGTTTCTTTCTTAACAAAGAAATGTTTCATTTTCTTTGGGGACGCAGCATATCTGTTATCTAATCTTCACTTGAAAGATTAAGATATTGAAAAAGAAGGAAAGTTGCCCCACCTTCGCACCTCTTTCATGCACATTGAGTCCGTGTAATACTTGTTGCTGTCTCAACATTTTACACAATTTGAGCCTTATGAAACACAATCATTGTGCTAATTTTTTTTTCATACACAAGCACGAGCACATAGAAAATTTGTTTTTCTGTCAGAACATTCATAGATAAACCTTATGTTTTTCAATGATTGAATGGAAGTCCTGGGGAGTCATCATCAAACCAACTCCTTAAATTGTACATTCGTTGTACACAGTAACTTCGTGTTACTGACAGGCACTTCTAACTGTTTCATTTGTTAAATCAGGGTTACAACGTTCATTATATCTAGATTTGAAAAGATTCGGGTATATACAGTTCATGATTCAGCTATTCAGATCAAAGAGCGGAGAATGTCAAATGTATCTCAAAAGGGGGAGAATAATTGAAAAAGGGGGAGATTCAAAGAAAGTGCTGAAATTGAGAAAGTTTTGATGATTATGATGTTCACAATCATCAAAAAGGGGGAGAAATCTATAGAGATCAATTTCAAAGAACTTCAGAGTTATAATGTCTCGTGATGAATTTTCTGAAAAGTTCAAATCTGATGAAAAGAAATCACTCTCAACAGATTTCTGAAGACAAGTTCAAGTTAATATGATTCGTGAAAGTTTGTTTTAAATGAAGACGGTCAAGAGATCAAAGAGATGAAGATAAAAAGTTCAAAGATCCCTCGAAGTTTCAAAAAGTTCGAAGTTTCAAAGAAGTTAAAGAACTTCAAAGTTCAAATGATTCAAGACTTCAAATGATTTGTTTTTCAAGACTTGTTGACTTTCCGAGATGCAAAGTGCAAAAGCCGTCAGAGTTAAAGATTGAAGAATCAAAGCGCTGAAGACAAGTGTCAATTTTTTTTTCAAATCTTGAATACAAAGCGGGAGAATGTTAGTGTATTATTGTATCCAAGATTTAATAGGAAAAGTCAAGTCAAGATAAGTCAACAAAGTCAATGTTTAGTTTAGTCAAATATGAGTTTACTTAGGTGTTAAGCTTTTGTTTTTAGACTTGTGGTATAAATACCATGTTGCTTTGTAATAGTTGTAGGTTGTTCATCATTGTTACATCAATATACTTGTGAATGTTTCTCTCTCTATACTCTCTCTCTAGAATTTGAATGTCAAATCTTGTTTTAGATTGATAGATTGCTTGATTGTGATTGGGAATACAATTTCAGTGTACAATGCCCTGAATGGTAAAACTCAAGATGAAAACAAAAATATTGATTTAGTAGAACAACTTGAGAAATATCATCTAAAAATCAAAGAACTAACTCATTTAGAGGAAAGTTTAAGAGATCAGGTCATTGTAAATGAAATTATCAGCATTGAATGTGAACAAGCTATTGTTGAACTGAAAGCTGAAAAGGCTACAGTCAAAGGAAGGTGTAAATCCTTAGCTAAAGTCACTGAGATAATAGATGCTCAAATACCTGCTCAGGTTAAGAGCTGTCTTGGTTATGAGTCCTAAAAGGATATCCCAGACAGAGATTGTTCCATGCTGAAATTTGGAATGTTCGTCTCATCTATTCCCTACACTTCCTCCTCTCAGTGCTCTTCTTCCTCCTCAGTTCCTATCCCTGAGGATTTATCAAAAAGTTATTGTTGGTCCCGAAGGTGATATACAAGTTTGTAGGGGGGGGGGTGGTTGAATACAAACACAAATTTTTAGGTTTAATAAATTATTTATTGATAAATCAAATTACAATTTACAATTTGTTGTGGAATAAGATTAGGTCTAAACAAACTTGAGAAACACTAAGAAGGTTGCACTAGAACAAGAGAGAAAGGTTGAGGAACTTATAGAAAGCAAGGTTTTAATAAGATGCATATCGAGATAAGAGAATAGAAGGCAACACTTCAAAGTGAATTACAACCTTTCTATTTATACCCTATGCATTTAATGCATGGCAAGGGTACTTAACACGTGTCATCATTTGGTTGGATGCATGCTTCTGACTTTTAGAGACATGCTCCTAGCCGTATGGTGAATAGTACAGTCTTCAGAGTTGTTGTACGATCTTGGACAAAAGCATGTATCTTCTGACAAATCGTACTATTTGTGCAAGGATGAGACAAACAAACCTTGGAGTGTAAGCTTCATGATCAATGGTCGCTGATGAGGTCTTTTATTCAGAGAGCCTGAATAATAGTCAGCTGTTGCTGAAGCTTATTTTCATGATTCGTCGCGTGAGTGCACTTGTCTTGGGTTCACTGATATCCGCATCAGATCACAAGTAGACTCGTCACTTGTTCATCAACTTTGTCTTTTGATGTCAGCGATGAACGTCTTTATCGCGAAACTTGTCTTCAACGATTACATTTAACATAATACATCAGAGATCATCAACGATACTAAACAAACTCAATATATAATAGCTGCTGGTGAATCACTAATACATACAGATGGCAAATATAACTTTCTCTAAGTATTTCAAAGGGTCATCATCAAGTCACTGAGAGTAGGGGTACTCACGGGTTGGGTTGATCGGGTTGACGGAATTTGAACAACCCAACCTAATGCTTGCGGTTTGAAAAATCTCAACCCAACCCAACCCAACCCAAAGTGCAACCCAACCCAACCCAATCCGTACGGGTTGATCGAGTTAGTCGGGTTGATACTTTGATACAACAAAATATTCTCTTAAATTGTTTTCTCTAACCTACTCATAATTCTTAAGTCTTAAGTATATATCACATTCAATTAATTTCTTAATTTGCACATATATATGTGTGTATATGTTCCAAATTATTGAACCTATATACTAAGGAATTATATAGAGTTGAAAAATATATGTATACGAAGAGGGTACATTATAGTGTAATTGTCTAATATACATATTAATAGAGACTCAATAATCATATTAAATCCAATAAATAAAAGGTTATCGGGTTCATCGGGTTGGGTTGGGTTAAAATAAAAGTAACCCAATATCAACCCAATACATATGGTTTGAGGATTTTACAACTCGATTAGATATCGGGTTGCTACGGGTTGAGTTATTTCACGTTGGGTTGCGTTGGGTTGATCGGGTTGGTCGGGTTTTTGTGCACCCCTAACTGAGAGAGTTTGGATCAACAATCTCCCCTATTTGATGATGACAAAGCAATATGAGGAAATTACTTTAAGTTCAAAATATAAGGATAATCAGGACTTATAACATACATGTCCCAATTACTATTTTGAGGGATATTTTACAATACTGATGGAGTAAAGTGCTTCACTGAAAATTTCCATTAATTCATAATAAAAGATTACACAGGGAACATTGAAAATTTAAAGTACAAGTGAAGTCCTATACGAATACTATAAGTATAACTAATAGATTACAAGAAGAAAAACTAATCTATCAGCTAAGTTGGTTCTTCCTTGACTTGGAATTCTTCTTCATCGATCATATGATTAGGTATCTCTTCTCCTCTCTGTCTTCGTTTGGCCGCCTCCTTTCGAATGAGAGATTTGATGAGAGTCCCTGATGTTGAATTGTCGTACCATAGATAAAGAAGATATTTCAGATGTGCAAGAGGGCAGAGAGGAATCTCTTAGACTCGTTGCAATCTGATGAAGTCACCATCGTCCAGGAAGGTTGTTGTACATGGATGACTTATCACCTGCCCAGGTTCAAAAGGTCCACCAGGGGTCAGTGATAGGTCTAGAGCAGACTGATCTGGTGGAGGTCCAACGAATGCATCTCTGGAGAATTTGATATTTGATTCATTTCTGATCACTGCATCGTTGTCAGATTATTATGGCACTGAACACAAAATCAAATTATTATGATAATGGGTCTCTCTCTAAACCTCCTCGATTCAGCAGAGACAACTTTGCTATCTAGAAGAATCGAATGATTCTATTTCTAGAAGATGTAGATCCCATTATACCTGAATATGTTGCAAATGGACCTTATGAACCACTATACTCTTGACAAACTCTTTTAAGAGATTTGCAGGAAAGAGCAATTTCAGAAGAATAAGCCTCTCTCCTTATCTGACAAGCGAAAATCAACACTTGTTGATAAGGCAACTGCTACTTGCTACAACTGCGAGAGAGCTGGACAATACCTAAACTGAAAGAAAAATATCAGAAGCTAAAAGGCTTCAAGTGAAAAGGTAAAGGTCTGATCGCTGAAGAACACGACTAGGATGAATCAGAAGAGTGAAGTTCTGATGAAGAAGATGCTGCTAATCTCTGTTAAATGGTTGATATTAAAGAAGAAGTGGAAGAACCCTCTAGGACATCCACAAGATCTATCACCTCTCAGGTATCAATCTCTACTAATCCAACTCTTACTGAAGCTGAGAGATGTCATGCTGTTGACGTGCTGACAATTAACTTGTACAATGCACTGAATGGTAAAACCCTTGCTGAAAACAAAAATATTGATTTAACTGAAAAACTTGAAAGATGCCATTTAAAGATCAAAGAACTAACTCTTTTAGAGGAAAGTTTCGAAGATCAAGTCATTGTCAATGAAATAATCAACATTGAACGCGAACAAACTATCACTGCTCTCAAGTCTGAAAAAGCTATAGTTGAAGGATGGTGTATATCTTTAACTAAGACCACTGAGATCATAAGTGCTCAAATCCCGGCTCATGATAAAACTGGTCTTGGTTATAAATCTAATAAGGATGAATCTAGCAGAGATTGTTCCATGCTTAAGTTCGGAATGTTTGTCTCTTGTATTCACGACACTTCTTCTTATTAGTGCTCCTCGTCTTCTGTTCCTATCCCTGAGGGTTTATCAAAGAACTCTAAACTCGTTGATAAAGGGAAATCTATTTCCCATGACGCTCAGAAGGCTACAAAAGTAGAAAAGGTGAAGAAGGTTCCTTCTAAACCTTCAACTAGTCAACCATCTGGCTCTGGATCTAATATCACTGGTAATACTCAGAGATCTACTCCAAGTCTAAAGATTGACACTAAGCTTAAGAAATCCAGAAAATTGAAAGTTCCTCCGAGATCTAATGCTAAAGGCATTCTTGGAGCTGGCCCAACTTATCTAAGGTTTTCTAATGCAAATTCTCATGGTATTAAAGCCACTTTCAACTATAGAAAATGTTACCACCGTGGACTTATTGACCACATTGCTAGTAAATGTCCCAATGCCACCAAAGATGAAAAGTCCACTAAAATGAAGATGAATGCCTCCAAGGCAAAGATGGTCACCAAACTTGAGAAATCTGCCAAGGTGAAAAATGCCACTAAAGTAAAAAAATTAACTATGGTGAAGGTTACCACTGACGCTAAATCTTCAGATGTTGTGAAGATTGTTGAACCTTCCATCTCCACTAACTCCCCTGGACCCATTGAAAAGTGGGTACCAATAAAAAATTGATCTTCCTTATGTTTGCAGGTCTCAAAGGGTATATGGTATTTAGATAGTGGATGATCTCGACGTATGACTGGACAATAGGACATGCTCACTGAATACAAGGAATAGAAAGGCCCATCAGTGAAATTTGGTGGAAATAGGAAGGGCTATATCAGAGGGTTCAGTGTACTCAACAATGGTACAACCACCTTTCGAATAGTCGCTTACGTAGATGAACTGAAGCATAATCTCCTCAGCATCAGTTAGCTATGTGATAAAGACTTTTAAGTATGCTTTACTAAGAAAGCATGTTCAGTGATGGACAAAGATGGAAAACTTGATCTCAGCGGTTATCGTTTGGAAAATGTTTACATTATAAACATGGACTCAACTACCACTGAAAGTATAAGTTTTTTGTCCAAATCCTCATCAGATGTCAACTGGCTATGGCATAAGAGGCTATCTCATATCAACTTCAAGATGCTGAACACTCTATCCTCAAAAGAACTAGTCTTCGGTCTACCTCAACATTCTTATGCCAAGGAATCTCTCTGCTCAGCTTGTGAAAAGGGAAAGCAGACTAAAGCTAGTTTTAAATCAAAGCAAGTATCATCAATGACAAGTCCTCTTCAACTCTTACATATGGATTTATTTGGCCCTATCAATATACAATCCATAGTTGGAAAGAAATATACTTTTGTCATAGTAGATGAATACTCTCTCGCTACACCTGGGTCATGTTTCTCCATTCAAAGAGTGACACCCCAGATGAACTCATCTCTTTTGTCAGAAAGATATAAGTGTTGAATGACATGACAATTCGCTCAATAAGGAGTGATCATGGAACTGAATTCAAAAATAGTTCTCTTGATAACTTCTTTGAGAACAAGGGAATTTCTCACAATTTCTCAGATGGGAGAACTCCTCAGAAAAATAAAGTCGGTGAAAGAAGAAACAGTACAATCATCGAAGCTTCTTGATCAATGCTCAACGATTCTCATCTTCCAACTCAATTATGGGCAGAAGCTATCAAAACGACTTGTTTTACTCGAAACAGGTCGTTGATTGTCAAAAGATTCAACAAAACTGCCAATGAACTTTTCCATGGGAGAAAGCCTTCTATTAGGTTTCTTCATATCTTTGGTTGTCAATGTTACATTTTAAACAACAGAGATGCCCATGGAAAGTTTGATCCAAAGGCTGATGACGGAATATTACTCGGATACTTCTTAGTATCCAAGGCCTATAGAGTTTTCAACAAAAGAAGACAAACAGTAGAAGAAACCATTTATGTCACCTTTGATGAATCCAGATTAGCGAACTCAAAACCTATCGCTGAAAATGATGGACTTAATGCCTGGATGTTCTCCCACTTTGGAGAAACTGAACCTTTCCTTAACACACACCATCATGCAAATCCACCAAATGCTGATGATGATCCAGTCATTGTTCCACCTAACACTGAATCCACTTCATGGGCTTCAGTTGTTCCCTTAAACACTTTACCACCCTCTGAACTTCCAACCTCTGAATCACCTATCATCTCTGAAGACCTCTCAGTGAATGATGTTCAACCTGAACCTCAGTAGTTGATTGCTGATTAACCTCAGGCTGAATCTTCTTCCTCGGTAAACATTCCCATTGTTGATCCAATATCAAACATGGATGCTTATGCCTTGGATCAGAGATTGACTAAGAATCACCCAATCGATCAAATCCTTCGTAATCCAGATGCAGGTATTCAGACCGGACGAAGTTCAGGTAACATCTGTCTTTTTTTAAACTTTCTCTCTCTTCTCGAGCCAAACAAGACTGATGATGCCCTCGAATATCCAAACTAGGTCAGCGCCATGCAAGAAGAGCTGACTGAGTTTGAAAGAAACAATGTTTGAAATCTCGTTCCCAGGCCCTCTGACAAAACTGTTATAGGCACCAAATTGGTGTATCGAAACAAGTTAGATGAAAATGGGAATGTGACCCGCAACAAATCTAGGCTAGTTGCTCAGGGATACAAACAAGAGGAAGACATAGACTATGATGAAACCTTTGCCCCTGTGGCCAGGCTCGAAGCAATTCTGTTATTGTATTTTATTGTATCCAATATTTAATGTGAAAAGTCTGAGTCAATGTAAGTCAAAGTCTGTAAAGTCAATGTTAACATTAGTGACTTGAGAGTTTCTATATGCTTTAGAGTTTAAGCATAAGAGAGAAGTGTCTTGAGAGTTTGTCTCATGTATAAATACCTTAGTCTTTGTAAGAGTTTGTACCAACCCGTAACTAAGGATTGTACGTGTTCATTGTCACATATCAATACATATGATTTGAGTGTTTTTTCTCTCTACTCTCTCTCTAAAACTAAACTTGTCAAATCTTGATTAGATTGTGCTTGATTGCATCTGGGATTTTTACATTTTCAATTGGTATCAGAGCTGAACCCAATAAAATTCAGAGAAGGATTACATCATAAAATCTTGATCAGATCGATTTCTTGAAAAATTTTCAAGAACATGCAGAAACACATCACTTTGTTCACTGTTTGATCAAATTCAAAATTAGTTAGTGGATTTTTGTGATAGAAAATGATATGAATGTGTTCGATTGTTGTCATAGATCTTTTCTTGTTCACATAATTCACGAATTTCACATTTTATCAGTTTCAATTTTTTGAATTTTTGGTTTTCTTGGAAAAACATTCACGAACACTGTTTTGAATCAATTCATTGTGCTTTATTGTTTTTAATCTGAAATTAGTATTAGAAATGTTTTCTAAATCGAAATTCGATCATAGTGGTTCAGTTTGTTAATCAATTTGCAGGTTTATATTGATTTTGGATCGATTTTTGAACATCAGAGTCAAGAACGCGCTAGATCTAATCTTCGCGCAAAGCAAGAACACGCTAAACCGAAGAACGCGCAAGATGAAGTTTTTCATGTTTTGTGCGAGTTCCAACTAGTTCGCGCATAGTAATTTTAGCGAGAAGCTGGTTCGCGCACTACACATCTTGCGAGAAGTAAAGTGCACAGTGACTTGCGAGTTCTCTAGTCCTGCGAGTTTCTACTTAGCGAGTTTTTTGTTTGTCAATAATTTCTAAGTATGGAATGCGCAAGGATCTATTGACGTGCGAGTTTGCATTCGTTTGAGAGAAGTTCAGAGTTCGAAATTATTCTGAGTCCACTTCGCGCACGAAACACCTTGCGAGAAGCTACTTCGCACATAACTCTTCTAGCGAGTTCCTCACTTCACGCAAGTAGTGTCCTGCGAGTTTCAGATTCGCGTATAAGGCTTCTAGCGAGAAGTAAAGTGATTAGTGCTTTGAAAGTTTTTGTAATTTGCGAGTTTTAGGTGTTTGCGAGTTCTGGACTTGTAATTTTCCTGAGACAATTTTTTTCAAGTGGTGATATGTGTTTGACTTTCAGTCAAATTTTCTAAATTGTTTGGGAACGATCATTCATATCAAGCCAACTTATTGATCAAGATGTCTACAATTTTATCAGGGAGAGACTGTGTGATTATGTACATGCCTGAGATACCAACAATAGAAGCTGAACGAGATAAACTGAAAAATTAGAATTCAGTACTTCTTAAACAGATTCAGGAGCTTAAATTTAAATTGTCAAATTCTAATAAAACTTCTGATTATGCAAAATGTGCTAATTATGCTAAATCTGATTTTGCAGGTATCATTAGTGCAAAAGAGAAAAAGATTAAAGAGAAAGAGAAAATGATTGCTTTAAAAGAGAATACTATTGTGACATGTGAGAAAGAGTTAAAGCTGAAAGAGAGAAAGATTGTGAATCTTCAAAGCCAACTGAAGACAACTGAACAAAAATCTTCAGAATTGCAAGTTGAATCAGTTGAGCTTCAACACAAGTTTAAGGCTTTTGAAGACAAGATATCTGCATTGGAGTTAAAGAATACTGAACTGAAGAAAAGCCTCCAAGCAGATAAAGTTAAAGCTGATTCAGAGAAATCTTCTACTCAACAGTTGTCTGATCTTTCTAAGAAAACTTTACAAGAGAAAAAGGATCTTGAGCTTAGATGCATTAAACTCTCTAAGCAAGTGCCTGAGTTTGAAAATATTTTAATTACAGAAAGAGACACTTTTCCCAAAGAGAGAAAAGTTCTTGAAGATAAAACTGTTGAACTTCCCAAACAGATCTCTGCATTACAAGACTTACTTGAAAAAGAAAGGAAATGTTTTCAAGAAAAGAAAAAGTCTTTTGAGCTTGAAAAGAAAAATGTTGAGAAGAGAAATATTGGGATTTTCAAAGATATTTCTGAACAAAACAAGAACTTAGAAAAAGACTTTGAGCAAGAGTGTCAAATATTTGAATCAGAAATATCTAAGCTCACATCCAAGTTAACTGTTCTATCCTTAAACATTCTTAAAGAACAGATGGCAAAATCTGATTTGTAACAAAACTTTGACACAATTATTGCTGAAAGAAACATTTTGACTAGAAAAATAAAGGACTTGGAAGCTGCAAATGTTGAATTGTCAGAAAAGATTTCAGCTGATGTGATTAATCAATCACCTTATGACAATTCAACTGAATCAGTTTGTTCTTTCAAAGCTGCTTCAAGTTCCATTCATGAGAAAAATGTTTTAAAAAAGAAAAGTGTCAAACCAAACATTGTCAAATCAAATCAGATTCGACCATCTAATCTGTTTTATGACAAGTCTGTTGATAGTCCAGCGAGCTTCTATGTAAAATATCTTGGAAAACATTCTAAGAAAGAACAGATGGTCTGGAGAGTTAAAGGTTCTTCAGATGAGAAGAAGAAAGACAAAGCATCTGCTTCCACATCAAATGCTAAAAAGAACAGTGCTCACAAAGGTAAATCTTTTGGTAATTCTGATATGTTTTATTCTACTAATCATTTGATCAGGATTGCTCAAAAGAAGATTTGTTGTTCTTACTGTGGAGCACATGACTTTGTAAGTAATAATTTTGTTAATTACTGGTACGGTTCTTACTATGTAACCCCCACAAGAACTGCAACTAACACATTAGAACCCAAATACCAGTGGGTACCAAAAGCTAAATCTGTGTTGCAGGCACCCAAGGTTTAAGGGGGAGCAAGAACAAGGCTTTTGAACAAAACAATTCAAAACCCAGACTTAAATGTCAAGAAATATGGCTCTTGAATAACACAGTTCAAGACTCGCACTTAAATGTTAAAGGACTATGACTTCTAAGTAAAATAGCTTAGGACTCGTTCTTTAATGTTTAAGGACAAGGATATTATGCAAATATCCAGGGGGAGCTTATCAGAATATAAATCATTTTATCATGATTTTAGGGGACGCTTAAAGGTAAGTATCTTCTGATCTTAATCTCTGATTGTCTGAAAGAAGATCAACTTTCAAACATGAAAAACGTTTTCTTAAATGTTCAAACCACTTCTCTATTCTCAAAAGATTTCATGAATCTAGAAGTGTGATTTTAAAAGGTTTTTCATAATTGAGCTTTAAAGTTTACTGACCGTGTGTTCCCAAAGATCAATACTTGTGTATTATCTTGTCTATATACTGTCAAGTATTCATACACACCGGTTCAATACTTTATTTGAATTTGTTATTACCATGTATCAAACGTTTAATCTTTCTATGGTAATACTCCCGTTTGCTATTCAATGTGGTTTGAATCAAATGTCATTTCATCATTACATGTGTCTTCATTGATTAATATGTTTGTATATTGTTCATATAAACATCTTACGTTTTTGATTTCCTAAAATATTATTCTTCATGAATTTTGATATGATCTTAATCATTGTCAGATTCTCAAAACATTTCTATTCTTTCATGATTATTCATTCATACAAAGTTTTGAGAAATCTTAAATGCTTAAAATGCTCAAATTTCATTCTTATCTTTATGAGCATACATACACTGACATTGATTTCTTGTACTTAAATGTCAAGAAAATCATTGAGATACACATGTTTTTAGGAAAATACATGGGATTCAGTGTGAGAACTTAACACAACTTCCATGGATTCACGATAACCAGTGTTTCCTACCCAGGAAGTAATCCTTTGAGTGATTGAGGGGAGAGGGGTCAAAAGATTGAGAGTGGTGTGTGATGAGGTAAAATGGAAAAGAGAGATTGGTTAGAAGTGAGCTTACATGTTTAAAAGAGAGAGGGTGAGAGATCAGAGTAAAAGAATAATAAACTTTGCACCAAACTTCTTTCTGAGCCGGACAACCACATAAACTGTTGGTTCACATTTCTTCGTGACCTTTATTGAAAAAGGCAACTAGACCATGACATCTTTTGCATACAACTCCACCAGCTACTAATTCTTTTCTCAAAAAGAGAATGTTTCACATTTTCTGGGGATGCAACACATACGCTATTGGTTCTTCATTTGAAAGATACTGATATTGAACAAGAAGGAAAGTTGCCCCACCTTCGACCCTTTATCATGCACATTGAGTCTATGTATAACCTTTGTTGTCTCATTGGTTTACATAAATCTGAGCCTAAACAACAATCATTGTGCTTAATTCTTTAATAACACAAGCACGAGCACACAGAAAATCCGTTTTTCTGTCAGAACATTCATAGAAAATACCTTGTGTTTTTCAATGATTGAATGGAAGTTGTTAGGACTGAAAGTCCTATGTGTTGAAAGTGGAATAAAGTATTTATAAGGGTTCAATGTGTAATTCATTAATAGTTATTTATTAGTTGGGCCTAAAGCCCATTAGCCCATTAGGCCTTGTAAGCCTAAGTATATAAAGGCTTTATTAGTTGATAATTAGAGTTAGACATTTTCGTTAGACGTTTCATTAGTCAGATTATTAGAAGTCTCATAATTTCCAGATCTCTAGTCAATAGGTTTACTTTTCTCTGATCATAAATTCTTTCTGTAAACCTGTAACCCTTTAATTTCATATTAATCATATGACTAGAGGTTGTGGCTATTCTATTGTTCTACATTGATTATTATCTGATTGCACTGTACTGGGATCTACAATTAGTATCAAAGCAAAGAGACTGAAGGTTTGATCCAGAAAAGGTTTGTCTAAAACTCTTAATTATTTTCTCTGGTTTTTGGTCGACTACTTGGTAATCTGTGTTATCTGCGAAAATCGTTGTCTTTCTGGAAAACAGTAGTTGATTGATCTGGTTCCAGGAAAAGTGTTTTCTGGGTTACTGTTTATTATTATCGGTCGATTGTTTTTCTGTGTTTCTCGGTCAGTGTTACTAATCTGCTTATCGATATGCAAATCTTCATTATTGGTTCATCGATTTTCTGGGTTAGTTTACTGTGTATCGATTAATTGAATGTTTATCGGTTGAATTGTTTGTGACTAAATCTGCTATTCGGTCTGTTTATTTGAGTTATCGATTGTGTTTCTGGGTTTGAGTTCATCGATTTCCAGAACTCATCGATTTTATCGGTCGAATTTCTGTTTATCGAGTTTATCGGTCTTCAATCGATCGATTTATCTATTCTTCGTGATTATCTGTTCTCGACCGGCATAATTGACTGGTGTTTTATTGGACCGATATCCTTTGTTCGACCGATACATTGTATTTACCGGTCCTTTGGTTCGACCGATACATTATCATTACCGGTCCTTTGTTCGACCGGTATATTGCCTTTACTGGTACTTAGATTCGACCGGTACCCTGCTTTACCGGTCAATCCTATCAACCGATACCTTATTGTTCTCGACCGGTACCCTCCTTTACTGGTCCATCCATTCGACCGATACTCTGTTTAACCGGTATCTTGTCTCGATCGGTACCCTGCTCGACCGGGTCCCTGTCCTATTATGTTCATTTATATTGTGTTTGGATCATCCTGCTTGTCTCATGATCATTACAGTGAAGTTAAGAATAAATTTAATCCTGTTCAAGTTTCATCTCTCTTCAAAGCCGGAGCGAATACATTCTATTCGAAACGATCAAAACGGTGGAAAGCTGATTTTTTGTATTTTGTAGATGAACATGAGGTGGGTCCATATATCAGATTATCATTGACGAAAGGAGAGATGCAATCCCAAATTCAGACATAAGCTTCTCCTGTGGAAAAGGAGAAAAGAGAAAGGGCTAATAATTTAGCTCGAAATTATATGACTGATAGTCTTTCTTGTGAACTTTTTTGTGACATTTTGAGTGAAATTTATAGTCAAATAAATAATTACAAAATGACAGGAAAAAAGTTATGGGATTGTACTGAATGGTTGATGCTAGGGTCAAAGAGTTTATTGAAAGGAAGAGAATTGGAAGCTGAAAACTCTGCGCTAAAAGGAAAGATTTCTATTTTGGAAGCTAAAACTCAGCAAACAGTCTCTGTTGAAAGATATGAGGAAAAGATCTCTGACCTGAAAGATGCAAATGCCGATCTTCAAAAGAACATATCTGATTTGGAGCAAAAGCATGCTAAAGATAAATCCAAATTTGAGAAATCATTTGCAAAGAAGTTCTCAGATTTTTCGAGAAAATGTGCTGATGAGAAGAAAGAAGTTGAGCTGAAATGCATAAAACTTTCTCAGCAAGTTTCTGCTTTTGAGAAAGTAATCATCCTTGAAAGGGAGAAGTTTGCCAAAGAGAAGAAGGCCATTGAACAAAAGAATGTTCGTTTCTTCAAAGAAATATCCGGCCAACGAAATGATGCTGAGAAGGGATTTGAAGAAGAGAGAAGCATGTGTGAGACTGAGATCAAAAAGCTTATTGCCAAGTTATCTGAACTATCTGAGAAGGTACTAAAAGAGCAGAAAACGAAGTCTGAGTTCACGAAGAAGATTGACCTGCTTGTTCAAGAAAGAGACAACTTCGCTTCAACGATTAAAGTGCTTGAAAAGTCTGTATCAAGTTCAAATCAAAAATCTGTCTCTTCACAAAGGTCAGTTAAATCTTTTGATCAGATTCGTAAAACTAACCTTTTCTATGATTGCAATATAGATGGTTCAGGTACACATCAAAGAAGAAGGATATGTAAAGAAGAGGAACTGGTCTGGAAGAAGAAACCAGTTGAAGATGAACTGAAAGAAAGAGAATCATGTGTACATGCGTCTAATGCCAAGAAGAACAAAGCGAGTAAAGGTAAACCTGATCATATCTACTCGAGAGATCAATTACTCAGGTTGTCAGGTAAGAAATACCATTGTTCTTATTGTCGTACACATGATCTCATTCACAAAACCAGTGATCATTTCTGGTATGGTTCTTATTCTATTTCTCCCACAAGAACTGCAACTAACATTCATGGACCCAAATACCAGTGGGTACCAAAGCCGAAAACTGATTCTTTATTGCAGGCACCTACTATCAAGGGGGAGTAGAAGAACAAAGGCGTCTAAGTAAATCAGCTTAGAACCCGTACTTCAACGGAGTATGGCTTCTGATCATATGACAGATCAGGACCCGTTCTTCAACGTTCAGACTTGGATATTTTGCAAATATCCAGGGGGAGCTTAAAAGACCTAAATCATTATATCATGATTTGAGGGGGAGCTTAAAGGTATATATCTTTTGATCTAGATCTCTTATTGTTTGAAAGAAGAACAACTTTCGAACATGAAAAACGGTTTCTGAAATGTTCAAACCACTTCTAAAGATCAATACTTGCGTATTATCTTATCCTTATACTGTAACGTATTAACACACACAGGTTCAGTACTTCATTTGTATTTGTTATTACCATGTCTCATAGCGAAACAATTTTTCGATGGTAATACCCCCGTTTGAAATTCAATGTTGTTGATCTTCAATCATAATTTCTAATCTTGTGCTTTCATTGCAAAATTGTTTATATTTGTTCATATAAACAAAATATCCACTTCTTTGGTAACCTAGCCATTTTATTTGATCTGATTGATACATTGTCAGATTCTCAAAACAATTCTCTTGATTTCATTTCTTTCATTCAATATCTTTGTTTTGAGAAATCTTCAAAGTTCAATTGCTCAAATCTCATGAGAATACATTTTGACAATGTTATCATACATTTTGTGCTTAATTGTACAAGTTAAACTGTTGAGCAACTATTCGTTTTAGGACTTACATGGGATTTGTGTGAGAACTTAAACAGAACTTCCATGGATTCACGGTAACCAGTGTTTCCTACCTCGGAAGTTATCCTAGAGTGATTGAGGGGTGAGGGGTCATAATTCAAAGAGTGGGGGAGATAACTCATCCGGTTGAGTTTTTCTCATTGTGCTGAGCGGAAAAATGAAAAAGAGAGTTTTGTTAGAAGTGAGATTTAATGTTAAAAAGAAAGAGGGTGTGAGAACAGAGTTAAAAGAATATCAGAACTCTGCACCAACCACTTTCTGAGCCGGGCAACCACATCTACTGATTGGTTCACATTCTTTGGTGACCATCATTGAAACAGGCAGTGAGCCCATGCCAACTCTTGCATTTACCCCACCAGCCACTCATTTCTTTCTTAACAAAGAAATGTTTCATTTTCTTTGGGGACGCAACATATCTGCTATCTAGTCTTCAATCAGAAGATTTAGATATTGAAAAAGAAGGAAAGTTGCCCCTCCTTCACACCTTCTTTCATGCACATTGAGTCCGTGTAATATCTGTTGCTGTCTCAACAGTTTACACAATTTGAGCCTGATCAAGCTAAGTAGCTTCAATCATTTCTACACTTGCACGAGCACACAAGGAATAGGTTTTCTTGTCATAACATTCATAGAAAATTCCTTTGTGGGTTTTCGATGATTGAATGGAAGCCCTGGGGAGTGAACATCACAAAAACTCCTTTCCTATGTACATCCGTTGTACAAAATGGCTTCGTGCTACTTACAGGCATACTAACTGTTTCATCTGTTGAATCAGGGTTACATTGTTCATTATGTGTGAATTTGAAAAGATTCGGATATATACATTTCATGAATTGACGGATAATCAGATCACAGGGTGGAGAATGTAATATTATCAAGGGGAGATCAAAGAATGTGTTGAAATTGAAGAGTTTTGATGACCTTGATGCTCACAATCATCAAAAAGGGGGAGAAATTTTGAAGTAGAGATCAAAGAATTTTTCAAAGTTCAATTTCAAAGTTTTAAAGAAAGAAAGTTCAAGTTTTTCATGAAGATGATTCGTGAAAGTTTGTTTTTCTGAAGACAGTCTAGAGATCAAAGAGATGAAGATGCTGTTTCAATGTTTCAAAGATGAGGATTTCAAAAGGTTTTATTGTAATTCTTCTATCCCGTATCATATGATGTGTGCTATCATATGGTGTTTGCTATCATATGGTGTTTGCTAAGTCATTTCCTCCTACGAGCTGATTGAAACAAGTTCTTAAGCTGAAAGTCTATTCAACTCGCGGTTCAAAGACAGATTCTTTGTTTTAAACTGAAGATGCACCGTGGAAAGTCACGTTACTCTCACATTATATTTCTTGTGTGCTGATCCGATGTGATTGAGTTTCTACAGTTAAAAGCTATGTGATAGTGCATTCAGTCAAGGCTACTGTACATTGAATCTGGTTACACAGTTGATACTATGAAGACCAAGAGCTTTATTCAAGGGGGAGCGTGGAAAGACATGAAGACATGCAACACCAAAGTTCTTCAAAGATTCAAGAGGGAAAGAAGATCAAGGCCTGAAGGTTTTCAAGTTGTTAAATGCTTTATTCAACTTTAGGGGGAGATTGTTAGGACTGAAAGTCCTATGTGTTGAAAGTGGAATAAAGTATTTATAAGGGTTCAATATGTAATTCATTAATAGTTATTTATTAGTTGGGACTAAAGCCCATTAGGCCTTGTAAGCCTAAGTATATAAAGGCTTTATTAGTTCATAATTAGAGTTAGACATTTTCGTTAGACGTTTCATTAGTCAGCTTATTAGAAGTCTCATAATTTCCAGATCTCTAGTTAATAGGTTTACTTTTCTCTGATCAGAAATTCTTTCTGTAAACCTGTAACCCTTTGATTTCATATTAATCATATGACTAGAGGTTGTGGCTAATCTATTGTTCTACATTGATTATTATCTGATTACACTGTACTGTACTGGGATCTACAGAAGTCCTGGGGAGTGAACATCAAACCAGCTCCTTACATTGTACATTCGTTCACAGTAACTTAGTGTTACTAACAGGCATTCCTAACTGTTTCATCTGTTGATTCAGGGTTACAACTCATAATTTGTCTGAATTTGAAAAGATTCAGATAAATACATTCATGAATTGACGGCTCATTATCAGATCAAATGGGGGAGAATGTTCACACATTACAAAAAGAGATCATGAAGACTGTTCTACATTGTTTAAATTGGGGGAGAAGTTTCAAAGACTGAGCTGACTTTGAAATGAGTTTTGATGATTTTGATTCTCACAATTCATCAAAAAGGGGGAGAAATTTTACAAAGTTCAATTTCAAAGTCATAAAGAGTTGTCAAAGTAAAAAGACTTGTGGAGAAATTCTGAAAGTTCAATTCATTCAAGTCTGATAAAAGAAATCATTCCGAGATGAGTCAAAGACAAGTAAAGATGATTCGAGAAAGTTGGTTTTCTGAAGACAGTCCAGAGATCAAAGAGATGAAGATATGAGATCAAATATTCCTCAAAGTTTTGAAAGATTCTTTTGACATAAGTTCAAAGATGAAGAGTTTAATGAAGTTTCAAGAATTTCAAAGTTTTGTTCAAGAGTTGATAGATGTTTAAAGACTTTGTGAAAGACTTTTCAAGATTCTTCAAAAGATGATCGTTTAAAGATTGTCAGAGCTTCAAAGTTCAGAGTTGTTAGAGTCAAAATTTGAAGAATCAAGTGCTGAAGACTATTGTCAAATTTTTATTAAATCTTGAATACAAAGGGGGAGATTGTTAGTGTATTTTATTGTATCCAAGATTTAATGTGAAAAGTTTGAGTCAATGTAAGTTAAAGTCTGTAAAGTCAAAGTCAACATTAGTGACTTGAGAGTTTCTATATGCTTAAGAGTTTTAGCATGTGAGATAAGTGTCTTGAGAGTTTGTCTCATGTATAAATACCTTAGTCTTTGTAAGAGTTTGTACCAACCCGTAACCAAGGATTGTACGTGTTCATTGTCACATATCAATACATATGGTTTGAGTGTTTTCTCTCTCTACTCTCACTCTAAAACTAAACTTGTCAAATCTTGATTAGATTGTGCTTGATTGCATCTGGGAATTTTACATTTTCAAATTCAATTATTCTTACCCTATACAGTTCACAAAGACTTTAAAGTATATCAAATGAATGTTAAATCAACATTCCTAAATGGAAAGCTGAGTGAAGAAGTCTATGTTGAATAACCCCCAGGGTTCTTTGACCATAAACATCCACACTTTGTATATAAGTTGGATAAGGCTCTCTATGGGTTAAAACAAGCCCCTCGTGCTTGGTATGATACTCTCTCCTCTTTTCTAATCTCTGAAAAATTTGAACGTGGAAAAATTGATAATACTCTATTTTTTAGAAAGATTAAATGTCACATCACTCTTGTTCATGTTGATAACATTATATTTGGTTCTACTAACCCATCTTTATGTACTCGATTCACTGAACGAATGAAGAAATAATGTAAATTGAATATGATGGGTGAGCTAACTTACTTCCTTGGACTTCAGATCAAGCAATCTGATAAAGGCACATTTATTCATCAAGGTAAGTATGTTAAAGATATGTTGAAAAAGTTTGATCTCACTCTAACTTCAACGATGAAAACTCCTGTGGCACCACCGCTGATATTAAACAAGGATCCCGCTGGAAACCCTGTTAAAGTCACTGCCTATAGAGGAATGATAGGCTCCCTTCTGTATCTTACAGTGAGCTGACCTGATATCATGTATTCTACCTGTCTTTGTGCACGATATCAATATGAACCCAAGGAATCCCATCTGATCGCTGTAAAGCGAATTTTCAGATACCTGAAGGGAACTCCTAACCTAGGTCTTTGGTATCCCAAAGACTCATGGTTTGACCTAACTGCCTATTCAGATAGTGATTTTACAATTTGCAAACTGGATAGAAATAGCACCATAAGAGGCTGTCAGCTCCTAGGTGGAAAGCTGGTAAGTTGGACAAGTAAAAAGCAAAACTTAGTGTCCACTTCCACCGCTGAAGCTGAGTACGTAGCTTCTGGTAGTTGTTGCTCTCAGATATTATGGTTGAGAAATCAACTATTAGACTATGACCTTCAGCTATGAAAGATCCCCATCTATTGCGACGTCATCGCAATAACAAACAATCCAGTGCTACACTCAAAGACCAAACACATCGAAATCATATATCATTTTATTAGAGATCATGTGATGAATGGTGATATAAAACTTCATTTTATTCCTACTGACTATTAGTTAGCTGACCTCTTTACCAAACCTCTTGATGAGACAAGATTCAACTTTCTCATCAGTGAGCTTGGAATGCTGAACCTCGAAGATTAACTCTTAGCGATCATGCATTGTGTCAGTAATAAAATTCTTTCCTATTCATCCCTTAATCTCTGCCTAAAATTTCTCTGATATTAAGGAATGTCTCTTAACCTTTCCTCATTGAATTCTTATTCAACGAGACGGTTTTCAAAATCTCCAAACTTAATCATTGACTTTCTTCAATTGATTAAAAGCTTTTTTAAAATAAAACCCATCACTGACTTTTTTTTTTCCATCCGTGATTCTTTTAAAATAAAATTCTTCACTGATTTTTATCAGATACTTTTAAAAATAAAAAGACACTTTCTTGGGTGACGTCATTTAACGATAATCCATGGCACGCCTTTTTGTCTGACACATTCGTCCGTTGCACTTCTTGTCCAATCATCTTCGTGTGACGTGTCCGTGTCATGATGAACAACTTTTCCCGCTCATCATCTCTTTCTCTCTCCTCTCTCTCATATATAAACCATTATTCGTTCATATTTCACTTTTTACGTGCTCATAATTCTCTCAAAGCAAACAACCTCTCTCTCGGCAAACAAAGTTTCCAAGAACTCAATAATTTAAGAACTAATCACTAAACTTCAATTAATAGAAATGGCATACCAAGCAACCCTTCTCAAATCCAAGAACGTGAAGTTTGAACTCAGCGACGTCTAGTTCGTCGGCAACAATCACTTGGCTTCGCTTTCCTTCCGTACAAAGAAACCCTCCCTCCATATCCTCGATGTCGCTACTTTCTTGAAGGAATCCCCAATCACTTACGCGCTGACAGTCTATCCACCAGTGCACAAGCACTTACTGTTATTCCCTAGATTCTAGTTTCCAATCACAAACAATTAATCAAAACAAACAATTCAATTCAATTACCTGTTTTGAATTCAATTCTCAATTCAAATACAACTTTCTCTCTCTAGAACTCTCTCTTTCTCTCTCTACAGATTTTCTCTCAATCGTATTTCTCAAAATAAGCTTCCTTACTTTGAAAATAGAAAATACAAGGTATTTATACCTACATCTAAAATACAAAGAAACAAAACTAATACAAATACAATACTTTGACTTTTTATTACAAATAGACTTTGACTTTAATGAGAATTGACTTTCTCAGCTTTGACTTCTTGTACTTTGACCTTCAGTCTTCTTGATCTTGTATCCAACATATTTATGCTCTAACAATCTCCCCCTTTGGATTCAAGATCACTGTTGAAAGATCTAGCAATTCAGTCTTCACTTTTAAGCTCTGTCAGTACAATCTCCCCTTTTTCTTTAACGACATTCTTTCCAAAACTGTCTTCAAACTATTAACAATCTCCCCAAAACTTTCACAAAACACTTTCAGACTTTGGAAAGAAATTATCTTCAGAATCAGCTCGAATTGCTTTTAGCAAATAATCTTCAAAGAAAATTTCCTCAAATCTTCAGAAATTCTTTGATCTTCTTCAAATCTTTACTTTGAACTTTTCTGACTTGGACAATTCTGAAAATCATCTCTCAAAACTATATCATTTCTTGATACCATCTCCCCCTTTTTGATGATTTGAGCATCTATATCATCAAAACTTTTCTCCCAAGAAATGTCATTGACCAATCTGATCTGTCAAACTGAGCCTCTGATTCTGTGATCCATAACCAAGTATTCATATAGATCTTTGCAAATCCAGACAAAATAAGAACATGTAACTCCTGAATCAACAAATGAATCAGTTAAAATGTCTGTCAGTAACACGAAGTCACTGTGTGTAACAAATACACAATATAAAGGAGCTTTTTGATGTTCACTCCCCCAGGGCTTCCATCCAATCATCGAAACACCACAAAAGCAATTTCTATGAACGTTATGACAAAGAAACGAATTCTTTGTGTGTTCGTGCATGTGTAGAAAGAATTAAGCACGAATAATTGCTTTTAAGACTCAACTTAGTGTAAACCACTGAGACAACAGTAGATAAACACAAACTCTAAGTGCATGATTGAAGTGCGAAGATGGGGCAGACTTCCTTCTTTTTCAATATCCAGATTTTCCAAATGAAAACCAGATAGCATATGTGCTGCGTCCCCTTGAAAATGTGAAACATTTTCTTTTTGAGAAGAAAATGAGTAGCTGGTGGGGTTTAGTCAAAAGTTGGCATGGGCTAGTTTCCTGTTTCAATAACGTTCACCAAAGAGTTGTGAAACGCTAGTAATGTGGCTGCCCGACTCAGAAAGTAGTTGGTGCATAGTTTAATATTCTTTTACTCTGTTCTCACACCCTCTTTCTTTTGATCATTAAGCTCACTACTAACCAAACTCTCTTTTCCATTTTACCTCATCACTCCCACACTCATTTCTTTTAGACTCCTCACACTCAATCTCTATGGATTAACTTCTTGGGTAGAAATCACTGGTTAACGTGATTTCATAGAAGTTCAGTTAATTCCTAGCACAAAGAACCCATGTAGTCCTAAAAATCATGTGTTGCTCAGATGATTTAGCTTTATCAGTTAAAGCTCATATACAAATGTCAGATGAATGTAAGCTCATAAAATATAATCATGAATATTTGAGCATTTGAAACACTGAAGTATTTTCAAACAAGTATATTGAATGAATGAATATGAATGCAAGAAACTTGTTTGAAAATCTGACATTGTATGAAAATGATCAAAAATGAATGATATAACAATCAAAGCTTAAGGTCAAGAATAATGGATATTGTCTATACGAAACAAAAATATAGACATTCTTGAAATGACGTTTCGCAATGAAATATCGCTCAAAATTCTTTAAAGTACAAGCGGGGTGTCTTACCATCGAAAAATTGTTTCAATTTAGAGACATGGTAAGAACAATTTGATCAAAAATTAAACCGATGTGTGTGAATACTTGAAAGTATGTAGAAAAGACAATACGCAAGTATTTATCTTTGGAAACACACGGTTTGTTTATCAATTAAGCACAAAAAATAAAACGAAAACATTTAAAATCACACTTCCAAATTATAAAATATGTGTTAAGAATCGGGAAGTGGTTTGAACATTTCAGAACATGTTTTCTATATCTGAAAGTTGTCCTTCTTTCAGATATATTTGAGATTAAGATAAGAAATTTACCTTTTCGCGCAATCTTAAATCTCATGAAGTCAGTCATCTGAAGTCATTAAGATATGATCGTGTCATCCTCTCTCATCCTGCATAAGTCTCAAAGTCTAGTCAAAGCAACTTTATTCACAAATTTTATTCAAATGTAAAAGACATAAAACAGTAAAACAATTAAAGTTCGAGTTCTGATTTGAAATAATCAGAAATCATAGTCTTACTCCTTTTGGTATGATATATAAGCTCCCCCTAAAATCATGCATTACAAAAATTTTGTTATTTAATTAAAATGCAGAAATTAGTTATGCTCCCCCTCAAAATAATGTAGATCATCTAAAATCTTCTCT
Source organism: Arctium minus (assembly GCA_954870635.1). Lineage (NCBI taxonomy): Eukaryota > Viridiplantae > Streptophyta > Magnoliopsida > Asterales > Asteraceae > Arctium > Arctium minus. Next base: position 57,068,978 of record OX941090.1, on the reverse strand, counting down.
TACTCTCCCTGAGATCATGAGCAAACAATTAAAGTGCAGATATCCTTCAGACATAAAGATAAAGAAAATGATGAAAAATAACAATTCGTAACTTTAGTAGGTAACAACCGATTACGTCTTAAGATTTAACATACCAAGCTTAGAGACAAGAAAATTAAATCTCTTTTCATCTAAGGGTTTGGTAAATAAATCTGCAAGTTGATAATCTGTTTTTACAAAATAAAGTTCAATTGTTTCTTTTTCTACATTATACTTAATAAAATGATACCTGACATCAATGTGTTTGGTTTTCGTATGCTGGACAGGATTAGCAGATATCGCGATTGCACTCTTCGAGTCACAATATATTGGAATTTTGTCAAACTTGAATCCATAGTCTCGTAGCTGTGTTCGCATCCACAGGACTTGAGAGCAGCAACTAGCAGCAGCTACGTACTCTGCTTCAGCAGTCGATATGGAAACACATAATTGTGTCTTTGATGCCCAGCTAACGAGCTTGTCTCCAAGAAATTGAACATGACCTGAAGTACTCTTTCTGTCCAACATGCAACCTACATGATCTGCATCTGAATAGGCAGTCAGTTGAAAACCAATATCCTTAGGATACCACAGACCAAGATCTGCAGTCCCCTTAAGATACCTAAAAATCCTTTTGACAGCAGCCAAATGGGATTCTTTAGGAGCAGCCTGATATCTAGAACATAAGCATGTTGAAAACATAATATCTGGCCTACTTGATGTAAGATACATTAACGATCCTATCATACCTCTATAAGTTCTAACATCAACACTTTTACCTGAAGGATCAGTGCTAATTTTAGTACCTGGTGCCATCGGGGTTCCAATTGGTTTACAATTTTCCATTTTGTACTTCCGAAGAATATCCAAAATGTACTTAGATTGGTTAATGAAAATCCCCGTTGAAAACTGTTTAACTTGTATTCCGAGAAAGAAATTCATTTCTCCCATCATACTCACTTGAAAACGTGACACCATGAGGTTAGAAAAGTTTTTGCAAAATTTAGGATTTGTAGAACCAAATATTATATCATCAACATATATTTGAATACGGATGATATCGGCTTTTTCCTTTTTGATGAACAAAGTGGTATCAACCTTACCTTTGGAAAAACCGGACTTGACCAAGAACTTAGATAAAACATCATACCATGCTCGAGGGGCTTGTTTTAAACCATACATGGCTTTGTCTAAGATGTAGATATGATCTGGCTTATCTGGATTGACGAATCCTTCTGGTTGAGACACGTATACTTCCTCCTTAAGAATGCCATTCAGAAAGGCTGTTTTCACATCCATCTGATAGACTGTGAAATTCTTATGAGCTGCGTAAGCTAGAAACATGCAGATTGCCTCTATACGCGCTACTGGAGCATACGTCTCATCGTAGTCTATGCCTTCCTCTTGCCGGTAACCTTTGGCAACAAGTATATCTTTGTTTCTTATGACGATACCATCTTCATCCTTTTTGTTTTTGAATACCCATTTAGTGCCAATTATGGATTTTCCTTCAGGTTTTGGAACTAATCTCCAAACCTTTAGGGCTTCAAACTGATTTAACTCAGCTTGCATGATAGATACCCAATCCGAATCATCAAGAGCCTCTGATACTCGCGTGGGCTCTATCTTACTGAGGAATGAGTCGTGCATACATTGATTAAGAGTCGCTGACCTAGTTTGTACAGGCTTGTTGAGGTCTCCAATTACTTGATGTAATGGATGCTCTTTGGTCCAGCGATGCTCATGAGGTAGTGGAGTAGATGAAGTTTGAACATGATCATCATCTATAAATCCACTATCAGGCTCTTCAGTTTGAATAATATGAGGGGGTTTGCAGTTGAAGTTTCAGGTGCAGAAGCATCAGTTGGAACAACAGACTCTGGCTGTTGAGTAGACATGATATCACAACCAACTGAAACAGTTACTTCTGGCTTATCAGTTACCTGTGTATCTTCAATTATAGGAGTAGTTGATGGAATGTGAGTTTCTGACTGAACGGGGGATACAAGTTCAGTTATAACTTCTGAAGTGACTGGATGATTGCAACTTGTGTCTTCAGACCTGTCAGTCACAACAGATTTAGATACATTAGATCCTAGAAACTCATCATAAAAGAATTCAAATAACAAATCTAAATCAGATAAATGTGAAATAGAAGTAGAAGCTTTATTCAAATTATTGGCTGTAGAAACAGGTTCTGGACTGATCTGCCCAGAAGCTAATACCCCAGTTATCACGGGTTCTGAACTGAGTTGTTCAGAAGCCATTTCTTCATCAAATGTAACATTTACGCTCTCAATGACTGTCTTCGACTTCTTCTGATAAACACGATATGCTGCCTATGTTGAAGAATAACCAATGAAGATACCCTCGTCTGCCTTAGCACTGAATTTATTCATACTCTCCCTGTCATTAAACACGAAACACTTACACCCAAATACGTGAAAATACTTGATTGTCGGTGTTCTGTTGTTGATCAACTCATATGGAGTCTTTTGAAAACGACGGTGTATCATGGACCGATTTTGAGTATGACATGCAGTCGACACAGCTTCTGCCCACAAAAAAAGAGGTAGATCGGATTGGCTGAGCATAGTACGAGTGGCCTCGACTAGCGTTCGATTTCGCCTTTCAACTACTCCATTTTGTTCAGGCGTACGAGCAGCAGAGTACTGATGTGATATCCCGACCGGTTCGAGATATTCTTCAACAATCTTGTTTTTGAACTCTGTGCCATTGTCAGTTCGAAGAAACTTTACTTGTCGCTGCATTTTCACCTGGGTCGTCTTTAAGAAATTAATGAGAACTTCCGGCGTCTCATCTTTTGATCGAAGAAATTTGACCCACGTGTATCTTGAATAATAGTCCACAATAACCAACATGTATTTCTTTCCTCCTAAGCTTTGTGTTCTCATTGGACCGCACAAATCCATATGTAACAATTCTAACGGAGAACTAGTGCTTGGTTCAGGCTTCGGTTTATGTAGAGCTCTCTTCATCTTACCCTTCTCACATGCAGCACATAAGTGTTCTTTCTCGTATTTCAGCTCAGGAAGTCCTTTTACCAATTTCCCACTAACCAGCTTGTTGATATAACGAAAATTCAGATGTGATAGTCTTCGGTGCCAGAGCCAACTTTGCTGCATCGAAGCTTTTGACAATAAGCAAACATGACTGTCATTCTGTACCTTTGAAAGATTGATGGTATAGAGGTTTGTCTTTCGATTTCCGACTAAGAGTTCATTGCCGTCTTCAGTACGAACCGAACATCTCTTAACTTTGAAATTGACCTCTAACCCTTTATCACAGAATTGACCGATGCTAAACAAGTTGTGCCCTAAACCTTCGACATAACTCACCTTTCTAATCGTTATGTTGTCTTGAATGATGTCACCATATCCTAAGATTGGTGAAACTTGGTCGTTTCCAAATCTGACATTTCCACTGAATTTCTCTGTATAATTAGACAATAAAGCTTTTTGCCCAGTCATATGCTTGGAACATCCACTGTCCAAGTACCACATATGCCGGGTCTGCAAGAGAAATCAGGAAACAACAATTTTAGGTACCCATTTAAAAACGGGTCCTAACAGATTAGCACAAGATTTTGGTATCCATTTGAAAATGGACCCTCTGTCCTTTTGAAAACCTTTAAAAATATTTGATCTCGAAGAATAAACATGATAAGATCCATACCAATCAGAAGAATTATGAGGATAAGCAAAATCATTTCTTCGATAATGATAAGATTTAGTAGTAATAGGAGATAATTGAATCAAATGCTTTATTGAATAACGCTTGTAAGAAGTTACAAGGTTTTGTTTATGAGAAGCATATTGACCAACTACATCAGAATCACTACTATCAGATATAGTACAAGAATTATCAGAAACTGATTCAGTTATCTAATCATCCTTCCTTTTTGGTCGCCATTCGGTTTTCGCTTTCGACCTTTTCTTCCTTATATCTGAAACAAAAGATTTAGATTTATTAGGAAAATCAGATTTCTGAGAATGATTTTTCTTGCGTTTACCAGTGTTATTCTTGTTCTGTGAATGTTATTTCTTATGTTTCTTACCATTAGCATAGTAATCAGCATTCCCATAAATTGATTCACCAACCTTAGTTGATGATTCACCTTTCTCATGTACACTTGGTAAAACTTTTCCATTTATGATAAAAGTAGAATGATTTGAAAGTTGAGCAGTAAAGTCAAACACATCAATTTCCTCGATACACCCTTCATCAGAATTTAGAAAATCATTTGCAGACTCAAATAGATCATCAAAATCAGTCTTAGAAGTTTAAGGTACTTTTGAAGATGTAGAACACACTTTAGATTTGCACATAAAACCTGTATTCTTTAATACTGTTGAAAATACGTTTTGTGTTAGATAAATTATTTTGCTCTCTAAGACAAGTGGAGGTACATAAATTTTGGCTTGAACAGGTTTTGCCTCCATCTCAGTTGAAGAATAACTAGCAAAATAATCAGTTGAAAGAAATTTTGGTGTTTTAGAAAGATAACTATCATTCAGTCTTTCATAACAGAATGGTAGTTGCATTTTCTTCAAATTCATTCTTTTCTGATCTTCTTTTTCCTCAACTTCTTTTGATGCTTTGGTGATAAATTTGGGTTTCAAATGAGGATATTCATCAGCCGCATACATATAATTTGCATTATATAGACCTGGTTGTTTTCTGATAGCTTTTTCTAAGTAATGAGGATTATCAAACCCTAATCCCCATTTTTCTTTAAAATCAGCATCTTCATCAGGTGTATTCAAAAAAATAGTTTGATCTGTTTGGCCTCTAAGATACAATTTTGCTTCCAAACCATTTACCTTTTTTTCTAGAGTCTTGTTCTCAACCTGCAGTTTAAACGATTTTAGAACACATTCTTGTTTTTCAGAATCAGATTTAAACAATTGTTTTTGCAATTCAGAAATCTTACTTTCAAAACAATCTTTTTCATTTTGAAAAACAGAAGCAGATTTGCGTAAAGAATCAATTAAATCTTTGTTCTCAATAACTGACGTGTTGAGCTCAAAGACCTTTTCATTTCTCCTAGCAACTCTGTCTTTTTCCTTTTTCAATTTATTTTGAAGATCTTGAAGTTCGACCCTCATGGCTTCCATTTTGGTCATGAAATCATTTTCAGTTAAGTTCATTACCTCATCAGCAGTCTCATCATCTGAATCATTATCTTTCACTTCTTTTCCTATCAAGCATAGATGAGCAGTCTCTTCTTGTTCTTCCTCATCAGAATGATCCAACCAGTATTCATCTTCAGTCATTAATGCCTTGCTAGCTTCTTGTTGTTTGGCCAAGAGCAATTTGTTTTGATAATATTCTGAGTTGCGAACCTTTGGCTTCCGACATTCTTTTGCATAATGTCCGAACTTGCCACAGTTGTAGCATTTGATCAGATCATTAGCCGTCTTCTTTTCAGTACTTGTGTAATCATTTACATACTTCTTCTTTTCTTCTGGATTTTTCTCAATCATTCTATTTCCTTCCACTCTTTCTCTATGCTCGTGGTTCTTTGAGCTTGAAGAAGAATATCTCTGAGAATTGGATCCCGGCTTCTTGTAGAACTTCTTTTGGAAAACACGGGTTAACAGTAGCATAGGCTGCTTGAGACTTTCCCCATCATCTCCATCAGATTCAAACTCAGATTCAGAACTAAATACCACTGTCTTCTTCTTATTCTTCTTCTCTTTCTTTTCTTTCTCTTTCTCTCCAGCCACTAATGCTATAGGATCAACAGCTTTCTCAACTTTCTTTTTCTCAGCTCTTTTCTCTTCTACCTCTTCTTCATTCTGTCGCAGAGTCTGGTAGACTTCATGTAGAGGTATTTTGCTCAAATCCTTCATTTGTTTCATCCTTCGCGTGTGCTCTTTCCATTCAGGTTGCAATATGCTGAGAAACTTTATATTGTCCTCAATCTGTTGCTTGTTGACCTTGTTCTTGGAAAGCTCATTCAGAAGCAGCACAAACCTATCATAGGTTTCCTCCAAGCTTTCATTTTCTTTTGCTCTAAATTCTTCGTAGATGTTTATGCAGTTAACTACCTTCATTTGGTTTCCAACTCTAGAACCCAACATCATTTTTCTTAATTGATCCCACATTGATTTGGCAGTTTCATTGTAGCTATCCATTTTCACATATATCTCATTTTTCATGCTTTGTAAAAGCAAAGATCTGGCTTGTTTATCAGCATCAAACCTTTTCTTCTGTTCATCAGAAAAACTAGCATACTTTTTATCCACTCTCCTTGTTCTCGGAGCTCCATCTGAATCATTACTACCAGCAGGAATCTCCTCAGTAGGTTTCTTCATTGGACCTTCTGTGATAGATTTCAGAATGTTCTCTCCATTTGATTGTCTATCAACAAAGTCCAAAAATCTATCTCTCCATTGTTCATATTCTCCTTTGAACAACACCGGAGGCTTGACATCAGTTCCAATTGAGAGAGCGTCTCTGGAAGTCTTCCTGTATGTACCTGTTTGAAAAATATGCAATAAGAAACTAGAACTGATCGTTAGTCCAAAATATGAAATCACAAAAATACAAGAAATCTTGAAATAGAAATTCAGGAATTTTGATCACAATCAGAATTATGTTCCCCTTGCGGGGTCGAGGGGGCAGCGCCCCTAGAGAAAAAATTTTCACTTTTAAAAAACATATTACAGTTTTGAAAAATTTGACTAAGTACAGAAACTGGAAAATCACGGTTAAAGCTTAAAACTCGCAGGCGCTGAAACTCGCAAACCACTATTCAAAGTGAAACTCGCAGATCAAAAGAACTCGCTGAAACTCGCAGATAGTAGCGTGCGCGTTTCCTGATCTCGCAAGTGCCTACTTGCGCGTTTTGAAGAAACTCGCAGATCAAAAGAACTCGCAGATCACTATTCACAATGAAATGCGCTAATTGAGACGTGCGCGTTTCTAAAACACGTTAGTCAATACTTGCACGTTTGAACAAACTCGCTAATCAAGCTTGCGCGTTCCACCACTTAGAAACTTTTCTTGAAATTCCAAACTCGCACGATGAAAGAACTCGCAAACCACTGTTTCAACTCAAACTCGCACCCTTTGATTAGCGCGTTTGAAGAACTCGCTAACCACTACGTGCGCGTTCTGATCCTTAGAAAATTTTCCAATTTTTCCAAACTCCCAGACTTCGATAAGCGAGTTTCTAGAACTCGCTAACAATGCCTTGCGCGTTTTGACCAATACTGATGTTCTTCAGCTAGCGCGTTCTAACGAAGAACTTGCGCGTTTTGCAGATCTAGCGCCTTCTTTAGAAATCCGTGCGTGTTTTCATTTTTTCACCGAAAATCGATCTAAACTTTGAATTTTCGCACCAAACTTTGAGAATTTACTCACATATTCATCAAGAACACAATACAATCAACTAATTTCGATCTAAAACACAAATCTATACAAATCGACTCGATTACAGTGTTTAGAACTCGTGAACAAAAACTTCAACAAAAACCAAAATTACAAGAAAATTACGTTGCAATTGACAAATCAAATCATACAAACATGATCGATTATACTATATGAACAAACTCTTATCGATTTCAACACCTAATTTGCACTAAAACTCGAAATTCGATTTGAACTTCGATGAACAGTGACGATGAACAGTAACAACGAACTTTTCTTGATTTCTTGATTTGATTTCGATTTGGATCTGCTCTGATACCAATTGTTATTCCCTAGATTCTAGTTTCCAATCACAAACAATTAATCAAAATAAACAATTCAATTCAATTACCTGTTTTGAATTCAATTCTCAATTCAAATACAACTTTCTCTCTCTAGAACTCTCTCTTTCTCTCTCTACAGATTTTCTATCAATCGTATTTCTCAAAATAAGCTTCCTTACTTTGAAAATAGAAAATACAAGGTATTTATACCTACATCTAAAATACAAAGAAACAAAACTAATACAAGTACAATACTTTGACTTTTTATTACAAATAGACTTTGACTTTAATGAGAATTGACTTTCTCAGCTTTGACTTCTTGTACTATGACCTTCAGTCTTCTTGATCTTGTATCCAACATATTTATGCTCTAACACTTACTCTAGCAGTTCTAGTATATTGCTGAGAAGATTGAGAAGACTACTCGGTCGGGGAAGAACCTCAGTGTTATTTACTTCCAGACTCAACATGGGGCAGGGAGTATCACTCCCACCGGAATTCGAAAAAGCCTGCATCTTCCTGTTGAAGGCCAACAAGGCTTAGAAGCTGTACCGACCGATGAAGAGTTGATTCAATTCCTTGACCTCATGGAATATGAGTGGGACACCAATCCCATGTCCAAGACGGTGGACAAAAGACTGACCAAGATCTTGAAGGGACAAAATGCCTTCAGAGATGAACTACGTATTCTCGCATATAACTTAGTGCATGAGCGAGAACACAGGATCGCTGGATCAGGCCAGCAAAACGCAACTGCAGATGGCGTACAACATCATCGCTGGACGAAACATAGATTTCGCAGCGATGATCTTCGATGACCTGATGATGAAGGTCGAGAAGCCAAACAAGGAATTCAAATTTCCCTACCCCCTTTAATCTCAGCTCTCCTGAAGTTCTTTATGAACAAGCGCTACCCGATCGAGGGTGGTTATCAGCTCCAAAGCTCAGGGTCTGTATCCTTGATGTGGAATGGGCTGATAACGAGGTTAGTTTATCTAAACTCCGTCGCCGCCTCTCCTCTACAATTTCTTCGTCTTCAGCGGCTATGCCTTGGGCTATTCCCACCGAGGCTACCCGTGCCGCTACCACCCCCTCAAAACGTAAATCTACAACGCTTCTTGGCATGCCTAAAAAGGCCAAGAAATCTAAGGAGTCAACCCCCAACAAACAACGCAAACATCAGGGACCGTATCTCTACAGACGACCCTGGATACTTTCGTGGAAAGCTCCTCCACAGCTGCTGCCACAACCGCTTCAGTTCCTGTATTCACTGAATCAATGCTGCTACATACCCAGCTACTCTCAATGCCTCAAAGCACTGCTTAGGTAATTAAGGGCAATGAAGTGCCTATCCTTCATTTTTATTATCCCTTCAATCTTCTTCTTTGGCCTCTTACCATGTTAATTTTCAGCTGCCAGAAATGTCACGTACCTCCGTAGGACCTGATGGCCTGCCTCTCGGAGTGTATCCGCAGATGAACGTGTCCCAAACTCTTCTTGAGCGGGACATGGATTTTTTCAATCTCTTCTCTGCTCCGTCAGGTATAACCCCCATCCCATACACATCTACCCTACTAAATCAGCCTGAGCATCCTTTTGCTCAAAATATTCATTTTCTTACAGGTCCTACATTGACCACTGTCAACGCCTCACTCAGTTAGGTTCATGACAAGGTGGACTCTCTCTCCACCACCATCAACAACAACACTGCAGTGGTCAACACAACGGGTGAAGCTCCGAAGGACCTCACCTTCTCACTCTAAAAGTTGAGAACTCTCAACTATCAGCTCTTAAGGAGGAGGTCTCAATGATGAAGGAAAACGTGGCTACCAACACTACAACTTTCTAATTTCTCAACGACCACATCGACTATCTCACTACTGAAGTCAAAACCCTTAGTAACAAATCTGACACCACCAATCAGCTCCTGGCTGATATACTCTGAATGCTGAAGGAACTAGTTCCAGCCCGGGCTCCCTCCTTTACTGAGGATTATCGCATATCCCTCAAACTCGTTGTTGACTTCATGTATGAGGCGACCTCGTCCATTCCTAGCCTTGGAGATCGGGTCAAGGCATTGGAAGCTGACACCTTTTCAGCCTCTGTTGTTGCTGCTGAAGCTGCTCTCTCCCTCCCCCATGATGATGACATAGAGGGGGAGAAGACCACATAGGATGTTGTGGAAGACCTACTCTAGTTAAGGGGGAGAAAAATGCTGAACACACCAGCACCCAAGCCTAGGCCCCTCCTTCCTCTTCAAATATGATCACTGAATAAGATGATGAAGAAGAAGAAGAAGAAGAGGAGGAGGAAGAAGAAAAGTTGGATCTTGAAGATCAAGGCTCCAAGGGTGCTGCTGATGGAGACGATGATGATGATGATAAAGAAGCTTTATGGTTCACTCCCGCTCCCATCAGCATCCCGCCGCTCAAAGGTGTGGTGATCAACGTAGAAGGGGCGAGAACTGAGAAGACTTCAAGGCTATCATCCCAAGGCAAGAAAAAGGGGATTGCTGCCAATGGTAACTTGAAGATCGTATCTACATATGAGGGGGAGCAACGTTCTGAGGTATGCCTCTCCATAGTCTCTTTATAGTCCCTTTCTCAAATCTCTTTTCTCACCTTATACCCCTACTTCGATTCTAAGCCTCTATCTTTCTCCTTCCAATAAAAATAACTCTCCTTTTCTTTTTTGGTCAGCTAGTTCTCTCCCCTGCTTGAGAGACAAGTTTGTCAACATATAATCCCAGTGACCCCAGCTGAAGATCATCAAATAATCCCAGTTTTTGTTCGAGAAACTGATGAACAAGAAAAGTAAGAAGAAGAAGAGTCGCCGAGTCACCCTAACAGACCCTCAAGACTTATCAAAAGGTCTGAGGATGAAACTCAGATAAGATCAGTGATGATTCTACAGTTAGAGAATCAACGGCTGGAGATCACTTCTCAAAACACCACTGAAGAGCTCGACTTCTTGACTCCAAAAGAAAGAGAATAATCTATCAAGGCCAAGAAGCTGTTTGCTGAATGTCAAAAGGATGCCAATCTGTCCCTTAAGGTATCATGCCACTTGTTCACTGACAAGAAGCTGAAAAAGAATCCGATCAGAGTCCAAGAATCCCTGCTGAAAGAAATTGAGGAGGAGGTACAAAGAGCTAAAGAGGTCAGCGACTGTGAACTTGTTTGGTGCAAAAAGTAGTTTGATCACAGATTTGACCCATACAAGATTTCAACCGTGACCATATCAGGGAAGAGCAAGAAGAATTCACTGACAGTGACGATGGAGATCTTCAGAATAGATGGCAGTGTGAAGACAATGTACTTGTCAAAGCAGGAAAACTTCAGAGTCTATGAGTGGTTGGAGTTTAGGGAAGCGCTGAAGAAGTAAAAGTCTAAATACACGGGACATGTTGATTCTCTGGTCGAACTACTTATCAACAAGGTCATTGCAAATATTGACGTCCCCTCCTCTCTACCGCAGAAGCTAAGAACAACTAGACAAAAGAAACATACCTCTACCTCTTACAACGATGCAGTGATCAGAAATGAATCAAATATGAAATTCTCCAGAGATGCAGTCGTTGGACCTCTACCAAATCTATCTGATCTAGACCTATCACTGCCCCCTGGTGGACCTTTTGAATCCCGGCAGGTGATAAGTCATCCCTATGGAATAACCTTTCTGTACGATGGTGACTTCATCAGATTGCAACGAGTCTCAGAGATTCCTCTCTGCCCTCTTGCATATCTGAAAGACATTCTTTATCTATGGTGTGACAATTCAACATCAGGGACTCTCATCAAATCTCTCCTTCGAAAGGAGGCAGCCAATCGAAGACAAAGAGGAGAAGAGATACCTGATCATATTATCGATAAAGAAGAATTCCAAGTCACGGAAGAACCAACTTAGCTGATAGATTATCTTTTCTTCTTGTAATCTATTAGTTATACTTATAGTATTCGTATAGGACTTCAGTTGTACTTTAAAATTTTCATATATCCTGTGTAATCTCTTATTACGAATTAATGGAAATTTTCAGTGAAGTACTTTAATCCATCAGTATTGTAAAAGATCCCTCAAAATAGTAATTGGAACATGTATGTTATGATTCCTGATTATCCTTATATTTTGAACTTAAAGTAATTTCCTCATATTGATTTGTCATCATCAAATAGGGGGAGATTGTTGATCCAAACTCTCTCAGTGATTTGATGATGACCCTTTGAAATACGTAGTAAAAAATATATTTAACATATGTATGTATTAGTGTTTCACCATCAGCGATTATATACTTAGTCTGTTCAGTATCGTTGATGATCTCTGATGTATTATGTTAAATGTAATCGCTGAAGACAAGTTTCGCAACAAAGACGTTCATCGCTGACATCGAAGACAAAGCTGATGAACAAGTGACGAGTCTACTTATGATTTGATGCGGATATCAGTGAAAGCAAGACAACTCCACTCACGCGACGAATCAAGAAAAGAAGCTTCAGTGATAGCTGACTATTATTCAGGCTCTCTGAATAAAAGACCTCATCAGCGATAACTGATCATGAAGCTTACACTCCAAGGTTCGTTTGTCTCATCCTTGCACAAATAGTACGATTTTTCAGAATATACATGCTTTTGTCCAAGATCGTACAACAACTCTGAAGATTGTACTGTTCACCATATGGCTAGGAACATGTCGCTAAATGTCAGAAGCATGCACCCAACCAAATGATGACACGAGTAAAGTACCCCTGCCATGCATTAAATGCATAGGGTATAAATAGAAAGGTTGTGCTTCACTTTGAAGTGTTGCATTCTATCCTCTTATCTCCCTGTGAATCCTATAGAAACCCTTGCTTTCTATAAGTTCCTCAACCTTTTTCTCTTGTTCTAGTGCAACCCTTTTAGTTTTTCTCAAGTTTGTTTAGATTAGGTTTACTTAATCTTATTCCGTAACAAACTGTAAATTCTAATTTGATTTATCAATAAACAATTTATTAAACCTTAAAATTTGTGTTTGTATTCAACCCCCCTTCTACAAACTTGTTTATCACCTTCGGGACCAACAGTTCTAAACTCGCTGATAAAGGGAAATCTGTCTCCTATCATCCTCATAATACTACTAAAGTAGCAAAACTGAAGAAGGTCCCTTCCAAACCTTCAGCTAGTCAACTCTCTAGCTTTGGATCTAAGATCACTGGTAATTCTCAGAGATTTACTCCAAAGTTGAAGATTGATATTTTGCCTAAGAAATCTGAAGAACTAATATTTCCTCCGAGATACAATGCAAAGGGCATTCTTGGAGCTGGCCCAACTCATCTAAAGTTTTCTAATGCAAATGCTCATGTTCTTAAGACTACCTTCATCTATAAAAAATGCTACCACTGTGTGTTAGAGCAGAAATATGTTGGATACAAGATCATGAAGACTGGAAGTCAAAGTACAAGAAGTCAAAGCTGGAAAGTCAACTCTCATGGAAAGTCAAAGTCTTGTATTAATAAAGTCAAAGTCAATTGTATTTGTTTTGTTTTCCTTGTTTTAGTTGCTAGGTATAAATAGTCTTTGTTTTTGTTAAGACATAGATGACTAGAAATTGAGTTTGAATTCAGAGAGAATTGTATAGAGAGAAAGAGTCGTCTAGAGAGAGAAAGAGAGAAACACATTTGTAAACATTTTGATTTGTGAAATTGAATCAAACAGGTAGTTGTGATAATCTTGTTTGTTTGATTTGTTTGTAATTAGAAACTTGATTTCATGGACACACAATTGGTATCAGAGCAGATTCAAGTGAAATCAAATTTTCAAGAAAATATGTTCGACACTGTTACATCGACTTCCATATTTGATTTTGAGTGTTTGTGTATTTTTCGAGTTGGAATCATTTGATTAGTGATCGATTAGAGTATTAGATTGAATTTGTATATGTTTTGTATCAAAATGCACTGTAATCAATTGTCAATTTTTGAAATTTGTTGTGTTTGAGTTACACGAGTTCTCAAGCACTGTATTTGGGTCGAATTGTAATTGTTTGAATTGTAAATCGAAATTCATTATTAGAATTAGTTTTTAGATGTTTAGGTGAGTGAATTGTGCATGTTTCAAAATCAGAAATCAAGAATTACTTGATTTCTGATTGATCAAGCCAAGAACGCGCAAAGAAACCCAAGAACACGCAAGATCTACAAAATGCGCAAGATTCATCGAAAGAACACGCAATCTGAAAGATTTTGATTTTCGATGAAAAACGCGAAGTTCTATTTGCGAGTTCTAGAAACGCACAAATTGAAGTTTGCGTGTTTATTCATCGATCTTGTGAGTTTGAAAACTTGAAAAATATTTTGTGTTGAAACACGCAATCCTTGCGAGTTTTTCTTCTGCGAGTTTAGCTTGCGAGATTGATAAAACACGCAAGTAGGCTTCTGCGAATTCTCCAAACGCGCACGCTTTGTTTAGCGAGTTTCTCAATACGCACAAGCAGTTTCATGCGAGTTTTAGTTTCACGCATATGCCTTCTAGCGAGAAGTGTGGTGAACAGTTATCTGCGTGTTTAGTGATCTGCGAGTTTCAAGCATTCTTTAGTGATCTGCGAGTTTCAAGCATTCTTTAGTGATCTGCGAGTTTCAAGCATTCTTTAGTTATATGCGAGTTTCAAGCATTGTTTAGTGATCTGCGAGTTTCAAGCATTCTTTAGTTATCTGCGAGTTTCAGTACTTAGTCAGTTTTTTTTGCCAGCTATTTCAAATTTGATCAGTTTTAGATTTTACACAACGGGTGTAATCTGAACTTCTTGAACGATCAGTTCAAATCACATAGTTCTGATTGTGATCAAAATTCCTGAATTCCTATTTCAAGAGTTTTGTGTCTTTGTGATTTCATTTGGACTTACGATCATATTCAAGTTCTTGTTGGAACAGATATTCAAGATGGGATATTTTACTGATGATGTTGAAAGACATATTGCCAAACTCGAATTAGAGAATAGAGATTTTGTTTCTTCAGTTGACTATTATTCAAAGCGAGCAAAGAGATGTTCTGATGACAGGAAGCTATTGAGAGAAGAAGTTAGTTCATTAAAGATTGTAAATGAAGAACTTATGAAACAGACTTCTGAGCTGAATGATGAAAAATTACTGAGTTTAGAAGTTGAAAATACTAAGTTGAAAGGAAAGATCTCAGATTTGGAAGACCAACTTGCCCAAATTCAGATACAAGCAGAGTCAGTCCAGAAGTATGAGAAGAAAGCTAAGGATTTAGAAAGTATGAATGAAGAACTGAATAGAAAGATTTATGTTTTGGAGAAAAAGATGGTTAAAGAAAGATCTGATTTTGAGACTGAAAAGAAAGGGTTTGCAAAGAAATTTTCTGATTTTTCAAGAAAATGTGCTGAAGAGAAGAAAGCAGTTGAGCTAAAATGTATAAAGCTTTCTCAACAAGTAAGTGACTTTGAAAAAGTAATTATCTTGGAAAGAGAAAAGTTTGCCAAGGAAAGTCAAAGTCTTGTATTAATAAAGTCAAAGCCAATTGTATTTGTTTTGTTTTCCTTGTTTTAGTTGCTAGGTATAAATAATCTTTGTTTTTGTTAATAGATAGATGACTAGAAATTGAGTTTGAATTCAGAGAGAATTGTAGAGAGAGAAAGATTCGTCTAGAGAGAGAAAGAGAGAAACACATTTGTAAACATTTTGATTTGTGAAATTGAATCAAACAGGTAGTTGTGATAATCTTTGTTTGTTTGATTTGTTTGTCATTAGAAACTTGATTTCAGGGACAAACACTGTGGACTTACTGACCACATTGTCAGTAAATGTCCTAATGGCAGCAAAGCTGAAAAGTTAGCTAGAGTGAAGATGAATGCCTTCAAGGCAAAAAGGTCACCAAAGCTGAAAAACCTGCCAAGTTGATAAATGCCACTAAGGTTCAGAAATTAACCAAAGTGAAGATTTTCACTGACACTAAATCATCAGAGGCTGTGAAGATTGCTGAACCTTCCATCTCCATTAACTCACCTGGACCCATTGTAAAGTGGGTACCAACAAAAAAATAATATTCCCTTTGCATGCAAGACTCGAAGGGTATCTGGTATCTTGATAGCGGATGCTCTCGACACATGACTGGTCAAAAGAACCTACTCGCTGACTACAAGGAAGAGAAAGGTCCCTCAGTGACCTTTGGTGGAAATGGAAAAGGCTATACTAGAGGGTTTGGTGTACTTAAAAAAGGTACAACTACCTTCCGAAGAGTCGCTTATGTAGAGGGACTGAAGCATAATATCCTAAGCATCAGTTAGCTGTGTGACAAAGACTTTAAAGTATGCTTCACTAAGAAAGCATGTTCTGTTTTGGATAAAGGTGGAAAACTTGCTCTCAACGGTTATCGTTTGGAAAATGTTTATGTCATAAACATGGACTTAACAACCACTAAGAACATCTTATTTCTATCCAAAGCCTCATCAGATGTCAACTGGCTATGGCACAAGAGGCTTTCTTATCTTAACTTCAAGACGCTGAACACTCTATCTTCAAGGGAACTAGTCTCCGGTGTACCTCAACACTCTTATACTAAGGAATCTCTTTTCTCAGCTTGTGAAAAGGGAAAACAGACTAAAGCTGGTTTCAAATCAAAACAACTGTTGTTAGTGTCAAGCCCTCTTCAACTCCTGCATATGGATTTATTTTGTCCTGTCAATATATAATCCATCGTTGGAAAGAAATACACTCTCGTCATAGTAGATGAATACTCTGGCTATACCTGGGTAATGTTTCTCCGTTCCAAGAGTGACACCCCAGATGAACTTATTTCATATGTGTAACACCCTAAAAATAGGGTAAATTTAAAACTAACAAATTCAGCAATACGCCGTCTGAAATATGAAGATTATAAACCCTATAAGTGAATGACTAAAACCCAATAAAGTTGTGGTTGTTGCATCAATAAAGTAGCGGAAGAATGAGACATAATACACAACAACCTATTTAATCTAGAACAATAATTAAGACTAGATTAAGGTGGGTGTCTCTATGTCTCCAGAACTCTCCTCTCACAAGATTCCCAAAATCCCCGTCTTTCAAGATTCCTAGGTACGCGACCGGTGAATCAAGGTTCCCTATGCACACCACTAGTAGGACCTGTGAGCCATTAAACACCAAAACAAGTGTTAGACCAATAGTCTAGTGATATTGTAAAGATTTAACAGTTTATAACTTAGACAAATACAACATAATTAATTGTTACCGATACACCAAAGGGTTGAACCAATTCCAACATTCAACTTGGAAATGATATTCCACACCTGAAGAAAATACACAAGAGACAACTCTTGCAATACGGGGGAGATCCATTTACATCTTGGGTGACGAGAACACGTGAATGGAGTCACCCGTGATATTATTGGATTACACCTCATGTCCTGGTTCTAGTTCCCATGCCATAAAGACATCGCAATCCTCAAACCGTTTATGCTTTTATTGCCTACTCCGTCGAGTTACACCTCAAGGACTTACGGACATTATTGCCTATCAAATCTAGACGAGTTACACCTCAAGGACTATAAAGTCCCCCATTGCCTACTCGCTAGTGACCACACGTGGCCAACAATTGTAACCATGTATATCGTACCATCTAAGTCCTCATGAACAAGGAGATAGATATTAACTTCACATTTAGGTCATGACCAAGTAAAGATAGTATATCTCATGCCTAATGTATTTCTTTCCAAAGCATGATAATGCACATTTAATGCTTATATTTAAACCACACAATTCATTTGTCAACAACAAGGCACCATTAAACTAATGTGACAAGCTTAGTTACAAATATAGTCATTTGTAACCAAAACCCATTTTTGTAAAAGATGATTCTTTGCCAAAATATAGCTCATTTTACAATTTTATATGCACATAGAAACCCTTATGACATTTAATGTCTTCCACAAGAACAAATACCCATATACTAGCAAGATTCACAAAACCCTAATTTTTAGGTTAACTTCAAATTTCCTAAAATCTTCACATAAGCAAATAATAACACATACATAGTATGATAAGGGTTAGGAGACTCACCAAATGGGTTTGTGATGTAAAAACCCTAAAATAACAAAACCCTAGAAGTAGAGGTGATGACTTGAAGTTTTCCCCAAAAGAGCTAGCTACCTCACAAGAACCCTAGAAACCATTAATGATCATAAATGTCAAGAAGATTGTGGTTGGGTATGCATTCAATGAAGGGAGAGGATGGAAAAGGAAGGAGAGCTTACCTAAATCTTGAGAGAAAATTGGACCTTCAAAAGCCTTGGATGATAGCAAATGAGATCCAACAAAATAAAAGCCACATTTATTGCCTCTACTCCCGTTGGCGACTTTGCCAGGCGAAAGTGACATGGGCAAGGTCGCCGGTCACTCTCGCTGGAAATGTACCGAAAGTGAGGGTGAGGGTGCGATAGTGACACGCGAGAGTGCCACTAGCAGTCTCGCCGGGCACTCTCACCTAAGATGTACCGAGATCCATGCATCCCGCGCGAGAATGACACGCGACAGTGCCCAAGGGCATTGTCGCCGCACTCCCCCCTCTCAGTCTCGAAATCCAAAATTCTCTTGAATAACCTGGAACCGTTTTACCAACTAAGTAACTAATCAAAGATTTGAACGTACGATTGTAACACCCTCGAATTTGATAAGAGCAACTAATTAAAATTTCGATATAATATCAAATACAAATAAAAAGTTCATCATACCTAAAATATAAAATTCTACAATTAACCTCAAACAACTGTAAACCCCAACATTTATCAAGGGCTATACTGAAGTCGAGTGTTACTTAGTCCTCAAAGCTAGCTGCTCTTCACAAACCAAAGCGAAAACTTCGCCAATACTAAACACATCACGAGCACACTGCTAACACTCCTCTCTTTATAGTGTTACTAGGACCATTCCCAACCAGAACCTGATACACATGCCGACAAATAAAAAGGTTAGGCTAACGCCTAGTGAGTTCAAGAGTTTTCAACATAAATAAATATTTCATTAGAAGGGAAGAATGTAGTTTAAATCATGATCTTTCAAAATGATTTAGCTTAACTATGAAAATGACTCGTTTTCCAATAACATGCATTTTAAGGACGGATGTCCCAATACAAACATTCTTTATAAAATGATGTCGCCCAAAACTCATTCAAACATGAAAAGAAAATGGACTCTCAATAATAAAAACGCGGGTAAAACCTTATATCCCGAAACACCCAAAACACAGGTGAGGCATAATACTCAACTCGTAAAATAATGGGAATACAACCCATATAATATAATATGCCATAGAAAACATGTAACTAAGATTCAATACTCACACGACCATAAAATGGGATGAAATCCAAATATTAATGCCTGGACAATTAAATATCCAAAATACTGCTGGCCGACGACGGGGGAGACCCGTATCCGTTGAGAGTGGAGGAACACAAAAGTATGCCACTCATACAACGTTAATCGTATGACACTTCACGACACGCAAGCCCAAGTGCCCCTACGAATCCCTTCAAGCTACACCAAAAGAGACAGCTGACCTTAGTGAATATTACCATGAATACCGCCAAAGGCTCGGCACAGTCGGGGTTACAACCATGGCATTGCCCCGACATGGCGGAGGCCCCAAACGCCCATCACTCATGATAGCACAACCGGACTCAGCCCTCCTAGTACACACTTGAAAACTTAAGGTCATAAAAACATGGGCACCAGAGTCAATTCCCGCAACACCTAGTTGACCATCAATTAAAGACTGACTTTCGTGCCTATGGATCCAATGCAACACAGTCTAACATTACATGACTACACATGAATGACCATCGCACTCAAGCATGTGATTATCATAAATATGCAATAAAATGCATTAAGATGTATATTGAACATGGGCTCTACAAAGAGCCATAAAACTGGGACAAATGTCCATGAGACTATTTTAAGTTAAAACCGAGCTAAAATGCTCAAAACCCAATTGACCAACAAATAACGGTTTCCCCAAATAATAAAACGCATATAAATGACTATTATCCAGACACATACTTCAAAGATGTGATTAATCCGAAACTCAACACGGATTGGGACATAACATTTTTCAAATGAGTTTATACCCTTATGTTTTCAAAATGTCTCATAACACAGAGACATGCATTTTCCAAATGGTTTATGAAATCAAATACACCAAAAATGCATATATCATGAATTAGACTTCATTTGTACAAAAATCACCAAAGATGCATAAATCATACTATTACTTGTCAAGATATCCAAATCCCAAATATGGGCATTTTATGAGACTAAAACAACCCAAGTTTATCAAATGTGAAAACTTATCAAAATACCCAACACATTGACAATTACCAAGTAAAAACATATTTTTTACTTTAAAAATACTCATTTTGGCATGTACATAGTTTTCACATAGAAACTTGAACTCACCTTGCTAGGTTAAGTTAAACCTAGGTTCCAAACTCAACCATTTGCCTCCAAAAGTGTAGATTCCACCATTTCCAAGTCATCACCAACAATAAGCTAGGGTTTCCAAGCAACCTATTCCTTCAAGTCTAGAAATGAACCAACATCAAGTAAGACTAGATCTACAAAGATCCTTATACTAAAGCTTAAATTACTCAAGGAAACTTACCACTTTAGATATTGAGACTTTCCAACCAAAGTTATTCAAGGAACCCATCCAACTCTTCAACCCGAGCTTCCGAATACCGAACCTTTATACTTCTTTAGGATGACCCACCATGTATGTTCTACTTCTGAGATAAGAGCTCTCAAAATCGCACCATTAGAGAGGAGAGAAATGGAGATGGAGGCTAATGAGAGAAGACCCTAAAATTTGGGTTTTAAATCTATCAGACCCTTCCCGTGGCCAAGAGTCGCGGGCCAAGACGCGCGTGTCCATCGAATGCAAACCATAGTGACTTACGCGGATTTGGTCATGGCTTGAGGCCACGAGCCAAGCAGCGTGTGTCTCCTATCGTGCTTCCTCATGTCTTATGGGTGTTACAATCCTCCCCGACCGTTTCTCTCGGCCAACCGCTGATCGTTCCTTGACTGATCGTTGACCATTCTTTTGGAAATTACGGGTGTTACAATCCTCCCAACCTTAAAAGAGATTTCGTCCTCGAAATCTGGCACAGACCAAACCCCGTAGGTCATATCTAACGGAATTAATTGGTTCGCCATAATTCGGCTCTTCCTGATAACCAAGCTTCGACTCAAAGGTTCTCCTGATATTGATATGTTACCAGCTTCCCTTTCCAGAGAGCACCGGAATTATGGGAGGCGCACCTGACAGTTCAAAACGTTGCTCAACCCGGAAAAGAAGTCCGACAATTGGATTTTCCTCCACTCACCCAAAAAAGCTTACAATCATGCACTGGGGACCTTAGACGACACAATTTCACAAAACGACTGGTTCCCTATCCAAAAAGGGATGCCTCAACAATACTTTACCTCATATACAAACCCAACTAGATTTCGTTCAAGGCTGCCATCGCGTTCCTCTTAACGAGTCGCCATAAACGAAACCTGCACATTCGATACATCTCACAGATGACAGGACAAACGTCAAATCCTTATTTAAGTCAATTTCCTAGCGTCAATATCTCGGTTGTCTCTCAACCTTAAATTGTCCTTAATCCCTCAAGAGTAACTTACGCCCTTAACCAATAATTTCCACCAAGGCTACCTCAAAGTCGACTTTAACCTTAAATACTTCCATTCGTCCTTCATTGAAATACGTTACACTATTTCCTTGCCTTCTAGAACCCAATAATCCTTGAAGAAATGATCTAACCATAGTTTGAACATATTCTTTTCAATCCCGAGTATCCACAACCAGGTTGAATTTACCCGAGTGATAAGAATCCACATAAAATTGTTTGTTCGGTCACCTACTGCTACGGAAATAATATTTATAAACTCGACAATCAAGGCCTCCTCAACAAATGATTTCTACTTAAGGTTTACCTCGATATTCACCCTAACTGTCTCCAATAATCAATACCCTAAAAAGTTCGTGTTAGATATATATTGTATTCAAGATTAAAATAGAGGTTCTAGTTTGTAAATGTTGAATAATTAAGGGTCTTGAGTTGTAAAGTCAACTATGTTGACTTAGTATAAATATGTTTGTTTTCTTTGTAATCTAGTAGACACGCATATTAGATTAATTCAGAGAAAGTGGTAAGAACTCGCACACACACACAGTGAACTACGTGAAACTTGTGATTATGTGTGAGATCTTTGACTAATTGTAATATCATGATTTGATCAATAATATTGTGTTCTTAATCTGTGTTGTGTGAATCATATGCTAGTATCTGGGTCACAATTGGTATCAGAGCTTGAAATTCATCAATTTGAAATATTTTGAGTTCGTTTTCTGTGTTTGAGTTTCATGAACGAATTTTTGTGCAATTATGAGTTTTTGATAAAATTACTTGTTGATTTGTGGTCGAAAAAGGTAAAAGAACATCTTTCTTGGATTGAATTGCATTTGGAAACTGTTCTTGATCATTAATTTGTTGATTTTAGAAGTTTTGAGTTCGAAAATAGTCGAGTCACTATTTGATCGAAATGGATGTGATAAAATGTAAATTTGATAGTGATATTGCATTGGATTGATCTTTGTACTAACTTGTTTAATTATGTGAAGTTACAACATCAAATTTGAAGTTTTGGATCGATTTCTGGACTGAAATTGAATTTTTTAGACTTAGAACTCAAGAACTCGCAAGATCTACGTATTTCGTATGAAGAACTCGCAGAACTCAGTTTAAGCATAAAGGATTCGTATAATAGTTAATCTGAACTCATTAAGTAGAGAATTTGCATATATGTTATATACGAAAAGTTATAGAATTCACATAGATTGTTTCTTAAAATTTCTAAGTGTTGGAATTCGTACACCTCATTATCCGAAATGCAAGGATTCGCAAAAGTGTGTTTTGCAAAAAGTTAGTTTTTGAATTATCAAGGCAAGAATTCGCAGGGATCTTTATACGAATTGCACAAGATTTGCATACTTGTGTAATGCGAATTGTGTAAATTTCGCAAGATAGAGTGGTGTGAATTGTTGGTTTTCGTACAAGTGTTTATACGAATTCTTATAAGTTTTCTTATAGTGCTTCAAAGAATTTTTCCAAGTAAAGAATTCGTACCTTCTTGTTATACGAATTCTATTTGCAAAAAGCTTGTATGCGAAAAGGTTTTCAAGAAAATGTTTTCAAGGATAAAATTCGCATCATAGAGACATGCGAATTGTAAAGGATTCGCATAAGGCTTTATATGAATTCTAAAGAATTCGCATATAAGTTCATGCGAATTGCTTATTTTTTGTTTCTCTTGTCTGCGAATTCTATACTTTGCGAATTGTGAACCTTGCTTTACGAATTTTAAGTGTTGTGCGAATTCTAATACAAATTTTCATGCGAATTGCTACTTGTTCTTAGTGTATGAGAATTCTAGACTTAAGGTTTTTAGAAATTTCAGTTTCTGAAAATTTTTCAAGTCTTCTGTGTGTCCCTGTGA
Organism: Arctium minus; assembly: GCA_954870635.1. Classification (NCBI taxonomy): domain Eukaryota; kingdom Viridiplantae; phylum Streptophyta; class Magnoliopsida; order Asterales; family Asteraceae; genus Arctium; species Arctium minus. The sequence continues at coordinate 57,045,691 of OX941090.1, read as the reverse complement.
TTATCATCTCAATCAATCAAACATATAATCAACACAATTAAGCAAACCTGGTATTGATTAATCAAACGAATCGAACGATTACAATTGTTCTTGATGATTAAATCGATCTATCTCTACTTCTATCTCTCTCTGTATACGGCGCACACCAAGCAGCTAGCCTCCTAATAATTATTTTCTCAATTAGCTCTCTCTAACCTAATTAACTCTAAACTAATCTAATTTATACTTAGGCCTTATTAGCCTAATGGGATTGGCTAGGCTTGGGCCCAACAACTAAAAACAACTATTAACTACATTAAAAGACAAATAAAGAAAATACGAAAAACATACTTTGACTATTTATTACAAAAGGATCCTAGACTATTTGTAGAGACGACTTTATCAGCTTTGACTTCAGATTTCCATCTTCAGATAATGATGATCTTGAATCCAATAGATATGTGCTTTAACAATCTCCCCCTTTGGATCAAGATCATTCTTTAAGCTCAGAAAAATGCAATCTTCCTCTTTGTAGCAATCTCCCCAATCGATGGGAATATCTCTTGGAAACAAATTATCTCCAGTTTCAGCTCGGAATGCTTTAGCAAATCATCTTCAAAGAAAATTTCTTCAATGCAGCATATCTTCAGAATATCTTCAGAAATTCTTTCAAAAACTTTTGATCTCCGCATTTCTTGGTTGACGCTTCTCCCCCTTTTTGATGAAAAGAGCAAAGAGTCCATCAAAACTTTCTTTCAAGAAATGTCTTCCACCACTGATCTTGCCACCAGAACCACTGATTATCCATCAATTCATAAAGATGTGCATCCAGATCTTTGCAAATCTATACACAATAAAAAATGTAACACCTGAATCAACAAATGAACCAGTTAAAATTGCCTGTCAGTAACACGAAGTCACTGTGTGTAACAAATACACAATATAAAGGAGCTTTTATGATGTTCATTCCCCCAGGGCTTCCATTCAATCATCGAAACACCACAAAGGAAATTTCTATGAACGTTATGACAAAGAAACAAATTCTTTGTGTGTTCGTGCAAGTGATAGAATAAATTAAACATAAGATTGCTTATAAGGCTCAAAATGTGTAAACCACTAAGACAAGTAGTTAAACACAGACTCAATGTGCATTAGTGAAGTGTGAAGGTGGGGCAGACTTCCTTCTTTTCAATATCCAGATTTTCCAAATGAAAATCAGATAGCATATGTGCTGCGTCCCCTTTGAAAATGAAACATTTTCTTGTTGAGAAGAAAATGAGTGGTTGGTGGGGTAAAATCAAGAGTTGGTATGGGCTAGGTGCCTGTTTCAATAATGTTCGCCAAAGAAATGTGAAGCATTAGAAATGTGGTTGCCCGACTCAGAAAGTAGTTGGTGCAGAGTTTGAAAATTCTTTTACTCTGATCTCACACCCTCTTTCTTTTATCATTAAGCTCACAACTAACCAAACTCTCTTTTAACAATTTCTCTCATCACACATCCCACACTCATTTCTTTTGATTCCTCACATTCAATCACTAAAGGATTAACTTCTTGGGTAGGATCACTGGTTAACGTGAATCCATAGAAGTTTCTTTTAAGTCCTAGCATATTGATCCCATGTTTTCCTATGAAGCATAAGATGCTCAGATGATTTAACTTGATCAGTTAAAGTGCATAGATGAAGCAGAAAACATTTAAAATCACACTTCCAATTGAAGAAATCTGTTTGAGAATCGGTAAGTGGTTTGAACATTTAAGAACATGTTTTCTTATGATTGAAAGTTGTACTTCTTTCAACCATAGATGAGATGAAGATAAGGAATTATACCTTTTGAATGCAGTCTTACATCTCACGAAATCAAGCTTAAAGTCACAAAGATATGATCTTTGAAGCATCTCTCAACCTACAAAAGTCTAAAAGTCTAGTCAAAGAAACTTTATTCACTAAAATATAAATGACATAAAGTAGTAAAATAATTAATGTACGAGTTCTGATCAGAAACTATCAGAAGTCATCGCCATACTCTTTACTTGTATGCTCCCCCTAAAATCATGCATCACTAACAATTTATCAGTAAGTACAATGCATTATGCGCCCCCTCAAAATAACAGTGACCATCTATAAGATACTTCTCACACTCCCCCTGAGATCATGAACAAACTACTAAAGAGCAGGTATCATGCGGAAATAATAATAAAGAAATGATAAAGAGACACAATAAGAAACTTTAATAGGTAACCACTGATTAGGTCTTAATATTTAACATACCAAGTCTTGAGACAAGAAAATTAAATCTCTTTTCGTCTAAAGGTTTGGTAACAAATCTGCAAGCTGATAATCGGTTTTTACAAAGTAAAGTTCAATTGTTCCCTTTTCTACATTGTCTTTTATAAAATGATACCTGACATCTATGTGTTTGGTCTTAGTATGCTGAACAGGGTTAGCAGTAATCACAATAGCGCTCTTCGAATCACAATAGATCGGAATTCTATTTAAATGAAACCCATAATCTCGCAGTTGAGTTCTCATCCACAAGACTTGAGAACATCAGCTAGCAGGAGCTACAAATTCTGCTTCAGCCATTGATGTGGAGACACATAATTGCTTCTTCGAAGCCCAACTGACGAGTTTATCTCCGAGGAATTGGATATGACCCGAGGTGCTCTTCCTGTCTAACATGCAACCAACATGATATGCGTCTGAATAAGCTGTTAGTTCAAAGCTTGTATCCTTAGGATACCACAGACCAAGATCTGCAGTCCCCTTTAGATACCTAAAAATCCGCTTAACAGCAGACAAATGGGATTCTTTAGGATTGGCCTGATATCTTGCACATAAGCATGTAGAGAACATTATATCCGGCCAACTAGAAGTAAGATACATTAAAGAACCTATCATCCCCCTATAAGTCCTAACAGCAACAGCCTTTCCCGAAAGATCGGTGCCAATCTTAGTACCAGGTGCCATCGGGGCATCTACATTTTCATCAAAGAAAATGTTAGTAGTACGAATCTGATCAAATGAATTGACTAACCTTATTGAAGTAACAGGTTTCAAATGTGAGCTTGAGGTTGTCTTTTTGAAGTCAGTTGAATTATTTCTAAGTGTGTGGATTTGTGACTCTGGAGCCGTTTTGTCAGTCACCACCACCTTTGAAACAATCTTTTCAAGCTCTTTAATTTTTGAAGAAAAAACTGTCTCTTTCTTTGATGAGCAGGTCAATCTTCTTCTTGAATTCAGACTTCGTTTTCTTCTCTGTAAGCACACTTTCAGATAACTCAGATAGCTTCTCAGTAAGCTTCTTAATCTCTGCTTCAAACATACTTCTTTCTTCTTCAAATCCCTTCTCAACATCATTTCTCTGTCCGGATATTTCTTTAAAGAATCCAACCTTCTTTTGTTTAATGGCCTTCTTGTCCTTGGCAAACTTTTCTCTTTACAGAATAATTACTTTCTCAAACTCAGAAATTTGCTGAGAAAGTTTTGTACACTTCAGCTCAACTGCCTTCTTTTCATCTGCACATTTTCTTGAAAAATCTGAGAATTTCTTTACAAATGCTTTCTTTTCAATCTCAAAATCAGATCTTTCTTTGGCCATCTTTTTCTCCAGATCAGATATTTTCTTTTGAAGCTCAACATTTTCATCCTTCAAATCCTCAAATTTCTTCTCATTGATCTCAACAGAATCTTGTTTCTGAACTTTAGCTTCCAAGGCAGAAATCTTTCCTTTTAGCTCAGAGTTCTCAATTTCCAGAAGCTTTATTCTTGAAGACATCATTTGTCCTGTCATTATCTTCTCAATTTGTTCCCACAACTGTTTTCCTGTGGCCTTTTTACTTTCTAAACTTATAGAGATCTCCTTTGAAATCTTATCTGAAATTCCTTTCAATATAAAAGATTTGGCTAATTTGTCAGCTTGATATCTCATTCTTTGCTCGTCTGAATACTCATCAGGTGATAATGGATACTCTCCTTTTACTCTCTCCATTGATTCCTGTTTAAAATAATCATAAACCTTCGTTGGAGTTTTCATGTTTCCTTCTCTAAGATATATTCTAATATGATCCCCTAATTTATATCTATCAATGAAATCCAGGAACTAATTTTTCCATTGTTCGTACTCTCCTCTGAAAAGTACTGGTGGATTCTCATCTGTACTAATTGAAGGAGTTTTGTTGAAAGTCATTCTGATTTTGAAAATATGGAATAAGAAACTAGAAAGTGATCGTTAGTCCAGATAAAATCAAATGAATACAGATAAATACTGATAATGCGAAATGGAAATAAAAGAAACTGGCTCAAAACACAGAATGCGCTAGGAACAGTAGTGCAAAAGGCAATTTGCACTAAGCAAAGTTGGCGCATAAGACAATTTACGCTATGAGGATCTGGCGCAAAAGGCAATATGCGCTAAGAGAAGTTGGCGCGAAATTCTGAAATTCGCTAAGTTTGGAAGCATCGAAGCTGGCGCAAGTAGGGTTTTGCACGAGGAGAAGGTGGCACAAGGAATGCTTTGCGCGAAGAACAGGTGGCGAAAACCGGTGTCGCGACCGGGGTCTTGAGGCCGACCGGTATGGGAGTGCTGCGACTGGTGTGTTGCACAAGCGGTGTGCTGCGACCTGTGTCTCCCCCGACCGAAGTGGACCGAGGTCTCCCTGACCGGTGTGGACCGGTGTCGATGTTGACCGATGTCCAGGTGTGGCGCAAATTGAAATTCTCGCTAAGGGCAATGACGCAAAATACACTTTGCAATGATCACTTTGAAGCACTTGAATCTGGCGCAAAGATATACGAACTGGCGCAAAATATGTTCTTCACCTTTACTTCGAAAGTCGGCTCTGAATCACCCAAAAACCTATCTAGACATCGATTTGCTACCCCAAACTTTGACACTAAGACCACAAACACATCTAGAACAAATTACAATCAAATAATTTCAAAAACAAACACTCAAAAAAAGATTCGATCAATGAACCAGTGCAGTGAACTCGTGAAAACCAAAAACTCCAAAATCATCAAAAATCCTATTGATTAAACCAATACAAACTCAATCTAAAACACTTATCGATCAATAATCAAACGATTTCAACTCGAAAAACACACAAACACTCAAAAATCAAATATGAATTTCGATGGAACAGTGTTCGGCCAGTGTTCTTTCTGATTTCAATCTGGATATAGCTCTGATACCAATTGTTTGTCCCTGTAAAATCAGTTTCTTATCGCATAAACATATATAATGATAATCCAAGATCACTCTAAATCTTAGAGAGAGAAAGTAGAGAGAGAGAGAAGCGCCAAATGTTAGTGCATAAATATGTTGGATACAAGATTAAGAAGACTGAAGGTCAAAGTACAAGAAGTCAAAGCTGAGAAAGTCAAATCTCATCAAAGTCAAAGTCTTTTGTAATAAAAGTCAATGTATTTTGTATTTGTTTTTCCTTGTATTAGTTGTTGATATAAATAGTCTTGTATTCTTTGTATTTTAAAAGTAAGCAACAAACAGAAGTGATATTCAGTTGTATTTTAGAGAGAGAAATATTAGAGAGAAAGAGAGTTCGTTAGAGAGAGATTGTAGAGAGAGAAAGTGTAATCTTGGAATTGAATTGAAATCAAACAGATAATTTGATTGTTAATCTTGTTTGTTTGATTAATCTTGATTAGAAACTAGAATCTTGATCAATTGGTATCAGAGCATATCCAAATCGAAAATCAAGAAAAACAGAATGTTCGACACTGTGTTCTTCATGTTCAGATCTGTTTTTGAGTATTAGTGTATTTTTCGAGTTGTTTTTGATAAGATTTTGTTAGAATAGTGTAATCGATCGAGTTTGTATAGAAAGTTTTGTCAATTGCACTATAATCGATTCAAATTTTCGAATTTTTGTGGTTTTTCTGTTAACGAGTTCTTGACACTGTATGTGTATCAAATTTGTATCGTTTGCTTATTTGATCGTTTTTTTGTGTCAATTTTGTGTTCGAATTAGTTAGACGAGTGAATTGTCGAAGTATAGTGTTGAATTTCTAGGTCTAAATGAGTTTTTGATGCGATTTTGTTCGATTTTAGAGGTTTGCGGGTCATTCATCAGGTTTGCCGGTCATTCATCAGGTTTGCGTGTGTTCATAAAAGTTTGCGTTTCCTTCATTGAGAGTTGAGAATCGAGAAGTTTAAGTTTGCGTTTCATTTGAGAATCGAGAAGTTCAAGTTTGCATTTCATTTGATAATCGAGAAGTACAGGTTTGCATTTCAATCAAGAATCGAGAAGTAAGAGTTGCGTTTTTAAAAAAACGCAAAGTGAAAAGTGCAAAGTAGAAGTGTTTGGGCTTAGAGACAAAGTGTGGTTTGCGCTTGCAACTAGAGACGCAAAGTTTATCTTGCGTTTGTAACTAGAAACGCAAAGTAGTGGTTTGCGTTTCCCTCTTGAACCGCAAAGTGGTGGTTTGCGTTTCCCTCTTGAACCGCAAAGTGGTGGTTTGCGTTTCCCTCTTGAACCGCAAAGTCGTGGTTTGCGTTTCCCTCTTGAACCGCAAAGTGGTTGTTTGAGTTTCCCTCTTGAACCGCAAAGTAGTGGTTTGCGTTTCCCTCACGAACCGCAAAGTAAGGGTTTGTGTTTCCCACATGAACCGCAAAGTAAGGTTTGCGTTTGTCACTTGAAACGCAAAGTAAAGGTTTGCGTTTGCCTCTTGAAGCGCAAAGTGTGGAGGACTTAGAAATGTTTTTCAAAACTATAATATGCCCTTTAATAGTGAAAATGTTTTCTCTAGGGGCGCTGCCCCTCGACCCCGCAAGGGCGTTTCCCCTTGACCCTACCCGCTAACCGGGTAGCGGGACCCCCATGCTAAGTCTGTGAAAGGGGACATATTTCCGGTTGTGATCAAAATTTCTGATTTTATATTTCAAGTTTTCTGTATTTTCTTGATTGTTTCATTTGGACTAACGATCAGTTTTTAGTTTCTTATTGCATATATTTCTCAAACAGGTTTAAACAAGATGACTTCCAAAGATGCTCTTTCAATTGGCACTGATGTCAAGCCACCTGTACTGTTCAAAGGAGAGTATGAACAATGGAAAGACAGATTCCTTGTTTTTATAGACAGACATGCAAATGGAGAGAATATTATGATGTCAATCACAGAAGGTCCTATGGCACCAATCATGGTTCAAATACCAGATGATGATTCATCTGATAGTGAAGATGGTACTGAGGAAAAAGATCAAAAGATGAAAACAGTGGCAGTGGATATCTCTCAGTATTCTGAAGAACAGAAAAGCCGATACAAAGCAGATAAACAAGCAAGATCTTTACTTCTTCAAAGTATCCCGAATGACATCTACATCAAAATAGACAGCTACAAGGGAAATGCTAAGAAGATGTGGGATCAGTTGCAGAAAATGATGATGGGATCCAAGGTCGGGAATCAGATGAAAGTGGCTAATTGTATCAACAGTTATGAGGAATTCAAAACCAAAGAGAATGAAAGCTTAGAAGATAATTATGAACGGTTTGTCTTGCTTCTGAATGAGTTGTCCAAGAATAAGGTGAAAAAGAAGCAACTTGAGAACAATTTCAAATTCCTGAGCATCCTACAACCTGAATGGAAGAAGCATACACGTAGGATGAAGCAGATGAAGGATCTGAATGACATACCATTACATGAGGTATATGAGACTTTGAGGCATAATGAAGAAGAAGTGGAAGAGAAAAGAGCTGAGAAAAAGAAGGCTGAAAAGGTTCCTGATCCGATTGCATTGGTAGCTGGAGAGAAAAAGAAAGAAAAGAAACAGAAGAAGAAAAAGAAGAAAGTGATTACCAGTTCTGAGTCTGAATCTGAATCTGAATCAGATGGTGATGATGGAAAAAGCCTCAAACAGGCTATGTTGTTATTGACCCGTGCATTCCATAAAAAGTTTTACAAGAAGCCGGGATCTAACTCACAGAGGTACTCTTCATCAAGTTCAAAGAATCATGAGCACCGATGACAGGAAGGAAGGAGATATGAAGAGAACAGATATGTTGAGAAGAAACCTGATGACAGGAAGAAGTATGTGAATGACTACACTGTTGTAGAAAAGCCAGCAAGTGATTTAGTCAAATGCTACAACTGTGGCAAGATTGGTCATTTTGCAAAAGATTGTAGAAAGCCAAAAGTTCGCAATTCTCAGTATTATCAGAACAAGCTGTTATTAGCCAAACAACAAGAAGCAGACATCGCTTTAATGGCTGAAGACGAATTTTGGTTGGATCATTCAGAAGGTGAAGAGGAAGAGAAGGAAGAAACTGCTCATCTCTATCTCATGGGAAAAGAAGTGAAGTATGATAAGTCAGATGACGAGACAACTGATGAGGTTGAAAACAAGCTTTTGAATAAGAAGGTAAATGGTCTGGAAGCCAAACTTTATGCAAGAGGCCAAACAGATCAAACCATTTTTCTTAATGCACCTGATGAAGAGGCTGATGTTAAGGAAAAATGGGGACTTGGTTTTAAAAACCCCCATTACTTAAAGAAAGCCATCAGAAAACAACCAGCATTATATAATTTTGATTTTCTTGCATGTGCTGGTAAACATACTCATTTAAAACCCAAATTTGTTACCAAATTACCGGAAGAAGTTGAGGCCAAAGAAACTGAAAATAGAAAGAATGTAAAGAAAATGCAACTACCATTTAACTATGCAAATTTAAATGATAGTTATCTTTCAGAAACACCAAAAGTTCTTTCAAACAATTATTTTGCTAGTTATTATGTTTCTGAGATGAAGGCAAAACCTGCAATTGCAAAGGTTTATGTTCCTCCACTCATTCTTGAAAGCAAAATAATTGAGCTAGAAAATGTTTTATCTGATGAAAAACTTTTGATAGATATTGAACAAAGTGTGTTTTCTACAGTTTTAAAGAACACTGTTTTACAATTTAAATCTACAAGGTGGTCTACAGTTTCAAAGGCACCTCAAACTTCAACTGATAACTTTGATGACTTATTTGAGTCTGCAAATGATTTTTTAAACTCTGATGGTGGGTGCATAGACGAAATTGATATGTTTGACTTCAATGCTCCTCTTCCTGATCATTCTACTTGTCTTACAAATGAAAAGGTGTTACCAAGTGTTCTTAAAACTGTTAAATCATTAACTAAGGTTGATGAATCAGTTTCTGTAACTGCTGATTATTATTCTCAAGGTAAGAAACAAAAGAAACAACGATTACAGAAATAGAAACACACTGGTACACAAAAGAAAACTCAGTTTCAGAAATCTGCTTTTCCTAATAAATCTAAATCTTTTGTTTCAGATGTAAGCAAGAAAAGGTCGAAAGCTCGAACTGAATGGCGACCAAAAAGGAAGGATGATGAGATAGCTGAATCAGTTTCTGATAATTCTTGTACTAGATCAATTAGTAGTGATAATGATGTAATTGATCAACTTGCTTCACATAAACAAAACCTTGTAACTTCTTACAAGCGATATTCAATAAAGCAATTGATTCAATTATCTCCTATTTCTACTACATCTTATCATTATCGGAGAAATGATTTTGCTTACTCTCATAATTTTTCTGATTGGTTCGGATCTTATCATGTTCATTCTTCAAGATCAAATATTTTTAAAGGTTTTCAAAAGAACAGAGGGTCCATTTTCAAATGGATACCAAAATCTTGTGATAATCTGTTAGGACCCGTTTTTAAATGGGTACCTAAATCTTTTGTTTACTGATTTCTCTTGCAGACCCGGCATATGTGGTACTTGGACAGTGGATGTTCCAAGCATATGACTGGGCAAAAAGCTTTATTGTCTAACTATACAGAGAAATTCAGTGGAAATGTTAGATTTGGATACGATCAACTTTCACCTATCTTAGGATATGGTGACATTATTCAAGACAACATAACGATCAGTAAAGTGAGTTATGTCGAAGGCTTGGGGCATAACTTATTCAGCATTGGTCAATTCTGTGATAAAGGGTTAGAGGTCAACTTCAAAGCTAAGAGATGTTCGGTTCGTACGGAAGATGGAAATGAACTCTTAGTCGGAAATCGAAAGACGAACCTCTATACCATCAATCTTTCAAAGGTACAGAATGACAATCAAGTTTGCTTGATGATAAAGGCTTCATTGCAGCAAAGTTGGCTCTAGCACAGACGGTTATCTCACTTGAATTTTCGTTATATCAATAAGCTGGTTAGTGGGAAATTGGTAAAAGGACTTCCTGAGCTGAAATACGAGAAAGAACACTTATGTGCTGCATGTGAGAAGGGTAAGATGAAGAGAGCTCCGCATAAACCGAAGCCTGAACCAAGCACTAGTTCTCCGTTAGAATTATTACATATGGATTTGTGTGGTCCAATGAGAACTCAGAGTTTGGGTGGAAAGAAATATGTGTTGGTTATTGTGGACGATTACTCAAGATATACATGGGTCAAATTTCTTCGATCAAAAGATGAGACGCCCGAAGTTCTCAAATTTCTTAAAGATGACCCAGATGAAAATGCAGCGACAAGTCAAGTTTCTTCGAACGGACAATGGCACAGAGTTCAAAAACAAGATAGTTGAAGATATCTTGAATTGGTCAGGATATCACATCAGTACTCTGTTGCTCGAACGCCTGAACAAAATGGAGTAGTCGAAAGGCGAAATCGGACGCTCGGACTATGCTTAGCCAATCGGACTTACCTCTATTCTTGTGGGCAGAAGCTGTGTCGACTGCATGCCATACTCAAAATCGATCCATGATACACCGCCGTTTTCAAAAGACTCCATATGAGCTGATCAACAACAGAACACCAACAATAAAGTATTTTCACATATTTGGGTGTAAATGTTTTGTGCTTAACGACAGAGAGAGTCTGAACAAATTCAGTGCTAAGGCGGACGAGGGTATCTTCATTGGTTATTCTTCAACATCGGCAGCATATCGTGTTTATCTGAAGAAGTCAAAGACAGTTGTCGAGAGCGTAAATGTAACATTCGATGAAGACATGGCTTCTGAACAACTCAGTTCAGAACCCGTGATCACTGGAGTATTAGCTTCTGGGCAGATCAGTCCAGAACCTGTTTCTACAGTGACAAATTCGAATAACGCTTCTACTTCTAGTTCTCATTTAACTGATTTAGATTTGTTATTTGAATTATTTTATGATGAGTTTCTAGGATCTAATGTATCTAAATTTGCTGTGACTGATAGGTCTGAAGACACAAGTTGAAATCATCCAGTCACTTCAGAAGTAATAACTGAACAAGAATTCCCCGTTCAGTCAGAAATTCACATTCCTATAATTACTCCTACAGTTGAAGATATACAAGAAACTGTTGAGCCAGAAGTAACTGTTTCAGTTGGGTGTCATACATTGTCTACTCAACAGCCAGATTCTGCTGTTCCTACTGATGCTTCTGCAACTGAAACTTCAACTGCAAACCCCCCTCCTGTTATTCAAACTGAAGATTCTGATAGTGGATTTCTAGATGATGATCATGTTCAATCAGTATCTACTCCACTCCCTCATGAGCATCGATGGACCAAAGAACATCCATTACATCAAGTAATTGGAGATCTCAACAAGCTTGTACAAACTAGGTCAGCGACTCTTAATAAATGTATGCATGACTCATTTCTCAGTAAGATTGAGCCAACGCGAGTATCAGAGGCTCTTGCTGATTCGGACTGGGTATCTGCTATGAAAGAAGAGATCAATCAGTTTGAAGCCCTAAAGGTTTGGAGATTAGTTCCAAAACCAGAAGGTAAAACAGTGATAGGAACTAAATGGGTATTCAAGAATAAAAAGGATGAAGATGGTATCGTCATTAGGAACAAAGCTAGACTTGTTGCCAAAGGTTACCGGCAAGAGGAAGGCATAGACTACGATGAGACGTATGCTCCAGTAGCGCGTATAGAGGCAATCCGCATGTTTCTGGCCTACGCAGCTCATAAGAATTTCACAGTCTTTCAGATGGATGTGAAAACAGCCTTTCTGAATGGCATTCTTAAAGAGGAAGTGTACGTGTCTCAACCAGAAGGGTTCGTCAATCCAGAGAAGCCAGATCATGTTTATATCTTGGACAAAGCCCTCTATGGTTTAAAACAAGCCCCTCGAGCATGGTATGACGTTTTATCTAAATTCTTGGTCAAGTCCTGTTTTTCTAAAGGTAAGGTTGATACCACTTTATTCATCAAAAAGGGAAAAGCTGATATTATTCTTATTCAGATTTATGTTGATGATATAATATTTGGTTCTACAAATCCAAAATTTTGCAAAAACTTTTCTAACCTCATGGTGTCACGTTTTCAAATGAGTATGATGGGAGAGATGAATTTCTTTCTCGGATTATAAGTTAAACAATTTTCTACAGGGATTTTTATTAACCAATCTAAGTACATTTTGGATATTCTTCGGAAGTACAAAATGGAAAATTGTAAACCAATTGGAACCCCGATGGCACCATGTTGATCCAAACTCTCTCAGTGATTTGATAACGACCCTCTTCTATACCTAGTGAAAATTACGTTTTAATATGTATTAGTGTTTCACCATCAGCGATCAGACTGAGTCTGTTCAGTTATCGCTGATGACCTTTCTTGTAAACATTTCATATGTATTAGTTTCACTATCAGCGATCAAACTGAGTATGTTCAGTTATCACTGATAGTTTCTGAAGTAAACAGCCAACGTAATCCCTGAAGACAAGTCTCGCGTCAACATATGTTCATAGCTGAATCGAAGACGAAGCCGCTGAACAAAGAGAAGTCTACTAGTGACCTGATGCGGATATCAGTGAAGCAAAGACAACTCTACTTATACGCGAAGGAACATGAGGAAAAGCTTCAGCGATAGCTGAACTTTATATATATGAAGGAAGAGATATTCAACGATCAAAAGATCACGTAGCTTATGCCTCAAGTCTCCTTTTGTCTTACCTTGCACAACCAGTACGATGTGTCAGAACGGACACGTCTCTGCCACAAATCGTACAACAACTCTGTCAACTACACTGTTCATGATACGACCGAAAGCATGTCTCCCAAAGTCAGACTCCCAAAGCCAATCACTGAACGCCACGTGTAAAGTGCCCTGCCATGCATTTAATGCATAGGGTATAAATAGAAAGATTACCTCTCCATCTGAGAGTGTGCTCAATCCTTGAACTCCATATAGAAACCCTTGTTTTCTATCTCTCTCTTAATCCCCCATTCTCTGAATTTCTTGTGCAATCATCTTAGTGTTTCTTAAGTTTGTTTAGATTGAGTCTGTCTTAATCTTATTCCACAACAAACTTGTAAATTGTATTTGATTTATCAATAAACAATTTATTAAACTTTAATTTATGTGTTTGTATTCAACCCCCCCCCCTTCTACAAACTTGTTAAGCACCTTCGGGACCAACAAGTGGTATCAGAGCAGTTTGTTTAATCTAATAAACAAGATCTTGCTGTATACTCTTCCTTGCTATTCTAAAATGGCACTAAACACAAACACAAACTACTATGATAATGGTTCACTTTCTAAACCTCCTCGATTTAGCAGAGATAACTTTTCTCTATGGAAAAATCGAATGATGCTATTTCTTGAAGGTGCGGATCCTACTATACCTGAATATATAGAAAACGGACCCTATGAACCTGTTAGAATTATAGCTGCGGTTCCCGCTACTGCCACCACTGAAGCTGTCCCTGAACGATATGTCGTTAAGGAAATAAGACAGTGGAGTGATGAAGATAAAAAGAAGGTAGGCATAGATGCAAGAGCAAAGACCATTATATCAATGGCTCTGCCTGATGAAGTTTTCCATTCCATCATGCATCTAAAAACTTCTAAAGAAATGTGGGAAACCATATGTGTTCAATATGAGGGCACCACTGAAATCCAAGAGACTCGAAAGATTAACTTGGTAAGACAGTATGAAAGTTTTATAGCTGGTAAGAATGAATCTCTTTCTGACGTTCATCAGCGGTTTAACTGCCTAATCATTGACCTAAGAACTGTTGGTAGGACCTATTCTAATTCTGAGGTCCTAACAAAATTCTTGGAAAGTCTTCCTGAAAGCTGGGACAGTTATTCAATATGTCTTAAGCTGACAAAAGACTTACATACTCTCTCTCTAAGCACTCTGTATGGAATATTGCTCAACTATGAGCAATCTAATCTCCTGAAGAAGAATCTTGTAAAAGATTCTAAAGACTCCAAAAGCACTCCTGTTGCTTTAGTCTCGTCAGAGATAATTCCATCTCAGCGATCTACTCTCACCATCACTGAGTTAGATTCTGAATCTGAGGATCTATCAGACCCTGATCTTTCAGAGTTTAATGAGTCCTTAGCACTCTTGACAAACTCTTTTAAGAGATTTGCAAGAAAGAGTAACTTCCGAAGAAGTAAACCTCTCTCTCTTACTGAAAAGCCAAAATCAACTCCGGTTGATAAGGCTATAGCCACTTGCTATAACTGCGAAAAAATTGGACATTTTGCTAGTGAGTGCAGGTCGAAAAAGGTCTTCAAACCTTCTACCTCAAGAAGATCCAGTGATGACAAATACCATAAGCTGAAGAACAAATATCAAAAGCTGAAAAGCTATCAGCGAAAAGGTAAAGGTCTCATCGCTGAAGAACATGACTGGGCTGAATCAGAAGAATCATCTTCTGATGAAGAAGAAGTCGCTAATCTTTGCCTCATGGATGAGATTAAAGAAGAAGTAGAAGAACCATCTGAACCTTCTATGAGCTACATATCATCTCAGGTATCTATCTCAACAAATCCCTCTCTGCCTAAACGACAAAACTCAAGCTGAAAATAAAAATGTGTATTTAACTCAAGAGCTAGAGAAATGTCATGAAAAGATCAGTGAACTAAATCTTTTAGAAGAAAAGTTGAAAGATCAAGTCATTATAAATGAAATCATCAGCATTGAACGCGAACAAGCCATCGCTGCTCTAAAAGCAGAAAAGGCTCATGTTGAAAAATGGTGCAAATCATCAACAAAGATCTCTGAGATAATAAATGCTCAAACTCCTGAAAGTGATAAAACTGGTCTTGGTTTTTGGACACCTCAGGATGATCCTAAAGAAGAAAGTTCCTCGCTTAAGTTTGGAACTTTTGTCACATCTTTCTTTGACACTTCTTATAATCAATTCTATCCCTGTTCTTCTTCAAATCCCATCTCTGAGGAAAAATCCAAAGACACTAAGTCTACGGATAAAGGAAAGTCCATTCTCCTTCCTCAGAAGACAACCAGGAAAGCAAAGCTGAAAATTTCTTCCAAACCTTCAGCTAAGCAATCCTCTAGCTCTGTGATAGAAAATTTTGATCTCTGTCCTCCAAAGCTAAAGATTGACCTTAGACAAACGAGATCTGAAGAAATGAAAATCCCTCCCATATCTCATGAGAAAAGCTTTCTCGGACCTGGTCCTGCTCATCTTAAACTTGCAAAACCTTCTACTGCTCCTAAAACCATTTTCAAATACAGAAAATGTTATCACTGTGGTTTTATTGATCATATTGCAAGTAAATGTCCAAATACCACCAAAGCTGATAAAACAGCTAAAGTGAAGAAAAATGCCTCTAAGGCAAAGAAAGTCACCA
Source organism: Arctium minus (assembly GCA_954870635.1). Classification (NCBI taxonomy): domain Eukaryota; kingdom Viridiplantae; phylum Streptophyta; class Magnoliopsida; order Asterales; family Asteraceae; genus Arctium; species Arctium minus. Next base: position 57,030,146 of record OX941090.1, on the reverse strand, counting down.
AAGTTGAAAAATCAGCCAAAGTGAAATATACCACTAAGGTTAAGAAATTAACCAAAGTGAAGATTACCACTGAAGCTGAATCTTCATCAGCTGTGAAGACTGTTGAATCTTCCTTATCCACTAACTCTGAAGGACCCATTGAAAAGTGGGTACCAAACAATGCTTAATCTTCCTTATGTATGCAGGGATCAAAGGGCATCTGGTATCTCGATAGTGGATGTTCTCGTCATATGACTGGACAAAGAGACCTGCTCACTGAATACAAGGAAGAGAAAGGTCCCTCTGTGACCTTTGGTGGAAATGGAAAAGTATTTACCCGAGGGTTTGGTGTCCTCAGCAATGGGACAACTACCTTTAGAAGAGTCGCTTATGTAGATGGACTGAAGCACAATCTTCTAAGCATCAGTCAGCTATGTGACAAAAACTACGAAGTTCGCTTTTCTAAGAAAGTATGTTCAGTGGTAGATGAAAAAGGAAAACTTGCTCTCAGTGGTTATCGAAGAGAAAATGTCTATGTAATAGATATGGACTCTACTATCACTGAAAACTTATGTTTTCTCTCTAAGGCCTCTTCTGATGTCAACTGGCTATGGCATAAAAGGCTCTCTCATCTAAACTTCAAAACCCTGAATTCTCTCTCATCTAAGGAACTGGTTTCTGGTCTTCCTCAGCACTCATATGCTAAAGAATCTCTCTGCTCAGCATGTGAAAAAGGAAAACAAACAAAAGCTAGTTTCAAGTCAAAAAAAGTTTCCTCAGTAACAAGTCTTGTTCAGCTCTTGCATATGGATCTGTTTGGCCCTGTCAACATCCAATCAATAGCTGGAAAGAAATATACACTTGTCATTGTAGATGAATATTCTCACTACACCTGGGTTATCTTTCTTCGCTGTAAGAGTGATACTCCAGACGAACTAATATCTTTTGTCAAAAAGATGGAAGTGCTGAACAATCTTACTGTTCGTTCAATAAGAAGTGATCATAGAACTGAATTCAAAAACAGTTCCCTGAACAATTTCTTTGAGAACAAGGGAATCTCTCACAACTTCTCTTCAGTAAGAACACCTCAGCAAAACGGAGTCGCTGAAAGAAGAAACAGAACGATCATAGAAGCTGCTAGATCAATGCTCAGCGATTCTCATCTCCCTACTCAATTTTGGGCAGAAGCTGTAAACACTGCATGTTTTACTCAAAACAGATCGCTGATAATAAAGCGATTTGGGAAGACAGCTTATGAACTTTTTCTTGGAAGGAAGCCTTCTATCAGCTTTCTTCATATCTTTGGTTGTCAGTGCTTTATCTTAAACAACAGAGATCAACTTGGAAAGTTCGACCCAAAAGCAGATGATGGAATATTTCTAGGATATTCCTCCATCTCCAAAGCCTACAGAGTTTTCAACAAGAGAAGACAAACCGTAGAAGAAACAATTCACGTCACTTTTGATGAAACTCGCTCAGCGAACTCTAAACCAATCGCTGACAATGAAGAGTTAAATGCTTGGATGCTTTCTCACTACAGAGAAACAGAACCCTTCTTCTCAAACCATCAGCATTCTGATCCTTCAGCCGCTGATGATGATCCAAACATTATACATCCTACCGCTGAATCCACCTCATGGGTTTCAGCTGAACCCCTAAACACATTACTACCATCAAATCTGCCTTCGTATGGAAACCTCTCTGGTGAACCTACTAAACAGTTAATTGCTGATGAACCTCAAACGTCCTCATCAGTAAACATCCCAATTGTTGATCCAACCTCTGAGTTAAGCGATCATGCTCCTACTCAGCGATGGACCAGAGATCACCCAATAGATCAAATTCTCGGTGATCCAGATGCATGTATTCAGACACGACGAAGCTCAGGTAATATCTGTCTCTTTGTAAACTTTCTCTCTTTAATAGAACCAAAGAAGACTGATGATGCCCTCAGAGATCCAAACTGGGTCAGCGCTATGCAAGAAGAGCTGAATGAATTTTCTCGAAACAAAGTTTGGAATCTCGTTCCTAGACCATCTGATAAAACTGTAATAGGCACCAAATGGGTGTTTAGAAACAAGTTAGATGAACATGGAACTGTAACCCGCAACAAGGCTCGACTATTCTTAGCTTATGCAGTCTATAAAGACTTCATCGTTTATCAAATGGATGTAAAATCAGCATTTCTGAATGGAAAGCTGAATGAAGAAGTCTATGTAGAACAACCACCAGGGTTCTATGACCCTAAGTATCCAAATTATGTTTATAAATTGGATAAGGCTCTCTATGGTCTAAAACAAGCCCCTCGTGCTTGGTATGACACTCTCTCATCTTTTCTTATCTCTGAAAATTTTGAACGTGGCAAGATTGATAATACGTTATTTTTCAGAAAGATAAAAGGTCATATAATTCTTGTACAAATATATGTTGATGACATAATATTTGGTTCTACTAACCCATCTCTGTGTACTCGCTTCGCTGAAAGAATGAAGAAAGAATATAAAATGAGTATGATGGGTGAGCTGACATATTTTCTTGGTCTTCAGATTAAACAATCTGACAAAGGTACTTTTATCTGCCAAGGTAAGTATGTTAAAGATATGCTGAAGAAGTTTGATCTCACACAAACTTCAGCGATGAAAACTCTTATGGCACCACCCCTGACATTTAACAAAGATCCTTCTGGAAAACCTGTTAATGTCACTGCCTATAGAGGAATGATAGGCTCCCTGCTGTATCTCACAGCGAGCCGACCTGACATCATGTACTCTACTTGTTTATGTGCACGCTATCAATCTGAACCCAAGGAATCCCATCTGATCGCTGTAAAGCGAATTTTCAGATATCTGAAAGGAACTCCTAACCTCGGTCTTTGGTATCCCAAAGACTCAGGGTTCGATCTAACTGGTTATTCTGATAGTGATTTTGCAGGCTGTAAACTCGACAGAAAGAGTACCACTGGTGGATGTCAACTTCTGGGAGGAAAGCTGGTAAGCTGGACAAGCAAGAAGCAAAATTCTGTGTCCACTTCCACAGCTGAAGCTGAATACGTAGCCGCTGGAAGCTGTTGTTCTCAAATCTTGTGGATGAGAAATCAACTATTAGATTATGACCTTCAGCTGTCAAAGATTCCTATCTATTGCGACAGCACTAGTGCTATCGCTATAGCAAATAATCAAGTGCTACATTCAAAGACAAAACACATAGAGATCAGATATCACTTTATCAGAGATCATGTGATGAATGGTGATATTGAACTTCACTTTATCCCTACTGACTTTCAGCTTGCTGATATAATCACCAAACCTCTTGATGAGACAAGGTTCAACTTTCTCATCAGTGAGCTTGGAATGCTGAACCTTGAAGAATAATTCTTCAGCGTTCATGTATTGTGTCAGTAATCAAAAGTTCCCCTTTCATCATTCTCTGATAAATTTTCTGACCCTCAGGTATGTTTTCTCAATCCCTACAACTGAATCTTCATTCAGTTGAGATGTTTAAAATATAAACCTTAATCACTGATATTTCTTGTCAGTGATCCTTTTAAAAGAAACTCTATCCCTATCTTTTCCATCAGGGATACTTTCAAAAAGGAAAATCTATCGCTGACTTTTCTTCAGTGATACTTTCAAAACGGACAAATGAACACTCTCTCTCTTCTATGACGTCATTTGAACCGACAATCCACGACATGCCTTTTCTGACACGTTCGTCCGTTGCTCTTCTATCCAATCAACTTCGTGGGACGTGTCCATGTCATGATGAGCATTTGTTTTTTCCCACATCTCTCACACTCTCTCTCCTCTCTCTCACGTATAAAAAGAATGTTTTTCCATTCTTATCATTTTTACGCCTTCTGCAAATACTTTCAAAGCAAGAATACTCTCAAGCATTCTAGCAATTCTCAAGCATTTGCATCTTCAACCTCAAAGATCAACAGGTTATTCTTGATCTTTTTCATCTTATTCTGTTCTCAAATCTCATTTATAAAATCATTTTCATTTTTGATTTTATTCTTTAAAAACCATGTTACTTTGATTTTCTCTATTCAAGAATCTTTGGTTTTTCTTCTTGTTCTTAAATCTTGTTCTAAGATAAACTGTTTTCCTCTAAAAATATGTTGATTTCCTACGTTTCTTTCCTCAAAATAGAAACTAGCAAATCTTCCTTATTTTAAGACTAAACCTTTTTCTACTCGTTTATCTACTTCTGATTCAGAATGAATCAATTTGCACTTATCGCCTCAAAGAACGTCAAATTCGCAATTTCTGACTCTGAGCTCCCAAAAAACAACCATCTTGCTCGCCTCGACTTTGATGGTGTCAAGTATCCTCATCTGAAGGAGGCCGCAATGTTTCTGAAGCAATCCTGCATTGCTTACGCTATCACTGTGGATCCAACACCCTCCAAAGCTCTTCTCCAGCAATTCTGGTTTACTGCTGATGAAACCTCTATCACCAACAAAAAGGGTGAACAGGTTCCTGCTATCTCCTTCAGCACTCAACCCAGGAATGGATTCGACGCCTTGCCAACTGACGCTGAACTCATCCAATTCCTGGATGCCATGGAATACGCTTGGGAACCCAAACCAAGAACTACGATTCCCAACAAGAAGTTGACTCTTGTGAAGAAGGCACTGATGCCTTCTCAGCTAAACTACATCTTCTCACACTTCATTCAGTGCATGAGTGGGAAGAGTGGGTCACTGGACCAAGCCAGCAAGGTTCAGGTCCAGATGGCTTACTCAGTGATAGCTGGACGCAACTTCGACTACGCAACAGCTATCTTTGACGACCTGAAGTCAAAGATAGAGAAGACCGAGAGGGATCCCAAAGTTCCCTACGTACGCTTCATCTGCGCGTACCTGAAGTTTCTCTACCCTACCACTTACCCCACCAACTCGGATGCATCTTTTCCGAAAGTGGGTCAGCGATCCTTGGAAGTCAAGCCACTCCCCAACGAGGTAAGTATTTCTGAACTTCGCTCCGGTCTCTCTCTCCTCACTTCTTCGTCTTCAGCGGTCACGCAGGAGGTTCCTTCTTCTGCTATCCCTGCCGCTACCCCTTCCAAACGACCATCAACTGGCTCCCTTGGTCCTTCGATGAAGGCCAAGGTGACCAAGGAGAAAGCTACTTCTAGCTCTATACCTAAGGATGTTTCTCTACAAACTTCCTTGGATGCTTTCGTGGGTCTCTCCTCCACATCCTCAGCTCCAACCACTTCAACCGTGCCAGCGATCTCGGTTGCTGTCACAACAACAGTGACACAACCTACGATCTCAGCTCAACAACCTAAGGTAACTACCCCTATCCCTACATCTTCTATCCCCATCTCTAGTCCTTCTATTTCTTTGGTCTCTAACCCTCCTTCTATCCCTACTCCTCAGTTTGGACCCATAGGACCTGAACATCATTCTTTTGAGGAATCCATGCAATTCTACAAAATGTTTGATAATTCAGGTATCCCTATAACCTTAAACACTAACTTATCTTTCAGGTCCTAGCTTGGCGACTGTTGACAACAATGTCAACAATCTGAGTGCAAAGGTGGAATCCATGACTGCTTCTCTCAACACCACCACCAACGTTGTTCAATCAGCTGGTGAAGCGCTGAAGACGCTGACTGCCACCTGCGCCTCTAAAGCTGATATCTCTCAAATCGCTACTCTTCAGGAAGCGATTGTCAAAGTCAAGGAAGAATCCAAGCAGCAGTATGATGACCTGTCTGCAAAGATCAACTCCTGCACTGCTACTCTTCAGCAAGTCCTCAACAAGCTGAATGAACCAACTCCAACTCCTGCTTCATTTACAGATGACGATAGAACTGCTCTATGCGTAGCTGTAGATTTTATTCAACAAGCTACGTCCGACATCCCTGTACTTGAAGATCGGCTCACAGGACTGGAGGCTAAAGTCCAGAAGTTGGCTCACGCAAAACCTTCATCTCCTATTCAAGATCTCTCCCTTGGTGATAATGACAAAGAGGGGGAGAAGACCGCTGAAGAAAATACGGAGGTTGAAGTCACTGCTGAACAACTAAAGGAAACTCCCTCTCAGGTTGAGGGGGAGATAGCTGCTGACAAAGCCCCTCCCACCATCGCTGATATAGTCGATGATGAAGAGGAGGAAGAAGACGATGATGAAGACCTTGATCTTGAAGATCAAGAGGATGATTCTCATCAAGATGATGATGATGAAGATGAAGAAGATCAATCTCTCTGGTGTTCTTCAGCCGCCACATCATCAGCGATAGCTTCGAATGAAGTTATCCAAGCAGGGGGGAGACAAGAGACACCTTCAGGAACCCCTTCCCAAAGCAAAGGTGCATCTGCTGAGGGAACCCTGAAGATGATCTCACTACCTGAGGAGAATCCTTCTCAGGTATGCCTTACTCTTGTTCCTTTTTCCTTCTATAAAAATCCTACCCCTGTTTCTTTCTAGCCTTTATCTCTCTCCTTTCCTAAATAAATCTAACCTTTTTCATTTTTCTGACCAGACAGTTCTCTCCCCTGCTTAAGGGTAAAGAGCTCCAAATAATCCCAGCCGCTGAAGCTGATGACCAAATAATCCCAGTCTCTGTTAGAGAGATTGATGAAGAGGATGAAGAAGAAGAAGAGTCCCCGCAACATCATGGAAGACCCTCAAGACCGTCTCACTGGTCTGAGGAAGAGAGAAAGAAAAGAACAGAGATGATCTCTCATCTGGAGAGTCAACGACGAAAGGTCCCTTCTCAATCATCAGAACTGCAATTCCTAACTGACGCTGAAATTGAAGAATCCATCAGGGCTGAGAAGCTGATTGCTGACTGTCAAAGAGATGCCTCTCTGGCTCTTAAAATTCACTCTTCTCAAGTCAAAGACAAGAAGCTGAAACGCAAACCAGTAGAAGTCCAGACAGCTCTGTTGAAAGAGATTGAAACGGAACGCTCCAAAGAAAAAGTGGTCAGCGATAATACAATCGATTGGTGCAAGCACAAAATCGACTATCGCTCTGACCCACTAAAGATCGTAGCGGTTGCTATCTCTGGAAGAAAGAAGAAGGATAAGCTCTCTGTCACCATGGAAATTACCAGAGAGGATGGAAGCTGCAAGGCTATGTTCATTTCAAAGCTGGAAGACTTCGGCTACATGGAGTGGCTTGAGTTCAAAGATGCGCTAAAGAAATCAAAGTCAACATACAGAGGCTACGTTGAAAGGGTGAATGATGCTCTCATCAACAAAGTCGCTGCAATACTAAAAGTGCCATCTACTCTTCCCTCAAAATCCATGCAAGTAAAGAGAAAGCCTGTCTCCTCCTCGTCTGATAATGTCGCAGTGATAAGGAATGAAACCTCCATAAAATTCTCCAGAGAAGCTCTGTTCGGTCCTCCTCCTGATCTTTCAGTTCTGGATCTCTCTTTGCCTCCTGGCGGACCATATGCTGCAGGACAAGTTCTTGAAGAACCTTTTGGAATCTTCTTCAGAGATGACGAGGAACAACTCAGATTTCAAAGGGTCTCTGAAATCCCTATCTGTCCCCTCGCTCTTCTCAAGGATCTCATGTGCCTATGGTGTACTTTCTCTCCTGCTGCTGAGCCAATCATAGCGATTATCTGCAAAGAATCTTTAGAGCGAAGGCAAAAAGGAGAAGAAATACCTGAGTATTTGATCAATCCTCCTAAACCCTCTTTAGATAGCTGATAGATTAGTTTTCTTTCTTGTAATCTATTAGTTTAACTTACAGTAGTTAGTACATCACTTGTACTTGTAATTTTCATTCCTTGTAAATCTTTTATTGGATTAATGAAAATTTCAGTGAAGTACTTAACTCCATCAGTTCTGTAAAAGATCCCTCAAAATAGTAATTGGGACATGTATGTTATGAGTCCTGATTATTCCATCATTTTGAACTATAAAGTAATTTTCTTCAGTTACTTTGTCATTATCAAATAGGGGAGATTGTTGATCCAAACTCTCTCAGTGATTTGATAACGACCCTCTTCTATACTTAGTGAAAATTACGTTTTAATATGTATTAGTGTTTCACCATCAGCGATCAGACTGAGTCTGTTCAGTTATCGCTGATGACCTTTCTTGTAAACATTTCATATGTATTAGTTTCACTATCAGCGATCAAACTGAGTATGTTCAGTTATCACTGATAGTTTCTGAAGTAAACAGCCAACGTAATCCCTGAAGACAAGTCTCGCGTCAACATATGTTCATAGCTGAATCGAAGACGAAGCCGCTGAACAAAGAGAAGTCTACTAGTGACCTGATGCGGATATCAGTGAAGCAAAGACAACTCTACTTATACGCGAAGGAACATGAGGAAAAGCTTCAGCGATAGCTGAACTTTATATCTCTGAAGGAAGAGATATTCAGCGATCAAAAGATCACGTAGCTTATGCCTCAAGTCTCCTTTTGTCTTACCTTGCACAACCAGTACGATGTGTCAGAACGGACACGTCTCTGCCACAAATCGTACAACAACTCTGTCAACTACACTGTTCATGATACGGCCGAAAGCATGTCTCCCAAAGTCAGACTCCCAAAGCCAATCACTGAACGCCACGTGTAAAGTGCCCTGCCATGCATTTAATGCATAGGGTATAAATAGAAAGATTACCTCTCCATCTGAGAGTGTGCTCAATCCTTGAACTCCATATAGAAACCCTTGTTTTCTATCTCTCTCTTAATCCCCCATTCTCTGAATTTCTTGTGCAATCATCTTAGTGTTTCTTAAGTTTGTTTAGATTGAGTCTGTCTTAATCTTATTCCGCAACAAACATGTAAATTGTATTTGATTTATCAATAAACAATTTATTAAACTTTAATTTCTGTGTTTGTATTCAACCCCCCCCCCTTCTACAAACTTGTTAAGCACCTTCGGGACCAACACACCAGGTACTAAGATTAACACTGATCCTTCGGGTAAAAGTGTTGATGTTAGGACTTATAGAGGTATGATAGGATCGTTAATGTATCTTACATCTAGTAGACCAGATATTATGTTTTCAACATGTTTATGTTCTAGATATCCGGCTGCTCCCAAAGAATCCCATTTGGCTGCTGTCAAAAGGATTTTTAGATATCTGAAGGGGACTGCAGATCTTGGTCTGTGGTATCCTAAGGATACTGGGTTTCAACTGACTGCCTACTCAGATGCAGATCATGCAGGTTGCATGTTGGACACAAAGAGTACTTCTGGTCATGTTCAATTTCTTGGAGACAAACTCGTTAGCTGGGCATCAAAGAAACAATTATGCGTTTCCACATCGACTGCTGAAGCAGAGTATGTAGCTGCTACCAGTTGCTGCTCTCAAGTCTTGTGGATGCGAACACAGCTGCGAGACTATGGATCCAAGTTTGATAAAATTCCAATTTATTGTGACTCGAAGGGTGTAATCGCGATATCTGCTAATCCTGTCCAGCATACGAAAACCAAACACATTGACGTCAGGTATCATTTTATAAAAGATAATGTAGAAAAAGGAACAATCGAACTTTATTTTGTAAAAACAGATTATCAACTTGCATATTTATTTACCAAACCCTTAGATGAAAACAGATTTAATTTTCTTGTCTCTAAGCTTGGTATGTTAAATCTTAAGACGTAATCGGTTGTTACCTACTAAAGTTACGAATCGTTATTTTTCATCATTTTTCTTTATTTTTATTTCTTAAGGATATCTGCACTTTAACATGTTTGATCATGATCTCAGGGGGAGTAAGAGAAGATTTTAGATGATCTATATTATTTTGAGGGGGAGCATAACTAATTTCTGCATTTTACTTAACTGACAATTTTTTTTTGTGATGCATGATTTTTGGGGGAGCATATAAGTCAAGTCAAAAGGAGTAAGACTATGATTTCTGATTATTTCAAATCAGAACTCGTACTTTAATCGTTTTATTGCTTTACGTCTTTTATTTTTATTTTTGTTTTCGAATAAATTTTGTGAATAAATTTTGACTAGACTTTGAGACTTATGCAGGATGAGAGAGGATGACACGATCATATCTTTATGACTTACAGCATGACTTTATGAGAATTAAGATTGAGCGAGAAGGTAAATTTCTTATCTTAATCTCAAATGTATCTGAAAGAAGGACAACTTTCAGATATTGAAAACATGTTCTGAAATGTTCAAACCATTTCCCGATTCTTAAACAGATTTTATAATTTGGAAGTGTGATTTTAAATGTTTTCAATTTATTTTTGTGTTTCATTGAAAAACAAACCGTGTGTTATCCAAAGATTAATACTTGTGTATTGTCTTTTCTATATACTTTCAAGTATTCACACACATCGGTTTGACTTTGTTCAAAATGATCTTACCATGTCTCATATTGTAACCAATTTTTTCGATGGTAAGACACCCCGCTTGTACTTCAAAGAATTTTGAGCGTTATTTCATTTCGAAGCGTTCATTTCAAGAATGTCTATATTTTTTGTTTCGTATAGACACATATCCATTATTCTTGACCATAAGCTTTGATTGTTATATCATTCATTTCTGATTATTTTCATACAATGTCAGATTTTCAAACAAGTCTTTTGCATTTATATTCATTCATTCAATATACTTGTTTGAAAATACTTCCATGTTTTAAAATGCTCATATCTTCATGATTATATTATGAGCATACATTCATCTGACATTTGTATATGAGCTTTTACTGATAAAGTTAAATCATCTGAGCAACATTATGCTTTTATAGGAAATATGGGTTCTTTGTGCTAGGAATTAATTGAAACTTCTATGAAATCACGTTAACCAGTGATTTCTACCCAAGAAGTTAATCCATAGAGATTGAGTGTGAGGAGTCTAAAAGAAATAAGTGTGGGTGTGATGAGGTAAAATGGAAAAGAGAGTTTGGTTAGTAGTGAGCTTAATGTTTAGAAGAAAGAGGGTGAGAGATCAGAGTAAAAGAATATCAAACTCTGCACCAACTACTTCCTGAGTCGGGCAGCCACATTACTAATGTTTCACAATTCTTTCGTGAACATTATTGAAACAGGCAACTAGCCCATGCCAACTCTTGAAAATACCCCACCAGCCACTCATTTTCTTCTCAAAAAGAAAATGTTTCATATTTTCTGGGGACGCAACACATAATCTATCTGATTTTCTTTTGGAAAATCTGGATATTGAAAAAGAAGGAAGTCTGCCCCACCTTCGCACTTCAATCATGCACATTGAGTCTGTGTTTATTTACTGTTGTCTCAGTGGTTTACACTATGTTGAGCCTTTATAAAAGAAATCATCGTGCTTAATTCTTTCTACACATGCACGAACACACAAGGAATTTGTTTCTTTGTCATAACATTCATAGAAATTGCCTTTGTGGTATTTCGATGATTGGATGGAAGCCCTGGGGGAGTGAACATCAAAAAGCTCCTTTATATTGTGTATTCGTTACACACGGTAACTTTGTGTTACTGACAGGCATTTTAACTAATTCATTTGTTGATTCAGGGGTTACATGTTCTTATTTTATCTGGATTTGCAAAGATCTAGATGAATACTTGGCTATGGATCACAGAATCAGAGTCTCAGTTTGACAGATCAGAATCGTCAACGACATTTCTTGGGAGAAAAGTTTTGATGATATAGATGCTCAAATCATCAAAAAGGGGGAGATGATATCAAGAAATGTTAAAGTTTTGTAGTTTGGAGGAGATGGTATCAAGAAATGATAAAGTTTTGAGAGAAGATTTTCCGAAATGTCCAAGTCAGAAAAGTTCAAAGTAAAGATTTGAAGATTTGAAGAAGATCAAAGAATTTCTGAAGATTTGAGGAAATTTTCTTTGAAGATTATTTGCTAAAGCAAATTCGAGCTGATTCTGAAGATAATTTCTTTCCAAAATCTGAAAGTGTGTTGTGAATGTTTTTGGGAGATTGTTAATTGTTTGAGACAGTTTTGGAAAGAATACCGTTAAAGAAAAGAGGAGATTGTACTGACAGAGATTAAAAGTGAAGATTGAATTGCTACATCTTTCAACAGTGATCTTGAATCCAAAGGGGGAGATTGTTAGTGCATAAATATGTTGGATAGAAGATTAAGAAGACTGAAGGTCAAAGTACAAGAAGTCAAAGCTGAGAAAGTCAAATCTCATCAAAGTCAAAGTCTTTTGTAATAAAAGTCAATGTATTTTGTATTTGTTTTTCCTTGTATTAGTTGTTGATATAAATAGTCTTATATTCTTTGTATTTTAAAAGTAAGCAACAAACAGAAGTGGTATTCAGTTGTATTTTAGAGAGAGAAATATCAGAGAGAAAGAGAGTTCGTTAGAGAGAGATTGTAGAGAGAGAAAGTGTAATCTTGGAATTGAATTGAAATCAAACAGGTAATTTGATTGTTAATCTTGTTTGTTTGATTAATCTTGATTAGAAACTAGAATATGGGAATATCACCAAAGTATGTGTATATTCAAAGTATGCGTTCAAGACTTACAAACACAAAGGCCACAAGGGACTTAAATACCCTTGGCCAATACAAGATATAAAAGCAAAAAGTACACAATCTTAGCATAAGTCTATAAATACAATGATTACTATAAAATCTGACTTAACAATCTCCCCCTTAGTAATCATTGGCACTCCAGTCTTCAATTTAGGCTGTTATATCCATTTTTGAACTCAAAATAGACCTTTTAAGCGACTTAGCGAAGCTTCTTGACTAAAAAAAGTAATTCTTCATAGCATCTTTCAATCTATGTTGCCTTTGATGCCTTGACAAGACTGGACCAGTTTGTAATAAGCTTGAAGGAACAATCGGTTCATCAGCTTGTGCTCTAGACGACGCACCTCTTTCAAATGTACTCGAATGAACTGTGGTGGTCGGAGCTGAAACAACAAAAGGACTAGTATAGCTGAAGAAATTAGAATTTTGAGTTGATAAACATTGAAATCTTTGTCTCCTTCTCTTTAACTTCTCCCCCTCATGACTTGATGATCTGGATCAACTTGGTCATGACTATGCTGGAGAAGAGACATCTTCAGATCTGCAAGATTTAGTCGAAGAAGCTAGCAAATCTGACTGGGGACATGAAATGATTCACCTGTTGAGCTCTTTTACTCCCCCTACAGAAATGCACTTTCCAATGTTTTCACTTTAAGTACTCCCCCTCGAAATGAGACTTATCAGATATACTTTCAGAATTTTCTCACTCCCCCTCGAATTATGTAAAAATCCACTTAAACAGATATGAGAACACAAGTATCGAAACATCAATTGTAGAAAAAAAAATATATTGAATATAGATTTTGAAACAACTAAATATATAAAAATTTAAACACCAAACAAATTAAATTCTACTCAGTAAAATATCACAAATTAATCCATCAGCTGAAATCAAATGTATGTTTTTGGATACAAATACAAGTTTCATTGCATATCAAGTTAATACATGTTCAGTTTCAAAAACTATCATCAATCTATTCAGTGTGCTAGCATGCGAACTTTGATTAGCTTCAAGAAAATGAAATTATAAAAAATATAATAGAATACTTTGTATTTACTCACACTAAGCCGTCAAGAATTAAGACTTTCACAAATTTATAGGTTTATCGCAACTCAAACATATCACCAATTATAATGAGATGTGTGCTCATTAGCATCTTTTAGCATTGTGCATATTGGCATTTTTAATCAAGAAGTTTTGTAAGTAAAGAACATGTCGTAAACGTAATGTTCTATCAGATCCTATTGCAGGATTTGGGTCAGCCGCTTCCAGACCAGTTGGCCTTAGGGGACTAGGTGTCAAGCACCCCTTGGAACTCACTCTCCCAGACCAGAAAGGCTACATCGACACATCCTAAACCCATTCATACCAGTAGAACATGACTTTCGATCTGATTCTATAGAAGAATTTGGGTTCGATCACTCCCAGACCAATTGACCTTAGGGGATCAGATGACAAGCATCCCAGGGAACTTACTTTCCCAAATCAGAAAGGTCACAAGTACAAACTTTTAAACTTAATTGATTTCTGAATTATATATATATATATATATATATATGATTCATTTCAATCACTCGGTTTTACATCTAAGTGCTTAGCCTATATTTCCATTACGATCCATAATTCTGACTTTTTAGGGTTTCAAAGCATTGTAAACTATAAATATTTCGAATGACACAACTGTAAAGCATTCTCAAAAGTTTCAAACATGTTGCTGACCTTTCGATTTTTGTAAGACTTGAAATTTGAACATATAAAACTTAGATATAAACAAAGCAACTTGAAAATTTATCCTAGACACACATTTTATTCAAAAGAAAGAAAACTGTAAAAATTTTACTTTATAGAATAAAATTTGTTTAGATTTAAACTTTTAAATTCAACATGCTGAGTTTTGAAAGCAAAAAATTAAAACGTTTTTCATCTAAGGCTTTTGTAAAGATATCAACAAGTTGATATTCAGTTGGAACAAAATATAATTCAATAGTAACTTCTTCCACATGATTCTTTATGAAGTGGTACCTCATATCTATGTATGTGTTTTGCACTTATTCAGGGACTGATCAAACTAGCTCAGATTCTTGAAAAACTTGATGTAACTGGAACAACATCATTGTCGGAGATAGATGCAGCGGAATTTGAAGTAGATGCACTCACAGTTTCTCATATGCACAGAAGATAAACAGATTGAAGTACGGGTTCTAAGTTGATTTACTTAGAAGCCTTCGTTCTCTTACTCCCCCTTGACATTAGGTGCCTGCAACTCAGAATCAATCTTTGGTTTTGGTACCCACTTGTATTTGGGTCCATGTTTGTTTGTTGCAATTCGAATGGAAGTAAAATTGTTAGATTTGATAAACAAAGCATGAGAAAAATGATCAGAGTAATAAACATAGTCATCAGTAGAGGACGAAGCATAATCATCTGAACTAGAACCAGAGGAAGAATATGAGACATTTTTTGCAATTCGAATCATTTGCTTTATTGAATATTTGTTGTATTTATTACAAACAACAAATGAATCACTATGACAAAGATTATCTACACATTTATCCTCTTGAATTTCAGATTCATTTGATGTCTGCTTGACCTTCCATATCTGCCTTGTAAAGGTCTTCAAATGCCTATCTGAAACATTAGAATCACAAGAATTAGAATTTTCAGAAATGAGATTAGCTTGCTTCTTTGACTTCTTTGACCTTCTTCTTTTACGCTTTGGTTTATAATACTCATCATTTAGCGTAAAAGATTCATCAAGAAATTTCAATTTAAGATTTGAATGTGAAGAAGAGATTTTATCAAAGAAACCAAACTGATCATTCATCGATTTTGAACTAGTCTCGGAGTCATAATTTTCAGAAAAACATAAGTCTGGATGAACTTTGCGCGACCCACTGGTGGTGCAAAGTGTACTTTGCGCTACCAGTTGCTGGCGCAAAATGTCAGTTTGCTCTACCAGTGGTTGGCGCAAACTATCACTATTTGAAACTTTATGCGTATTTTGCTTAGAATCAGTAGAAAATCCAGAAGTAATCTTATCTTCAAAATCTTGTTTTTGAGAAATAAGCTTTTCTTCAAAACTTGATTTCATAATAAAAAGTAGTAAATCATTTTCAAGTTTGTTTTGAAGACTTTGATATTTCATTTTAACTTCAAGATCAACGATTTTCCCCTCTAACACTAATGTGGGAATATATCTCTTAGAATCATAAAAAACTGGAGATATATTTTCCTTATTAGCATTAATGGCATATATATCAAAATAATCATTTGATAATGAAGATTTAATGAAAGATTGAACATTTAAAACATTTTGAGATCTTCTGGACTTCTTTGATTTTTCAGGAAAATATTTTGCATTTTGGCTAGTATAAACAAACGGTAGTTCCATTTTCGTGTTGTTCATCCTTTTCTCATTTTCGAGTTCTATAACTTGCTTTTCATTTAACCAATCAATTTTAAATTGAGCAGCATATCTAGCAAGATTTAGATAATCGAATTTATATAAAGTGGGGGATTTTTCAATAGCATTGTCTAAACAATGTGGATTTTCAAAACCAAGACCCCATCTTTCCTTTATAGACTTATAACTCCTCGGTTTATTCATATAAATGGTTTGTTAAGTTTGATCTCTCAAATATATTTTTTCTTCCAACTCATTTATTTTATCAGAAAAACTATCTTTTAATTTGGTCATTTCTGTCAAAGAATCAAGATAAGTCTGATTTGAAATTTCCAAGTCATCCAATTTCTTTTGAAAGTTCTCTTTTGTATGAGACAAAATGGATTTTTCATCTTTCAAAGAAATTTGCAGTTTTTCAATCAGATTTGACTTTTCTTGATTAATATGTTTTTTTGGATAAAAACTTTGAACGCAAGTCATGTAAGGCATTGATAATGACGTTCATTTGAGATGAAATAAATTTGTAATCAAACTCAGAAGGTACCTCAGATTCATCAATTGAAGAATCTTCATCATCATCATCACTGTCATCATCTCCTATGAAGCACATAGTAGCAATTTCCTCATTATCAGCTTCATTGTCAGAACGATCTAACCAGTATTCAGCTTCAGCTAACAGTACAATTCCTTTCTCTCTTTTCTCAGCTAGTTCCATCTTCTGCCGGTAATATGCTGAATCCCGAACCACCTTCACTCGACACTCCATGGCAATGTGACCCGACTTTCCACAGTTAAAGCACGCAGTAGCTTTCGTAGGCTCGGGTACTTTGGCAGGTCCGTTCTTTTTAGACCCCGAAGTGAAGCTAAGGTTGTTGGAAGCCGACCGATGTTGGAACTTCTTGTTGTAGTGCTGAGAGAGAAGAATCATTGCTTTTTCTAGAGCCTCGCCATCGTCATCAGTGGCCCCGTCATAAGCATTTTCAGACAATGCTTTTTTAGCCAATTTTCTCGCGAGGAGTGCAACCGGGTCCACTGTGTTTGGCTTGTTCTTCTTATCAAGATTAGATTTCTTCTCTTTGACTATACTCTCATCCGTCATCAAAATCTCATAAAGCTCTTGTATTTGCATGGTAGAGACCCGGACATCATTCCTCAATCGGTGACATGATTTGTTCCATTTTGGTTGAAGAGCGTTGAGAAACTTCAGATTAGTCTCTAACTCAGTCTTTTCCACTTTGATCTTTCGCAAATCGTTCATCACAGTGCAAAACCTGTCAAAGACATTCTTCAGAGTCTCTTCATCCTTTGCCTTGAACTCCTCGAAATTGTTCATGAAACGTGTCTGTCGGAGTTGTGTTGCAACTGCTGACCCAAGGATGATCTTTTCTAACTGAGTCCACATCATCATCGGATTGTGCTTGAAACAATCAATTCGATTGTAGATGGAATTAGGCAATGCTAGCATCAGATTAGACTTTGCTTCGCGATCAACTTTTTCTCGTGAAAGCTCTTTGGCAGTTGTGGGAATATCGTTCTTGGGCTTGACGAATGGTCCTTCAGTGAGTGACTTCATCATGTTTTCTCCGTTTGCTTGACGCTCGATGAAGTTAATGAACCGATCTTGCCATTGAGTGAACTCATTCTCATTGATCAAAACCGGAGGACGAGTATCCGTTCCCAATGACATCATAATATCATTCTTGTAAAACTGAGCTTGAAAAGAAAATTTTGACATATCCATCTAGTCAGAAAATCTTAAAAAAATGCCCAAGTCTTGAAACAGAGAGAGGCTGGCGCAAACTGGAGATTTACGCTAACAGTGACCGGTGCAAACTTGTTTTGCGCGAGAAGGTGGTGCAAACTTGTTTTGCGCGATACGTTGGTGGCACAAAGAATGTTTTGCGCGAGACGTTGGTGGCGCAAAGACTAACTTTGCGCAAACAGAGATTGGCGCAAACTTGTTTTGTGCGAGAAGAAGGTGGCGCAAACTGTACTTTGCGCAAGACGTAGATGGCGCAAAATTAACTTTGCGCGATGAACTGACTTTTACTCCTGTAACTGAACCCCTGATGAATTGGCGCAAAGTTTGATGAACTCGCGCAAAATTTGAATATGGCGCAAAGTCGAGATCTGGCGAGAAAACTTGAGAATCCTTCCAAACTTTGAACACAAACTCAAATCTATAGAATTTAATCACATTGATATGATCGAATATGCTTGGAACATCCACTGTCCAAGTACCACATATGCCGGGTCTGCAAAAGAAATCAGGAAACAATATATTTAGGTACCCATTTAAAAACGGGTCTTAACAGATTAGTACAAGATTTTGGTATCCATTTGAAAATGGACCCTCTGTTATTTTGAAAACCTTTAAAAATATTTGTTCTTGAAGAATAAACATGATAAGATCCGAACCAATCAGAAAAATTATGAGAGTAAGCAAAATCATTTCTCTGATAATAATAAGATGTAGTAGAAATAGGAGATAATTGAATCAATTGCGTAATTGAATATCGCTTGTAAGAAGTTACAAGGTTTTGTTTATGTGAAGCAAGTTGATCAATTACATCATTATCACTACTAACTGATCTAGTACAAGAATTATCAGAAACTGATTCAGCTATCTCATCATCCTTCCTTTTTGGTCGCCATTCAGTTCGAGCTTTCGACCTTTTGTTGCTTATATCTGAAACATAAGATGTAGATTTATTAGGAAAAGCAGATTTCTGAGACTGAGTTTTCTTTTGTGTACCAGTGTGTTTCTGTTTCTGTAATCGCTGTTTCTTAGCGGGACCCCCGTGCTAAGTCTGTGAAGGGGGACATATTTCTGGTTGTGATTAAAGGCCATATTACTATTTTGAAAAAATTGTCTAAGTCCTCCACACTTTGCGCTTCAAGAATGATGCGCAAACTACACTTTGCGTCTCTAGTGTGGTACGCAAACCACACTTTGCGTCTCTCTCGACTTGCTTAAATGATACTCAGCGTGTCGAATTGTGATGATAAGCTTTGCATGTTGAGAAGATTACTTTGCGTTTCAAATGGGAATCGCAAATCTTTACTTTGCGGTTCAAGAGGGAAACGCAAACCCTTACTTTGCGGTTCAAGTGAGAAGCGCAAACCACAACTTTGCGGTTCAAGTGAGAAACGCAAACCACAACTTATCTCTGAACTCAATCACTTCTACTTTGCGTTTGTCAACTTTGCGTGTTCTGAAAAGTACATAAACGATGAACTTCGCTTTTCACGTTACAAACGCAAACCCAACTTTGCGTTTGTAGATAGAAACGCAAACCCTACTTTGCGTTTCTAGTTACAGACGCAAAGCTTATTTCTCAGTTCTTGTTGAAGACGCAAACCTCTGAATCTTGATGAATGACCCGAAAACCTTGATGAATGGAACGCAAACCTTGATGAACACGCGCAAACCTCTAAAATCGATCAGAATCACACCAAATACTCATCTAGACCTAGAAATCTAACTCGAAACTTCGACAATTTGATCGTTTAAACAACTAAAACACAATCTTAACAAACAATTTCGATCAAATACACAAAAATGTATAAATCGACTCAATTACAGTGCACAGGACTCCTGAACTTCAAACTCAACTAAAATCAAAATTAACAATCAAATACAGTGCATTTCTTGAAATCACCTATACAGACACGATCGATTATGCTATCTAAACAAAATCTAATCGATTACAACTCCAAAAACGCACTAAAACTCGGGTTTGATTTTTCTCTCAAGAACACAGATACGAACTTTTGAATTTTCTTGATTTTTCAATTTGGATCTGCTCTGATACCAATTGTTATTCCCTGAATCTAGTTTCTAATCACAATTAATCAAACAAAACACAAACAAGAATCAATTACCTGTTTGATTTCACTTTCAAATTCAAGATTACAAACTTTCTCTCTCTAGAACTCTCTTTCTCTCTCTCTACAATTCTCTCAATCTGAAAACGTATTCTCTATTGGATCTACTACACTTACACTAAAAACAGAAATATAAACCTATTTATACCTACAATTATTACAAGGAAACAAACAAATACAAAGACATTGACTTTTATTACAAAAGACTTTGACTTTGATGAAAGTTGACTTTCTCAGCTTTCACTTTCTTGAACTTTGACCTTCAGTCTTCTTGATCTTGTATCCAACATATTTATGCTCTAACACCCATCCTCCAGAGTTCCTTCAATCACTTTCCCGAGATTTCTAGCCTTGATCATCCATGCTGCCATAGAAAAACTTCACATTCTAACCCACTCTGAACAACCCAAGACTCCTTGTTGGGAACTGAAGAAAAGCTTAAGTATGGTTAATGCTGCTAGTTCAGAATTACTACTGCTAGAGGACTTCAAAAGTTAATACTGCTAGGTATTACTACTTCTAGTAGAATTAATACTGCTAGTCAAAGTTAGTGCTGCTTGATCAAAGTTAGTACTGCTTAGCTAGTTAGTACTGCTAGAGGTTAGTGCTGCTTAGTGAGATTAATGTTAGTGGTTAATGCTGCCAAGACTGAGTTAATACTTCCAAGATGATTAATGCTGCTTATGAGATGGAGATCAGAATTACAAGAGTGACAGCTGGATATACTGAAGATATTCATGGAAGATATTCTGAAGATATTTTATTAATTGTAATTATCTGTAATCTTCAGTATATGTATAGAATTGATAGAATAGTTTAGAGATATATTAATTTTTCTAAGTTTAGTTCTAGGGAGAAAATCAACCTCAAGGCATAGTTCCTAATTCTAGAGAAGTAGAATTCGTCTTGAAAGAGTCTGTTCTTCAAGATTGAGGTTGAGTGTGTAATCTTGTGATATTAATCATTCAATACATGTTTACATGTTGGTAATCATATACACTGTTTGTTTACTGTTACATTGAATATCAAAGTGTTATTCCGCAAACTTCTTTGATATTGTTTCTGAGTATTCATAATTCTTGTTGAGAATTCGATCCTGACAAGTGGTATCAGAGCCAGTTCTCTCAGAAACATCTATTCATTCATCATGGAAAACTTTGCAGAATCAAACAGTACTCTGGTTTCAAAGGTTCCAATGCTCAGACCCAATGAATTCGATATGTGGAAGATCAGAATCAAGCAGTACATACTCCTCACTGACTATTCTATGTGGGACATCATTGAGAATGGCCCTTCTGAAGCAGGAAAGATTGGTGCAGATGGAAAGAGAACTCCACCAAAAACTGATGCTGAAAGAAAGACTAGACAGACAGAGATGAAAGCCTTGAACACTTTGCTCTTGGCTATTCCCAATGAATATCAACATCAGTTCTGCAACTGCACTGATGCAGAGATGCTCTGGAATGCTCTAGAGAAGAGATTCTCAGGTACCAAAAGTACCAAGAGAAATCATAAAGCCATTCTGAAGCAACAATATGAGAACTTTATGTCAACCAAGAATGAGTCCATGACTCAAAATTTTGACAGGTTCAACAAGCTTATTGGTGAACTAGCTACAGTGGTAGTACAAATTGATCAAGATGATCTAAACAGGAAGTTCCTAAGGTCCCTAAGTGATGAATGGACCATGTATACTGTGTCTTTCAGACAGAATGATCAACTGGAAGAAAAGGAACTTGATGATCTATATAATGATCTAAGAGTTTTT
Organism: Arctium minus; assembly: GCA_954870635.1. Lineage (NCBI taxonomy): Eukaryota > Viridiplantae > Streptophyta > Magnoliopsida > Asterales > Asteraceae > Arctium > Arctium minus. The sequence goes on along the minus strand of OX941090.1, from coordinate 57,008,659 downwards.
GAATCTGAGGTAGAGGCTAAGAAGAAGCCTTCTGGATATGTTCACAATGCTGCACTCCTTTCAGCATCAATTGATTCCACTTCCAATCCTGAATCAGTTAGTGCTGCCAATGGAGCAAATCAAGAGAGAGGCACTGAAACTGTATTTGAAGCCTTTCTGTCCAATCATGGAAACTCTTCTCTTATTAATGATGACTTGGAACAACTCCATCCAGATGATCTTGAAGAGATGGACATTAAATGGCAGATGGCCATGCTCTCTATGAGAGTTAAGAAGTTCATCAAAAGAACTGGGAGGAAGAACTTATCCCAAAGAAGAGAAGATGGAGTAGGATTTGACAAGTCAAAGGTGGAATGCTATAAATGTCATCAGAATTGACACTTTGCTAGAGAATGCAGAAGTGGAATGTCTCAAAATAATAACCACCAACAAGCTCAATCTGGAAGCTTCAATAATAACAGAAACTCTGCACAAGCCCTTGTCTCTCAACAAGGTATGGGGTTTGACTGGAGTGATCAAGCTGAAGAGGCCATTCAAAACCAAGCTCTAATGGCAGAGGTGTCTGATCTCCCAACAGAGGTAACCTCCAATCTTTGTTCTCCAAATTGCATTAACACTGTTAAAAGGTATAGGGATCACAACAAGAACATGAGTGATGACCTTAAGAGATTGGAAAAGGACATAAAAGATTATGTGAGGATTGTTGAGAGATTTGAAGAGCAAATTAAGGGTTTTCAAGCCAATGAGCTTCAACACTCTTATGACACAAACTACTGGAAGTGGGAGAAGAATGACTTAGAAATTCAACTGACCAGATCCAAAGAGGAGAGTGAAAAGTTAAGAGGAGAACTAGCTAAAGTCAAGCTAGATGTAGAAAAGTTTTCCAATGCCTCTAAAGCAATGGATTCTTTACTACAATCTCAGATTCATGATAAACTGAGAAGAGGAATAGGGTACAATACCACACCACCACCCTATAACAACAACTACATTCCTCTTAGTTCAGATTTGTTAGAAACAAAGGATAGGAAGGACCTACCTGAGGGAGCCACAGAGATTGATCCCTTAGATGAAGTAGTTGTTAAAGATAAATCTGAGAAAGAAGTTGTCAAGAATAAGAACAACACTGTGAGTGGTGAGATTCCTATAGAAAACCACATAATCACCAATGAGGGATGTGGAAAGAATTGGGTCAAGTCCAATGAGATAAAGAAGACTGAGGGAAAGAACAAGAAGGTTTACTATAAGCAGACCACTGTTGTGAACCCTATTTCTTGCAAGCAGTGTGCATGCAATAAATCTGAGCCCCAAAAACATGATAAACCAAGGGGAAATCAGAGAAACTGGAACAATCAATGGGCACAGAAACAAGGGATTGATCTGAGTAAAATTAATAGACCAAAACCCTGTTTTATTTGTGGAAAGCTTAATCACATTGCCAAATATTGCTATTTCAATCTAATGAACCAAAGGTCTAACCTTCAAAGACTTAATCAAAAACCCTTTGGTTATAGAAAGAAAGAAAAGAACCATGTGGCTAAGAAGGGTGTTAAATCTAAAAGCCACATGAAGAAACAGAATGTGGAAGACAGTGTCAAAATGTAGATTCCAAAAAGTACTAAAACTGTTAGTGTTGCTAATGCAAATAGTGCTGCTGACAGTAATAGTACTGCTAGAAGCAATACTGCTGCTAGCAATGTTAGTGCTGCTGACATTGTTAATATTGTTAGTACCTCTTCAAAGATCAATACTGCTAACACAGTTACTGCTGCTAACACAGTTACTACTTCTAACAAGGTTAGTACTGCTAAGCATGCAAATGCTGCTAATGCAGTTAATACTTCTAAAACCAGTACTGCTTCTAGCAAACGTGTTGTCAAATCTATCATTGTGAAAAAGTACTCCAGAAATGATGAGTCAAAGTTTAAAAATCTTGTCAAGAAAGAATGCAAGTATTTTGATGAGAAAGGGGTACCCAAGACCACTTTGGCTTGGGTCCCTATTTCATACTAACTGATTTATCTTATGTGCAGGGCAACCAACAGCTCAAGGGAAAGAGCATATGGCATGTTGATAGTGGTTGCTCTAGGCACATGACAGGCAACATGTCATGCCTTCAAGATTTCAAGCATATCAATGGAGGACATGATGCTTTTGGAGATAATCTTACTGGTGGTAAAATAAGTGGAAAAGGTAATGTTACAAAAGGTAAGATGACATTTGAGGATGTCTACTATGTTGATCAGTTGAAGTACAACCTGTTAAGTGTATCACAGGTTTGTGACAAACAACATATCATATTATTTAATAATACAGAGTGTATGATCCTTGCTCCAGGGTTCAAAGTAGTTGATGAAAACATGATACTACTTAGAACTCCAAGAAAGGACAATGTTTATTGTCTAGATATGGACAATGTTTCTAGTGATTCATCCCTGAATTGTCTTGTTTCTAATGCTTCTGTGGATGAATCCTCTCTTTGGCACAGAAGGATGTGTCACATGAACTTCAAGACAATGAACAAACTTGTTAAAAACAACCTTGTAAGAGGTTTACCATCAAAAGTCTTTTCATGTGATGATCATTGTGTTGCTTGTCTTAAAGGCAAACAGCACAAACTTCTCATAAGACCAAAGAGTTAAATACTATTTCTTCTTGTCTCCAGTTATTACATATGGATCTGTTTGGGCCTACAAATGTTATGAGTATAGGCAAGAAATCTTACTGCTTAGTTATTGTTGATGATTACTCTAGATTTACCTGGGTATATTTTCTAAGGACTAAGGATGAGACAAGTGGACTGATCAAATCCTTTATCATAAGAATTGAAAACCAAACTAATCAAAAAGTAAAAGTCATTAGATCAGACAATGGGACTGAATTTAAAAATCTTGATCTAAACACCTTTTGTGAAGAGAAAGGCATTGAGAGACAATATAGTGCCACTAGGACTCCTCAACAGAATGGAGTTGCTGAGAGGAGAAATAGGACACTAATAGAGGCTGCTAGATCTCTGTTGGCTGATTCAAAACTGCCAATTACCTTCTGGGCTGAAGCAGTTAATACTGCCTGTTATGTCCAAAACAGAGTTCTAGTGGTCAAGCCAAAGAACAAGACCCCATATGAGATTTTAAATAAAAGAAAACCCTTTATTGGATTTTTCAAACCTTTTGGGTGTCCTTGTACAATTCTCAATACCAAATCTCACTTAGGTAAGTTTGATAGCAAAGCATATGATGGATTTCTTGTTGGTTACTCATCTCAGAGTAAGGCTTACAGAAGTTTTTAACTCTTCTTCTAGAATAATTGAAGAAAGTGACAATGTCAAATGCAATGAGAACACACCAAATCCTATTGGGTCTGGTCCTCAGTGGCTGTTTGAGTAGTGATGATTATGCAGGTTCAGGGAGTGGAGGATCAGGGACTACACAAGTTCAAGACAACATATCTCAATCTGTGATCTTTCCCATACCTATAGTGGATCCTGTTGAAGACTGTGAAAAGGAGCCATCTACTGAACCAAATCAGAGTGAAGAAGAAAGAAGAGGTGAGGAGAGTGAAGAAAATAAAGAACCTGAAGTAGCTGCTGAAATCACCTCAGTTGAGTTAAATGACTCAAATCTAGAGGTTGGACTCAATGAAGAGACTAGTCATCACACCAGAACTCAAAAGAATCATCCTCCTCAGTTGATAATAGGAGATATCACTTCTCCTATGATGATTAGAAATCAAAGCAGGCTGCAAGAAATGCAAGACCAACAGCATACAGTGCTCTCTTGTTTTTTATCCCAGCTTGAGCCTAAGAAGGCACATGATGCTATAAAAGAGTCCAGTTAGATAGAAGCCATGCAAGAAGAGCTACTGCAATTCAAGCTGCAAGATGTTTGGGATCTGGTAGACCTCCCTAAAGGCCAAAGAGCAATAGGAACAAAATGGGTATTCAGGAATAAGAGGGATGAAAGAGGCATAGTAATAAGGAATAAAGCAAGGTTGGTGGCTCAAGGGTATACACAAGAAGAGGGAATAGATTATGAAGAAGTATTTGCTCCTGTAGCCAGGATAGAAGCAATTAGATTATTCCTGGCTTATGCTTCTTATATGAAATTCAAAGTCTATCAAATGGATGTCAAAAGTGCATTTGTATATGGATCAATTGAAGAAGAAGTATATGTCTGTCAACCACCAGGGCTTGAGAACCCAAGTTATCCAGACAAAGTATACAAACTAAAGAAAGCACTTTATGGACTGCATCAAGCACCAAGAGCATGGTATGACACTCTGTCATCCTATCTCTTGGAAAATGGCTTTGAAAGAGGAGTCATTGATAAGACTCTATTCATCAAGAGAAAGAAGAAGGATATCTTGCTGGTCCAAATATATGTTGATGATATTATCTTTGGATCCACAAAAGACATTATGTGCAAGGAGTTTGAGGAACTAATGCATCAAAGATTCAAAATGAGTTCCATGGGGGAACTTACTTTCTTCCTTGGACTCCAAGTTCAACAGAAGTCAGATGGTATTTTTATCAGTCAGTCCAAGTATGTGCAGGATATTCTAACCAAGTTTGGTTTCTCAGATTCAAAATCTGCCAGCACACCTATGGAGACACAAAAACAGATAACAGCAGATCTTGAGGGGGAGGATATGGATGTTCATCATTATAGATCCATGATTGGCTCTCTCATGTATCTTACAGCCTCTAGGCCAGATATAATGTTTCCAGTCTGTGTATGTGCAAGATTCCAAGTTAGGCCAAAGCAATCTCACTATCAAGCTGTTAAGAGGATATTCAGATATCTCAAAGGGCAACCCAGATTGGGACTTTGGTATCCTCATGACTCATCTTTTGACTTGCTTGCATACTCAGACAGTGATCTAGGTGGAGCAAACTTGGACAGAAAATCTACTTCTGGAGGATGTCAGTTTTTGGGTGCAAGACTAGTTTCATGGCAGTGCAAGAAACAAACCACAATGTCCACATCTACAACAGAGGCAGAGTACATAGCAGCTGCAAGTTGCTGTTCTCAAATCTTATGGATTCAAAATCAAATGCTGGACTATGGTGTAACCTTTCTACACACTCCAATTTTTATTGATAATAGCAGTGCTATTAGCATTGTAAATAATCCTGTCAAGCACTCAAAGACAAAGCACATTGAGATCAGGTATCACTTCATAAGAGACTGCAATGAAAAGAAACTTATTCAAGTTGTAAAAGTTCATACTGATAACCAGTTTGCTGATCTGTTCACCAAAGCCTTTGATGTGGGTAGATTCACTTACTTAGTAACAAGTGTGGGAATGATCAACTCTGAATAAGCACCTTAACAAAAAGTGGTTAAATACCTGTATATTGTTTATTCTTGGTGTTACTAATCTTCCTTTTCAGGGAATATATAGCAGTACTCAGTTCATCACAAGCTTAAAAGAGTAAGTATGGTTAATACTGCCAGTACAGTTTTAATACTGCTAGTGGTTAATACTGCTCTCAGTTAATACTGTTAGTTAGTTAATACTGCTAGGGGTTAATACTGCTCTCAGTTAATACTGCTAGTTAGTTAATACTGCTAGTGGTTAATACTGCTCTCAGTTAATACTGCTAGTTAGTTAATACTGCTAGTGGTTAATACTGCTCTCAGTTACTACTGCTCTAGGTTAATACTGCTTATGTCCCGAATACTATAAATACCCTTTGCCTGCCTAAAAAGTTCATAACGACTCTTTGCATACTGTTCACTTGCGCTCTAAACCCTTTCTCTCTCAAGTTCCAAGTTTTCAGGCAAGACCTTCAAGATCAATGGCATCAATGGCATTCATAGACGAGCACAATGAAATCGCGATGTTAAAGAAGCCCAAACAGGCCGCTGGTTTCCACCAGATTGTGGATTTCCTCAAGACAAGCCATATTGCCTATGATCTCAATGTCTCGCCATCAATCTACATCGAGCATCAAAGGCAATTCTGGGCAAATGCCACCATTGTTGCTGAGAATGGTGTGCAAATGATCAAGACAAGGGTCTGTGAAAAACCGTTGACAGTTACTGAAGAGGTAATCCGCATCAGTCTACGTCTAGATGATGCCACTGGTATCTCATCTATCTCTAATGATGAACTGTTTTCTACTCTTACAAGAATGGGGTATGGAGGCCCATTGGGTGTGTTCAAGTTCTCCAAAGCTAAATTTTCACCCCAATGGCGTTTCTTTGTCCATACTCTTATGCATTGTATCTCCAAAAAGACTACTGGCTGGAGTGAGTTCAGTAGCACCATTGCTTATGCTTTAGTGTGCTTGGCCACTGCCAGAAAGTACAATTTTTCTAAAATGATTTTCAATGATCTTGTCTCAAACTTAGGAAGCAAAAAGAGCTTTTATATGTACCCCAGGTTTGTCCAAGAAGTTATCACCCACGAATTGACGGATATGCCTCATTTTGATGGGGTATATGTACCAAAAATCCCCAAAGGTAAGGTCTTTTCAAACATGAAAAGATCTCCATTGGACTCGGAAGGAGTTGACACCCCATTGTTCTCTACAATGATGGTGGTGTCCCACACTGATGAAGGTATGGCAGCAGGGTCAAGGCCCCTATTAGACCATCCCACTGCTAGGCAATCCCAACCTTCCTACTCTAAATCAATTCCTCAGTCTCTTCTTGACAAACCAACTTCTCCAATTATCCAAACTTACAAAAGGAAACAGGTAAAGAAGGCTCCTTCCCTTCTTGTACCATCACCCATTGAGCCTTTAAGCCCTCTAATGGAGAATTCTCCATTAGAGAATATCCACAGGGAAACCACAGGGGTGTCTCCCAACCCCAAGGAGGTGCTCACTGAGGAGAGGGTTGAGTATGTGGGTACTGAGGCTGCCACTACTTCTGCTAGCACAGAGAAGGACAGTGGTAACATAAATAAGACCTCCCCCATGGCAACTTTGAATGAGCAATTATTCAAAGGTCCCAAGTGCCAAGAAACCACGGGGGTGGAAAGTGCTTCTGCTAGGCAGAAGGCTTCCACTACTAAAAGATCCCATGATCCTTCAAAAGGGGGTAACACTCCTGAAGAAGGTGAGGACAGATATGACTATCTTGAATTGATGGACACAATGGCCAACATCAACAGGGATGTGATCAACCAAGGAAAAGACATCGAAGAGCTGAAACTAATAGTCCTGTCTCAACAAGCTCAGATTTCCAAACTGCATAATATGTTAAAGAGATTGCTCCAGAAAAAGAAGAGGAGGCAATTTGTGCTTAAAAGGAGGGAACCAGTGACTGATGCTCCCAAAAAGGGGGAGTCAGAAGCTGATGTCAACAGGGAAGATGCTCCAGAAAAGGGAGAGAAACTTGATGTTGAGGGGGAGAAAGCAGTAACAGAGCAAGCAACAGAAACCATTAATGCTGCTAGTTCAAGTAAAGCAGCAGAAATGGTTAGTACTGCTGAAATAAGCAAAGCAGCAGAAACAGTGAAAGAAGTTGTAACAGAGCTGGAGATTGCAGAAACCTTGCTTAAAGCCAAGCATGATACTCCCAAGGTCACCTCAAAGACCAAAGGAGTAGTCATCAAAGAACAAGGGAAATTGATCAAGAAAACAAATGTAGAAGAGAAGGTGATAAGCAAAGAAAAGGGTAAGGCAAAGCTAGTTGAATCTGATCAACCAAAGAAAAAGCAGAAGTTGATTGAAGCAGATGAAGCTCTGGCTAGGAAAATACAGGCTGAACTTGAAGAAGTAGAAACTGTGCAAGTGGCAAAGGATAGAGAAATAGCTAAAGCAATGGCTGCAGAGTTAAACAAAGCCTATTAACAGAGCTTAGCAACTGAGCAAGCCAAGCAGAAAGCCACATTTGTTAAGAAGCCTACCAAGATCAAAATGGCTGCAAGGAAAAGACAACCATCAAAGACATACCTGGATGCTCAAGAGAGAAAGAAAATGATTACTTTCCTCAAAGGTGCAGTAGGTGTCAAGGTAGAGATGTTTTCAAAAATGTCTTTTGATAAACTCAAGAAGATGTATGATGCTGAGATGACAAAGCTTCAAGGGGATGATATTGCAAGGGTTGAAATGGAGAAAAGAATGAAAGAGAGCAATGATTTCTTACAAAAACCATTCCCTGATGAGCAAGAAACTCCAGAAAAGGAAGCAACAATTGGTGAAAGTCTAAGGACTTTGAAAAGAACTAAGATGATTGCCAGGAGAAAGCCTACAAAGAAGCCTAGATTAATGGAAGAAGAGGCTGAAAAGGTTGTTGAAGAAGAAGAGGCACCTAAGTCATCTACAATACAAGAACCTGCAAATACTGAGGATGTTAAAATGTACATGGTAGTGATGGACAAAGTGCCTGAACCAATTTCAGCAGAACCTGTAGGGGTTAAACCTCCTGAAGTCATTCACTGGGATGTATTGGAAGTGTATGGAAAGGAATATATCAGATTAAAGAGAAAGGATGAGAAGTATGAAGTGTACAGCACTTGGAACAAGATTGTCAGAACCTACTCAAGATCTGATATTGAAGAAATGTTTGAGATAGGTATGAAGTTATATGCAGATGAACTGAAAGCTCCAGTGATTTCAATTACAAAGCTGATAATGGAGTATTTGTATATGATGTTCAAGTCTGATGAAGTGGAGGAGATCATAAGGAATGTGTTCAAATCAGTCAACAGTTGGACTCTATATGAAACTAGTGGAGTATATGCAGTGACTTTGGATTTGAATCACACTGAATACTTTCTAGTGGATAGAGTGTATAACCATAGCAGATTAAAGCTTCATGCCATGCTGAAGAAGAAGCTAGGATGTATTCCAGATTCAGAAATGGCTAAATATTTGATCCAAAGAACAATAAATCAGAGTTTGGGGTTGGATGTAAATACTAGAATTTAGGCCATGATGAAGTTTTGGGAGCATCTTGAAGAAGATCTGAAGAACTTGACTTCTCTTCCTAAAAGTCAAGTTAGGGGGAGATTGTTGGGAACTGAAGAAAAGCTTAAGTATGGTTAATGCTGCTAGTTCAGAATTACTACTGCTAGAGGACTTCAAAAGTTAATACTGCTAGGTATTACTACTTCTAGTAGAATTAATACTGCTAGTCAAAGTTAGTGTTGCTTGATCAAAGTTAGTACTGCTTAGCTAGTTAGTACTGCTAGAGGTTAGTGCTGCTTAGTGAGATTAATGTTAGTGGTTAATGCTGCCAAGACTGAGTTAATACTTCCAAGATGATTAATGCTGCTTATGAGATGGAGATCATAATTACAAGAGTGACAGCTGGATATACTGAAGATATTCATGGAAGATATTCTGAAGATATTTTATTAATTGTAATTATCTGTAATCTTCAGTATATGTATAGAATTGATAGAATAGTTTAGAGATATATTAATTTTTCTAAGTTTAGTTCTAGGGAGAAAATCAACCTCAAGGCATAGTTCCTAATTCTAGAGAAGTAGAATTCGTCTTGAAAGAGTCTGTTCTTCAAGATTGAGGTTGAGTGTGTAATCTTGTGATATTAATCATTCAATACAAGTTTACAAGTTGGTAATCATATACACTGTTTGTTTACTGTTACATTGAATATCAAAGTGTTATTCCGCAAACTTCTTTGATATTGTTTCTGAGTATTCATAATTCTTGTTGAGAATTCGATCCTGACACTCCTTTCTACATAATGAATAGCTTCAATCCGACCATTTTCTTTGAAGGATATTCAGGAGCATGACGGATTCCACACCAAATGCTTGATCAGGTAAATCCTCAATCTGTAGCCTTAGCCTCTTATCTTCATGTTGCCCAAGGATTAGAGCCAGTCCTTGGAACTCCAACACACTTAGGTCCTAAGCCCCAAATGGAGAGTCAGAGCAACTCTACTTCAGAGGGATCAGAGGACCCTGAAGTTCAGAGTTCTCTAAGGAGTGAACCAGAGGGTACTTCTATTAGAGAAACTGAAGCACAGAGAAGGGAAGACCCCTCAGATGTTGGTGAAGAGATTAACTCTACTAGCTCTAAGGCAAGTGAGAATGAATTTTCAGAGACTAGCTCTGAAGATTCTCAGAGTGAGAAGAGCCAGTCCCCTAAGGACATAGAGAAACCAGAGAGTTCTCACCCCTACCCTAAAAAAGATGCCCAAAGGCACATTTATTTTTGGACTCCTACCCCCTCTCCCAGTGCAACCACACAATCTAACCATCCTGATCCAGAGGCTATGGTTATGGAAACAGAGGTGCACACCTCGGACCCAACCCAACAAACCACTTCAGAGGTGCCTTTTTCTACCTCTGAAGTTCACAAACCTGAGGAAGCCCAATTTCTGGATAAGTCCTCTCAACAGGACTTAGCCATAGTGATAAGTACTTAGTCGCCTCCGAGTACGACAGAAATTCCTACACACAATGATGCCTCTGTGGCTCATCTCTTACCTTTTAGATTATCCCGTAGGAGCTATCCAACTCAGGGACATTGGCTTAACCTTCAGGCACAAGGATTAACTTGCATGGATCGCAAGCTCAACTCCCACATTCACTTCCAGTCCTCTGAATCTGAGGAGGAGGATGTTAGAGCAGAAATATGTTAGATACATGATCATGAAGACTGAAGGTCAAAATACAAGAAGTCAAAGTTGAGAAAGTCAACTCTCATTAAAAGTCAAAGACTTAGTATTAATAAAAGTCAAAGTCAACATGTTGTATTTTGGTTGTTTTCCTTGTTGTTTTTAGTAGTGGGTATAAATACCTTTATTTGTTGTTTAATAGATAGAGGACTAGAATTAGATTGTGAGAAATAGAGAGAGTTATAGAAAGAGAAAGAAGAGTTCTAGAGAGAGAAAGTGAGTAAACTGTTTGTAATCGTTTGAGAATTGAATTGAATCAAACAGGTAATTGGTATCATCTTGTTTGTTTAATTTTTTTACAATTAGAATCTTGAAACAGGGACACACAATTGGTATCAGAGTAAATCCAATTGAAATCAATTTCAAGAAACTTAGTTCGTATCTGTGTTCATCGAGTATAGATCAATTTTTGATGTTTAGTGTGAATTTTGAGTTGTAATTGGTTTGTTAGTGGTCGAATTATGTTTTAGAATGAGTTTGTATAAATAAAATCTTGATTTGCACTGTAATTTTCACGAATTTTAGGAATTTGTTGAGTTTTTGAGTCAAGAGTTTAAAGCACTGTTTCATAGATCGAATTTGTATGTTTAATGTTTTTCATTGAAATCTTTGTATTGTAACCTGATCGAGATATGGAATAGATCAAATTGACAAAGTTTCGATGGATTTCAGTGTGAAAGTTTGATTTTTTGTTCGAAGAGTTCAAGAACACGCAAGATCTATGAAACGCGCAAGCTTCATCTGGAAGAACGCGCAAGTCGAAGGATTTTGATTTTGGCCAGAAATGCGCAGAGGGTTATATGCGAGTTCGTGAAACGCGCAGATCGAAGCCTGCGAGTTTAGCTCTTCAGTCTGCGAGTTTGAAAAAAATTAGAAAATTTTTCTAAGTGTTGAAACACGCAAGCTTTGCGAATTTTCTTCTGCGAGTTTAACTTGCGAGTTCTATAAAATGCGCAAGTAGAACTTAGCGATTTCTATAAAATGCGCAAGTAGAACTTAGCGAGTTCTCCAAACGCGCAAGACTAAGCTTGCGAGTTTTTCAGGAACAGTGATCTGCGAGTTAGTTCGATCTGCGAGTTTGTTCAAACGTGCAAGTAGTGCTTTGCGAGTTCAGGGAACGCGCACATCTCTATCTGCGAGTTTCTTTATGAACAGTGACTTGCGAGTTTAGGCATTTGCGAGTTCTAGCGAAACAGTAGTCTGCGAGTTTCTTTTTGAATAGTTTTTTGCGAGTTTTATTACTTAGTGAATTTTTTTTTGTGTTGCTTATTTTTTGTGATTTCATTTGGATTAACGGTCAATTTCAAGTTTTTAATTGCATATATTTTTCAAATAGGATGACTTGGTTGAGAAAAGAACGCTCAGAGATGCTTCTTTGGAACATCGAGGACCGAGCGGAAGTCCTTCCAGAGACAACATACAAACATCTCTGAAAGAAGGCTCCTATGGACTCGAGGACAAATTGGCAACATGTGTTGTTACCAATGTACCCATCTCTGACCTTCTCACAAAATCAGAGTTCCAAAGATTTTGTGAGGAAGTCAGAGGCTCCATGAATGAGCATAACTTTCAACGAATTGACGGTTCAGAGACCTCTGCTCTTCGCTCTGAAAATAACAAAATCAGAGCAGAGGTTTCTACTATGAAGACCCAACTTCTGAACTCCACTCACAGGATTCAGGGGTTGGAACATGAACTGTTTCAGCACAAAGCAATTTCATCTCTGGAGATCGCAGCTCTTCAAGCTCAGGTTTCTACAATTCAGACACAATCTTCTTCAATTGCAGATGTTCAGAGATAGCTCAAAGAGATCAAGGACGAGGTAGTGGCCACCAGATCAATTTCACTCTCTTCAGAGAAATTGCCTATTATCTCTGACCTCATCAAGTCATCCATTCAAGACTCTCTTCCATCAACAAGAGCACCTTCAGAGATCCCCATTCCACCAGTACGCACAGCAGATCTTATCACCAAAAATGATCTGGCTTCATTAAAATCTGCAATCATGAGCAGAATGCTGACATGTTCTTCAAATATATCTACTGTTGCCCAAAAGCAGGTCAAAGATACTCTGGAGGTTCACAAATATAATACAGAGGACCAGGTAGCAGAAATCATTAACGCCACTTCAGAGGCAATAACATCGATTCAGCAAGCTGCACTTGACCCTAAGGGAAAGGGATTCGCTGCTACAGGGTCTCCAAAATATAAACGCAAGTTCGGAGGGGATTCTTATGGCGAAGAGGCCAAAAAGTTCAGATTTGATGGTTTAGAGGGCTCTGATGAGGATGGAGCCTCTGAATCTCAAAAGGGGGAGATCAGACAAGCAACAAGACAACCCTCTGAAGTTGCACCCTCTAAACCAAGTGGCTCTGCTCCTTCATCATCAACAAACAGAGAGCAAGGAAAATAACCAGAGAGACACTCTACCTCTGTTGAAGACAATCAAATGCTTCTTGCATCTCCAGTACCAGTAATCTTCTTAGCACCATCAACATAAGGGGCTCCAATTGTTCCTATGGTGAACGCTGAACCAGAGACGATTGGAGCTCTGGAGGAAGATGCAGACGATCAATTAATAGACTTCTCAAATTCCAATGATGCATTCTCATCACCAAAAAGACCAAATATTGTGATGAGAGATGCCTTCGGATCAGAATCTAAAAAGGAAGAAAAACCTAATTCTGAAGAAGAAGAAGGAGCGACTGCAGAAGAACAGGTTGAAGTAATTGATGTTGAAGACCATGTTTTCAAAAATGCTCAACCACATCATACTTCAACTGAAGCACAATTAAGAGAATCACCAGAGATTGATGGTTATATCTCTGAACCTACTCCAGATCCTCAATCACAGATGAAGGAACCAGAGATATCTCAACTTTCTGCTGAAGAAACAACCATGGTTGTTGATGAACAAGCTCCTCCAGAGGATCTTATTCAGAAGACAAGCATTGGTTTACCAGCCAAAGTATTCACCCATCCCCCTACATTCCTTGCCTCCAAAACCGAAGCCTCCATAGAAGATCACTTCTGATATATCTACTACGAGTTTAATCTGGAAGACACTCTAGTCATTCCTCTGAATCCAAGGATCATAGAGAACATGCCTGACTATGAGCGAAGATTCATCAGAGACAAAACTACTCCAAGAGTAAAGGTCCTCTCTGATGATCCAATCATCAAAATCAACAAAATCTCTGAAAGGAAGTTTGCCTATAACAAGATCATCTACAGGCACTATGAAGTCATTCACTCTGATCAGAAGGTTTACGAGTTCAATGATAATGATCTCGTAAATCTGAATCCATACGATCTACCTCATCTATATGCCTACTGCTCTACAAGATACAATAAAGGAAATGCTTCTTGCATCTCCAATACTAGTAATCTTCTTAGCACCATCAACATCAGGGGCTCCAATTGTTCCTATGGTGAATGTTGAACCAGAGACGATTAGATCTCTGGAGGAAGATGCAGACGATCAATTAATAGACTTCTCAAATTCCAATGATGCATTCTCATCACCAGAAAGACCAAATATTGTGATGAGAGATGCCTTCAGATCAGAATCTAAAAAGGAAGAAAAACCTAATTCTGAAGAAGTAGAAGGAGCGGCTGAAGAAGAACAGGTTGAAATAATTGATGTTGAAGACCATGTTTTCAAAAATGCTCAACCACATCATACTTCAACTGAAGCACAATTAAGAGAATCACCAGATATTGATGGTTATATCTCTAAACCTACTCCAGATCCTCAATCACAGCTGAAGGAACCAGAGACAGCTCAACGTTCTGCTGAAGAAACAACCATTGTTGTTGATGAACAAGCTCCTCTAGAGGATCTTGTTCAGAAGACAAACATTGGTTTACCAGCCAAAGTATTCACCCATCCCCCTATATTACTTACCTCCATAGAAGGTCACTTATGATATATCTACTGCGAGTTTAATCTGGAAGACACTCTAGTCATTCCTCTGAATCCAAGGATCATAGAGAACATGCCTGACTATGAGCGAAGATTCATCAGAGATAAAACTACTCGAAGAGAAAAGGTCCTCTCTGATGATCCAATCATCAAAATCAACAAAATCTCTGAAAGGAAGTTTGCCTATAACAAGATCATTTACAGGCACTATGAAGTCATTCGCTCTGATTAGAAGGTTTATGAGTTCAATGATAATGATCTTGTAAACCTGAATCCATACGATCTACCTCATCTGTATGCCTACTGCTCTGCAAGATACGATCAAGGAAGGGAATTCAAAATGAGCATGGTTGAAGTCAGAAGAGCAATGGAAGCATATGTTAAACTCAGAGCAAAACTTGACTTCCATATTGCTCTGAATCTAGGCGAAGAAAAGCTGGGAGTGACTGAACCTGTGGAGACGATCGAGAATCTTGATAAGCAGAAGACAGGATCAATCATTTAAGAGCCTCTGGGTTTCGTCTACAGGGTGAATCAAATCAAGAAAATCTTTCTTGCTTCAGAGATATCGAAGTACTCTGGTGAAACCCTAAGAGGAGTGCAGAAGATGATTCATGTGAAGAAAGAACGGCACAAAGCAGATCTTCTGGCGATACTGAACTTAGAGATTGGCTCAATGATTAACTTCAGAAAGCTTATTATGATGTTTCATAGAATTTTTTCTAGCGATAGGTGCTAGTTTGTTTCTTTATTTTTGAATGTTGCTTTCTCTGTTATGAATTTCCAAATGTTTGAGAAGTAATATTTAAGAGGATGATTTTCTCCTCTATGCTTTCTAGATTAATATTTTTTATGTTCTCTGCTACTCCTGAAATTTCTATTTTCAATACTTAGGGGGAGATTGTTAGCCCCAATTCTGAACTGTAAAAGTATTGAAAATAACTCAAGTATTCCTCTGAAGATATTCAGAGACATCAGCAGAGAAAGCCAAGTCTGTCTCTAAAGTCAGTCCAGAGACAGACTCTTCAGAAGAGAAGACATCAAAGATATCTTCATCAGAGCTTTTGTTCAGAGCTCTGAAGATGTTCTCTATGAAGATCAAGATAAGATGCGTTGAATTGAAGAACAGATGACACGTCACTTAGTGATAAGATTTACTTTCTAGAGTAGGTCATTGTTCAAGCATGCTTCTTTTGTCAGGATAGTACACTATTTATTTTATGGTCCTATATAAATAGGACCATCTCTCCATTGACAAACGTATGTTTTTTGATATCTTGTATCCGAAGAATCAATTGAATATATTTCAAAGAAGATCTTGTTCTTTCCACTTATTTTATTATATGAACTGTGATATTTGAATATGCTTTTGATATTAAACTATATTACTTCTGCTGTTATTATTCTTGTTGTTTATATCATTATTGTAAGATTAAATCTGGGATCCAACAAAGTTGAACCAAAATATACCAAAATTTGCGCCAAAAAATACCAACACTTGCGTCAAATATACCAAAAGTTGCGCTAAAATATATCAAAGTAACGCCTAATCTATGTTAAGGTCATGGCATGAACTATTCTTCATTTCAATCATTAATTTCTAGTCGATATACAACCATTTGACTTTCTTGTAACCCTTCTTGATGTCCAACAACATCCTCACTTTCATAATGTTCTTCATAACCAACAACAGTCTCATTTTCATCACGGTCTTCATCATTAACAACAACCTCATTTAAAATTGAATACGAAAGGATGCCTTCGGGTCATGCTGGTTATGGCACACCTGATGTCTTTAATGAGAAAGATAAATTGTAAGCAATAGTCATTAAAAATGTTACTTGAATGTGAAAAATAAATTGTAAGCACACCTTTATAGCCTTTTCCACCTCTACTACCTCTTCCATCTCTATTGCCACTACTTGTTGTAGTCGGTTTTGGAATGTTGACTCTTAGTCTACCTTTTGGCTTAACAAGTTTAAGTGGCAGGTCTTTCTTCTCATTCTTATGAGTCCTGGCATTATGCCCCATTTCCAAACAATTGCTATATGTCATTTCCTTCCCAGATTAAGGCACTCTTGTACCTTGGCTCTCATATTTTGATCTTTTTTTTTTGATAGATAGTATACCAGGCATTCTTCTCTCCTTAGGTGGGTTTGGTTTGATGTAAGGTTGTTAAGTCTGATTTTATAGTAATCATTGTATTTATAGGCTTGGTCGTATACAGTGTTTAGAGTCGTACAATGTGTTGTAACTGACCAGGGTATTTAAGTCCCTTTGGTCTTTGTTCCTTGTAACACTTTCATGCTTACATTCAATACATCGTTACTTTGCGCTTCTCTTGCTCTCTCTCTACTTTCTCTCTCTAGGATTTAGAGATCTTGGATTCACAATTGGTATCAGAGCCATCTGAATCTTGAGAGGATTGAGAGAAACTGTTTTTGTATCTAAATTTGTAGATTAAAAGCAAGAAATTTGATCGATTTTCTTGATTTTTTTCAAGAACGTCTCGTTTTTTGCTTTTTCATCAAATTCGGATTGTTGTGTGATCGAATTTTGTTGATAATTGTTTCTTTGAACTCGATTTTGATAGGAGAACATAATTGTTTCACATTATTTTGCAAGAAAAACAGGTTTTGATCATCGATTTTGAGATTTAGTGATTTTCTGAAAAACCGTTTTTGACGTACTGTTACATTCTCGAAATTTTGAAATTGTGGTTGTTAATCGAAAAGTTTCATAGAAAAGTGTTAGAATGTTGTTTTCGATCATATCTGGGGAAGAATTAATCTGAAAATTCTAATCTGTAATCAATTTTTGGTGATTTTTCTTGTTTTTTTAACATTTTGTGCCAGATACAAAGTTTGCGCGAGTTCTTCACGGTTTGTGCAAGTTCATCAGGGTCTTTACGCCAGTTTATATTGTCCTAGATCAGGATTCATTGTGAAAGAACAAGTTCTCGCCAACCACATATCACGCAAAGTACACTTTGCGTCATCTTTTGTTCAAGAAAAGCTTGATTTGCGTCTTCTGTGCCTCACGCAAATCCAAGTCTGCGTCTTACTTGGCTCACGCAAACCTCGTTTGCGTTATTAAAGCATCACGCAAAGTTTCAGTTTGTGTAACAAGCTGTTCACGCAAATCTATCTTTGCGTTTTGCGTCTCTCGTGCATCAAGAGAATCTGGTTATCTTCATTTGTTCACGCAAAGTAAGCTTTGCGTCACATTAAGCTCGAGAGAAGTTACATTTGCGTCTCAAGTATCTAATGCAAAGTCAGATTCTCGTTAGACCTTGATCACACAAACCTAGTTTGCGCACAATTTGCGGTTTGCTCTTCTCACGCAAAATCTCATTTGCGTCTCCCATTGATCACGAAAACCTCAAGTTTGCGCCAGCTCTAAGTCCAGACTTAGAATTTTTCTGAATTTCTGAAATATGGATTCTGCGAAGTTTGCTTTCCAAGATCATTTTTACAAGAGTGATCTGATGATGCAATTAGGCACAGAAACTCGTCCTCCAGTTCTAGTTGACGAAAATGAATTCACTCAATGGCAAGATAGGTTCCTGAACTTCATCGAGCGTCAAGCTAATGGAGATAACATGATGAAATCTATAACTGAAGGACCTTTCATAAAGCCTAATAAAGAGACTCCTACAACAACTGAAGAGGCTTTGCGAATGAAAGCTGATAAAGAATTAAAAGCTAATCTGATGCTAGCTTTACCAAACTCTATCTACAACCGGGTTGATCATTGCAAGGATTATACAAATCTGTTGTGGTCACAATTGGAAAAGATCATGCTTGGTTATCAGTCGCAACTCAACTCCGCCATACACGTTATATGAACAATTTTGAGGAGTTTAAAGCCAAAGAATCTGAGTCTCTAAAGAGTGTTTTCGACAAATTCTGTACAGTGCTGAATGATCTGCGAAAGATAAATGTGAACAAGACAGAGCTTGAAACGAATCTAAAATTCCTAAATGCTCTTCAGCCTGAATGGAACAAATCTTGTCACAGACTGAGGAACAATGTTCGGGTATACAATATGCAGATTCTGGAATTATATGAGATTCTGATGACTGATGAGAACTTGGTACTAGAGAAGAAAGCAAATCTTGAAAAGAAGAACAAAAAGTCAGTGGACCCGGTTGCTCTCCTCACCAAACAATTGACAGAACAAGCATTGTCTGATAATGCTTACGACGGGTCAACTGATGATGATGGTGAGGCGCTTCAGAAAACAATGATCCTTCCCTCACAACATTATCATAAAAAGTTCCAACCACGTTCGAGTTCCAACACTTCTCGCTTCACTTCTGGTTCTAAGACTGTACTAGTGCCCGAACCAAAGACTGCTGCATGTTACAACTGTGGTAAGCCGGGTCATTTCTCAAAGGAGTGTCGAGTGAAGAAGGTTAGGGATTCGGCATACTACATGAAGAAAATGGAATTGGCCGAGAAAAGAGAGAATGGAACTGCTCTTCTTGTCGAAGAAGAATTCTGGCTGTATAACTCTGATGATGAAGCTGCAAATGTCGAGATCGCTCAGATGTGCTTTGTTGGAGATGATCAGTCAGATGATGATTCTGATACTGATGAAGACGAGGTAATTTCTGATTTTGATTACAATTTTATTTCTTCACAGATGAATGTTATAATTAATGCATTACATGATCTTCGCTTAAACCTTTTATCTGAAAAGAATTTAAATTCAGAAAAATCTGATTTGATTGACAAATTGAAAATTTCTTTGAAAGATGAAAAATCTATTTTGGAAAATACAAAAGACATATTTGAAAAGAAATTGGATGATTTGGAAAATTCAAATAAGTCTTATCTTGAGTCTTTGACTGAAATGACCAATTTAAAAGACATTTTTTCGGATAAAATAAATATATTAGAAGAAAAGTTATATCGAAGGAACCAATATGAACAAACAATTTTTATGAATAAACCAAGGAGTGAAGAGGCTTTAAAAGAAAAATGGGGACTTGGTTTTAAAAATCCACATTGTTTAAACAATGCGATTGAAAAATCCACAACTTTATATAAATACGATTATCTAACTCTTGCTCAATATGCTCCTTAATTTAAAACTGATTGGATGAATGAGAAGCAAGTGTTGGAAATCGAAAATGAGAAAATGACAAATAACAAGAAAAAGGAAAATCCTTTTATTTATACGTTTGAAAATGCAAAATATTTTCCTGACAAATCAAGAAGAGGTAGAAAGGGTTTAAATGATATATCTCCTATCAAATCTTCAGTATCCAATGATTTTGTTGATATTTTTGCTAATAAATCTGACGAGGAAAATATATCTCCAATCATTTATGATTCTAAGAGATATACCCCTCCTTTAATTTTAGAAGGCAAAATCATTGATCTTGAAGATAAGATGGAAGATCTAAATATTCTAAAAGAAATTGAATCTGTTATTATTCTTTCTTTCACGAGATCTAGTTTTGAAGAAAAATTATTTTCTCAAAAACAAGATTCAGTTTCTATTTCTGGCCTTTCTTCTTCTTTTAAAGAAAACAAAAAGGAAGTTTCTAATTCTAAAATCGTTTCTCAAATTTTTTCTGACTCTGAGGTAAGTTTAGATTTATTGTCTGATCAAATTGGTTGCTTAGGTAAAATTATTTCTTCTGATTTAAATATTAATTCGGAAATTTTTTATGAATCTTTTACGCTAAATGATCAGTATTATAAACCTAAACGTAAAAGAAGATGGTCAAAGAAGTCAAAGAAACAAGATAAAGTCATTTATGACAATTCTAATTCTTCTGATTCTGATCTTTCAGATAGGACTTTGAGCAAGTCATCGAAGCAGATTTGGAGAGCGAAGCGGATATCTGATGAATTTTAGATTGATGGGGATAGATGTGTAGACAAACTTTATAAAAGTGATTCATTTGCTGCTTGTAATAAAATTTCAAAATACTCTAGAAAGCAAATGATTCGAATTTCCAAACATGTCTTATATTCTTCCTCGGATTCTAGTTCAGATGATAATGCTTTGTATTCATCTGATGACTGTGCTTATTTTTCTGATTATATTTCTCGTGCTTATCATGTCAAAACTCACAATTATTTCCCCATAAGAACTGCAACTAACAAACATGGGCCCAAATATAAGTGGGTACCAAAATCTCAATCTGACTCAAAGTTGTAGGCACCTCATGTCAAGGGGGAGTAAGAGAAAAAAAAATGGCTCTTGAGTAAATCAGCTCAAGACCCGCACTTTAATGTCAACAATGGCTTCTAAGTATTTCAGCTTAGAACCCGTGCTTCAAAGACTAAGACTTCTAAACATTTCAGTTTAGAACTCGTTCTTCAAAGCTTTTCGCTTCTGACTAAAAGAGGAACTGTGAGTACATCTACTTAATTCCGCTGCATTTATCTCTGATAATGAAGTTCTTTCAGTTTTCTCAAATTGTTTTTAAAGAATCTAATCAATCTTATTCAAACCCTGAATTTGTTCAACCCAATCTTTTCAAATGAGTCACAAATTTATTATACATTATGTGAAAGATAATATTATTGAATTTTATTTTGTTCCAACTGAATATAAACTTGTCGATCAAATGTTTCTATTTTCAAATCTCGGAATGTTGAATTTAAAAGTTTAAACCTTCACAAATTTTATTCTATAAAGTAAAAGTTTTACAATTTTCTTTCTTTTGAATAAAATTTGTATTTAGGATAAATTTTCAAGTTGCTTTGTTTATATTAAAGTTTTTATATGTTCAAATTTCAACTCTAACAAAAGTCGAAAAGTCAGCAACATGTTTGTAGCTTTTTATATTGCTTTAAAGTTGTGTGATTCGGAATATTTATAGTTTACAATGCTTAAAAACCTAAAAAGTCAAAATTTTGGATTGTAATGAAAATATGGGCTAAGCATTTAGACGTAAAACCTTGTGTTTGAGATGATTCTTAAATTCGTATAAATCAGAAATCTCTAAGTTTAAAAGTTTGTACCTGTGACCTTTCTAGTTTGGGAAAATAAGTTCTGTGGGATGCTTGTCATCTGGTCCCCTAAGGTCAATTGATCTGGGAGTGATCGAACCCAAATCCTTCAATATAATCAGATCGAAAGTCATGTTCTACTGTATGAATGGGTTTAGGATGTGTCTATGTAGCCTTTCTGATCTGGGAGAGTAAGTTCCAAGGGGTGCTTGACACCTAGTCCCCTAAGGCCAACTGGTCTAGGAGCGGCTGACCCAAATCCTGCAATAAGGTCAGATAGAAAGTTACGTTTATGGCATGTTCTTTAGTTAATAAACTTGATGATTAAAAAGATGCCAAAGTGCACAAGCTTCAAAGATGCCCAAGAGAACACTCATGTAAAGATGCCATAGACCACATTGCTAAAAGATGCCAATGCGCACACATCTCATAATACTTGGTGATATGTTTGAGTTGCAATAAACCTGTAAATTTGTGAAAGTTTGAAATTTTGATGGATTAGTGTGATTACATGCAAAGTTCTCTATTATATTTTTAGAATTGCATTTTCTTGAAGCTAATCGGAGTTCACATGCGAGCATACTGAATAGATTGATGAAAGTTTTTGAAACTGAACATGTCTTAACTTGATATGCAATAAAACTTGTTTTTGTATCCTAATACATACATTTGATTTCATGTGATGGATTTTATTGTGATATTTTACTAAATAGAATTTTATTTGTTTCTGTTTAAATTTTTATATATTTAGTTGTTTCAAAATACATATTCAGTATATTTTTATTTCTACATTGATGTTTCATTTCTTGTGTTCTCATATTTTCTTTACAAATGGGTTTGATCATTATTCAAGGGGGAGTGAAAAAGGAGAATTTTCTTAATGATCATATATGTTTTTGAGGGGGAGTATCTGATTCTTTATATAAATGCTAACTTGAATTGTCAAATTTAGTGCATTTGTGTAGGGGGAGTCAAAGAGCTTAACAGGTAAAATTTCTCAGACTCCAAGTCAGATTTGCGTCACTAGTTGGTAGAGCAAAGTTTAATTTGCACCAACAGCTTTTAGCGCAAAACAAGCTTTGCGTTTCCTGCATGTCGCGCAAACCTCACTTTGTGCTTTCTTCTTTTAGCGCAAACCTTACTTTGCACCACCAATGGCTAGCACAAACCTCCCTTTGCGCCACCAATGGGTCGCGCAAACCTTCCCTGTTTTTCCTTTAATCTGATTTTGCAGATCTTAAGTTGTCTCGTCTCCAACATTTGCATGACCGAGTTGATCCAGATCATCAAGGTCATGAGGGGGAGAAGTTAAGGATATGTTAAAGAGACAAAGAGCTTCAAAGTTTATCTGTTGATCAAGATTCGCTCAAGATTCTAATTTCTTCAACAATATTTGTCTTTTTGTTGTTCAAGCTCCGATCACCACAAATTCTTCAAGTTCATTCAAAAGAGGTGTATCGTCTAGAGCACAAGTTGTTGAACCAATTGTTCCTTCAAGCTTATTCAAACTGGTCCAGTCTCGTCAAGACAGCAAAGATATCTCAAACTGAAAGATACTGAGAAGAATTTTTTTTAAAAGTCAGAAAGCTTCACAAAGTCGCTTAGTTGGTCCATGCTGATTTAGAAGATTGATTTTGAAGACCACAGCGCCAATGATTACTAAGGGGGAGATTGTTAAGTCTGATTTTATAGTAATCATTGTATTTATAGGCTTGGTCTTATACAGTGTTTAGAGTCGTACAATGTGTTGTAACTGACCAGGGTATTTAAGTCCATTTGGTCTTTGTTCCTTGTAACACTTTCATGCTTACATTCAATACATCGTTACTTTGCGCTTCTTTTGCTCTCTCTCTCTACTTTCTCTCTCTATGATTTATAGATATTGGATTCACAAAGGTGTTAGAGTACACATGTAGTTCTCATTCAATGGTCTTATAGTTTTCTCATAGGCCGATTTGGAAAGATCCTTAGTAAACCATTTACTAACATAATCCTCTAGATCCTTATTGATAAAGTGTATGGTAGCTATGGAATGCACACAAGGAATGCATGATATGCCCCACAATCTACAACTGCATTTTCTAGCATCTAAATCCATGACTATTGCTTCATAACCATTTTGTGTTTCAAACACCTTCCCACTACTAGGGATAACATATCAATATCTACATACGAAAAAAATACAAAATAAAATTACCATCATAGACAATCATACATTATAAAATCATAGATATGCATAGATAATAAAATTACCATCATAGATAAGCTTACCTGTGATTTTCTCCCTATTTCTTTAACTTTTCCCTTATGGTCGGACAAACAACTAATTCCCATTCTTGTGTTTTGCTTAAGATTATGTAATGTCTCTCCATAACAAATACCCTTATCTCCTCTAACACTGTGATTATGTGCTTTCTTCTTGCATCAACAACTATTGAATTAAATGACTCGCAAATCCCATTTTTTACAGCTTCACAAAATCTACCAGGTTGAAAAAAATGCCCAACACCATGTATAAGGGTCTTTTTCAATCAAATGATTGTATGCATCAACATTTATTGTCTTAAACTTTTCCATGTGTGACATGAAATCTACTTCAAAAGTGGATATAGTTGCTACCCAAAAAATGTTTATGTACTCAACACCATTAAACCTTTTACGAAAATTAGCATATATGTGTCTTACACATTGCCTATGCTCTACATATGGTGCCAAGTCTTTTACAGCTTCAACAATTCCCTGTTGCATAAAAAGAATGATAATGCATAAACTTGTTCATTGACGTAAAGCATACACTTGTCAATGTTAACAAATTGCATACATTGTGTTGATCAGACATGTTGGTAAGGCCCGCTCCTTCGATGGTACCAATATCTTCAATTAATAATTTTTATAACCATTTCCAATTCTCTTTGTTCTCCACATCTACTACAACCCAAGCTACATAAGCATTCAACATTGTAAGTGGTTAACCAAATAATAAGAAAACTTGACAGTAATATAACAAGTATAGTTTGGATGTACAAACCTATAGGGTAAATCTGATTATTTCTGTCTCGACCAATAGCCTATATTAACTCTCCTTTGCATACACCCTTCAAAAAACAACCGTCTAGTCCTATAACTCTCCTACATCCACTAATCGACCCATCTCTTAGTGTTGTGAAGCATACATAAAATCTCATAAATTCATTACTTCTATCTGCCATTAAATTTACGTCCATCTAAACTGTAGATCCTGGATTGGCCCTCCTAATTTCACGTCCATAATCCCAAAGCCTTCCATAGTGTCTGTCAAAGAACCTTAAATTTCAAGAAGTGCCCTAGATTTGGCCCGTATGCATAACTAAACTTTTTCGAAATATCATCTTGCATATATGTAATTGTTATGAATGGTCTTTCGATGAGTTCCCTAACATAATGCTTTGCAATACAATTTGGTGTCACTAGGGATCCAAAACTATAGTCTCTACTACATGTGTGCTTACAAATAAAGGTTTTAATTTAAAATGAGTTTTCTTCTTGCATCCAACATGCCCATAATCTAAAGGACAAGTTCGATCTTTCTAACCTTTTCCACATGTAACAAGAAGCCTCTCTAAATCATTTTTCACATAATCCAGTTGATAGCGATTTGTCACCGCATAGTTTGTCAAACACAACTTTAATTTACTAGGATTCTCATACCTCTCACCAAGTTTGGGCTTCATCCGCTTCCAAAGAATATTAGGATCATGTATGGGATATTTGAAACCTTTTTGTACAGTCTGATGTCCAACATTATAATCCTCTTCATCCACATCGAACTCAACACCGTCAATCGTGTTTACGCTATAAAGTTTAATTAAAAGCTGATCATCAACTTTTTGTTTAAGTTGATTACATCATCCTCATCTTCAAGGTCTAAAGATAAACAATTTAACATATGTTCACTTGAATTATCACTTATATCATAACTAGGATCATCATTACAATCATCACTTCAGTCAAATGCCATTTTGTAAACAAGAATAACGACTTTATCAAAATCCACAAATTAAAACAAAATGATATCACTAAATCAAGGCATTACGATATAGAAGTATTACCAATTCTTGTCAACAAACATATATAGGCTTGAATTAATTAAACTAGATAACACAAAACTTTAACACAAAGCAAACACCTTAAGCCAAAAACAACTATCTAATTAGGACTGATTGAGATTAAGCTCGAGAAATTTTCATAAAAAAACTCATGTTTCATAAATAAAAAAAAACTCATGATTAGGTTAAAACTTGTATGCTGTTAGAGATTGAATAAAACCATGATAGTAAAACTCATGCAGTTAAGGGTTCCCATGTTGGTAAAACTCATGCCACCATGTTAGTAAAACTTATGTAGTGGAGGGTTGTTTCTCCACCTCTAGAGAAAATTTCATAAAAAAGGTAAGATTCATGGACTTGCCTGGAAGGTTGGCGACGAAGGGAGGATGGGGCGACGACAAGCTGGTGTGCCAACGACTGGTGGTGCGATGATCAGTAATGCAGCGACGACCGATGGTGCGACATCCAGTGGAGGTGTAGGCGGGCGATGGGATTGGGCAAGGGTGGGGGGAGGGAGCGACGGTATTGAAATTGTTTTAGGTTTTTTTTAAAATTTGTAGGTTACCTATTATTTAAGTTGCAGGTTATATTTTTAAACAATGAGGATGTATCTAACATGTTTTAGAAAGTCTAAGGATATATTTAATATGTTTTGAAAAGTCCAATGAGTTACTTGTTCCAAAAAAATTGACCAAGGACTTAATCATTCCTAACATTAAAGTCCATTGGGTTTTTTTGGACTTTTCCCAATAAGATAACACTGCTGATCCAAACTCTCTCAGTGATTTGATGATGATCCTTTTATACTTAGTGAAAAATTACTTAAACTGTATATATATTTTGTGTTTCACCATCAGCAATCATATTGAGTCTGTTCATTTATCGCTGAGTGGTTTCCGTGTAAGCAGTTTATGTAATCCCTGAAGATAAGCCTCACACTCAAGAAGATGATCGCTGACATCGAAGACTAAGATGATGATGAAGACATGTCTACTAATGATCTGAAGCGGCATTCAATGAAACCAAGACAACTATATAACGCGTGACAAATCAAGATCAAGCCTCAACCTTTCTATATCAGTGATTCCTGATCACTGATCATCAACTATAGTTGATCGTATGGTGAACAATGTAGTGGAACGGGGTGGTTGTACGATAATCAAGCTTCATGATCAACTATAGCTGATGATCAGTTATCAAGAATCACTAACGTAGAAAGGCTATGGCTAGGGTTTGATCTTGATTTGTTATGCATTCTAGACTGGTCTTGGTTTCAATGAATGCCACTTCAGATCATTAGTAGACTTGTCTTTATCATCAACTTAGTCATCGATGTCAGCTATGACCTTCTTGAGCGTGAGACTTGTCTTTAGGTATTACATTTAATGATTATATCAGAGATCATCAGCTATACTGAACAGATTCAATACATAATTATTGATGGTGAATAACTAATACATACGAATGTTAAATGTAATTCTCACTAAGTCTTTCTAAGGTCATCATCAAATCACTGAGAGAGTTTGGATCAACAATCTCCCCCTATTTGATGATAAAAAAGCAACAAGAGAAAATTGCTAGGTTTTAAACATGAGGATAAATAGGACTCATAAAATACATGTCCAGTTTACTGTTTTAGGGATCTTTTTAGTACTGATGGAGTTAAGTACATCAATGAAAATTTTCATTAATTTCGTAAGAAATTTACAAAGGGAAATTGAAAATTTACAAGTACAAGTGAAGTACAAAACAAATACTTATGAATTGAAGCCGATAATGTTCCAGATGCTGCAAACTAATGGCTAGTACACTGGTTTGCCATCTGAAGATCCTCATTCAAATCTAAGATCCTTCATGGAAATCACAGACTCTTTCTTAATTCCTGGTGTCCCAGATAATGCTCTAAAACATAAACTTTTTCCATACTCATTAAGAGATAGAGCAAGATCATGGTACAACTCGTTGCAACCGGATTCTGTGACAACATGAAGTGAAATGGCAGAAAAATTATTAAAAAATATCTTCCACTGACGAGGAATGCTAAGTATAGAAATGAAATATGCACTTTTAAACAAATGGATGATGAAGCAGTTCCTGATGCATGGGACAGGTACAAGGAGTTGTTAAGAAAATGCCCACACCATGGCATTCCATATTGTATACAACTAGAGACTTTTTACAACGGTTTAAATATTCTTGCAAAACAGATGCTTGATGCTACTGTAGGAGGTTCTTTTACAGCTAGACCTACAATGAAGGCTATGATATATTTGAAAAGATTTCCAACAACAATGGTCAATGGTCTGATCCATGGGCAAATGCAGCTAGAAAAACAGAAGGAGTACAAGATGTTGATGCTTACACTACTTTATCTGCACAACTTGCTAATATGGCTTCTTTACTAAAAAATCTCACAGCCAATCAAATTGGGCAGTCCAGTATCAACACCTCTATTCCTACTGTCAATTCTATACAATGTACTTAATGTGGTGATGATCATTCATTTGAGCATTGTCCAGGAAACCCTGAGCAAGTAAACTTTGTTAACAACAACAAGAGTGGACCTTTTTCTCAAACATACAATCCAGGATGGAGAAATCATCCTAATTTTTCATGGCACGATCCAGCTCTTAATCCAACATTTCCAAAATTTCAAGGGCAATCTCAACATTAATCACAACAACACGGGTAGTCCCAGTTTCAACAGCACGGGAAACCCCATTTTCAACAACAGACTCACCAAAACTCTCAGAATAACCATCAAGGGAATTTTCAAAGTCACCAACCATCCTCTCAAAATAAATCCAATCAACATGTTGAACCATCTTCTTCCTTGGAAGCTTTGATGAAGTTATTTATGACTAAAATTCAGGCTTCTATAAAGAATCTTGAGACGCAAATGGGTCAAATGGCTCTGGAATTTACGAAGAGACCAACGGGTTCTCTACCTAGTGACACATTAATACCTAGAAAGGATGGGAAGGAACATGTAAAAGTTGTAACATTGAGAAGTGGAAGGATTTTTTTTCGAGAATATCTTAGGAGAATTAGAAGAACCTAGCAAGATAGAACCAGACAAAGCTCCTAAGGAGTCAACTTCGGTTTCTATGGAATAACCCATTGATGATACTCCAGCTCCAAAAAGGTCATATTTCCAGTTTTAGTACCCAATGACCCAAAGGAAATCTCAGACCATAAGAAAAAGATGGATATGTCACAACCTGGTGACAGTCTCAAAGCTCATTATCAAACCACACCTGTGGAACCAATTAAAATCACACCACCTTTTGATAAAGAAACAGTTCTTGAACAGATCCCTACATCCACTCCTAAAAATATTACAATCCCTACTTCAGTCCCTCCTTACATTCCTTATCCCTAGAGATTAAGGAACCAAAAGGAAGAATTACATTTTAAAAAGTTTTTGGATGTTTTCAAACAAATGCATATCAACATACCGTTGGTAGAAGCCATTGAGCAGATGCCAAGTTATGCAAAGTTTTTAAAAGATATTTTGAGCAAAAAGAAGAAAGTACTTCGTGTGAGACTGTAGCTCTTACGAAAGGTTGTAGTGCTTCATTGTCCAGCAAACTCCCTCTAAAATTAAAAGATCCTGGAAGTTTCACCATACCATGTTCAATAGGAGGAAAGGAAATAGGAAAATCCCTATGTGACTTGGGTGCCAGTATTAACCTTATGCCTTTATCTGTCTTCAACACTTTAGGTATAGGTGAAGCCAGACCTACCACTGTTACTCTTCAATTAGCAGACAAGTCAATAGCATACCCAAAAGGAAAAATTGAGGATGTCTTAGTTCAAGTTGATAAGTTTATTTTTTTAGCTGACTTTGTCATTTTAGATTTTGAAGCTGATAAAGATGTCCCCATCATTTTATGCAGACCTTTTCTTGTAACTGGAAGAGCTTTAATAGATGTTCAACGAGGTGAATTAAACATGAGAGTTCAAAACCAAGAAGTGACTTTCAATGTTTTAAATTCCCTTAGATACCCAGCAGAGAAAGAGGAATGTTCTGCGCTGACTTTAATTGAATCATGGTGTTAAGAGAAAA
The DNA here is from genome assembly GCA_954870635.1 of Arctium minus. Lineage (NCBI taxonomy): Eukaryota > Viridiplantae > Streptophyta > Magnoliopsida > Asterales > Asteraceae > Arctium > Arctium minus. The sequence goes on along the minus strand of OX941090.1, from coordinate 56,979,002 downwards.
GTTTAGGAGAAATTTTGAAAATAGGTAAGCCTAATGGTGATAAAGATAACTCATATTCTGAAGATTTGGAAGAACCATGTAAGGTAGTTGCCTTTGAAACTCTAGAAAATAAAGATAAGAATACCCTTGTTCCTTCTTTACAAAATGCTCCAGACCTAGATTTGAGACAACTTCCTTCTCATTTAAAGTATGCCTTTCTAGGAGACCCTGGAAAGTTACCTGTCACAATTTCATCATCACTTGAATATGACCAAGAAGAAAAGTTGGTTATCATGTCAAATCTTCACACAAAGGCACTAGGATGGACCACTGCAGATCTGAAGGGCATAAGCCCTACTATTTGTCAGCATAAGATCATCCTAGAAGATAAGAACTTCACCTCTATTGAGCCTCAAAGAAGACTCAATCCTGTTATGAAAGAGGTTGTAAAAAAGGAAATCTTGAAATGGCTTGATGGTGGAATAATCTACCCTATTGCCGGTAGTACTTGTGTCAATCCAGTACTATGTGTACCCAAAAAAGGAGGAGTCACTGTAGTAACCAATGAAAAAATGAACTTATTCCTACTAGGACAGTATCAGGTTGGAGGATATGCATGGACTATAGGAGGTTAAACAAATCCACCCAAAAATACCATTTCCCATTACCCTTCATAGACCAAATGCTAGTTAGATTAGCTGGAAAAGAGTTTTACTGCTTTTTGGATGGTTACTCTGGTTACAACTAAATTGCCATTGCGCCGGATGACCAAGAAAAGACCACTTTGACTTGTCTATATGGAACTTTTGCTTTTAGAAGAATGTCTTTTGGACTTTTGTTAATGTACTGTATTTAGAAAGTTTTGTAAATTCATCCTTACTGCAATAGACTTTGTTATTAGCATAATGGGTTGGGCTAATTTGTGTAACATGGGTAATTGGGGTATAAATAGGAGATGTTTGTAATTTGTTTGTAACTTTGATTCACAATGTAGTCATTAAAGCTTGTATGTGTTTCTAGTGAGAGAAACTCTTTCTCTCTCTAGATTGTGAATAATACAATCATTTCCTTCCCAATCTACCTTTTGTTCAATCTTTCTTACATTGATTAATTGCGAATTCATGACCTAACATCAGCCTGCTACTCATTTGCACAGCCTGCGATTTTTTTAATACAATTGATCTGTCAACTTGTTATAATTCACATTTTTCAGTTCAATGTGGACTGCATGGTTCAAGGTCTGAGTGATTGGATTTGCAAGTTTGTTATTCAAATGATCTGCTCTGCTAGTTTTAGTTCAAACACATGCGAGTTTGAAAATAGATTTTCATGAACACAACTTGCAATTTCAGTTTAATCAATCTGCAGGTTTCAAGTTTTTCAAACAGTTTTTGTTACAGTTTCTGTTACACTTTCTATGTTATAATGTTCTAATGTTCTGCACATTTGTTTATGTTACAATTCCTGTGTGCAGTTAACTTGTTTTGTGTAAATTTGTGAAGTTCAAGTAATCTATGAAGTTCAAGTAATATGTGAAAGTGTGTCTATAATCTGTGATCTATTTTGCAGATTTTACATGATTGATTCTGCAGGTTTTACATAATTTGCAGGTTTAGTTCATATAATCTGTGCTAATCTATCTGATAATCTGTGCATAGCTTGCATCAATCTGTGCTAATAGTTTTCATTTACACAGCCTGTGATTTAGTCTGCGGGTTTCCAGTGTAATTGGTCTGCATGTTCTAAGAGTTTCATTTGATCAAGTTTCAGTGTAAAACACAGTTTGCACACAGATTGGTCTGTGTTTAAAGAATTTGTGTGTTTGAACACAGCTTGCAGTTTGTCAAAGTTTGTGATCTGCACAGTTTTTAATCAATAAGTGTAAACAGTTTGTGTGTACTGTTTGATTCTGAGTTTCATAACTTAGCTTGCAAGTAATCAGTTTAAGTAATCTGTGTTTGGTGACAGATTACACAATTTGTGAATTTATGGGAATTTGTGCAGCTTAAATTTGCAACTTGTGTTTCAGATCTAAAACAGATTCAATGCAACCTGTGTAACCTGTGTACTTCAATGCATATGTGAGTTTCATGTGTGATCTGTCAGTTTAAAGATCAAACACAGTCTGTAAGTACTGAATACTCTCAATACACAGTCTGCAAGTTCTAATCTGTAAGTTTTCAAGGTTGCAAGTTAAAGTCCAGTTAATCTGAGAATTCTAAGAGTTCCATTGCTTTGAAAGTTTCGGAGTTAAAATTTTTCAGAGATTATTTTTTTATGCTGATATAAGTTTGACTTTCAGTCAAATATTCTGAACTGTTTGGGAACGGTCATTCATATCAAGCATATTTTCAGTATGAGTTCAAAGTTCAAGACTCCGGTTTACAATTCCAACAAGAAAGACTCGGAGCATATCATTTTAATTCCACGTACTATAGTGGATGGAAAGGAAATAGTGCCTAAGAAACCAAGAAAAGAAGCTGAGTGTGATAGACTGAAAGATCAGAATTCAGAGCTTCTTAAGCAAATACAGGAGTTGAAATTTAAATTGTCAAATTATGATAAAACCCCTGTTTGTACAAAATGTACTGACCATGCTAAATCTGATTGTGCAGGTATCATCAGTGCAAAAGAAAAAGACATAAGAGAGAAAGAGACAGACATAAGAGAGAAAGAGAAAGAGATTACAGAAAGAGAGAAAATCATTGTTCTAAAAGAAAAAACAATTGTCACATGTGAAAAGGAATTAAAATTGAAAGAGAAAAAGATTGAAAAACTTCAAAGCCAACTGAAGACAACTGAACGAAAATCATCAGATCTCCAAGCTGAATCAGTTGACCTTCAACAAAAGTTTACGTCTTTTGAACATAAAATATCTGCTTTGGAGACACAAAATGCAGAATTAATAAAAAGCATCCAATCAGATAAAGAAAAATCAAAACTGGAGACATCTTCAACTCAAAAGATATCTGACTTTTCAAAGAAAACACTCCAAGAGAAAAAGGATTTGGAGCTTAGATGCATAAAACTCTCCAAGCAAGTATCCGATTTTGAAAAGATTTTGATAACTGAACGGGATATATTTGCTAAAGAGAAACAAGTTCTTGAAAATAAAATTACTGAACTTCCCAACCAGATTTCCACTTTACAAGACCTACTTGAGAATGAAAGAAAATGCTTTAAAGAAAACAAGAGGTCTTATGAGCTTGAAAAGAAAAACGCAGAAAAGAGAAATACCGGGATTTTCAAAGATATTTCTGAGAAAAACAAGAACTTGGAAACAAATTTTGAACAAGAACGTTCTTATTTTGAATCTGAAATATCTAAGCTCACATCGAAATTGTCTGTTCATAATTCTTCACGCTAAATGTGATGTGCGTGTTCTTGAAACTCGCAGGCCTCTTCATGCGCGTTTTATGCCTTAGAAAAAATCTGACAAAATCCAAACTCGCTAAGCATGAAACTCGCAGACCAAAGGAAAATAACCTCCCAAACTCGCAAGCTTCGACTTGCGCGTTTAGTAAATTCGCACGCTGCATCTAGCGCTTTTTCTCAAACTCGCAAGCTTCGAGTTGGGCGTTTCACAAACTCGCACGCTTCATCTAGCGCGTTTCAGGACTTAGAAAAATTTGACAATATCAAACTAGCAGACGTCCTTAGCGCGTTTCTCTCTATCCTTGCACGTTCTTCAGCTAGCGCGTTCTACAGATGAATCTTGCGCGTTCTTCGATGAACTTGCGTGTTCTTGCAATCTAGCGCATTTTCGAGTCTGAGATCTTGAAAACACCAAATCTTTCACATTTCTTCGATTTCTAAGATGAAACTTTGTGAGCATGTTCGAAATATACTTCTAAACAACTTTGCAGTTGATGATCTTGTATAAAAACATCTAGATACAAGGATTCGATCACAACACAGTAAAAAAAAATATTTCGAACCAAAAAATCTCAAAATCGAACAATTCTTCTAATCTAATTGAAATTACACAAAGTGATTGATTACAAATGGTTCGACTCTAATCACATCATCAATCTAGCATCAAATCTCGATCGATTAAGCTCCAAAATGAAGAATTTGAAAATCTCATTACTGTTCATGCGACTACAATACTGTTCCATTGAAAAAAAATCACGAATTCGATCGTTTCGATGAATGATTTCTTCGATTAGGCTCTGATACCACACTTTAGGTCATGAATTCGCAATTAATCAATGTAAGAAAGATTAAACAAAAGGTAGATTGGGAAGGAAATGATTGTATTATTCACAATCTAGAGAGAGAAAGAGTTTCTCTCACTAGAAACACATACAAGCTTTAATGACTACATTGTGAATGAAAGTTACAAACAAATTACAAACATCTCCTATTTATACCCCAATTACCCATGTTACACAAATTAGCCCAACCCATTATGCTAATGACAAAGCCTATTGCAGTAAGGATGACTTTACAAAACTTTCTAAATACAGTACATTAACAAACATGCTTTCCAAGTTTTGAAAAAGGCATTGGTTACTGCTCCTGTAGTAATTAAACCTGACTGGTCTCAACCTTTTGAGATAATGTGTGATGCCAGTGATTGGGCTATTGGAGCAATTTTTGGGTCAAAGAAGAAACGAAATATTCCACTCTATCTACTATGCAAGTAAAACTCTCAATGAGGCTCAAATCAATTACACCACCACTGAAAAAGAATTATTAGTCGTTTTGCTTTTGAAAAATTCAGAACATATTTGATGGGTACTAAAGTAACTGTTCATACTGATCATGCTGCAATCAAATATCTCATTTCTAAAAAGGATGCAAAACCTAGGCTGATAAGGTGAGTTTTGTTACTACAAGAATTTGATTTGGAAATCATTGATATAAAGGGAGTAGATAATCAAGTAGCTGACCATCTTTCTAGGTTAGAAAAGTAACACAAACCAGCACCTGATGGTGACATCTGTGAAGTATTCCCAGATGAGAGAATTTTGGCTCTCCAACATTCTACCATGTCCTAGTTTGTTTATATTGTAAATTATTTAGCTTGTGGGATCATACCCAAGGAGCTAAATAAACATCAGAGAATAAAACTTATTTTTGACTCTAAGAAATATCTATAGGATGACCCATTCTTGTTTAAAATTTATGCAGATCAGGTAATCAGACGATGTATTCCAAATGAGGAGAGAACATCAGTACTACATCATTGTCACTCTGGTCCTTGTGGAGGACACTTTGGAGGAAACTGAACAACAACCAAAATGCTACAATCAGGATCGTACTGGCCCACACTGCATTGTGATGCTCATAACTTTGCAAAAAGATGCAATGAGTGCCAAAGGAATGGGAATGTCTCTCACAGAAATGAGATGCCCTTAAATGGAATTCCGGAAATAGAACTATTTGATGTTTGGGGCATTGACTTTATGGGACCTTTCCCCCTTCCAATAACTGTGCCTACATCCTGGTAGCAGTTGATTATGTGTCCAAATGGGTGGAGGCTATGGCTTGCCATACCAATGATGCAAAGACTGTTGTTACATTTTGCACAAACACATTTTCACAAGATTTGGAACCCCCGTGCCTTAATAAGTGATGAAGGCACTCATTTTATAAATACCCGTTTGGGAGAAGTTCTAGAAAAATATGATATCAATCATAGAGTAGCCACAACCTGCCAACCTCAGACTAATGGACTATTTCAATTGTCAAATAGGGAAATAAGGGGCATATTGGCCAAAGTAGTCAAACCTCACCGGAAGGATTGGGCTTACAAGTTGGATGATGCACTTTGGGCTTATAGGATTGCATACAAAACCCCCATAGGAATGTGTCCCTATAGGTTGGTCATTGGAAAAGCCTGTCACCTACCCCTAGAACTAGAACATAAAGCTTATTGGGCTATCAAGGAACTCAATTAGAGTTTAGAGTATGCTGGAAAGAAAAGATTGTTACAACTCGGTGAATTGGAAGAGCATAGGAATTTCTCCTATGAAAATGCCAAACTTTACAAGGAAAATACAAAAAAAATGGCATGATAGAAAAATCATTTTAAAAGACTTCACTGAAGGGCAACAAGTTCAACTTTTTAATTCCATATTAAAATTGTTCCCTGGAAAATTAAACTCTAGGTAGACTGGACCATTTCAAATAGAGAAAGTATACCCCTACGGTGTCATAGAACTAATGGACCCTGAGAAAGGAACTACTTTAAAAGTAAATGGACAAAGAGCAAAACCATTCTATAATCCACAAACCCATCCATCGCAACCACAAAAAGTTGATGGGCCTATGACATAAACTAGATCACAAGGTGTAAATGGACTCTATAAGGTCCAGTGGGTATTTAAAATTGCAAGTTTTGGCATATTGTAATTTTAGATCTCTCTTTCTCCCACTTTCTCATCAATATCTATATTTTATCTTTCTCATAGTTCAGCTCACTGAAGCCCTGATCAGCTATCGAAAATCAAGAAGAACACGTGCTTGAGATCAGCGACCTACAGAGTTGATCGTATACTTCAGCTTTGTATGATCAATCTGTGATCTTTAGCATACTCGCTGAAAGACTAACAAATAATGCAAATAATCTCAGTAGCAAATGAAAGATTTGCTTAATAAGGCACATTTCTTGCTAATCACTTGTTTTTCTATAATCTCTTATGAATCATGCAGATCTATGGATCGCTGAATCCTCAGCGATCAAATGTCTCTGATACATCTCACCCTAATAAACAAGTTTGGGGTTGAGAGGCACCCACATCAGCAAGATGAATTCATTTTCATTCTTCAGTGATCACTGATTACTGAAGATGAGAGTAAGTACGAATTATAGACTAAAAAGGGTGACGTGGAAATTACTTCGATTATCGGATTTAATTATTAGTAAGTCAGATGAATCCTGCCACATCGGCAGGGCATTAAATGCAATGTTACTTTTTCGATAAGGTGGCGGCAACTCATGATTTTCATGCAGACGAAAGGACGTCTGGCAACTCAAAATACAAACTCTTCATCTCTCAAACCTTTTCATCTGTACGAATAAACTGTCAGAGAACCTTCCATTTTGTACTTTCTATTCAGAACACAGTACTACCTATACGTACTGTCTAACCATTTTTAGCCTAAGACTTTCTCATCTTCGATTTTCCAGTACGAGGTTAGATCTTTTAAAACTCCAAGTGGTATTTAAAAATCCAAGAATTGTCTTCTTGTTCTAAAATTCAAAGATGAGACTTAGAAGACAATCAAGCGCACGAGGAGGAAGATTGACAAGACAACGATCAAGAATGCAACAAAATTAAATGGCAGAAATGGTTGAGCAACCAAGGGTATTACCCATACCTTTTTCTTTTTCTTCTTCTTTTTCTTCTTCTCCATCTCCATCATCCTCATCCTCATCTTCATCATCAACTGCTTCCACCAATATACCTTTACCACCACCCCCTGAGAATACAAACAGTCAACCAAACCTTGATGTCCTCCTAGAGGCCGTAAGGATCATTGGTCGAATGCCAACTTTGCCACCAAGAGCTAATAACCATGAGGACTCCGGTTCCAGACCAAGGAAGCCAATAACGTCGAACCTCAATATACCTCTATTTCATTCTCCTACCCGACCAACAAATCCCATTCCTATCCCGAAAATAACACCACCTGGGTTTCCAAGACCCATGTTCTCAACCTTTGGAACCACTTCCACTCCTAATGCATTCGTGTTAAACAAACATGGTGAAGCAATCATCAGACCTACTTTGGCACCATTTCCTAATTTCTCACAACGAGGGATAAACCAACCTAACATGCGTCAAACACCAATGGTTCCATCATCAATACTAACTCATGTAACTACACAACCTCTCACAACATATGCACCACTACCACCTCACCACATCCTGTTAGGACTGAAGCCTCAAGTTCGCTTAATCCTGAACCTGTTAGGGTTCCAAGTCAGAATCAGCGACCAAGTCCATGCATGGTTCATTTGTTGGCTTTCAATGAGGGTTTACCCCATGTTGGACCAAGCTGAATTACGAGGAAACGAACTAATTGGAGACGACAACAAGGAGGAATCCATGACCCTGCCAAATTGATAAGACCACATCTCCCAATGACCACTCAGGTATGTCACTTCAATCTTTTTAGCTCAAAAATAGCCTAAGAGAGGTATCGTTGGTTCGCCAAGAGACTAGGGCACTGTCCCAGGGGTTTTCATCAGCAACTGTATGATGCGTTCCCAACTATCAGGGAAGATGTCGAGAGACATGGCTGGGAAATCCTATGTGAGGTCCCTCCCCCTTTTAATCTAGATTGGATACGAGATTTCTATACAAAGGTCTTTCTATCCAGATTCATCGAGATAGAAGTACGTAAAAAATAGTTAACTATTCATCGACTTCTATAAATCAAGTTTGGGGTTACCGAACTTGAACAAAACTCAAATGGACCAACTCCTCGCTCGCATAACCCTTGAAGAATTGGACGAAATCTTGAGGACCATAGCCAAACCAGGTTCTACCTGGTTCTTTAAAGGAAATTGCAGACACCTACGGACGAGATCTATGAACACTGAAGCGAGTATATGTTCGTATTTTGTAAGGCGTACTCTTTTCCCTACAAGTCATAACACAGACTTATGCATGATCAGGGTATCCCTGATTTATTGGATTGTCAATGGTCACGCCTTTGACGTAGGAAGGCTCATTTCCCTGAACATCAAGAGTACATCAGATCGCTGCAATGGGCGACAAATTTACCCTGCCATAATCCACAAACTTATGGAAGTTGCTCGCGTCCCTTATCTCACCAGCGACATCTTCTCCACTGAGAAGATGTCCATGGATAAACGAAATGTTGATCGACTAGTGCAGGGAAAAACTCACCATCAGTACCTCCTGGTCACTGATGAAGCCAGTAATAGTCCTCAGTTCCCTCTTATTCACATTGAGTTGCCCAATGTTCTTAAGGAACAGGCAACTAGTCAGCGAGACATCCTCACGACCCTTCAGCGAGTTCTGAACAATCAAGAAAGTGAGAAACAAGAAAGGGATGCGTGGATGATATATCAGGAAGCCATAGATCGAGTGAACAGAAGGGCATGGACCATGCTCGATCCTACACTTCTGGGCCATTTACCTCATTTTCCAGCATTCAAAGGCCGAATGCGGGTGGACTCATCACCTATTCCCCCTGAGTAGGCCAGGTTTTATCACAAACAACTCTATTTATTTTTTCTTTCTGATTTGCTGATTTTTAGAATTAATTAAGTCAGTTTACATTTTGTATCGAAACTCATGATTACATCTCTTGCACCCACCGATTTATCTTTATCAAATTGCCACTCCCTGATCCTGAAAACAAATAGTTTCCATTTCTGAGAAAATCACTCAAGTCCTGTAACGATAGCTGAGACCAATTTTAAGGATCCCTAACCTCACCTCTCATCACTAAAAACACCATTACACCTCCTTGAGGCGCTTCTTTCACTACAGACTTGTTCAATGGGGACATTGAACCCTTTCAAGTTTGGGGTTGGAAGAATTTATGTCAACTTCTTTTTCTCCAAAAGGCCGACCTTACACAAAACACAACTCTCACTCAAAAGCACTCTTCCATACCCTCTCTAAAAATATCCTCATAAACACTTATGAAAAAAATAATCGTTGAACAGAGCAAAAGCTCTCAATATTTGCATAAGAGAAGTGTCAAAGACACGAAGGGACGAAAAGCCTAAACATATACCTCCATAGGAGAAGATGGTAGGAAAATAGTGCCATAACCCAAAATAAAGAAACCATGAGATACATGAGTGAAAGAAATACCTCAACACCATACACATCAGTGCGAATAGAACTTGAAGTAAGGGATCTTTAGGTTAGTTTTGATATAACTTCAGGACGTAAAGTGAGATTTTCAATTTGCAAATGATTTTGTAACTTCACATCTTCAGGCATTGTAAAATCTTGGTAAAAATTTGATCAGTGTACAAGGGATATCGTGATTTTTGATCCAAAATTTTTGAGTCAGTTTTGAGTCCTTTTATTTATCTTTTCTTGCTTGAGGACAAACAACCGTTTAAGTTTGGGGTTGTGACAGGGTTAATTTATTAACCCTATTTGTATCACTTTTCCTATGCTTAAATGCCTTTTTTTTAGAATATCATTGAGTCCCTTTACTTACTATTTATTTATTTGGAGTAGTTTGTGTATGAACCTCGCTGTAGTGAAATCGCTGAAAATCAGGGATTAATTATGTCATTTACAACCTTTTAACCAATACACGTTTGAGTCGCTGATTGGAGCAGAATCGCTGATGCTCGCTGATTGTTGAAGGAGTTACTGAAGACAAACCAATTTCGGATCGCTGACTATTGTTGAAGACCACTGATGCCAAGATCGTTGATGATCTTGAAGACTTATTTGATAAATATTTGCTTTGTTGGGCCAATGTTTGGGACGTATAATTTAAGACAATTATTTTAGTGTTTAAATGTTTGTTTAGCTAAGGGATTTTTGTTTTGTGTATTTCGGCCCAAGGCCCAGTTTAATTATTATAAATAGGTTCTTTGGATTGTTGAAAACAACACACCTCGAAACCCTCACCTTCTTTACATTTTTGGAAAGGGTGTTGGTTTTAGCTTTGCTACTACTTTTAGCTTGAATACTCTCCAAGGTTTTTCGGCCAATTCACTTAGCCGAAGGATTTTTAGTCTTTAATCATTTCAGGTAATCTAAAGTTTCGTTATCGCAAGTTCTTCAAGTTTCGTGTACTTATCAACATCTTTTCACTACTCAATCGTTTGTGATTAAGGGTAGATCCAAAAATCCATTTCCTAATCCGAAACAAACAATTGAATAGTACAAGATGAATTCTACCATTTACAATTCTTTTACTTTAATTTCATTTCTTTGTAAGCAAGTTTCCTTTCCCTCGTATTTTCTTTCCTTCAAATTCTTTCCATTATATTTACGTAATTTAATTTTCTGCACCTAACTTTTATGCACTCCTTTACTTTCTACAATTTAAATCTTCTGTAATTTACTTTTCCGTACTACTTCAATTACAATTGCTCGTTTCTCAAGAAAGCTGATAACTTGCTTAGCAAGTTTCCTCTCTTGAAATTTAATGCTTTCTCCTTTTAGCATTTTCGAACTCCGTTATTTAGCTTAAAAGTCTTTTCATCATTTATAAAAAGAAACCAAGATATGACAGGCTGACAACCCGAGCTTGGGGTGTGAAGTCAAGTTGAGAATTGAACCAATAACACGTAAAAAAGTATATTTATATAGTCTTATTGTCATTTAAATCAATTTATAAATATTTCATTAAAGATTACACTTAATCAATTGACAACTGGTTATTTGTATGAAAATGTGTTGATCTTTCAGAGATCACTTAAATATTTATTCCCTGAGATGACATAAGTTTGCTATAGTATCTTTTTATTGAATTACTAGTTCTTAATCTCAACAATACTTTACACCCTTTGCTTCTTTTTTATAATTGATTTTCTCAGCAGTTATTAATCCAACAACTCAACAAAATTTTTCCCTCGTTCGCCATCTGAAACCTCTCCCTGTGGGATCGATATCCGGTACTTGTACCGTTATTACTTATTTGAAAACGACAGTAGAACAAGATGTTTATTTTCGTTCAAATCTATTTGCACGCTCAGTCCAGGGTTGCATAAACCCTAAACAACACTTCGCCATAGGTGGTCTTTTCACTCCAATACAGTAGATCCTTGAAATTAGGCATGGCAACGGGGTGGGGATGGGGCGGGTTTTACAACCCCCGTCCCCGCCCCCAGTTTCTGGTATCGTCCCCTGGCCCCGACCCCGATCTCTGGCAGGTAGGAGGATTAATACCCCATCCCCAATTTGTTTTATAGTCAAACCCGGACAAGCCCCGGTCCAATCCCCATCCCCGGTTCAACCCCCGTTCCTAGAGGCGACATGATAGGCCTCTTCACAAGAAAACCACAACTATTGAGCAGATAATATTAATTAATTATTACTATTCTTTTTTATTCATATTAATGAGTTATTTGGTCTTAGTTATCTACTTATCTATATATTCTTTCCATTAATAAATAAAATAATGTGTGTTGGGGAAGGAGACACAACTGTACTAGATCCTCAAGGAGCTTGGCAAGTTAAAAGTCAGTGAATGAAGTCCATAACCATTAAACAGTTCATCTCAAATCTCCGTCGACCTTCGTTTGTTTGGCTACAAAATACCTGATGAAACTAATCTTTGTGAGGTCTGGTCGTCTTGAGTTTGGAAATCGTAAGGTCTGGCCGTCCAAAGAAAACTAGAAAATCTAAATTAGAAAACTAATTAATATTAATAAATAATTAAAATTAAATATTTAATATATACCGGGTATGGGGCGGGGCGGGGGATGCATTACCTGTCCCCGACCCCTTCCCCGGTTTTATCCTATCGGGGATCCTCGTCCCGAGACCCGCTTTAGCAGGGAATCCTCGGCCCCGATCGGGTTGGGTGTACTGGGTTCCCCGCCGGGTCGGGTGAACCGGTATGCATTACAAAACAAATACTTAAAGATGATTAACTAATAAATTACAAGAGAGAAAATGGAGAATCTATCAACTATAGGTCTTCATCATCCATGTCTTCAAGAGGATGTCTTCTCCACTTCTTTTTATAGCTTTGAAGTGTAGAAGAATTTGATTTTTGATGACTTCACCATAGGTGGTCTTTTCACACCAATACAATAGATCCTTGAAATGACTAAGCGGGCTGAGATGGAGTTCGAGGAATATTTGGAATCTGACTTGTCCTTCATGATCATAGAATATGATACCATAGGGATCTTCAAGGACTTGTCTAGGAGAGAAAGGGACTTCTCTTGGCAGTGATAGTTCGGGAGCTGATAGATAAAGAGGAGGTCCAAGAACGGCGTCTTCAGAGAACTCGATCCCAATTTTGTTCTTGTTGGGAGCCTCTTCTCCAAACGTTGATGCTCATTGTCTTCTTCTTTTAGTAGGCTTTGGAGGAAGTATTGGTATGTTCAAAATGGTAGAGATTCTTTCAATGAGCTGATGTAGAAGTGACTCTACATAGTTCTTATAATTAGATCCTGATTTTTATAGCACGTCTCTGATTCCAATCAACTCTGAAAAACCAAACGTCTCTTGCTTAGACATGAACATTGTCTTTGTTGATCCATTTGCTCTGAATATGGTCATGGTGACCATGATCGACCCTTTCTTTTATTTACCTACAATGGTGATGTCAATGAACAATTTTGGATCTTGTCTAAATTCCAACTTCTTCTTACACCACCTAGTCTCTAAATCTCTGATGGTGTTATCTTTATCAGCTTCTTCTCTTGCCTCTTTAAGAAGTTGTTCTTGGACTTGGATGGGATGAGCCTTAAGCTGATCATCACTAACTACGTACTCTGCAAAGCTTTTGGCAGTGATAACATCGTTCTTGCATGCCTCTAGTAGTTGCTCAGCCCTTAGAGATTCTTCGATTTCTTCCTTGGATAGGAAGTTAAGCTCTTCTTCACTTGGTGTTGAGCTTGAAGGAATTTTTATTCTTTGACTGTCGAGCTTAACGATCAAAGTGGCTATTCTTGCATCATTAATCTCAGTGACAGGGATTATTGGGTCTTCTGTACTTTGTGATTCTGATGTATCACAAAGGGGAGAGGATGTGCTGGAAGATGAAGCATAAGGTGATTCAAGGAATTGGATCATTTTTAAAGGTTGAATATTAAGAGGGGAGTAGGGTTTAAGGTCTAGGCATACCTCTGAAGTTTTGTTCAACTCCCCTCATATGTGAAAGTAATCTTAAGATTTCCCTCAGCAGCAAGGAGTTTTTGTTTACCATGGGGAGAGGTCTTATTTATAGGCACTGAGGGCCTCTCCCCTGGTTCCTTGATTGTCATTCCTTTGGAAGGAAGGTTGGATGTGTTAGGGATAAAACAACTCCCATGATCATCATATTCATCATGATTACCTCATATATCTTTTCAAGTACCCAAGATATCATCATTGGTGTCTTATTCTTCTTCTTCATCATCTTCATCCTCCTCTTGTGTAACCGTTGTGGGTTCTTCAGCCTCGGTAATTATCATCTGAGCTAGTTTAATCACGAACTCTGAGCCGTCATCATCATCGGCATTTAGATCTATCTCCCCCTCAGCTTGTTCTTCTATCTCCCCCTCAGCTGACTTTCTCTTCTCTCCCTCTTTGTCATCATCTCGAGGAGGAGGAGGGCGCATTGTTGCTTCAATCTTCTTTAGGGAAGTTCGGTTGCCACATGATAAAGATGCGCAGGTAATGGCGACGCCAGTGATAGCATCACCAGCATTGAAGACAAACTCATTTACGGTTCTGAGGCCGGTTCGATCTTGATCGGTGAATATGGGGATTTGAGGAGGAGGATTCTTCAATAACTACAGAATTTCAACAATCATCCCATGTTGAGAATCCAACTTTGACTCTAGATTGACGACCGATGTTGTTAGAGTTTGAAGAGCAGTAGTATTGGATTTAACGTTTGACTTTATCTGTTTAATCACCTCTTGTAACCCTTAGAGGTGAGAGGCGTCAACTTTGGAGGAGACGCATGAAATGAGAGCCTTCAAGGACTCATCAACAGTTGAAACTGCACTGCTATTGTAGATGATCGTCGTAGAGAGAGAGAGGAGATAATTAAGGTCAGCTCTTTAATAGAGGTATCGATAGCCTCTAACTCTGGACCTGAGGGGTCAGTGGAGAAATCCAAGTGATTTCCACCAAAGTAGTATGACATGTCATGATCGAAACGAGTCATGACATGTTCCTGAAAAAATTTGCCTTTTGTATCCGCGAGGATGGACGCTGATATCGACGTTGTGGTTGTTTTGACCAAAGAAGGAGATGCGGAGACAACACTTGTCAAGATGGCAGTGAGTTGTGGAGGAGGGGCACAGACATTGCCTGTAACTAAACCATCAGTGGTTTGGTCCACTGAGGCTGATTTGGTAGAGGCCAACTCTGCTTCAGCGGAATTAAGCATTGCTGAAGTGGTAGGGGTGGTTGTAGCAGTTGGTGCAAACCGAACAACGAAAGCATCAAGTGATGTTTGAGATTCCATCACTGATACGGGGTTTTTTTCTTTGGGTGCATCTTGGATTTCTTTGAGAGGCCAAGAAGGGCTTCAGATGGATACTTTTTCGACTTGGTGGTGACAGCGGGGGTAGATTTGATTGGTTGAGACATAATCTTTGCTGTCGAAGATGAAGAATAGATGGTTTGGATAAAGGTTGAGAAACTTACCTCTCCATCTGTACGCTGTTTGTCGAGGATGCGAGACCCAAGTTTAGGAAGTGATAGTCGCCAATGGTTGGGTAGAGGTCCTTAAGTAGATGTTGAAGCATTACGCTAAGGAAACGTACATAAGGAACAATGGGTTCCCTCTTTGCGGCAGTGAGCTTTGACACAAAAACATCAAAGATTATGTGAGCATAATCTATCTTTCTTCCTGTGAGCACTGGAAACCAATGTCTAGGGATATTCTACTTGCCTGATACATACTGGCGGTATTCCCACCCATGCTCTGAATGAAATGAGCGAACACGTAGCCTAGCTCAGTGGGCATACGTGCCTTCAAAATTTTAGTCAGCGACTTTTTGGGTTGATCTATCTCTAGTATCAAATCATAGCTCATTGCATAAAGGAATTGGATAAGTTCTTCGTCAGTAAGAGTTTCTTCATAGGTTACAGCAGTTGGTAGTTGGAGAGCGTTCCTTAGTCTGTTGGGTCCAAAACTTGCTATCCCATGTTCAGTCTGAAAGGAGATCCCTGGTACTTGTCTTCCATCTACCAGAGTTTTCGTAGTGGCTTTAGAAGTGAACCAAAACTGCTTCAGCAACGATGAGCAGCCGGGAGGGTAGACAGTTAGTGCATGGCTGATGGGGCACGTCCTTAGAAACTCAACAACAACGAGTAGATGAGCTGATGGGTTTTTTGAAGGGAAGGAGAGCATACACTGATGGTTGTTCCAATTGAATACAATCTTATCGAAGTCGAAGGAGACGTTAAAGGCCTTGCTAAGGTCAAAAATTAGGAATGCCATGTCTAACGAATAGAATACAATGAAGAGACAAGTTAGATTACCATTTTCTATTTTAGGAAGGAAATGGTATTATGAGTTTATGGAAGAATGTGAGAAAGTGAAACAATACTATATGAGAATGTGAGTATTTATGGAAGAATAATGTACTTTCTATATAGAGAAGTTTGAAAAGGAGAAAAGGACTGGAAATAAAGAAAAATCCAGTTTAAACAAGAATGTTCTTCTAAAAACAAGTTTTTAGTGTTTTGTTATGAAAAACATGAAGAAGATGAATATTTAGAAAAACAGAAAATTTGATCTTAAAAAGCAAAGATTATAAGATCAAATGATGTTTTTGAGGTAGACAAGAAAGTGAAAGATGAATAAATCTGATAAACACAAGGAACGTAAGTGCGTGTTCTTGGTGTTTTTCTTCCTTTGAGAGAGTTCTTGCTTTGAGAGTATTTTGAGCGCGTAAAGTTCAAATGTGAGACAAAGAGACATATTTATATGTAGGAGGAGAGAGAAAAAAATGACGATAGAGAGAGAAAAATCATCAAGACAGAGACACATCGCTCGCGTATGATTGGATAAGGAATGGGAACGGGCGTCGTTAGAAAAATCGTGCCAACGGCTATCTAAAAAAAATGACGTCATAAAATGAAACGTCTTTTCAGAAGAAAAAAATTAATTCACTTTTAAGAAAATAGTGATTTGTATTTCAGATTTTAAAGTATCGGTGAACAGAATTCAGTGATAAATTTATCTTTAAAAAAACTTTTAATCACTTGAAGAAAATAAGTGATTAAGCTTTGAGAATTTTGAAAACGTCTCGCTGACTAAAGTTTCAGAGAGGTAGGTTAGGAAACATACCTGATTATTAGAGAAAATTTTGCTCAGAGATTAAAGAATGAACATCAGAGATTGAACTTTATTGCTGACACAATGCATAATCACTGAAGAGTTCTTCTTCAAGGTTCAGCATTCCAAGCTCGTTGATGAGAAAGTTGAATCTTGTCTCATCAAGAGGTTTGGTAAAAAGATCAGCTAGCTGATAGTCAGTCAGAATAAAATGAAGTTCTATATCTCCATTCATCACATGATCTCTGATAAAATGATATCTAATTTATGTTGCAACAAATATTGTTGTATCCGAGATCATCGAGTTTGAAGTTGAAAGCCTCAAGTTAAAATCTCAAAAGTGAAAGTCAAAGTCAACGTGCGAATTGAAGAAAGTCAAAGTCAAAGATTACTTTGTTAAAAGTCAAAGTATTTACTTTTGTAATTGTCAAAGTCTTTGTTAGTTGTGTTTTGTTTCCTTGTAATATGTAGTTGGTTTAAATACCTTGTTTCCTTTGTAATTTGGAGAGGATCTTTCATTGTTACATTCTAGTGAGAGAGAGAAAGTAGAGAGAGAAGTTGTAATCGTTGGAATTCATCAATGACAAAGTGAAATTTGTGAATTGTATTTGCTCATCTTGATAATCTTGCTAACTGGGATTAACAATTTTGATGTGTTTGGTCTTTGAATGTACCACTGGATTAATTGTTATAGCGATGGCACTAGTGTTGTCGCAATAGATAGGGATCTTTGATAGTTGAAGTTCATAGTTTAATAGCTGATTTCTCATTCATAAGACATGAGCACAACAACTACCAGCAGCTACGTATTCAGTTTCAGCGGTGGAGGTAGACACTGAATTTTGTTTTTTCCTTGTCCAGCTTACCAGCTTTCCACCAAGGAGTTGACATCCTCCTGAGGTACTTTTTCTATCCAGTTTGTAACCTGCAAAATCACTATCTGAATAGACAGTTAGATTAAACCCAGAGTTTTTGGGATACCAAAGACTTATGTTAGGATTCCCTTCAGATATTTGAAAATTCGCTTGACAGCGATCAGATGGGATTCCTTAGGTTCTGATTAATATCGTGCACAAAGATAGGTAGAATACATGATATCGGGTCGACTTGCTATAAGATACAGAAGGGAGCCGATCATTCCTCTATAGGCAGTGACATTAACAGGTTTTCCAGCTGGATCCTTGTTTAATGTCAGCAGAGGTGCCATAGCCCATAGGAGTTTTCATTGCTGATGTTTGAGTGAGATCAAACTTTTTCAGCATATCTTTAACATACTTATCCTGATAATAAAAGTACCTTTATCAGATTGCTTGATCTAAAGTACAAGAAAGTAAGTTAGTTGACCCATCAAGTACCCATTTTATATTCTTTTTTTATTCTTTCAGCGAATCGAGTACATATATATGGGTTAGTAGTATAAAATATAATGTCATCAACATATATTTGAACAACAATAATGTGACCTTTAATCTTTCTGAAAAATAAAGTATTATCAATCATTCCACGTTCAAATTTTTCAAAGATTAGAAAAGAAGATAGGTGTCATACCAAGCACGAGGGGGTTGTTTTAACCCATTGAGAGCCTTATCCAATTTATATACATAACCTGGATGCTCAGGATCAGAAAACCCTAGGGGTTGTTCAACATAAACTTCCTCACTTAGATTTCCATTTAAGAATGATGACTTGACATCCATTTGATATAATTTAAAGTCTTTGTGAACTGCATAGGCTAAGAATAGTCGAATTGCTTCGAGCCTAGCCATAGAGGAAAAGATTTCATCATAGTCTATGCCTTCCTCTTGTCTGTATCCCTGAGCAACAAGTCTATCTTTATTACGGGTTACAGTCCCATTATCATCTAACTTGTTACGATACACAAATTTGGTGCCTTTAACAGTCATGTTAGATGGTCGGGGAACGAGATTTCAAACTTTGTTTCTTTCAAACGCAGTCATCTCTTCTTGCATAGCGCTAACCCAGCTTGGATCTCTGAAGAAATCATTGGTCTTCTTTGGCTCGAGGAGAGAGAGAAAGTTTACAAAAAGACAGATGTTAAATGAACTACGTTGAGTCTGAATACCTGCGTTTGGATCACCAAGTATCTGATCAATTGGATGACTCTTAGTCCATCTCTGAGTGGGGGTTTGAGCATCCATGTCTGATAGAGGATCAGAGATGGGAGCATTTGCTGAGGATGAGGCTTCAGCTAAATGTCATCAGCTATCAGTTGCTGATGTTTAGATTGAACATTATTCACTGAAACTTGTTTAGATATGAGAGGAGATTCAGTGGTTGGAGGCTCAGATGGTGGTAAGGTGTTTAAGGGAACAACTGAAACCCAAATTGTAGATTCAACTTTAGGTTGAATAATGACTGGATCATCATCAGCATTTGGAGGACTTGCATGATGGTTTGTGCTAAAGAAAGGTTCAACTTCTTCATAGTGAGAAAACAACCAGGCATTCAGTTCGTCATTATCTGTGATAGGCTTTGAGTTCGCTAATCGAGATTCATCAAAGGTAACATGAATGGTTTCTTCTATTGTTTATCTTCTTTTGTTGAAGACTCTGTAGGCTTTGGATACTGAAGAATATCCAAGAAATATTCCATCATCAGCCTTTGAATCAAATTTCCCAAGGGTATCTCTGTTGTTTAAGATGAAGCACTAACAACCAAAGATGTGAAAAAGCTGATTGAAGGCTTTCTCCCATGGAAAAGTTCATAGGCAGTTTTGTTGAATCTTTTGACAATCAACGACGAAGCACTGACAACCAAATGTCAGGATCGAATTCTTAACAAGAATTTATACTCAGAAACTAATATCAAAGAAGTTGCGGAAAAACACTTTGATATTTAATAAAACAGTAATCAAACACAGTATATAATGATCAAACAGTAAGCTTGTATTGAATGCTTAAAGTTACAAGATTACACTCTCAACCTCAATATTGATGAACAGACTCACCAATACGAATTCTACTTCTCTAGAATTAGGATCTATGCCTTGAGGTCGATTTTTCTCTTGAAAAACAATTATTAAAAGTTCTTTTTATCTATTCTACACATTCTATACATATACTGATAAAAAGATAATTACAAAGAATAAACAAATCTTCAGTATATCTTCCATGTATATCTTCTAAGTATATCTTCAGTATATCCAGCTGTAGTACTTTCCATTCGTATCTCTTTAGCAGCACTAATAATGCTCAGCAGCATTAACTTCAACTAGCAGCATTAACTGCAAGCAGTACTAACTACTAGCAGTACTAACTAACTAAGCAGTACTAACTTTGTTCAAGCAGTACTAACTTTAACTAGCAGTATTAATTCTACTAGCAGTAGTAACACTTAGCAGTATTAATCTTCAACTTGTTCTGGCAGTAGTAACTACACTTGTACTAGCAGTAGTAACTACACTTAGTAGAATCTTCAGTTCCCAACAATCTCCCCCTAACTTGACTTTTAGAAGAGAAGTCAAGTTCTTCAGATATTCTTCCAGATGCTCTTTTTAATGCTCCCAAAACTTCCAAGATCACGCTGCTAAGTCTGGATTCAGTCCCAAACTCTGATTGATTATCCTCTGAATGAGATACTTGGCCATTTCTGAATTTGGTGCACAACCCAACTTCTTCTTTAGCATGGCATGAACCTTCAGTCTGGTGTGATTATATACTCTATCCACTAGGAAGTATTCTGTGTGATTTCTATCCAAAGTCACTGCATATACTCCACTAGTTTCATATAGAGTCCAACTTGTGACTTCTTTAAACACACTCTTGATTACTTGGTTCACTTCTTCAGGTTTGAACATCATGCATAAATACTCCATCACCAGTTTTGTAAGAGACATTCCTGGAGTATTCAGATGGTCTGTATACAGCTTAAATCCTATGTCAAACATCTCTTCTATATCAGATCTAGAGCATGTTTTGACAACCTTGATCCAAGTATTGAATATTTCATACTTGTCACCTTTCCTCTTTAGTCTGATGTAATCTTTTCCATCCATTTTCAGAACATCCCAGTGAATGATCTCTGGTGGCTTAACTCCAACAGGTTCTGCAGAAATTGGTTCAGGCACTTTGTCCATCACTACCATATATAAACTTACATCATCTTTGATTGATGACCCTTGCTGGCTTGATGACTCAGGTGCCACTTCTTCTTCAGCAACATTTTGTTCTTCTTCTGTTCTAGACTTCTTATCTTTCTTTCTTTTGGCCATCATCTTGGTTCTTTTCAAAGTCTTTTGAACCTGCACTAGAGTAGCTTCCTTCTTCTTTTCTTCCTTTTCCCTTTCCATTTCTTTTATAGGAGTTCCCTCTTCACTTTCAGGGAATGGTTGATTCATATCTATATCATGTCTCTCCTTTGCCCTCTTTTCAAACTCCACTCTATCCTTTTCATTGCTCTTCAGCTTCTCCATTTCTTTCTCATATAGATCCTTGATTTGATCAAAATTCATCTTCACAAACATTTCTTTCTTTACCCCAATTGCACTTTTCAAGAAAGTTATCATTTTGTTTCTTTCCTGAGTAGCAAGGTAAGTTTGTGAAGGTCTTCTCTTCTTTGCACTTGATCTGACCATCATAGCCTTTCTCAAGGTTATTGCTCTTTGCTTGGCTTTCTCTGTTTCTAACCCTTTCTGGAATGCTTCATTTAACTCATTTGCTAGTGCTCTGGCCATTTCTCTGTCTTTTTCAACCTGTTCCTTTTCTGCTAGATCTAACTCTTCTTGCACTTTCTTTGCTAATGCTTCATCTGACTCAATCATCTTTTGCTTTTTAGATGATTGATCAGATTCTATCATCTTTTCTTTCCCTTTTCTTTTTATATCTGCAGCCATGTCTTTCTTTTCTGACTTCTTGTCTCTCCCTTCATTTATGACCACTCCCTTTGCTTTGGGAGTGTCATTCTTAGCTTTTATTAGCACTTCAGCTACTTCAATTTCTGTTGGTGTTAACTCTGTTACTGCTGCTTGTGAGGTTTCAGCAGCATTAACAGTTTCTGCTTCCTTCTCCCCCTCAACTTCAACTCTTTCTTTATCAAACTCCCTTTCACTTGATGCTTCTTCCATGTTGATCTCCCCCTTTTTGGGAGCATCAGTCTCTGGTTTCCTCCTTTTGAGCACAAATTGTTTCTTTCTTTTCTTTTGAACCAGCCTGGTCACCATCTTCTTTAATTTTTCAATTTGGACTTGTTGTGACAGGATCACCAGCTTCATCTCCTCTATTTCTTTTCCTTGCTTGATGACATCCTGGTTGATGTTTCCCATGGTCTCCATCAATTCATCATAGTTATATCTGTCCTCACCTTCTCCAGGAGTGTTACCCCCTATTGAAGGATCATTGGATCTTTTAGTAGTGGAAGTCTTCTGCCTAGCAGAAGCACTATCCACCCCTGTGGTTTCTTGGCACCAGGGACCTTCAAATGATTGCTCATTCAAAGTTGCCATGGGGGAGGTCTTATTGATGTTACCACTGTCCTCCTCTGTGTTAGCAGGAGTAGTGGCAGCCTCATCTCCCATATGCTCTACCTCCTCCTCAGAGAGCACCTCCTTTGGGTTGGGAGACACCCTTGTGGTTTCCCTTTGGATATTCTCTAGGGGAGAATTCTCCCTTAGAGGGCTTAAAGGCTGTGTGGGTGATGGTACAAGAAGGGAAGGAGCCTTCTTTACCTGTTTTCTTTGATAAGTTTGGGTAATTGGAGAGGTTGGTTTTGTAAGAATGGACTGGGGAATTGTTTTTGAGTGAGAAGGTTGGGCTTGGCTAGCAGTGGGATGGTCTAATGAGGGCCTTGACCCTGCTGCCATACCTTCAGTGGTTTGGGACACCTCCATCATTGTAGAGAACAATGGGGTGTCAACTCCTTCCGAGTCCCCAGCAGATCTTCTCATATTTGAGAAAACCTTGCCTTTAGGGGGTTTAGGTACATATACCCCAACAGGTTGAGGTATATCCGTCAATTCATGGTTAATTACTTCCTGAACAAATCTGGGATACATAAAGAAACTCTTTTTGTTTCCCATATTTGATACAAGATCATTGAAAATCATCTTTGAGAAATTGTACCTTCTGGATGTAGCCAAGCATACCAAAGCATATGCAATTGGACTGCTGAACTCACTCCATCCAGTGGTCTTTTTGGAGATACAATGCATTAGGGTATGAACAAGAAAACGCCATTGGGGTGAAAATTTTGCTTTTGAGAATTTGAAAACACCCAATGGGCCTCCATACCCCATTCTGGTAAGATTAGAAAACAGTTCATCATTAGAGATAGACATTATACCAGTGGCATCGTCTAGACGTAGACTGATGCGAATGACTTCTTCAGTAACTGTAAGTGAGTGATCACAGATTCTTGTCTTGATCATTTGCACACCATTTTCCACAACAATGGTTGCATTAGCCCAGAACTGCCTTTGGTGCTCAATGTAGATTGTAGGTGATACAGTAAGAGCATGAGCAATGTGGCTCGACTTCAGAAAGTCGACTATCTGATGAAAACCTTCAGCTTGTTTTGGCTTTTGTAGCATCGCAATCTCGTTGTGCTCGTCGATGAATGTCATGGATGCCATTGATCTTAGCGAAAACTTGCCTGAAACTTCGAACTTGAGAGAGAAAAGGCTTTGAGCGCAAGAGAACAGTATGCAAAGAGTCGTTATGAACTTTTAGGCGGGCAAAGAGTATTTATAGTATTCGGAATAGAAGCAGTATTAACCTAGAGCAGTATTAACTAACTAGCAGTATTAACCACTAGCAGTATTAACTACTAGCAGTATTAACTGAAAGCAGTATTAACCACTAGCAGTATTAACTACTAGCAGTATTAACTGAAAGCAGTATTAACTGAACTAGCAGTATTAACTTAACTAGCAGTCTTAACTACTAGCAGTATTAACTGAACTAGCAGTATTAACTGAACTTACTCCTTTTAACCTTGCTAAATACTGAGTACTGCTATGCATATCCTGAAAAGAAGATTAGTAACACCAAGAATAACAATATACAGGTATAAACTCACTTTTTGAGAAGAAGATTATTCAAAGTTTATCATTCCCACACTTGTTACCAAGAAAGTGAATCTACTCACATCAAAAGCTTTAGTGAATAGATCAGCAAACTAATTATCAGTGTGAACTTTGACAACTTGAATAAGTTTCTTTTCATTACAATCTCTTATAAAGTGATACCTGATTTCAATGTGCTTTGTCTTTGAGTGCTTGACTGGATTATTTACAATGCTAATAGCACTGCTGTTGTCAATAAAGATTGGAGTATGTAGAAAGGTTACCCCATAATCCAGCATTTGATTCTGAATCCATAAGACTTGAGAACAGCAACTTGCAGCTGCTATGTACTCTGCCTCTGTTGTAGATGTGGATACGGTGGTTTGTTTCTTGCACTGCCATGAGACTAGTCTAGCACCCAAAAACTGACATCCTCCAGAAGTAGATTTTCTGTCCAAGTTTGCCCCACCTAGATCACTGTCTGAGTATGCTATTAGGTCAAAAGGTGAGTTATGAGGATACCAAAGTCCCAATCTGGGTTGCCCTTTGAGATATCTGAATATCCTCTTAACAGCTTGAAAGTGAGATTGCTTTGGCCTAACTTGAAATCTTGCACATACACAAACTGGAAACATAATATCTGGCCTTGATGCTGTGAGATACATGAGAGAGCCAATCATGGATCTATAAAGATGCACATCCATATCCTCCCCCTCAAGATCTGCTGTGATCTGCTTGTGTGTTTCCATAGGTGTGCTTGCAGGTTTTGATTCTGAGAAACCAAACTTGGTTAGAATATCCTGCACATACTTGGATTGACATATAAAAATGCCATCTGACTTCTGTTGAACTTGGAGTCCAAGGAAGAAAGTAAGTTCCCCCATGGAACTCATTTTGAACCTTTGATGCATTAAATCCTCAAACTCCTTGCACATATTGTTTCTTGTAGAACCAAAAATAATGTCATCAACATATATTTGGACCAGCAAGATATCCTTCTTCTTTCTTTTGATAAATAGAGTCTTATCAATGACTCCCCTTTCAAAGTCATTTTCCAAGAGATAGGATGACAGGGTGTCATACCATGCTCTTGGGGCTTGATGTAGTCCATAAAGTGCTTTCTTTAATTTGTATACTCTGTCTGGATAGCTTGGGTTTTCAAACCCTGGTGGTTGGCAGACATATACTTCTTCTTCAATTGACCCATAGAGAAAAGCACTTTTTACATCCATTTGGTAGACTTTGAAGTTCATGTAAGAAGCATAGGCTAGGAATAGTCTGATTGCTTCTATCCTAGCTACAGGTGCAAAAACTTCTTCATAATCTATGCCCTCTTCTTGAGTGTAGCCTTGAGCTACCAGCCTTGCTTTGTTTCTTATAACAATACCTCTTTCATCTCTCTTGTTTCTGAAAATCCACTTTGTGCCAATTGCTCTGTGACCTTTAGGAAGGTCTACTAGATCCCATACATCTTGTAGCTTGAATTGTAACAGTTCTTCTTGCATTGCTTCTATCCAGCTAGATTCTTTCATAGCATCATGTGCCTTTTTAGGCTCAAGCTGGGATAGAAAACAAGAAAGGACTGTATGCTGTTGATCTTTCATTTCTTGAAGCCTGCTTTGATGTCTAGTCATCATAGGAGAAGAGATATCTCCTATTACCAGTTGTGGAGGATGATTCTTTTGAACTCTTGTGTTATGACTAGGTTCTTCATTCAGTCCAGCCTCTAGATTAGAGTCATGCAACTCCACTGAAGTGTCTTCAGATGTCACTTCTGATTCTTGAGTCTCCTCATCTCTAGTGTCTTCTTCACTCTGACTTGGTTCAGTAAATGATTCCTTTTCACAGTCTTCATTTACTGTGGGTATGGGAAAAATCACAGATTTAGATATACTTTCTTGAACTTGTGTGATCTCTGATTCTCCACCATCTGTTCCTGTATACTCATTACTGAAACCAAAAGAGTTAGTTAGTGAATCAATGTCAAATAGCCATTGAGGTCCAGACCCAACAGGATTTGGTGTGTTCTCATTGCATTTGACATTGTCACTTTCTTCAATTATTCTAGAAGAAGAGTTAAAAACTCTGTAGGCTTTACTCTGAGATGAGTATCCAACAAGAAATCCATCATCTGCTTTGCTATCAAACTTACCTAAGTGAGATTTGGTATTTAGAATTGTACAAGGACACCCAAAAGACTTGAAGAAACCAATAAAAGGTTTTCTTTGATTTAAAAGTTCATATGGGGTCTTGTTCTTTTGCTTGACCACTAGAACTCTGTTTTGGACATAACAAGCAGTATTAACTGCTTCAGCCCAGAATGTAATTGGCAATTTTGAATCAGCCAACAGAGATCTAGCAGCCTCTATTAGTGTCCTATTTCTCCTTTCAGCAACACCATTCTGTTGAGGAGTTCTAGGAGCACTATATTGTCTCTCAATACCTTTTCCTTCACAAAAAGTGTTTAAATCATGATTTTTAAATTCAGTTCCATTATCTGATCTAATGACTTTTACTCTTTGATTAGTTTGGTTTTCAATTCTTAGAATAAAGGATTTGATAAGATCACTTGTTTCATCCTTAGTCCTTAGAAAATATACCCAAGTAAACCTGGAGTAATCATCAACAATAACCAAGCAGTAAGATTTCTTGCCTATACTCATAACATTTGTAGGACCAAACAGATCCATATGCAATAACTGGAGACAAGAAGAAACAGAATTTAACTCTTTGGTCTTATGAGAAGTTTTGTGTTGTTTGCCTTTGAGACAAGCAACACAATGATCATCACATGAAAAGACTTTTGAAGGTAAACCTCTTACAAGGTTATTTTTAACAAGATTGTTCATAGTCTTGTAATTCATGTGACACATCCTTCTGTGCCAAAGGGAGGATTCATCTATAGAAGCTTTTGAAACAAGACAATTTAAAGATGAATCACTATCAACATTGTCCAAATCAAGACAGTAAACATTGTCCTTCCTTGGAGTTCTAAGTAGTATCATGCTTTCATCAACTACCTTGAACCCTGGAGCAAGAATCATACACTCAGTATTAGTAAATAATATACTATGTTGTTTGTCACAAACCTGTGATACACTTAACAGGTTGTACTTTAATTGATCAACATAGTAGACATCCTCAAATGTCATCTTACCTTTGGTGACATTACCTTTTCCACTTATCTTACCACCAGTAAGATTGTCTCCAAATGCAACATGTCCTCCATTAATTTGCTTGAAATCCTGAAGGCATGACATGTTGCCAGTCATGTGCCTAGAGCAACCACTATCAACATGCCATATGCTCTTTCCCTTGAGCTGTTGGTTGCCCTGCACATTAAATAAATCAATTAGTATGATTGGGGACCCAAGCCAAAGTGATCTTGGGTCTTCCTTTCTCATCAAAGTATTTACATTCCTTTTTAATGAGGTTTGTAAACTCAGAGCACTCTTTATTAGAGTACTTTGTCAATATGATTGGCTTAGCAGAATCAACACTGGAAGCAGTACTAACCTTAGAAGTACTAACAGAGTTAGCAGTACTAACAGGTGTAGCAGTACTAACAGGTTTAGCAGTACTAACCTTGTTAGCAGCATTAACATTGTTAGCAGTAGTATTACTTCTAGCAGCACTATCATTGTCAGCAGCACTATTTGTGGTAGCAGTACTAACAGTTTTAGTGCTTTTAGGAATCCACATATTGACACTTTCTTTAACAGAATACTTTTTCTTCATGTGGCTTTTAGTTTTAACATTTTTCTTGGCCACATGGTTCTTTTCAATTTTCTTAT
This sequence comes from Arctium minus, assembly GCA_954870635.1. Lineage (NCBI taxonomy): Eukaryota > Viridiplantae > Streptophyta > Magnoliopsida > Asterales > Asteraceae > Arctium > Arctium minus. Next base: position 56,951,294 of record OX941090.1, on the reverse strand, counting down.
AACCAAAGGGTTTTTGCATGGATCTTTGGAAATTCATTCTTTGGTTCACAGGATTGAAATAACAGACTTTTGCAAGATGATTCAATTTGCCACAGATAAAGCAAGGTTTTGGTCTATTGATTTTACTCAGATCAACCCCTTGTTTATGTGCCCATTGATTATTCCAGTTTCTTTGATTTCCCCTCTTTTTGTCCTGTTTTTGGGGTTCATTCTTCTTACAAGTACACTGTTTGCAAGGACCTGGATTCACAACTGTGGTCTGTTTATAATGGACCTTACCAGACTTTTCCTCTGTCTTCTCTATTTTCTTGGATTTGATCCAAGCCCTTCCACAATACTCATTGGTGATAATGTTGTTTTCTATAGAAGTCTCACCACTCACCTTGTTCTTCTTACTCTTGCCAACCTCTTTCTCAGTCTTATCCTCAACAATTACCTCATCTAAGGGATCTATTTCAGTGGCTCCCTCAGGCAAGTCCTTCCTATCTTTGGTGTCTAACAGGTCTGAAGTAGGAGGAATGTAATTGTTGTTATATGGTGGAGGTGTGGCATTATACCCAATTCCTCTTCTTAATTTATCATGAATCTGATTTTGCAGTAAGGAGTCCATTGCTTTAGAAGCATTGGAAAACTTTTCTACATCAAGCTTAACCTTGGTTAACTCCTCTTTCAGTTTTTCACTCTCCTCTTTAGATTTGGTCAGTTTAAGTTCTAAATCCTTTTTCTCCCACTGCCAGTAATTAGTGTCATATGAGTGTTGTAGTTCATTGGCTTGAAAACCTTTGATTTGATCTTCAAATCTCTCTACTATCCTCACATAGTCTTTTATATCCTTTTCTAGTCTCTTTAGGTCATCACTCATCTTCTGATTGTGATCCCTGTACCTTTTAACAGTGTCTATGCAAGTTTTAGAGCAGAGATTAGAACTTACCTCAGATGGGAGATCAGATACTTTTGCCATAAGAGCTTGATTCTGAATAGCTTCTTCTGCTTGATCACTCCAATCAAACCCCATTCCTTGTTGAGAAACAAGGGCTTGAGCAGAGTTTCTGTTGTTATTGAAGCTTCCAGATTGAGCTTGTTGATGGTTGTTGTTGTGAGACATTCCACTTCTGCATTCTCTAGCAAAATGTCCCTTCAGATGGCATTTGTAGCATTCTACCTTTGATTTATCAAACCCTGCTCCATCTTCTCTTCTTTGTGAGAAGTTGTTTCTTCCAGTCCTCTTTATAAACTTTTTAACCCTCATGGAGAGCATTGCCATCTGCCATTTAATATCCATCTCTTCCAGATCATCAGGATGAAGTTGTTCTAAGTCATCATTGATCAAAGAAGAATTTCCATGATTAGAAAGAAGAGCTTCAAATACATAGTCAGTGCCTTTATCTATATTTGATCCATTAGCAGCATTAACTGATTCAGAGTTAGCAGTAGAATCAATTGATGCTGATAGGAGTGCAGCATTATGAACATATCCAGAAGGCTTCTTCTTTGCCTCCACCTCAGCTTCAAATACTCTAAGATCATTGTACAGATCATCAAGTTCTTTTTCTTCCAACTGATCATTCTGTCTGAATGACACAGTGTACATGGTCCATTCATCTCCAAGGGACCTTAAGAACTTTCTGTTCACATCATCTTGATCAATCTGTACTCCCATAGTAGCTAGTTCACCAATTAGTTTATTAAACCTGTCAAAAGTTTGAGTCATGGACTCATTCTTAGTTGACATGAAGTTTTCATACTGTTGCTTTAAGATTGCCTTTTGATTTCTCTTGGTACTTTTGGTACCTGAGAATCTCTTCTCTAGAGCATTCCAGAGCATCTGTGCATCAGTACAATTGCAGAATTGGTGTTGATACTCATTTGGAATGGCCAAGAGCAGTGTGCTCAAGGCTTTCATCTCTGTCTGTCTTGATTTCCTGTCTGCATCTGTCTTTGGAGGAGTTCTTTTGCCATCTTCACCAATCTTTCCTCCATCAGATGGGCCATTCTCAATGATGTCCCACATAGAATAATCTGTGAGGAGAATATATTGCTTGATTCTGATCTTCCACATATCAAATTCATTGGATCTGAGCATTGGCACTTTTGAGACCAAAGTACTGCTTGATTCTGTAAGATTTTCCATGATGAATAACTGTTTCTGAGAGAATTTGGCTCTGATACCACTTGTCAGGATCGAATTCTTAACAAGAATTTATACTCAGAAACTAATATCAAAGAAGTTGCGGAAAAACACTTTGATATTTAATAAAACAGTAATCAAACACAGTATATAATGATCAAACAGTAAGCTTGTATTGAATGCTTAAAGTTACAAGATTACACTCTCAACCTCAATATTGATGAACAGACTCACCAATACGAATTCTACTTCTCTAGAATTAGGATCTATGCCTTGAGGTCGATTTTTCTCTTGAAAAACAATTATTAAAAGTTCTTTTTATCTATTCTACACATTCTATACATATACTGATAAAAAGATAATTACAAAGAATAAACAAATCTTCAGTATATCTTCCATGTATATCTTCTAAGTATATCTTCAGTATATCCAGCTGTAGTACTTTCCATTCGTATCTCTTTAGCAGCACTAATAATGCTCAGCAGCATTAACTTCAACTAGCAGCATTAACTGCAAGCAGTACTAACTACTAGCAGTACTAACTAACTAAGCAGTACTAACTTTGTTCAAGCAGTACTAACTTTAACTAGCAGTATTAATTCTACTAGCAGTAGTAACACTTAGCAGTATTAATCTTCAACTTGTTCTGGCAGTAGTAACTACACTTGTACTAGCAGTAGTAACTACACTTAGTAGAATCTTCAGTTCCCAACACCAAAGATGTGAAAAAAGCTGATTGAAGGCTTTCTCCCATGGAAAAGTTCATAGGTAGTTTTGTTGAATCTTTTGACAATCAACGACCTATTTTGAGTGGAACAGGCAGTATTGACAGTTTCTACCCAGAATTGAGTTGGAAGATGAGAATCGTTGAGCATAAATCGAGCAGCTTCGATGATCATTCTGTTTCTTCTTTTAGTGACTCCATTTTGTTGCAGAGTTATCATAGTAGAGAAATTGTGAGATATTCTCTTGCTCTCAAAGAAGTTATCAAGAAAACTGTTTTTAAATTCAGTTCCATGATCATTCCTTATTAAGTGAACCGTCATATTTTTCAGAACTTCCATTTTTCTGACAAATGAAATGAGTTCATCTGGGGTGTCACTCTTGGAACAGAGAAACATGACCCATTTATAGAGAGAGTATTCATCTACTATGACGAGAGTGTATTTCTTTACAGCGTTGGATTGTATATTGACAGGACCAAATAAATACATATGCAGGAGTTGAAGAGGGCTTGTCAATTATGATACTTGCTTTGATTTGAAACTAGTTTTACTATGTTTTCCCTTTTCACAAGTTGAGCAAAGGTATTCCTTAGCATAAGAGTGTTGAGTAAACCGGAGACTAGTCCTTTGAAGATAGAGTGTTCAGCGTCTTAAAGTTAATATGAGAGAGCATCTTATGCCATAGCCAGTTGACATCTGAGGATGCTTTGGATAGAAAGCAGATGTTCTCAGTGTTTGTTGAGTCCATGTTTATGACATAAACATTTTCCAAATGATAACCGTTGAGAGCAAGTTTTCCACTTTTATCCATGACAGAACATGCTTTTAAGTAAAGCATACTTTAAAGTCTTTGTCACATAGTTGACTAATGTTGACAAGATTATGCTTCAGTCCATCTACGTAAGTGACTCTTCGGAAGGTAGTTGTACCATTGCTGAGTACACCAAACCCTCTGGTATAGCCTTTTCTATTACCACCAAAGGTCACTGAGGGACCTTTTTCTTCCTTTTAGTTAGCGAGAAGGTTCTTTTGACCAGTCACGTGTCGAGAACATCATCTATCAAGATATAGATACCCTTCGAGTCTTGCATGAAAAAGGAAGAATAATTTTGGATTGGTACCCACTTTACAATGGGTCCAGATGAGTTAGTGGAGATGGAAGGTTCAATAGTCTTTACAGCATCTGATGATTCAGCGTCAGTGGCAATTTTCACTTTAGTTAATTTCTTAACCTTAGTGGTATTTTTCACCTTGGCAGGTTTATCATCTTTGGTGACCTTCTTTGCCTTTTAGGCATTCATCTTCACTCTAGTTGACTTTTCAGCTATGGTGGCAGTGGGACATTTACTGGCAATGGGGTCAGTAAGTCCAAAGTGATAGCAGTTTCTATAGCTGAAGGTGGTCTTAAGAACATGAGCATTTGCATTAGAAAACTTTAGATGAGTCGGGCCATCTCCAAGAATTCCCTTTGCATTAGATCTCGTAGGAACTATCAGTTCTTCAGATTTCTTAGGCAAAATGTCAATCTTCCGCTTTTGGGTAGATCTCTGAGTATTACTAGTGATCTTAGATCCAGGGCCAGAGAGTTCACTAGCTGAAGATTTTGAGGGAACCTTCTTCAGCTTTGCTACTTTAGCGGCCTTCTAAGGATGATGGGAAATAGATTTCCCTTTATCAGCGAGTTTAGAGCTTTTTGATAAATCCTCAGATATAGGAATTGAAGAGGAAGAAGATTACTGAGAGGAGGAAGTGTCAGGAATAGATGAGACGAACATTCCAAATTTCAGCATAGAACGATCTCTGTCTGGATTATCCTTTTCAGACTCATAACCAAGACAACTCTTAACATGAGCAGGTATTTGAGCATATATTATCTCAATGACCTTAGTTGATGATTTACACCATCCTTTAACTGTAGCCTTTTTAGCTTTCAGTTTAGCGATAGCTTGTTCGCATTCAATGCTGATAATTTCATTTACAATGACCTGATCTCTTAAACTTTCATCTAAATGAGTGAGTTCTTTGCTTTTTAGATGATATTTCTAAAATTGTTCTATTAAATCAATATTTATGTTTTCAGCTTGAGTTTTACCATTTAGGGCATTGTACAAGTCACTTGTCAGCACATCAACAGTGTGACGTCTCTCAGCATCAGTGGGGGTTGGATCAGAAGAGATTGATACCTGAGAGGTGTTATTGCTTGTGGATGTTCCAGTGGGTTCTTCCGCTTCTTCTTTTATCTCAGCCAATAGACAGAGATTGGTCGCCTCTTCTTTATCAGAACTTGATTCCTCAGATTCGGCCCAGTCATGTTCTTCAGCTATCAGACCTTTACTTTTTCTATTAGTCCCAAATGCAAGTGTAATCAATGCAAATCTAATAATGTAATCACAAATCACATGTATAGTGATGATCCAATCTTTCTCTCAAGAATAAAGTCTCTCAAGTGTAACAATAAACTCTCTACAACAAAATTACAAGACACAAACTATTTATACCTTCATGGTTACAAGCAAGAAAACTAACAAAACTAACACAAGCATTAACTTTACAAATAAAAGCTTTGACTTTGACTTTATAATAATCATGTTGACTTTGACTTCACTCTTTGAAGCTTTGACTTGAGGCTTTTGTCTTCAATCTTGATGATCTTGAATACAACAAATATTGCACTAACATTCTCCCCCCTTTGTATTCGAGATCATTCTTCAAAAGATAAATTGAAAATATCCCCCTTTGTATTAATTTGTACTTTACATGTAGTCTAGATTATCCTTGAAACAAATTCAGCTTTAACAAACATTCTCCTCTTTGATAACAAAATGTATTCTTAAACATTCTCCTCGAAGTCAAAAACAGTCTTTATCATCTTTCACAAACATTTTTCTCTTTGTAGGCACAAAATATCTTCACCAAAGAAATTGTCTTTGGATTTCGTCCACTTTTATTTTTCAAACAATCTTCAAAGAAAATTTCTGTAATCTTCAACAAACTTTCAGAATTCTTGAATCAATGCATTCTGAACTGTTTTTCTTTCTTTGAATCTGCTTTATCTTTCTGTATTTATCTTTCTCAGACACTGCTTTTTCATTCTTTATCTCTCTCACATAAACCATTTTTTGATATCATAGAATGGGAAACCAAAATCAACAAATGAATCATTTAACATACCCGTAAGTAGCACGAAGCCACTTAGTACAACAAATGTACTGTATAAGGAGTTTTAGTGAAATTCACTCCCAAGGCTTCCATCCAATCATCAAAAAATACAACGCAATTCTATGAACGTTCCGACAGAAAAGCAATTTTTTTGTTTGAATGTGCTTGTGTATGAAATAATTAGCATTTTGTGCTATATAGGCTCAAATTGAGTAATTGTTAAGACATAACAAGTTTTCCATGACTCAATGTGCATGATCGAAGTGCGAAGGTGCGCAAACTTCTTCTATTTCAATATCCACATCTTCTGAATGAAGATCAGATAACATATGTGTTGCATCCCCATGAAAAATTGAAACATTTCTTTGTTAAGAAAGAAATGAGTGGCTGGTGGGGTTAAGTCAAGAGTTGGCATGGGCTCCCTACCTGTTTCAATGATGTTCACGAAAGAATTGTGAAACAACAGTAATATGGTTGCTCGGCTCAGAAAGTGGTCGGTGCAGAGTTCTCATGTTCTTTTAACTTTGTTCTCACACCCTCTTTCTTGTTATCATTATGCTCACTTCTAACCGAACTCTCTTTCCTATTTTACCACTCAGCACAATGAGGGTGTTCAACCGGATGAACTTCCTCCCCCACTCTTTGATGTACGACCCCTCACTCTTTAATCACTCAGGGATAACTTCTTGGGTAGGAAACACTGGTTAACATGAATCCATAGAAGTCTTTTAAGCTCATACATTGATCCCATGAAATTTGTCCTAAAAGAATAGTGTTGTTCAATAGTTTAACTTGAACAATGAAAAATCTCATAATATAAATCGCACTGTCAGTGGATGTATGCTCCACCAAAATATTATGATTATTTGAGCATTTTAACTTTGCAAATATCTCACAACAAGGATATTGAATGAATGGAATGAAATTCGAAAGACTTGTTTGTGAAACTAACAATGTGTCAAAAAGATCACATAATAATGATAAGCATGAAATCTTAGGTCATGAAAGAATTGGAATTTGTCTATATGAACAAATATAAACAATCATGAAAGAATCGCTTATGTTTGAATGAATATGATGCTCTACAAACACTGAAATGCAAACGGGTGTATTACCATCGAAAAGTTGTTTCAAATTGAGACATGGTAATAACAAAATCAATTAGAATCTGAATGTGTATGAATACTTGACAGTATATGGAAAAGATAATACACAACTATTGATCTTTGGAAACATACGGTCAATTAATCAATAAAACTCAAATAAGATAACATTTCAAATCACACTTCTGAGTTCATGAAATCTTTTTGAGAATAGAGAAGTGGTTTGAACGTTTAAGAAAATAGTTTTCATGCTTGAAATTCGTCTATCTTTCAAACAATATGAGATTAAGATTAGAAAATACTTACGTTCAGATTAAGTCTCTTAACTCCCCTTGTTAGTGCACAAATATGTTGGATCCAAGATCATGAAATTCAAAGTCAAAGCTCAAGTCAAAACCTCTTAAAGCAAAGTCAAAGTCAAAAACTCAAAGGAAAAGTCAATGTGTTTAGTTTAGTTATATTTTGTCGTTGTATTGTATCTAGGTATAAATACCTTGTTTTTGTTTGTAGACTCATATGACTAAAAGGAAGAACATTTGTAGTGAGAGAAATATTGCATTTGAGTGTTTCTTTGTACTAAGAGAATTCAAGATCAATAAGATGGACATTGTGATTGAATTCGTATTATCATCTTGATCTGATTTGCACTTATTGGGACACACAATTGGTATCAGAGCAATCATTGAAACAGAATCATGATCATAATCCGATTTTTGGTCGAATTTTTCAAGAACTCGCAAAAGCTATCTGTCAAGAATCAATTTCAAGATTTAGTGTGGTTTTTGGAGTTGTAATCATTGTTTTGTATTCATTTTTGAAACTAGAACAAAGTATTGTTGGTATTGCTTAGCCTAATTCACAACAATTTTGTATGAATTTTGGATTGTATTGTAATTTTGTTCGAGTTTTGAAAACGTACTGTATCTAGATCTAATTGTAATTTTTAGTGTTCTTGATCAAAATTAATTGTTTGTAATATGTTCAGAATATGATCTAGGACAAATCTGCAAAGTTTCAGAATATATTTCGAAGTTTTGGATCGAATTCAGGTAGAAAAAGTGAGTTTTTGTTTGAAGTGATGAAGAACACGCAAGATTCTTTGGCAAGAACTCGCAACGCAGAGAACTATCTGCGACAAGTGATTTCTCGAAAAAAATATTCTAAGTATAGAACGCGCAGATGCATTGTGCGAAGTAAAAGTTTGAAATTTTTTCTAAGTATAGAACGCACAGAGTGTTTGCGACAAGTTGATCCTCAGAACGCACAGCCCACTGCCTGTGCGAAGCAAGAACACACAGACCAAAGCCTGCGACAACTTAGAACATGCAAGCTTCAGCCTGCGCGAAGTAAGAACACGCAGACCAAAGCCTACGCGAACTAAGAAAGTGTTAAACCCTTTCTGCGACAAGTAGGGTGAACAGTGTTTTGCGACAATTACTCTATAGTGCTTTGCGACTTCTTTACATAGTCAATTGTTTTTTTGCAAGCTGAAAAATGGTTTTTCAATGCAAGTGTAATCAATGCAAATATAACAATGTAATAAGAAATCACATGTATATTGATGATCCAATCTTTCTCTCTCTACAAGGTTTTTCTCTCTAGAATAAACTCTCTCAAATGTAACAATAAGCTCGCTACAACAAAATTACAAGACAAAAACTATTTATACCTACATGGTTACAAGCAAGAAAACTAACAAAACTAAAATAAGCATTGACTTTTCAAATAAAAGATTTGACTTTGACTTTCTCTAATAAGCATGTTGACTTTGACTACACTCTTTGAAGCCTTGACTTGAGGATTTTTTCTTCAATCTTGATGATCTTGAATACAATAAATATTGCACTAACATTTTCACTTGAAGCCTTTCGGCTTATGATATTTATCTTTCAGCTTTAGGTACTTGTCATCACTGGATTTTCGAGATGAAGAAGGTTTGAAGACTCTCTTTAACCTGCACATACTGGCAAAATGTCCAACTTTTTCGCAGTTATAGCAAGTAGCAGTTGCCTTATCAACAGGTGTAGACTTAGGCTTGTTAGATATAGTGAAAGGCTTTTTTCTCCTTAATGTTATTTCTGGCAAATCTCCTAAAGAAGTTTGTCAAGAGTGCCAGCGATTCATCAAACTCTGAAAGGACAGTGTCTGATGGATCCTCTGAGTTAGAATCTAACTCAGTGATAGTGAGAGTAGAGGATCGCTAAGATGGGATCATCTCTGAACAGACTAAATGAACATGTGTGCTTTTGGAGTCTTTAGAATCTTTAACCAGATTCTTCTTCAGTTGACTTGATTGCTCATGATTGAGCAAAATCCCATATAAAGTACTGAGAGATGATTTAAGTCTTTTGTTTGCTTGAGACACATTGAATAATTGTCCCAGCTTTTAGGAAGACATTCCAAAAATTTAGTAAGAACCTCAGAGTTAGAGTAGGTCCTACCAACATTCCTTAGATCAATGATTAAGCAATTAAATCGTTGTTGTACTTCAGATAAAGATTCATTCTTGCCACAGATGAAACTTTCATATTGTCTTACCAGATTTATTTTTCTTGTTTCTTATACCTCAGTGGTACCTTCATATTGAACACAGATTGTTTCCCACATGGCTTTGGAGGTTATTAGATACATGATGGAATGGAAAACTTCATCGGGTAAAGCCATAGAGATAATGGTTTTAGCTTTAGCATCAAGGCCAACATTCTTTTTAGGTTCATCACTCCACTTTCGTATTTCTTTGACAACTTCTATTTCAAGGACAGCTTCGGTAGTTGCAGTGGCAGGAACTGCAGCAATGATGACAAATGGTACATAGGTTCCATTTGCAACATATTCATGTATAGTGGGATCTACACCTTCTAGAAATTACATCATTCGATTTTTCCAGAGAGCAACATTTTCTTTGCTGAATCGAGGAGGTTTGGAAGGAGAGCCATTGTCATGATAGTTTGAGTTTGTGTTCAATGCCATTATAGAAAATAGCAAGGAAGAGAATTACGCAAGATCTTGTTTATGGATTAAACAATATGCTCTAATACCATTTGTTGGTCCCGATTAAGGGTCTACAAGGGTGTTAGTTTGTAGAAGGGGGGTTGAATGCAAATATAAAATTTACTTTTAAATTTGTTTATTGATTATTGACTAAATCAAAAACACAATTTACAAATTGTTGTAGAATTAGATATGGTAAAACCTAATCTAAACAATCTAAGAAACACTAAGCTTTCTTGCATACAAGGTTAATAAAAAGAGAGAAAAGAGTTTGCAGAAAAGAGAGTTCCTGCAAAGATCCTGCAAATGATAAATGTAATTTTCACTAAGTATTTCTAAGGATCATCAAATCACTGAGAGAGTTTGGATCAACATCATCTCTCTCTTAGCACGTTATATGGGATTTTGCTCAATCATGAGCAATCCAGTCAACTGAAGAAGAATTTTGTCAAATATTCCGAAGACTCTAAGAGCACAGTTGTTGCTTTAGTCTCTTCAGAGACGATCACATCTCAGCGATCCTCTACTCTCACTATCGCTGAGCAATTTCATGAGAAATAAGCCCTTACTATATCTAACAAGCCTAAGTCAACACCTGTTGATAAAGCAACTACTACTTGCTATATCTGTGAAAAAGTTAGACATTTTGGTAGCGAGTGCATGTCAAAGAAAGTCTTCAAACCTTCTTCATCCCGAAAATCCACTGATGACAAGTACCTAAAGTTGAAAGAGAAATATCAAGAGCTGAAAAGCTTCAAGCGAAAAGGTAAAGGTCTGGTAGCTGAAGAACATGACTAGGCTGAATCTGAAGAATCAAGCGCTGATGAAGAAGATGCGGCCAATCTCTGTCTAATGGCCAAGATAGAAGAAGAAGTGGAAGAACCTACTGGAACATCCACGAGCACTACCACCTCTCAGGTATCAGTTTCTTCTGATCCATCTCTCATTGAAGCTGAGAGACATCGCGCAATTGATGTGCTGACGATTGATTTATACAATGCCATGAATGTTAAAACTAAACCTTGATTTAATAAAGAAACTTGAGAAATGACATCTAAATATCAAGGAACTAACCCATATAGAGGAAAGTTTAAAAGATCAGGTCATTGTCAATGAAATTATCAGCATTGAACGCGAACAAGCTATCACTGAAAAGGCTTCAGTTAAAGGATGGGGTAAATCCTCAACTAAGATCACTGAGATAATAGATGCTCAAATACTTGTTCAGGTTAAGAGTTGTCTTGGTTATGATCCTGAAAAAGATAACCCTGACAGAGATCGTTCCATGCTGAAATTCGGAATGTTTGTCTCATCTATTTCTGACACTTGCTCATCTCAGTGTTCTTCTTCCTCTTCTATTCCTATACCTGAGGATGTCTCTAAGAGTTCTAAACTCAAAGATAAGGGAAAGTCTACTTCCTATATTCCCCAGAAGGGTACTAAGGTACCTAAGCCAAATATGGTTTCTCCAAAACCTTCAGCGAATCAACCATCATCCTCCAAAGCCAACATCCCTGAATATGTTCAGATATCTACTCCTAGGATAAAGGTTTATCTTAAGCCTAAGAAATCTGATGAACTCAAGGTTCCTCCGAAATCTGAAGCTAAGGGCATTTTTGTAGTTGGCCCGACTCATCTAAAGTTTCATAATGCAAATGCTCATGGTCTTAAGGCTACCTTCAACTATAGAAAATGCTATCACTGTCGACTTACTGACCACATTTCCAGTAAATGTCCCACTGCCACCATAGTTGAAAAGTCAGCTAGAGTGAAGATGAATGCTTCCAAGGCAAAGAAGGTCTCCAAAGCTAAGAAACCTTCTAAGGTGAAAAATGCCACTAAGGTTAAGAAATTAACTAATGTGAAGGTTACCACTGAAGCAGAATCATCAGATGCTGTGAAGATTGTTGAACCTTCCATCTACACTAACTCTTCTGGACTCATTATAAAGTGGGTACCAATCAAAAATTGATCTTCTTTATGTTTGCAGGTCTCAAAGGTTATCTGGTATCTTGATAGTGGATGATCTCGACACATGACAGGTCAAAAGAACCTGCTCACTGGTTACAAGGAAGAGAAAGGTTTCTCAGTGACCTTTGGTGATATTGGAAAAGGCTATACCAGAGGGTTTGGTGTACTAACTAATGGTACAACTACCTTTTGAAGATTCGCTTACGTAGAAGGACTGAAGCACAATCTTATCTTCTGAGCATTAGTAAGCTACGTGACAAAGACTATAAAGTATGATTTACCAAGAAAGCATGTGATGTCACTGATAAATATGGAAAACATGCTCTCAGCGATTATCGTTTCTAGCGCGAACCTCAAAAATGCGCAAGTAGTGCTCTGCACGAACCAGAAACGCGCTTAACTCTATATGCACGAAGTATAGTGAACAGTGTTTTGCGAGTTTATTTGTTCTGCAAGTTTAACACTTATATTTTTTTTCGATCTTTTCAAGTTTATTTTCAAGTTTGATTTTCAAGTCAAATTTTTATCTGAATATTTTGGACGATCATTTCAAGCATACCATTCAAGATTTCAGAAAAAAAAAATCTCTAGGGGCGCTGCCCCTTGACCCCACCCGCTAACCGGGTAGCGGGACCCCCATGCTAAGTCTGCGGAGGGGGACATTTTTCTGATAGTGATCAAAATATTCTGATTTTTGTTAACGATCATTTTCAAATAAATTTTTTCAGATAACAAGATGTCTACTGTATTATCAGGGAGAGACTGTATCATCATGTATATGCCTGAGATACCTATCATAGAAGTTGAACGGGATAAACTGAAGATTCATAACTCAAAGATTCTAAATCAGATTCAGGAGTTTAAAGCTAAATTGTTAAATTCTGATAAAACTTCTGAATGTGCTAAATGTATTAATAATTCTAAATCTGATTTTCCAGGTATAATCAAGGCAAGAGAGAAAGAAATTAAAGTGAAAGAAAGAGAGATAAACAATCTTCAAAGCCAACTGAAGACAACTGAAAAGAAATCTTCAGAGTTGAAAGCTAAATCAGTTGATCTTCAACAAAAGTTCAAGGCTTTTGAAGAGAAGATATCTGCATTGGAAGCAAAAAATGTTGATCTAATGAAAAATATAAATGCAGATACAATCAAAGGTGATATGCAGAAAATCTACACTCAACAGCTATCTGATTTTTCTAAGAAAACTTTTCAACAGAAAAAGGATTTGGAGTTAAGATGCTTAAAACTCTCAAAGCAAGTATCTGAATTTGAAAAGATTGTAATAACTGAAAGAGATAATTTTGCAAAAGAGAGACAAGTTCTTGAAGATAAAGTTGTTGAATTTCCCAAACAAATTTCTGTTTTACAAGACTTACTTGGAAAATATAGGCAAATCTTTCAAGAGAAGAAAAAGTTTTTTTTATTCTGAAAAGAAAAGGTTTGAAAAGAAAAATGTTGGGATTTTCAAGGAAATTTATGAGAAAAACAAGAACATGGAAAAAGATTTTGAGGAAGAATGTCAAATCTTTGAATCTGAAATATTTAAGCTCACATCCAAAATATTTGTTCTATCATCAGACATTCAAAAAGAATAGATGGAAAAATTTGATTTGAAAAAGAAGTTTGACACACTTTCTGATGAAAGAAACATTTTGTCTGAAAAGATAAAGGACTTAGAAGCTGCAAATGTTGAATTATCTGATAAGATTTGTGCTGATGTGATAAATCAATCACCTTATGGTAATTCAACTGAATCAGTTTGTTCTTTCAAAACTGCTTCAAGTTCAATTCATGAACAAGTTTCCAGAAAGAACAGTGTCAAATCAAACATTGTTAACTCAAATCAGATTCGTCCATCTAACTTGTTCTATGACAAATATGTTGATAGTCCAGCAAGCTTTTATGTAAAATCTCTTGAGAAGAACTTTTCTAAGAAAGGAAAGATGGTCTGGAGAGTGAAAGGTTCTCGTGATGACAAGAAGGACAAATCATCAGCATCCATATCCAAAGCCAAGAAGAACAGTGCTCCTAAAGGTAAATCTTTTGGTGAACATGAAATGTTTTACTCTTTTAATCATTTGATCAGGATTGCTCAAAAGAAGATCAGTTGTTCCTACTTTGGAGAGAATGATTTTGTTCAGAGAGAATCTGCTCATAACTGGTACGGAACTTACAGAATTACTTCTCAGAAAAATGTACTTAAAAGTGTTAAATCTAGTGAGAACTGGATTCCTAAATATAACCAACCAGGACCGAAATACCAGTGAGTTCCAAAACCTGTTAAATCTATTTTGCAGGAACCACAGGTTTAGGGGAAGAAGGAACATAGACTTCTAAGTAAATCAGCTCAGAACTCGGACTTACAAGTCAAGAAAAGTGGCTCTTGAATAATTCAGTTCAAGACCCGCACTTCAATGTTAAAGGACTGTGACTTCTAAGTAACACAACTTAGGACTCGTTCTTTAATGTTAAAGGATAAGGATATCATGCAAATATGCAAGGGGAGCTTATCAGAATAAAAATCATTTTATCATGATTTGAGGGGGAGATAAAATGTAAATATCTTCTGATCTAAACCTTTGATTGTTTGAAAGAAGAACAACTTTCAAGCATGAAAAATATTTTCTTAAATGTTCAAACTACTTCTGGTTCTTAAAAGATATCATGAATTTAGAAGTGTGATTTTTAAATGTTTTTTCATTATTGAGCTTTAAAGTTTAAATGACCGTGTGTTTCCAAAGATCAATACTTGGGTATTATCTTGTCTATATAGTGTCAACTATTCACACACACTGGTTTAGTACTTCATTTTGAAATTGTTATTACCATGTCACTAAACGAAAGAACTTTTCGATGGTCATATTCCCGTTTGTAATTCAATGTTGTTGAGCATCAATCATCATTTCAATCTTTGTACGTTCATTGTGAAATTGTTTATATTCGTTCATATAAACAAACTGTCAAGTTCTTTGATACCCTAACAATTTTATTTGATCTGATTGATATATTGTCAGATTCTCAAAACAATTCTCTTGATTTCATTTGATTCATTCAATTTTCTTGTTTTGAGAGATCTTCATTGTTCATATTCTCAAATTTCATTCATATTTGTAACGAGCATATATTTTGACAATGTTATCATATATGTGCTTAAATGTTCAAGTAGAATTGTTGAGAACCCATTCTTTTTAAGATTTACATGGGATCAGTGTGAAAGCTTTAACAGAACTTCCATGGATTCACGTTAGCCAGTGTTTCCTACCCCGGAAGTTATCCTAGAATGATTGAGGGGTGAGGGGTCAAAATCAAAGAGTGGGGGAGATAACTCATCCGGTTGAGTTTTTGTCATTGTGATGAGCGGTAAAATGTAAATGAGAGTTTGGTTAGAAGTGAGCTTTAATGATAAAAAGAAAGAGGGTGTGAGAACAGGGTAAAAAGAATATGGAAACTGCACCAACTACTTTCTGAGTCGGGCAGCCACATCTACTTCTTGGTTCACATTCTTTGGTGACCATCATTGAAAAAGGTAGTGAGCCCATGCCAACTCTTGCATTAACCCACCAACCACTCGTTTCTTTCTCGAAAAAGAAATGTTTCATTTTCTTGGGGACGCAACATATCTATTATCTGGTCTTCATTCGTAAGATATAGATATTGAAAAAGAAGGAAGTTTTCCCCACCTTCGCACCTCTTTCATGCATATTGAGTACGTGGAAAACTTGTTGCTGTCTCAACAGTTTACACAATTTGAGCCTGAAAAAGCTTGAGTAGCTTTAATCATTTCTACATCTTCACGTACACAAAAGGAATATGTTTTCTTGTCATAACATTCATAGAAAGTTCCTTTGTGGTTTTCTTGTCATAACATTCCGTTGTACAAAGTGGCTTCATGCTACTTACAGGCAATTCTAACTGTTTCATCCGTTGAATCAGGGTTACAATGTTTATTATATATGAATTTGAAAAGATTCGGGTATACACTCATGAATTGACGGATACTCAGATCAAAGAGCGGGGATTATCAAATGACTATAAAGGGCGGAGATTGTTTGTTTTTCATAAAAGGGGAGATATTATTCAAAAACGGTGATGAAATAGAAAAGAATTTTGATGATCATGATGCTCACAATCATCAAAAAGGGGGAGATATTTTTGAAAGTTTCAATTTGCAAAGACAGAAGATTTGTCAAAGTCAAGAAGTTCGAGATAACATTATAAAGATGTTTCGAGATTATTCGTTGTTCAAAGACATACAGTTCATAGATCAAAGAGATAAAGATACAAGCATTGAAAAATTCTTCAAAGTTCAAAGTTGCAAAGATCAAAGTTTCAAAGATTTAATGTTCAAGACTTGATGAATTTTCAAAGACAAAGTGAAAGACTTTTCAAGTTTATCTGAAGATTCTTCAAAAGCCAAATGTTTGAAGATTGCCAAAGCTTCAAAGTTCAAAGCTTTCAAAGTTAAAGTTTTGAAGAATCAAAAGCTGAAGACTATTGTCAAATTTTTAAATCTTGAATCCAAAGGGGGAGATTGTTAATGCATTTATTGTATTCAAGATTTAATTGTAAAAGTCTTGTAAAGTCAATGTAAGTAGAAAAGTCAAAGTTGTCAAAAGTTAATGTTGTTTAGTTTAAAATGTCAAAGTAGTTTACCTTGTATTTGAAATATGTTTTGTAATTAGGAGTTAGATATTAGTTTGCTTAGTGGTTAAGCATTTGGTTAAGGAAGCTTTCATTGTTATATTTTTAGAGAGAGAAAGTTAGAGAGAGTTTAGAGAGAGAAAGCTTCAATTTCATGTAAATCATTCAAAATCAATGGAATCAATGTCAATTACCTAATAGATCTGGATGTTTTCATTCTAAGACAGATATGATTGGGACTCAACTATCCCAATCTCAACCCGCGGTCACTACCCCTTCCAAGAAGCGACACTCTGAAGCCCATCTTGGTTCTTTAAAGAAGGCCAAGAAAATACGAAAGGAGAAAACCCCAGCATCAGTAATGGATCAACTCTCACTTGTTTGTTCGTTGTCTGCTCCATAACAACTGTTGCAGCCACAAAAACCACTTTAGCGACGTCCCATTCCACTGAAGCACAACTAGTTTCTACCCCACCAACCTCAGTGGATCAACCCACTAAAGCTTTAGATTTGGGCAATGCCAGTGCCCCTCCGCCACAGATCACGGCCATCTTTACAACACTCGTCTCCTCTCTTCCTTCATTGGTCATCACTGCACCGCCTTTTTTAGCGCTCGTCCTCGCTGACACTCACGGCGAAGAACTGCAACAACTGTTGTCTCGCATCATCAGTTATGGACCTGAGGGAACTCCTCATGATTCTTCTCACCAACAACATTGCATATCTTCTTTCGAGCATGACATGGCATACTTCTTTGATGGAAATAAATTGGATTCCACCACTGAATCCTTAGGTATTCCATCTGAGAAACCAAGATATCTAAATCCTTAGAGAGAGAAAGTAGAGAGAGAGACAAGAAGCGCAAAACAGGAATTGCTTAAAGTGTACGTGAGATTCTTACAAAGAACAAAGAACAAAGACCAAAGGGACTTAAATACCCTTGGTCAATACAACACAGAATAGGACACTAAACACAGTATTTGACCAAGCCCTATAAATACAATGATTACTATAAAATCAGACCTAACAATCTCCCCCTTAGTAATCATTGGCGCTTTGGTCTTCAAAAATCATCTTCTAAAATAGCATGGACCAACAAAGCGACTTTGAGAAGCTTTCTGACTTTTAAGAAAAATTTCTTCTCAGCATCTTTCAGATTGAGATTGTCTTTGTTGCTTGAACTCTAGATGATACACCTCTTTTGAATAATCTTGAATGAACTGTAGTGTTAGGAGCAGAAACAGCAAAAGAATTGATATAGCTGAGAGAATAGAATCTTTGAGCGAATCTTGATCAACAGATAAACTTTTGAGCTCTTTGTCTCTTTAACTTCTCCTTGACTTCTCCCCCTCATGACCTTGATGATATTGATCAACTTGGTCATGCAAATTTTGGAGATGAGACAGTGTAAAATCTGCAAAATCAAAGAAACAGAGAAAACAGGGAGGTTTGCGTATCACGTTGATTGCGCAAACCAAGGTTTGCGTTTCATGAAGGATACGCAAAACGAGGTTTGCGTTTCACGAAGGATACGGAAAGCAAGGTTTGTGTGTCAAGCTGGATGCGTAAAACAAGGTTTGTGTATCATGCTTGATGCGCAAAACAAGATTTGCGTTTCACACTGGATGCGCAAAGCTGACTTAGAGTCTGAAAATTTTACCTGATTAGCTCTTTGACTCCCCCTACACAAATGCACTAAATTTGACAATTCAAAATAGCATTTATATAGAAAGTCAGACACTTTCCCTCAAAAACAGATATAAACTTTGAAAAATATTCTCTTTGTTCACTCCCCCTTGAATAATGCATAAACCCATTAAAATTTATTTATGAGAACAAAATGATCAAATATTAATGTAGAAAGAAAAATATACTTAATGTAAATTTTGAAACAACTAAACATATAAAATTTTAAACACTAAACAAATAAAAGTCTATTCAGTAAAATATCACAGATTTATCAATCATTTGAAATCAAACATATGTTGTTGGATACAAGAACAAGTTTCATTACATATCAAGTTAAAACATGTTCAGTTTCAAAAACTTCCAGCAATCTATTCAGTGTGCTCACATGTGAATCTTCGATTAGCTTCAAGAAAATGCAATTCTAAAAATATTATAGAGAACTTTTCATGTACTGACACTAATCCATCAAAAAATAATATTTTCACAAATTTATAGATTTATCGCAACTCAAACATATCACCAAGTATCATGAGATGTGTGCTCATTGGCATCTTTTTAGCAGTGTGCACATTGGCATCTTAACATGAGTGTGCTCTTTGGCATCTTTTAAGCTTGTGCACTTTGGCATCTTTTGATCAAAAAGTTTATTAAGTAAAGAACATGCCGTAAACGTAACTTTCTATCTGACCCTATTGCAGGATTTGGGTCAGCCGCTCCCAGACCAATTGGCCTTAGGGGACTAGGTGTCAAGCACCCCTTGGAACTTACTCTCCCAGATCAGAAAGGCTACATCGACATATCCTAAACCCATTCATACCAGTAAAACATGACTTTCGATCTTGTTCTATTGAAGGATTTTGGTTCGATCACTCCCAGACCAAATGACCTTAGGGGACCAGATGACAAGCATCCCGAGGAACTTACTTTCCCAAACCAGAAAGGTCACAGGTACAAACTTTTAAACTCAGAGATTTCTGTATTTTAAGAATTTATTATTCATCTCAATCACTTAGATCAACGTCTAAATGCTTAGATCATATTTTCATTCCGATCTATAATTATGACTTTTTAGAATTTTCCAAGCATTGTAAACTATAAATATCCCGAATCACACAACTTTAAAGCAATAATAAAAGTTTCAAACATGTTGTTGACTTTTCGACTTTTGTAAGACTTGAAATTTGATCATATAAAAACTTTAATATAAACAAAAGAACTTGAAAATTTATCCTAGACACATATTTTATTCAAAAGTAAGAAAAAATATAAAACTTTACTTTATAGAATAAAATTTGTAAAGATTTAAACTTTTAAACTCAATATGCCGATGTTAAAAATTTTCCTTAAAGACAAAATGTAAAGAATTCGGCAAATTGATATTTAGTTGGAACAAAATGAAATTCAGTTATTTCATCTTTCACATTATAAAAAAAAATTGTGTTTCAAATTAAAAAAAAATTGGGTTATACAAAATTAAGAAAAAGTTGAACAAGCTCAGATTCTTGAAAAAAAATGAGAAAAAACTGGAACACATCATAATCAGAGATAAAATGCAGCGGAATTAAAATTGATGTACTCACAGTATCTCATATAGTCAGAAGCTTAAATCATTGAAGAACAAGTTCTAAACTGATTTGTTTAGAAGTCGTAGTCTATGAAGTACGGGTCCTGAGCTGAAGTACTCAGAAGCCAAAATCTTTCAGCTTTGAAGTCTGGGTTTTGAACTGTTGTGTTCAAAATCCATCTTTTATCTTACTCCCCCTTAACATGAGATGCCTGCAACTTAGAATCAGATTGAGATTTGGGTACCCACTTAAATTTGGGCCCGTGTTTGTTAGTTGCAGTTCTTGTGGGGAAATAATGAGCAGATTTGAAACGAGAAACATGAGAAATATCATCAGAATAATAAGCACAATTATCAGAAGAGAAAGCATAATCATCTGAACTAGAATCAGAAGACGAATATGAGACATTTTTAGAAATTTGAAACATTTGCTTTATAGAGTATTTTGAAATTTTATTACAATAAGCAAATGAATCACTTTTATAATAATTGTCTACATATCTATCTTCCTCAGTCATAGGAACATTTGATGTCCGCCTCGCTCTCCAGATTTGCTTCTTTGACCGATTCAAAGTCCTATCTGAAAGAATGGAATATGAAGAATTAGAATTGTCAGAAAGAACTGTATCATGTTTCTTCGACTTCTTTGACCGTCTTCTTTTACGCTTAGGTTTATAATATTGATCATTGAGGGTAAAAGAATCATCAAGAATTTTAGACTTAATATTTAAATCAGAAGAAATAAATTTATCCAAGCAACCAATCTGATCAACTAATAAATCTGAATTTGCCTCGGAGTCTGAATAATTTTGAGAAAAGATTTCAAAATTTGAAACTTCCTTTTTATTTTCTTTAGAATCAGAAGATAGGCTAGAAATAGAATCTGATATTTGAAAAAATAAATTTTCTTCAAGACTAGACGTCATGAAAGAAAAAATAACATCAGATTCAATTTTCTTCAAAATATTTTGATCTTCTATCTGATCTTCAAGATCTATGATTTTTCCTTCTAATACTAATGGAGGAGTATATTTCTTCGAATCATAAATGATTGGAGAAATATTTCCTTTATCAGAATCAGGTGCATAAGGAGCAATAAAATCACCAGACATCGAAGATTTGATAGGAGATATATCATTTAAAATTCTTCTGCCTCTCTTTGATTTTTCAGGAAAATATTTGGCATTTTCATACGTATAAACAAAAGAAATTTCATTTTTCTTGTTATTTATCCTTTTCTCATTTTCAAGATCTAACACTTCTTTTTCACTAGTCCAATGAAATTTGAACTGAGGAGCATAGTGTGTAAGAGTTAGATAATTGTATTTATATAAAGTGGGAACTTCGTCTATCACTTTGTTTAAACAATGAGGATTGTCAAAACCAAGTCCCCATCTTTGTTTTAAAGCCTCTTCACTCCTTGGTTTGTTCATATAAATTGTTTTTTCAGATTGGTCTCTTCGATAAAGTTTTTCTTCTAACTTATTTATTTTATCTGAAAATTCATCTTTTAAATTAGTCATAGCCGTCAAAGATTCAAGATAAGTCTTATTTGAATTTTCCAAATCATCCAATTTCTTTTGAAAGATGTCTTTTGTATTTTCTAAAATGGATTTATCATTTTTCAAAGAAATTTTTTGTTTGTCAATCAAATCTGACTTTTCAGAATTTAGATTCTTTTCAGATATTAACTTAGAACGTAAATCAGACAAAGCATTTATCATGATATTCAATTGAGAGGTAATGAAGTTAAAATCAAACTCAGAATATACCTCATCCTCATCTGTTTCGGAATCATCTGACTGATCATCACCGATTAAGCACATTTGTGCGATCTCGACGTTTGAAGCTTCATCATCGGAATAATCCAGCCAGAATTCTTCCTCGGCCAGCAGAGCAGTTCTGTTCTCTCTCTTTTCAGTCAGTTCCATTTTCTTGCGGTAGTAAGCTGAGTCCCTAACTTTCTTTGCTCGACACTCCTTTGAGTAGTGGCCCGGCTTTCCACAGTTATAACAAGATGCAGTCTTAGGCTCGGGTACTTTGACTGTAGAGCCGGAAGTAAAGCGAGAAGAGTTGGAACTCGATCGGGGTTGGAACTTTTTCTGAAAGTGTTGAGAGAGAAGGATCATAGCTTTCTGCAAAGCCTCACCATCGTCTTCAGTTGATCCGGTGTAAGCATTATCAGACAACGCTTGTTCAGTTAATTGCTTTGTGAGAAGAGCAATCGGGTCCACTGATTTCTTCTTTTTATCCATCTTGGCCTTCTTTTCAAGCACCAAGCTCTCATCAGTCATCAGAATCTCATATAGTTCCTGAATCTGCATTGTGGAGATCCGAACATCGTTCCTCAGTCTGTGACATGTTTTGTTCCATTCAGGCTGAAGAGCATTAAGAAATTTCAGATTTATTTCAAGCTCTGCCTTGATCATATTTATCTTTCGCAGATCATTCAGCACTGCACAGAATCTGTCGAAAACACTTTTTATAGACTCACTTTCTTTGGCCTTAAACTCCTCAAAGTTGTTCATGTACCGAGTATGTCGGAGCTGAGTTGCAACCGAAGAACCAAGCATGATCTTTTCCAATTGTGCCCATAATAGATTTGGATAATCCTTGCAATGATCAACCCGGTTGTAGACAGAGTTTGGTAAGGCAAGCAGCAGATTAGCTTTCAGCTCTCGATCAGCTTTCATTTGAGAAGCCTCTTCAGGTGTTGGAGGAGTTTCTTTATTAGGCTTTATGAAAGGTCCTTCAGATAAAGACTTTATCATGTTTTCTCCATTGGCTTGACGCTCGATGAAGTTCAGGAACCTATCTTGCCATTGAGTGAATTCGTTTTCGTCAACTAGGACCGGAGGACGAGTTTCTGTACCCAATGACATCATGAAGTCACTCGTGTAGAACTTAGCTTGAAAGCCAAATTTTGCAGAATTTATAGATGTTACAAAAAAAATTCCCAGACCCTCTTTTTTTTTTTTTTAAATCTAAGTTTGGAGCATGCGCAAAGTAGATCTTTGTGTGTCAGGAATGGAACGCAAACAAGAGCTTTGCGTTGATAACTAGAAATGCAAACTAAGACTTTGCGTTTGAATACTGAAGCGCAAAGAATGCTTTGCGTGTGAAGAAGGAAGCGCAAAGTAGACTTCGCGAATGTAGAGGGGTGCGTAAAGTAGACTTTGTGGGTTGAACTTGAAGCGCGAAGTAGAGCTTTTCGTGTGAAGTGAGATGCGCAAATAAGAACTTCTCGTATACGGAGTGATACGCAAAAGTAGATTTGCGTTTCCAATGTGAACCGAAAACCTGAAAATTCACTAACACCCAGATTAGTCGAACAATGAACTAGCGCAAATCAATATGAATGATGCGCAAACCATATGAATGAAGCGCAAACTACAGAAACTCGAATATAACATGTAAAATCGAATGAAAACAAGAAATTTATGCATGAAAAACACTCACTGATTATCGAAAACACCTTTTTAACACAATTCAAACAACAATTTCGATTAAAAAACTCTAAAACTCAAAATCTTCGATGAAACAGTACGTGAACTCGTTTTTCCAGAATATTTCAATTTCACAAAATCGATTATCTAAATCAGTTTTTCTTGAAAAACAACCTGAAACAAATGTGATCGATTATCAAAAACGAAACTAATGAAATCAAAAACAACACAATTCGATCACAAACAGATCCAAATTTTATGAGAAATCAAGAAAACGAGATTTTCTTGAAAAAATTCAAGAAAATCGATCAAATTTTCGATTTCAATCACAAATTCAGAAATAGAAAAACAATCTCTCAATCCTCTCAAGGTTCAGTTGGCTCTGATACCAATTGAGAAACCAAGATCTCTAAATCTTTAGAGAGAGAAAGTAGAGAGAGAGAGAGACAAGAAGCGCAAAACAGGAATTGCTTAAAGTGTGCGTGAGATTCTTACAAAGAACAAAGACCAAAGGGACTTAAATACCCTTGGTCAATACAACACAGAATAGGACACTAAACACAATATTTGACCAAGCCCTATAAATACAATGATTACTATAAAATCAGACCTAACACTATCATCCCAACCCCTTATTCTTTCAGTTACTCATCCCGAGCATTCCATTGCTCACTTCACCTATTTTATTTCATGTCCAATATTGGAGGCAATCGACTCCTCCCTCAATGAGTTAAACACTACGATGTCAACTCTCTCCACTGTTGTTTCTTCCAACAGCAATGCCATAATCAACGTTGATGCCTCCCTCCAAGCTCTCACCACCTCCATATCCTCGAAGGCAGAAGCCTCCCAAGTCTCTTCTCTCCAACAGGATGTGAGTCAACTAAAAAATAACAATGCAGCCAACACAACCATTCTCAACTACCTCACCTCTGTTGTTGATGGTCTGCACATCAAGGTGGATGCACAGAATTCCCTTCTTGCAGACATCCTGAATCGATTGAAGGACCCTCCTCCGCCATCATTCATTGACAGTGATCGCAAGTATTTCAACACTGTAACTAATTTCGTCTACGATGTTGGAGATGTTATAACAGACATAGCAATCGCCTCTGCCTTCTTCACGAAAGCTGACAGGACATCTCTTCAACGTATTGAAGCGGCAGTTTGTGTTCCCCTCAGTGATGATGACAAAGAGGGGGAGAAGGTAACTACTGATGCGGAAGAGGAGAAAGATAAATCTTAGGGGGGCTAGAGATGAATGTTGCTGATCATAATGATGATGAAAATGATGCAGAGTTCGTTAAAGAACTAGCTCAGATCATTACTGAGGCTGAAGGACCAAGTGTGGTCAAGGAAGTCGCTGATGAGGAAGATGATGAAGAAACTGCTGATGATGATATCGAAGATACTGGAAACGATATCGAAGGTTCAAACAACAATGACGATGTAGATGATGACGAAAGTTGCTTTATTCCCTTCACTGACAGCGCTCCATCAAATAGAGTGGTCATCAGGGAACAAAGGGAGAGGCCCTCAGAACCTAAAGCAAAGACCCCTCAGCAAGGTAAACAGAAAAATCTTGTTGCTGAGGGGAATCTCAAAATCCTACAATCTGAGAGGGAGCTGAACAAAGAGGAATGCATTGATCTCCAACCTTGCTCACCTCTAAACATTCAGCCACTTACAATGATCCCCTTCCCTTCTGAACATTCAGTCACTTACAATGATCCCCTTCCCTAAATCTTCGTCTTCCTTTTCCAGCCTATCCTATCCCCTTTGTGATACTTCTGAATCACAAAGTACAGAATACCCAATAATTCCAATCGCTGACACTGATGATACAATAGTAGCTGCTCTCATCGCTGAGCTCGACAGACACCGAATAAATATCCCTTCCAGTTCAACATCAAGCAAAGAAGAGCTTAACTTCCTCTCCAAGGAAGAAATCGGAGAATCTCTAGGGGTGGAGAAACTACTGGAGGCATACAAGAACGATGATATCACTACCAAAAGTTATGTAGAAAACTTAGTCAATGATGATCAGCTAAAGTCTCATCTCATCCAAGTTCAAGAACAACATCTTAAAGAGGCAAGAGAAGAGGCTGATAAAGAAAGAACCATCAGAGATTCAGAGACTGGGTGGTGTAGAATGAAATTGGAAAGAATACAAGATCCAGAAATGATCACTGACATCATTATTGTAGGGAAATCAAATAAAGGTTCAATCATGGTCACCATGACCATCTTCAGAGTAGATGGATCAGCAAACACGATGTTCATGTCAAAGCTAGAGACTTTTAGATTTTCAGAATGGATTGAAACCAGAGACGTGCTCAAAAAATCAAGATCTAAGTACAAGAACTATGTAAAGTCACTTAGAGTCTCGACTATACTGAACATACCAGTCCTTCCTCCGAAGTCTACAAGAAGAAGACATTGAGCATCAACTTCTGAAGAAGAGGCTCCCAACAAGAAAGAAACAGGCATCGAGTTCTCTGAAGAAGCCGTTCTTGGACATCCTCCTGGTCTCTCAGCTCTTGAATTATCACTGCCAAGAGAAGGCCATTTCACTCCTGGACAAGTACTTGAAGATCCCTATGGTATCATCTTCTTCGATCATGAAAGACAAGTCAGATTTCAAAGATTCCTTAAACTCCATCTCTGACCTCTCATCATCTCAAGGGTCTAACTATATTGGTGTGAAAATACATCTTATGGTCAAGGCTTCAAAACCCAAATCCTTCTTCAAGGCAAAGCTCGAAGAAGAAGAGGTAAAGAAGTCCCTGACTACCTTTTGCCTAAAGAAGAACCTCTTGAAGACCTGGATGAAGAAGACCTATAGTTGATAGATTCTCCTTTTTCTTTCTTGTAATTTATCAGTTAATCATCTTTAGTATTTACTTTGTACTTCACTTGTACTTGTAAATTTCCAGTTTCCCTTTGTAAATTTCTTACGAAATTAATGAAAACTTTCATTGATGTACTTAAATCCATCAGTAATAAAAATATCCCTAAAACAGTAAATGGCACATGTACTTTACGAGTCCTCTTTATCCTTATGTTTTAACACTTAGCAATTTTCCCTTGTTGCTTTGTCATCATCAAATAGGGGAGATTGTTGATCCAAACTCTCTAAGTGATTTGATGATGATCCTTTTATACTTAATGAAAAATTACTTAAATTGTATATGTATTAATGTCTCACCATCAGCGAAGAGAGGCGATTGCGGCGCAGAATCGTCCCTTTTATGAAAGTCTTGTGGAAAAATCATACAGATCGAGAAGCGGCGTGGGAAATAGAAACTCGATAAGGAAGCAATATCCGCATCTATTTTAAGGTATGAAATAAATGTCCCTACTTCGATTTCAGGGACGAAACCTTCTTTTTAGGGGGGGGAGAAATGTAATACCCGAATATCTTAATTACTGGTTCGTATAAAGCTTAAAATGCTCAAATCCTTATTCTAGCCATAGAAGTTTGTACATGTTGCTTCTAGTATTGTATCAGACTATTTTGTCATGAAAAAATGTACAATGAGGGTTAAACATGTACAAACAAATATGGATCACACTGAGTCTGTTCAGTTATCGCTGAGTGGTTTTCGTGTAATCAGTTTATGTAATCCCTGAAGACAAGCCTCACGCGCAAGAAGTTCATCGCTGACATCGAAGACTAAGCTAATGATGAAGACAAGTCTACTAATGATTTGAAGCGGAATTCAGTGAAACCAAGACAAGGCTACAACATGTGACAAATCAAGATCAAGCCTCAGCTATTGCCTTTCTACATCAGTGATTCCTGATCACTGATCATTTGCTATAGTTGGTAATGTAGCTTGCTTATCAATATTTGTTTCTCTTATCCTCTGCACACATAGTACGGAGTTACAAAATCAAAGTTGCTTTTGTCCATAATCGTATAACCACCCCATTCCGCTACAGTGTTCACCATACGGCCGAAAACATGCTAAAGATAAAGTGATTAACATGAAGCCAATGGAGAATGGACACGCGGATTGTACCCTCTGCCATGCATTTAATACATAGGGTATAAATAAGGAAAAAACCTTCATTTTTTAAGGGTCCTCAATCTCCTTAGTGATCTTTACAGGAACACTCCTTTCTGCAAACTCTCTTCTCTCTTTTCTATTACTCTTGTGTGCAAGAAAGCTTAATGTTTTTTTGATTGTTTTGATTATGTCTTACCTTATATAGTTCTGCAACAATCTGTAAATTGTGTTTTTGATTTACTCAACAATCAATAAACAAATTTAAAAGTAAACTTTGTGTTTGGATTCAACCCCCCCCCCCTATAAACTAACACCCTTGTAGAACCTTAATCGGGACCAACAAACACCAATACAATGTAATTATTATATATGAATATGTTATGTAGGGAATTTAACAATATACTCCTTTGTTTATTTTAGGTTGTTTTAAACAAAATTACTTTATTATTTATATAAAAGTTACGTCGGAGTTTATATATTTATTTGTTGACCATAGTTGCACAATTGAGATTTTGCACCCATAAATTGTCTTAATATTTTATACGAAACATTTTAGATGTTTCATTAAAAGCATTGAATTAAATGCTTATTCTGAATCATATATATATATATATATATATGGAGAGGTTCAAATGAGAAGTATTAAGTGTATGAGAAGTAGAGAAGTAATCCTAGATCAAATAATCAGGAGCCATGGTGCCCCCCTCCGCGGCTTCACAATCAAAGTCGCAATTGTTGACCATTTTTTAAAGGAAGTGTAATATGGTAAATCATTCAGGTTCATATATGAATCAGATAAATACTTTATATATGAATCAGTTAAATAGCCTATATGTGAATCAGATAAATAGTTCATATGTGAATCACAGGGGTTCATAAAATAACTCATATGTGAATTAAACGGGTTCACATGTGAACATATAGTTCAAATATGAATCAGTTAAAATAGTTCATATATGAATTACACGGGTTCACATATAAACATATGAACATATAGTTCATATGTGAATCACACATGTTCACATATGCACTTGTTTTGTCGCCTATTTGTAAAAGTTACGAAACTATCCCTCTACCTTCTAGTTATTACCATGCGACTGTATTATCCAGCGCTTCACAGTGAAAGCCGCAAATTTAGCCATTTTTTTAGATGAAGGGCAAGGATCACTTGTCTACTTCTCTACTTCTCACACATTTAACACTTACCGTTAGAACATATTACCTTATATATATATATATATATACACACATATACACACACACATAGAGAGAGAAAGAGAAGGGAGGAGAGGTTCAAATGAGAAGTGCTAAGTGTTTGAGAAGTAGAGAAGTGATCCTAGAACATATTACCTTATATATATATATACATACACATATACACACACACATAGAGAGAGAAAGAGAGAGGGAGGAGAGGTTCAAATGAGAAGCGCTAAGTGTCATAGATAAAGGGCTAGGATCACTTCTCTACTTCTCACACACTTAGCACTTCTCATTTGAACCTATGACTATATATATATATAAGGTTGTGTTCCGGTGAGAATGGAAATTTTGGTGAGAAGGGTAAGAAGAGATCTCCACCCTTGGATACACACGATGGAATTGAGAACTTTTTTAATATGCTAAGCATGGTGATCAATGTTGTTAACGCTTCTGGCAAACGTAAAGACATGCTTCGACAAAGTTACAAAGATAGAGGCAAGAAGCAATTGATAATTGTGAAATTGAAACCGGATGGGGGTTGCCCCAAAAGCTTTCTCTTATACGAGCCAGAGATAAACGATGGGTTTCCCATTACAAAACCATGTTGAGTTTGATTGCTTTGTTCCCAAAAGTTATTGAAGTGCTTCAATATGTTGAAGAGGACAGTGATAATGGTTTTAGTCGCACTCAAGCAACCAGTATTCTAGCTTATTTGAAGACATTTGATTTTCTAATTTATTTGCACTTGATGTTTCGTATTTTAGAAGTCACAAATTTATTGCCACATGCTCTTCAAAGAAAGGATCAATATTGTGGAATCGATTTCATTGATAAGAGGAACGAAGCAACTATTGCAAACATTTACAGAATCTGGGTTTGATCCACTCTTGAAGAAGATGTATTCTTTTTGTGAAGAAAATGGTATTGCATGGTTTGATAGTTTGGTTAGAAGTGAGCTTTAAAGATAAAAAGAAATAGGGTGTGAGAACAGAGTTAAAAGAATATGGAAACTGCACCAACTACTTTCTGAGTCGGGCAACCACATCTACTGATTGGTTCACATTCTTTGGTGACCATCATTGAAAAAGGTAGTGAGCCCATGCCAACTCTTGCATTAACCCACCAACCACTCGTTTCTTTCTCGAAAAAGAAATGTTTCATTTTCTTGGGGACGCAACATATTTGTTATCTGGTCTTCACTCGGAAGATTTAGATATTGAAAAAGAAGGAAGTTTGCCCCACCTTCGCACCTCTTTCATGCACATTGAGTACGTGGAAAACTTGTTGCTGTCTCAACAGTTTACACAATTTGAGCCTGAAAAAGCTTGAGTAGCTTCAATCATTTCTACATCTTCACGTACACAAAAGGAATATGTTTTCTTGTCATAACATTCATAGAAAATTCCTTTGTGGTTTTTCGATGATTGAATGGAAGCCGTGGGGGAGTAAACATCACAAAAGCTCCTTTCCAAAGTACATCTATTGTACAAAGTGGCTCCGTTCTACATACAGGAAATTCTAACTGTTTCATCCGTTGAGTCAGGGTTACAATGTTTATTATATCTGAATTTGAAAAGATTCGGGTATACACTCATGAATTGACGGATACTCAAATCAAAGAGCGGAGATTATCAAATCACTATAAGGGGCGGAGATTGTTAGTTTTTCACAAAGGGGGAGATTATTATTCAAAAATGGTGATGAAATAGAAAAGAATTTTGATGATCATGATGCTCACAATCATCAAAAAGGGGGAGATATTTTTGAAAGTTTCAATTTGCAAAGACAGAAGATTTTTCAAAGTCAATAAGTTCGAGATAACATGATAAAGATGTTTCGAGATGATTCGTTGTTCAAAGACAGACAGTTCATAGATCAAAGAGATGAAGATACAAGCATTGAAAAATTCTTCAAAGTTCAAAGTTGCAAAGATCAAAGTTTCAAAGATTTAACGTTCAAGACTTGATGACTTTTCAAAGACAAAGTGAAATACTTTTCAAGTTTATCTGAAGATTCTTCAAAAGCCAAATGTTTGAAGATTGCCAAAGCTTCAAAGTTCAAAGCTTTCAAAGTTAAAGTTTTGAAGAATCAAGAGTTGAAGACTATTGTCAAATTTTTAAATCTTGAATCCAAAGGGGGAGATTGTTAGTGCATTTATTGTATTCAAGATTTAATTATAAAAGTCTTGTAAAGTCAATGTAAGTAGAAAAGTCAAAGTTGTCAAAAGTCAATGTTGTTTAGTTTAAAATGTCAAAGTAGTTTACTTTGTATTTGAAATATGTTTTGTAATTAGGAGGTAGATATTAGTTTGCTTAGTGGTTAAGCATTTGGTTAAGGAAGATTTCATTATTATATTTTTAGAGAGAGAAAGTTAGAGAGAGTTTAGAGAGAGAACGCTTCCATTTTATGTAAATTATTCAAGATCAATGGAATCAATGTCAATTACCTAATAGATCTGGATGTTTTCATTCTAAGACAGCTATGATTGGGACTCAGCCATCCCAATCTCACCCCGCGGTCACTACCCCTTCCAAGAAGCGACACTCTGAAGCCCATCTTGGTTATTTAAAGAAGGCCAAGAAAATACGAAAGGAGAAAACCCCAGCATCAGTAATGGATCAACCATCACTTGATTTGATCGTTGTCCGTTCCACAACAACTGTTGCAGCCACCAAAACCACTTTAGCGACCTCCCATTCTGCTGAAGCACAACTAGTTTCTACCCCACCAACCTCAGTGGATCAAACCACTAAAGCTTTAGATTTGGGCAATGCCAAAGCCCCTCCGCCACAGATCACGACCATCTTCACAACACTCGTCTCCTCTCTTCCTTCATTGGTCATCACCGCACCGCCTACTTTAGCGTCCGTCCTTGCTGACACTCACGGCGAAGAACTGTAACAACTGTTGTCTCGCATCATCAGTTCTGGACCTGAGGGAACTCCTCATGATTCTTCTCACCAACAACATTGCATGTCTTCTTTCGAGCATGACATGGCATACTTCTTTGGTGGAAATAAATTGGATTCCACCACTGAATCCTTAGGTATTTCATCATCTCAACCCCTTATTCTTTCAGTTATTCATCCCGAGCATTCCATTGCTCACTTAACCTATTTTATTTCATGTCCAAGATTGGAGGCAATCGATTCCTCCCTCAATGAGTTAAACACTATGATGTCAACTCTCTCCACTATTGTTTCTTCCAATAGGAATGCCATAATCAACGTTGATGCCTCCCTCCAAGCTCTCACCACCTCCATATCCTCGAAGGCAGAAGCCTCCCAAGTCTCTTCTCTCCAACAGGATGTGACTCTGCTAAAAACTAACATTGCAGCCAACACAACCGTTCTCAACTGCCTCACCTCTGTTGTTGATGGTCTGCACACCAAGGTGGATGCACAGAATTCTCTTCTTGATGACATCCTGAATCGATTGAAGGACCCTCCTCCGCCATCATTCATTGATAGTGATCGCAAGTCTTTCAAGACTGTAACTAATTCCGTCTATGATGTCGGAGATGTTACAACAGACATAGCAATCGCCTCTGCCTCCTTCATGAAAGCTGACAGGACATCTCTTCAACGTATTGAAGCAGCAATTTGTGTTCCCCTCATTGATGATGACAAAGAGGGGGAGAAGGTAACTACTGAGGAGGAAGAGGAGAAAGATAAATCTGAGGGGGGGGGGCTAGAGATGAATGTTGCTGATGATAATGATGATGAAAATGATGCAGAGTTCGTTAAAAAACTAGCTCAGATCATTACTGAGGCTGAAGGACCCGATGTGGTCAAGGAAGTCGTTGATGAGGAAGATGATGAAGAAACTGCTGATGATGATATCGAAGATACTAGAAACTATATCTAAGGTTCAAAACACAATTACGATGAAGATGATGACGAAAGTTTCTTTATTCCCTTCACTGACAGCGCTCCATCAAACAGTGGTCATGAGGGAACAAGGGGAGAGGCCCTCAGAACCTAAATCAAAGACCCCTCAACAAGGTAAACAGAAAAATCTTGTTGTTGAGGGGAATCTCAAAATCCTACAATCTGAGGGGGAGCTGAACATAGAGGACTGCATTGATCTCCAACCGTACTCACCTCTAAACATTCAGCCACTTACAATGATCTCCTTCCCTTCTGAACATTCAGTCACTTACAATGATCCCCTTCCCTGAATCCTTGTCTTCCTTTTCCAGCCTATCCTCTCCCCTTTGTGATACTTCTTAATCACAAAGTACAGAAGACCCAATAATTCCAATCGCTGACACTGATGATACAAGAGTAGCTGCTCTCATCGCTGAGCTCGACAGACACCGAATAAATATCCCTTCCAGTTCAACATGAAGCAAAGAATAGCTTAACTTCCTCTCCAAGGAAGAAATCGAAGAATCTCTAGGGGTGGAGCAACTACTAGAGGCATACAAGAACGATGATATCACTGCCAAAAGTTATGCAGAAAACTTATTCAGTGATGATCAGCTAAAGGCTCATCTCATCCAAGTTTAAGAACAACATCTTAAAGAGGCAAGAGAAGAGGCTGATAAAGAAAGAACCATCAGAGATTCAGAGACTGGGTGGTGTAGAAAGAAATTGGAAAGAATACAAGATCCATAAATGATCACTGACATCATTATTGTAGGGAAATCAAATAAAGGTTTAATCATAGTCACCATGACCATCTTCAGAGCAGATAGATCAGCGAAGACGATGTTCATGTCAAAGCTAGAGACTTTTAGATTTTCAGAATGGATTGAAACCAGAGACGTGCCCAAAAAATCAAGATCTAAGTACAAGAACTATGTAAAGTCACTTAGAGTCTCGACCATACTTAACATACCAGTCCTTCCTCCGAAGTCTACAAGAAGAAGACATTGAGCATCAACTTCTGAAGAAGAGGCTCCCAACAAGAAAGAAACAGGCATCGAGTTCTCTGAAGAAGCCGTTCTTGGACATCCTCCTGATCTCTCAGCTCTTGAATTATCACTGCCAAGAGAAGGCCCTTTCACTCCTGGACAAGTACTTGAAGATACCTATGGTATCATCTTCTTTGATCATGAAGGACAAGTCAGATTCCAAAGATTCATTAAACTCCATCTCTGACCTCTCATAATCTCAAGGGTCTAACTATATTGGTGTGAAAAGACATCTTATGGTCAAGGCTTCAAAACCCAAATCCTTCTTCAAGGCAAAGCTCGAAGAAGAAGAGGTAAAGAAGTCCCTGACTACCTTTCGCCTAAAGAAGAACCTCTTGAAGACCTGGATGAAGAAGACCTATAGTTGATAGATTCTCCTTTTTCTTTCTTGTAATTTATCAGTTAATCATCTTTAGTATTTACTTTGTACTTCACTTGTACTTGTAAATTTTCAGTTTCCCTTTGTAAATTTCTTACGAAATTAATGAAAACTTTCATTGATGTACGTAACTCCATCAGTAATAAAAATATCCCTAAAACAGTAAATGGCACATGTACTTTACGAGTCCTCTTTATCCTTATGTTTTAACACTTAGCAATTTTCCCTTGTTGCTTTGTCATCATCAAATAGGGGAGATTGTTGATCCAAACTCTCTAAGTGATTTGATGATGATCCTTTTATACTTAATGAAAAATTACTTAAATTGTATATGTATTAATGTCTCACCATCAGCGAAGAGAGGCGATTACGGCGCAAAACCGTCCCTTTTATGAAAGTCTTGTGGAAAAATCATACAGATCGAGAAGCGGTGTGGGAAACAGAAACTCGATAAGGAAGCAATATCCGCATCTATTTTAAGGTATGAAATAAATGTCCCTACTTGGATTTCGGGGACGAAACCTTCTTTTTAGGGGGGGAGAAGTGTAATACCCGAATACCTAAATTACCGGTTCGTATAAAGCTTAAAATACTCAAATCCTTATTCTAGCCATAGAAGTTTGTACATGTTGCTTCTAGTATTGTATCATACTATTTTGTCATGAAAAATGGTACAATGGGGGTTAAACATGTACAAAAAAATATGGATCATACCGAGTCTGTTCAGATATCGCTGAGTGGTTTTTGTGTAATCAGTTTATGTAATCCCTGAAGACAAGCCTCACGCTCAAGAAGATCATCGCCGACATCGAAGACTAAGCTAATGATGAAGACAAGTCTACTAATGTGACAAATCAAGATCATGCCTCAGCTATTGCCTTTCTACATCAGTGATTCCTGATCACTGATCATCTGCTATAGTTGATAATGAAGCTTGGTTATCAAGATTTGTTTCTCTTATCCTCTGCACACATAGTACGAAGTTACAAAATCAAAGTTGCTTTTGTCCATAATCGTATAACCACCCCGTTCCGCTACACTGTTCACCATACGGCCTAAAATATGCTAAAGATAAAGTGAATAACATGAAGCCAATGGAGAATGGACACGTGGATTGTACCCTCTGCCATGCATTTAATGCATAGGGTTTAAATAGGGAAAAAGCCTTCATTTTTAAGGGTCCTCAATCTCCTTTGTGATCTTTGCAGGAACTCTCCTTTCTGCAAACTCTCTTCTCTCTTTTTTATTACTCTTGTGTACAAGAAAGCTTAATGTTTCTTTGATTGTTTAGATTACGTCTTACCTTATATAGTTCAGCAGCAATCTGTAAATTGTGTTTTTGATTTACTCAATAATCAATAAACAAATTTAAAAGTAAACTTTGTGTTTGGATTCATCCCCCCCCCCCCTAATAAATTAACACCCTTGTAGAACCTTAATCGGGACCAACAAACACCAATACAAAGTAATTATTATATATCAATATGTTATGTAGGGAATTTAACAATATACTCCTTTGTTTATTTTAGGTTGTTTTAAACAAAATTACTTTGTTATTTATATAAAAGTTATGTCAGAGTTTATATATTTATTTGTTGACCATAGTTGCACAATTGAGATTTTGCACCCATAAATTGTCTTAATATTTTATACGAAACATTTTAGATATTTCATTAAAAGCATTGAATTATATGCTTATTCTAAATCATATATATATATATATATATATATATATATGGAGAGGTTCAAATGAGAAGTATTAAGTGTATGAGAAGTAAAGAAGTAATCCTAGATCAAATAATCAGGAGCCATGGTGCCCCCCTCCACGGCTTCACAATCAAAGTCGCAATTGTTGACCATTTTTAAAGGAAGTGTAATATGGTAAATCATTCAGGTTCATATATGAATCAGATAAATACTTTATATATGAATCAGTTAAATAATCTATATGTGAATCAGATAAATAGTTCATATGAGAATCACACGGGTTCATAAAATAACTGATATGTGAATTAAACGGGTTCACATGTGAACATATAGTTCAAATATGAATCAGTTAAAATAGTTCATATATGAACATATAGTTCGTATGTGAATCACACATGTTCACATATGCACTTGTTTTGTCGCCTATTTGTAAAAGTTACGAAACTATTCCTCTATCTTCTAGTTATTACCATGCGACTGTATTATCCAGCGCTTCACAGTAAAAGCCACAACTTTAGCCATTTTTTTAGATGAAGGGCAAGGATCACTTCTCTACTTCTCTACTTCTCACACATTTAACACTTCCCATTAGAACATATTACCTTATATATATATATATATATATATACACACACACACATATACACACACACACATAGAGAGAGAAAGAGAAGGGAGGAGAGGTTCAAATGAGAAGTGTTAAGTGTTTGAGAAGTAGAGAAATGATCCTAGAACATATTACCTTATATATATATATATACACACACACATATACACACACACATAGAGAGAGAAAGAGAGAGGGAGGAGAGGTTCAAATGAGAAGTGCTAAGTGTCATAGATAAAGGGCTAGGATCACTTCTCTACTTCTCACACACTTAGCACTTCTCATTTGAACCTATGACTATATATATATATATATATATATAAGGTTTGGTTCCGGTGAGAATAGAAATTTTGGTGATAAGGGTAAGAAGAGATCTCCACCCTTGGATACACACGATGGAGTTGAGAACTTTTTTAATATGCTAAGCATGGTGATCAATGTTGTTAATGCTTCTTCCAAACGTAAAGACATGCTTCGACAAAGTTACAAAGATAGAGGCAAGAAGCAATTGATAATTGTGAAATTGAAACCGGATGGGGGTTGCCCCAAAAGCTTTCTCTTATACGAGCCAGAGATAAACAATGGGTTTCCCATTACAAAACCATGTTGAGTTTGATTGCTTTATTCCCAAAAGTTATTGAAGTGCTTCAATATGTTAAAGAGGACAGTGATAATGGTTTTAGTCGCACTCAAGCAACCAGTATTCTAGCTTATTTGAAGACATTTGATTTTCTAATTTATTTGCACTTGATGTTTCGTATTTTAGAAGTCACAAATTTATTGCCACATGATCTTCAAAGAAAGGATCAATATTGTGGAATCGATTTCATTGATAAGAGGAACGAAGCAACTATTGCAAACGTTTACAGAATCTGGGTTTGATCCACTCTTGAAGAAGATGTATTCTTTTTGTGAAGAAAATGGTATTGCATTGTTTGATATGGCAAAATATTATAAAAAGAACGAAAGACGAAGGGCAACATCACCAATCGTCATTATTACGAGTTTGATATTTTCAACACTGTTGTGGACATGCAACTTCAAGAGTTTAGGGATCGATTTAGTGAGGTAAGCACTGAATTGCTTTAAAATATATCATATTTGAGTCCATGTGATTCATTTTCTCAGTTCAACGAATCAGATTTATTAGAGTTGAGTAAGTTGTATCCTTTTGATTTTGGTCGTATGGAAATGATCACTCTTGAGAAAGAACTTAACATGTACTATGTGATTGTGCGTCACGATGAAAGATTTTCCGATCTGAGTGGTATTGTCGAGTTTCCTAGATTGATGGTGGATACAAAACATAAAACTTATCCTCTAGTACATCGGTCATTGAAGCTATCTTTGGTTTTGTTTGTTGCTACCGCAATGATCGAAAGATGTTTTTCTGTCATGAAGATTGTGAAGTCTGATTTGCATAACAAAATCGGTGATGAATTTTTGAATGTTGCATTAATATGTACTATAGAAAAAAGAAGCACTTGTCGATGTTACAAGTGATGATGTAATTAGCCAATTCCAAAATATGAAGACTCGCAGGACACAATTGTAAAGGTAACTTCTTACCATTTTTAATGAAATTGTATCTTTTGGTTCATTATTTTTTTATTTTATATGATGCCCCTATCAACATTTTTTTTTTGGATTTGCCACTGTGTGTGTGTGTGTGTGTGTGTGTGTGAAAGAAATGGTGGTATGTGTTCTATGTGTGTGTGTGTATGTGTGTGTGTTGTATCGGTGTAGGTGTGGTTGTATATAGTGGTCAAGGAGTTTCCGGAGTGTAATAACTATACTCAAAGTGATAAATGTAAAGTTTGGGGGAGTTTGTGCTTAATCCCCAAGAGTAGAGGGGGGGCTTTTGTAAATTGGTCATTAGAGGGTTTTATCCTAATAACCTAGCCGCCTTTCTCATTTTGGGGGAAGAGAGGTGAAGAAACCAGGAAGGAGTCTTGAGGGTGTCTTGGTGGGAAGAAGATCAATAGCCTTGGAAGGATTCAATCTTCAACCATTTTGGTGGGAAGAAGATCAATAACCTTTCTCATTTTGGGGGAAGAGAGGTGAAGAAACCAGGAAGGAGTCTTGAGGGTGTCTTGGTGGGAAGAAGATCAATAGCCTTGGAAGGATTCAATCTTCAACCATTTCAAGGTAAGACGTCATTCTAGTCTTTAATTCTTATTGGAGGATTTGTTTTTGAGGAAATCGCTAATTCTATGATGTTGGGGAAGTTACGGTTCTTAGCTACCTTTTCGATTAGTGGTAGTTACGGGAATCGGTCCCTATTAATCTGTGTGCTAATCAATTTTTGTAAGAAATTCGGAAATGTAATCGTCCTCACTCTATGGTAGTCAATCGACGCCAAGTGCCGAGTTTACGTGGTCGTTGACCGCCTCTCACGGTGTGTTCGATGGCGCATGAAATTGTCCTTTTAATCAAGCAATTCAAACAAGATCAAACAATTATGACATTTATGTTCATGATCTAGAGAAAGAGTAGAGAGAGAAAGTAACAATTGTATTTATCACAAGTATGAATGTTTTACAATGAAGTCTCCTACCAAATACAAAGGTTTAAAGGTATTTATACCACATGTCTAAAAACACAAGCTTAACACCTAAGTAAACTCATATTTGACTAAACAGACTTTGACTTTGTTGACTTATCTGGACTTGACTTTTCCTATTAAATCTTGGATACAATAATACACTAACAGCGCAGAGCGTCCACCTGGGGAACCTCTACCTAGGGGTGACCGGGAAAGCTCGTAGATGGGGGACCCGGGGAAGCCTCCTCTTTAATCTTCTTTGAAAAACTTCATCTTTGAAACTTCGAGGGATCTTTGAACTTTTTATCTTCATCTCTTTAACGAATCATCTTAACTTTGACTTGTCTTCAGAAATCTTTGAGAATGATTTCTTTTCATCTGATTTCAACTTGTCAAAAAATTCATCCATCACAAGTCTTGACTTTATAACTCTAAAATTCCTTGAAATTGATCTCTGTAGATTTCTCCCCCTTTTTGATGATTGTGAGCCTCATAATCATCAAAACTTTCTCAATTTTCGCACTTTCTTTGAATCTCCCCCTTTTACAAACAGTCTCCCCTTTTGAGATACATTTAACATTCTCTGCACTTTGATCTGAATAGCTGAATCATGAACTGTATATATACCCTAATCTTTTCAAATTCAGATATAATGAACTTGGTAACTCTGATTCAACAAATGAAACAGTTAGAAGTGCCTGTCAGTAACACGGAGTTACTGTGTACAACGGATGTACAAGTTAAGGGGCTGGCTTGATGATGACTCCCCAGGAATTCCATTCAATCATTGAAAAACACAAGGTTTATCTATGAATATTCTGACAGAAAAACAAATTTTTTGTGTGCTCGTGCTTGTGTATGAAAGAATTTAGCACAATGATTGTGTTTCATAAGGCTCAAATTGTGTAAACTGTTGAGACAGCAACAAGTATTACGCGAACTCAATGTGCATGAAAGAGGTGCGAAGGTGGGGCAACTTTCCTTCTTTTTCAATATCTAAATCTTTCGAGTGAAGACTAGATAGCAGATATGATGTGTCCCCAAAGAAAATGAAACATTTCTTTGTTAAGAAAGAAACGAGTGGCTGGTGGGGTTAATGCAAGAGTTGGCATGGGCTCACTGCCTTTTCAATGATGGTCACCAAAGAATGTGAACCAATCAGTAGATGTGGCTGCCCGGCTCAGAAAGTGATTGGTGCAGAGTTCTGATATTCTTTTAACTTTGTTCTCACACCCTCTTTCTTTTTATCATTATGCTCACTTCTAACCAAACTCTCATTTCCATTTTACCGCTCCACATAATGAGAAAAACTCAACCGGATGAGTTATCTCCCCCACTCTTTGATTTTGACCCCTCACCCCTCAATCACTCAAGGATAACTTCCTGGGTAGGAAACACTGGTTAACGTGAATCCATAGAAGTTCTGTTTAAGCTCACACAAGAATCCCATGTAAGTCCTATAGAGAATGATTGCTCAACAGGTTAGCTTGAACAATTAAGCTCAAAATAATAACAGTGTCAGAATGTATGCTCATTTAAAAATATGAATGAAATTTGAGCATTTGAACAATGATGAAGTCTCAAAACAAGGATATGGAATGAATGAAATGAAATCAAGAGAATTGTTTTGAGAATCTGACAATGTATCAATCAGATCAAATGAAATGGTTAGGGTATCAAAGAATTGGATATTTTGTTTATATGAACGAATATAAACAATTTTGCAATGAAAGCACAAATATTGAAATGATGATTGATGCTCAACAACAGTGATTTACAAACGGGGGTATTACCATCGAAAAATAAGTTCGTTTAGAGACATGGTAATAACAAATTAAAATGAAGTACTGAACCAATGTGTGTGAATATTTTATAGTATATAGGAAAGATAATACACGAGTATTGATCTTGAGAAACACACGGTCAGTTAAACATTAAAGCTCAATATTGAAAAACATTTAAAATCACACTTCTTAATTCATGAAATCTTTTGAGAATAGAGAAGTGGTTTGAACATTTAAGAAATTGTTTTTCATGCTTGAAAGTTGTTCTTCTTTCAAACAATCAGAGATCTAGGATTAGAAGATACTTACATTTAAGCTCCCCCTCAAATCATTATAGAATGATTTAAGTTCTATTAAGCTCCCCCTGGATATTAACAAAATATCCTTATATGAACATTGAAGAACGGGTCCTGATCTGTCATGTGATCAGAAGCCACAATCTTGACATTAAAGTCAGAGTTCTAAGTTGTAGTACTTAGAAGTCATAATTTTGTACTTTGAAGTATGAGTCCTGATCTGTACATGATCAGAAGTCAAACATCTTGTTCCCCCTTAAACTTTGGGTGCCTGCAACACAGATTTAGCTTTTGGTACCCATTGGTATCTGGGTCCTGAAGTGTTAGTTGCAGTTCTTGTGGGGTTTACATAATAAGAACCATACCAATAATTAACGAAGTTATTACTTACAAAGTCATGTGCTCCACAGTAAGAACAACAGATTTTCTTCTGAGCAATCCTGATCAAATGATTAGTAGAGTAAAACATATCAGGATTACCAAAAGATTTACCTTTATGTGTTCTATTCTTTTTAGCATTGGTTGTGGATGCAGATGCTTTGTCTTTCTTCTTTTCTTCTAAAGAATCTTTTGCTCTCTAGACCATCTGATTTTTCTTAGAAGACTTTCCAAGAGATTTGATGTAAAAATTTGCTGAACCATAAACAGATTTGTTATAAAATAGATTAGATGGTCTGATCTGACTTGATTTGACAGTTTGTGATTTGACACTTTTGTTTTTGAAAACATTTTTGTCATGTATAGAACTAGAAGCAGTTTCAAAAGAGCAAAATGATTCGGTTGAATTATCAACTAGTGATTGATTGATCACATCAGCACAAACTTTTTCTGACAAATCAACATTTGCAGCTTCTAAGTTCTTTATCTTTTCAGATAAAATGTTTCTTTCAGAAGTAAGTGTATCAAATTTCTGTTTCAAATCAGATCTAGCCATCTGTTTTTTAAGAATATTTGATGATAGAACAGATAATTTGGATGTGAGCTTAGATATTTCAGATTCAAAATATGAACGTTCTTGTTCAAAATCTGTTTCCAAGTTCTTGTTTTTGTCAGAAATATCCTTGAAAATCCCAACATTTTTCTTTTCAAATAATTACTTTTCTTGCTCAAAAGACTGCTTCTTTTCTTTGAAAATATTTCTTTCCTTTTCTAGCAAGTCTTGTAAAGTAGAGATTTGCTTGGGAAATTCAGTGTTTTTATCTTCAAGAACTTTTCTTTCTTTAGCAAATGTGTCTCTTTCAGTAATTAAAATTTTTTTCAAACTCAAACACTTTCTTGGAAAGCTTTATGCATCTAAGCTCCAAATCCTTTTTCTCTTGGTGAGCTTTCTTTGAAAAATCAGAAAGCTTTTGAGCAGAGGAAGTCTCCAGATTTGATTTTTCTTTCTCTGCTTGGATACTTTTTATTAATTCTGCATTTTGTGTCTCCAAAGCAGATATTTTAT
The DNA here is from genome assembly GCA_954870635.1 of Arctium minus. Classification (NCBI taxonomy): domain Eukaryota; kingdom Viridiplantae; phylum Streptophyta; class Magnoliopsida; order Asterales; family Asteraceae; genus Arctium; species Arctium minus. The sequence continues at coordinate 56,908,981 of OX941090.1, read as the reverse complement.
CTTCAAAAGCCGTAAACTTTTGTTGAAGCTCAACTGATTCAGCTTGGAGATCTGATGATTTTCGTTCAGTTGTCTTCAGTTGGCTTTGAAGATACGCAATCTTTCTGTCTTTCAGCTTGATTTCTTTTTCACAAGCTTGAATAGTATTTCCTTTTATTTTAATCATTTCCTCTTTCTCTGTAATCTCCTTCTCTCTTGCACTGATGATACCTGCACAATCAGATTTAGCCATATTAGCACACTTTTTACAGTCAGAAGTTTTATCAGAACTTGACAAATTTAATTTCAACTCCTGAATCTGTTTAAGAAGCTTTGAATTCTGATTTTTCATATTGTCTCTTTCTGCTTCTATTTTCGGTATCTCAGGCATGTACAAAACAGCCATATCTCTTGCAGATAAAACAGTGTTTCCTCTCTCGTTTGTAACAGGCATCTTGTCAGAATGTTAGCTTAAAAAAAATGATCGTCAAAAATCAGAAAATTATGACCACTATCAAAATATGTCCCCCTCCGCAGACTTAGCACGGGGGTTCCGCTAGAAATTTTTTTAATAGACATATTTTTTCTCTAGAAAGAAATGCTTGAATAAAATGATCGTTCCCAAACCAATTCAGAAAAGTTGACTGAAGGTCAAACTTAGATCACAAAAAAAAATTTAATTTCTAAAAAAAAACTATCTTGTGAAACTCGCAGATCACTATACGCACAGACCAAGTGAACTTGCAAAGTACTAAAACTCGCTAGTCACTATTCACTGAGAAATGCGCTAGACGTTATGTGCGCGTTTGAAAAACTCGCAGGCCACTGTGTGCGCGTTTCGAGAATTCGCAAGCCTCTTCTAGCGTGTTTCGCTCAAACTCGCAGCCTTTACTTGCGCGTTTTACCCAAACTCGCAAGCTTTGCTTAGCACGTTTCTAAAACTCGCTAGCCTCTTTTAGCGCGTTTCGTTCAAACTCGCAAGCTTTGACTTGCGCGTTTATGAAACTCACTTGCCTCTGTTAGCGCGTTTCCGGTCAAAAATCAAATCCTTTGACTTGCGCGTTTAATGGTGAACTCGCAGGATTAGCTTGTGTGTTCTTCAGACTTGAATCTTAAGCGTTCTTCAGATGAACTTGCGCGTTTGCTAGATCTTGCGCGTTTCGACACTTTTGGTTCACAAAATCGATCCAAAATGCTTTAAACCTGCAAATTGATTCTACAAATTGTACCAATATGATCGAAATACATATTAGAACACTTTTTTATCAATTCAAAATAGCTAAAAACATGAAATTACAGTGCATTGATCTAGATACAGTGTTCGACTACAAGTTTTATGAGAAACACAATTTGAACAAATTGATCGATCTAGAATCAAAATTAGCCTATGTAACCTGAACAAGAATTGATTCTAGTGATGATACTTACACAACCAAATCAATTTCTTGATCCAATTGTACAAAAACAATAAAAATCGTGATCAAACACTATATTCCAAGAAAACGAGTTCGTGAACATTAAAATCCAAGAATTAATCCAAATTTGATGCGATGATCCTTCTGGATTGGTTTGGTTTGCTCTGATACCAATTGAAATTGTCCTTTTAATCAAGCAATTCAAACAAGATCAAACAATTATGACATTTATGTTCATGATCTAGAGAGAGAGTAGAGAGAGAAAGTAACAATTGTATTTATCACAAGTCTGAATGTTTTACAATGAAGTCTCCTACCAAATACAAAGGTTTAAAGGTATTTATACCACATGTCTAAAAACAAAAGCTTAACACCTAAGTAAACTCATATTTGACTAAACAGACTTTGACTTTGTTGACTTATCTTGACTTGACTTTTCCTATTAAATCTTGGATACAATAATACACTAACAGCGCAGAGCGTCCACCCGGGGAACCTCTACCCAGGGGTGACCGGGAAAGCTCGTAGTTGGGGGACCCGGGGAAGCCTCCTCCTAGGGGTGACCCGGGGAAACTTCAACTGGGAGTACCCGGGGATGACCCTCCACTCGGTGGAGACCCGACGAAGGTTCGATCGGGATGTACTTCCCTCCACCCGGGGGAGACCCGGGGGGAGTTGCAGGGGTCCCGGGAGACGAGAAGCCCGGGTATAACCCGGGAGTCGGGGGAGCCCGGGGGTTACCGAGTCGGGAGTCGACGGAAGGGCTCGGGAGCCGGGTCGCTTGGGGGTCGGGAGTCGGCTTTTGGTAAGGATTATGGTAAGTGGGTCGAGCCTTAGGGGAAGGCCCTTAACCAACCCAACTCCTTGAAGAAATGGGTTTAGGTGTATTCTTTAGGGATTCATTCTTCTTATGGGCAAGTCTATCTTTTTGGTAGGTTATTGCCTTAAAAGTTGAGTTTTGGGTGAGTTTTCTAACTAAATGATTTTCAATGTTTAAGTGGATAAAGGCATGTGAATATTTATTTAAATCATTTTACTCTTATTGTATGCTTTATTTATGTGTGAGATGATTTAAATGTGTTTTTTATTGGTGTTGATGATTAAATGTATGCATACATGATTGTGAGCGGGTATGGCCAAAGTCAGGGGTGTGTCCCGCCTATGCTCATACCGGGGGGGGGGGGGGGGTGTCGCGTTTATGCCATTGGGGATGTGTCCCAGTTAAGGCAGTATGAGTCAAACACGTTGTCACCTTCGAGTGACAGTAGTGTGTGCCAGTAGCATGGTTGTAAACGCGGTGTTGTTTTTATGACTGAATTGGTTTATTTTATTATAAATCTTTTCTATACTATGTTGTTTGAACTGTTGTTAGAGGGGACTCACTAGACCTTCGGCTCACTCTTTCAAAACTTAAAAAACCTTTTCAGGCAGCCGTGAAGTAGGAAGTTCGGGGCAAGGGAAAGAGAAGGTGTGAACTGGAGCCGGTTTATTTTAGAAGACTTCCATATTAGTTATTTCTTGCTTGTATTCTCAGTTGTGTACTAGGTTGCCTTTTTAAAACAAACCTTGAGTTTAGATGTTGTTATTGGGCCGTTTTGGCATTGTTTTAATCTAAAGATTGTTTTGCTTTTGTCGTGAGTTTGGGTTGTTACACGGAGACTATTGTATCTCTTGTTTGTGTGTATACACAATTGTGTGTATGTATATATATATATATACATACATACATATATATAGGTGGGTTCATACGAGAACAACATCTATATAAGAAAACACAGGAACAGTCGCGTACATACAAAATCATATATGATTCACGCGACTTTGCGTGCGACCTAAGTCGCGCGAGTCCGTTTTTCGGGATTAATGTAAAATCACATATGATTTTGTACATATTCCGCTATGTTTTGTTGTTTTCTTGTTTTTTTAAAAGTTAGCGTTCTCTTTTAAATCTTCCTCTCTCTCTCTCTCTCTCTATATATATATATATATATATATATATATAACATTGCAGGAAAAGAAAGAGTTTGTAGGGGAGGAAGAGTGGGTCAAGCTGTTGGATGAAGGGAGAGAAAAAGTTAAAAGGAGGGAAGGGTCAAGGTAAGGGGTTGTTTGGCAGTTGTTGAATGATTTAGTAAAGAATAATTAAGTGGTCAGAATAATTAAGAGACTCTTTTCATATAGTACAAAATGAGATATAATTGTTTGGTAATTGTTCAGAAAGAAATGAGGGCATTGAATGGTTAAGAAAGGTCCAAGATACAAAATTATTGAGAGGGTTTTAGAACCAATAAGAGACAGATTTTTTTAATGGAACTATTAAGAGGTAACAAACAACCCCTAACGCTGTGTTCTCTAATCTGGAAAGAAAAGAAAAGAAAAGAAATGGATGGAAAAGAAAGGGAGAGAAAAGAAAGGAAAGGAAAATAAAATTTTCATTTGTGTTCTCGAAATGGAAGGAAAAAGAAGGAAAGAAAGGGAAAGAAATAGTTTTTCATGTTCTTGAACAGGAGAGAAAGGAAAGGAAATATGTCATATTTACAAATATACCCTTATAAAAATATATTATTTATAATAAAATTTGGGTAGTTTGGTAATTTTAATAATTTCAGTTATTTTTTTAAAAGGTTTTAATTTTCTTTCATTTCCTTTCCTTCGCTTTCCTCCCACATTTGGGAGGAAAGGTTTGGGAGGAAAGTTATCAATTCTTTCCTTCCATTTCCTTTCCTTTCTTTCCTAAAAAAGTTTCGAGAACACGAGTTTTTTTTACTTTCCTCCCCTTTCCCTCCCTTTCCTTTCCTTTCTTTCGTTAAATGAGTTTCGAGAACACAGTGTAAGAGAAGAGAGAAGACAGGTGACATTACTTGATTGGCTTATAAATAGGTTTTCTAACTAATAAATAGAATTATTGTAATACCCCTTGAGTTAACAGATTAGAATTAACTCCGTTAGGGACAAGGACCCGGGTCAAAATGAAATGCAAACTACAAGGATCACTGATGTACTTGTTTCAAAATATGGACTATTTCCAAATTCTAAGCTAACAATAGGGACCAACTGTGTAATTTACTCAAATAACAATAAATAAAATGAAGTAATTGGCTGGAAATGGGTTTTTCAAGGAAGTCAAAGACTACCTAGTGGAGCATGCAGGTACAGTTGTGCATTAAAAGAAGAGATAACCAAAGTAGATACTTTCTGTCTATCCCCTTAATTAATTTAACAAGCGAAATAAATATAAGTAGTATTTATTTTTAAATTTACCTATTTACACCACATTATTAATCTATATTTATATTATATTATAAAACACGAATAAAAAACTCTTAAATATGCAAGATTTTAAAAACCTCTTAATTCATAAGTTTCAAAACATAAGATACATATTACTACTGTAAATCGACAAAAAAATAAAATGAAACATTAAAATCGTGATGAATCTCACTGCATTGCACGAGTACGCTTCTAGTTAATAATAATTAATAGATCACACCACTAACCACTTCATTGTTTTCTTTTCATAATTCCATAAATATGAACATACCACCACGAATCACTTGTAAACTCAACTTCATCTCACCGCCCAATCGAAAGAAAAGAAAAGAGAAAAGAAAAAAAAAATAACATTTTTTTCGTTTTAAAATTTTGTATCATAATTCATAACTTAAGCTGTGTTCTTGAGTTTTGGAAGGAAAGAAAGTAAAAGAAAGGGAATGAAAATAAAAGAAAAGAAAGGGAAGGAAAAGAATGAAATATTTGTATTTGTGTTCTTGAGATCAAAGGAAGAGAAAGGAAAAGGAAGGAAAGAAAATAAATTTTCATGTTCTCGAGTAGGAGAGAACGGAAAGGAAATATGTTAGTTTTACCAATATACCCTTATTTATTTCGTAGTTGAATGTAATTAATGGGTATATGCGTAATTTTATAAATATTTTTAATTCTTTTTAAATTTATTTATTTCCTTCCGTTTCCTCCCACATTTGGAAGGAAAGTTTTTGGAGGAAAATCAACAATATTTTCCTTTCCCTCCTTAAAAATATATTCGAGAACACAACATTTTTTCTTTTCCTCCTACTTTCCTTCCCTTTCCCTTCCTTTCCTTCATAAAAAAAACTCGAGAACACAACGTTAAGGTGTATCTATAAATATTGATTAACTTTAACACTATATATGTTTATCCTAACAAACATCATGCCTTTCAAAGAACTATTGAAATTAATTTTAGAAGATCTTTTAACACTATACATGCTTATCTTTGACTGTATCTTTTCTCAATTGTTGATGTTAAAACTCTATAATATTTATTGAGATGTGTATAAGTCGATTCAAACATCCACCATCGTGATTTATAAACAAAACATACAAATTAAAATATGTAGATCCTCTAATGAACTTATGAATGGAGGCAAGAGAATTGAGCTTAAAGGTTCCATTAGCCAAATGCAATGAGTAAACAAGGTCGTTAGTCAAAAATAATACTTTCTTCCTTTTAAAATAAATGTCTAAATTATTATTTAATTTGTCTGAAAATAAATGTTAATTTTCAAAAATAAATAATTACTTTCCTATTATATGCTTAATTATATAATGAAAAAATATTCTATCCATAATTAAGGTAAGGATTGCACATTCCTAAAATTGTGTGTGTATTTTTCAATATTCTAAAAATCTCGCCGCACAGCCGCCATGACGCGTCATGACACCAAGGCCTGTGTCTCACGCCACGTTAAGTCTGTGGCACGCCATTGCCTAATGCACAATTTCATAATGCAATATGTAACACCCCTAAAATTCGAAATAGCAGACAAATTAAAACTTCCAAAAATTCTTAATTACGAAGCTTTGAATATCAAATATCTAAAGTTACAAGGAAGAATCGCTACAACAATGTATCAGAGTTCTAACGGAACTATCTAGTCCCACAAACGGGGACAACATTAATCAGGTGTTACTAAAACCACCAAATCTGCTATCTTCACCAAACCGGATGACGCCGCTAAAGCCATCCTACCGGAACTTTTACTAAGCTCCATTCGCCACTCAGATTCATCTAACACCTAATATACATGTCGAAAGAAAAAGTGTTAGGCTTAACGTTGTGTGTCCCTGAAATCAAGATTCTAATTGCAAACGAAACAAACAAACAAGATTGATTCCAATTACCTGTTTGATTCAATTATCAAAACTCAAAGATTACAACTTTCTATCTCTAGAAGTCTCTCTCTCTCTATAAATTCTCTTTGAAATGTAAAATCAAATTCTAACCATCTATCTATTAAACAACAAATAAAGGTATTTATACCCACAAGCTAAAACAAGGAAAACAAACAAAATACAACACAAATAACTTTGACTTTTATTACATTTAGACTTTGACTTTTAATGAGAGTTGACTTTCCCAGCTTTGACTTCTTGTACTTTGACCTTCAGTCTTCATGATCTTGCATCCAACATATTTCTGCTCTAACAATCTCTCCCTTTGGATTCAAGATCATCACAAAAAGATTTAGCAAAACAATCTCCGCCTTTAGTTACATTGAAGAACTTTAAATCTCCCCTTTAAGCTCAATCTGAGTACAGTCTTACTCTTTTGGTTGATCTTTAACTTTAATCTCCCCAAAATCTATCTTCAAGAAATACCAACAATCTCTCCTAAAGATGGTATAAATGATCTTCAATAATATCTTCAAAATTATCACAAGACTCTTTCAGATTTCGGAAAGAAATTATCTTCAGATTTAGCTCAACTTGCTTCATCAAATAATCTTCAAAGAAAATTTCAGAAAATCAGCACATCTTCAGAATTTCTTTGACTTTGCTTGAACAATCTTTCAAACTTTCAAATCTTTAAACTTTATCTTCTTCAACTCTTTATCCAAACTTTCAAACTTTCAAATCTTTGAAATTTCTGATCCTGACATTTCTGTAAATCATCTCCCGCTTTTTGATGAATAGAGTATCTATAACATCAAAACTTTCTCCAAGAAATGTCTGTAAAATTCTATCTGACTACTGATCTATCCAAGAGCCTCTGATTCGTTGCCAATTCGAACAAAGTATTCATCCAGATCTTTGCAAATCTAGACAAAATAGGAATGTAACACCTGAATCAACAAATGAATCAGTTAACATGCCTGTCAGTAACACGAAGTTACTGTGTGTAACAGATACACATAGGAAAGGAACTTTTTGATGTTCACTCCCCCAGGGCTTCCATCCAATCATTGAAACACCACAAAGGAAATTTCTATGAATGTTATGACAAGAAAACAAATTCCTTGTGTGTTCGTGCTAGTGTAGAAAGAATTAAGCATATGATGATTGCTTTTATAAAAGCTCAACATTGTGTAAACCATTGAGACAACAATAGATAAACACAGACTCAATGTGCAAAATTGAAGTGCGAAGGTGGGGCAGACTTCTTTTTCAATATCCAGATTTTCCAAATGAAAATCAGATAGATTATATGATGCGTCCCCATAAAATATGAAACATTTTCCTTTTAAGAAGAAAATGAGTGGTTGGTGGGGTATTGTCAAGAGTTGGCATGGGCTAGTTTCCTGTTTCAATAACGTTCACGAAGAAATGTGAAACATTAGTAATGTGGCTGCCCGTCTCAGAAAGTAGTTGGTGCAGAATTTGATATTCTTTTACTCTGATCTCACAGCCTTTTTCTTTTAATCATTAAGCTCACATCTAACCAAACTCTCTTTTCCATTTTACCTCAACGCACAACCCACACTCATTTCTTTTTGACTCCTCACACTCAATCACTATGGATTAACTTCTTGGGTAGGAAACACTGGTTAACGTGAATCCATAGAAGTTAATTTAAGTCCTAGCACAAAGAACCCATATAATCGTATGAAAACATATGTTGCTCAAAATGGTTTAACTTGAATTGTTAAAGCGCAAATACAAGTCAGATGTATATATGCTCAGAATATAATCATGAATATATGAGCATTTTTAAACATTGAAGTATTTTCAAACAAGTATATTGAAAGAATAAACATGAATACAAGAGACTTGTTTGAAAATCTGACATTGTATGAAAAATGATCATAAATGAATGATATAACAATCAAAGCTTATGGTCAAGAATAATGGATATTGTCTATATGAACCAAAAAATAGACATTCTTGAAATGACGTTCAGAAATGAAATCACGCTCAAAATTCTTTGAAATACAAGTGGGGTGTCTTACAATCGAAAAATATGTTTCAAATTTGAGACATGGTAAGAATAAATTGAACAAAAATTCAAACCGGTGTGTGTGAATACTTGAAAGTATATAGAAAAGACAATACACAAGTATTTATCTTTGGAAACACACGATTTATAATCATGTAAGCACAAGTAATTCTTGAAAACATTTAAAATCACACTTCCAATTCATGAAATCTGTTTAAGAATCGGGAAGTGGTTTGAACATTTACGAACATGTTTTCTATGATTGAAATTTGTCCTTCTTTCAACCATATATGAGATTAAGATAAGAAATTTAACCTTTATCGTACAGTCTTAAATCTCATGAAGTCAGCTGAAAATCATAAAGATATGATCGTGTAATCTTCTCTCATCCTGCACAAGTCTCAAAGTCATGTTAAAGCAACTTTATTCACAAATTTATTCAAATGTAAAATACATAAAACAGTAAAAAAGTAAAACAATTAAATGTACGAGTTCTAATCTAAAATAATCAAAAATCGTAATTCTTTACTCCTTTTGTTGTACACATAAACTCCCCCTAAATTCATGCATCACAAAAATTTAGCAATAAAATTCTATAAACTCCCCCTCAAAATAAAATTGATCATCTTAGAATCTTGTATCACTCCCCCTGAGAAAATAAACAACAAGTTAAAGTGCAGATATCCTTTCAGAAATAATGATAAAGAAATGATGAAAAATTACAATAAAAAAACTTTAATAGGTAATTACTGATTAGACCTTGAGATTTAGCATACCAAGTTTAGATAGAAGAAAATTGAATCTCTTTTCATCTAAAGGTTTGGTAAACAAATCTGCAAGTTGGTAATCAGTTTTTACAAAGTAAGTTCTAATGTACCTTTTTCTACATTATCTTTTATAAAATGATAACTGGCATCAATGTGCTTTGTTTTAGTGTGTTGCATAGGATTAGCTGATATAGAGATAGTGCTCTTCGAGTCACAATAGATCGGTATTTTGTCAAACTTGAATCCATAGTCTCGAAGCTGTGTTCGCATCCACAATACTTGAGAGCAACAACTGGCAGCAGCTACATACTTTGCTTCAGCAGTCGATGTGGAAACATGTTGATCCAAACTCTCTCAGTGATTTGATAACGACCCTCTTCTATACTTAGTGAAAATTACGTTTTAATATGTATTAGTGTTTCACCATCAGCGATCAGACTGAGTCTGTTCAATTATCGCTGATGACCTTTCTTGTAAACATTTCATATGTATTAGTGTTTCACTATCAGCGATCAGACTGAGTCTGTTCAGTTATCGCTAATAGTTTCTGATGTAAACAACTAACGTAATCCCTGAAGACAAGTCTCGCGTCAATAGATGTTCATAGTTGAATCGAAGACGAAGCCACTGAACAAAGACAAGTCTACTAGTGACCTGATACGGATATCAGTGAAGCAAAGACGACTCTACTTATACGCGAAGGAACATGAGGAAAAGCTTCAGCGATAGCTGAACTTCTTTGTATCTCTGAAGAAAGAGATATTCATCGATCAAAACGATCACGTAGCTTAGGCCTCCTTTTGTCTTACCTTGCACAACCAGTACGATGTGTTAGAACGGACATACCTCTGCCACAATTCGTACAACAACTCTGTCAACTACACTGTTCATGATTCAGCCGAAAGCATGTCTCCCAAAAGTCAGACTCCCAAAGCCAATCAGTGAAGGACACATGTAAAGTGCCCTGCCATGCATTTAATGCATAGGGTATAAATAAAAGTATTGCCTCTTCATCTGGAGAGTGTGCTCTATTCTTAAACCTCCATACTAATCCCCCATTCTCTATATTCTTGTGCAATCATCTTAGTGTTTTCTTAAGTTTGTTTAGATTGAGTCTTACTTAATCTTATTCCGCAACAGACTTGTAAATTGTGTTTGATTTATCAATAAATAATTTATTAAACTTTAAATAATGTGTTTGTATTCAACCCCCCTTCTACAAACTTGTTAAGCACCTTCGGGACCAACAAGTGGTATCAGAGCAGACTGTTTAATCTGATAAACAAGATCTTGCTTTATTCTCTTCCTTGCTATTCTAAAATGGCACTTAACACAAATACAAACTACTATGATAATGGTTCACTTTCTAAACCTCCTCGATTTAGCATAGATAACTTCTCTCTCTGGGAAAATCGAATGATGCTATTTCTTGAAGGCCCAGATTCCACTATACCTGAGTACGTAGCAAACGAACCCTATGAACCTGTCCAAATCATAGCTTCCGTTCCAGCTACTGCCACCACTCCATTTATTCCTGAACGCTATATTGCTAAGGAAATCAGACAATGGAGTGATGAGGACAAAAAGGAGGTTGGTATTGATGCAAGGGCAAAGACCACTCCAAGATTCTGGTTATAGGGATGTCATCGGAGGTTGCCTCCACCGGGGGTCGTACAACTGCAGATTCTACTTCAGGTTGCCCTTCTGGCATGTCCGGTAATCTACTTCGAGTGTTTACCATTATAATCTGCCATGCACGGACGAGAAATAGATTGAGAAAAGACTAAGCGAGTTGAACTCATTGTACGTACTACTACTTTCATCAATTATCATAATAATAGTAAACCAAGTATGCTCACGTAACAATGCATTCATAATAGAAGTAGCTAAGTGAAATTATGAACGAACCATACACAAGTATTCTTGTCACCATCATCACAACTTTCAATTACAGTAATTCCGTAATCCTAACGCTCTCCCCACCTAGGATTCCTACCCCAAGTGGACAGTGAAGTCATAAAGTCTAAAACTTAAGTCTAGATATGCTAAACAATACCTAGTTCACTTAAACTAAAGCTCTGATACCAACTTGTAACACCCTCAAATAGGGATAACAAAAATCCGAAAAAAACGGACATGAGGTATACTAAAATTGCCATAGAAAGAGCCTCCCAAAAATGGGGAATATATAAATAACCTGTTTAATCACAATTTGTAATTTTAACGGACAATAAAATAACAACCGACTAATATAATTTCTACAACTAGAAAAGAGATTACAAAAAGGGTTGTCATCCATAAACCCAAACGGTCTATGCTCAAAAGTATTACGCGTCCATGTGCAACTCCCCAAGCTCTCACCCCAAGACAACTAAACCTGCTTAGGACCGCCGCCGCTAGAACCTGAGATACACATCGACACCAAACAAGTGTTAGGCCAAAAAGCCTAGTGAGTTGAACAATAATAAGCATGCATGATCAGTTATAATTCTTATCAGCAGTTAACCAGAGTTCAACCAATGTGGAGTCAATAGGGGAGACCCATAGCACCAATCAAGTCCCACCCAAGAGTCGATATACCTTGATGCCCTTAACAAGGAACACCCCAAAGGCCCGACCTACCCGAAGACTATCGCTCAGAAAATTCCCCGAGTGGCGGAGATCTAGGCACATACCATCACACTGGAGCCCGAGACTATATCCTCCTAGTGTACTGACTTGGTTCGTCCACATAACATTTATAAGGGGTTCTTTAGATATATTTCAATCCACATAATCCAATACCAGCTACGGGTATAATATTACCACCTTATCCTCGTGATGTCTAACAAAAGACCCAATGTAAATCATGCTCATCATGCATATAAACATATCACCAAAATGGTGTTCCAACTAGAATCATCATAATACCCAAATATGCATGCATTTGACATATCAAAGTACCCACATTATGTATCTATGAGTCAAATCCCAAATAATGATACATATAACAATAATCATGGCAAATCACTCATAAATATACATCTTCAACTATTTTCATGAAGAAAACCCCAAACATTTGAACATATAGAGATAAAGTAACAAGTAGGAGATTATGATGTGTATCTAGTTTTAACAAAGGTTTAGTAAACTCACAATCTAGGTTTTTGACCAAAACCTAGAAAAAGATGAAGCCCTAGTTTTGAGAAAATGAGACTTGATGATGATAGAGATGAGAACTTGATGAAGACCTTCAATAAATACACTTTGATGAGACTTGATGAGCCAAGGATCACCCCAACAACCCCAAACCCTAGCAATAAATGTGTGAGTGTGTGAAACCCCCAAAAATCGCCCAAATGAGAGAGTTCCCGATTTCAAATGAATAAGTGAGAAGTGAGGCATCAGATTTGGGTTAAAAACTGAAGGCTGGACGTCGCGGGCGACATTACCCAGCGACTTTGCCATGTGGCATTGTCGCGGGCATAGTTGCCGAGTTCCTACACCTCTCGGTACCACGTCGGCGATTGTGACAGGCGAGAATGCCAAGGTCACAATCGCGAGGGTCATTGTCACCGAAAGCGTACCGCGGGCACCTCCCCCACCGCGACTTTGCCACCGCGACTTTGCCCAAGGGCATTGTCGCCGGCATTGTTGCCGAACACAGTGAGCCTGCTGTTTTGACAGGTTCCTCATACGTCTAAGCTCCCAACTAGTACCAGCATAACCTTAGTTAGAAATAGCGATAAAACATATATGCTCTACGAAAATTTAGCGTCCAAAGGCTCATACATTCACATAGGCACAATTAATGAATTAAAGGAAAACAAATACTTACCTTGAGAATTTCCGGGTGTTACAATCCTCCCCACCTAATTGGGATTTCGTCCCCAAAATCTTACACTAGATTAAACAAGTGAGGATAACGCTTCTTCATGTCATTCTCGGATTCCCAAGTAATGTTAGCACCCCGATGGTGCTTCCATTGAACCTTTACCATTACCACATCTTTATGTCGCAATTTCTTCACCTTCGACTCCAAAATCGTCTCCCGTTCTTCCACGCAACGATTTCCATTGTCTACCCGAATCTCTGACAAGGGAATCACGCTCTCTTCCTCGGCTAGACACTTCCGAAGGTAGCACACGTGGAACATAGGGTGTATCCCATCCATTTCCGGCGGTAAATCTAATCGGTAGGCTTGCAAACCAATCTTCTCCAAAATAACGAATGGTCCAAGGAAACGAGGGCTAAGCTTCCCACGCTTCCCGAAGCGTATGATCCCCTTCCACGGAGACACCTTCAACATGACCCGGTCACCCACTTGAAACTCAATTGGTCTTCTCTTCTTGTCCGCATAACTCTTTTGTCGGTCTTGCGCCGCCTTTAGCCTTTCCCGGATCTCTTTCACCTTGTCGGCCGTCTCTTGAACGATTTCCGGCCCGACGAATTGCTTTTCGCCCGCTTCTAACCAACAAACCGGGGTTCTGCACTTCCGTCCATACAAGGCCTCGAACGGTGCCATTCCGATACTAGAATGGTAACTGTTGTTGTACGCGAATTCTACTAGAGGTAGGTGTGAATCCCAAGTTCCCCCGAAATCTATTACACACGACCTCAACATATCTTCTAGCGTCTGGATCGTCCTGTCGCTTTGTCCATCTGTTTGAGGATGATAAGCCGTGCTCAGATTCAGTCTAGTGCCCAACTCCTTTTGTAAACTAGTCCAAAAGTTTGACGTGAAACGACTGTCCCGATTCTAACCATCTGTTTGAGGATGATAAACCATCTGTTTGCATTTCTCTCTTAAAGTAACCCGAGAAGTCTCTGACTCGCGAAGTCTCACACCCGCAAAGTATCTCACTCGAGAAGTTGTCACACTCAAAGATTCACTTTGCGTCTCACGAAGCAACCGCAAAGCTCACTTTGCGTTCCTCTTTACAAACGCAAACCATCAGCTTGCGGGCCTCTCTTACCTGGAATTTTTTTCTGAATTTTTCTGATTTTTTCACAAGATGTCTTTCCAAGCACAAATCTACAAGAATGACCTCATGATGTCTTTGGGGTCTGATACTCGACCACCAGTACTCATCAATGAAAATGAATTCGAACAGTGGCAGGATCGGTTCATCAACTTTATTGAAAGGCAACCAAATGGGGAGAACATGATGAAATCACTGACTCAAGGTCCTATGGAAACTCCAAGAAAAGTGATCCCAGCTACTTCTACTACACCTGCTACCACTGTTGCGAAAGAAGTAAGGGAATATGATGCAGATGAAATGTTAAGACATCAAGCTGATAGTCAGGCAAAATCAAATCTGATTTTTGCTCTTCCCAACTCCATTTATAACAGAATCTGTTGCTTCAAACAGAATTCTATGCTGATGTGGACTCAACTTGAAAAGATCATACTTGGTACTGCAATGTCAACTCAGTTGCGTCAGACTAGATATATGAACAATTTTGAGAAGTTCAAGGCTAAGGATGGAGAAAGCTTGAAGAATGTTTTTGATCGATTCTGGGCTGTTATAAATGATCTCTACAAGATCAAAGTTACCAAGACAGAGTTAGAGGCTAACTTGAAGTTTCTAAACGCTTTACAACCTGAGTGGAACAAGTCATGCCACAGAATGAGAAATGATGTCAGAATCTCAACCATGCCTATTCAAGAGTTATTCGAAATTCTGATGACAGATGAATCTATGGTAATGGAGAAAAAGGCAAAAATGGATAAGAAGAACAACCCTCTATCAGTAGATCCTATTGCACTTTTAGCTAGTCAACTTGCTGAGCAAGCTATGACTGAATCAACTTATGACGGATCAACAAATGATGATGGCGAAGCACTTGAAAAGGCCATGATACTTTTGAATCAGCACTATCAGAAGAGATTCAAGCACAAATCTGGTTCTAACAATCTGCGTTTTTCTTCTGGTTCTAAGAAGATAGAACCTGGTGCTCCTTCAAAGCCATACACTCCAAAGTATGAACCAGCTAAGGTGGTTGAACAGAAGAAGGATGAGAAAAAGGTGATGAATTGCTTTAACTCTGGAAAGCCTGGACATATTGCTAAGGAATGCAGAGTCAAAGTGGTAAAAGATGTTGCTTTTTACCGAAAGAAGTTGGCTTTAGCTGAAAAGAAGGAAAGTGGAAATGTCTTGTTGGCTGAAGAAGAATATTGGTTGGATCATTCGGACAATGAGGCTGAGAATGAAGAAATAGCGTCCATGTGCTTTATAGGTGATGAAAATTCTGATGATGAGGAAGAGGATACATCATCTGATGGTTCTGATGTAATTTATGAGTTTAACTATAATTTCTTCTTATCTCAAATGAATGTTTTTATCACTGCTTTGCATGATTTGCGCTCAAAGTTCATCTCTGAAAAAGTTAAAAATCAAGAAAAGTCTGATTTAATTAATAAACTGCAAACTTCTTTAAAAGATAAAAAATCAATTTTAATTGATTCAAAAGAGAAATTTCAAAAGCAGTTAGTTGATTTTGAAAATTCAAATCAGACTTATCATGATTCTTTGACTGAACTGACTTCTTCAAATAAAATTCTTTCTGAACAGATAATTGTTTTGGAACAGAAATTGTATAAAAGAGAACAGTCAGAGCAAACAATTTACATGAATAAACCAAGGAGTGAAGAAGCCATAAAAGAAAAGTGGGGACTTGGTTTTGAAAACCAGAATTTTTTAAATCATGCTAAAAATGAAGTTCCTACTTTACATGAATATGATTACTTTACTCTTGCAAGATATTCTCCTCAGTTTAAATTCTTTTGGACAACTGAGAAACAAATTTTGGAAGAAGAAAATGTGAAGAGGATGAAAAAATAAGAGGATGGAAATGCCATTTGTTTACACCTCTGAAAATGCAAAGTATTTTCCTGATCAATCTAAGAAATCCAGAAAATTTCAAAATCTTTTAAATATCAATTCTTCCAATAAATCTTCATTATCAACAGATTTTGTTGATATATTTGCTAACACTGATAAGGAAACTGTATCTCCAATATCTTATGATACTAAGAAATACATTCCTCCATTAGTATAAGAAGGTAAGATTGTTGATCTTGAAGATAGATTGGAAGAACAAAATCTTCAAACTTGTTTACAAAACGATTTATTCCTTTTTATAATGAAAACAAGTTTTGAAGATAAAATTTCTTCTGGATTGTCAAAAGATTTTAAGGAAAATTCTAAAGTTTTGAAAAACAATGGTCATTTGCGTTCCACATTGGAAACGCAAACTGAGGGTTTGCACATGCAGTGGGAAGCGCAAAGCTCAGTTTGCGCCTCCAATGGGAAACGCAAACCTCCTCCTGACTTGCAAAATGTTGAAAATTTTCACTCCGAGGTTAGTTCTTCAATGTCAATAGCTAAGACTGATTTCTTTGATAAAGTTTCTTCTTCTGATCCAATTATTGATAATTATTTACTGCTAAATGCTCAATTTTATAAAAAGAAGCGTAAAAGAAGGAGATCAAAGAAGTCAAAGAAACATGATACTGTTTTATCTGAAAATTCTAATGTTTCTGATTTTTCTTCTTCAGATAGGACTGTGAGGTAATTAACAAGGCAGATTTGGAGGATGAAACAGCAAAGATTAGAATCTGAACTGTTAGGAGTAAACTGTGTAGAAAATCTTTGTGATTCAGATACATTTGCTACATGTAATAAAAATCCAAAATACTCTTTTCAGCAAATGTTTGATATATCAAAGAATATCTCATATGCTTCTTCTAGTTCTGATTCTGATGATTGTGTTTTATCTTTTATTTATAATTACTTTCTTTCGAGCATGAAAAATAAATCTGTGAAAAATAAAAGGCATAAATCTAACAAGGGACCCATAAGCATATGGGTACCTAAAAAGGTGTAGTTTCTGTGTGTGCAGCTAAGTCAATTATGGTATCTGGATTCGGGATGTTCAAAACATATGACTGGCAACAAATCACTTCTATCTAATTTTAAAGATAAATGTTGCGGTCGTGTGAAATTTGGTAACTGTGAGACAACTCCGATTCTTGGTTATGGCGATCTAGTTCAAGGAAACATAGCTGTCAAAAGAGTAAGCTATGTCGTGGGTCTAAGTCACAACTTGTTCAGCATCGGCCAATTCTGCGATAAAGATCTTGAAGCGAGCTTCAAATCAAAAAGGGTTGCTGTAAAGAATGAGAGTGGCAAAGACTTAATGGTTGGAAAGAGAAGATCTAATTTGTATACAATTGATCTTTCCAAAGTTAAGACCTCATCAGATTTGTGTTTACTATCCAAAGCCTGTATCAGTGAAAGTTGGATTTGGCATCGTCGACTGGCTCATCTTAACTTCAAGTATATGGATCGTCTGGTCAAGAATGATTCT
This sequence comes from Arctium minus, assembly GCA_954870635.1. Taxonomy (NCBI): domain Eukaryota; kingdom Viridiplantae; phylum Streptophyta; class Magnoliopsida; order Asterales; family Asteraceae; genus Arctium; species Arctium minus. The sequence continues at coordinate 56,891,273 of OX941090.1, read as the reverse complement.
GTCAGAGGTCTTCCAGTTCTCCGTTTCCAGAAAGACCATCTATGCCAAGATTGTGAGAAAGGAAAAATGAAGAAAGCGCCTCACAAGCCTAAACCTGAACACTGTACATCGGCTATTCTTGATCTTTTGCATGTTGATCTGTGTGGTCCAATGAAGACAAAGAGTTTAGGACATAAGAAATATGTTCTGGTGATTGTTGATGACTACTCCAGATATACTTGGGTAAAATTTATGAAGTCAAAAGACGAGACTCCTGAAGTACTCATCAACCTTATCAAGACAACTCAGACAAATAAGCAGAAGCAAGTGAAAGTGGTAAGATCTGACAATGGCACTGAATTCAAAAACAGTACTCTTCAGGCATTCTATGAATCTCAAGGAATACAACAACAATTTTCTGCTGCACGTACTCCACAACAGAACGACGATGTTGAAAGAAGAAACAGAACGCTTGTTAAGTCCTCCAGGTCAATGCTCGCTTATTCAGGTCTACCTTTGTCTTACTGGGCTGAAGTAGTGTCAACTGCTTGTCATACACAGAACAGATCAATTCTGCATCGTCGATTCAACAAATCACCGTATGAACTTATGAACGGGATCAAACCGAACATCAAATATTTCAAGTCATTCGGGTGTAAATGCTACGTTCTGAATGACAGGGAGAATCTCAACAAGTTTAGTCCAAAGGCAGACGAAGGTGTATTCGTGGGTTATTCTTCAAACTCTGCTGCTTATAGAGTTTTTCTGATCTCCGCAAGAAAGGTCATAGAGAGTGTCAACGTAAAATTTGACGAAGCTGCTGATTTGGTTTCTAGTCACTCAGACTCAGAACCCACACTTACTGGAAAATCAGTTTCTGAACAAATCAGTTCAGAACCTGCTCTTTCACCGAATAACCAGGATTCTTCTACTCACTCTCCTAATCTTTCTGATCTTGATTTTCTATTTGAAATTTTTTATGATGATGTGCCTAAAACTTATTCTGAAAATGTTTCTAATGTTTTGAATCAGGAAACTGAGAGCTCATCTATTCCAAATTCCGCTGCATCCATCTCTGACAATGATGCTGCTCCAGTCTCTCCTGTTCAACAAGAACCGGCATAACAAGAATTGGTTCAATCAGACAATGTTCAATCAGAAACTGAGCCTATTCTTGAAGAACCTATTCAAGAAGAATCCATTCAAGATCAATCTGCTCAAGAGGAATCAGTTCAGGAGGAAGCACCGAATGATGTTATTCAACAAACTGTTCCCGAATCTGATTCAGAGATTGTGGAGATATCTCCTCCTCAAGTTGAAACTATTTCTATTTCATCTTCTGATGTAGAAGTTTCTGAACCTCCCTCTCATCAATTACAAGTGGTTCAAGAAGTAATTGATCCTCTCCCTCATACAACAAAGTGGACAAGATCTCATCCAATTCATCAAATTATTGGAGATCCTCAAGCCGGTGTTTATACACGTTCCAGGACGGCTACTTCCAACGAATGTCTCTTCACTTGCTTCTTGAGAAAGATTGAACCTAAAAAAGTTTCTGAAGCGTTGGAGGACCCAGATTGGATCATTTCTATGCAAGAGGAGATCAATCAATTTTACGCACTCAAAGTGTGGAGACTTGTACCAAGGCCGAAAGGTAAGAGCATAATTGGTACCAAGTGGATATTCAAGAATAAGAAAGACAAAGATGGTATCGTCGTTCGGAACAAAGCAAGGTTGGTAGCCAAAGTATATCGACAAGAAGAAGGTATTGACTATGATGAAACGTTTGCACCCGTTGCCAGATTGGAAGCTATCAGAATGTTTCTTGCCTTCGCTGCTTATCGTTACTTCACAGTATATCAAATGGACGTCAAGACAGCATTTCTCAATGGCAAGCTGAAAGAAGAAGTATATGTTTCTCAGCCAGAGGGATTTGTTGACAAAGATCGTCCAGATTATGTATATTTTCTCGATAAAGCATTGTACGACTTGAAACAAGCTCCAAGGGCATGGTATGACGAGTTGTCAGCTTTCTTGGTCAAATCCGGCTTCACCAAAGGCTCGATCGATACAACTCTTTTCATTTATAGAACTAATCTTGGTATCTGCTTAGTACAAATATACGTAGATGATATTATTTTTGGTGCGACTAACAAATCTTTGTGTAATTGGTTTTCTGATTTAATGACCTCTAGATTTTAGATGAGCATGATGGGAGAAATCAATTTCTTCCTCGGCTTACAGGTAAAGCAGCTTCCAGATGAAATCTTCATCAATCAGTCAAAGTACGTATTTGACATTTTGAAGAAATTCAAGATGGACAAATCTACTTCAATCGGCATGCCTATGGCTCACGGTGCCAAACTCAGACTGGATCCAGATGGAAAAGCTGTGGATCAAAAGACATACAGAGGGATGATCGGATCACTATTGTATCTTACTGCCAGTCGCCCGGACATAATGTTTTCAACGTGCCTGTGTGCCCGCTTTCAAGCAAAACCAAAAGAATCTCATCTTTTAGTAGTTAAACGCATTTTTAGATATATTAAAGGAACTCCTTATTTAGGATTATGGTATCCTAAAAGTTCTGACTATAATTTGATTGCTTATTCAGATGCAGATTTTGGAGGTAATCAATTAGACAGGAAGAGTACTTCTGGTCATCTTCAGTTCTTAGGTGACAGACTGATAAGCTGGGCGTCGAAAAAGCAAAATTGCGTTTCAATTTCAACAGCCGAAGCTGAATACGTCGCTGCAGCTAGTTGCTGTGCTCAAGTGCTTTGGATGAAAACGCAACTTCGCGATTACGGGATGCTATACAAGACAGTGCCGATATATTTTGACAGCAAGTCCGCAATTGCGATATCAGTCAATCCAGTCCAGCACACCAAGACCAAGCACATAGACATGAGATATCATTTTATAAAGCATCACGTGGAAGAAGGTACTATTGAATTATATTTTGTCCCAACTAAATATCAACTTGCTGATATATTTACAAAAGCTTTAGAGGAAAAACGATTTAACTTTCTGCTTTCAAAACTTGGCATGTTGAATTTAAAAGTTTAAATCTTTACAAATTTTATTCTACAAAGTTTAATATTTCAGATTTTCTTTCTGTTGAATAAAATGTGTGTCTAGGATCTTTTACAAGTCTCCTTGTTTATATTTAAAGTTTCATATGTTTAACGTTCAAATCTTTCAAACATCGAAAAGTCAGCAACATGTTTGACGCTTTTGATACTGCTTTAAAGATATGGGAGTCGGCATATTTATGGTTTACTTTGCTTGAACAACCTAAGTGATCAAAATTGTAGATTGTAATGAAAATATGGGCTAAGCGATTCTATATAGATCTGAGTTATTGAGATGATTAATTTTTAAGCCTATAAAATACATAAATCTCTGGGTTTAAAAGTTTGTACCTGTGACCTTTCTGGTTTGGGAAAGTAAGTTCCGTGGGATGCTCGACATCCGTTCCTCTAAGGTCATTTGGTCTGGGAGTGATCGAACAAAAATCCTTCTATAGAATCAGATCGAAAGTCATGTTCTACTGGTATGAATGGGTTGATGATATGTCGATGTAGCCTTTCTGATCCGGGAAAGTAAGTTCCAAGGGGTGCTTGACACCTAGTCCCCTAAGGCCAACTGGTCTGGGAGCGGCTAACCAAAATCCTGCAATAGAGTCATATAGAAAGTTACATTTACGGCATGTTCTTTACTTAATGAACTCTTTGATTAAAAGATGCCAAAGTGCACACCGCTTAAAAGATGCCAAAGAGCACACTCATGTGAAGATGCCAATGAGCACACAGCTAAAAGATGCCAATGAGCACACATCTCTTGATACTTGGTGATATATTTTGAGTTGCGATAAACCTGTAAATTTGAGAAAATTTTAATTCTTGATGACTTAGTGTCTGTACATGCAAAGTTCTTCATTTTATGTTTAGAATTGCATTTTTATTGAAGCTAATCAGAGATCATATGCGAGCACACTGAATAGATACCTGCAAGTGTTTGACACTGAACATGTCTTAACTTGATATACAATGAAACATGTTTCTGTATCCAACAACTCCCGTTTGATTTCAACTGATTGATAAATCTGGGATATTCTACTGAGTAGACTTTAATTTGTTTAGTGTTTAAAAGTTTATATATTCAATTGTTAAAAAATTTATATTCAATATGATCATCTTTCATACTGATGTCTTTATGTTTGAGTATCTGTTTTTTTTTTTTTGGATATGGTCTGTGCAACTTTCAAGGGGGAGAGCTCTTCTGAAAAAGATTTTTTTTTCTTTCTTTTTCTGTGTTTGAGGGGGAGTAAGTAAGAATTTCTATCTGTGTTGATCAGAAGTTAAACAGGTATGTGTTTCAGATTTATCTACACATTTGCTATATTGATAGTTTAATTTTTGTGCATGTGTGTAGGGGGAGCAAAAGGATTTCAGGTATATTTTTTACAATTTCTTTTTATTATTATTTTTTCTATTATTTTTTATTTTTTAGATTTAGATTTGTTTTAGTTTTCTAGGTATAAATAGTGTTTTCTTTTCTTTTTAATCTTTTTCCCGCCTACTGTTCATTCTATCTGACTTTTCGGCTCCCTTCTTCTCTCTATCGCTCTCTCTGTTCTCGTTCCAAATCTGATTGTTTTTCAGATTTTGTTTTTGAGAAATCAAGGTATGTTTTTTTCGATTCTCTTAAACTTCGATTATTGATATTGTGTTCCATTTGAGTGTGCGTATTATTGAATAGTGTATTTCAATTCTGATTTGTATTTCTCGTTCCTTTCAAAATTCTCAGTAGTGTTATTCGTGCATTTTTTTTTTCGTAAAATCAAGTATTGGGTTATACTTAGAACAGTAAATCGATCATCAGGTATGTTTTCGTTTTCTTTAAATTCATTTTTTTCTAGCTTTAATTTCAATTTTTTGTGGTTTGCGGGTTGTTCAAACGCGAATCCTAGTTTTTTGTAAGGTTGATAGACCTGCAAAGTCTACTTTGAGCGTCTAGTTAGAACCGCAAAGTTAACTTTGCGGGTCTAACTAGAAACGCAAAGTCTACTTTGCGCTTCTATCATGTGTTTCTTGTTTTGTTCTTTGTTAAGGTTTTTGTGTCTATGTTTGACCCGCAAAGTGATCTTTGCGAGTCTAGTTAGAAACGCAAAGTGTACTTTGCGCGTCTAACTAGAAACGCAAAGTGAACTTTGCGAGTCTAGTTAGAAACGCAAAGTGTATTTTCGATTCTAACTTGATACGCAAACCTTCTTTTTTAGTGTTTTTGTATTTCTTTTGAATTTCTAAGTATAAGTTTTCGGATCATGTTAGACCCGCAAAGTCTACTTTGCGTGTCTAACTAGAAATGCAAAGTCTACTTTGCGCTTCTAGCTTGACCCGCAAACCATACTTAAAAAAAAAATTTATTTTTATTTTTATTTTTCTTTTCATTTTCTAATTCTTTTTCATTTTGTTTTCCAGGTCTCTTATGGCTTCCAAAACTAATACTGATCCCATGATTCAAGATGAAAATGCCATTCTCGACGATCCATCTGATCGAGCCTCTCATGATACTCCAATGCCGTCACAGCCTTCCGTAGGGGCCGATCTTTCTGCTTCTAGACGTACACCAAATGATGTGTTCCCAACCATCATGTACATGCCATACAAGCCAAACAACTATCACGTGGACTTTGACAGAATCAAGATTCATCCCGTGATACGAGCAATTCTCAAAGGACATCCACTTGCCCCTGCTATTTCATACTGTGCAGATGTTCCTGAAGTATATCTACAACAATCTTGGAATACTATAACAAAGAATGAACTGGCTCATCCGCATCGCTTTGAGCTTCAAGTAGATCAGTTTGAATCTTTCCTTTCCTACAAAAGACTGAGATTGATACTGGAGCTTCCTGAGCCGAACTCCAGACCAGGCAGAAATACATATGACACTTTTCCATCTGAAGAGGAAGTCTATTAAGGGATTCAGAATCTTGGATATGTGGGTACTTTGAACAAACCTACAGATTTTGACAAGTCCAATCTACCTCCAGTTTGGTACGCACTGTTCTCTGTTCTCATCAGGTGCCTGACATCGAAGCATTCTGGCACTGACAGTGCAAGTCTACTGTATCTCCGATTGTTCCATGCAGTCGTCTATGACTTGCATGTCGACTATACGTTTATCTTTTGGACAGAACTCTCAGAGGTGGTACATGAAAAGTTCACCAACAGGAAAAGAAAGTTTATTCCGTTTGTCAGATTTATGAAGCTTATTGTTCGAAGCATGCTCCGTAGCAATCCCTCTATTCCTCGCAGGTTGTCAAGGCCTCAGGTTTCAGATTCGGAAATGTCTTACATTCAGAAGCAGAAGAAGACTTTCAACTATTCTATGACTATTCCTTATGCTCTTATTGCCAACTACGCTGATGTTGCAAATGAGGATGTCATAGAATACTGTATGGAGAATGAGTTCATGGAAGTTTTACAAGAAGAGTCCTCTCATGATAATCAAGCTGCTGAACAAGATGTTGAAATTGAAGCAACTATTCCTGAACAAGAACATGAAGTTGAACAAGAGGCTGAAGATGATCAAGAAGTTGCAGTTATTGTTGAAACAGAAGTAGTTCAGGAGTATGTTGCTTCTCAACAAATTGAGAATGTTATTGCTGATATTGGTACTGTAGCTTCTGATGCTATTGTTTTTGATTTTGAAGATGTAGAGGATGCTGCTGATGATATTCTTGCTAGTGATAAAGATGAGGATGAAAGTGATTCTGATGATGATGATAGTGATCATGCTGATCGATCGTTTATTCAGGTATATGAAAGGAAGTCCAAGACACCGGAAGTGGTTGTCTCAACAGAAGTTATCTCTGATGATGATTCTGTTCCAGTTAATCCTTCAGTTGCACATCTTCAAGTAGATGAATTGGATACAACTTTTGACCAAGCCATAGCATCGGTTCAAAGTCATGCTCCAACAACTACACTTGCAGTTATTCAGTCTACTCCATCAGCTGTAGAGCTTACTTCTGATCAAGCTCAGGTTTCCACTGAAAAATTTTCTACTTTGAATGATGTAATTCGGCAGTTATCGGAGAAAATGGATGCTGAAAAGGAAGCACATATTCTGAAGTTAAAAGCTTTATTCAAAGGAAAGATGCCTGAGATTGATACTTCAGTGATTCCTACAGAGATTCTGTTAAGACGCCCATCAGGGGTTGTTCTTAGAGAGTCGTCTTCTTCTGTTCAATCTTCTGCTCCAGCAATCATGTCTATTCCTCTACCTCCATTGTTTACACAGTCAACTGGTGTTTCTTCATCTACCCGTATTCCTGTGTCTTCTTCTAACACTCCAGTATCAGATCTTCCTATTTCAGAGTTAACAGATCTACTCTATGCTAGACTTCTTTCTATGTCGCCACCAGAACATCAGGATCAAGATCTTCTTTCTCTGCTTCGGAACTTCCAACCTACGCCGCCTCCAGTTCCTTCGTCTGAATCTGACAGGATCTCTGCTTTATCTACTGAGTTTCAAGCATTCAGATCAGAAGTTCAATCAAGTTTTGCTGATCTCAAATCGTTTATGTCTCAAGCCTTCTCTGATTTATCTTCCAGGCTTGATATTCATGAACAAAGCTGCAGAACTGAGGCCGGCCCGTCTCTTAAACGCAGACATGACCAAGATGATCCTGATCATCAAGGCAATGAGGGGGAGATGGCAAAGAGACCAAGAGTTAAGGATCTTCTGAAGCAAGAGAGGATATTCAGGAAGAAGCGTCTGGTGATAGAGGAAAGAGTGGAGGATCTGTTGAAGACTGCAACATTCAGGACTTAGTGAATATTATGATTGAGAATGTTGATCTGTCTTCTTTGCATAATGAACTGAACATTTCTGAAAGCAACATTAATGATAATATGCAAATTGTTGTCTACATGGATCCAGATGTTTCAGCAAATTTTCATGAAGTTGAAGAATCTGAAGCAGCAAATGACATGAGGTCATTCTTCGCTAACTTCATCGAGATTAATTCTGATGATGATGAAGATGTCAGATTGGAAAAGATATGTCAAGTAAATGAAGAAGACTGTGATGACATCGTTATCATATCAGATACAGAAGATGACTCAGTGTTCATGGATGCTAAGGATGAAGATATAACAGATATGTTGTACAGAGATCTTCCTTCAAAAGATGACCTTCCTGAAGATTCTACTGTTCCTGAAGAGACTTCTTTTTCTGAAATTTCTACTGTTCCTGAAGCTACTCCTGTTTCTTCATCTCCTGTTGCTGCCAATGCTCCGACTCCCTCTGCTCCTTCAGGTACATTTGAAGTAGGTCAGTCGTCTAGAGCACAAGCTGTTGATTCTCCTGCTGAACCTGTAATTTCTCCAAGTATTCTAGAAGAAGGACCAGCTTTGTCAAGATGGGAGAGACGAAGAAATTTACAACAACGTTATATGGCTTCACGACAAAGATCTGCCTTTCTTGAAGATTCTCAGAGCAATATTTTTTTTTCAAGAAGAAGACCGATCAACATCCATGCCATTCTTGGTGTTGAAAAGGAATCAGATGCCTATAAATATGAATATGTAATGCTTATCAGATGTCAACGTCGTGGAAGGGATTTGGTTTCTTCTCCTCATCTGATAGTTCGGGTTATTAAAATTGAAATTCAGAGGTTGGTTAATATCTGGTATCCAGTTTTCGAGGTTGAAAGAAGAGACTGCAACCGTTATATCTTCTCAGAGGCTGACTTTAATGATTTATCCATTGACGACGTTGAGTTTCTGTACAATGAATTAAGGAATCAGTACTACAGATCAAATGATCTTTCTCAAGCTTTGTTTGTAATCAAAAGGTTTATAAGGCGCCATATCAGGTTCTTCAGGGTTTTCGATTTTCAAATGGCAGCCGAAAGCTTTCAGCCTGTGGTGAATTTGCTAAGACCTAACCGTAGCCTGCCAAACATTGATTCTTACTCCTTATTCACTATTCTTCAGGATCCACATGGAGTTGTATACAGGAATGCATCAGGTCAAAAGTGCTTTCTCAGATTTGAAGAGATAAGTCAATACTCCGATGGAACTTTGAAAGTGATCAGGCTACAGTTAGATCAAATATTGAAAGATGCTATTAGAAGATTTATGGAAACGCGAACAAGCAGGATTCAGATAACAAATGATGAGATTCAACTTCTACGAAATGCATTGGATAAAATCAATGAGAGGTTGAATTTCCATTCTACTCTGCGACGATTGGAAGTGTTAAACGGGTTGAATAGACTACGTCAAAGAGAAGAGCGTCAGTAATTCTACAAAGTCGCCTGAATGGTCTATGCTGTTATTGAAGATTGTTTTTGGATACCACGACGCCAATGATTACTAAGGGGGTGATTGTTAAGTCTAATTTTGTAGTAATCATTGTATTTATTTTATAGCTTTTACTGCTTTCAGTAGTGTAATCTGTTTTGTTAAGGCTTGGGGTATTTAAGTCCCCTTATAGCCTTTGTGTTGTAACTTTGTACATGCACATTAATCAGATTTCATACTTTGCGCTTCAATATTTTCTCTCTCTACTTTCTCTCTCTAAGGAATCAGTGATCTTGGAATTCTCAATTGGTATCAGAGCAATCTGAATCTTGAGAGATAGAGAGATTAGTGTTTTCGTTTCTGGATTTGTGAATTGAAGCAGAAAACTCGATCGATTTTCTTGATTTTTCAAGAAAATCTCGTTTTTTTGCTTATTCATCAAATTTGGACTGTTTGTTGATCAATTTGTGTTGTTTTTGGACTTAATTGTTTCGTTTTTACTAATCCATTATAATTGTTTCTTTGAGTTTAGCATAAAAATCTTGTTTAGTTTATCAATTTGCAGATTTTGCATTTTCTAGAAAATAGGACAATCTCGTTCTGTTCTTGTCGAATTTTTAGATTTTGTTGTTTTTTATTGAAATCGTTTGATAAAATGTGTCAGAATATAGTTTTCGAAGTTCAGTGTATGTTTTTCTTGGATTAATTTCGATGTTGTAGCTGATCTTGCATGAATGGTTTGAGTTTTTGAAGTTTGCGTTTCATTCTTGTTAGTTTGCGGGTCATTCATGTGATTTTGCGTGTCTATCTTAGTTTACATGAATTTAGTTGTGTTCATGAACTTTGCGTTTCTATGAAAGAAAGTTTGCGTGTTATTCAAACTTGTTTGCATATGATTCTTATGCTTTGCGTCTCATTCTTTCACTATTAGAAATGGTGATCTAACTCTTGTGTTATAATTTATTTTTCAGGTTTGCGGTTCTCTCTGGAAACGCAAAGATTGTTTCTCGGTTCTAGTCAAACACGCAAACCATCTGTTTACATTTCTCTCTTCAAGTAACCCGACAAGTCTCTGACCCGTGAAGTCTCACACCCGCAAAGTATCTCACTCGAGAAGTTTTCACACGCAAAGATTCACTTTGCGTCTCACGAAGCAACCGCAAAGCTCACTTTGCGTTCCTCTTTACAAACGCAAACCATCAGTTTGCGGGCCTCTCTTACTTGGAAATTTTTTCTGAATTTTTCTGATTTTTTCAAAAGATGTCTTTGCAAGCACAAATCTACAAGAATGACCTCATGATGTCTTTGGGGTCTGATACTCGACCACCAGTACTCATCAATGAAAATGAATTCGAACAGTGGCAGGATCGGTTCATCAACTTTATTGAAAGGCAACCAAATGGGGAGAACATGATGAAATCACTGACTCAAGGTCCTATGGAAACTCCAAGAAAAGTGATCCCCGCTACTGCTACTACACCTGCTACCATTGTTGCGAAAGAAGTAAGGGAATATGATGCAGATGAAATGTTAAGACATCAAGCTGATAGTCAGGCCAAATCAAATCTGATTCTTGCTCTTCCAAACTCCATTTATAACAGAATCGATTACTTCAAACAGAATCCTATGCTGATGTGGACTCAACTCGAAAAGATCATGCTTGGTACTGCAATGTTAACTCAGTTGCGTCAGACTAGATATATGAACAATTTTGAGAAGTTCAAGGCTAAGGACGGAGAAAGCTTGAAGAATGTTTTTGATCGATTCTGGGCTGTTATAAATGATCTCTACAAGATCAAAGTTACCAAGACAGAGTTAGAGGCTAACTTGAAGTTTCTAAACGCTTTACAACCTGAGTGGAACAAGTCATGCCACAGATGAATCTATGGTAATGGAGAAGAAGGCGAAAATGGATAAGAAGAACAAACCTCTGTCAGTAGATCCTATTGCACTTTTAGCTAGTCAACTTGCTGAGAAAGCTTTGACTGAATCAGCTTATGACGGATCAACAGATGATGATGGCAAAGCACTTGAAAAGGCCATGATACTTTTGACTCAGCACTATCAGAAGAGATTCAAGTACAAATCTGGTTCTAACAATCTGCGTTTTTCTTCTAGTTCTAAGAAGATAGAACCTGGTGCTCCTTCAAAGCCATACACTCCAAAGTATGAACCAGCTAAGGTGGTTGAACAGAAGAAGGATGAGAAAAAGGTGATGAATTGCTTTAACTGTGGAAAGCCTGGACATATTGCTAAGGAATGCAGAGTCAAAGTGGTAAAAGATGCTGCTTTTTACCGAAAGAAGTTGGCTTTAGCTGAAAAGAAGGAAAGTGGAAATGTCTTGTTGGCTGAAGAAGAATATTGGTTGGATCATTCGGACAATGAGGCTGAGAATGAAGAAACAGCGGCCATGTGCTTTATAGGTGATGACAATTCTGATGATGAGGAAGAGGATACATCATCTGATGGTTCTGATGTAATTTCTGAGTTTAACTATAATTTCTTCTTATCTCAAATGAATGTTTTAATCACTGCTTTGTATGATTTGCGCTCAAAGTTCATCTATGAAAAAGTTAAAAATCAAGAAAAGTCTGATTTAATTAATAAACTGCAAATTTCTTTAAAAGATGAAAAATCAATTTTAATTGATTCAAAAGAGAAATTTCAAAAGCAGTTAGTTGATCTTGAAAATTCAAATCAGACTTATCATGATTCTTTGACTGAACTGAATTCTTCAAATAAAATTCTTTCTGAACAATTAATTGTTTTGGAACAGAAATTGTATAAAAGAGAACAGTCTGAGCAAACAATTTACATGAATAAACCAAGGAGTGAAGAAGCCATAAAAGAAAAGTGGGGACTTGGTTTTGAAAACCCGCATTTTTTAAATCATGCTAAAAATGAAGTTCCTACTTTATATGAATATGATTACTTTACTCTTGCAAGATATGCTCCTCAGTTTAAATTATTTTGGACAACTGAGAAACAAATTTTGGAAGAAGAAAATGTGAAGAGGATGAAAAATAAGAGGATGGAAATGCCATTTGTTTACACCTCTGAAAATGCAAAGTATTTTCCTGATCAATCTAAGAAATCCAGAAAATTTCAAAATCTTTTAAATCTCAATTCTTCCAATAAATCTTCATTATCAACAGATTTTGTTGATATATTTGCTAACACTGATAATGAAACTGTATCTCCAATATCTTATAATACTAAGAAATACATTCCTCCATTAGTATTAGAAGGTAAGATTGTTGATCTTGAAGATAGATTGGAAGAACAAAATCTTCAAACTTGTTTACAAAACGATTTATTGCTTTTTATAATGAAAACAAGTTTTGAAGATAAAATTTCTTCTGGATTGTCAAATGATTTTAAGGAAAATTCTAAAGTTTTGAAAAACAATGGTCATTTGCATTCCACATTGGAAACGCAAACTGAGAGTTTGCACATGCAGTGGGAAGCGCAAAGCTCAGTTTGCGCCTCCAATGGGAAACGCAAACCTCCTCCTGAGTTGCAAAATGTTGAAAATTTTCACTCCGAGGTTAGTTCTTCAATGTCAATAGCTAAGACTGATTTCTTTGATAAAATTTCTTCTTCTGATCCAATTATTGATAATTCTTTACTGCTAAATGCTCAATTTTATAAAAAGAAGCGTAAAAGAAGGAGATCAAAGAAGTTAAAGAAACATGATACTGTTTTATCTGAAAATTCTAATGTTTCTGATTTTTCTTCTTCAGATAGGACTGTGAGGAAATCAACAAGGCAGATTTGGAGGATGAAACAACAAAGATTAGAATCTGAATTGTTAGGAGTAAACTGTGTAGAAAATCTTTGTGATTCTGATACATTTACTACATGTAATAAAAATCCAAAATACTCTTTTCAGCAAATGTTTGATATACCAAAGAATATCTCTTATGCTTCTTCTAGTTCTGATTCTGATGATTGTGTTTTATCTTTTATTGATAATTTCTTTCTTTCGAGCATGAAAAATAAATTTGTGAAAAATAAAAGGCATAAATCTAACAAGGGACCCATAAGCATATGGGTACCTAAAAAGGTGTAGTTTCTGTGTGTGCAGCTAAGTCAATTATGGTATCTAGATTCGGGATGTTCAAAACATATGACTGGCAACAAATCACTTCTATCTAATTTTGAAGATAAATGTTGCGGTCGTGTGAAATTTGGTAACTGTGAGACAGCTCCGATTCTTGGTTATGGCGATCTAGTTCAAGGAAACATAACTGTCAAAAGAGTAAGCTATGTCGAGGATCTAAGTTACAACTTGTTCAGCATCGGCCAATTCTGCGATAAAGATCTTGAAGGGAGCAAAGACTTAATGGTTGGAAACAGAATATCTAATTTGTATACAATTGATCTTTCCAAAGTTAAGACCTCATCAGATTTGTGTTTACTATCCAAAGCCTCTATCAGTGAAAGTTGGATTTGGCATCGTCGACTGGCTCATCTTAACTTCAAGTATATGGATCGTCTGGTCAAGAATGATTCAGTGAGAGGTCTTCCAGTTCTCCGTTTCCAGAAAGACCATCTATGCCAAGACTGTGAGAAAGGAAAAATGAAGAAAGCGCCTCACAAGCCTAAACCTGAACACTGTACATCGGCTATTCTTGATCTTTTGCATGTTGATCTGTGTGGTCCAATGAAGACAAAGAGTTTAGGACATAAGAAATATGTTCTGGTGATTGTTGATGACTACTCCAGATATACTTGGGTAAAATTTCTGAAGTAAAAAGACGAGACTCCTGAAATACTCATCAACCTTATCAAGACAACTCAGACAAAGAAGCAGAAGCAAGTGAAAGTGGTAAGATCTGACAATGGCACTGAATTCAAAAACAGTACTCTTCAGGCATTCTATGAATCTCAAGGAATACAACAACAATTTTCTGTTGTACGTACTCCGCAACAGAACGACGTTGTTGAAAGAAGAAACAGAACGCTTGTTGAGTCCGCCAGGTCAATGCTCGCTTATTCAGGTCTACCTTTGCCTTACTGGGCTGAAGCAGTGTCAACTGCTTGTCATACACAGAACAGATCAATTCTGCATCGTCGATTCAACAAAACACCGTATGAACTTATGAACAGGATCAAACCGAACATCAAATATTTCAAGTCATTCGGGTGTAAATGCTACGTTCTGAATGACAGGGAGAATCTCAACAAGTTTAGTCCAAAGGCAGACGAAGGTGTATTCGTGGGTTATTCTTCAAACTCTGCTGCTTATAGAGTTTTTCTGATCTCCGCAAGAAAGGTCATAGAGAGTGTCAATGTAAAATTTGACGAAGCTGCTGATTTGGTTTCTATTCACTCAGACTCAGAACCCGCACTTACTGGAAAATCAGTTTCTGAACAAATCAGTTCAGAACCTGCTCTTTCACCGAATAACCAGGATTCTTCTACTCCCTCTCCTAATCTTTCTGATCTTGAATTTCTATTTGAAAATTTTTATGATGATGTGCCTAAAACTTATTCTGAAAATGTTTCTAATGTTTTGAATCAGGAAACTGAGAGCTCATCTATTCCAAATTCCGCTGCATCCATCTCTGACAATGATGCTGCTCCAGTCTCACCTGTTCAACAAGAACTGGCACAACAAGAATTGGTTCAATCAGACAATGTTCAATCAGAAACTGAGCCTATTCTTGAAGAACCTATTCAAGAAGAATCCATTCAAGATCAATCTACTCAAGAGGAATCAGTTCAGGAGGAAGCACCGAATGATGTTATTCAACAAACTGTTCCCGAATCTAATTCAGAGATTGTTGAGATATCTCCTCCTCAAGTTGAAACTATTTCTATTTCGTCTTCTGATGTAGAAGTTTCTGAACCTCCCTCTCATCAATTACAAGTGGTTCAAAAAGTAATTGATCCTCTCCCTAATACAACAAAGTGGACAAGATCTCATCCAATTCATCAAATTATTGGAGATCCTCAAGCCGGTGTTTACACACGTTCCAGGACGGCTACTTCCAACGAATGTCTCTTCACTTGCTTCTTGAGCAAGATTGAACCTACAAAAGTTTCTGAAGCGTTGGAGGACCCCGATTGGATCATTGCTATGCAAGAGGAGATCAATCCATTTGATGTACCTTAAAGTCTTTGTGAACTACATAGGCTAAGAATAATCGAATTGCTTCGTGCCTGGCCATAGGGGCAAAGGTTTCATCATAGTCTATGCCTTCCTCTTGTCTGTATCCTTGAGCAACAAGCCTAGATTTGTTGCGGGTCATAATCTGTTGGGAACTGAAGAATTTACCAAGTATGGTTAATGCTGCCAGTACAAGATTACTACTGCCAGAGGACTTCAATAGTTAATACTGCTGAGTATTACTACTGCTAGTAGAATTAATACTGCTAGTCAAAGTTAGTGCTGCTTGAACAAAGTTAGTACTGCTTAGCTAGTTAGTGCTGCTAGTGGTTAGTGCTGCTTAGTAGTTAATATTGCCAAGCCAATTAGTGTTGCTTATAAGATGAAGATTTGAATTAGAAGAATGACAGCTGGATATTCTGAAGATATTCATGGAAGATATTCTGGAGATATTGTATAAACTGTAATTATCTTTTATCTTCAATATATATATTGTATAGTTTAGAATAGTGATATAACTTTTAATTGAATTCATTCTAAGTTTATGTTCTAGAGAGAATCAACCTCAAGATATAGATCCTAATTCTAGAGAAGTAGAATTCGTCTTGAAAGAGTTTGTTCTTCAAGATTGAGGTTGAGTGTGTAATCTTGTGATTTGATCATTGAATACAAGTTTACAAGTTGTTAATCATATACTGTTTGTTTACTGTTATATTGAATATCAAAGTGTTATTCCGCAACTTCTTTGATATTGTTTCTGAGACTTTATTCTTGTTAAGAATTCGATCCTGACAAGTGGTATCAGAGCGAGTATTCTCAGAAACCTACATTGAAAATCACATCATCATGGCTAAAGGTTCAGAGTCTTCAAGCTCAGAAATTCCTACAGAGGTAACATCTAATCTTTGTTCCAAATCCTGTATTGAAACTGTTAAAAGGTACAGGGATCACAACCAGAAAATGAGTGATGACCTGAAGAGATTAGAAAAGGACATAAAAGACTATGTTAGGATTGTGGAGAGGTTTGAAGAGCAGATTAAGAGTTTTCAAGCCAATGAGCTTCAACATTCCTATGACACAAACTACTGGAAGTAGGAGAAGAGTGACCTAGAACTTCAACTGACCAAATCCAAAGAGGAGAATGAGAAGATAAAGAGTGAGTTTGAGAAAGCCAAGCTGGATATTGAGAAATTTTCCAATGCTTCTAAAGCAATGGACTCTTTGCTCCAAACTCAAATCCATGACAAACTTAGAAGAGGAATAGGCTATAACACCACACCACCACCATACAACAACAATTACATCCATCCTATATCAGACTTGCTAGAGACCAAGAATAGGAAGGAATTGTCTGATGAAGCCACTAAGGTAGATCCATTAGACAAAGTGGTGGTTGAAACAGACTCTGAAGAAGAGAACTCTAATGATAAGAGTAAGGAGAACACTGTGAGTGGTGAGATTCCTCTAGAAAATCATATTATCACCAATGAGGGATGTGGAAAGACTTGGGTCAAATCTAAGGACATAGAAAAGACAGAGGGAAAGTCTGGGAAGGTCCATTATAAACAGACCACAGTTGTGAATCCTGTCCCTTGCAAACAGTGTACATGCAATAAATCTGAGCCCCAAAAACATGATAAACCAAGAGGAAATCAGAGAAACTGGAATAACCAGTGGGCACAAAAACAAGGGGTTGAACTGAGTAAAATCAATAGACCAAAACCTTGTTTTATCTGTGGCAAATTAAATCATCTTGCCAAATACTGTTATTTCAATCCTATTAACCAAAGAGTCACTTTTCAAAGACAACCACAAAACTCTTTTGGTTATAGGAATCAAAGAAGGAATAATATGGCTGAGAACAGAGCACCTAAAAGGTATCATGCTCAGAACAAGTTTGCTAATTCTAATAAAAATACTCCAAATAAGCCAAGGAGTAATTTAAAGACAAAGAAAGCAAACAACCTTGTTCAGGTTTGGGTTCCAAAAGTAAAGAAACCTGTTAGTACTGCTATCCCAGATAGTACTGTTAACAGAAATAGTGCTGCTAACTCAGTTAGTACTGCTAACCAAGTTAGTACTGCTAACAAGGTTGGTGTTGCTTCTAGTAGTAATGCTGCTAAGCCTATAATCTTGACAAAGTATTCCAGCCATGAGATTCCTAAACAACTCATCCAGACCAAACTGACAGATTATATAAATGAGAAAGGACAACCCAAGACCACTTTGGCTTGGGTTCTCTCCAAGACTAACTGATTTATCAAGTGTGCAGGGCAACCAAAAGCTCAAGAGGAAGAGCATTTGGAATGCAGATAGTGGTTGCTCTTGGCACACAACAAGTAACATGGACTGCCTTCAAATTCTTCAAAATATTTGATGGAGGACATGTTGCATTTGATTCAGAAGGAGGTATAATAAATGCTCAGGGCATGAGTTAAAAGGTAAGTTGACTTTGGAAGATTTCATTGAGCATGATGCTACTAACTTGTGTGTTTAAGTGTTTCAGGGTGCATTTAGTAATACTCCAGAGGGAGTGATGATCATGTAGGATAAAAAAGAAAAGGATCAGGGAATGAACAAAGTAGTAAAAAGTATGAGTAAAAGGATGGTGGCAAAAAGAGTAAGTGTAGTTAATGCTGCCAGTGCAGTTTTAATACTGCCAGTGCACAGTTAATACTACTTTCAGTTAATACTGCTTTCAGTTAATACTGCTTTCAGTTAATACTGCTCTCAGTTAATACTGCTCTCAGTTAATACTGCTCTCAGTTAATACTGCTCTAGGTTAATACTGCTTATGTTCCGAATACTATAAATACCCTTTCCCCGCCTAAAAAGTTCATAACGACTCTTTGCCTACTGTTCACTTGCGCTCTAACCCTTCTCTCTCAAGTTCAAAGTTTTCAGGCAAGAAACTTCAAGATCAATGGCATCAATGGCATTTATAGACGAGCACAATGAAATCGCGATGCTACAAAAGCCCAAACAGGCCGCTGGTTTCCACCAGATTGTGGATTTCCTCAAGACAAGCCATATTGCTCATGATCTCACTGTGTCGCCATCCATCTATATCGAGCATCAAAGGCAATTCTGGGCAAATGCCACCATTGTTACTGAGAATGGTGTGCAAATGATCAAGACAAGGGTGTGTGACAAACCATTGACAGTTACTGAAGAGGTAATTCGCATCAGTCTACGTCTAGACGATACCTCTGGTATAACTTCAATCTCTAATGATGAACTGTTTTCTACTCTTACAAGAATGGGGTATGGTGGCCCATTGGGTGTGTTCAAGTTCTCAAAAGCAAAATTTTCACCTAAATGGCGTTTTTTTGTCCATACCCTTATGCATTGTATCTCTAAAAAGACTACTGGATGGAGTGAGTTCAGTAGCACCATTGCTTATGCTTTGGTGTTCTTGGCCACTGCCAGAAAGTATAATTTTACTAAAATGATTTTCAGTGATCTTGTCTCAAACCTGGGAAGCAAAAAGAGCTTTTATATGTACCCCAGGTTTGTCCAAGAAGTTATCACCCACAAATTAACGGATATGCCTCATTTTGATGGAATATATGTACCTAAACCCCCTAAAGGCAAGGTTTTCTCAAATATGAGAAGATCTGCTGGGGACTCGGAAGGAGTTGACATCCCATTGTTCTCTACAATGATGGTGGTGTCCCACACTGATGAAGGTATGGCAGCAGGGTCAAGGCCCCCATTAGACCATCCCACTGCTAGCCAATCCCAACCTTCCCACCCTAAATCCATTCCCCAGTCTCTTCTTGATAAACCAACTTCACCAATCACCCAAACATACAAAAGGAAACAGGCAAAGAAGGCTCCTTCCCTTCTTGTACCTTCACCCTCTAAGCCTTTAAGCCCTCTAAGGGAGGATTCTCCCTTAGAGAATATCTTCAGGGAAACCACAGGGGTGTCTCCCAACCCCAAGGAGGTGCTCTCTGAGGAGGATGAGCATATGGGTGAGAAGGCTGCCACTACTTCTGCTAGCATAGAGAAGGACAGTGGTAACATAAATAAGACCTCCCCCATGGCAACATTGAATGAGCAATCATTCAAAGGTCCCAGGTGCCAAGAAACCAAGGGAGTGGATAGTGCTTCTTCTAGGCAAAAGACTTCCATTTTCATTTAACTTGTTACGATACACCTATTTGGTGCCTATAACGGTCTTGTCAGATGGTCGGGGAACAAGATTCCAAACTTTGTTTCTTTCAAACTCGACCAGCTCTTCTTGCATAACGCTGAACCAGTTTGGATCTCTAAGGACATCATCAGTCTTCTTAGGTTCGAGAAGAGAGAGAAAGTTTACAAAGTGACATATGTTACCTAAACTTCGTCGAGTCTGAATACATGTGTTTGGATCACCAAGTATTTAATCAATTGCGTGACTCTTATTCCATCTCTGAGCAGGGGCTTGAGCATCCATGTTTGATAGAGGATTATATATGGGAACATTGGCTGAGGATGAGGCCTCAGCTATGTGTTCATCACCTATCAGTTGTTGAGGTTCAGATTGAATATCATTTTCTTAGAGTTGTTCAGAGATGAGAGGAGATTCAGAGGTGAGAGGTTCGGATGGTGGTGAGGTGTTTAAACAGACAACTGAAGCCCAAGAAGTGGATTCAACGTTAGGTTGAATAATGACTGGATCTTCATCAGTATTAGGAGGATTTGCATGATGACTTGTGTTGAAGAAAGGTTCAGATTCTCTATAGTGAGAAAACATACAGGCATTCATTTCGTCATTATCAGCGATAGGCTTTGAGTTCGCTGATTGGGATTCGTCAAAGGTGACATGAATGATTTCTTCTACTATTTGTATTCTTTTGTTGAAGACTCTGTAGGCTTTGGATACTGAAGAACATCCGAGAAATATTTCATCATTAGCTTTTGGATCAAAATTTCCAAGGGTATCTCTGTTGTTTAAGATGAAGCACTAACAACCAAAGATATGAAGAAAGCTGATAGAAGGCATTCTCCCATGGAAAAGTTCATAGGTAATCTTGTTGAATCTTTTGACAATGAGTGACCTATTCTGAGTGAAATAGGTAGCATTGACAGCTTTAGCCCAGAATTGAGTTGGAAGATGAGAATCCATGAGCATAGATCGTGTTGCTTCGATGGTCGTTCTGTTTCTTCTTTCAGCGACTCCGTTTTGCTGAGGAGTTCTCACAGCTGAGAAATTGTGAGATATTCCCTTGCTCCTAAAGAAGTTATTAAGAGAACTATTTTTAATTTAGTTCCATGATCACTCCTTATTAAGCGAACCTTCATATTATTCAAAACTTCCATTTTTCTGACAAACTGTAACACCCCAAATTTTGGATAGATACTCTCTTCATGCTTTTAGCCTCTTCACATATCATGTAAACTCTTAGTGAGTTAAATTACGAATTTAGAAGATCATTGTAACACCCGTAAATTCCAAAAGAACGGTCAACGATCAGGAAAGAACGGTCAGCGGTCGGCCGGCAGGAGACACACGAGGAGGCACGACAGGAGACACACGCGGCTTGGCCAGCTGCCTCAAGCCGCGACCAAATCCACGTAAGTCACTATGGTTTGCATTCGAAGGACACGCGCGGCTAGGCCCGCGACTTGAAGTCGCGGCCAAGGCCGCATGAAGGGTCTGATAGATTTAAAACCCAAATTTTAGGGTTTTCTCTCATTAACCTCTATCTCCATTTCTCTCCTCTCCATTGTGCGATTTTGAGAGCTCTTATCTCAGATTTAGAACATACATGGTGGGTTCATCATAAAGAAGTATAAAGGTTAGGTATTCGGAAGCTCGGGTTGAAGAGTTGGATGGGTTCCTTGAATAGCTTTGGGTGGAAAGTCTCAATATCTAAAGTGGTAAGTTTCTTTGAGTAATCTAAGCTTTAGTACAAGGATCTTTGTAGATCTAAAAGTCTTACTTGATGTTGGTTCATTTCTAGACTTGAAGGAATGGGCTGCTTGGAAACCCTAGCTTATTGTTGGTGATGACTTGGAAATGGTGGACTCTACACTTTTGGAGGAAAATGGTTGAGTTTGGAACCTAGATTTAACTTAACCTAGCAATGTGAGTTCAAGTTGCTTTGTGAAAACTATGTACATACCAAAATGAGTATTTTTAAAGTAAAAAATATATTTTTACTTGGTAATTGTCAATGTGTTGGGTATTTTGATAAGTTTTCACATTTGATAAACTTGGGTTGTTTTAGTCTCATAAAATGCCCATATTTGGGATCTGGATATCTTGACAAGTAATAGTATGATTTATGCATCTTTGGTGATTTTTGTACAAATGAAGTCTAATTCATGATATATGAATTTTTGGTGTATTTAATTTCATAAACCATTTGGAAAATGCATGTCTCCGTGTTATGAGGCATTTTGGAAACTTAAGGGTATAAACTCATTTGGAAAATGATATGTCCCAATCCGTGTTGAGTTTTGGGTTAATCACATCTTTGAAGTCTGTGTCTGCATAAATGTCATTTATATGCGTTTTATTATTTGGGGAAACCGTTATATGTTGGTCAATTGGGTTTTGAGCATTTTAGCTCGGTTTTGACTTGAAAGAGTCTCATGGACATTTGTCCCTGTTTTAATGGCTCTTTGTAGAGCCCATGTTCGATATACATCTCAATGCATTTTATTGCATATTTATGATAATCATATGCTCGAGTGTGTTGATCATTCATGTGTAGTTATGTAATGTGAGACTGTGTTGCATTGGATCCATAGGCACGTAAGTCGGTCTTTAATTGATGATCAACTGGGTGTTGCGGGAATTGACTCCGGGGCCCGTGTTTTTATGACCTAACTTTTCAAGTGTATACTAGGAGGGCTGAGTCCGGTTGTGCTATCATGATTGATGGGCGTTTGGGGCCTCCGCCATGTCGGGGCAATGCCATGGTTGTAACCCCCGACTGTGCCGAGCCTTTGGCAGTATTCTCGGTAATATTCGCTAAGGTCAGTTGTCTCTTTTGGTGTAGCTTGAAGGGAGTCGTAAGGGCACTTGGGCTTGCATGTCGTGAAGTGTCATACGATTAACGTTGTATGAGTGGCAAACTTTTGTGTTCCTCCACTCTCAACGGATACGGGTCTCCCCCGTCGTCGGCCAGCAATATTTTAGATATTTAATTGTCCATTCTTTAATATTTGGATTTCATCCCATTTTATGGTCGTGTGAGTATTGAATCTTAGTTACATGTTTTCAATGGCATATTATATTATATGGGTTGTATTCCCATGATTTTACGAGTTGAGTATTATGCGTCACCCGTGTGTTGGGTCTTTCGCGATATAAAGTTTTACCCGTGTTTTTATTATTATGAGTCCGTTTTCTATTCACGTTTGAATGAGTTTTGGGCGACATCATTTTATAAAGAATGTTCGTATTGGGACATACGTCCTTAAAACGCATTTTATTAGAAAACGAGTCGTTTTCACAGTTAAGCTAAATCATTTTGAAAGATCATGATTTAAATAGCATTCTTCCCTTCTAATGAAATATTTATTTATGTTGAAAACTCTTGAACTCACTAGGCGTTAGACTAACATTTTTATTTTTTGGCATGTGCATCAGGTTCTGGTTGGGAATGGTCCTAGTAACACTATGAAGAGAGGAGTGTTAGCAGTGTGCTCGTGATGTGTTTTGTATTGGCGAAGTTTCCGCTTTGGTTTGTGAAGAGCAGCTAGCATTGAGGACTTAGTAGCACCCGACTTCGGTATAGCCCATGATAAATGTTAGGGTTTACAGTTGTTTGAGGCTAATTGTAGAATTTTATATTTGATGTATGAAGAACTTTTGATTTGTATTTGATATTATATCGAAATTTTAATTAGTTGCCCTTACCAAATTCGAGGGTGTTACAAGTTGGTATCAGAGCTTAAGTGTGAGAGAATTAGGTATTGATTTTTGGATGCCTAGACTCAAACTAGCGTACCATTAAGTGATTGAAAGCGAGATTGCACCAATTGGCACTTTAAGATTGGATGTTTAAGGATAATGGAGTCACTAGGAACGGGAATCACGTCAAGGGTAACAAGAATGATTATGTACAGTACATTCATAATTGCACCTGGCCAGTGTTATGGTGAACCTACGAGCTACATGTGTATGCTTGGACTACTTTCATATGACGACCGTTGGGGTAGTGAAGAAGTTCTAAGTGAGCAGCCATTAGGAGAGGCTGATGATTTTAGCGTTTGTCACTTGGAAGTGACAATAAGCATGGTAATTGAACTAAGTGGACCCTTTCGGGTTGGAACGATTGGTTGGATTAGAACCATAGACTCTTGGAATCGACCTCATTCGAGGAGAAGCTATAAGTGGAACCTATGAAATCCTTGATTATTGTATTAGGATGTTTGAGCATACGGAGGACGATAGTGAGACTGGAAATCGAGGATCTTTGGTCTGGGAAATTGGGGCCCGTAGTTTCGATATGTTGAGTGCCGATCGAGCGCATGCACAAAATTATTCTAAAATAAGTTGCATCAATTATTTCTCGTGTTTCTGGAATCGTCATGTGAATTATGTTACAAAGTTTGATGTAACACACACAAGGTTTTACGCCATGATTTAAACATGCATAAAAATGTCTTATTGCACATGGTTGCAAATCTTGTTGAGATTTTCTTTGTCCCTGTCTTATCGAACGTTATTTTCGGGTATTGTGATGTTTACGATTCAACCTTGTTTAGAGTCTCGGACAAGTAACTACAATTTATGAACTTGACATTGGATCTCCTCCACGTATGTTAAGGTTGTAGAGAGAGAAGTTGTTCCTATGTTTTGGTACTTGAGTTTTATTGGAAATTTGATTTCATTCGAGTTTTATTGAAAGGTGTTACTCTACATCACATTACAATGTGAAGGGAATTTTTGAAATGTTAACATTTTAGTCATAACTTTGTCTTATACTATTTGATTATTGGGAACGAAAATCTTGGTACAAATTGATTTTTGGGAGTCATTGAGTTTCATGGAAATTTTATTGGGACTTTTGGAGTTTCACTCTACGACATTTTGCGTCGTGTAGACGAACTTTGAAACACGTAATACTCGAATTATTGTGTGTGTTAACTTAGGAGTTTTGTTTAATAGTGTTTTATTCATGTGGCTAAAAGTTTGAAGTCAATTTAAATCATTTTATGTATGACTAGATCGCAAACACTTATTGTTTTAATAAACTGGGAAAATAAACTAAGGGATGTGGGAAATTTGATTTCATGTCATTATGAGAAATTTTGAAACTTGGTTACATGAATTTCCCCTTTTGGAGTTTTGTACAAACGCCTTGTTATTCACTGTTTTAGTACGTAAAAGCATTTCTCCCTCATGGCATAAATTGATACATGTTGGGACCATAGTGGCCCATTCGAAAAGTTTGTTGCAAATATTTCGTTGTTATCATTACTAGCTTGAATAATAACCATATGGATTTCAAAATGATTTTATATGGGTGGCATTAGTGACCACTTTGTACACCTACCGAGTAAACGGTAGTGGATTTTTATTCATATGATTAACTGTTGTAATGCTTTTTGCATTTAGAAGTTTTATGGAATATCAAATGGCATGGTAGTTCGAAAAAAAAGACTTTGAACTCGTTAGAGCTATAGGTACAAACCCTCTTGCGATAGAGGCCGTGATTAAGGACTAAAGGAGTCATCGGAGGTTGGAGTGTCAGAGGACTGGACCTATGGTTAGTTTTGAATTTGGAACTTCGGTTTCATGGTCTGGTTCACGACGTAGTAATTGAGACGTTAGGCTTACACTTTCTCCTAGTTAATTAAGTGATAATCCTTCAGCTTCTATAAGTCTTCGGGTTAAGACCTTGTGCGGTTGTTTACATATGGTCGGATTCGAATTTGTGGGTTGATGGTACGACAGTATGCTATGTATCTGTGGAGTACCATCCTAATGGGTATTTGTGGATAATACCTGGTATGGTTGGTTGGTAAAGCTATATAATTTAGGGTTTTATTTTCATGAGTAGGCATCAACTTTATTTTCGACATTGTAAATCTGGAATGAAGTACGTGGTGGTATATCCACGCTGCAGATAGTTGTTTTGAGGGTAGGCGTCGACCCTTGATTTTGAGGACGGTATCCATTAGGGTGCTTCAGTGTAGTTTTGTTGATCATGGTGTGTCTTCCAGTTAAGTGGTAACATTAAGGGATGTAGATATTGATACTTAGGGATCAATCATTGATAATCCTGTAATCAGTGTGGTCTTCGCTGATTTGACAACCGATGCTTGAATGCATTATGGGAGTTGTGTAACCGCAGATTTTGGGATAATCCACTATCTACATATGTGTATTTGTATGGTCAGCTTGAGGAAAGGATTTATCGTTGTGCCGAATTGGACCACGCTTGTTGATTGGAAATTTCTTCAAGGAAAGGACGACGAACTGTGACCCAGATACTAGCATATGATTCACACAATACAGATTAAGAACACAATATTATTGATCAAATCATGATATTACAATTAGTCACAGATCTTACACGTAATCACAAGTCTCACGTAGTTCACTGTGTGTGTGTGTGTGTGAGTTCTTCCCACTTTCTCTGAATTAATCTAATATGCGTGTCTACTAGATTACAAAGAAAACAAACATTTTATAATAAGTTAACATAGTTGACTTTACAACTCAAGACCCTTAACTATTCAACATTTAGAAAGTAGACCCTCTATTTTAATCTTGAATACAATATATATCCAACAATCTCCCCCTTTGGATTCAAGATTAAAAAAAATTTGACAATTATCTTCAGGTCTTCTTATCTTCAAACAATCTTCAGCAAAAACCTTTATTATCTTTGACAACTTCAAATCTTTGACAATTGAATGAACTTCATCTTTGAACATCTGAAGTAAATCTTCCTCTTTGGCTTTACTTTAAGAACTTTGACAAATCTTCAAAACTTTCAAACTTTGACATCTATCTGATTTGAACATCTCCCCCTTTCATTACATCTCCTTTGACACAGCTTTGAATAAATACCATTAATTTCAATTCCCCCTTTGTTTCCAAAAGAATCAACTTTGAAACCTCAAACTTTGCTCTTTCTTTCTTTTTAGCTTTGTCAAACAACTTGTAACTGACTTGAACTTGAACAACTGAAATTTTTCTACAATTCTGTAAACTGACTTCTAAACTTTCATATATCTCCCCCTTTTTGATGAATTGTGAGAATTAGAATCATCAAAACATTTTCAATGTCAGCACAGTCTTTGAATGATGTATCCCAAATCATCTGATAAGCACAATCTTCATGATTAAAAATCTCCCCTTCTTGGTAAGATATAAACATTCTCCCCCAATATATCAACAGATCTGATAATGAGCCGTCAATTCATGAATGTATTCATCTGAATCTTTTCAAATTCAGAAAAATTGGAATGGTAACCCTGAATCAACATATGAAACAGTTAGGAATGCCTGTTAGTAACACAAAGTTACTGTGTACAACGAATGTACAATGGAAGGAGCTTGAGATGATGTTCACTCCCCAGGACTTCCATTCAATCATTGAAAAACACAAGGTATTTTCTATGAATGTTCTGACAGAAAAACAGGTTTTCTGTGTGCTCGTGCTTGTGTTATGAAAGAATTAGCACAATGATTGTTGTTTAGGCTCAAAATTATGCAAATCATTGAGACAACAATGATTATACATAGACTCAAAGTGCATGATAAAGGGTCGAAGGTAGGGCAACTTTCTTTCTTTTTCAATATCAGTATCTTCCAAGTGAAGAACCAATAGCATATGTGTTGCATCCCTAGAAAATGTGAAACATTCTGTTTTTGAGAAAAGAATGAGTAGTTGGTTGGGTTGTATGCAAGAGTTGGCATGGGCTCACTTCCTTTTTCAATGATGGTCACCAAAGAATGTGAACCAATCAGTAGATGTGGTTGCCCGACTCAGAAAGATTTTGGTGCAGTGTCTGATATTCTTTTACTCTGTTCTCATATCCTCTTTCTTTTAATCATTTTAGAACCAATCTCTCATTTCCATTTTACCTCTTCACACACCAACACTCAAATCTTTTGACCCCTCTCCCCTCAATCACTCTTAGGATTACTTCCAGGGTAAGAAACACTGGTTATCATGAATCCATGGAAATTCTGTTAAGCTTTCACATTGAATCCCATATATTTTCCTAAAAGAATGTATTGCCTCAATGATTTTCTTGACATTTAAGCGCAAGAAATCAATGTCAGTGTATATATGCTCATAAAAATAAGAATGAAATTTGAGCAAATGAACATTTAAGATTTCTCAAAACTTTGTATGAATGAATAATCAGGTTCCATCGTTCCCATCGCTTCTTACTTTATGGTTAGGTCTCAATTCTACAATGGAGCTATTAGTTCTTGAATCAATATTCGTTCTTTAATCAATATTCTTAGTCTATCATGAAAGAATATAAATGTGTTGAGAATCTGACAATGATTTAATCAGATCAAAATTCATGATGAATAAGAATAAGGGATGTCAAAGACGTAAGATGTTTATATGAACAAAATATAAACACGTTTGCAATGAAAGCACATATAATGATGAAATGAGGTCTGATTCAAACAACATTGAATAGCAAACGGGCGTATTACCATAGAAAGATTAAACTTTTGATAGATGGTAATAACAAGTTCAAGAAATATACTGAATCGATGTGTGTATGAATACTTGACAGTATATAAACATGACAATTACACAAGTATTTGTCATTAGAAACACACGGTCAGATAAGCATCAAAGTATCCAAAATCATTTAAAAAACGCACTTCTCAATTCATGAAAACATTTTAAGAATGTGAAGTGGTTTGAACATTTTAAGAAACCATTTGTCACAAGTGAAAGTTGTTCATCTTTCAACAAGTGATAGAGTTTGAGATATAGAAGATATACTTGTAGTATATATTATATCAACTCCCCCTCGAATGAATATCATCATTTAAGTATCCTCGACAAAACATCAGATATCCTCCCCCTAAATATCTGTAAAAAGTCAATTTATTGGAAAAATATGACAGTGAAATTTATTTTCTCCCCCTAAAAGATATATCAATTAAATGTCTATAAACTCCCTCTCAACATAAAAACTCCTTAAAAATATGTAATCTATTGAGCATCCTTCAGAAGAAAAAACAGTTGAGTACGGGTTCTGAACAAGGATATTCAGAAGCCATGATTACTTATTCTCCGGTGAGAATAGTAATATACAATTTACCAATGAAGATCGGGTCCTGATATGATATAATCAGAAACCATTGTCACTTGAAAGATAACCTGCAAGATAAAATATTTTGGTAATCATTGTAAAAATGATTCCGCTTTCGTCAGTAAATGATGAATAAAAGTAATTATTCATAGTTTCCAAAACACAATCAATATAAGCATAAAGCAAGATATACTCCCCCTCGAATCATGGATTGGCATTTAACATACCTAATTTGTCGACTAGAAAGGTAATCCGCTTTTCATCCAATGGTTAGGTGAAAAGGTCAGCCAACTGGTAGTCTGTTTGCACGAAATGCATCTCTATATCCCCTTTTTCCATATGATCCTTAATGAAGTGGTACCTTACAACAATGTGTTTAGTCTTTGAGTGCTGCACTGGATTAGTTGTTATGGCGATAGCGCTCTTGGAATCACAGTAGATAGGTACTTGCTGGTATGAATAACCGAAATCTTTTAATTGTGTCTTCATCCAAAGGACTTGTGAACAGCAGGTTGCGACAACTACATATTCAGCCTCGGCAGTTGAAGTAGATACACAATTCTGTTTCTTTGACGTCCAACTTACCAACTTGTCTCCTAAAAACTGACATGATCCAGACGTTCTCTTGCGATCCAGTATGCACCCTGCGTGATCAGCATCTGTGTAGGGAGTTAGATCAAAACTAGAACCCTTAGGATACCAAAGGCCTAACTCGGGAGTGGCTTTAAGGTACTTAAGAGTTCTTTTTACAGCAACTAAGTGAGATTCCTTCGGGTTTGCTTGATACCTAGCACAGAAACACGTGGCAAACATAAATATCCGGTCTACTTGCTGTTAAGTACAATAATGAACCAATCATGCTACGGTACACTTTTTTATCTACAGATTTACTAGAAAGATCATCATCTAAAAGTGTTCCCGTTGCCATTGGTGTTTTCATCATTGAACTGTCAGACATGTTAAACTTTTTCAAAATATCTCGAATATATTTTGACTGATTAATGAAAATACCTTCGGGTAACTGTTTTACTTGAAGACCAAGGAAAAATGTCAGTTCACCCATCATTGACATTTCAAATCGAGATTCCATAATTTTTGAAAAGTTTTTACAAAATTTAGGATTTGTAGAACCGAAAATAATGTCATCCACATAAATCTGAATTAGGATCATATCTTCACCTTGCTTTTTCAGAAAGAGAGTCGTATCGATTGTACCTTTCTTAAACCCTGAAGCGAGTAGAAATTGGGTTAACATTTCATACCATGTTCTTGGTGCCTGTTTTAATCCATATAGTGCCTTGTCTAGAACGTAGACATGATCTAGGTGTTTCGGATCGATGAAGCATTCGGGTTGAGCAACATAAACCTCTTCATGCAGAATCCCATTCAAAAATGCAGATTTTACATCCACTTGAAAGACTGTAAAATTCTTGTGGGCTGCGTATGATAAGAAGATCCGAATAGCTTCAATTCGTGCAACAGGAGCAAATGTCTCATTATAATCAATTCCCTCCTGTTGACAATAACCCTTTGCAACGAGGCGAGCTTTATTTCTAACTAAAACTCCATATTCATCTCTCTTATTTCTGAAAACCCACTTTGTACCAATTACCGATTTTCCTTCTGGTATTGGTATAAGTTGCCAGACCTTGTTCCTCTCGAATTGTAGAAGCTCATCTTGCATGGCTAAAATCCAGTCAAGATCGCACAAGGCTTCTGATGCTTTCTTTGGCTCAAGGGAACTAAGGAAACTCGAGTATAGACAAAAATTTGCAGATGTCGCCCGCGTTTGAACTCCACAATGTACGTCACCGATTATATTATGTAAGGGGTCATCTCTTATCCAGCTTGTAGTGCTTGGAAGTGGTTGAACAGAAATCTGCGTGTTATCATCATCATATTCATCATATATCACAGGAGCAACCTCAGATGTACTCGAGACATCTTGTACATTTGTTTCTGACGGATGTAGTTCTGGAGCAACAGAAGAAGTACTCGGGACTTCTTTTCCAGAAGTTGTATCTGCAGATGCATAATTCAAATTAGTATTGTCATAAATACCAGGTGTAGATGTACCTGATGAGGTTGTGGTTGTGACAGGTTCAGACGGTCCAGAAATAACTTCATAAATAACAACTGGGACCTCTGATGTTGATGCGGATATGCTTGATTTTTCAAAACCGGCACAAATATCCATAAATGCATCAAGAAACAGTAAATCCAACTCAGATGTAACATTAGGTGACTCATAAGACTTAGTCTTTGAAGGTTCGGGTTATATTCTGTCTTGAATAGGAGCCTTCTGTTTAAGCTTGAGTTCTGAACTGTTGTGTTCAGAAGTCAATGTAGATGATTCATTAAAAGACACATTCATGCTCTCCATGATAGTCTTGGTTCGTCTGTTATAGACACGATAGGCTTTTGACATCAAAGAGTATCCTACAAAATAGCCTTCATTAGCTTTCTTGTCGAACTTGCCAAGATTATCACGGTCGTTTAAGATATAACATCTGCAACCAAAAACGCGAAGAAATTTAATATTCAACTTTCTATTATTTATAAGCTCATACGCTGTTTTCTTATGTCGTTTAATGACAATGGTACGGTTTTGGGTAAAGCATGCATTCGCAACGGCTTCAGCCCACAGATACATTGGAAGACCAGAATATGCCAGCATCGTTCTCGCAGCTTCAACCAAGGTTTGCTTCTTTCCTTCGACCACGCCATTCTGTTGAGGAGTATAGGCAGCAGAAAAATTATGTGAAATCCCGACTGATAAGAGATAACTCTGAAGAGTATCATTTTTAAATTCTGTGTCGTAGTCACTTCTCAATGTCTTAATCGGCAGTTGAAGTCGAACCTAGATCTTTTTTATGAAAGCAATGATTAATTCTGGCGCGTCTGATTTGTTTCGCATAAATCCCAGCCAAATGTATCTGGAGTACTCGTCTATCATAACAAGTATGTACTTCTTCCCGTGAATAGACTGAGTTCTCATTGGGCCGCAAAGGTCCATGTGAATAATCTCTAGAGGTGTTGAACAAGAGAATTTTGTCTTCGCTTTATGTGAACGGCATTTCATCTTTCCCATCTCACAAGCGGGGAAAAGTGAATTCTTCTCAAACCTCAGTTCTGGTAGACCTTTGACTAAACCATGTCTCGCTAATTGATCTATCGCTTGAAAATTCTGGTGAGATAGGCGACGATGCCAAATCCAACTTTCAGCTTTTGAAGCTTTGGCAATTAGAAAAACAGATCTAGTTGCAGAAAGTGTTGGAAAATGCACTGCATATAGATTTCCTTGACGTTCTGCTCTAAAAACCTCACAACCATCCTTGTCTTCGATGAAACAGCTATCAACAGTAAACCGAACTTGAAATTGACTGTCGCAAAATTGACTTGTGTTAAATAGATTATGATCAAGTCCATCTACAAACAGTACTTTCTTGATTGTCACGGTGCCGTTTTTTAAAGAGTCGTGTCCTCTAATGATTCCATTAAGCTCATAATTTGGAAAACTGACTGTTCCTGCAGGTTCCTCAACATAGTTATGTAATAGATGCTTAAATTCAGTCATGTGACGTGAGCATCCTGAATCAATGTACCACAGATGTGAGGCCTGCAAAAAGAAGAAGTCACTTCTTCTTAGGTACCCATATCCAAATGGGTGCTTCTTGGTTAGCCTTTTGTAGTTATTCAAATCATCTATCTTAGCCTTAATTCACCATTCATAACGAGGCTTAGGTATCCATTTCCAAATCATTTTTACATTCAGCTCATGAAATTTTTGTTTTCTAGAATGATAAGCATTCTTAGCATGAAAAACTTTAGCATGTTGTGTTGAGGATTTAGAGACAGATTTAGCTCGAGATGCCTTTTTAACATATTTGGGCTTAGGAGAAATGGTGTGAATTTTGAAAGCATTGTCATGACAGTTTTTGCAAATAAAGTTCTTACGAGCAAATGTCAATAGTTTTGATTTATCAAATTGAGTACAAGCATTCATACACTTTTGACATTTTGATTCGTTAGAACTTGTACATTTCAAACTATCACTATCAGTAACACTACTTTTACAATCAACAACTTTCTTTTCACACTTCTTCTTCACCCATTCTCCTTTATCTTTTGGTTTTCTTAAATCTGAAACAAGAAATGAAACGTTGTCAGTTTTCTTCTTAAAAGATGAAATTTTCTTTGAAGTACCAGAAGACTCTCCTTTCTCAAAAATGCTTGGAGGGTATTCAGGAGTTTCAGTATAAAAAACAGAGGTTTTAGAAGTTATAGTCTCAAACTAAAGGTTTGAATGAACATTCCAATTCTGAGACTCAAACATCTTTTTCCCATCCGAGTTTTGTTTAAACAAATCAGTTTTCAAATTATGTAACTCTTTAGAGAGTTCTTTTTTTCTTCAAAAGATTTGTCAAGTTTGAATTTGAGATCACAGTTCTCATCTTCCAACTCTTCAATAGTCTTTTGAAGATCTTTGATTTGTTTCTCAAAAGTAGATGTTTGATTTAGCTCAGAGTTTAATTCTAACTTCTCAATGATAGGAACAGGATCTGAAGCATTCATCATGGTTGCAAAAATCTCCTCAGTCATTTTATTTGATAAATCTGTTTTAATGCTATGATCCATGACATTTAAGCACTCATCAGTCTTAATCTCTTTTGAACATTCAGAAGCGACTGATTCAGATATTGGAATCTGATTCTCAACATCAGTGTCTGATTCATATTCATCATACTGACATTGAGTTTCAGGTATATCTGTTTCATTGTTGGTTGATTCTGTTGGTGATGGTGTAGAAAATAATGATTGAAATTCTACAAACTCAGGTTTTCTGGTTTTATAGATCTTGTTCAATTCATTATAAGAAAAACCAACAAATTTAAAATTTTAAATTGAATCAGAACAACTTGATGTATCATCATCAATCACTCCTTTACCTTTACAAGAGATGTCAGACTTAAGAGTTTCGGCTTTAACAAATGTGTCATGAATGTCCGGGATTTTCTTAGGTTTTGACCCCAATTTATCAAAATTATACAAGTTTTCAGGAGCTTTCTTTAAAACATCATTTTCTTCAAAACCTAATCCTTTCTTAGCATTATAAAATCAGACATCTTGGAGTTTGTTTGTAAGTAAATTCAATGTTTGCTCAGTCTGTCCTCTCTTTAAATTCAAATCCTCTAGTTGCTTGATTTTGCAATATGCTTCATGCCGCTCCTGAAAACAAGCTTCAAACTTAATTTTAAAGTCTCATTTTTCAGAATATAAATTAACAAGATTTCTTTCAAGGTCAGTAATTTTAGATTTCAAAACTTCTTTTTCTTTCTTTAAAGCATCTTTCTCTGATTTTTTATCCTCAACGACAACTTTCAATAATGCGTTTTCATCACGAAAATTCATCATTGATTTTCTTTCGTTGCTAAGTTTGCCTTTTAAGTTCTCAAACTCTTTTTCCATATTTTGAATCTGAGACATAAGTGATTCAACAAGTTCAGAGTTGTAAAGAGTACTTACCTCAGATTCGCAATCAGATCGGTCAGAAGAGGTTTCAACTTTGCTATCATACACACTTGTGTGAAGTGTGCCGATTCATCATCAGAGCTTTGGAAGAACCAATTCTCTTCCTCAGTCATCAAATCTTTACCTTCTTCTGCCTTCTTTGCAAGTAAAGACTTTTTAGCATAGTACTCTGAGTTCTTTACCCTTTTGAACTTGCAATCTTTGAAAAATGGCCAGGTTTACCACAATTGTAACACCTGTCGTACTTAGGCTCAACTTTCTCTTCTTTCTTGTTTCTATTTTCTCATCTCTTTTCTCTTGTTTCTTTCCTTCCTTCTTCTCATACCTCGGCTTGTACTTGTCTGATCTTTCCTTCCTGTACCCGTCATACTTAGGCTTTGAGAACCGTTTCTTTCCAAAGCTTTTCTGAAATTTCTTGGTGACGAGGGCCAGGTTTTTAGCAAACTTTTGAATATTATCATTAGAATGTACTTCAGTGTCATCAGAGGATTCTTCAGAACTCGACTAGCTAAGCTCTATAAGGAAGGCTTTAGATCTCTTGGACTTGTACTTTGATGAGGAAATGGTCTTTGAACTTGAATCCTTTGATCTTTCAGCTAGTAGAGCTACAGAGTCTTTGACAGTCTTCTTTTCATCATTTAGAAGCTTCACCTCATCCTCATGCTGAGCAAGAGTAGTGAAAATGTCATTAACGTTCTCTTGTGCCATGTTTTTAGTAATCTGAATGTTGATGGCATAGCTCTTCCATTCGGGATTCAAGTTCTAATGAACTTGTAGTTTATTTCAGACATTGATTTGTTCATCCCGTTTCATCTCAAGTCGTTCAAAATCACATTGAACCTTGTATAAGTGTCCACCAAAGCTTCCCCTTCCTTGGCATGGAATCCCTCATATGCATTAATACTCTAGTTCAACTTTGAATTGAATTGACCGCTCAGTACCTTGGAACTGTCTTTCCAGCTCATCCCACATGGCTTTGGCTGATTCTCGACTATCTACTTGATTGTAGATATCGTTTAGAATGGCCATAGTGAGATAGATAAGAGCCTCTTCATCTATCTTGTATTGTTCCTTCTACCTCTCACTGAAATATTGATATGGCTTTGGTATATTTCTATCAGGAATTTCTGGAGAAGTTTCTGTTTTAGCTTGTCCAGGTACATTTACAACAGGTTGAACTGGTCCTTCTATGATGGATTTCATGTATTCACGGTTCTTATGATTCAAGAACTGAATCATCCTCCTCTTCCATTGTGAGTACTCTCCGATAGAAAAGACCGGAGGTTTTGATTGAGAACCCATGGAAAGAAATTTTTTATACATGATGAATTATATTTGCACAAAAAAAATAAGCTAGTAATGATCTTTTGATTCAACAATTTGAGGAAGATGTTAAAGCAAATATCTATTGGATTCAAGATCATCATTATCTGAAGTCAAAGCTGAAAAGTCGTCTCAACAAATAGTCTAGGGTTCTTTTGTAATAAATAGTCAAAGTATGTTTTTCGTATTTTCTTTATTTGTCTTTTAATGTAGTTAATAGTTGTTTTTAGTTGTTGGGCCCAAGCCTAGCCAAGCCCATTAGGCTAATAAGGCCTAAGTATAAATTAGATTAGTTTAGAGTTAATTAGGTTAGAGAGAGCTAATTGAGAAAATAATTATTAGGAGGCTAGCTGCTTGGTGTGCGTCGTATACAGAGAGACATACAAGTAGAGATAGATCGATTTAATCATCAAGAAGAATTGTAATCGCTCGATTCGTTTGATTAATCAATACCAGGTTTGCTTAATTGTGTTGATTATATGTTTGCTTGATTGAATTGATAATCACAGGGACACACAATTGGTATCAGAGCAGGACAAATTGAATTGAAAATTTTTGTTTTCGGTTCTGTTTTTCTGTCAAAGATTCAAAATCTTTATTGTGTGATTGTTCTTTCAAGCTGTTATTAATTGGGTTGTAATCGTTTTGCATATTCTACTGATTTAGTATTGATTGTGTTGAGTATTGCATCGATTTAGATTGTTTATTTGGCTGATTTTGGTTCTGTTAAGTCGTTCACGAGCACAACCTATGTTGTTGATTGATTTTCAGTAAAAGTGTTTGTTTTCAAAATTAATTGTTTGCAATCTGCTCTAGTTGTTTAATCGATCGAATTGGCAAAGTGTGGTAGTGTATTTCAAGTTATTGATTGCTTTCTGGACTGAATTTTGGTTTCTGGGTCGATTGCATCAAGAACATACCAGTCGCCCGGCAATCACATAGTCCATATCAGTCGACCACACCTTATCGGTCGACCGGTACTCCCATAGTCCACCCCAGTCGAAGTTCCTTAGAGTATATCGATCCGATTGAATACCGGTCTAAGGAAGTCTATCGGTCAAAG
Source organism: Arctium minus (assembly GCA_954870635.1). Classification (NCBI taxonomy): domain Eukaryota; kingdom Viridiplantae; phylum Streptophyta; class Magnoliopsida; order Asterales; family Asteraceae; genus Arctium; species Arctium minus. The sequence goes on along the minus strand of OX941090.1, from coordinate 56,854,693 downwards.
CCATTATCGGTCAAGACCATACCGGTCGACCACTCTATTCCGGTCGAAGGAATTTACCGGTTGTTTACACCTCGCACTATACCGGTCGCCCGGATTACTCACAGACCAATTCCGGTCAAAGATTTATATCGGTCGAAGCCTTATACTGGTACAAGCCAATACCGGTCGAAGTTTCAAGCATTCTATCGGTCGAAGTTATACCGGTCCATATTCTATTCCGGTCAAGCTCTCCTTACCGGTCGAAACTTTATCGGTCCAATCAAGCTACCGGTCGTAGCAACATACCGTTCGTGCAACATACCGGTCGAAAAGTTCCCGGTCATCTATAGTGTTTACGCCACCCAAGGCTCACACAAACCGTAGTTTGCATGACCTACTGCTCAGGAGAACCTCAAGTTACGCCACGGTCTTCTCACGCAAATCCTCCTTTGCGCGACCCTCTTCTCACGCAAACTGAAACTTTGCGCCACCTGCTTCTCACGCGAACTTCTACTTTGCGCCACCCGTGTCTAGCGCAAACCTCTCTTCGCGTGACCTGCCTCTCGCGCAAACCTTCCTTTGCACCTCTGTCCTTGGCAAATATCTGATTTTTGCACCAGTTTTAACTATGTTTAATCTATTTGTGCTTTATACTGATTAAGAGGACTGCATTTAATTATTTCTGGAAATTTATTTTTCTGAAAAAAATTTGAGTGTGGTTTTTATCTTGTTTCTAACGATCTCATCTACTTGATTGTCTTCAATACCATATAAGTTTGATTTCTAATCATACCAGTAAGGATGTCTCGGGAAGCTCTTGCTATCGGAATAGATGTGAAGCCACCAGTACTCTTCAAGGGGGAGTACGAGCAATGGAAGGACAGATTCTTGGACTTCATCGATCGACATGATTTGGGAGACTATATCAGAAAATCTCTGAAAGACGGAATCATGACACCTCCGACCAAGGTTCTCACTGTAGCCGGAGAAAATGGTGAAGAAGAAGAGACAGAGTATAAATTATCGATTGGTGAATATTCGGAAGATCAGCTGAAGAGACACAAGGGTGACAAGCTGGCAAGATCATTTATTCTCCAAGGCATACCGAATGAAATATATGTCAAGATTGATAGCTACAATGCTACCGGCAAGCAAATGTGGGATCAATTGGAGAAGATGATGATTGGATCAAAAGTCGGCAACCAACTTAAAGTTTCCAACTGCTTGAATAATTATGAAGAATTCAAAGCCAAAGTTGGAGAATCACTCGAAGCCATTTATGACAGATTTGTCATATTGCTGAATGAGCTCAGCAAGAACAAGATCAACAAATCTCAAGTTAAGCTGAATGTGAAATTTCTCAGCAACCTTCAGCCAGAGTGGAAGAGATTCACCAGACAGATGAGGCAGTTGAAAGATCTGAACGACATTCCACTTCATGAAGTTTATGAAATCCTCAAACATAATGAGGAAGAGGTGGATGAAATCAAGGTGGAGATGAAGAAGGATGACAAAGAAGCTGTTGATCCAGTTGCTCTTGTGGTCAAGAAAAAGTCTAAGAAGAAGAAGGTGATAGCATCTGAATCAGAAGAGGCTGATAGTGAGGAAAAGTCTGACTCTGACGATTGTGAACAACTGAAGGAATCCATGCTAATGTTAACCAAGGCTTTCCAAAAGAAGTTCTATAAAAAGCCAAACTCCAATAGTCAGAGGTACTCGTCTGGTACGAATAACTACAAGCATAAGGAGAAAGTTGAAGAAAAGAGACCAGAAGACAAGAAGAAGGATGGAGCCGAAGAGTTCAAGAAGGAAGAACCGATTAAGTGCTACAACTATGGCAGAATCGGTCACTTTGCCAATGACTGCCGAAAAACAAAAGTCCGAAACTCCGAATATTACAAGAATAAGATGCTTCTAGCCAAGCAACAAGAGGCTGGAAAAGCATTAATGGCCGAGGATGAATACTGGCTCGACCATTCGGACCAAGAATCTAAAGAAGGAGAGAAGGATGAGACAGCACACCTGTGCTTGATGGGGAAGAAGCAGTCAGAAGCTGAAGCTGATTCTGATGACGGAGATACTGATGAGGTATGTGACTTAACTGAATCTGATTTTCTGAACCAAATGCATGCCATGATGTCTAAACTCCAAGAAGTAGAGTCTAAACTGAAGCATGAGAAAGGTTTCATAAATGGGAAAAATCAATCTATACATAAACTTAGTAATGATATTGCTGAGAAAAATGTATTAATTGAAACTTTGCACAAAAATATAGACACCTGCGCTAAAGAAAAGACTATAATTCATAAAGAGTTATCTGAAACTGTTTCTAAGTATAGAGAATGTGAGTTTAAGTCTATAGAGATTTCTAAAAGGTACTTTTATACTTCAAAAGAAAAGAAATCTTTATTAGACAAGGTTAATGCTTTGGAAGAGAAATTATATACTTTAAGTCAAACTGAACACACTATTCATTTGAACAAACCTATAGAGAAACCCGATACTTGGGGACTTGGTTACAAGAACCCACATCATCTCAAAAAGGGTATATCTGAAGTGCCTGCACTTTATGACTTTGTTTATTTTGTTGGCTCCTCAACATCAGGAACTCAAACCCTTTTGGACTACTCTGTCTGAAAAAGATAAAGCCAAGGAATATGATAAAAGAAATAACAAAGCTAAAGTTCAGCTTCCATTTCACTATGAGAAGTTGAATAACAGTTATAGTTCTGATAAATCAAAATTACTTTCAAATCATTATTGGAGGCTAATCCCATCGAAGGTAAGGTTTACGTCCCTCCTCTTGTTTTGGAAAGTAAAATTTCTGAACTCGAGAATACTCTTACAGAAGAAAGAATTTTGATAGACTTAGAACAAACTGTAATTTCAACAGTGTTCGAAACTACTGATTTTTCTAAATTCTCCAAGGCTTTAAATTCTGATGACAGGTCTGGGTCACTTGATAATGATCTTAATTTCTTAAACTCTGAAGGTGTTGTAAATGATTGTGTTGCTCAATTTGATTTTACTTCTAAACTTCCTGATCATTCATCTTGTGTTGTTAATTCTTTTGGATTACCTAGTGTGTTTGAAAAAGGTGAAACATGAACGAAAGTTGATAAATCAGTTTCTGTGAAATCTAAGAATGCGAAAGGTAAGAAAAGAAAATCTCAGCATTCACAGAAACCGATAACCATGGGTAAGCCAAAGAAGAAGCATTCTTTTAATTCTCATCATTCTATCTCTAAAGTTTCAAATGTTTCAAATATAAGAAAGCAAAGGGTTGGAGTTAAGACTGCATGGATACCGAAACAGAAGATAGACGAGAAAGCTAAATCTAGTTATAGTTTTAATAAAAAGACTTCTAGTAAAGATGAATTGATTGTGAATGTTGCTACTTTTAAATCTAATCTTGTTGATTCTCGCAAGAAATACTCTATAAAGCAATTATTACAGTTAGCACCATCTAATAAAAAGTTTTTAAATCATGGTGAATGTGATTATGCTTCTCGTAAATATTCTGATGTTTGGTATGGTTCATATAATGTTTCATCTTATCGTTATCATTCGTCTTATCATGTTTATGGTTTTCAAAGACAAAATGGGCCCAAATTTAAATGGGTGCCAAAATCAAGTACTAACAGTGGAGGTCCCATTTATAAATGGGTTCCTAAACCTCTTCTTTCCTGATTTGTTTTGTGCAGACCCGTCATATGTGGTACATGGATAGCGGGTGTTCCAAGCATATGACCGGGCAGAAGAGTATGTTGTCTAATTATACGGACAAATACTGTGGCACAGTTCGTTTTGGAAATGATCAGTTTTTACCAATTCTGGGATATGGTGATGTTGTACATGAAAATCTCACGATCAAGAAGGTGAGCTACATTGAAGGCTTAGGGCACAACCTATTCAGCATTGACCAGTTCTGCGACAAAGACTTAGAGGTTAATTTCAAGGCCAAATCATGCTCAGTACGCACTGAAGAAGGAAAAGAACTATTGGTTGGCACTCGCAAGTCAAACCTCTACACCATCAACTTGTCAAAGGTCCAGGATGACAATCAGGTCTGTCTACTATCAAGGGCCTCGATGCAACAAATTTGGTTATGGCATCGACGACTTTCTCACCACAACTTTCGGTACATCAACAAGCTGGTCAGTGGAAATCTAGTGAAAGGACTTCCAGAGCTGAAGTATGAAAAAGAACACCTGTGTGCAGCGTGTGAAAAGGGAAAGATGAAGAGAGCCCCACACAAACCAAATCCTAAACCGAGTACCAGCTCTCCATTAGATTTGTTGCATATGGACTTGTGCGGTCCTATGCGAACGCAAAGCTTAGGAGGAAAGAAGTATGTGCTAGTTATCGTGGACGACTATACGCGATACACTTGGGTCAAGTTTCTACGGTCTAAAGATGAGACACCCGAAGTTCTCATTACATTTCTGAAGACAACCCAAGTCAATCTGCAAAGACAGGTCAAGATTCTCATAACTGACAACGGCACAGAGTTCAAGAACAAGATAGTTGGAGAATATCTCGTGTCGGTCGAGATATCACATCAATACTCTGCTGCACGTATGCCTCAACAGAATGGAGTCGTCAAAAGGCGAAATCGTACACTTGTCGAGGCCGCTCGAACAATGATCAGCCACTCTGAATTACCTTTATTTCTGTGGGTTGAAGCTGTATCGACTGCGTGTCACACTCAGAATCGCTCCATGATACACCGCCGATTTCAGAAGACTCTGTATGCGTTGATCAACAACCGAACACCAAGCATTAAATATTTTCATGTTTTTGGTTGTAAGTGTTATGTTCTAAACGACAAAGAGAATCTGAACAAGTTCAGTGCTAATACGGATGAGGGCATCTTCATTGTTTATTCCTCTACATCTACTGCATATCGAGTTTACTTGAAGAAGTCAAAGACTGTGATTGAAAGCGTCAATGCTACATTCGATGAGGAAATGGCTTCTCAGCACGTCAGTTCAGAACCCGTAATTACCAGAGTATTAGCTTCTGGACCAACCAGTCCATGACCTGCACCTCAAGAGAACAAATAAGATGGCGCTTCATCGTCTACTTCTAAATTATCTGATTTGGATTTATTATTTGAACTGTTTTATGATGAATTTCTTGGATCTCGTGTGCCTAAATCTGTTGTGGTTGACAGGATGGAAGACTCGATGAATACTCATCCAACCACTTCCGATATCTCTACTGAATCCAATTCCCCGATTAGGCAAGAAGTTCCAGTTCAAAAGCCTACTCCGACAGTTGAAGTTGTGACTAACACCGATGAGACAGAAGTAGCTGACTCTGTAGGATGTACTGTAAGGACTTATCAACAGACTGACCAAGTTGTACCTACTGCAACTTCTGCAACGACTACTTCAACTGAAACCCCCGTTAATTCTGAACCATCTGAAGGAGATAACAGTGGATTTCTAGATGCTGAACATGATCAATCTCCATCTAATCCACTCCCTCATGAACATAAGTGGACCAAAGAGCACCCGGTACATCAAATCATTGGAGATCCTTCGAAACCGGTGCAAACAAGGTCTGCAACATCAAATCTATGTATGTATGATTCCTTCCTGAGCAAGATCGAGCCTACTCGCGTATCTGAGGCCGTTGTCGATTCAGATTGGGTAACTGCGATGCAAGATGAGCTGAATCAGTTTGAAGGACTGAAAGTCTGGAGACTCGTACCCAAACCTGAAGGTAAAACCATCATTGGTACGAAATGGGTGTTCAAAAACAAGAAAGATGAAGATAGTACCGTTATCCGAAACAAAGCACAACTTGTTGCCAAGGGATATAGGCAAGAGGAAAGGATAGACTATGACGAGACTTATGTTCCAGTGGCGCGGATAGAGGCAATTTGGATGTTCTTAGCCTACGCAGCTCACAAGAACTTCACCGTTTATCAAATGGACGTGAAGACAGCTTTTCTAAATGGAGAACTCAAGGAAGAAGTCTATGTCTCACAACCAGAAGGGTTTGTAAATCCAGATAAGCCTAATCACGTTTACATCTTGGATAAAGCTCTTTATGGACTGAAACAAGCTCCTCTCGCCTGGTATGATATTCTATCTCAGTTCTTGGTCAAGTCAGGTTTTACAAAAGGTACGGTTGATACCACTATTTTCATTAAAAAGGATAAAGGCGATATCATTCTTATTCAAATATATGTGGATGATATTATTTTTGGTTCTACAAATCCTAAGTACTGTAAGAACTTTGCAAACCTCATGGTGTCACGTTTTTAGATGAGCATGATGGGAGAGATGAACTTCTTTCTCGGATTGCAAGTCAAACAATTTTCAACGGGGATTTTTATCAATCAATCTAAATACATTCTGGATATTCTTCGGAAGTTCAAAATGGAAATTTGTAAAAGAAGAAGAAGAAGAAGAAGAAGGAGAAGGAGAAGGAGAAGGAGAAGGAGAAGGAGAAGGAGAAGGAGAAGGAGAAGGAGAAGGAGAAGGAGAAGGAGAAAAAGGAGGAGGAGGAGAAGGAGGAGAAGAAGAAGAAGGAGAAGAAGAAGGAGAAGAAGAAGAAGAAGAAAGACGAGAAAGGAAAGAAGTAATGTGTACATTCATATAATGCCAAGGAGAACAATGCGCATAAAGGTAAACCTGATCATATCTACACGAGAGATCAATTAATCAGGTTGTCAGGTAAGTAATACTTTTGTTCTTATTGTCATACACATGATCTTGTTCATAAAACTAGTGATAATTTCTAGTATGGTTCTTACTCAGTTACTGTGGCCCAAGAATTACTAGCATAAACACATACAAATTTATACAAAACACTTTTGTTTTATTAATCACAAAGATTACATCAAGCCATATACCTATTTATGATAGACTTTTCAATACAGAGTGTTTGTGTGTGTTCTCAATTTGTTCAACAATGTGTTATTACTCACTCTCAATCACCACCACGATTACACCTTCACTTTCACACACTTACTTTCTTACTTACTTACTTACATAATAACACTATGACTTGCTTATATATAGGTCAACATGACCAAGCAAGGTCAAACCTTCTAAGCTCATTACAACACACACACAAACAACAAATACAATAAAAACCCTCATTTAATCTTGAATACAATTTCAGTCTAACAATCTCCCCCTTTGGATTCAAGATTAAATTTTTTTTAGCAATAATCTTCAGGTCTTCTTTTATTCAGAATTGTCTTCAACTTTCAGCTTTTTCTCTTTCATAACTTTGATATCTTGAAGTCTTTTTACACTTTGTATGATCTTGACAATTCTTCAAACTTGTCTCTCCCTTTGAATTAGCTTTTGCATATTCTGAATAGACAACTTTACTTTCAAACTCTGACTTTCTGTCACTTCTCTTCGACAAGCTTTCTTTAACCTTTGACTTTGATCATCTGAAAATAGTTATCTCCCCTGAAATCTTTAAAACTTCAATCTGATCTTGAACTTTGATTATTCTCCCCCTTTTTAATGATTTGTAAGAATCAAAATCATTAAAACACTTCAAGTTCAGATTTGTCGATGAATGATCTTCCCATCATCTGATAAGCACAATCTTCATTTGATACAATGTAAGAAATATCTCCCTTTGTGAAGAAATAGACAATCTCCCCTAGATAAGAAAATTATCAATCAACCCAATACATGATGTGAGAGAATCAGTTGTCTGATCTGAAAGAGCCGTTGAACCATGAATGTATTCATCTGAATCTTTTAAGATTCAAACAAAGTAAGAGTTGTAACCCTGAATCAACAAATGAAACATTTAGAAGTGTCTGTCAGTAACACGAAGTTACTGTGTACAACAAATGTACAATATAAGGTGCTGGTTTGATATTGACTCCCCAGGACTTCCATTCAATCATTGAAAAACACAAGGTAATTATATGAATGTTCTGACAGAAAAACAAATTCTCTGTGTGCTCGTGCTTGTGTTTGAAAGAATTAGCACAATGATTGTGTTTCATAAGGCTCAAAGTATGTAAATCACTGAGACAGCAATGATTGTACATAGACTCAATGTGCATGAGAAAGGGTCGAAGGTGGGGCAACTTTCCTTCTTTTTCAATATCAGTATCTTCCAAGTGAAGATCCGATAGATTATGTGTTGCTTCCCCAGAAAATGTGAAACATTCTCTTTTTGAGAAAAGAATGAGTAGCTGGTGGGGTTGTATGCAAGAGATGGCATGGGCTATTTGCCTATTTCAATGATGGTCACCAAAGAAATATGAACCAATCAGTAATGTGGCTGCCCGGATCAGAAAGATGTTTGGTGCATAGTTCTGATATTCTTTTAACTCTGTTCGCACACCCTATTTCATTTAAACATATAAGCTCACATCTAACCAATCTCTCATTTCCATTTTACCTCAGCTCACTCCCACATTCAATTCTTTTAGACCCCTCTCCCCTCAATCACTCAAAGGATTTCTTCCGGGGTAGGAAACACTAGTTATCGTGAATCCATGGAAGATCTATTAAGCACTCACACTGAATCCCATGTTCCTAAAAGTACATGCTAGTCAATGATTTTCTTGATATGTAAAGCACAAGAAATCATATGTCAGTGTATGTATGCTCATCAAAAATCAGAAATGAAATTTGAGCATTTTTAAACATTTAAGATTTCTCAAAACTTTATATGAATGAATAATCAAGAAAGAATAGAAATGTTTTGAGAATCTGACAATGATTAAGATCAAATCAAATTATCATGAAGAAAAAAAATATGGGAATTCAAAGACGTATGTTGTTTATATGAACAATATATAAACATATTATCAATGAAAGCACATTAAAAATGAAATGACGTTTGATTCAAACAACAGTGAATAGCAAATAACGGGAGTATTACCATAGAAAGATATAACTTTTGATACATGGTAATAACAAAGTCAAAAAAATGTACTAAACCAGTGTGTGTATGAATACTTGACAAAATATATAGAAAAGAAAATACACAAGTATTATTCTTTAAAGAACACACGGTCAGATTAGATAGTTACGTATCCAAAAATCATTTAAAATTCACACTTCTCAAATCATAAAGAATAGTTTAAGATTGTGAAGTGGTTTGAACATTTAAAAACATTTTTCACAAGTGAAAGTTGTTCTTCTTTCACAAGTGTTAGAGTATATAAGGATTAGAAATTTATACCTGTACTGCATAATCCATTACTCCCCCTGGAATGAATATAACAGTGAAAGCATCCTTGACAAACAATAGATATCCTCCCCCTTGATATCTGAAACAGTGAACTTATCAGAAAAATATAACAATATAGATTCTAAACACTCTTTCAAACGAAAAACTTCCTGAAAAGATATAATCATGAAAGCATCCTTCAGAAGAAAACATTTGGATACGGGTTTTGAACTGAATTGTCCAAAAGCCATTGTCACATAAAATATATCCTGCAAGAGAAATTTTTTTTTGGTAATCATTATAAAAATGATTCCGCTTTAGTGAGTCAGCATATGATGAAATATTCAAGATATATTCAAATAAAACACAAGATTAGAAAACTCCCCCTAGAATCATGAAGTTGCGTTTAACATACCAAGTTTGCTAACTAAAAAGTTAAACCTCTTCTCATCCAACGGCTTGGTGAAAAGGTCAGCCAACTGGTAGTCTATAGACACGAAGTGCATCTCAATATCGCCCTTCTCGACAAGATCCTTTATAAAATGATAACGCACGTCGATGTGTTTCATCTTGGAATGTTGCACTGGATTAGCGGTCATTGCAATTGCACTCTTGGAGTCGCAGTAAATAGGGACTCGTTGGTAAGTATATCCGAAATCTTTTAACTATGTTTTCATCCAGAGGACTTGTGAACAGCATCTTGCGGCAGCTACGTATTCAGCCTCGGCGGTGGATGTAGAAACACAACTTTGTTTCTTAGACGTCCAGCTAACCAACTTATCACCTAAGAACTGACATGAACCAGAGGTGCTCTTTCTATCCAGCTTACATCCTGCATGATCAACATCAAAAGGCCTAACTCAGTAGTACCTTTAAGATACCTAATAATCTGTTTAACAGCGACCAAGTGTGATTCCTTCGGGTTGGTCTGATATCTAGCACAGAAACATGTAGCAAACATAATATCCGGTCTACTCGCAGTTAAGTATAGCAGTGAACCAATCATGCTACGGTACACTTTTTGATCTACTGATTTGCCAGAAAGATCTGCATCCAAAAGTGTGCCCGTTGCCATCGGTGTTTTCATCACTGAACTGTCAGTCATGTTAAATTTCTTTAAAATATCTCGAATATATTTTGATTAATTAATGAAAATGCCTTCGGGTAACTGTTTCACTTGAAGACCAAGGAAACAATTCAGTTCGCCCATCATTGACATTTCAAAGTGAGATTCCATTATTCTTGAAATTTGTAGAACCGAAAATTATGTCATCTACATAGATCTGTATTAGAATCATATCATCACCTTGCTTTTTCAGAAAGAGAGTAGTATCAATTGTACCTTTCTTGAATCCTGAAGCAAGTAAGAATTGTGTTAGAGTTTCGTACCAAGCTCTTGGTGCCTGTTTGAGTTCATACAAGGCTTTGTCTAAGACATAGACATGATCAGGGTTCTTTGTATCAATGAATCCTTCTGGTTGAGCAACGTATACTTCTTCATGCAATATCCCATTTAAAAATGCAGATTTTACGTCCATTTGAAAGACAGTAAAACTTTTGTGAGCTGCATAAGATAAGAATATTCGTATAGCTTCCCGTCGTGCCACAGGAGCAAAAGTTTCTTCATAATCAATCCCCTCCTGTTGAAAAGAACCCTTTGCAACAAGGCGAGCTTTGTTTCGAACTACAACTCCATATTCGTCTCTCTTATTTCTGAAAACCCACTTTGTTCCAATAACAGATTTTCCATCCGGAAGTGGTATGAGTCGCCAAACTTTGTTCCTCTCAAATTGTAGGAGTTCATCTTGCATCGCCAATATCCAATCTGGATCACGCAAGGCTTATGAAGCTTTCTTCGGCTCGAGAGAACTTAAAAATCTTGAATATAGACAAAAATTAGCAGATGTTGCACGCGTTTGTACACCAGACAGTGCATCACCAATTATATTATGAAGTGGGTGAGCTCGTGTCCATCTCATAGTACTTGGATGTGGATGAACATCATCTTGAGTATTATCTTCAACATACTCATCATAGACTGCAGGTAAGTCTTGATTAACCCCAGATGTGCTCGGGACATCTTGTACAACCTCTTCTGAAGTAAATATTTCCGGAGTAATAGAGGAATTACTCGAAACTTCTATTTCAGAATTTGGATCTGCATACACAGAATCAACGTTAGTACCTTCAGAATGTATATGTGTAGATGTACCTGATGAGGTTGATATTGTGACATTGTTAGAAGGTCCTGAAATATCTGCTATTATAATTGGAACCTCTGAAGTTGATGCGGATATGCTTGATTTTTCAATATCTGCACAAATATCCATAAAAGCATCAAAAAAATAATAAGTCTAATTCAACTGTAACTTTATTTGAATTAGAAGACTTAGTCTGTTTGACTTCGGGTTCTATTTCATCTTGAATAGAAACCTTCTGCTTCAGCTTGAGTTCTGAACTGTTGTGTTCAGAAGTCAACGTTGATGTTTTATCGAAAGACACATTAATGCTCTCCATGATCGTCTTGGTTCGTCTATTGTAGACCCGATATGCTTTAGACGTTACCGAATAACCAATGAAGTATCCTTCGTCAGCCTTCTTGTCAAATTTACCAAGATTGTCTCGATCATTGAGAATATAACACCTGCAACCAAAAGTGCGAAAAAATTTAATATTCGGTTTTCGACGATTAATAAGTTCATACGCTGTCTTTCTATGTCTTTTGATGACAATCGTGCGGTTTTGTGTGAAACACGCAGTGGCTACGGCTTCAGCCCACAGAAACATTGGCAACTTAGAATAGGCTAACATTATCCTCGAGCTTTAACTAGTGTTCGATTCTTCCTTTCAACTACGCCGTTTTGCTAAGGAGTGTAGGCAGCAGAAAAGTTGTGAGAGATCCCAACAGATATGAGATAACTCTGAAGCTTTTCATTCTTGAATTCCGTGCCATTGTCACTTCTCAAAGATTTAACCGACAATTGTAGTCGAACCTGGATTTTCTTTATAAACGCAATAATCAGCTCTGTTGCATCTGATTTGTTCCTTAGAAATTCCATCCAAGTATATCTGGAGTACTCATCTATCATGACCAAAATATATCTCTTGCCGTTGATAGACTGAGTCCTCGTCGGGCCGCAAAGATCCATATGTATTAATTCAAGAGGTGTTGAGGATGAGAATTTTATCTTTGCTTTATGAGAGGTTCGCTTCATCTTTCCCATTTCACAAGCAGGACAAAGAGAATTCTTCTCAAACCTTAGTTCAGGTAGACCTTTGACAATACCTTGTCTCGCCAATTGATTCATCGTATTAAAGTTTTGATGAGACAGACGCCGATGCCATATCCAACTTTCAGCTCGTGAAGCTTTTGCGATCAGACAAACAGATCTTGATGCAGAAAGAGTTGGAAAATTCACAGAATAAAGATTTGCATTCCGCTTAGCTTTAAAAACTGCACGGCCATCTTTATCTTCAATATAACAGCATTTATCAGTAAACCGAACTTGGAATTTACTATCGCAGAACTGACTTGTGCTAAAAAGATTATGATTAATTCCTTCTACGTATAGTACTCTCTTGATCGTCACGATGCCATTTGTTAAAGACCCGTGTCCTCGAATATGTCCAGTAAACTCAGAATTTGCACAACTTACAGTACCGGCAGGTTCCTCAACATAATTGTGAAGTAGATGCTTAAATCCTGTCATATGGCGCGAGCATCCTGAATCTATATACCATGTATGTGAGGCCTGCAAAAAGAGCAAATTACTTTTGCTTAGGTACCCATATCCAGATGGGTCCTTTCTTGTTAGCTTTTTGCAGTTTATCAATATCATTTACCTTAGTCTTAATTCGCCACTCATAGCGAGGCTTAGGTACCCATTTCCATGTCATTTTCACATTAACCTCATGAAATCTTTTCTTTTTAGAAAAATGATCAATCTTAGCATGAAAAACTTTAGGCTGATGTGTTAAGGATTTGGAAACTGATTTGACAAGAGATGTTTTTCTGGCAACTTTAGATTTAGAATAAATGGAAGGAATGATACATGCATTATCATGACAGTGTTTGTAGATAAAATTCTTACGTGCAAATGTCAAAAGTTTAGATTTATCCAATGAAGTACAAGCATTCATACAACTTTGACATTTGGAAACGTTTGAATTTGTACAAATCAAGCTATCACTATCACTGATACTACATTTATTTTTAGCAACATTATTGTTGGGAACTGAAGAATTCATCAAGTATGGTTAATGCTGCTAGTTCAAAGTTACTACTGCTAGAAGACTTAAAGGTTAATACTGCTGAGTGTTACTACTGCTAGTAGTTAATACTGCTTGAACAAAGTTAGTACTGCTTAGCTAGTTAGTACTGCTAGTGGTTAGTGCTGCTTAGTAGTTAATACTGCTAGAAGAAATTTAATGCTGCTGAAGATTAATACTGCTTATATGATGAAGATTCGCATGAAAGGATATACATGGAAGCTTAGAGATATACATGGAAGATATACTGAAGATATGTTTATTTTTTTTGTAATTATCTTTTTGTTTAGTATATGTATAGAAGATACATAATAGTTTTGGAAGAGATTAATTTCTAAGTGTTTAGTTCTAGAGAGAAAAACAACCTCAAGGCATAGATCCTAATTCTAGAGAAGTAGAATTCGTATTGGTGAGCCTGTTCATCAATATTGAGGTTGAGTGTGTAATCTTGTAACTTCAAAGCATTCAATACAAGTTTACAGTTTGTTCTTCATATTTACTGTGTTGATTTCATTGAATATCAAAGTGTTATTCCGCAAACTTCTTTGATATTGTTTCTGAGAATTATTTCTTGTTGAGAATTCGATCCTGACAAGTGGTATCAGAGCCAAACTCTCTCAGAAACATCTATTCATCATGGAAAATCTTACAGAATCAAGCAGTACTTTGGTTTCTAAGGTTCCAATGCTCAAACCCAGTGAGTTTGACATGTGGAAGATCATAATCAGACAATATATTCTTCTCACTGACTACTCAATATGGGATATCATTGAGAATGGTCCTTCTGAAGCTGGAAGGATAGGAGCAGATGGGAAAAGACCTCCACCAAAGACAGATGGTGAGAGGAAGATCAGACAGACAGAGATGAAGGCCTTGAGCACTCTGCTCTTGGCCATCCCCAATGAATATCAGCATCAATTTTGCAACTGCACTGATGCTCAGATTCTCTGGAATGCTCTAGAGAAAAGATTTGCTGGAACTAAAAGCATCAAAAGAAACCAAAGAGATGTTCTAAAGCAGCAGTATGAGAACTTCACTTCCTCAAAGAATGAGTCTATGACTCAAACTTTTGATAGGTTCAACAAACTCATAGGTGAACTGGCTACTGTAGGAGTAAAGATGGAACAAGATGATATCAACAGAAAGTTCCTCAGATCTCTTGGGGATGAATGGACTATGTACACTGTCTCATATAGACAGAGTGACAATCTGGAAGAGAAAGAACTTGATGATCTATACAATGATCTAAGAGTTTTTGAAACCGAGGTAGAAACCAAGAAGAAGCCCTCTGGTTATATCCACAATGCTGCACTTCTCTCAGCATCCACTGATACTACTGCCAACCCTGAAGCAGTTAGTACTGCCAGTGGAGTAAGCTCAGAAAAAGGTACTGAAACTATCTTTGAAGACTTTTTGTCCAGTCATAACAGCAATTCTTTGATTAATGATGATCTGGATCAAATTCACCCTGATGACCTGGAGGAGATGGATATTAAATGGCAGATGGCCATGTTATCAATGAGGGTGAAGAAGTTCATTAAAAGAATAGGAAGGATTAACTTCTCTCAAAGAAGAGAAGATGGAGCTGGGTTTGACAAGACCAAGGTGGAATGTTATAAGTGTCACATGAAAGGACACTTTGCTAGAGAATGCAGGAGTGTTGTTCCAAACAACAACCACCAACAAGCTCAGAATGGAGGCTACAATCAAAACAAGAATCCTGCTCAAGCCCTTGTTTCTCAACAAGGAATGGGATTTGACTGGAGTGATCAAGCTGAGGAGGCCATTCAGAATCAAGCTCTTATGGCAGAAGTGTCTGATCTTCCCTCTGAGGTAATTTCTAATCTTTGTACTAAATCCTGCATTGACACTGTCACAAGATACAGGGATCACAATCAAAGTATGTGTGATGACCTCAAAAGATTAGAAAAGGACAGAAGAGAGTATGTGTTGATAGTAGAGAGATTTGAAGAGCAAATCAAAGGCTTTCAAGCTAATGAACTTCAACACTCTTATGACACAAACTATTGGAAGTGGGAAAAGAATGAGTTAGAGACCAAACTGTCTAAATCCTTAGAAGAGAGTGATAGGCTGAAAGAGGAACTGTCTAAAGTTGAACTTGACATAGAAAAGTTTTCGTATGCTTCAAAAGCAATGGATTCTCTTCTAAAGGCTCAGATTCATGACAAGATGAAGCCTGGTATTGGATACAACAATACACCTCCTCCTTACAATAACAATTATATCCCTCCTACTTCAGACTTGTTAGAAACCAAGGAGAAAAAGGACTTATCTGAGAAAGCCTTTAAAATAGATCCTTTGGATGAAGTAGTAATTAAGGATTTAACTGAGAAAGAAGCCAGTGAGTATAGGGATAATGATGTGAGTAAAAAGATACCATTAGAAAACAATATTATCACCAATGAGGGATGTGGGAAAATCTGGGTCAAGTCCAAGGAGATAGAGCAGACAAAAGGAAAGGATAACAAGGTCCATTACAAACAAACCACAGTTGTGAATCCTGGATCTTGTAAACAGTGTGATTGCAGTAAAGCGAAGAGCCTAAATTCTGGTTTAAAAAGAGGAAATCAAAGAAACTGGAATAATCAATGGGCTCAGAAACAAGGAGTTGATCTGAATAAAATCAATAGACTAAAACCTTGTTTCATATGTGGCAAGTTAAATCATTTGGCTAAGTATTGTTACTTTAACCCTATTAACCAACAGATGAACTTTCAAAGATTTGTGCAAAAACCTGTTGGTTATAGGAAGGCTGGAAAGAAACATGTGATAAAGAAACATGATGAAAGGAAAGGCCCCATGAAGAAAAAGATTTTAAAAGAAAGTGTCAAAATGTGGGTGCCTAGAAGCACTGAAACTGTTAGTACTGATGACAGGGTTAGAAGCACTAAAATTGTTAGTACTGCTAACATGGTTACTACTGCTACCTATGTTAGTACTGCTGAAAATATTAATGCTGCTAATACTGTTAGTACCTCTTCAAAGGTTAATATTGCCAACACAGTTACTGCTGCTAACACAGTTACTACCGCTAACAAGGTTAGTACTGCTAAGCATGCAAGTGCTGCTAAGGCAGTTAGTACTTCTAAAACCAGTACTGATTCTAGCAAAAATATTTCCAAGCCTATTATTGTAACAAAGTACTCCAAGAATGAGGAATTAAAGTTCAAAAATCTTGTCAAGAAAGAATGCAAGTATTTTGATGAGAAAGGGGTACCCAAGACCACTTTGGCTTGGGTTCCTATTTCATACTAACTGATCTATCTTATGTGCAGGGCAACCAACAACTCAAGGGAAAGAGCATATGGCATGTTGATAGTGGTTGCTCTAGGCACATGACAGGCAACATGTCATGCCTTCAGGATTTCAAGCATATCAATGGAGGACATGTTGCATTTGGAGATAATCTTACTGGTGGTAAGATAAGTGGAAAAGGTAATGTCACCAAAAGTAATATGACATTTGAGGATGTTACTATGTTGATCAATTAAAGTACAACCTGTTAAGTGTATCACAGGTTTGTGACAAACAACATAGTATATTATTTACAAATACTGAGTGTATGATCCTTGCTCCAGGGTTCAAGGTAGTTGATGAAAGCATGATACTACTTAGAACTCCAAGGAAGGACAATGTTTACTGTCTAGATATGGACAATGTTGATAGTGATTCATCTCTAAATTGTCTTGTTTCAAAAGCTTCTGTAGATGAATCCTCTCTTTGGCATAGAAGGATGTGTCACATGAATTTCAAGACTATGAACAAACTTGTTAAAAACAACCTTGTAAGAGGTTTACCTTCAAAAGTCTTTTCATGTGATGATCATTGTGTTGCTTGTCTTAAAGGCAAACAGCAAAAAACTTCTCATAAGACCAAAGAGTTAAATTCTGTTTCTTCTTGTCTCCAGTTACTGCATATGGATGTGTTTGGTCCTACAAATGTTATGAGTATAGGCAAAAAATCTTACTGCTTGGTTATTATTGATGATTACTCCAGATTTACTTGGGTATATTTTCTAAGGACTAAGGATGAGACAAGTGGACTTATCAAATCCTTTATTCTAAGAATTGAAAACCAAACTAATCAAAGAGTAAAAGTCATTAGATCAGATAATGGAACTGAGTTTAAAAATCATGATCTAAACACCTTATGTGAATAGAAAGGTATTGAGAGGCAATATAGTGCTCTTAGGACTCCTCAACAGAATGGTGTTGCTGAAAGGAGAAATAGGACACTAATAGAGGCTGCTAGATCTCTGTTGGCTGATTCAAAATTGCCAATTACCTTCTGGGCTGAAGCAGTTAATACTGCTTGTTATGTCCAAAATAGAGTTCTAGTGGTCAAGCAAAAGAACAAGACCCCATATGAGCTTTTAAATAAAAGAAAACCTTTCATTGGTTTCTTCAAACCTTTTGGGTGTCCTTGTACAATTCTCAATACCAAATCTCACTTAAGTAAGTTTGATAGCAAAGCAGATGATGGATTTCTTGTTGGATATTCATCTCAGAGTAAGGCCTACAGAGTTTTTAACTCTTCTTCCAGAATAATTGAAGAAAGTGACAATGTCAAATGCAATGAGAATACACCAAATCCAATTGGGTCTGGTCCTCAGTGGCTATTTGACATTGACTCACTAACTAATTCTTTTGGTTTCAGTAGTGATGATTATACAGGAACAGGAAGTGGAGGATCAGGGACTACACAAGTCTCAGAAAGTATATCTAAATCTGTGATATTTCCCATACCCACAGTGAATTCTGTTGAAGACAGTGAAAAGGAATCATCTACTGGACCAAGTCAGAGTGAAGAAGAAACTAGAAATAAGGAGACTCAAGAAAATAAAGAATCAGAAGTGACATCTGAAAACACTTCAGTTGAGTTGCATGACTCTAATAAAGAGGCTGGACTGAATGAAGAACCTAGTCATAACACCAGAGTTCAAAAGAATCATCCTCCACAGCTGGTAATAGGAGATATCTCTTCTCCTATGATGACTAGACATCAAAGTAGACTTCAAGAAATGCAAGATCAACAGCATACAGTCCTTTCTTGTTTTCTATCCCAGCTTGAGCCTAAAAAGGCACATGATGCTATGAAAGAATCTAGCTGGATAGAAGCAATGCAAGAAGAACTGTTACAATTCAAGCTACAAGATGTATGGGATTTAGTAGACCTTCCTAAAGGTCACAGAGCAATTGGCACAAAGTGGATTTTCAGAAACAAGAGAGATGAAAGAGGTATTGTCATAAGGAACAAAGCAAGGCTAGTGGCTCAAGGATATACTCAAGAAGAGGGTATAGATTATGAAGAAGTTTTTGCACCTGTGGCTAGGATAGAAGCAATCATATTATTCCTAGCCTATGCTTCTTACATGAACTTCAAAGTCTATCAAATGGATGTAAAAAGTGCTTTTCTCTATGGCTCAATTGAAGAAGAGGTATATGTCTGTCAACCACCAGGGTTTGAAAACCCAAGCTATCCAGACAGGGTATACAAATTAAAGAAAGCACTTTATGGGCTACATCAAGCTCCAAGAGCATGGTATGACACTCTGTCATCCTATCTCTTGGAAAATGACTTTGAAAGAGGAGTCATTGATAAGACTCTATTTATCAAGAGAAAGAAGAAGGATATCTTGCCGGTCCAAATCTATGTTGATGACATTATCTTTGGATCTACAAGAGACAACATGTGCAAGGAGTTTGAGGATCTAATGCATCAAAGGTTCAAAATGAGTTCCATGGGGGAACTTACTTTCTTCCTTGGACTCCAAGTTCAACAGAAGTCAGATGGCATCTTCATCTGTCAATCCAAGTATGTGCAGGACATTCTAACCAAGTTTGGTTTCTCAGAGTCAAAACCTGCCAGCACACCTATGGAAACACACAAGCAGATAACAGCAGATCTTGAGGGGGAGGATATGGATGTGCATCATTATAGATCCATGATTGGCTCTCTCATGTATCTCACAGCATCAAGGCCAGATATAATGTTTCCAGTCTGTGTATGTGCAAGATTCCAAGTTAGGCCAAAGCAATCTCACTTTCAAGCTGTTAAGAGGATATTCAGATATCTCAAAGGGCAACCCAGATTGGGACTTTGGTATCCTCATGACTCACCCTTTGACCTAATAGCATACTCAGACAGTGATCTAGCTGGGGCAAACTTGGACAGAAAATCTACTTCTGGAGGATGTCAGTTTTTGGGTGCTAGACTAGTTTCATGGCAGTGCAAGAAACAAACCACAGTATCCACATCTACAACAGAGGCAGAGTATATAGCAGCTGCAAGTTGCTGTTCTCAAGTCTTATGGATTCAGAATCAAATGTTGGATTATGGGGTAACCTTTCTACACACTCCAATTTTTATTGACAACAGCAGTGCTATTAGCATTGTTAATAATCCAGTCAAGCACTCAAAGACAAAGCACATTGAAATCAGGTATCACTTCATAAGAGACTATAATGAAAAGAAACTTATTCAAGTTGTAAAAGTTCACACTGATAATCAGTTTGCTGATCTATTCACTAAAGCCTTTGATGTGGGAAGATTCACTTTCTTGGTGACTAGTGTGGGAATGATCAACTCTGAATAAGCCCCTTCTCAAAAAGTGGTTTTATACCTGTATATTTTTATTCTTGGTGTTACTAATCTTCTTTTCCAGGATATGCATAGCAGTACTCAGTGTTTCGCAAGCTTAAAGGAGTAAGTTAGTTAATACTGCTAGTTAGTTAATACTGCTAGTTAGTTAATACTGCTAGTAGTTAATACTGCTAGTAGTTAATACTGTTCTCAGTTAATACTGCTAGTTAGTTAATACTGCTAGTTAGTTAATACTGCTAGTTAGTTAATACTGCTAGTTAGTTAATACTGCTAGTTAGTTAATACTGCTAGTTAGTTAATACTGCTAGTAGTTAATACTGCTTTCAGTTAATACTGCTTTCAGTTAATACTGCTAGTAGTTAATACTGCTCTCAGTTAATACTGCTAGTAGTTAATACTGCTCTAGGTTAATACTGCTTATGTTCCGAATACTATAAATACTCTTTGCCCGCCTAAAAGCTTATAACGACTCTCTGCATAGTATTCACTTGCGCTCTAAACCTTTTCTCTCTCAAGTTCGAAGCTTTCAGGCATGTTGTTTACTAAGATCAATGGCATCCATGGCATTCATCGACGAGCACAATGAGATCGCGATGCTACAAAAGCCAAAGCAAGCTGCAGGATTTCATCAGATTGTGGATGTCCTCAAGTCAAGCCATATTGCTCATGCTCTTATTGTATCCCCTACAATCTATATCGAGCATCAAAGGCAGTTCTGGGCTAATGCCACCATTGTTACTGAGAATGGTGTGCAAATGATCAAGACAAAAATCTGTGATCAATCACTAACAGTTACTGAAGAGGTTATTCGCATCAGTCTACGTCTAGACGATGCCTCTGGTATCACTTCTATCCCAAACGATGAACTGTTTTCCAATCTTACAAGAATGGGGTATGGAGGCCCATTGGGTGTTTTCAAATTCTCTAAAGCCAAATTTTCACCCCAATGGCGTTTCTTTGTCCATACTCTTATGCACTGTATCTCCAAAAAGACTACTGGATGGAGTGAGTTCAGCAGCACTATTGCCTATGCTTTGGTGTGCTTGGCCACTGCCAGAAAGTATAACTTTTCTAAAATGATTTTCAGTGATCTTGTCTCAAACATGGGAAACAAAAAGAGCTTCTTTATGTACCCCAGGTTTGTTCAAGAAGTTATTACTCATGAATTGACGGATATACCTCAACCTGTTGGGGTATATGTACCTAAACCCCCTAAAGGCAAGGTTTTCTCAAATATGAGAAGATCTGCTGGGGACTCTGAAGGAGTTGACACCCCATTGTTCTCTACAATGATGGTGGTGTCCCAAACCAATGAAGGTATGGCAGTAGGGTCAAGGCCCCCATTAGACCAACCCACTGCTAGCCAATCCCAACCTTCCCTCTCAAAATCTATTCCCCAGTCCCTTCTTGAAAAACCAACCTCTCCTATCACCCAAACTTACAAGAGGAAACAGGTAAAGAAGGCTCCTTACCTTCTTGTACCATCATCCCCCAAGCCTTTAAGCCCTCTAAGGGAGAATTCTCCTTTAGGGAATATCCATAGGGAAACCAAAAAGGTGTCTCCCAACCCCAAGGAGGTGCTCTCTGAGGAGGAGGAAGAGCATATGGGTGATGAGGCTGCCACTACTCCTGCTAGCACAGAGGAGGAAAGTGGTAACATAAATAAGACCTCCCCCATGGCAACTTTGAATGAGAAATCATTCGAAGGTCCCTGGTGCCAAGAAACCACGGGGGTGGATAGTGCTTCTGCTAGGCAGAAGACTTCCACTACTAAAAGATCCAATGATCCTTCAAAGGAGGGTAACACTTCTAGAGAAGGTGAGGACATATATGACTACCAGGAATTGATGGAAACCATGGGAAACATCAACCTAGATGTTATGAAACAAGGAAAAGAACTAGAGGAGATGAAGCTGGTTATCCTGTCCCAACAAGTTCAAATTGAAAAATTGAAGAAGATGGTGACCAGGCTGGTTCAAAAGAAAAGAAGGAAACAGTTTGTACTCAAAAAGAGGGACCAAGTTCAAGATTCTTTCAACAAGGGGGAGAAGCATGAAGGGGAAACTGTTGAAAAGAAAGCTGAAGTTGAGGGGGAGACAGAGGAAGAGATGGAAAAAGAAACAGATACTGCTGCTGAAGTAAAAGTAGCAGCAGAAACTAAAGCAGCAGAAATAGGGCTCTCTGTGGAAGAAATGGAGATAGCAGAAACTTTAGTCAAAGCAAAGAATGATACTCCTAAGGCTACTCAAAAGGCCAAGGGAGTAGTTATTAAAGAAGGAGGGATCTCAGAGAAGGAAAAAGAGAAGGAAGTTTTGAAAGAATCAAAGGGAAAAGGAAAAGAGAAGATGGTTGAAGCTGAAATGCCTCCAAGACAGAAGTCTCAGATTGAAATGGATGAGGCAATAGCAAAGCAGTTGCAAGACCAAATGGAGAAAGAGGAGCAGTTGCAAACAGAAAAGGATAGAGAACTGGCAAAGATTATGGCCAAGAAGTTAAATACAGAATACCAAAAGAGTTTGAAAGAAGCAGCTCAGACAGCAGCTCAGGTCAAGAAACTTCAAATTAAGAAGATGCCTATTCAGAAGCAAAAGCAGAAAAGACAACCCTCCAAGACATTTTTGGCCAATCAGGAAAGAAGAAAAATGATAAACTTCCTGAAAGGTGCAATTGGTGTTAAGGGAGAGATGTTTATCCACATGGCATACTCTCAGGTTGAAGAGTTGTATAACAAGGAAATGGCCAAGCTCCAAGGGAATTCAACACAAAGGGAGGAGGCTGAGAGAAGGATGAAAGAGAGACATGATCTCAACATCCAACAACCATTCCCTGAGGAAACCACACCCTCTAAAGAAGAAGCAGAAGAGAAGAAGGAAGAACCTAGAAGTGTTGGTATAGAAGCCAAGTCTGGAAAAAGAGTGAAATCAATTGCTTCAAAAAGGCAGTTGAAAAGGCCTAGGGTGGAAGAAACTGAAAAGGAAGCAGAACCTTCAGTCACATCTCCAACAGAGCCAGTACAGAGTCCAGAGCAGGTCACTAAACAAACAGATGAGAGTATGGATCCGTACATGACAATAGTGGAACCTTTGAAAGCTGTTCCAATCTCTATGCAAGCTCCAGAGATCATTTTCTGGGATATTCTGAGAGACAATGGAAAGAATTTCTTCAGAATCAAGAGAGCTGATGGTTCATTTGAAGCTTATTCAACATGGGAAAAAGTCATCAGAAGTTGTTCAAGAGCTGATATGGAAGAACTATATAAAGTTGGGATGAAACTTTATGAACCTGTGTTAAAAGGTACTGAAGAGAATCTTCTCAAAGTGACATTGGAATACTTGTGCATGATGTTTGAGCCTGAAAGAGTGCACCATAGGATTAAAGATCATATGCATGAGTTCATATTCAAGAAGATTGACAAATGGATACTGTTTGAAAACTGTGGAGTATACATGATTACTATTGACAATTGTTATCATGAATACTACCTGGTGGACAAAAACTATGAGCATAGCAAGGAGAAGTTAGAAGGGATGCTTAAAGCTACACTGGTATGTACAAAGGATTCAGAGATGGCAAAGATTGTGGTGAGAAGAACTGTAAATCAAAGCTTGGGCCTAGATCCAAATTTGGGAAATTGAACTAGAGGTGTTGAAAGCATCTTGAAGATTAATTCTGAAGAACTTGACTTCTTGTCCTAAAAGTCAAGTTAGGGGGAGATTGTTGGGAACTGAAGAATTCATCAAGTATGGTTAATGCTGCTAGTTCAAAGTTACTACTGCTAGAAGACTTAAAGGTTAATACTGCTGAGTGTTACTACTGCTAGTAGTTAATACTGCTTGAACAAAGTTAGTACTGCTTAGCTAGTTAGTACTGCTAGTGGTTAGTGCTGCTTAGTAGTTAATACTGCTAGAAGAAATTTAATGCTGCTGAAGATTAATACTGCTTATATGATGAAGATTCGCATGAAAGGATATACATGGAAGCTTAGAGATATACATGGAAGATATACTGAAGATATGTTTATTTTTTTTGTAATTATCTTTTTGTTTAGTATATGTATAGAAGATACAGAATAGTTTTGGAAGAGATTAATTTCTAAGTGTTTAGTTCTAGAGAGAAAAACAACCTCAAGGCATAGATCCTAATTCTAGAGAAGTAGAATTCGTATTGGTGAGCCTGTTCATCAATATTGAGGTTGAGTGTGTAATCTTGTAACTTCAAAGCATTCAATACAAGTTTACAGTTTGTTCTTCATATTTACTGTGTTGATTTCATTGAATATCAAAGTGTTATTCCGCAAACTTCTTTGATATTGTTTCTGAGAATTATTTCTTGTTGAGAATTCGATCCTGACAATTATTTTCCTTCACATTCTTCTTCCATTCTCCTTTAACATTTTGGCTTTTTTATATCTGAAACAGGAAACAGAATCTTGTTAGCTTTCTTTGTAGAAGATGATTTTGACTTTGTAGTACAAGAAGCTTCTCCCTTTTCAAAAATACTCGGAGGATATTCAAGAGTAGTAGTATAAACAACTGAAGTTTTAGAATTAATAGCTTCAAACTCAGGATTAGAATAAACATTCCAGTTTGGAGACTCAAACATCTTTTTCTCTTTTAGATTTTGTTTAAACAAATCATCTTTTAAAACTGTTAACTCTTTAGAGAGTTCTTTTATTTTCTTCAGAAGACTTGTCAAGTTTGAATTTCAGATCAATGTTCTCATCTTCTAACTCTTCAATCGTCTTTTGAAGATCTGTGATTTGTTTCTCAAAGATAGATGCTTGATTCACCTTAGAGTTTGATTCCATCTTTTCTATTATAGGTACAGGATCTGAAGCATTCATCATTTCTGTAAAGATCTCCTCAGTCATAATTTTTGAAAAATCAGAATTAAGGTTTTGATTCATGATATTTTCATCTTTTGATTCTTTTGAGGAATTAGAAATGAATGACTCAGATAAAGAAATTTGATTCTCAACATCAGTTTCAGAATCAGATTCATCATACTGACACTGAGATTCAGTACTATTTGCTTCAACCTAGGCTAACTCTGTTGGTAAACAAGGAGAAAATAGTAAAGAAAATTCACTAAATCCTGGGTCTCTTGTTTTATAACTTTCGTTCAAATCTTTATAAGTAAAACCAACAGATTTAAAACTTGAAATTGAATCAGCACAAGATGAAGTGTCATCATCATTCACAACTTTACCTTTAACAAAAGTATCATGAATATTAGGTTTTGTAGAAGTAGAGCCCATCTTATCAAAATTATACAAATTTTCTGGTGCTCTTTTCAAAACATTATTTGCTTCAAAACCTAAACCTTTTTTAACATCATAAAATCTGACATCTTGGAGTTTGTTTGTTAAAAGATTTAATGTTTGCTCAGTCTGTCCTCGTTTCAGATTTAAATCCTCCAGTTGCTTGATTTTACAATATGCCTCGTTTCTTTCTTGAAAACATGCTTCAAATTTGATTTTAAAATCACCTTTTTCAGCATTTAAATTTACAAGATCTCTTTCAAGCTCAGATATTTTTGATTTTAAAACATCTTTGTCCTTTTTTAAAATCTCTTTCTCAGATTCTTTATCCTTAACAACATCTTTCAACATTGCATTTTCATCGCGAAAATTCAACATTGTTTATCTTTCATGACTAAGTTTGACTTTCAAAATTTCAAACTCTTCTTTCATAAATTGAACCCGAGCTTTTAAAGATTGAATAAGTTCATTATTAGACAGAGTACTTACCTCAGAACCACAATCGGAATGATCAGAAGATGATTCAGTGTCCTCATTCACTTTGGCCATCATACACACCTGAGTAAAGTTTGTCATTTCATCATCAGAACTCTTGTAGAACCAATTTTCCTCTTCCGCCATTAAGTTTTGACCATCTTCCACCTTCTTTGCAATCAGTGATTTCCGAGCATAGTACTCTGAATTCTTTGTTCGCTTGAACTTACAGTCTTTGGAAAAATCACCTGGTTTTCCACAGTTATAGCATCGTCCATATTTCGGCTCAGTCTCTTCTTTCTTTCCTTCTCTCTTCTTTTCTCTTTTATCTTCTCGCTTTTCTTCTCTTTTCTCTCCTCTTTTCTCATACTTCTTTTCAGACCTTGGTTTGTACGTATCTTTCTTGTAACTCTCATATTTCGGTTTTGAGAATCTGTTCTTACCAAAGGTTTTTTGAAACTACTTTGTTAGAAGAGCCAGATTTTCAGCAAATCGTTGAATATCCTCATCTGAATTTTCTTCAACTTCAGTAGAAGATTCATCAGTACTTGAATCGGTGATTTCAGTGAGGAGAGCTTTGGATTTCCTTGACTTTGTCTTGTAAGAAGAACTGGACTTGAAACTTGAACCTTTCTTACGTTCAGACATTAAGGCTAGAGAAGCTTTGACCATCTTCTTTTCAGCACTCAACTGCTTTACTTCATCCTCATGCTGAGACAAAGTTGTGAAGATATTATTGACTTCTTCTTGAGCCATGTCTTTAGTCATCTGAATGTTGATAGCATAGCTTTTCCATTCTGGGTTCAAGTTCTTAATGAACTTATAATTGATCTCTGATACTGACTTGTTCATTCCATTTCTCCTTAGATCATTCATAATCACATTGAAACGTGTATATGTCTCTAACAAAGTCTCTCCTTCTTTTGCATGGAAGCCTTCATATGCATTTATACTTTGATTCAGTTTTGTCTGAATTGACTTCTTTGTTCCCTGAAACTGTCTTTCCAGTTCATCCCATAAAGCTTTTGCAGATTCCCTACTGTCTACGCGATTGTAGATGTCATTAGGAATTGCCATGGTGAGGTAGATAAGTGCTTCTTCATCTATCTTATGTCTTGCCTTTTCTGTTTCACTGAAGAATTCATATGGTTTTGGCACATATCTATCTGGAATGGCTGGAGATGTAGCTGTGGTTGCCTGTCCAGGTACATGCGTTTCTGGCACATTTGGACCATTTATGATAGACTCCATATAATCTCTGTTCTTTAGCTTCAAGAACTGAGTCATCCTTATCTTCCATTGTGAGTATTCTCCTATAGACAAGACCGGAGGTTTCAGATGAGATTCCATAGAGAGTAATTCATTCGCCATGAATGAATGATGTAAAAACCTACTCAAGATGAAAAATATTAGCTAGTAAAGATCTTTAAATCCAACAAATCAAGGAAAAATTTAAAAAAAAATCAAGTATAACACTGTAGCTTGAAATATGAAAGAAAAAAAAATCAGAAATTTCGAAAAATTTGACTAAGTGACAAAACTCGCAAGTCACTATTTCTGAAAAACCCGCAGACCAAGGCTTGCGCGTTTGTGAAATTCGCACGCAAAGACTTGCGTGTTCTGATAAACTCGCAGATGATTAAAACTCTCTAAACAATGAAACTCGCAAGCAACTATTGTTGAAGAAACTCGCTAACGCCTGAACTCGCATATTACTATTCACTCATAAGCACGCAGGTTGAGACGTGCGTGTTTGAGAAACTCGCTAGGCACTACTAGCGCGTTTGGAACAAACTCGCTAGACAAGATTAGCGTGTTCTGACACTTAGAAAATTTTCTAAGAATTTCAAACTCGCAGATAACTGAACTCGCAAAACCCTGTTCCTGATGAAACTCGCACACTTCGACTAGTGCGTTTGTAGAACTCGCTAATCTCTACGTGCGTGTTTTGGTCCTTTGAAAAATTTCCAATTCTCCAAACTCACAGACTTCAACCAGCGAGTTTCTAGAACTCGCTAACAACGCCTTGCGCATTTTGACCAAAAAAAATTTCTTCAGCTAGCGCGTTCTTCAGATATAGCGCGTTCTTCAGAGTTCTTGCGTGTTCTTCATCTGATTCACCAAAAACCAATCTAAACTTTGAAATTCAGCTCCAAACTTTGAGAATTTACTCACTTGATCATCGAGAACCCATTACTAACAACTAAATTCGATCCACAACACAAAAAGATAGAAATTAATTCAAATACAGTGTGTGAAATCGTGAACTTGGAAAAACAACAAAACTTCAAAAACAATGATCAATTCACATGCAATTCAAAAATTAAAAGATACAGAATCTATCAATTTCACTATATGATCATAACATGATCAATTTCAACTCAAAATTTTCATGAAAACTCAAAATTGATTCGAACTTTGTGAACAATAACTATGAACAGTGTCGACTCAAAAACTTTCTTGATTTTGAAATGGATTTGGCTCTGATACCAATTGTGGCCCAACAATTACTAGCATAAACACATACAGATTTATACAAAACACTTTTGTTTTATTAATCACAAAGATTACATCAAGCCATATACCTATTTGTGATAGTCTTTTCAATACAGAGTGTTTGTGTGTGTTCTCAATGTGTGCAACAATGTGTTCTTACTCTCTCTCAATCACCACCACGATTACACCTTCACTTTCACACACTTACTTTCTTACTTACTTACTTACATAATAACACTATGACTTGCTTATATATAGGTCAACATGACCAAGCAAGGTCAAACCTTCTAAGCTCATTACAACACAGACACAAACAACAAATACAATAAAAACCCTCATTTAATCTTGAATACAATTTCAGTCTAACAATCTCCCCCTTTGGATTCAAGATTAAAAAAATGTTGGCAATAATCTTCAGGTCTTCTTTTATTCAAAATTGTCTTCAACTTTCAACTCTTGCTCTTTCATAACTTTGATATCTTGAAGTCTTTTTACACTTTGTATGATCTTGACAATTCTTCAAACTTGTCTCTCCCATAAGAACTGCAACTAACAAACATGGACCCAAATACCCGTGGGTACCAAAGAAAAAGGATGAATCTGTGTTGCAGGCACCTACTGTCAAGGGGGAGTAAGAGAACCAAGGCTTCTAAGTAAATTAGCTTAGAACCCGTACTTCAACGAAGATTGACTTCTAAACACAACAGTTTAGGACTCGTACTTTAGTGATCAAAAGACCTTACTCCTGTGCTGATAAGAGATTGTACTCCAATAATCGAATGAGGAAATCAACCATCAAGGGGGAGTACATATTTGTCTGAAATTTTATGCATCCAACAAATATGATGATCAACATTGGAGGGGGAGTTAATGCTTATATTTTACACTGATAATTTTTCAGATGCATAATTTCAGGGGGAGTAAAGGCTATGACTTCTGATTACTTCAGATCAGAACTCGTACTTTAATTGTTTTATTGCATTATGTCTTTTAAATTTCTGTGAATAAAGTTGCTTTGACTATGACCTTTAGACTTTTGCAGTTTGAGAGATGCTTACAAGATCATATCTTTGTGACTTTAAGCTTGACTTCATAAGATGTAAGACTGCACGCAAAAGGTATAATTCTTTATGTTCATCTCATATATGGTTGAAAGAAGGACAACTTTCAATCATAAGAAAACATGTTCTTAAATGTTTAAACCACTTCCCGATTCTTAAATAGATTTCATGAATTGGAAGTGTGATTTTAAATGTTTTCATGATCTATCTTGTGCTTCAATGCTTAACAAACCGTGTGTTTCCAAAGATATATACTTGCGTATTCTCTTGTCTATATACTTTCAAGTATTCACACACACTGGTTTAATTCTTTTGTTGAATAAGTTATCACCATGTCTCATATTGACCAACTTTTCAATGGTGATACACCCCGCTTGTACTTCAAAGAACTTTGAGCGTCATTTCATTTCAAAACGTCATTTCAAGAATGTTTATATCTTGTTTCATATAGACAGTATCCGTTATTCTTGACCATAAGCCTTGAATGCTATATCATTTCATTTTCTGATCATTTCATACAATGTCAGATTTTCAAACAAGTCTCTTGCATTCATGTTCATTCATTCAATATACTTGTTTGAAAATACTTCAATGTTTCAAATGCTCAAATCTTCATGATTATATTATGAGCATACAAACATCTGACTTGTATTTGAGCTTTAACTGATAAAGTTAAATCATCTGAGCAACACATGCTTTCTAGGAAAACATGGGATCTTTGTGCTAGGACTTAATTGAAACTTCTATGGATTCACGTTAACCAGTGTTTCCTACACAAGAAGTTAATCCTTAGTGATTGAGTCTGAGGAGTCAAAAAGAAATGAGTGTGGGTTGTGTGATGAGGTAAAATGGAAAAGAGAGTTTGGTTAGATGTGAGCTTAATGATAAAAAGAAAGAGGGTGTGAGATCAGAGTAAAAAAATATCAAACTATGCACCAACTACTTTCTGAGCCGGGCAGCCACATTACTAATGCTTCACAATTTTTCGTGAACATTATTGAAACAGGCAACTAGCCCATGCCAACTCTTGTTAAAAATCCCACCAGCCACTCATTTTCTTCTTAACAAGAAAATGTTTCATTTTTCAATGGGGAAGCAACACATTTACTATCTGATTTTCTTTTGGAAAATCTGGATATTGAAAAGAAGGAAGTATGCCCCACCTTCGCACTTCAATCATGCACATTAAGTCTGTGTTTATCTAATGTTGTCTCAGTGGTTTTCACAATGTTGAGCCTTTATAAGCAATCATTCGTGCTTAATTCTTTCTATCACTTGCACGAACACACAAGGAATTTGTTTTCTTGTCATAATGTTCATAGAAATTTCCTTTGTGGTGTTTCGATGATTGAATGGAAGCCCTGGGGGAGTGAACATCATAAAAGCTCCTTTACAATGTGTATCGTTACACACAGTGACTTCATGTTACTGACAGGCATTTTTAACTGATTCATTTGTTGATTCAGGTGTTACATTCTTATTTTGTCTGGATTTGAAAAGATCTAGACGAATACACTGCATAGTAGTTTCATGATTCAGGTGTTCGAATTGGCAACGAATCAGTGGCTCATTTTCAAAGATCAGTTGTCAAAAAGAATTTCAATGACATTTCTTGAAAGGAAGTTTTTTATGATATTGATGCATTTTTCATCAAAAAGGGAGATAAGAGAATGTTTGAAGAAATGTCCATTACAAGTTGTGTTTCAAAGACACATTGGAGAAGAAAGGTTAACCAAGAAATGGGATAACACAAGTTTAGAGAAAGTATTCTGAAGATAATGTGAATTGAGAGAAAATTTCTTTCAAGATACTTTGCTAAAGCATTCTGAGCTGAATCTGGAGATAATTTCTTTCCATCATCTGAAAGAGATTTTATTTTCGTGTTTTGGGGAGATTGTTATATTTTGAAGAAAAAGAGAGGGATTACATTTTTCTGAGCTTAAAGAGAAGATTGAATTGCCAAATCTTTTTAGTAATGATCTTGATCCAAAGGGGGAGATTGTTAGATCACATATTTATTGGATTCAAGATCATCAAGTTTGAAGAAGAAAGTTGCAAGAAGTCTATGCTGAAAAGTCATTCTCAACAAATTGTCTAGGTCCTTTGTAATAAATAGTTAAAGTTATTTCCTTGTATTTATGTTATTTTTGTGTTTTCCCTAAATTGGTATAAGGTTTTATAGGTGCTAGGGGTGTGAGCATGTCAGGTGGGCAAGAATAGAATTATCAGCCGCCATTCTCATATTCTAGAGAGAGAGAGCTTAGAGAGAGAAAAACCTTCAAGAGAGATTTGTAATCTTTTTTTGAGAAATCAATATCAGGTTTGCTAATCTTTTGATTGTGATTATATATGTTTATGCGATAAGAAACTGATTTTACAGGGACAAACAATCTTTGATAAGCTTGCCTCTGCAATTTGCAGAGAAATGACCAGGTTTTCCACATCTAAAACATCTCCCATCATTTTGATTTGGTGGAAGACAGCAACTGATTCTGTCTTCTGAGCTTGTGGTTGTGGCTGGAAGTACCTCTGAGGTTGAGGATACCTTGGTTGAAATGGTTGTTGAGTTCTTGATTGTTAAGTAGTTTCATGATTGGTGAAATGAATACCCTTTTGATCACTATGCATAGTAGATCTGGGCTCTTGTTGATAATCAGCTTTCTGAAATCTTCTTTCAGAATTTCCTCTTCTTTCTTCATCATCTCTTCTTCCTTCAAAAACTTTCTTGCCAAATTTCTTGTTAAATTGATGAGTGATTAATGCAAGAGATTTGGCAAAAGCATTGATGTTATCGTCTGAGTCTAAATCTGAGTGTTCAAATTCTTCAGTCATCAGAACCTTCTTGGATTTTCTTTTAGGTTCCTTTTTAAAACAGTTATTTTTTTTGTATTTCTGCCTTCTTGTGATACACCTTTTTGTTTTGAAATAAGTGCAAGTGGTCCACCTAAAGAGGTTTTTGATTTTTGTTTAACAACTTCTTTTTCATGTGCTACCAGAGTGCCATAAATGTCAGTCAATGACCATGATTCAAGATTTTGATTGGCTTGTATTGACATGGACAGTTGTGACCACTCTTCATTTAAACTTTTAAGCAAAAGAACATTATTTTCTTCTTTCGTCCTCATAACTGCAAATTTTATGCATTTATTGATGAGAATGTTGAACCTTGAGTATGTTTGGTGCAAGGTTTCTTCAGGTAATGCATGAAAATCATGATACTCATTGATGCATAGATTTCTTCTATTTTACTGAGTTTGTAGGCCTCCTTCAAGTTGATTTAACAACTGATCCCATATCTCTTTTGCAGTTACACAAGAATCAAGTTCTTGGAAGATATCATTAGGAATGGCCATAATAAGTAATCTAACAGCTTTTGAATCATTTTCCATCATGTTAGTTTCTTCATCAGTAAAGTTTGAAGTTTTCTTTTCATAGTAAGCAGGTATTTCAGCAGTATTTGTTGTTGCTGGAACTCTTGGTACCAACACCATTGGTTGGTGAGGTCCATCGTTCACAGATCTTAAAAGATCCCTGTCCATACCTTCCAAGAAATTTACCATCATAATCTTCCATTAAGGATATTCATCCCTTAGGAGTGTAGGAGGTTTTGTTAATGGTCTAGCTGTATAAATGGCACTTATACTTGAGTTTGCCATTTTGTGAAGAAAAGATGATGATTTGAAGAACTGATGCTTTTCTATGAAGATCTTTTATCAAAGGATGTAATTGTGTTTTACTTTCAAATCTGGAGCATATGAAGTTCTTAATAAACCAAGGTTTATATGAACATGCACAGATTTCAAAAAGCTTAAATCAGTAAGATATAAATCTATTCGAGTATGCAGATATGACCTTTCTTTGTTTAGAAAACAAAGGAGGCTCTGATACCAATTGTTGGATCCCAGATTTAATCTTACAATAATGATATAAACAAAAAGAATAATAACAGCGGAAGCAATATAGTTTAATATCAAAAGCAGATTCAAATATCACAGTTCATATAATAAAATAAGTAGAAAGAACAAGATCTTCTTTGAAATATATTCAATTGATTCTTCAGATACAAGATATCAAAAAGCACACGTTTGTCAATGGAGAGATGGTCCTATTTATAGGACCATAAAGTAAACAGTATACTATCCTGACACAAGAAGCATGCTTGAACAGTGACCTACTATAGAAAGTAAATCTTATCACTAAGTGACGTGTCATCTGTTCTTCAATTCAACGCATCTTATCTTGATCTTCAGAGAGAACATCTTCAGAGCACTGAACAAGATCTCTGATGAAGATATCTCTGATGTCTTCTCTTCTAAAGAGTTTGTCTCTGAACTGACTTCAGAGACAGACTTGGCTTTCTCTGTTAATGTCTCTGAATATCTTCAGAGGAATACTTGAGTTATTTTCAATACTTTTACAATTCAGAATTGGGGCTAACAAACTTTGGTAAATTATTCCTAACTTTTATACACATCTATTTATGCTTTGGATACAACTTTTGTATGTTTTGGGAAGAGTAATGAAAATGGTATATTTGTTTCGTTCTATAAATAGTATTTTTTTTGTTCAAAAACTGTATAGGGACTTAATCGTTTAAAATATGAAAGTTTGTTGGGTTTTTTCAGACTTTTTCAATTATTTTACCACATAACCTGTTTTATAGGTCATAGTTTAAAAAGTTCAAAGATTTATTTAACATATTTGAAAGGTCCACTAACTTTTTTGTTCCAAAAATTGTCCAAAGATTTAATCTATACTACCTTATAAAGCAGATTTCAAAATCTCTTAAAAATAATTTTTGATGCACATTGTACAAGTGTTTTCTGCACAATCTCTTAAAATCTCTTAATTACAGCTATAACAGCCTAAGGTACAACTCCCCTAATACATAAACCATTTCACAGCCTTTACAACTCAACACTTTTTCTCCTAGGCGACAATTCATACTTCCAAGACGATGCTTCGGACGCTTCAGGATTATCTAAAAAATGAAGGCTTCTTTTCTCTGGTTATCCGTTATCGTATCTACTTTTCTCCTCTCGTTTCTCTCGACAAAGACATCGATTTTGCAGGTATACCATTTATACTCTCAATTTAGGGTTTGATTTCTGTTTTCTCCTCTCAATCGATTTTGCTTATGTATGCTCCTCTCAATTGATTTTGATTTATGTTTTTTCCTCACAATCGATTTTGATTCTGGTTGCAAGGAAGTAGGCATCCAATTTGATTCTTGAGTGACATATGATGCAATTAGCATTGTCAAGAATGTTAATGTTCCATGGAATAACTTTCAGAGTTTAACATGGTCAGTTGAAGTTTTTTATGTGAGCAATAAATCGATTTCACTTAATAGAAATCGATTTTGATTCGGTTTCCTCAATCGATTTACAGAAGTTACCACAACGAAATAATCCTTGTTTGCTCTATCAATTTAAAAGAAACATCTCCATTCTTCGTAAACACATAAACAGATGTTGCTCCCATCCTCTTCTTGAATTTAGCCTCCATGCCCTGCTTAGTGTTGTATACCTGCTAATTTCTTGTATTATCTTAGAAGTAAAAAATGTGAGTTGGGTTTCATCCCCTTATTGTTTGATTAGTTGTTAATTTTTTTAGCTCAGGTTCTATGTATGGGTGCAAAGCAAATGCACAGATTGTAGTGGTTTATTTTATATGGTTGCAATCGCAAGATTCATAACTACCATCTCTATCATTTGATTACTTTGAGTTATTGTGATTATTGCAACTTGAAGAATCAAAATAAGATAATAGCAAGGAGTAGTGGGATAACATTTGGTTTGTTTTTATTTTCATCTGAAGGCATGGTGCATTTTGTCAGCAACATTGAAATATGAGAAATATATGTTTGTCATTTTATTTTATCTCATCATATCTTCCTTTTTCAACCATTGACTAACATGGTGATTTGTTTTTCGAATGTATTTGGATACAATGACTTTATGTTAATTTCAGAAGTTCATTGTCATGATAACATTATTCAAGAGTCTACAAAACTTGGCTTATTTGATGTTAAAAGGACATTATGTGTTGTTAATGTTTTGAAGGCATATTCTCTTGTAAATTTATCTGTTAAATTATGTATAGTGAAAATTGTTGATTTTGGGAAAAAGTTGAAAGACATACAAATTAAAGAATGGAAAGGGTATGTCACGTTTTCCTTGAAAGATATTTTAGTTTGATCAGTATTGAAATAATTGCATAAATGTATACGATTTGGCATAACATTGCAGATTTTCAAAGATTATATTCATTACAAACTCATGAAAAAATTAAGCAGTAGGCTCACCAGATCGAGGTTGTAGGGCTTAAATACATATATGTTCTTAGATTTCTCAAGAATGTTGGATAACCAGGTAAAAACACATTAATCCAACCCATTTTTTCCTTTCAGAAAATGTGTTTTTTGAGCTTTTGTCATAGGACGTTCCTTTATATCACTTTTTGAGACATTCAGAAAATGTGTTTCTGAGTCTACTGCTCCACCTGTACAAAAGGGTTAAACTCCTGTAATATGTTGCAGTTAGTATCTGGGTATCTGCAGATTAATGCTTAAATTTAACTAACAAGGTCAGTATAATGCCACTATAACAGTTGGTGGGATATATATATATATGGAAGAGACACCTATTGGTATGATGTTTATGCTTGAAAGCTTTTAAATTTAAAGGTAGCATCTTTACATGTTTCATTTGCAGAATTTTTGATGTTCTATGCGAAGTGTTGCAAGTTTTCATCAGTGGCTAATTAAAGCTCAATGGTTGTTTGTTGTTTGGTTAATCCATTGTTGATCCATATATCTAGGTGATATTATGTTGTGTTTGCTTAATGTTATCATCAATATTGCCATCTTTTTATTAAAACAATGAAGCATCCTGTTTGTTATTAGTGGTCGTGAACAACAAGGTTGCTTGTTTAGTTTGTCTTAAAAAATATTATGTTTGGTTATGCTAAATTTCTAAACTTTGAAACAATAGGTTTTTTATTTATGGCACCAAACTACATATTTATGTGGAATGCTTGTATAGTTGACAAATTAAATTAATAATAGGATTAGATATTAGACTTTATGTTTAAATCAAGACTTCTTCTGATTGATTTGTACAATAGCACTGAAATTTTTTAAATTGTAATTTATATAGGTGAAGGATTGGTTGGAGGTTATAAGCAGCCTAAAGCCTGATGATAATTGGGTGGTTGTTCTCTGGATGGTACTCTAGAAGATGTTTATCAATGGGTGAAGCCATGTACAAGTGATATATTCTCTGTTTTTAATAAGGTTTATGGTGTTTGGAAATTCTTTGGAATTCATTGCACAAACAAAAGCTTTTCATTTTGTGAATCTATTACCTATGTGTGGATACCGATCCCAAGATTTATAACTTTATGGTTATGTCTACAGGTAATGTTTTGCATAGTGTGTAGACCAACTTAGAGGATCCTAATAGTGTGCTTCAGAGTTTGGGTCCCACTCTTGTTAAGCTTTGCACATGATTTCCTGTAACCCACAATAATGATAACAGTGTTATAAGGTAAGTTATTATTACCATCCATCTTCTAAGTATGTATGAATGTATGCATGTTACATAGCTTCAAGTTTTGAATATAAATGGATCCATGACATGTTTTATCTTGATAATTTTTCTCGGTGATTTGGTAAAGGCAGCTCTTTGGTTCTTTGGTCTTGCAACTTCGTGTTGGGTCTGAAAAGTACTAAGGATAGAATTAGTACTGCTTGAAAGGTTAGTACTGCTATAAGAATAGTTAGTACTGCTTGGAGAGTTAGTACTACAAGTAGTTAGTACTAGCATGAAGATTACTACTGCTAGTAGAATTACTACTGCTTGAAGAGTTAGTACTGCTAGAAGAATACTTAGTACTTGTTTATCCAAACTCTCTCAGTGATTTGATAACGACCCTCTTTTATACTTAGTGAAAATTACGTTATTATATGTATTAGTGTTTCATCATCAGCGATCAGACTGAGTCTGATCAGTTATCGCTGATGACCTTTCTGTAAACATTAATATGTATGTGTTTCACTTTCAGCAATCAAACTGAGTCTGTTCAGTCATCGCTGATCGTTTCCCATGTAACACTGTTAACGTAATCCCTGAAGACAAGTCTCGCGTCAACATAGTTCATAGCGGAATCGAAGACGAAGCCACTGAACAATAGATAAGTCTACTAATGACCTGATGCGGATATCAGCGAAGACCAGACGAATCTACTTACGCGAAGAAGCCTA
Organism: Arctium minus; assembly: GCA_954870635.1. Lineage (NCBI taxonomy): Eukaryota > Viridiplantae > Streptophyta > Magnoliopsida > Asterales > Asteraceae > Arctium > Arctium minus. The sequence goes on along the minus strand of OX941090.1, from coordinate 56,817,093 downwards.
AGGAAAAGCTTCAGCGATAGCTGAACTTCTTTATCTCTGGAAGAAGAGATACTCAGCGATCAACGATCACAAAGATTATGCCTCAAGTTTTCTTTTGTCTTACCTTGCACAACCAGTACGATGTGTCAGAACGGACAAGTCTCTGCTACAAATCGTACAACAACTCTGTCAACTACACTGTTCATAAAGCGGCCAAAAGCATGTATCCAAAAGTAAGACTCCCAAAGCCAATCTATGAATGCCACGTGTAAAGTACCCTGCCATGCATTTAATGCATAGGGTATAAATAGGAAGCTCACCCCTTCATCTGAAGGTGTGCTCAATCCTTGAACTCCAAAATAGAAACCCTTGTTTTCTATCTCTCTAAAAATCCCCCATTCTCTGAATTTCTTGTGCAACCATCTTAGTGTTTCCTAAGTTTGTTTAGATTGAGTCTGTCTTAATCTTATTCCGCAACAAACTTGTAAATTGTATTTTGATTTTTCAATAAACAATTTATTAAACTTTAATTTCTGTGTTTGTATTCAACCCCCCCCCCTTCTACAAACTTGTTAAGCACCTTCGGGACCAACAAGTGGTATCAGAGCAGTTTGTTTAATCTAATAAACAAGATCTTGCTGTATACTCTTTCTTGCTATTCTAAAATGGCACTAAACACAAACACAAACTACTATGATAATGGTTCACTTTCTAAACCTCCTCGATTTAGCAGAGATAACTTTTCTCTATGGAAAAATTGAATGATGCTATTTCTTGAAGGTGCGGATTCTACTATACCTGAATATATAGAAAATGGACCCTATGAACCTGTTAGAATTATAGCTGCGGTTCCCGCTACTGCCACCACTGAAGCTGTCCCTGAACGATATGTCATTAAGGAAATAAGACAGTGGAGTGATGAAGATAAAAAAAAGGTAGGCATAGATGCAAGAGCAAAGACCATTATATCAATGGCTCTGCCTGATGAAGTTTTCCATTCCATCATGCATCTAAAAACATCTAAAGAAATGTGGGAAACCATATGTGTTCAATATGAGGGCACCACTGAAATCCAAGAGACCCGAAAGATTAACTTGGTAAGACAGTATGAAAGTTTTATCGCTGGTAAGAATGAATCTCTTTCTGACATTCATCAGCGGTTTAACTGCCTGATCATTGACCTAAGAACTGTTGGAAGGACCTATTCTAATTCTGAGGTCCTAACAAAATTCTTGGAAAGTCTTCCTGAAAGCTGGGACAGTTATTCAATATGTCTTAAGCTGACAAAAGACTTACATACTCTCTCTCTAAGCACTCTGTATGGAATATTGCTCAACTATGAGCAATCTAATCTCCTGAAGAAGAATCTTGTAAAAGATTCTAAAGACTCCAAAAGCACTGCTGTTGCTTTAGTCTCATCAGAGATAATTCCATCCCAGCGATCTACTCTCACCATCACTGAGTTAGATTCTGAATCTGAGGAATTATCAGACCCTGATCTTTCAGAGTTTAATGAGTCCTTAGCACTCTTGACAAACTCTTTTAAGAGATTTGAAAGAAAGAATAACTTCCGAAGAAGTAAACCTCTCTCTCTTACTGAAAAGCCAAAATCAACTCCGGTTGATAAGGCTACAACCACTTGCTATAACTGCGAAAAAATTGGACATTTTGCTAGTGAGTGCAGGTCGAAAAAGGTCTTCAAACCTTCTACCTCAAGAAGATCCAGTGATGACAAATACCATAAGCTGAAGAACAAATATCAAAAGCTGAAAAGCTATCAGCGAAAAGGTAAAGGTCTCATCGCTGAAGAACATGACTGGGCTGAATCAGAAGAATCATCTTCTGATGAAGAAGAAGTCGCTAATCTTTGCCTCATGGCTGAGATTAAAGAAGAAATAGAAGAACCATCTGAACCTTCTATGAGCTACATATCATCTCAGGGATCAAAGGGCATCTGGTATCTCGATAGTGGATGTTCTCGTCATATGACTGGACAAAGAGACCTGTTCACTGAATACAAGGAAGAGAAAGGCCCCTCTGTTACCTTTGGTGGAAATGGAAAAGGATTTACCCGAGGGTTTGGTGTCCTCAGCAATGGGACAACTACCTTTCGATGAGTCGCTTATGTAGATGGACTGAAGCACAATCTTCTAAGCATCAGTCAGCTATGTGACAAAGACTACGAAGTTCGCTTTTCTAAGAAAGCATGTTCAGTGGTAGATGAAAAAGGAAAACTTGCTCTCATTGGTTATAGAAGAGAAAATGTCTATGTAATAGATATGGACTCTACTATCACTGATAACTTATGTTTTCTCTCTAAGGCCTCTTCTGATGTCAACTGGCTATGGCATAAAAGGCTCTCTCATCTAAACTTCAAAACCCTGAATTCTCTCTCATCTAAGGAACTGGTTTCTGGTCTTCCTCAGCACTCATATGCTAAAGAATCTCTCTGCTCAGCATGTGAAAAAGGAAAACAAACAAAAGCTAGTTTCAAGTCGAAACAAGTTTCCTCAGTAACAAGTCCTCTTCAGCTCTTGCATATGGATCTATTTGGCCCTGTCAACATCCAATCAATAGCTGGAAAGAAATATACGCTTGTCATTGTAGATGAATATTCTCGCTACACCTGGGTTATTTTTCTTCGCTGTAAGAATGATACTCCAGAAGAACTAATATCTTTTGTCAAAAAGATGGAAGTGCTGAATAATCTTACTGTTCGATCAATAAGAAGTGATCATGAAACTGAATTCAAAAATAGTTCCCTGGACAATTTCTTTGAGAACAAAGGAATCTCTCACAACTTCTCTTCAGTGAGAACACCTCAGCAAAATGGAGTCGCTGAAAGAAGAAACAGAACGATCATAGAAGCTGCTAGATCAATGCTCAGCGATTCTCACCTCCCTACTCAATTTTGGGCAGAAGCTGTAAACACTGCATGTTTTACTCAAAACAGATCGCTGATAATAAAGCGATTTGGGAAGACAGCTTATGAACTCTTTCTTGGAAGGAAGCCTTCTATCAACTTTCTTCATATCTTTGGTTGTCAGTGCTTTATCTTAAACAACAAAGATCAACTTGGAAAGTTCGACCCAAAAGCCGATGATGGAATATTTTTAGGATATTCCTCCATCTCCAAAGCCTACAGAGTCTTCAACAAGAGAAGACAAACCGTAGAAGAAACCATTCATGTCACGTTTGATGAAACGCGCTCAGCGAACTCTAAACCAATCGCTGACAATGAAGAACTGAATACTTGGATGATCTTTCACTATAGAGAAACTGAACCTTTCTCAAACCATCAGCACACTGAAACTTCAGCTGCTGATGAAGAACCAAGTATCATACCTCCCACCGCTGAATCCACCTCATGGGTTTCAGCTGAACCTCTAAACACATTACCACCATCAAATCTGCCTTCGTCTAGAAACCTCTCTAGTGAACCTACTCAACAGTTAATTGCTGATGAACCTCAAACGTCCTCATCAGTAAACATCCCAATTGTTGATCCAACCTCTGAGTTAAGCGATCATGCTCCTGCTCAGCGATGGACAAGAGATCACCCAATAGATCAAATTCTCGGTGATCCAGATGCAGGTATTCAGACACGACGAAGCTCAGGTAATATCTGTCTCTTTGTAAACTTTCTCTCCTTAATAGAACCAAAGAAGACTAATGATTCCCTCAGAGATCCAAACTGGGTCAGCGCTATGCAAGAAGAGCTGACTGAATTTTCTCGAAACAAAGTTTGGAATCTTGTTCCTAGACCATCTGATAAAACTGTAATAGGCACCAAATGGGTGTTTAGAAACAAGTTAGATGAACATGGAACTGTAACCCGCAACAAGGCTCGACTTGTTGCTCAGGGATACAGACAAGAGGAAGGCATAGACTAGGATGAAACCTTTGCCCCTGTGGCCAGGCTCGAAGCAATTCGACTATTCTTAGCTTATGCAGTCTATAAAGACTTCATCGTTTATCAAATGGACGTAAAATCAGCTTTTCTGAATGGAAAGCTGAATGAAGAAGTTTATGTAGAACAACCACCAGGGTTCTATGACCCTAAGCATCCAAATTATGTTTATAAATTGGATAAGGCTCTCTATGGTCTAAAACAAGCCCCTCGTGCTTGGTATGACACTCTATCATCTTTTCTTATCTCTGAAAATTTTGAACGTGGCAAGATTGATAATACGTTATTTTTCAGGAAGATAAAGGGTCATATAATTCTTGTACAAATATATGTCGATGACATAATATTTGGTTCTACTAACCCATCTCTATGTACTCGCTTCGCTGAAAGAATGAAGAAAGAATATAAAATGAGTATGATGGGTGAGCTGACATATTTTCTTGGTCTTCAGATTAAACAATCTGACAAAAGTACTTTTATCTGCCAAGGTAAGTATGTTAAAGATATGCTAAAGAAGTTTGATCTCACACAAACTTCAGCGATGAAAACTCCTATGGCACCACCGCTGACACTTAACAAGGATCCATCTGGAAAACCTGTTAATGTCACTGCCTATAGAGGAATGATAGGCTCATTGCTGTATCTTACAGCAAGCCGACCTGACATCATGTACTCTACTTGTTTATGTGCACGCTATCAATCTGAACCCAAGGAATCCCATCTGATCGCTGTAAAGAGAATTTTCAGATATCTGAAAGGAACTCCTAACCTCGGTCTTTGGTATCCCAAAGACTCAGGGTTCGATCTAACTGGTTATTCTGATAGTGATTTTGCAGGCTGTAAACTTGACAGAAAGAGTACCACTGGTGGATGTCAACTCTTGGGAGGAAAGATGGTAAGCTGGACAAGCAAGAAGCAAAATTATGTGTCCACTTCCACAGCTGAAGCTGAATACGTAGCCACTGGAAGCTGTTGTTCTCAAATCTTGTGGATGAGAAATCAACTATTAGATTATGACCTTCAGCTGTCAAAGATTCCTATCTATTGCGACAGCACTAGTGCTATCGCTATAGCAAATAATCCAGTGCTACATTCAAAGACAAAACACATAGAGATCAGATATCACTTTATCAGAGATCATGTGATGAATGGTGATATTGAACTTCACTTTATCCCTACTGACTTTCAGCTTGCTGATATATTCACCAAACCTCTTGATGAGACAAGGTTCAACTTTCTCATCAGTGAGCTTGGAATGCTGAACCTCGAAGAATAATTCTTCAGCGTTCATGTATTGTGTCAGTAATCAAAAGTTCCCCTCATCATTCTCTCTGATAAACATTCTGACTCTCAGGTATGTTCTCTCCTTTCCCTCAAAGATGTTTTTCTTCAAAATATAAACTTTAATCACTGAACTTTATTCAAATGATTAAAAGCTTTTTGAAAAATACATTAATCACTGATATTTCTAGTCAGTGATCCTTTAAAAGGAAAATCTATCCCTATCTTTACTATAAGGGATACTTTTAAAAAGGAAAATCTATCGCTGACTTTTCTTCAGTGATCATTTCAAAACGGACAAATGTACAGTCTCTCTCTTCTATGACGTCATTTGAACCGACAATCCACGACATGCCTTTTCTGACACGTTCGTCTGTTGCCCTTCTATCCAATCAACTTCGTGGAACGTGTCAATGTCATGATGATCCTTTCTTTTCCCGCTTCATTCTCTCTCTTCTATCTCTTCGTATAAAAGGAATTATTCTCTCCTTTATACGGTTTACGCTTCCAAAACTCTCAAAGCAAGAACCATTCTCTCAAGAACACTCAAGCAAGTAAACCCAGAATATTGAATCTGCAACTCTTTTTCTTCAAGATACACAGGTTTATTTCATGTTTATATGTTTTGTTCGTATGGTTTTTATTCTTTTTAAAATCCTACTCGTTTTCTATGGATTTTATAAAACGTTTTTTTTTCAAAAACTAAAGATCATTCTTTCTGATTTTATGTTTTTCAATAAAAACCTTTTGGTTTTAAAGTGTTCTTCATTCTTTCTACCCAGAACACTATTTTTCTCCTAAAAATAACTTGATAGTTTTCCAGTTTCCCTTCTTCTATGGAAACTGGTAATCATATTATTTTTAATCTCAATCATTTCTTCTATTATGCCTCTTTCCATAACAGAAATGACACAGTCTTCAATCGTTGCTTCCAAGCATGTACGATTCGCTCTCACTGAAGTTGAGATTACTAAATGTAATCATTTGGCCAGACTCGAGTTCAAAGCTGATAAATACCCACATCTGGTGGAAGCTGCTGAATTCCTCAAGCAGTCATGCATAGCTTACGCGATCACTGTGGATCCTAAGCCCTCCAAGACTCTACTCCAGCAGTTCTGGTTCACTGCTGATGCAACTGAACTCACCAACAGGAAAGGTGAACGAGTCCCTGCTATCTCGTTCAGCACGGAATTGGGGCCAGGGAGCATGACCGCTCTTAGCCTCAGGAAATCTTTAAGATTCCCTGACAAACCAAAGAGTGGGTTCGACGCACTCCCCACTGATGATGAGCTGATATCATTCCTGGACGCAATGGGCTATTGTTGGGAAAACAAACCAAGATCTTCTATTCCCAACAAGAAGCTCACCAAGATCCTAAAAGCTCAGATGCCATCACAACTGAACTTTATCTTCTCGCACATAATTCAGTGCATGAGTGGGAAGAGTGGTTCGCTGGATCAAGCCAGCAAAACACAACTGCAGATGGCCTACTCCGTTATCGCTGGTCAAAACTTTGACTACGCCACAACAATCTTTGAAGATCTGAGGTCGAGATTAGAGAAGCCTGAACGAGATCCCAAGATCTCGTACGTACGTTTCATATGTACGTATATCAAGTTCCTCTATCCCAACACCTATCCCACCAAAGATGATGGCACCTTTTCCAGGGTAGGTCAACGATCACTGGAGGTCAAGCCACTCGCCGACGAGGTAAGTATCTCTCTCCTTCGCTCTCGTCTCTCTCTCCATTCTTATTCATCCTCAGCGACCACGCAGACGGTTCCTTCGTCTGCTATCCCTGTCGCTACCACTACTTCCAAACGACCATCAGCTAGTCCGATTGGTCCTTCCAAAAAGGCCAAAAAGACTAAGGAAAGTACACCCTCTAGTACTATACCTGAGGGAGCTTCTCAACATGCTACCTTAGATGCATTTGTGGGTCTTTCCTCCACAACTTCAGCAGTCACTCATACTGCCGTGTCAGCGATCTCACTCGCTGTCACATCATCAGTAACCCCACCCACTATCTCATTCACTGAGATTAACCCAATCCCTACTTCTATCCCCAAAACTCTTCCTTTTTCTCCTCATTTGGTCTCTGAACCCGCTACCTCTTCTTTCCCTATAGGACCTGAGCATCAAACTTTTGAGTAATCTATGCAGTTCTACAAAATGTTTGATACGTCAGGTACACCTATAATCCTAAACACTTCTCTCCCCCCCTCTCCAAATAAGCCCATATTTGAACTAACATTATTTTCAGGTCCTAGCTTGGCGTCTGTTGACACGCATGTCAACAGTCTGGGAGAAAAGGTGGACGCACTCACCAACACCACCAATGAAACCACCAGCGCCGTCAATCAGGCTGGTGAGGAGCTGAAGAAGTTGACCGCCACTTGCTCATCTAAAGCTGAGAACTCCCAACTTTCAGTTGTTGAAGAACAAGTCGTCCAACTCAGAGAGTCCTCTCGACTCTTTCAAGGGCGATTTGAGTCTCTTACCGCTGAAGTTCAGGGTCTCTCTTCAAAGGTTGACCTCTGCACGTCCCTTCTTCAGCAAATTCTACAGAAAGTGAATGCACCAGCTCCAGCGCTGCCTCCCTCCTTCACTGAAGATGATCGTACCAACCTCAACATCGCTGTGGAATTCATTCATGATGCCACGTGCGACATCCCTGCGGTTGAAGACCGGATTAAGCGTCTGGAGGCTGACGTTCAAGTGCTAAAAGCTTCAACAGCTACTCTAGCAGCTGAACAATCCCCTACCGCTGATAATGACAAAGTGGGGGAGAAAACTGAAGAAACTTCTATTGCTGCTGCTGGGGAAGCTAAGACTCCAAGAGAACCTCCCTATCAATCTGAGGGGGAGAAGGCAAAAGAATTCTCATCAATTCACTCTATTCTCTTTGAAGAGGATGAGGAAGAAGACGATGAAGAGGAAGATGATCTAGATCTTGATGATCAAGAAAAGGATCAGCCCTCCGATGACGACGACGACGATGAAGACCAATCTCTGTGGTTCTCTAAGCCGAACGTCGCATCAGGGACAACTTCGCAAGAGGTTGTCAAAACAGGGGTGAGAGGTGATACATCTTCAAGTGTTCCTTCGCAAAGCAAAGACAAGCAACCGATCGCTGAAGAATGCTTGAGGACTGGATCACAATCTGAGGGGGAGCATCCTTCTCAGGTATGTCTTTCAATTGTACCACTCTCCTACTCTTTCCAAACCCCTATTTCTTTCTAGCCTTTATCTCTCTCGTTCTAAAAATACACTTATCCCTTCTTTCCCTCTTTTTCTATCCAGACAGTTCTCACCCCTGCTTAAGGGTTCTGAACTACAAATAATTCCAGCTTCTATCGCTGAAGAAATAATCCCAATCTCTATCGCTGAGATTGATGAAGAAGAAGAAGAAGATTCCCTGGTCCATCCAGGAAGGCCCTCTCGACCATCTCATTGGTCAGAGGAAGTGGTGAAGAAAAGAGTTGAAATGATCGCTCAACTAGAAAGTCAACGGCTGAAAATCCCTCTTCAAACATCCACAGAGTTCGACTTCCTCACTGAAGCTGAAAGAGAAGAATCTGCCAAAGCTGAGAAGCTGATCGCTGAATGCAAACGAGATGCCCAACTCGCTTTAAAGATTCAATCTTCTCAAGTCAAGGACAAAAAGCTGAAAAGCAAACCTGTGGAAGTTCAAGCTGCACTACTGAAAGAAATTGAAGAGGAACGCTCCAAAGAACAAGAGATCAACGATAAGTCTATCGAATGGTGCAAACAAAAGATGGATTATCGTTCTGATCTTCTTCCAATATCAGCCGTGACTATCTCTGGTCGCAAGAAGAAAAATCAACTCTCAGTGACCATGGAGATTACCAGAGAGGATGGAACCCAAAAAGCAATGTACGTATCAAAACTTGAGAGCTTCGGATTTACGGAATGGTTAGAGTTCTGGGATGCACTGAAGAAATCCAAATCTACATACAGAGGCTACGTTGAAGGACTTCTTGAAGCCATCATAAATAGAGTCGTTTCTGTACTAAAGCTGCCATCTCCTCTTCCTCCCAAATCTTTGAAACTCAAGAGAAAAATTGGGTCCTCCTCCTCTGAAGATGTCGCCATCATCAGGAATGAAACTTCTATCAAATTTTCAAGAGATGCACTGTTTGGTCCTCCTCCCGATCTTTCAGTTCTGGACTTATCTCTGCCTCCTGGTGGTCCTTTCCAAGCTGGTCAAGTAATTGACAATCCTTATGGAATATTCTTCAGAGATGATGATGAGGAACTCAGATTTCAAAGAATCTCTGAGATTCCTATCTGTCCTCTGAATCATCTCAAGGATCTCTTATGCTTATGGTGTGACTTCTTCCCTGCTGCTGAAGAAATTAAAGAAATTATAAGTCAAGAATCTTTGGAACGAAGACAGAAAGGAGAAGAAATACCTGAGTATATGATCAATCCTCCTAAATCTTCTTTTAATAGTTGATAGATTAGTTTCCTTCTCTGTAATTTGTTAGTTATACTTACAGTAGTTAGTTACTCACTTGTACTTATGTTTTTCATATCTTGTAATTCCATCCTTGAATTAAATGAAAATCGCAGTGATGTACTTAACCCTATCAGTACTGTAAAAGATCCCTCAAAATAGTAATTGGGACATGCATTCTATGAGTCCTTTTTATTCCTATATTTTGAATCAAAGTAATTTTCTTTTGTTACTTTGTCATTATCAAATAGGGGGAGATTGTTGATCCAAACTCTCTCAGTGATTTGATAACGACCCTCTTTTATACTTAGTGAAAATTACGTTATTATATGTATTAGTGTTTCATCATCAGCGATCAGACTGAGTCTGATCAGTTATCGCTGATGACCTTTCTGTAAACATTAATATGTATGTGTTTCACTTTCAGCAATCAAACTGAGTCTGTTCAGTCATCGCTGATCGTTTCCCATGTAACACTGTTAACGTAATCCCTGAAGACAAGTCTCGCGTCAACATAGTTCATAGCTGAAAAGAAGACGAAGCCACTGAACAATAGATAAGTCTACTAATGACCTGATGCGGATATCAGCGAAGACCAGACGAATCTACTTACGCGAAGAAGCCTGAGGAAAAGCTTCAGCGATAGCTGAACTTCTTTATCTCTAGAAGAAGAGATACTCAGCGATCAACGATCACAAAGCTTATGCCTCAAGTTTTCTTTTGTCTTACCTTGCACAACCAGTACGATGTGTCAGAACGGACAAGTCTCTGCTACAAATCGTACAACAACTCTGTCAACTACACTGTTCATAAAGCGGCCAAAAGCATGTCTCCAAAAGTAAGACTCCCAAAGCCAATCTATGAATGCCACGTGTAAAGTACCCTGCCATGCATTTAATGCATAGGGTATAAATAGGAAGCTCACCCCTTCATCTGAAGGTGTGCTCAATCCTTGAACTCCAAAATAGAAACCCTTGTTTTCTATCTCTCTAAAAATCCCCCATTCTATGAATTTCTTGTGCAACCATCTTAGTGTTTCCTAAGTTTGTTTAGATTGAGTCTCTCTTAATCTTATTCCGCAACAAACTTGTAAATTGTATTTTGATTTTTCAATAAACAATTTATTAAACTTTAATTTCTGTGTTTGTATTCAACCCCCCCCCCTTCTACAAACTTGTTAAGCACCTTCGGGACCAACAGTACTGCTTGGAGAGTTAGTGTTGCTAGTAGTTAGTACTGCTTAAAGATTACTACTGCAAGAGAAGAATTACTACTGCTAGCATGATTAATACTGCATGCATAGTTAGTACTGCTGAGGATGTTAATGTTGTTGAAGATTAATGCTGCTGGATAAGGATGAAGATAAGGATCCTGAAGATAGAGATGAAGATAATTATGGAATGAAGATCAATTTTGTTTTGATAATTATCTTGTAATTAATTCTGTATATATAGTCTAGAAGTCTTTGATAGAAACATAGTTTTTGATATAGAATACATTTGTTTAGAGAATTAACCTCAAGGTTCTTAGAAGTCCTTTCAATAGAGAAGTATTGAACGTCTGTTGAGCATGTTCAACAGATTGAGGTATTGTTTGTAATCATTAAGTTAATCAATATAACTTGTGATTTGAGTATATACACTGTTTGATTGGTTTATTGTTAAAGTGTTTTTTCCGCAACTTCTTTAACATAGTTTTTGAGTATTTAGTTTAAATTCTTGTTTAGAATTTCGATCCTGACAAGTGGTATCAGAGCCTTCAACTCATAAATCAAAAATCATCATGGACGGATCTCATGACAGTGTTCTGGTTTCAAAAGTTCCCATGCTCAAACCCAATGAGTTTGACATGTGGAAAATCAGAATCAGGCAGTACATTCTTCTTACAGACTACTCAATGTGGGACATCATTGAGAATGTCCCCTTTGATGGAGGAAAGATGGGAGCAGATGGAAAGAGAACTCCACCAAAGACTAATGGAGAAAGAAAAATGGGGCAGACTGAGATGAAAGCCTTGAGCACTCTGCTCTTGGCAATTCCTAATAAATACCAACATCAATTCTGCAACTGTTCTGATGCTCAAATCCTGTGGAATGCATTGGAGAAGAGATTTTCAGGGACTAAAAGCACTAAGAGAAATCAGAAGGCTATTCTCAAACAATAGGATGAGAATTTTATGTCTACAAAGAATGAGCCCATGACTCAAACTTTTGATAGATTTAACAAGTTGATTGGAGAGTTGGCCACTGTTGGTGTCAAGATGGATCAGGATGATGTCAACAGAAAATTTCTAAGATCTCTTGGTGAAGAATGGGTGATATACACTGTATCCTTTAGACAGAATGATAATCTGGAGGATAAAGAGCTTGATGATCTCTAGAATGATCTAAGGGTGTTTAAAGCAGAAGTTGAATCTAAGAAAAAGCCATCTGGATATTCTCATAATGTTGCCCTCCTATCATCCACTACTGATTCTACAGCTAATACAGAATCAATTAGTACTTCTTATGGCTCAAAACAGGATGGATCCAATGATTCTATTTTGGAAGCATTCCTTGCTAGTCATGCTAAATATGCTCTTATGAATGATGATCTGGAGCAGATCAATGTAGATGACCTTGAAGAGATGGATATCAAGTGGCTGATGGCAATGCTCACCATGAGAGTCAAAAGATTCATCAAGAGAACAGGTAGAAACAATTTTTCCATGAGAAGAGAAGATGGTGCTGGATTTGATAAATCCAAGGTGTAATGCTACAAATGCCATAATCTGGGACACTTTGCAAGAGAGTGCAGAAGAGGAACTACTCAACAGCATGGAAGCAATAATGAACCATCAAAGTCCACTAACTATCACAGGATTCATCTCAAGCCCTTGTCTCACAAGAAGGAATGGGATTTGATTGGAGTGATCAAGCAGAGGAGGTCATTCAGAACCAAGCATTGGTGGCAGAAGTTTCAGAGTCATCAAGCACTGCACTTCCCACAGAGGTAAAATCTAACCTTTGCTCTAAAACCTGTATTGAAACTATTAAAAAGTACAGGGATCATAATCAGAGTATGTGTGATGACCTTAAAAGGTTAGAGAAAGATAGAAGAGAGTATGTTGTGATTGTTGAGAAGTTTGAAGAACAAATAAAGGCATATCAAGCTAATGAACTACAACATTCATATGATCTCAACTACTGGAAGTGGGAGAAGAATCAGTTAGAGATTGAGCTAGAAAATTCTAGAGAGGAGTGTGAAAAAGTAAAGAGTGAATTTGAGAAGGCTAAATTAGATATTGAGAAATATTCCAATGCTTCTAAAGCAATGGACTCTTTACTCAAAACTCAAGTTCATGACAAACTGAGACGAGGAATAGGCTACAACACCACCCCTCCACCATACAATAATAACTACATTCCTCCCACCTCAGACCTCTTAGGAAGGCAAGACAAGAAGGAATTACCTGCAGGAACCACAGAAGTAGATCCTTTAGACAAAGTAGTGGTTGAGGCAGACTCTAAAGAAGAAGAGTCTGAGAGTAAGAATGAGGAAGACCATAAAGATACTACCTTACAAAACCACATTCTGACAAATGAGAAGGGAGGTAAACCATTTATCAAAAGTGATAAAGTGGAGATGACCAAGACAGTCAAAGAGACTGTTAAGAGTGAGAAAGGTGAGACCTCCAGGAAAGGAAAAGAAAAGGTACAGGGAGTTCACTACATGCAAACCTCTATTGTAAATCCCTGTACTTGTCAACAGAACAAGCCCCATAAACATGACAAAATAAGGGGAAATCAGAGAAACAGAAATAGTCAGTGGGCTCAAAAACAGGGAATTGATCAAAGCAAAATCAATAGACCAAAGCCCTGTTTTATCTGTGGCAAATTGAATCATCTAGCCAAACACTGTTATTTCAATCCTATTAACCAAAGATTTTCTTTTCAAATACAAACACAAAATTCAGTTGGTTATACGAAGCAATCAAGAAATCACATGGCTGCTAATATGAGAACAGTACCAATAAAAACTAGGACTGCAAAATCTCATATTCAGAATAAGTTTGCTAAATCAAAAGAAAATACTCCAAGCAAGTCAAGGAGTAACTCTCAGAAGAAGAAAGCAAACATCTCTGTCAAGATTTGGGTTCCAAAAGTAAAGAAACCTGTTAGTACTGCTACCTCAAATAGTACTGCTAACAAAATTAGTGTTGCTGATAGCAATACTACTGCTAACCATGTTAGTACTGCTAACAAGGATAGTGTTGCTACCAGTGTTATTGTTGCCAAGCCCATAATTTTGACAAAGTATTCCAGCCATAAGATTCCTAATTTTGTTCATCTCATCCAGACTAAGTTTACTGATTATAAATATGTTGATGAGAAAGGCCAACCCAAGACCACTTTGGCTTGGGTTCCCTCTAAAAACTAACTGTTTTATCTTATGTGCAGGGCAACCAACAGCTCAAGAAAAAGAGCATTTGGCATGTAGATAGTGGTTGCTCTAGGCACATGACAGGTAACATGGCCTGCCTTCAAAACTTCAAAAAGTTTGATGGAGGACATGTTGCTTTTGGTGACAATCCAGCAGGAGGTAAGATCAATGGAAAAGGTATGGTATCAAAAGGTAAGATGTCCTTTGATGATGTGTACTATGTTGAGCAATTAAGAAACAACCTGTTAAGTGTATCACATGTCTGTGACAAGAAACATAGCATATTATTTACTGAGACTGAATGTATTATCCTTGCTCCAGGATTCAAGGTAGTTGATGAAAATATGATACTACTTAGAACTCCTAGGAAGGATAATGTTTATTGTTTGGACTTAAAAAATGTTTCATCTGATTCATCTTTAAACTGTCTATTTTCAAAAGCTTCTGTAGATGAATCATCTCTTTGGCACAGAAGGATGTGTCACATGAATTTTAAAACAATGAATATTCTTGTGAAAAAAAAACTTGTAAGAGGTTTACCTCAAAAAGTGTTTTCATGTGATGATCACTGTGTTGCTTGTCTTAAAGGCAAGCAGCACAAAACTTCTCATAAGTACAAAGAAATAAATAAAATCTCTTCACCTCTTCAATTAATGCATATGGATCTCTTTGGTCCTACTAATGTGATGAGTATTGGAAAAAAATCCTATTGCTTAGTCATAGTTGATGATTTCTCTAGGTTTACTTGGGTATATTTTCTGAGGACTAAGGATGAGACAAGTGGACTGATCAAATCCTTTGTTCTTAGGATTGAAAACCAAACTAATCTAAGAGTTAAAGTCATCAGATCTGATAATGGAACTGAATTTAAAAACAATGACTTAAACAGGTTTTGTGAGGCTAAAGGTATTGAGAAACAATATAGTGCTCCTAGAACTCCTCAACAAAATGGTGTAACTGAAAGGAGAAATAGGACACTAATTGAGGCTGCTAGATCTCTGTTGGCAGATTCAAAGTTACCAATTACATTCTGGGCAGAAGCAGTTAATACTGCCTGTTATGTCCAAAACAGGGTCCTAGTAGTCAAATCTCAAGGCAAGACACCTTATGAACTTTTTAACAAGAAGAAACATTTTATTGGCTTTTTCAAACCTTTTGGGTGTCCTTGCACAATTCTCAACACCAAATCTCACTTAGGTAAGTTTGAAAGCAAAGCTGAAGATGGATTTCTTGTTGGATACTCATCTCAGAGTAAGGCATATAGAGTTTTTAATAGTTTTCAAGGATTATAGAGGAAAGTGATAATGTCAAATGCAATGAGAACACACCAAATAAAATTGGTACAGGTCCTGATTGGTTGTTTGAATTTTATTCACTAACTAATGCTTTGGGTTTTAGTAATGTGCAAACTGCAGGAACAACTTCAGAACAGGTACAAGCACAGAAACAAGATTTTGTGCTGGTCCCCATACCTACTGATGATCCTATAAAATTTTGCCAGCAAGAAAAGAAAGATGATTCAGAAGATTCTGATCCAGATGAAGAGGACAAAGGTGATGATGAGAATAAGAGTGATAAAGAGGATGATCATAATCCAGGAAACACAGAACCTGAGATGCCCATACTGTCAAAAGATGATACTAATGAAGAAAATTCTTCAGTGTATGGTAGAAGCACTCCAGAGAAGAATGACTCCAATCTCGAAGCAAATCTTAATGAGGAGGCTTTCAATCATACAAGAACTCAGAAGAATCATCCTCCTCAATTGGTGATTGGTGACATCAATTCCCCAATGATCACAAGGCAACAAAGCAAGTTAGGGGGATTGAAAGATATACAGACAGGCTTGTTATCTTGCTTTCTATCCCAGATTGAAACCAAGAAGGCCTATGATGCAATGAAAGACCCAAGATGGATAGAAGCAATGCAAGAGGAGCTACTGCAGTTTGTGCTGCAAGATGTATGGGATCTGGTTGAACTTCCACAAGGACAAAGGGCAATTGGTATAAAATGGGTTTTCAGAAATAAGAAAGCTGAGAGAGGAATTGTGATAAAGAACAAGGCCAAACTTGTGGCACAAGGGTACACACAAGAAGAGGGAATAGACTATGAAGAAGTATTTGCTCCAGTAGCCAGAATTGAGGCCATTAGGCTGTTTCTAGACTACGCTTCTTTCATGAAGTTCAGAGTTTATCAGATGGATGTCAAGAGTGCATTCCTATATGGGACAATTGATGAAGAAGTATATGTATGTCAGCCTCCAGGGTTTGAAAATCCTAACTTTCCTGACAGAGTATATAAATTAAAGAAGGCACTCTATGGGCTACATCAAGAACCAGGAGCATGGTATGACACTATGTCTACCTATCTCTTGGAAAATAGTTTTGAAAGGGGAATAATAGACAAGACTCTGTTCATCAAAAGGAAGAAGAAGGACATCCTGCTTGTGCAAATATATGTGGATGACATCATCTTTGGATCCACAAAAGATTATTTGTGCAAGGAGTTTGAGGAGCTAATGCACAAAAAATTCAAGATGAGCTCTATGGGTGAACTTACATTCTTCCTTGGGCTACAGGTTAAACAGAAGAAAGATGGTATCTTCACCAGCCAATCCAAGTATGTGCAAGATATACTTACCAAATTTGGATTTTCAGATTCAAAGCCTGCAAGCACACCCATGGAAACACACAAACAGATCACTGCAGATCTTGAGGGGGAGGATGTAGATGTTCATCACTATTGATCTATGATTGGCTCCCTCAGGAATCTAACAGCTTCAAGGCCAGATATTATGTTTGTTGTTTGTGTGTGTGCCAGATTTCAAGTAAGACCTAAGCAATCTCACTTTTAAGAAGTCAAGAGGATCTTCAGATATCTCAAAGGACAACCTAGGTTGGGTCTTTGGTATCCTCATGACTCACCATTTAATCTACTTTCATATTCTGATAGTGATTTGGGTGGTGCAAAATTGGATAGAGTTTACATCAGGAGGATGTCAGTTTTTGGGTGCAAGACTAGTTTCATGGCAGTGTAAAAAGCAAACCACAGTGTCCACCTCACCAACAGAAGCAGAGTACATAGCTGCTGCAAGCTGCTGCTCACAAGTGCTATGGATTCAAAATCAGATGCGGGACTATGGTGTTACTTTTTTGCACACTCCAATCTTCATTGACAACAACAGTTCCATAAGCATTGTTAATAATCTAGTGAAGCACTCAAAAATCAAGCATATAGAAATAAGGTACCATTTCATTAGAGACTGCAATGAAAAGAAGCTAATCCATGTTGTGAAAGTACACACAAGTAACCAATTTGCTGATCTATTCACCAAAGCTTTTGATGTGGGTAGATTCACATTCTTGGTCACAAGTGTGGGTATGATAAACACTAAATAAGCATCTTTTGATTTTCTTTATGTACCTTTTCTATATACATTCCTTCATGTTTACTTTCTCATATTTTATTGTGCATGGTGCTGCTAACCTTGTGTGTTTAAGTGTTTCAGATTGCTTCAATTGGATACTTGGTACTTCTAGTTTAGTTAATACTGCTCTCTATATTACTCATGATGACAGTTCCAATATGGTTAAGTATGGTTACTACTGCTAGGTAGTTTATACTGCCAGTGCAAAGTTACTACTACTTGCCTTATTTCTACTGCTAATCAGTGTTACTACTGCTGATATGTGTTCATACTTCTAGTCTGTGTTTCTACTTCTAGTCTGTGTTAATACTGCCAGTATGTGTTACTACTGCTAATATGATTTAATGTTGCGGGATTGTTAATATTGCTAGGGTACTTAGTACTGCTTCTAACTGAAACCCTCCACCTATAAATACCCTCATTGACCGCCAAAATCCAAACGGCTCTTTGAATTTCCTACGAGTGTTCTTTCTCTCTCTTTCTCTCAAACTCTTACTAGTGCATAACCCTAGTTTCAACTAATCGATCAACAAGATGGTCGGACTAATGTTCGTTGATGATCACAATGCGTTGGCAATGCTACAGAAACCCAAGCAAGCAGAGGGTTTTCATCAGATTGTGGATTTCCTAAAATCCTCACACATCGCCTACGCATTAACTGTCAATCCCACAATCTATGTGGAACATCTGCGACAGTTCTGGGCAAATGCGACCATCCAGAATGATCAACGCAATCAGGTCATTCACTCAAGGGTTTGTAATAAACCCCTCACCATCACAGAGGACGGTATTCGCACTCATCTACGACTAGATGATGCCTCAGGTATAACCTCTTTACCTAAGGAAGATCTCTTCCAAGTTCTTAGTCGTATGGGGTATGAAGGTCCCACTGATGTATACAAGTTTTACAAGAAAAGATTTTCATCTCAGTGGAGATTCTTTGTTCATACCCTTCAGCATTGTATTTCTAGAAAAACAACTGGATGGAGTGAGTTCAGCAGTACCTTAGATTATGCTCTAGTCTGCTTAGCTACCTCTGGAAAGTTTAATTTCTCTCAAATGATTTTCAATGATTTAATGTCAAACTTGGATACCAAAACCAAAAGCTTTTATATGTATCCTAGGTTTGTACAAGAGATTCTACTAAATGAATTGATGCATCTACCCTCTTTTCAAGAGGTGTATGTACCAAAACCTCCCAAAGGGAAGGTATTCTCAAACATGAAAAGACTAAGCAAGGACTTTTCTGGACAAGAGACACCATTATTCTCTACAATGATGGTTCTGTCTAATTCCCATGGTGAGGCATCAGTGTCAAAGCCCACATCCGACCACCCAACTGATGACCTACCCACACCATTCAGTTCTATTGACACTCCTGAGATCCCAATTATCAAGCCAACTTCCCCCTGTTAGCCCCAAATCTTTTTTTTGTTAAAGTGTTGAAAATACCCGTCCTATTTCAGAGGACTTCCAAAGATAGACCTCAGAGAGCATAGACTTCAGAGGACGAAGACTTTAGAGGACAAACCTGCCTCTGAACTACTTATCAGAGATTGCAACTTTCAGCAGAAGACATCAGAGATGGCTTCATCAGAGGCTCTGAAGACAACGTCAGAGCTCTGAAGACATTCTCTCTGAAGATGGCGCTGAAGACTTTCCTGAAGTATCAGAACAGATAACCAATCACTTAGTGATAAGATTTACTTTATAGAGTAGGTTACTGTTCAAGCATGTCTTGAGCTTACCTATTAGGTAAGACACTGTTCAAGCATGCTTCTATTTGTCAGAATAGTACACTGTTGACTTTATGGTCCTATAAATAGGACCATCACTCCTTTGACAAAAGTGTGATTTTTGATATCTTGTACAAGAAGAATCAATTGAATATATCTCACGAAGATCTTGTTCTTTCTACTTGCTTTATATATGAACTGTGATATTTGAATCTGCTTTTGATATTAAACTATATTGCTTCCGTTGTTTATACTCTTGTTGTTTATATCATTATTGTTATAAGATTAAATCTGGGATCCAACAATTGGTATCAGAGCCTCCTTTGTTTTCTAAAACAAAGAAAGATCATATCTGCATACTCGGATAGATTTAATTCTTACTGATTCAAGCTTTTATTTTCTGTACATGTTTATGTAAACCCTGGTTTATTAAACTTCATATGCCCCAGATTTAAAAGTAAATCACAGTTACATCATTTAATAGAAAAATCTTCATAGAAAAGCATCAGTTCTTCAAATCTTCATCTTTTCTTCACAAAAAATGGCAAACTCAAGCATAAGTGCCATTTATACAACCGGATCATTAACCAAACCTCCTACACTTCTAAGGGATGAATATCCTGAATGGAAGATAAGGATGGTAAATTTCTTAGAAGGCATGGACAGGGATCTGTTAAGATCAGTGAACGATGGACCTCACCAACCAATGGTGTTGGTACCAAGAGTTCCAGCAACAGCAAATACTGCTGAAATCCCTGCTTACTATGAAAAGAAAACTTCAAACTTTACGGATGAAGAAACTAACAAGATGGATAATGATTCAAAAGTTGTTAGATTACTTATAATGGCCATTCCCAATGATATCTTCCAAGAACTTGATTCTTGTGTAACTGCAAAAGAAATATGGGATCAGTTGTTAAATCAACTTGAAGGAGGCCTACAAACTCAACAGAACAGGAGAAATCTTTGTATCAATGAATATCATGATTTTCATGCATTACCCGAAGAAACCTTACATCAAACATACTCAAGGTTTAACATCCTCATCAACAAATGCATAAAATTTGGGGTCATGAGAACAAAAGAAGAAAACAATGTTCTCTTTCTTAAAAGCCTAAATGAAGAATGGTCACAACTGTCAATGTCGATACAAGCCAATCAAAATCTTGAATCATGGTCATTGACTGACATTTATGGTACCTTGGTAGCACAAGAAAAAGAAGTTGTTAAACAAAAATCAAAAACCTCTTTAGGTGGTCCACTTGCACTCATGTCAAAACAGAAGGGTGTATCACAAGAATGCAGAAATGCAGAAAAAGACAATTGTTCAAAAAGGGAATCTAAAAGAAAATCCAAGAAGGTTCTGATGTCTGAAGAAGTTGAACACTCAGATTCTGACTCAGATGATGACATCAATGCCTTTGCCAAATCTCATGCATTAATCCACCATCATATTAACAAGAAATTTGGCAAGAAAGTCTTTGAAGAAAGAAGAGATAATGAAGAAAGAAGAGGAAATCCAGAAAGAAGATTTCAGAAAACTGAATATCAACAAGAGCCCAGATCTACTCTGCATAGTGATCAAAAGGGCGTTCATTTCACCAATCATGATTCTACTCAACAATCATTTCAGCCAAGGTATCCTCAACCTCAGAGGTACTTCAAGCCACAACCACAAGTACAAGCACAGAAGACAGAATCAGACACTGCTCTTCCATCAAACCAAAACGATGGAAGATGTTTTAGATGTGGAAATCCAGGCCATTACTCCGCCAACTGCAGAGGTAGACTCATCAAGGATGAAGACTACTACAAAAACAAGTACAAATACAATGTCAAAGAAAGAGTACTTGTAGCAGAGATGGAAGACTGGCTGTCAGACTCAACAAGCGATGGAGAGGAAGAACCCACCAATCTCTGTGGTATGGCGTTCACAGATGATCAAAGTGACGGATCATCAGAGGACTACTCTGAAAAGGTAAACTCTCCTTCCACCTCTGAAAGTGATCTTGAATTGGATGTTATTAAACTAACAGATGAATTTCAAATCCTAAAGCAAAAACTTGTTGAGGAAAAAGAAAAAGCAAAACAAATGACAGAAGATCTTAATTTTTACAAAAGGGAAAAAGATCTTCTTGAATCAGAAAAGAGAGATATTTTTGTTGAAAAATCTGATCTTGAAAAAGCTCAGAAACAAAAGGAAAAATCATTTTCAGAAAAATTCAAAGAACTTGAGAAAGTTTTATAAGTTAAAGAAGAAGAAGTAAAAATATCTGAGTATGAAAGACTCAATTCTGTTGCCTTAACCAATTTTTTCCAAAAAGAAAGAGAAATCCTACATCAATCTCTGGAAAGGAAATAACTTCAAATCAAAAGTTATCTTGATGCTCAGGATGTTCATATAAAGATAAACTCTCAAATGGATACTCAAGGTCTTGGATTCAATGAATTTGATCCATTCACTGGATTGAAGAAAACTTCACTTTCTTCCACTTTCTGTAAAGGAAAGGTCCAGAGCTCTGACTGTCCATCACTGAACAATTTCAAGAGAATAAAAACCTCAGAGAGATAAAAAATAAGGGCTCTGAACTTTAAAAATGTAGCATACTCTGAAGTACAAAGCTTTCCAAATTCCATCTTAAAAATAGAAAAGGAAACTTCAGAGGAATTTTTCACAAAACCTCAGAGCAATGATCCTAAAGAGATTTTTAAGTTTAATGCATTCATCAAAGATGAACCAGAGACATCTGAACAAAGTACCTCTGAAGCAAGTACTTCTGAAGATGAACCACGGAGTTCACTTAATCCAGATGCCCCTCTGTATTCACCAATCTCTGATGAATGCATCAGAACTACATTTGCGGATGACATCAAGAGAATAAATCAAGAAAATATCATAGCTGATTTAGAGAAGAAAGAAAGCATGAAAAGAATCATCAAAGTCTCAAGACCTAAGAAAATTAAGAAACCATCAGAGGTAGTTATCTCTGGTATGACTGAACGAGACTTTCTTGACTCTGATTCTGAATCTGATCCAGAGGTAGATGAACAGATTTTCTACAAACCAGAGAAAGTAATTCATAAAAACATAGATACCGTTGGTTCTGGAGTTTTGAACATTCCTATTTATGTTTTAAAAAATAAACCCAGAATACCAATATGCTCTGACTTTGCAGAAATGTGTCTTCAAGCAAAAACTTTTCTGGAACATGAAAAAGAATTACAAGAAAAGTCAAAGAATAAAACTATCACTTCTTAACTCTACACTTATAAACCAATCAAGTTTAATCCTGGACAAAAAGGAAAATGGCAAGAAATTAACCATTTTGATCCTGTTTGTGCAGTGAGCAACAAAGAGAAGAGGATGTTTCTGAACAAGAGAAGGCAACTTGAAAAGAAGGTTGTCTCTCAAACTAAAAGAAAAGAAGTAGTTAGGAATACTTGTAATATTCCTAGTACTAATTCAAAAAGGAATCATAATGTATCGAATGCATTTAATGAAATGAATTCCCTTGCTTCTACTTCTTCTTGTTCTGTAAAGTGCAATTGCATCCAACTCTTGATGAAACTAAAAAATCACTTCAAAGGTTCTCACTTTTTTCTTAATCAATCTCTGAATAAAAATTCAGAGACAAAGCCTCAAAAGAAAAAGGAAAATTCTGCCAAAACATCAAAAGATAAGAAGGCAAAATTTCAAAGAGATAATCAGAAGTCTAACAAAATAGGACCCATAATGAGATGGGTACCTAAGAAAATCTAATATGTCTTGCAGAAACAGTTTATGCCGATCTGGTACTTAGATTCTGGATGTTCAAGGCATATGACTGGAGATAAAAAGTTACTATCCTCTTTCAAAGTTAAATCTGGGGGAGCAGTAACTTTTGGAGACAATATGCAAGGACAAATTAAGGGTTATGGTGAGCTTACAAGAGGTAATGTTTCAGTATCAAAGGTTGCTTATGTTGATGGGTTAAAACATAACTTGATCAGCATAAGTCAACTTTGTGACCATGGTTTTGATGTGAAATTTCAAGAAAAACATTGTTCACTACTTCACTCAAAAACATGTCAAGAAATGCTCAGAGCTGACAGAAAGGGAAATTTATACAGAATGAATTTTTCCAAACACATAAAAACTGACTCAGAGAAACTCTGTCTAGTATCTCTGAACAGTGAAGATATTTGGCTCTGGCATAAAAAGTTCTCACATCTGAACTTTTCTTCACTTGATAAATTGGTCAAACTAAATCTGGTTAAGGGATTACCATCTCTGAAGTTTAATAAAGATCATCTTTGTTCTGCTTGTGAAATGGGAAAAATGAAAAGATCTTCCTACAAGACCAAAAGTGATAATAATGGTCCAAAACCTCTGCATATGCTTCATGTGGACCTTTGTGGTCCTATCTCTGTACAGAGCTTGTCAGGTAAAAAGTATATCCTCGTTTTGATTGATGAATACTCTAGATATACTTGGATAGAATTCATCAGAGCCAAGTCTGATGTCCCTGATATTTTAATAAGATTGTTAAAAAGATTGCAGGTTCTGTTTGATACCAAAGTTCAGAAGCTGAGAAGTGATAATGGAACCGAGTTCAGAAATGCAAAAATCAACTCATATCTTTCAGAGGAAGGCATAACTCCGAACTTCTCTGCAGCTAGAACCCCTCAACAAAATGGTGTTGTTGAAAGGAAAAACAGAACACTAGTTGAAGCTGCAAGAACTATGCTTGCAGGATCAGATCTTCCCACAAACTTTTGGGCAGAGGCAGTGGCAACAACCTGTTTCACGTAAAACAGAGCTACAATTGTCAAAAGATTCAAGAAAACATCTTATCAACTCATTAACAATAGGAAACCTAATGTTAAATATTTCCATGTTTTTGGATGCAGATGTTTTATTCTAAATGATAGAGCGTCTCTTGGAAAGTTTGGCAAGAAAGCAGATGAAGGCAAATTCATTGGCTATTCATTAGCCTCAAAAACTTTCAGAGTGTTCAATCAAAGAACCAGAACAATCCAAGAGAGTATCAATGTGTCTTTTGATGATGACAAAAGTCTGGCCAACAAAGATATCAATCAAATTGCCAAAAATATCTCTGAATCATCAAAGATAAGAGAATCTGAACTGAACAAAATATTCGAAGATTTCTTTGATGATGAAAACTCAGAGTTTCTTTTCAGAGATATTCATAGAGAAACTTCAGAGGAACCACAAACGTCAGGTACAAATCTCTCTAGTCCCTCTGAAGTTACAACTTCTGCTTCCTTGAATGCAGGTCCAAGAAATGAATCAACTTCAGAGCCTCTGGAATCAACGTCAGAGCCTCTGGAATCAACAACAGAGATGTCTCCAACTATATTCTCTGAAGCTCAAACTCCACCTCATGTTTATGCTCCACTCACAAGATGGACAAAGGATCATCCCCATGATCAGATCATTGGTTCACCTTCAGAGGGTATCAAAACCAGATCAACCACAATCAATGAATGCTTTTTTGTAAATTTTTTAAGCATCATTGAACCAAAGAAGGTAAATGAAGCTCTTCAAGATCCTCATTGGATCTCTGCAATGCAGAATGAGCTTCAAGAATTTGAAAGAAACAAAGTCTGGACCTTAGTTCCCCTTCCTAAAGGAAAATTTGCAATTGGAACTAAATGGGTCTTCAGAAATAAAAAGGATGAGGATGGCATTATAATCAGAAACAAAGCTAGGTTGGTTGCTAAGGGATATTGCCAAGAAGAGGGCATTGATTATGATGAAACCTTTGCACCTGTGGCTAGGCTAGAAGCAATTAGAATCTTCTTAGCCTAAGCTGCACACAAAGGGTTCAAAGTATATCAGATGGATGTTAAATCTGTCTTTCTGAATGGTAAATTAAATGAAGAGGTTTATGTCCAGCAACCACCTGGTTTTGAGAATACAGAGTTTCCAAACCATGTTTATTATCTTGATAAAGCTCTATACGGACTTAAACATGCTCCAAGAGCATGGTATGCTACTCTGTCCACATTTCTGATAAATAATGGTTTTAAAAAAGGAACAATAGATACAACCTTGTTCATAAAAAGGTACAAAAATGAGATGCTTTTAGTACAGATATATGTTGATGACATTATATTTGGCTCTACAAATCAAAAGTATTGTGATATGTTTTCAGAGTTGATGAAGAGTAAATTTGAGATGAGTCTTATGGGAGAATTAACATTCTTTATAGGCTTACAAGTAAAGCAAACATCAGAGGGTATTTTTATAACTTAATCTAAGTATGTCTCTTACATTTTAAAAAAATAAAGACTCAATGATTCAACCTCTATGAAAACCCCTATTTTTATAACTTAATCTAACTTAATCTAAGTATGTCTCTGTAGATGTCAAAACCTACAGAGGAATGATAGGTTCACTATTATACTTAACTGCAAGTAGGCCTGACATAATGTTTGCAACATGTCTTTGTGCTAGATATCAAGCAAATCCAAAAGAATCTCATTTATCTGCTGTCAAAAGAATTTTCAGATACCTGAGAGGGTCACCCTCATTAGGCCTCTGGTATCCAAAACATTATAGTTTTGATTTAACAGCTTACACTTATGCAGATCATGCAGGATGCAAGCTTAACAGAAAAAGTACCTCTGGGTGCTGTCAGTTATTGGGCAATAAGCTGGAAAGTTGGACATCCAATAAGCAAAACTGTGTTTCAACTTCCACAGCAAAGGCAGAATATGTTGTTGCTGCTAGTTGTTGCTCTCAAGTCATATGGATGCAAACTCAGCTCCGAGACTATGGCTTACAATATGACAGAATTCCAATTTTGTGTGATTCAAAAAGTGTCATAGCCATCTCTGCCAATCCAGTACAGCACTCCAAAACAAAGCACATTGATGTAAGGTACCACTTTCTGAAAGATCATGTTGAAAAGGGAACAATAGAGATGTATTTTGTACCAACTGAACTTCAACTTGATGATATTTTCACAAAATCTTTAGATGAACGAAGGTTCAATTTCTTAATTAGCAAGTTGGGTATGTTGAACATGTCTGCCTAACACAGGAAAACATCAGAGTCTCTGATCCATTCATCAGAGCCTCTGACATGCGTAGCATGTTCAACCAGAACTTCTGAAACTAATTTCAGAGCCTCTGTACTTTTTCACAAATGGTAAAAAT
The DNA here is from genome assembly GCA_954870635.1 of Arctium minus. NCBI lineage: Eukaryota > Viridiplantae > Streptophyta > Magnoliopsida > Asterales > Asteraceae > Arctium > Arctium minus. Next base: position 56,790,695 of record OX941090.1, on the reverse strand, counting down.
CATTCTTTTGTATCTCCAAGCATGTGTCAAGGGGGAGAAGATAAAGACATTATTCTTTGGTCAAGGGGGAGACAAAGAACCTTTCATCTTTCAAGGGGGAGAAAGTGAGCTTCTCTGATACTCATATCAGAGCCTCTGATCTTGTCTCTGATATTTATATCAGAGCCTCTGATCTTGTCTTTGATATTTATATCAAAGACCCTGATATTTTCTCATTAAACGAATATTCCAAAAAATTCTTTTAATAATAAATCTTTTGGATAACCATTCGTTTTTTGTAAAACCCAACTGACGGTTTTCTGACACCAAGCGGCTCTCCCCTACACACCTCAACGTGTCACCTATTAATTAGGGGATGATGGAACGTCCTTTCTGACATTGGAACTCTCAATCTCCGTTTCCATAACCTCTCCCTCTACCTTTTTTTCTGTCCATAAAACCCCCTTTTTCTCTTCTCATTATTCTTTACGCTCTCAGAATCCAATCTCCCTTTCTAAGCTCTCATCTTTCTCAAAAACCTGCAACAATGGCGGCTCATTCCCAAACCTCAGATAACTCCAGCAAACTTGTTCCAAGCTTGAATATGGCACAGTTTGATGTTCCAGTAAAAGGTAACAACTACTTTCTGGACGTCACCCCTACGAAATACGATGAGCAGTTTCGCCCAATACTAGATTTTTTGACCAACTGCGAACTTAACGATGTCCTCACCAAACATGCTTCAGATATTCCTCTACGCTTTGTCCAACAATCGTGGTATTCAAGTGAATACGATGATGAAAAGGAAGGATTGGTTGGGTACATTGACCTAGGTGAACAAAGCGTGAACATAAGAATCACCCCACAAACCCTAACTCGCCGATTCAACCTGCTCACAAAAATTGATCTTCAAATAGAAATCTTTGAGAAACTACCACCTCAAGAAGTTCTTCTTCAGTTCCTCCACCACTTAGGCTACAACAAGGAGATCACACGCCTAAGTCAATTCAGGCGTCATTACCTGCCTCCCAAGTGGAACTTTATGTTTAGTGTTCTCAACCGAACAATTACCTGCAAGATTGGAAGCTAGGATCAGACCCATCCAGCGATTCTAGCCATAATGTATGCTCTCTTCTTCAACAGAAGCATAAATATGGCTCACATTCTCTTCTGTGAGATGCTGACGGCGGTGGACAATAAGAACAAAGACTTGGCCAAAGGAAAACAACCAATTTCGGTACTGTTTCCCAGATTCATCTCTGTGGTCTTTCAACGAGCAATGGAGAAATTCTCCATCATTGAGGAGGTACCAAGGACACCTCTGTTTATGATGAACTCGTTCAAAGCTACAGAGGTTCCTCCTTATCCAAATGACCGACGTTTCCCACACACCATGATTGAGGTAATTCCTGCTGACTCTACTACCCACCTCCTACTTAGTCGTGTTTCCCAATCATCAGAACCGATGATGGGATACCCAACACACTTAGGTTCTGAGCTTGAGCCTGAATCAGAGAGTGATATCTCTGATACTGCTCAAAACGTTAACAGAGCGCAGCCAAAGGGTGGCTCTGAGAGTAAGGAACAGAAAACAAGAGAACCCTCCCTCTGACGAAGAGAATAACTCTGTCAGAGCAGAGGAAGGTGAGGAAGAGAGAATTCAAGAGGGTGAGTTTCTAAACTTAGAATCCGAGGGCGGCGAGGTAGAAAAAGATGTCCTTGTTGGCACACATGAGCGATTCCAAAGCCCAAATCCCTATGCAAACACATCTACTGTCCAAGGTGGTCCAGCATCAGTGGACATTGAAACAGAGGTGCACACCTCGAACCCTTCCCATCCTAGCCGCTCAGAGGCATCTACTTCTGTCTCTGACGCACGCACCAAAGGGGAAACCTTTGATACGGCTAAGTCCTACCAACAGGACTTAGACCAAGATAAAAATACTCATTCACCCTAGAGTATGTCACCTCCTCATAAACATGATGCCTTTGTGGCTCATAAAAAGATGGATCATCCCTTAGATCAGGAGAGACCTAAGATCTCTCGTAAGGATTGCCTGTCAGAAAAAGAATGGCACGACCTTCTTGCACATGGACTCCTTAGCCTGGACAACAAGGTTCCCACCCACATTAGTTTCTCATCATCAGATTCTGACTCTGATGATCAGAGACAAATCAGAACCATTATAGGGAAATCCTTGAAAAAGGGTCCCCAAGGATTAATGGGAAGTCCTTCCGGAGTCAATATCAAGCCAACTCCGAAAGAAGGCCTCTCTGAACTCGAGGGAAACTTAGAATCATGTATTGATCCTAAGGTCACCCCCTCTGATTACGTTACCAAAGAGGAGTTCAGAATCTTTGGTGATGAAATCAGAGAATCTCAGAAGGAGATTAAACTTCAAATAGAGAAGATCTCAGAGGCCTCTGCCTCTCACTCTGAAGTTGCAAAGCTCACTTCAGAGGTCTCTGAGCTGCGCACGACCATTATCTCTCAGAACGATAAACTGGATGTTCTGGAAATCCTGGTCATCAAAAATGACTCTGTTCTATCCATAAAAATTCAGAACTCCACCACAGAGCTCCTCAAGGAGATTCCAACTCCCTCTGCCCCCACTCCAACACATGCAGACTTTTCTCAATTCAAAGAGGAAGTCGTGCGTTCTTTGGCAGAGGTGATTGCAAAGATCCCTACCTCCTCTGCTGCTGCTCTTGCTACATCCGAATTTGTTACAAAGGCTGACCTCACCAACTTCTCCAAGAAGATCATCAACAATGTAATGAATATCTCCAGCAAGTTCGTCTCCAAGACCACTCAGCAGAACAAAAAGATTGAAGACCTTCTGCAGAATGTCAAATCTTCAGAGGGATCATTAAAGCGGAAGGAACCAGAGGTCGCATGCTCTGAGGAAGCCCGAAAGAGGGCCAGGTATGAAGACTCTGATGACCATGATGACCAACCTCAGGGGTCATCCGATCTTCATAAGGGGGAGAAGACTCCTATACCAAAAACTGTTGAAACACAAAAGGAGTCCATTCCCTCTGAATCAAACCAAAACAAGGAAAAAGGAACAGAGAGACGTTCAATCTCAACCTCTGCTGAAGATAACCAGGCCACTCTAAAGTCGCCAGTACCTGTTATCTTTCTAGCACCATCTACTTCGAGTGCTCCAATAGTTCCAATAATAGCTGCAAATCCAGAAACTATTGGAGCTCTGGAAGAAGATGAACACGAACAGCTAGTAGACTTCTCTACATCAGAAGATACATTCTCATCACCAGAAAGACCAACTTATGTGATGAGAGATGCTTACGAATCAGAGGCTGAAAGAGCAAAACCAGAATCTGAAAAAGAAGAAAAATCAGATTCTGAAAAAGAAGCTGTTGAAAAACAGATTGAAGTAATTGATGTTGAAGAGTATGTATTCAATAATGCTCAACCACATCATACTTCAACAGCAACAGAGCTGAGGGATTCACCAGATATAGATGGCTACATCTCTGAACCTACAACAAAAGATCCTCCACAAACAAAGAAACCAGAGACCATGGTTGCTGATGAACAGGCTCCTTTAGAGAATCCTGTTCAGAAGGCAAGCATTGGTTTACCAGCCAAAGTGTTTACTCAACCTCCTACATTCCTTGCATCCAATCTCGAAGCTTCCATAGAAGACCACTTCAGATACATCTACTGTGAGTTCAATATGGCAGACACTCTAGTCATTCCTCTGAATCCAAGGATCAAAGAGAACATCCCGGACTATGAGCGAAGATTTGTCAGAGATAAAACCTCACCCAGAGTACAAGTCCTCTTTGATGATCCAATCATCAAAATCAACAAAATCTCAGAGAAAACCTTTGCTTACAACAAGATCATCTATAGGCATTATGTGGTAACTCGATCTGATAAGAAGATTTACGAGTTTAATGATAATGATCTCGTAAATCTAAATCCATATGATTTACCTCATTTGTATGCCTATTGCTCTGCCAGATATGATCAGGGAAGAAGGGAAATCAGGATGGGCATGGTTGAAGTCAGACGGGCAATGGAGGCCTATGTCAAACACAGAGCAAAATGTGACTTCCAAATTGCTCTGAATCTGGGGGAAGAAAAGCTGGAGGTAACTGAACCTGTGGAGTCGATCGTTAATCTTGAGGAAAAGAAGACTGGATCAATCATTGCAGAACCTCTGGGTTTCGTCTACAGAGTAAACCAAGTAAAGAAGATCTTTCTCGCTTCGGAAGTTTCGAAGTACTCTGATGAAACCTTGAGAGATATAAAGAAGATGATCCGTGTGAAGGAAGAAAGGCACAGAGCAGATTTACTTGCAAAGCTTGGCTTAGAGATTGACTCGATGATCAACTTCAGAGCTCTGATCATGAAGTTCCATGGAATCTGTTCAAGTGACAAACTTTAGTTTGTTTCTTTATTTTTGAATATTACTTTCTCTGTATTAAACTTCAAAATGTTTAAGAAGTAATATTTAAGAGGATGATTTTCTCCTCTACGCTTTCTAGTTTAAATCTTTTATTCTCTACTATTATTGTATCTTTTATTTTCAACATTTAGGGGGAGATTGTTAGCCCCAAATCTTCTGTTTGTTAAAGTGTTGAAAATACCCGTCCTATTTCAGAGGACTTCCAAAGATAGACCTCAGAGGGCATAGACTTCAGAGGACGAAGACTTCAGAAGACAAACCTGCCTCTGAAGTACTTATCAGAGATTGCAACTTTCAGCAGAAGACATCAGAGATGGCTTCATCAGAGGCTCTGAAGACAACGTCAGAGCTCTGAAGACATTCTCTCTGAAGATGGCGCTGAAGACTTTCCTAAAGTATCAGAACAGATAACCAATCACTTAGTGATAAGATTTACTTTATAGAGTAGGTTACTGTTCAAGCATGTCTTGAGCTTACCTATTAGGTAAGACACTGTTCAAGCATGCTTCTATTTGTCAGAATAATACACTGTTTACTTTATGGTCTTATAAATAGGACCACAAGTCCTTTGACAAAAGTGTGCTTTTTGATATCTTGTACAAGAAGAATCAATTGAATATATCTCACGAAGATCTTGTTCTTTCTACTTGCTTTATATATGAACTATGATATTTGAATCTGCTTTTGATATTAAACTATATTGCTTCCGCTGTTTATACTCTGGTTGTTTATATCATTATTGTTATAAGATTAAATCTGGAATCCAACACCCCCATCACCAAACACATATCAAAGGAAAAAGGTACAGAAGGTTCCTTACCTTCCTGTATCTTCACCCCAACAGCCTACAAGCCCTCTAATGGATCATTCTCCATTAGAGAATATCCAAAGGGAAACCAGAGGGGTGTCTCCCAACCCCAAGAAGGTGCTCTATAAGGAGAAGGATGAGCATGTGGGCAGTGAAGCTCACACTACTGTTTCTGCACAAGGTGTAGGACAGGACAGTGTGAACATATCTAAAACCTTCCCTACGACAACTTTAGATGAGCAATCATCTAAAGGTCCTAGGTGCCAAGAAACCACGGGGGTAGCAGGTGCTTCTGCTAGGCAGAAGACCTCTACTAAAAGATCCAAGGATCCTTAAAGGGTGGTAAAAACACCTAAAGGAGGTGAGGACAGATATACCTATGATGAATTGATGGATACTCTTCGTACCATAAGTCTGGAAGTCCACAATCAAGAATTGGAGATCAAAGAGATGAAAAAGGTGATCACTTCTCAACAAGTGCAGATTACCAAACTCAAAAAGATGGTTCTAAGGCTGGTGCACAAAAAGAAGAAAACCAAGTTTGTTTTGAAGAAGAGGAGCATTGATCATGATGCTTCCAAAAAGGGGGAGAATCAAGCAACTAAAGATAAAGAGGAGAAGCCAGTTGGAATGGAATTTCTGTTTGAGGGGGAGTTGAATAGTGAAGAAGAAAAGAAAGAAGCAGCAGAAACAGCAAAAGCAGTAGAAACTACATCAGCAGCAGAAATTGGGAAAGCAGCAGTATCTGAGCCAGCAGCAGTAACTACACCAGAAGTAGAAACTGCAAAAGCAGTAGAAACAGAAAAAGTTGCAGCAGAAACTGGTATGTCTGTAGAGGAGGTTGAGATTGCTGAAACTTTGGTCAAAGTAAAGAATGACACCCCCAAGGCTACTCAAAAGGCCAAGGGAGTGGTAATCAAAGAAGGTGGAACAGAGAAGAAAAGAACAGAAGTCAGTATTGCTGAGGCCAAAAGGAAAGGAAAAGAAAATATGGTTGAACCAGTAAAATCATCAAAGAAGCTAACTCAAATAGAATTGGATGAAGCGATGGCTAAGAACTTGCAAGAGGAATTAGAAAAGGAAGTAGAGATCCAATCTGCAAAAGACAGAGAAATTGCTTTAGATTTGTCTACTAAGTTTAATGAAGAATATCAAAGGAGGTTGAAGACTGCTGATGCTGCTAAGAAAGTGACAATGAGAGAAACTAAACAAAGCCAAAGAAAGCCTTCAAAGACCTTCCTGGCCAATCAAGTAAGAAGGAAAATGATAAACTTTCTAAAAGGAGCTATTGGAGTTCCTGAAGGAATGTTTACCAGCATGGCATTTGGAAGGATAGAAGAGCTATACAAGAAGGAGATGGCCAAGCTGAAAGGGGATTTCACTCAAAGGGTAGAGGTTGAAAGTAAGATGAAAGAAAGGCATGACCTCAACATACAACAACCCTTCCCTGACAGTGAAGAAGGCACTCCTATCAAAGAAAAGGCAAAAGTGAAGGTAGAAGAGACCTTAGCTCAGAAAATCGGAGCTATAAAAAGAAAGAAATCTATTGCTACAAAGATACAGGCAAAGAGGCCAAGAATTGAAGAAGTTGAAAAGAAGAATGAAAGTGAAAGAACAGAAGCAGAATCAGCAGAACAGGTGCTAAAGCAGAATCAAGATCCTACAAGTCAACCAAGACAATCTGATGTGCAATTTGATTTGTACATAACAGTATCTGATAAAGAACCTCTGAAGGTTGATCCTATTTCAGTGAATGCTCCTGAAATCATTCATTGGGATATTTTGAAAGACCAAGGCAAAGAATACTTCAGGATCAAGAGATTGGGAGATCATTATGAAGTATATGCTACATGGGGAAAGATTATCAGAAGTTGTTCCAGGTCTAATTTGGAAGAAATGCACAAATTTGGACTGAGCTTATATGGTAAAGTGTTGGAAGAAGCTAGAATGAGTCTAACAAAGATGGCCATGGAGTACCTATGCATGATGTTTGAGCCTGAAAGAGTGAAGCATAGGATCAAAGATTTACATCATGAATATGGATTCAAAAAGATTGATCATTGGATGCTATTTGAAAATTGTGGAGTCTACATGATCACTATTGATAAAAGCTATCATGAGTATTACCTGGTTGACAAGGTGTATGACCATAGCAGAGCAAAGCTACAAGGGATGCTGAATGCAAAGTTGGTATGCCCTAAAGATTCAGAAATGGCCAGAATAGTGATCAGAAGAACAATTAATCAAAGTCTGGGACTGGATCCAAATATGGGGAATTAAGTTGAAGTTTTGAAAGCATCATGAAGACCCTATGCTAAAGAACTTAACTTCTCAATTTGAAAAGTTAAGTTAGGGGGAGATTGTTGGGTCTGAAAAGTACTAAGGATAGAATTACTACTACTTGAAAGGTTAGTACTGCTAGAAGAATAGTTAGTACTGCTTGGAGAGTTAGTACTGCAAGTAGTTAGTAATAGCATGAAGATTACTACTGCTAGTAGAATTACTACTGCTTGAAGAGTTAGTACTGTTAAAAGAATAGTTAGTACTGCTTGTAGAGTTAGTGCTGCTAGTAGTTAGTACTGCTTAAAAATTACTACTGCAAGAGAAGAATTACTACTGCTAGCATGATTAATACTGCATGCATAGTTAGTACTGCTGAGGATGTTAATGCTGTTGAAGATTAATGCTGCCGGATAATGATGAAGTTAATACTGCTTATGAAGATAAGGATGCTGAAGATAGAGATGAAGATAATTATGGAATGAAGATCAATTTTGTTTTGATAAATATCTTGTAATTAATTATGTATATATAGTCTAGAAGTCTTTGATAGAAACATAGTTTTTGATATAGAATACGTTTGTTTAGAGAATTAACCTCAAGGTTCTTAGAAGTCCTTTCAATAGAGAAGTATTGAACGTCTGTTGAGCCTGTTCAACAGATTGAGGTTTTGTTTGTAATCATTAAGTTAATCAATATAACTTGTGATTTGAGTATATACACTGTTTGATTGGTTTGTTGTTAAAGTGTTTTTCTGCAACTTCTTTAACATAGTTTTTGAGTGTTTAGTTTAAATTCTTGTTTAGAATTTCGATCCTGACACTTCGTCTGTTGAAAAATTTGCAGTATTGTAAGTCGCATTTTTAGAAAAAGTTTGATTTTTGTTCATTATTTTTCATCCTGGTATGTAAATAATAATAATAATAATAATAATAATAATAGGTTGGGCTTTTGTGAGAATATGTTGAAATCTATTAGATTACTCTCTAAAAGATCCATTTGAGGAGAGAAAGGAAGTTCCAACTTATATGAAGGGTTTAGGTCTAGCTGATGTGGGATTCTAACATATGCCTTTCCAATGGAGCATAGTCAATAACAAATTGTCCCAGAATGTCAAAAGGGGGCTAGACCAATTTTGAAACACTATGCTGCTGGACCAAACTTGTGATTCAAATTAATGTTATTCTTTATGGATGTAAACTTTATGTGTTTTTGGCTTGGTAAAGAATCGATAATGTTTCTTGAAATTGTTGTTTGTAGAGAACTACAACAATAACTTAAATGGTCTTGATCCCTGACGTCCTTGGAAAGCTCTCGAAGTTGCATTTCCTGTATGTATACTTACTCACCAAGGGGGTCATTTACCTGGATATGTACCTTGTAAGAACTTACACGTAAGATTCAACATTGTCACTTACCTTACTATGTAAGGTTTTAGTCCATCAAGACAGGATCATGTGCAATAATTTAACCGATAGGTGCTAATCGGGTAAGATTTTAGTTTCTCAAAACGGGATCGTGTGCAACAATTTCGTAGTCGACACTAACCAGGTAAGGGTCATCACCCTTACTTATCGGGTAAGACTCTCATTCCCTTGCCATTGCTCTTACTAGGTAAGTTTCTCGGTCTAGCCATGTTCATCCAATAAGGTAATATGACTTGGTAAGCGCTTACAAATTAAGCATTAGGAATTAGGTCTATACAATGGTTGTTAGGTATGATGGTATACAACAAATAGTAATCATCATTTACTTTTTAATTCCCACCTTTGCAACTACCAAATTTGTTATGTGAAGCTAACCTGAACGCACCATAATATAGAACAAGGCTTTAAGACTCTTTTTAGCATAGCATTCTACAAACTTCAATAAAATACTAGCATTTTTTCTTTGCTTTCATATTTTATTTTGTGTGTTGATAAAGTTAGATTTTAAAACTTCAGTCCTGTAATGTAATGCAAGTTCTTATTTCCAGGATGGAAATGGTGATGTTGAAAATCAAATGAAGAAACCAATTGAAGCTCTTCTAATTACTGTGCTACAACACAACCTGAGCTGGATATTTTTTACAAACGGGGCTGGGATCTAGAGGTGAATGAATTGTTGGAAGATATGGATTTAACAAATTAGCAGTTGAAACCTTGCATTTTTCTTGCTAATTAAGCTAGGTGTTTGAGAGTTACCTTTTCTATGTAAATCCTCAAAATAGGTTTATCATTTGAAATTATATTTGAAAGTGATTGGTGTATGTGTGATATATGGTTTCAAAGTTATCAATATGATTGCATTCTTATTGCATCATTCTAACGCCTTGGATCTTCAAATTTTCCTATTTTAGTAATCCAAGAGTTATTTAACATAATATTGTTTTCCCTCGCCCATTAAGATGTCAAACAAATTATTATCATTTAACTATCTACAAGACTACAATGTGGTTTTTACCCTTTTTCTCACAATTTCAAACCATGACAATTCTCCAAAACTTTAACATCCCGCCGCATTGCACGGGTACTCAACTAGTCATTTCTAATACTAAAGTTCATTGGATTTTCTGTACTTTTCCCTATCTTATTTATGATCTTAGACTATCTTTATTAGCCATCCAAACCAATCTCGATATACTAAAAGACAAAATAAGTAAATAAAAAGAAAATAAAAAATTATATCATTATTGCAATCCAAACCAAGATCACTTTGTGAAGTCAAATTGCAATCTCATTCTTTTTTTCTTATTAAATTAATTTAACAAATAAAATTATATCATTGGTTTATTTAAGAATTCTTTTATAATAAATCCTATCACATGAAAAATATAACTTTAACAAAAAAAAAAAATATATACCAAATTTCATATTTTTCAATTTCCTGTATATATAAACTAATATTGACATATTTTCATCATACCAATTATAACTTGTTTTATATATTTTCAATTGTATTTTTTTTATAATTAAAATTATGTTTTAAAATTTCAAAAAAATAAATTTATTATCTATTTTCTATATTCAAAAATAATAATAAAAATATTATAGATAGGATAAAATATTAAAAAATTAAATATATTTATAAAATTATTTGAGATTGGGTTGGATTACTAATGAACCATAAAAAAAATAAAATTATATTGAAATTGAAGATTGGATAAGTGAATAAGAGAGAAATTATTTTTTTAATAAAAATTGTGCTGGATTGGTTTGAGGTTAAACATAGTCTTAGAAGCATTGTAATCTAATCGGCAATTGTTTTTTTTTCTTTTCTTTTATGCGTTGATTAAATAGTTTCATCTACTTATATTTTTAGAAAAGAAAATGTTAATCGTATAATTCTATATTTTAAAATAGTCGAATTTTTCCAAAAAGAATAAATAAATAAAATAGTCGAATTTAATATATAAATTGAAAGTAATTATTAAAGCGAAGCCAAGCATTGCGGAATAATTTGAAAAAAGAAAAGGGAGCCAAAATTAGTAATATATGAAAATGAAACCACTTTATTGCCCCACATAAATCATAATGGAGAATTATTAGATTTGACTAAATTGGGCCCCTTACCTTAATTTCCTTTAAACAGTTGTGTTAAATCAAGGGTATTTTAATTATTTTACTATTTTATTTGATACTTCTTTATTGTACAAGTTTTAATGCTAATTGTTCAAATTTTGATACCAATTGTACAACCCTTGAAGCATATTTTATGAAACTAAAAAAATAAAAAAGAACACTCTTAATGCTTCCTACTTGTCACCGTCTGTTAAACCTGCATCAAAACCTCCGGCCAAAACTGCATCAAACCATCTCCTCTTCATCGTCGCAGCCAAACACCTCCATTAACGATCCCCTCCCTCTGTCATATCTACACACATTGTTCCAACTACAAATAACTCCACCCAAAATCCCTCTGTCATGTTTTCCTACGACACCCCTCCCCTGTCCTCGAATATGTTTCTTCTCTGGACATATATGTGCTAGAATTCGAGTTCCATATTTGAGTTCCAAATGGGTTCATTGATGGGTTTCAGATTTGAGTTCGAGATAGGTTTATCAATGATTCCAATTTGAGTTCCTACCGGTGGTTGTGGTTGGATTTGAGTTTTCGATTGTTGTGATGGCGGCGATGACTGGGTTTGAGTTCACGATGGTGGTGGTGAAGGTTGTGTTGCCAGTTGTGTGGTTTTTTTTTTCGTGGTGCAATGTTGAAGGTTTGGATTAGTGGTGCAAGGGTGCGTTTCAGATGGTTTTTTCGGGCAACATGGGATCTAGATGGTTTTTTCATCAAAGAATTAGGATTCAGATCATTAAGCCATTAATTAATGGGTTTGATTTTGAATTTGAAGGTAAAGGGCAACTCAAATATTTATTATGAGTATGAGTTTGATTTTGCTTTTAATGAGTTTCGGTAGAGTTTTGGATTAAGAATTGTAATTAGGTTGATTAGGGGTGGGTCTGTTGCATATGTGTGTGTGTGTGTGTGTGTGTTTTGGGTATGTCATGGTGTGTGATGTCTAGAGAAGATAACCGGAATAAGAAGAGTGATCGGAGAAGACGGAAAAGAGGCGTCAATGAAGTTCATTAAGAAAGGAAAGGGGTGGGTTGGGGGACAGGTGGCATAAAATAATTGGATGGTTTAATTAAATAATAGGAAAATAACTAAATTATCTCTGATTTAACGGAAATTTTTAGTGGAAGTTAGCTTTAGGGAGCAACTCTGTAACGAAAGTGAAACCACGAGGACCTTGTCTATGAATTTTAGGGACCCTATTCGTAATCAACATTAAACCATAAGAACGAAATTTGTAATTATTATAAAATAAACCTCCAACTATACAATTTGTCTTAGATTTGTCTATATTATCCGCTAATATAAATTTCATTTAATAAACTATAACTAAATCGTCAATGTATTGGAATTTTAATTTCAAATTTTTTAACTATTTGGATGAAAAAAAGATAAAATTGTACTTTTGGACTATGATGATATATCTATATAGTTTGCCAACAAAAGAAAGGGAAAGGAAGGGACATATGAATGAATGATGATGCACGTAGCTTCTTTCTAGTGGGGATGCTCTTATAACCTCATTCGTGTGGATTGGAATCTTTATTTATTTTTTGCCCCAGATTACAAATACAATAATTGCTCCTTTCATCTGAAAACAAGTATATATTGTGTTTTATATGATTTATAAACGAAAAGTGAAATATGAGATATTGCTTGATGTCAAGTAAATTAATATGAAGACAACAAATTTTGTTTCATAATCTTGAACAATGCTATAGGGATATAGATGATATACCCATGTTTTATGGTTTCTACTTTTTTGCTCACTTTTTTCATATTATGATGTGAAATTTATGATTAATTATGTAAGAATATGTGAAACCCAATTAGATTACTCCTTAAAAGAGTCTTTGAGGAGAAAGGAAAGGTTCCAACATATATAATGGATAAATGTTTTGTAACACACTAAAAATAGGGGTTAATTTAAACCTGAATAATTGTGGAAATAAACGAAGTTCTCATAAACAAATCACCCCAAAAAGGGGAACAAATGTATGACGTTTACATTACAAATAACCAAATGAAATAAAACTCAACAACCTACTACCCTAGACCAATTAAGTTTAGATTATGGACGGGTGTTGCTAATTCACTTCCAAAAAGTATGCTATTACTATACCAAAATGTATGCCTATATATACTTCCAAAATGCTACTTCTCTTCAAGACTCTCCGCTCAAACCCGAGAAGTCACACTGCTAGAATGACCTGTTATACATTTCATTTTAAGAAAAAAGTGTTAGGCTAAAGACTAGTGAGAACAAACAGTTATATTGGAGAAAATAGTAAGTTTTACTTAAATAAGTGCGAATGAGTAAGTAAATAAGCATGGATAGAATTCCAATTTTATACTGATACCTCTTGGGTTGACGGGGGAGTCCCGCTTACTAATATAAGTGACGGAACACAAAAGTAGTCCACTTGACATGTTAGTAAAACCAATCACATAGAAATACACGTATTGGATGTCGAGCTCGGTTACTTAAAACGTATACCCATGGAATGTCAACTTTAACCTCTCTAGGTCTATACATTGAGTTATCCTCATCCAATAAAATGTACTAGCACGTACAACTTACACCATACTGTTGATGCCTAATTCGTACCTCAATGTGGAAAACTAGTGCTCCATCATCGGACATAATGACTCTAGTGCTTATGAATCCATTACACTAAAAAATAATCAAACAATATAATCCAATTAACCCAACACCATTAAATTTCTATAATCAAATCTCTCATCAAGATTCTCAAGACAAATAAGATGTCGTCAATAATTTAACCATGTTTCCATGTAAATCCTTGTAAAGTTCCATTATTCCCAAAACATCATTTGAAACGTCATTTCAACACAAGAACTCAATGGTCACAAGTTTTCTTCCAAAATATTCCATCATTTCAAAACCCTTGTTTTGACCCAAAGTGCTTAAGTTTATAAATTAAAGAAAATATGTTTTATAAGTGTGTAAACCACAAATAACCCAAGAACATTAGTTATTTATTCTAGCAAGCATATTCATCCAAGAAACCCTAAAATCTCCAAAATTAGGTTTTAATGATAACACATTTAAATCAAGAAATAGTTAGAGTGGACATGTTTAAAAGGTTAAAATCCACATTTTAACATGTATAAAGTTAATAAAATGAGAATGAACTCACCTTGTAGGGTTGTAACTTAAAACTCTAGAATTCAAGAACCTATTGATGATAAGATGAGGTTGGGACCTTGAGGAGACTTCAATCTTCACAATAAATGCTCAAGAGAATCTAGGATATCATTAATAGTCAAGATATTGGAGTAAATTGAAGACATTAATGGCAAGGGAAGGTTAGAGGTGAGACTTACCAGATTTTTGGAGAGAAAATCGCACCTTAAAGCTCCAAATCAGTATTGTGTCTAAGAAAAATGAGTTGCACATTTAAATACCCCCTGAAGCCCGTCCGCGACATTGCCATGTGACTGTGTCGAGGGCATAGTCGCTGGCATAGTCGCTCGTGTCCTTCCCCTCTTAGTACCATTCTCGTGACAAAGCCTCGCGATAGTGACTTGGCGTCACAACCGCGAGCATAGTCGCTGCCTTTTGACACCCAATGGCACATACTGTGCGACAATGCCCAGCGACAGTGACCTTGTGTCATAGTCGCGGGCATAGTCGCTAGCTATATATCGAGCCTCTCTTTTTCAACGAATCCCGCTCGCAAACGATATTCGAACAAAAAGGAAATTAAGGCATTATATCTAAATGAAATCAACACTTTCGAAAATGAAACACCATCAAATTCATGTGGAAATTATATTAAGTTTTTGGGTCTCACAATCCTCCCCAATATGGAAATGATTTCGTCCTCAAAATCTTGACCTACGCAAACAAATGAGGATATCCACGTTTCTTGTCCTCCTCCACTTCCCATGTCACATTGGCACCGCGATGGTGCTTCCATTACACTTTCACCATTATGACTTTGTTGTGTCGAACTCTTCTGGTCTCTCTCTTCAAGATGGCTTCGGGTTCTTCAATATATCGGTTGTTGTACACCCGAATCTCCGACAGTGGTATGACGCTTTCCTCTTCCGCCAAACACTTTGATAAATAACACACATGGAACGTAGGGTGGATTCCATCCATCTCCGGTGGCAAATCCAACTTGTAAGCTTGCATTCCGATGGGATCGATAATGGTGAACGGTCCAATAAAACGAGGACTCAACTTCCCACCACTTTCCAAACCAGATTTAGCCCTTCCATGGGGACACTTTCAACATCACCCGATCTCCCACTTGGAATTATACCGTTCGTCTCTTTTTGTCGGCATATCTCTTTTGTCGATCTTGCGTCACTTTCATACGTTCCTGTATGGCCTTGACTTTGTCGGACGTCTCTTGCACAATTTTCGGCCTGGAAAATTGCTTTCTCCTGTTTCCATACACCCGGGAGTTCTACATTTTCTTCAATACAAAGCTTCAAACGACGCCACCCCAAGGCTAGAGTGGTAACTGTTGTTGTAAGCAAATTCCACCAAGGGTAGATGGGTATCTCAATTACCACCAAAATCAATCATATGAGATCTTAGCATGTCTTCCAAGGTTTGAATCGTTCTTTCGCTTTGTGCGTCCATTTGCGGGTGGTATGTCGTACTCAGGTTCACCAGCGTACCTTACTCTTTATGCAAAGTGCCCCAAAATCTTGAAGTAAATCGACTATCACGATCGAAAAATATAAACAAAGGTACACCGTGTCTAGAGACCACCTCATCAATATAAAGTTTTGTCAATTTAGCCATTGGTAAGGTTTCCCGTGTAGCTAGGAAGTGAGCACTCTCTGTCTAACAATCTACTATCACCCAAATGGTATCATTACCTCTTGACGTCTTTGATAACTTAGTCACGAAATCCATTGTGATTTTATCCCACTTCCATTCGGGTATCTCCAAGGATTGTAGGCTCCCATAAGGTTGTTGATGCTCGACTTTTACTTGCGAACAAGTCACACACTTCTCTACGTAGTGTGCCACGTCTAACTTCATAACCGGCCACCAATAATGCAATTTCAAATCCCTATACATCTTAGTGCTTCCCGGATGGATGGAGTACTTGGACTTGTGAGCGTCTTCCAAAATTAGCTCCTGATTTCCTCCGACCTTAGGCACCCATACACGCCTATCAAAGCTTTTAATCTCGCGACTAAATTCCGTCAAGAGTAGTCGTTGCTTTGTTATCACTTCTTCTTTAAGGTTCTCCTCCAATAAGGCTTCGATTTGTGCCACTTTAATCCGTTCCATGAGACTCGACACCAATTCAATTCTTGAGAGCTTGGCCCGAAGACTCCCACTATAATCTTTTTGACTTAAGGTATCGATTATCACGTTTGCTTTACCCGGATGGTAGAGCAATTCACAACCGTAGTCTTTAAGGAATTCCAAACTCTTCCTTTGCCTCATGTTCAACTCCTTTTGATCAAATATATACTTTAAGCTCTTGTGGTCCGTATATAATGTGCATTTCGTGCCGTAAAGGTAATGTCACCACAACTTCAATGCAAACACTACAACCGCTAGCTCCAAGTCATGAGTGGGATAATTATTTTCGTGCACCTTTAATTGTATTGATACGTAGGCGATTACTTTTCCCCTTTGCATCAGAACACAACCTAAGCCCATCTTGGACGCATCGCTATAAACCACAAAATCCTCCGATCTTTCTGGGAAAGGATAAGATCGGACCTTCACACAGCTTCTTTCATAGCGTCCAAAATGCCTTCTCTTGAGCTTCGGTCCACACATACTTCATGTTCTTTCTAGTCAAAGTAGTCAACGAAGAAGTAATCTTAGAGAAATCATGGATAAATCTTCGGTAATAGCTCGCTAAACCAAAAAAGGTTCGAATCTCGAATGGACTCTTAGGAGGCTCCCAATTGATCTTGGCTTCTATCTTGGCAGGATCCACTTTCACAGCATCTCTAGTGACTACGTGCCCCAAGAATTGCACCTCTTTTAACCAAAAATCACACTTTGAAAATTTTGCATATAATTTCTCTCTTCTTAAAACTTTTGGTTGGGTCTTCTAAGTCTTAAAGTTAAACCTCTCCTTAGTATTTATTGATGTTTGTACTCTGTACTATGGTTCTTTGTAATAGCTTAGTTATGGTGAAACAGATCGGTGAGTCGAAGACGAACTGAAGTCAACATGAAGGAAGTATACAATGCGGATTGAGATGAACTTCAAAGTGAACTAAGCCTGACCTGCCGATTTATATTCGACAGATCATCCTCTTGCCGATCCCTATTCGGCAGACCCTCCACATGCCGATTTCCTATTCGGCATGTCCTTTCTGTGTTGCCGAATCATCCTTGTTCGGCACAACCATCATCTGCCGAACTCTTTATTCGACATTCTTCCTTCTTACATATTGCTTCTTTATGTGTAAGAACATTTATGTCAAACCCTCATGATTTGACATACTTCCTCGTTCCCAATGATATTCTGACAATGGGAATGGAAGCTTCCTTCTTTGAGAAGATATACACTTGGTCTAAATATGATTGAGACGTTTATTTTCTATTTGATCTCAAAAAGATTTTCCCATGAATATTTTATAGAGATATTGTACTTTCATAGTACAAAAGTTACCTTTTGTATTGTAATAAGTCACATCAAATATCTTATAATTTATTGATAATATCTCAACCACCCATGCCTTTACTGCTCTATGTCCTTTGTACTCATTACATTGGATAGTATATAAAGGATAGAGGTAGCACCTTGCTACTCACGCTTTCAGCTCAAGATCTCATATTAACAAGTTTCCAAACAGGTTGATAGTTTTCCTTGTCTCTCTAAATTTATGTCTTTATGTTCTTTAATTTCTTCTAAGTGTTAGATTGTTTAGAGTAGTTCTTAACTATTCTTATTCCGCAACAGTCTTTATTTCTTTTTGGGACTAACAAGTGGTATCAGAGCGGTTGGTTTAATCTAATAAACCAGATCCGCAATGGCTTCTCCTTCTATAAAACCTGAGTCTTCTTCTCAAAACTCTTTCCATTCTGACAATGGATCTACTGGCAAACCTCCTAAGTTCAATTCGAACAACTTCTCCTTATGGAAAAGTAGGATGATGCTCTTCTTGGAAGGAGCTGACAGTCGTTTTCTAACCATTCTTAGTGAAGGTCCTCTAATTCCAAAAGTTTGGGATAAATTTGTCAAAACCCCTAAAGATAAAGAAAAAGAAAAGGACTCTCTTTTTCAAGTTTCCGATGACTCGTCAAAGGAGGAAAGAACTTCTGCCACTGGTCATTATGTTTTGAAAAAGAAAAGAATTCACGGAAGAAGATAGACACACTATTGGACATGATTCCAAAGTGCGATCCATTCTCGCTCAATCTCTTCCTGATGAAGTGTACCAATCTCTTGTCAGTCTTAAAACTGCAAAAGAGATGTGGTCAACTCTATGTGTTTTGTATGAAGGTACAAATGAAGTAAAGAAATCTAAGAAAATCTCTCTTGTTCGTAGATACGAATTCTTTTCTCATGAAAAAGGAGAATCTCTTCCCTCCTACTACAACCGTTTTAACAGTCTCTTAAACGAGTTAAAACTTGTTGGAAAACTTTATGACAACGAGGAAGTCGTATGCAAATTTATGGACGGTCTTCCAGATTTCTGGAATAACCTTTCCACTTGCATTAAGACTTCCAGGGACTTGGAAAGTCTTCCTCTTACTTCTCTTTATGGTATGTTTCATAATCACGAACAAACCCATTTACAAAGGAAGACCATCTTCAAAGAGATAAGAACCCCCTCTATGGCTCTTATAAGTGATGGCTCCAAGAAATCTGTATGTGTTCCTCGTATAACCTATCCTTCTGATGATTCAGATAGAAAAAGTCATGAAAATCTGAATCACTCTTCGGAGGCTTATCTAAGTGAAGTTGATGATGAAGGAGAAGATCCCTCTGTTGATCATTTGACAGAGGAGATGAGTATGCTTGGAAATTTCTCTAAGTTCCGAGAGAACTCTTCTAATAAATTCCAAAGCAATAGAAATTTTTCTTCTTCCTCTAAAAACTCCTTGAACAAATCCAAGGAGGATTGCTATGCATGTGGTAAGAAAGGCCATTTTGCATCTGAGTGTAGAAGCAATCTTTCTAGGATTCCTAAATCTAATTCTTCTAACTCTTCTAAAAGAAGAAATCTTCGATCTAATTCTACAGGTAGATCGCATCCAAGAAAATCTTCTCCGTCCTCATCATTCAAGGAGCTTTCCGATAAAGCTGACAAATACAAAGCCAAATACAAAAGAGAGAAAGAAAGAAATTTCAACTCTCAAATAAGTGGCAAAGGCTTAATGGAAGAAACTTTAGAATGGGCAGACGACCCTACTTCCGACAGTGAGAAGGAAGTATCCAGTAAATGCCTCATGGCCAAACTCGATGAAGAACCAAAAGATTCCTGCTCAAGAATGGACTTCACAGCTGAGTGCTCCTCTTCTTATTCTCAGGTACATCCCTTCTACTCTCTCTCTGATGAAGAGAATATTGAGGCTTTTGACTCTATAACTGTACTTTTTCACAATGAAAAAGATGCAAAGAAAAGAGAAAATGCTCAAGTCAAGTCTCTATCCTCTCAACTCCAAGCTTCTCTATCTCAGCTAAAACAGTTTGATAAACTAAAAACTGAGTTAGAGGACTTGAAGACTTTAAACTATGTGCTTGCCAAGGAGAAGAACAAGATTCTAAAGAAACTTCAGAAAGAACAGGAAACCGTAAACAAATGGAACACTTCTTCTAAAAATCTTGAGAAAATTTTTCAAGATCAAGTTGTTGGTGAAACATATGGTTTAGGTTACTGGAAAAGAGAATGTTGTGTGTACTCCTTCTGAAAACATCCCCTCTCCTACTCATAATATTCCTCTGTCTTCTAAACTATCCTCATATTCTTCTAATTGGGATGATTCTATCTCAGAAGATTCTAACTCAGTTTACTCCATGGATCTTCGTGATTGAAGAAAGTTTGGTTACTTTGTGTCAGCCAAATCTTCCAAACCTCTTCTAACAAAAGATCAAGACTCAAATGAGTTAGTCAAGCCTGTAAATGATCTTCTTATGTCCTTAAAACTAAAAGAAGTTTCTTCTGCTTCGTCTTCTTCTTCCCATACTCTTAAAGAGGCTCCTCTCCTCTCTAAAGGAAAATCCGTTGTTGTTGATCTTCCCAATAAAAGAAAGATTACACCTTCTTCAAAAGGTAAATCTCCTATGACCACAACGGACTTCATTCCTAGATCCTTAAAGGTAAAGAAGTCCAAAGGAATCTCAATCAATCCTTCTTCTTCTTTTGAAAAGGGAATCCTTGGACCAGCTCCCCATAACCCTCACGTTCTGTACAACTATCCCATTCCCTCTCACCCTTCCAAATCTTCTAAATCCAAACCTCAAGGAAAGGTAAAAGCTGCTTCTCTTGAACCAAAGAAAAGATTCATCTACCGAAAGTGTTACAACTGCGGTGAAACTTTTCATTTGGCCAAAGACTGTCCAAAGGACCGTATCGAAAAATATAGTCAGAACAATCCTTCTTCTTCTTCCTCTAACCCTAAAGGACCCACCTCAAAATGGGTTCCAAAGGACTAATTTGTTCATATCTGCAGGTCTATGGGCAACATCAAACATGGTATCTCGATAGTGGATGCTCACGACATATGACTGGGAACAAATCTCTTCTTCTAAACTTTGTGAAAGAAAAGGGACCAACTGTAACTTTTGGTGATAACTCTCGTGGTTCCACTAAAGGTTATGGAACTCTTTCTAACGGTTCCATTACTTTTAACAAAGTTTCCTACGTGGAGGGATTGATGCATAATCTATTAAGCATTAGTCAACTATGTGATTTAGGTTACTATGTGATTTTCAGAAAAAATGATTGTCTCATTACCAATAAAAGCTTTCACACTGTCCTATCTGGCTTTAGAAAGGACAATGTGTACGTCATCAACATGAGTGTCAAAACATCTGAAAGTGAAAGCATCTGTTTCATCTCTGAAGACTCTGACAAGAAAATCTGGCTCTGGCATAAACGTCTTTCTCATCTAAACTTCAAAACGTTGAATGCTCTCTCCAACAAGGAGCTTGTTGTCGGCTTGCCGAAAATCTCTTTCTCAAAAGAAAATCTATGTGCAGCTTGTGAGAAAGGCAAACTGACAAAATCTTCTTTCAAGTCAAAACAGTGTTTCTCTATCTCTACCCCTCTACAGATGCTGCATATGGATCTTTGTCGGCCTGTTAGCATACCCAGCCTAGGTGGAAAAAGGTACATTCTTGTAATTATTGATGAATACACACATTACACTTGGGTATTCTTTCTCAACTTTATCAAGAAATTGAAGTTCTCAACGGTCAATTAGTCAGATCTATCAGAAGTGACAATGGGACCAAATTCAGAAATGCTACCTTGAATGCCTTTCTATGTGACAAAGGTATTTCTCAAAACTTTGCAGCAGTAAGAACTCCACAACAAAATGGTGTTGTGGAAAGGAAGAATCGTACGCCATGTGAAGCTGCAAGATCCATGCTAAGTGAATCTAATCTACCAACCTATTTTTGGGCTGAGGCTGTCAATACAACTTGTTTCACTCAAAATCGGTCTATTATTGTGAAAAGACACAACAAGACTTCCTATGAAGTCTTTTATGGCCGAAAACCAAACATTGGTTTTCTTCATGTTTTCGGTTGTCTGTGTTTTATCTTGAATGATCGAGAGCATCTTGGGAAATTTGATCCCAAGGCTGATGAAGGTATATTTGTGGGTTATTCTCTCTCTTCTAAAGCCTACAGAGTATACAATCTAAGGAGAAAATGTATTGATGAGTCAATACATGTGAAGTTCGATGATCACAAGACGTCTTCTTTATCTTGTGATGATACTGAACTTCATGAATGGATAATTTCCTGTGTTGGAGAAGAGTCTCCAAATATTCTATCTTTAGGAACTCCATATGTTACATTCTCGGTATCCTCTTCTTTCCTTCATCATGGTTCAGCAGATCCCTTTCCTACTACCGAATCCATTGCTCCTACCGAACCCATATCTCCCACCAAACCTACCCTACATACTTCACCTATTCATCTCATACATCCTGAACCCACCAATCCTTCACCTTCAAACACATATCCTGTACCTCTTCCACCAGCTCTAAAATGGACCAAAGATCATCCGATTAATCAAATTATCGGTTATCAGCAAGCAGGTGTTCAAACTAGAAGAGGTGTATTAATGTATTATTGTATCCAAAATTTAATAGGAAAAGTCAAGTCAAGATTAGTCAACAAAGTCAAAGTGTGTTTAGTCAATATGAGGTTACTTAGTCATTAAGCTTGTTGTTTTAGTCCTTGGTATAAATACCATGTTGCTTTGTAAATCATGTAACTAGAACATTCACTGTCATATCAATATCAGATTACTCTCTCTCTACACTCTCTCTCTAGAACTTCATATTGTCAATATCTTGATTGATTGTTTGATTGCTTGATTGAATAGGACAATTTCAAATGTCAAATGTATTTCAAGGGGTAGAGAATTTAAAGCTTCAAGAAGGATGATTTACTTTCACAAACTTAAGGGGGAGAATGTTAGTGCATTGAAAGTTTGGAAAGTAAATGTATTATAAAGTGTAATTGTATAGAGCTTAAAGTGTAAGGGCTTGTGCTTATATGTTGTAGAAAAGGTGGTAGGTAGGATTAGTGTCTCTATAAATAGATGGTTAAGGCCTTGTAATCATTTCATAATTCAAATTTACAAAATGTAGTCTTCTAAGAATTCTCTCTCTATCATTAGTGTAGTTTTCCATTTCTAATAAATGTTCTAATAAATCCTACTCCTATCCTATCTTACCTAAACTATTACAAAAGCTTGAATGTCCAGATCTAGGGTCCTACAAGGTGTTGGAAACATTTGTCTCTATGTGAATTTTCTCTCTATTATCGAGCCCAAGAAAATTGAGGAAGCTCTAGCAGACTCTTGTTGGGTCACTGCCATGCAAGAACAGTTGTCTCAATTTAAGAGAAACAAAGTCTGGAGACTTGTGCACGACCTTTCGGTAAGACCATTATCGGTACTAAGTGGGTTTTCCGAAATAAAATGGATGAAGTGGGTACTGTTATCCGGAACAAAGCCAGACTTGTTGCTTAAGGATATAGGCAGGAGGAAGGTATCGATTATGATGAAACCTTTGCTCCTGTTGCTAGACTTGAAGCAATAAGAATCTTTCTCGCTCATGTTGCTCACAAAAACTTTCGGTTCTTTCAAATGGATGTTAAGAGTGCTTTTCTCAATGGAGAACTTGCTGAAGAAGTCTATGTGAAACAACCACCTGGTTTCGAAGATCCAACTCATCCTTACCATGTGTTCAGACTTGACAAAGCTCTCTACGGTCTGAAACAAGCTCCTCGTGCTTGGTATGACACCTTGTCTGACTTTCTTCTCTCCAACCGATATACCAGAGGTAAAATTGATAATACTCTTTTTCTCAAGAAAACTAAAGGTAATATCATTCTTGTTCAAATCTATGTAGATGATATCATTTTCGGTGCCACGGATGAAAATCTTTGTCAGGAGTTTGCCTCTCTCATGAAAAGTAAATATGAGATGAGCATGATGGTGAGCTTACTTTCTTTCTTGGTCTTCAAATTAAACAATCTTCTGAAGGTATTTTTATAAGTCAAAGTAAATACATTCGTGATCTTTTGAAAAAGTTTGATTTTGAAAATTGCTCTTCGAAGAAAACTCCAATGGCACCTCTTCTTAAAATTCATGTTGATCTAGATGGTAAATCTGTTGATATCACTCATTATAGAGGAATGATAGGGTCTCTTCTTTATCTAACTGCTAGTAGACCTGATATCATGTATGCTACGTGTCTGTGTGCACGTTATCAAGCCAATCCCAAGGAATCTCACTTGGCGGCTGTGAAACGTATTTTTCGGTACCTAAAAGGTACTATGAATCTGGGTCTTTGGTATCCCAAGGACTCAAGTTTTGATCTAATTGGCTATTCAGATTCTGACTTTGCAGGGTTTAAGGTTGATAGAAAGAGTACAACTGGCAGCTGTCAGTTACTAGGTGGAAACTTGGTCAGCTGATCCAGTAAGAAGCAGAATTCGGTATCCACCTCCACTGCCAAAGCTGAATATGTTGTAGCTGGAAGTTGTTTTGCTCAAATCTTGTGGATGAAAAACCAACTACCAGATTATGACAAGTTCTATTCTCATATACCGATTCTATGTGACAATTCCAGTGCCATAGCCATTGCCAACAATCCGGTGTTGCATTCCAGATCTAAACATATTGACATTCGGTATCACTTCATATAAAATCATATCTCTAAGGGTGATATTGAACTTCACTTCATTCCTACAGATCTTCAGCTTGCAGACCTCTTTACCAAACCACTGGATGAGGCACGTTTCAACTTTCTTGTGGGATCCTTAGGTATGTTAAATTTTTGCTAAAAAAAGAAATGCATCTGGTCTCTGCCTGGAAAAGTTGACTATTGCCCAATAATTGACGGTACCTCCATTAACTTTTTGGAAAGAAATTATTTCACAACCGAATTTCTTTCGGTATATATCTTCGGTATATACCCTTACCGAAATCTCTCTCATACTTCGTTCCTACCAACTTTCGGTAACAAAGACCTTACACGAAGTCTCTTCCAATTTCGGTATCTTTGCATACCGAATTCATTTACCGAAATATCTCTCATATTTCGGTACTTCTCTCCTTCGGTATAGTGTATGATGTGCCATTCTTATCCACATCTCGCATACCGAATACGTTCGGCACCTTTTCCTTACCCTATGAGCTTATGCCACGTGGCACTTCAGGGTTCGTGCGTCAGTTGATGGGACGCCCGCGACCTGACACTTAGCCGTTTTTTGGATGTTCCACTTCCCAATGACGCACGTTTGCGTCGTACCATCATTACCATATTTTTTGAATTTCCACCGTTCCCTCTTCTTTTTCTAACCTATATATATTTTTCCTTTGCTTTTTTTCCATTCTTTATCTTCGCTATCATCTTCTTCCTCTTTTATTTTCTGAACCTGCAACTCTTTCTTTCTTCAATGGCGTCCTCAAAATCGACAAAGGCTTCCAAGGTCACTGCTCTCTCTCGGGAATCTCTTACTTTCCCTTCTTGTAACCAGGTTGCTCGTCTATCTACGGATGCTGATCATCCACAGTTCAACCAAGTCTCCATCTTTCTCCAAAGATCTCCAATCTGCCATGCTCTCACTGCATCTATAAAGATGAGCAAAATGCTCCTTGGTAATTTTTGGCTAACCTGTAAGTATGACTCTACTACTCACCAGGTGTCTGCTTCTGTTCTATCCTCTGAAGAGCATCCCGATCTTTCCTTTGGGGTGGATGACATTCGCGCGGTTCTCCAAATCCCAGAGTTTAATGTGTATGCTCCATTTCCTACTCATCAAGAACATGATGAGGTCATTGCAGCTCTCAACTATGTGCACGAGGGCAAAACCAAGGGTTCGGGCACTCTTCTTCGAAAGAATATGGGTGCAGTTTGGAACTACTTCTTTTCTCACCTCCTCTACTGTCTTTCTCACAAGACTTCGGGGTGGGATCAAATCTCCGGCGGCCATTACTCGTCTGGCTCATGCCCTCATTTTTATGAGGCGGATCGACTTTGCTCAGGTATTCTTCGACTCCTTGGTCACTGCCATTTCTCCTCCCAGGAATCACAATGTGGCTCTTCCCCGCTTTGTCTCTCTGATCATTAACCACAAGCTATCTGCACAACTTAGTGCCGATGTTGCTCTGCCTGAGCCAACGATCAAGTTTGACTTGCCAATTTCTCAAATTAGCATGCAAACAATTTTCAAGCAAGTCAAGCCTACCGACTCTCCGCTCACTTCAGGTATGCTTTCTTTTATCTTTTCTCTCAATCCGATTTGGGGAACTCTTGCCGAAGGTGACTCTGCAAGGTCTTCATCTTCTCCCAATCCATCCAAATCGATGGTCCCCTATCCCCCAAAACCTTCCCGAGGTAAGTCGGAGGCTATTAAGAAGAAAAAGGCCACCGGCCACGTCGCTCTTGCACTTATGACTCAGCCACCGACAAATCCTTCGGTGGCTACCCCGGTCATTATCCCTTCTGTTTCTGTTAAGCGACAGGGCTCAAAATCCCCTCCTAAGTCTCGTTCTAAGAGACTTAGGAAACCTTCGGCCGAACCACACACTCCATCCACCGATTCTCAAAAATCGGCAGATGTTGATCTTCCCCCTCCAGGGCCACGGGGATCTGCTAAACCCTCTCCCACCTCCTCCAAACCTTATCAACAGGGTTTGATTGTACAAAAGGAGTCCCCTAATATTCCTTCTCCTCCTCCTCTTTATGTGGAGGTTGAAGATGAGTCGGTCTCCTCTCCGGGCCGACATTATGCTTCCTCACAACACAACCTATCACCCGGGGTCAATCCCGATGGTTTTGCACAATCTGGGGTTTTATCCCAGGATATGTTCCTCACCCTTTTCACTCCCCCATCCTCACCGAAGGGTTCTCCTCACCCAGAAACAGCGAAACCCTCACCGAAAAAAACCCATTCACCGAAGCCAACATCCCCTACACCGAAACACTCTCCTACCGACAAACAGTCTACCCCTCCTCGGTCTCCTTCTCCTCAGACCAACAAACCTGGGCCTTTGTCTGCTCAGCCTCCCATCTCTCTCCCTGCAGATGTGCTTGCCGATATTCTGGATACAAATCGGCAGGTACGTTTTATTGGCACTCAGTATGAGTTGCTAAGAAAAACTATGAGGGGTCCTGAGATTTCGGCCTCTTTGGAAACCCAAAATTCTCTCCTTGACAGTCTGCTTCAACTCCTCAAGGAACAAAATGCTGAGTGTATTGACCTCAACAAAGACATCTTTCGGTGCTTGGATGTGGTTCATAATCAAATTGATGGTCTTCGTGCTCCTCTCTCTGCCTCTCTAGATCCTGTTCTCAAGGAGGTAATCAGGCTGAATGATAATAATACCTCCTTGACATTGTCAGTAGCCGCTCTCAAAGCCGCATCTGATGCACGGGATCAGGATCTCATCAATCTTCGGCAGCAAGCTTTGGCATAGGAATCTGTCAACTCTTAAATTCGCAGTGCCCTTCAGAATATAAATCGGCGTCTTGATTCTATGTCTGCTGATGTTGCTGAATACTGTGTTCAGTCTCTAGACATCGACATCACCGAGTCCGCTTTCACTCCAGATGATCGCACAGTGTTGGAGCGTATTGATCGCCGTGTTAGCCATGTGTCGGCTAGAGCTGGTGTTTCTTCCCCGGATCGTTCTGAGGGGGAGAAACCTATTCAGGGGGAGAAAATCTTCCCTCAAATCCATGTTGTCAGTACGAGTCAGGGACAACCTTCTGCTGCTGCCGAAGTCTCTACTGCCGAACAATCTGCTGCTGCCGAACCCTCTACTGCCGAAGAGAAGGGCACCGAACATCCGTTGGTGGTCGAAGACTCTGAAGAGGAGAAATTGCTCAAGAAAGTTAAGGGAAAAACAATTATGTCACCAGATGAAGTAGCTGCTGAAGAAAGGTGTCGTAAAGATGCTTTAATAAAGAAAGCTGCAGATGGTACTAGTCTTCATCTTCCTCCTCCAAAGACTACCTCTCCTGACTTAGGCTTATCTGAAGAGGAACTCAAAGCTGCAACATTAGCCCAAATCGCTCGTGACAAATATACCGAGTTGGCTTTGAAATTGGCCGAGGAAGAAGCTGCAAAATCTCCTGCCGATGCTATCAAAGCTCAGTTGAGTGCTCTGGAGGAATCGGCAAAGAAAAATGAAGAGATAAAAGCCTTGTATATCGATTGGTACCACAAAGCTCTAAATAGACGACGAATCTCTTCAAAAATCACAGATGTCAAAATAATCAAACCATCTTCAAGTTGCAAAACCATTAGGCTATGGATTATAAGGGAGGATGCTTCATGTTCTATGGACAGACTGGATTCTCTTGTTCGGTTCGGAGTATCGGAATGGATGGAAATTGGTATTGGTTTGAATAACAGCCGAAATGCTCTCAAGCCTGAGGTTGACAATTTTCTTGCAGATCTCCAAACGAAGTTCAGATCATACCGAAAGACGTATAACATCGTTCACACTCCTGCCGAAGAGAAGATCATCGAAAATCTAAGGTCTGATCTTCCCCCTCCCAAATCAAAGCCTAGATCCAAAAAGGAAGATGTTTTTGTTCAAATGGCTAGAGAAGTAAAGGTTCCGAATTTTTCAAATCTGGATTTATCCTTACCGACTCCGGTTCCTTTTCCTTCAACCACTGTGATTACAGAGCCTACTCATGGAATCTTCTTCAACGATGCATTTGGGCAGATCTCCTTCAGATCAAGTCAAATCCCTACTGCCGACACCATCTTTCTCCATGGGATTATTCAATTAATTCCAATATCGACAAGGGATCTCTATGTGGCTACAACCGATGAACTAAAGAAGAGGGATGTTGAACCACATTTTTCTTCTGAATAAACTCGGTGTAGTTTTTATGTTTGTATCTATTTACTTTTACTTTGTATTGTAATCTTCTTAAAAAGATTAATACATTGAGTAGTTCTTGTTAATCGTAAATAGTTTGTACATATCATTATTTCATTCTTTTATACTTGTAAATGTCGGATACTCAAAAAATCCAAAAAGAAACAAAAAGAATGGTCTATGTGAAAAAGAACCCAAAAGAGTATGAGAAAAGGGACAAAATGCATTATTCATTTACTTTATGTGATATGAGATATTATCAAAAAATAAGGGGAGATTGTTGGGTCTTCTAAGATTTAAAGATACCTCTCCTTAGTATTTATTGATGTTTGTACTCTGTACTATGGTTCTTCGTAATAGCTTAGTTATGGTTAAACAGATCGGTGAGTCGAAGACGAACTGAAGTCAACATGAAGGAATTCTATAATGTGGATTGAGATGAACTTCAAAGTGAACTAAGCTTGACCTGCCAATTTGTATTCGGTAGATCATCCTCTTGCCGATCCCTATTCGGTAGACCCTCCACATGCCGATTTCCTATTCGGCATGTCCTTTCTGTGTTGCCGAATCATCCTTGTTTGGCACAACCATCATCTGCCGAACTCTTTATTCGGCATTCTTCCTTCTTACAGATTGCTTCTTTATGTGTAAGAACATTTATGTCAAACCCTCATGATTTGACATACTTCCTCGTTCCTAATTATATTCTGACAATGGGAATGGAAGCTTCCTTCTTTGAGAAGATATACACTTGGTCTAAATATGATTGAGACGTTTATTTTCTATTTGATCTCAAAAAGATTTTCCCATGAATATTTTATAGAGATATTGTACTTTCATAGTACAAAAGTTACCTTTTGTATTGTAATAAGTCACATCAAATATCTTATAATTTATTGACAATATCTCAACCACCCATGCCTTTACTGCTCTATGTCCTTTGTACTCATTACATTGGATAGTATATAAAGGATAGAGGTAGCACCTTGCTACTCACGTTTTCAGCTCAAGATCTCATATTAACAAGTTTCCAAACATGTTGATTGTTTTCCATGTCTCTCTAAATTTAAGTCTTTGTGTTCTTTAATTTCTTCTAAGTGTTAGATTGTTTAGAGTAGTTCTTAACTATTCTTATTCCACAACAGTCTTTATTTCTCTTTGTGTAATTCTTGATATTTTATGTCAATAAAAGAATTAAAATTAAGTAATTTTGTGTTATTGTATTCAACCCGCCCCCTTCTACAATACTTGTTTTACTTCTTTGGGACGAACACTTTTAATACCTCACGAAGATGTTGCTCATGATCAATTTCATCCTTAGAACATACTCGAATATCATCAATGAATACAATAATTGACTTATCAAGAAATGGCCGACACACACGGTTCATCAAGTCCATGAACACCGTCGGTGCGTTTGTTAAACCGAAAGGCATCGCCAAAAATTCATAATGACCATAACGTGTTCTAAAATCCATCTTAGGTATGTCTTCTCTCGTGACCTTCACTTGGTATTAACCCGACCGTAAGTCGATCTTTGAGAAACATCTCGCCCCTTGAAGTTGGTTGAATAAATCATCTATCCTAGGAAGTGGATACTTATTCTTCATGGTCACCTTATTCAACTATCTATAGGCTATGTACATCTTCATCGTGCCTTCTTTCTTCTTCATGAACAAGATCGGTGCTCCCTAAGGCGATTAGCTCGGTCTCACAAATCCTTTCTCTAGAAGGTTATGGAGTTATTCCATCATCTCTTTCATCTCGGATAGAGACAGTCGGTAGGGAGCTCTAGCTATCGGAGCCGCTCCAGGAATTAAGTCTATCTTTAAATCTACTTGGCAATCGGGTGGCAATTCGGGTTGATCATCCAGGAAAATATCGGGGAATTCATTCACCACTTTCACGCCTTTAAGCCTTTTCTTCTCGATCTTGGCATCTATGAAGTATGCCAAAAAGGATGAGTATCCTTTCACTAAGCATTTACATGCCTTTGCCATGGTGATAACCGCCACCTCGCCCCTTCTCCTTTCGCCATACACGGTCACCACTTCACCACTCGAAATTGGAATCTGAATCAACTTCTTTGCACAACGAATTTCGACATGGTTATCTGCTAACCAATCCATCCCTGTGACTACATCAAATCCTCCAACTTGACCACCGTCTGCTAGTTCTACCACTAACGCATCCTCTAGGTTACTGGTGGGTATAGACAACTTTTGCCAGAAAAAATTCGACACAAACAAAAAACTTTCACCCGAATCAAATAATACACGTGTAGGTACAGAGTTTAGGAGAAACGTACCCGACACTACATCTGTCGAAGCCTTCGCGCCCTCGGTTGTCATTTGGAAAGCGCTACCTGTTGCTCTTGGAGGATCTACCTTCTTTTCCCCCGTTACTTCCCATCTTCAACTTCGGGCACTCGCCTCTAAAGTGATTCAACTCCTTACATTCAAAACATATTTTCCTTCTAACCGGGCAATCCTTCAAATTGTGACCGGTCTTACCACACTTATAGCAATTTTCAGGAACAGCGTTGCATGAGCCAAAGTGTTTGCTTCGGCACTTAGAACACCGTTTGGGCTCACACCTTAAACCGGTTTCCTGTTGATTGTTGTTGAATGGTTTCGACTTCTTAGAGGGTACGTAATTTCCCTCCCATTTTCTCTTCTCTAGTACTCCACTTCTTTCCTCTCTACCTCGACCATAAGAGTCCTCCACTAACTTTGCCTCTTCAATTGCCTCCCGAAGGGTAGAGGCCTTCGAGACCCGCACCATGTTCATCATATCCGTCGGCAAAGCCTTGATGTAAGCCTTGATCTTATCCTTCTCAGTTGGGACCAAGTTTCCCACCAATCCCAACTTATCCATGAACAGTTGGTTGTACTCTTTTACAGTCGAGTTCCCTTTCTTCAAGTTATGGAACTCATCTATGATCTGGTCCATAGCTTTTTCATTACAATATTCTTCTAACACTTTTCTCTTGAAAATTTCTCAATCCACTTTGGCTAACACGGAGGCCTCTAGAGACATGGAGTAAATGTTCCACCATGTGAGGGCCACCCCTCGCAACATCTGAGAGCCAAACTTCGCTTTCGGGCTCTCACCACATTCACTTGTTCTAAAAGCCTGTTCCATCTTGCAGATCCAATTCATTCACACTATCGGATCATCATTACCCTTGAACTCGGGTGGCCTGTAACTCAAGAAAGTTTTAAAGGAGCAAGTTCTTACCGCTTGCCTTGCCTCCAATGTCACTATTCCATCCATTGGGATTTCATTTTCGGTACCCTCGGATCCCACTGCAACCACATTTTCAGCTACCATTTCATGTCTATGGTTGTTACTGTCCCTGTCCTCGAGTAACTTTATGAATAACTCTTGTTGTTCGGTCATAGCCTTATTCATGGCCAACAACATTCGATCCATCATCCTTATTTCTGGTGTCACTTCTTCCTTGACCGACTCAGATGTGTCTATATTGCATTGGGTATATGTTCAACCCCTCTGCCTTAAACATTCTTTAGAGGTGGGGGTAACTCGACCATAGTCACCGTTGGTTGGTCGGCCGTGGATGTCGTCGCCTCATGGCCATTTGGCCTATTTCATGTAGTAATCATCACAGTCCATCAGATACAAGCGAGAATGGAGGTGAGAAATAGACAATAAGAATTAAACATAAGAAAACGTATTACTACCTTCATTAATCATCATAACGATAACAAACTAAGCATGCTCATGTAACAATATATTCATAATAGCAATATCTAATTGAAATTATGAACATACTACACATAAGAATTCTCGTTACCACCGTCATAATCCTCAACTCGTGCAATTTCGTTGAATCTAGACCACCCTATCTTAGGAGTTCTACCCAAATCTCACAATTCATAACTTAATCATTTGAGCTTAAGTCAAGGCATCTTACGTTCATGACTTTGGTCGGCACTCAACATCTCGAAATCATGCTCCTCACTTTGGTACTATCGTCATCCGGATGCTCAAACATCTTAAGGCAATAATCAAGGATTTTCATAGGTTCACCTTACAATTCTCCTCAAATAATGTCGGTTCCAAAAGTCAATGGTTCTAATCCAACCAATCATTGTGACCCGAAACGGTCTACTTAATGCAATCACTATGCTTACTGTTACTCCAAGTGACGAATGCTAAAATCATCAACTTCTTCTAAACGTTACCCGCTTAGAAACTTCTTCACTACCCCAATGGTCGTCACATCCCAGTAGTTCAAGTATACACATGTAACTCGTAGGTTCACCATAACACTGGCTAGATGCAATTATGAACGTACTGTACATGATCATACTTGCTACCCTCGACGTGATTCCCATTCCCAGTGACTCCATTATCCTCAAAACATTCAATCTTAAAGTGCCTATTGGTGCAATTTCTCTCTCATTCACTTAAAAGAACACTATTTTGAGTCTAGGCATCCAAAATCAACACCTAATTTCTCTCAAACTTAAGCTCTGATACCAACTTTTAACACCCTCAGATTTGAAAAGAACAGATAAATTAAGACTTCTAAATTTCGTCAAGAAAAGATAAATCTCCAAAATAGAATTATATATTTAACTTCAACGATTATAACCTCTAGTCATTAAAAAGAAGAATGCAATTTAAATCATAATATTTCAAAATGATATGTGTTACGTGATTTATATGAACTTAATCTCTTGGACTGTTATCTAACGGTGAATAGTGCAAGTATACACTTATCAATCCGTTGTCGTCTTTTACAAGTAATAAAACGGTAAAATACCGAGTATCCATCCACAGGGAAAGGTGTAAAATCTTAATAAAAGTCTAATAAAAGAAATGATTTCAGATGCGATTTTGAAGAAATATTGTTGGATGGTTTTTAACAACTATTTTGACAGAAATTAACTTCTTTAAAAAAAGTGCAAGGGTGTAGGGATTCAATAAGATTTTTGACAATTAAATCAAATGAAACGTCATAATTAATATATCCAACCATTAGCTTTTCTAAAGTACTCTTTCGAGATTGAGAAAGGCTCGCATCCATAGACTTGATTCTAATGTTTCCAAAATAGAAAAAGTCTAGGCAATGGGACAATCTATTCCTTGTATAAGCTATATGGAATGAAAACGAGTTTCCTCGTATCTAAATAACTCTCTCGAGTATATCTCCTGTTAGAGCAGAAATATGTTGGATACAAGATTATGAAGATCAGAGGTTAAAGTACAAGAAGTCAAAAGCTGGAAAGTCAATTCTCATTGAAAGTCCAAGTCAATGTGTAATAAAAGTCAAAGTCAATGTTTTAGTTTGTTTAGTTTTGTTTTGTCTTGATTAGACTTGTGGCTTGTATAAATAGTGTTGTTTTTGTTTAATAGATATATGACTAGAGAATTGTACGCGTTCTAAGAGAGATTGTAGAGAGAGAAAGAAACGTTTAGGGAAAGAAAGTTGTAAACTGAAATTGTAAACATTTGATTTGTGAATTGAATTGAATCAGGTAGTTAATCATCTTGTTTTGTTTGATTAATTGTAATTTGAAACTTGAATCAGGGACACACAATTGGTATCAGAGCAGATCCAATTGAAATCAAATCAAGAAAACGAGTTCGTCACTGTGTTTCTCGAGTTCAGATTCATTTTCGAGTTCTAATGTGAAATTTGAATTGTAATTGATCAGGTTATGTTCGTATAGTGAAATAGAACAAAATTGTATAGGTTTATTTGACAATTGCACTGTAATCGATTTTGAGTTGTTGATTTTGTCAAGTTTGAAGTTCACGAGTTCACGAGCACTTTAATGGATCAATTGGTATTTGTCAAAGTCACAGATCAAAATTTGAGATCTAGGTGAGTTGTTGATCGATTCAGAAACGTTTTTCAAAGGAGATCTGAAGAATTCGTAACATTCTCCAGAACTTGCAAGAATCATCACCAAGAACTCGCAAAGCTCTAAGTTTTCGCAGATATCTTGAAGAATTCGTAGAAATCCTCAGAATTCGTTGATTTAATCAGAATTCGCATAGTTATTTTTTCTGAAAATTTCACAAGGACGGAATTCGTAGTACTCTGTTTTGAGAAAAGTCGAGAATTCGTAATTGAGTATATTGCAAATTTCATAGAATTCGCAGAGATTCATTTATGAAAAAGTTCAAGTATAGAATTCTCTATTGTGTATGTTGCGAATTGCTCAGAATTTGTAGATTTTCAAGAATTTTTATTAAGTACAGAATTCGTAACTAGAATTCGCATTAGACTAGTTTACGAATTCTTGAGTTTTTGCGAAAAGTTTTTGAAATCTTCTAAGTGTAAGATTCGTAAGCCTATGACTTGCGAATTCTATTCTATTTTCTTGACTTGCATATTCTGTTTGTACTTTTAAGCTTGCGAATTCTAAATTCAATCTTGCGAATTCCTTGTGTTTTATGTGTTCATTGCGAATTCTTTGTACTTCTAGTGTATCCTGCGAATTCTAGACTTAGTGAATTTCAGAAATTTTTTTGCCTAGTTCATTTATGAATTTGTTTTGCCTAGTTCATTTCAGTGTTATTCAATATTATTGTGATTTCTATTGGACTAACGGTCAGTTTCAAGTTTCTTATTGCATATTTTTTGAAACAGGATGACTTCAAGGGAAGCACTGGCTATTGGGTCTGATGTCAAGCCTCCTGTTTTATTCAGGGGTGAATATGAACAGTGGAAGGATCGCTTCCTTGATTTTGTGGACCGGCACACAAATGCAGAAAACATTCATTTGTCTATCAAAGAAGGTCCTTTCAAGATTCCTACTGCTGAAATACCTGCTCCAAATAATAGATCAGATGATGATGAAGTTCAGACAAGAACAATTGAGATAGAACCTGTTCAGCTCACTGATGCTCAGAAAAATCGGTTAAAATCTGATAAACAAACCAGATCTCTTCTGCTTTAGAGTATACCAAGCGAGATTTATATCAAGATTGATAGTTACAAAGATAATGCCAAATCTATGTGGGATCAACTACAGAAGATGATGTTGGGTTCGAAAGTAGGCAACCAAATGAAGGTAGATAACTGTATAAACAACTACGAAGAATTCAAAGCGAAGGATAATGAGAGCTTGGAGGACACGTATGAACGGTTTGTTCTACTTCTGAATGAGCTGTCAAAGAATAAGGTTAAAAAGAAGCAGATTGAGAACAACGTGAAGTTCCTCAGCGTCTTGCAACCAGAATATAAGAAACATACACGCAGGATGAAACAGATGAAAGACTTGAGTAATATACCTCTTCATGAAGTCTACGAGACTTTACGACAGAATGACGAGGTGGAAAAGAAAAGAGATGAGAAAAAGAAAGCTGAGAAGGTTGCCAATCCCATAGCACTTATAGCTGGAGAAAAGGAGAAAGAAAAGAAAGAGAAGAAGAAAAAGAAGAAGATAGTCATTTCTAGCTCTGAGTCTGATTCTGAATCCGATGGTGATGACGGGGATAACCTCAAGCAGGCAATGCTTTTACTGACCCGAGCTTTTCAGAAAAAGTTTTACAAGAAACCAGGGTCAAACTCACAGAGGTATTCTTCTACGGGATCAAAGAATTATGAGCACAGAGAAAGAGTTGAGGGTAGAATATTTGAAGAGACCAGATTTGTTGAGAAGAAGCCAGATGAGAAAAAGAAATATATGAATGACTACACCAGTATTGAAAAGAAAGCTGATGATCTGATCAAATGCTACAACTGTGGCAAGGTTGGACATTACGCAAAAGATTGTAGGAAGTCGATGGTTCGAAATTCGGAATACTACAAGAACAAAATGCTCTTGGCCAAGCAATAGGAAGTTGGCAAGGCATTAATGGCTGAAGATGAATATTGGTTAGATCATTTGGACGTTGAGGAAGAGACAGAAGAGTCAGCTCATTTATGCTTAATGGGTAAAGAAGATAAGCATGATGATTCTGAGGATGAGACATCTGATGAGGTAATGCACTTAAATGAAAATGATTTTATGACCAAAATGGAAGCCATGATGGTCGAACTTCAAGACCTTCAATCAAAACTGAAAAAGGAAAAAGACAGATTTGCTAGGAGAAATCAAAAGATCTTTGAGCTTAATAAATCAGTTATTGGGAACAAAGATTTAATTGATTCTCTAAGCAAATCTGCTTCTGATTTTAAACATGAAAAAGATTGTTTTGAAAATAAGATTTCTAATTTTGAATCTAAACTTTCTAAGTCTGATTTAGAAAATAAAGAATTTGTACTAAAAGTTCTTAAATTACAGGCTGAAAACAAGAGCTTGACTAAGAAGGTAAATGGTTTGGAAGCCAAACTTCATACTATAGGCCAAACAGATCAAACTATTTTTCTAAATACACCCATTGAAGAGGCTGATGTTAAAGAGAAATGGGGACTCGGTTATGATAACCCCCATTACTTGAAGAAAGCCATTAGAAAACAACCAACATTGTATAACTTTGATTTTCTTGTTGCTGCTGGTAAATATCCTCATTTAAAACCCAAATTTGTTACCAAATTACCAGATGAAGTTGAGGCCAAAGAAACTGAAAATAGAAAGAATGTAAAGAAAATGCAACTACCATTTTGCTATGAAAAGCTGAATGATAGTTATCTTTCTGAAACACCAAAAGTTCTTTCAACTGATTATTTTGCTAGCTATTCTATTTCAGAGATGGAGGCAGAACTTGCAACTGCAAAAGTTTATGTTCCTCCACTCATTCTAGAAAGCAAAATAATTTAGCTTGAAAACGTTTTATCTGAAAAAATAATTTTGGTAGATATAAAACAAAGTATATTTTTAACTGTGTTAAAGAACACTGTTTTTCAAAACAAATCCACAAAGTGTTCTAATTTTTCTAAAGTCCCTTAAACTTCAACTGATAATTTTGATGACTTATTTGCGTATGCAAATGATTTTCTTAATTTTGATGAAGGGTGGATATAGGAAATTGATATGTTTGACTTAAATGCTTCACTTCCAGATCATTCTACTTTTGTTATTAATGGAGAAGCTTTACCAAGTGTTTATAAAAAATGTGAACCATCAACTAAGGTTGGTGAATCAGTTTCTTTGAATGCTGATTACTATGCTAAGGGTAAGAAACAAAAGAAACAACGCTCACAGAAACGGAACAACACTGGTAAACACAAGAAAAGCCAATCTCAGAAATCTGATTTTCCTAATAAATCTAAATCCGTTGTTTCAGATTTAAGAAAGAAAAGGTCGAAAGCGCGAACTAAATGGCGACCTAAAAGGAAGATTGATGACAAGGCATAGTCAATTCCTGATAATTCTTGTAATAGATCAAATAGTAGTGTGTCTGATGTAGTTGGTTTTGTTGCTTCTATTAATAAAAACCTTGTAACTTCTTACAAGAGATATTCAATAAAACAATTGTTCCAATTATCTCCTACTACTACTAAGTCTTATACTTATCATCATTATTCTAATGATTGGTTTGGGTTATATCATGTTTATTCCTCTAAACCAAATGTTTTTAAGAGTCTTGAAAAGAAAAGAGGATCCATATTCAAATGGATACCAAAATCTTGCGCTAATCCGTTAGGACCCGTTTTTAAATGGGTACCTAAAATTATTGTTCCCTGATTTCTCTTGCAGACCCGTCATATGTGGTACTTGGATAGTGGCTGTTCCAAGCATATGACTGGGCAAAAGGATTTATTGTCTAATTATACAGAGAAATTCAGCGGAAATGTTCGTTTTGGCAATGATCAATTTTCACCAATTCTTGGATATGGTGACATCATTCAAGATAAGCCGACGATAACAAAGGTGAGCTATGTAGAAGGATTAGGGCACAACCTATTTAGTATTGGCCAGTTCTACGACAAAGGATTTAAGGTAAATTTCAAAGCTAAGAGTTGCTCGGTGCGTACTGAAGACGACAAAGAACTCTTAGTCGGCACTCGAAAGTCCAACCTCTACACCATCAATCTTTCAAAGGTCTAGACTGACAATCAAGTTTGCTTACGGACAAAAGCTTCGATGCAGCAAAGTTGGCTTTGGCACCGACTGCTGTCACACCGGAATTTTCGTCATATCAACAAATTAGTCAAAGGCAGCTTGGTAAAAGGTCTTCCTGAGCTGAGATACAAAAAGGAATATCTATGTGCAACGTCTGAAAAAGGAAAGATGAAGAGAGCTCCACATAAACCGAAGCCTGAACCTAGTACCAGTTCTCCACTCGAATTGTTGTATATGGATCTCTGTAGTCCTATGCGAACATAAAGCTTAGGCGGAAAGAAATATGTTCTACTTATCATGGACGACTATTCGCGATACACGTGGGTCAAATTTCTACGATCAAAAGATGAGACGTCCGAAGTACTCATCACATTTCTGAAGACGACCCAGGTGAATCTGCAGAAACCAGTCAAGCTTCTCAGGACAGATAACGGCACAGAGTTCAAAAACAGAACTGTTGAAGAGTATCTTGAATCGGTCGGGATATCACATCAATACTCTAACGCAGATTTCAAAAGACTTTGTATGCTTTGATCAACAACCGAACCCAGACTATCAAGTATTTTAATATATTTGGGTGTAAGTGTTTTGTGCTAAACGACAGAGAGAGTCTAAACAAGTTCAGTGCTAAGGCAGACGAGGGCATCTTTATTGGATATTCTTCTACATCTGTATTGAGAGTGTAAACGTCACATTTGATGAGGAGATAGCTTCTGAACAAGTCAGTTCAGAACCCGTGATAACCGGAGTGCTAGCTTCTAGACAGATAAATCCATAACCTGTATCTACAGTGAATAAATCAGATGTTGCATCATCGTCTACTACTCATTTATCTGATTTAGATCTTTTATTTGAACTGTTTTATGATGAATTTCTTGGTTCTAACGTGACTAAATCTGTTATGGTTGACAGGATGGAAGATTCAACGACTAATCATCCAATTACATCAGATGTTTCCACTGAATCAAATTCCCCAATTCAGCAAGAAATTCCAGTTCATATGCCTACTCCGATAGTTGAAGCTGTAACGACTAACGAAGAGTCAGAAGTTGTTGAATCAGAAGGGTGTACTGTAAGGACAGATCAACAGACTGAACACGCTGTACCTACTAAAACTTCTGCACCAATTACTTCAACTGAATTCCTCCCTCATACTGTACAAACTGAAGAAGTTGATAGTGGAATTTTAGATGATCACCCTGATCAATCTTCATCTATTCTACTTCCTCATGAATATCGTTGGACCAAACAGCACCCTCTTCACCAAATCATTGGAGATCTAAACAAACCGGTGCAAACTAAGTCAGCAACTTTAAATCAATGTTTGTATGACTCATTCCTGAGTAAGATAGAGCCCACATGTGTATCAGAGGCTCTAGCTGACTCGGATTGGGTGTCTGCTATGCAAGAGGAGCTAAACTAGTTTGAAGCCTTGAAAGTCTGGCGACATGTACGAAAACCTGAAGAAAAATCCATCATTGGTACAAAATGGGTATTCAAAAACAAGAAGGATGAAGATGGTATTGTCATTCGAAACAAAGCAAGAATTGTTGCCAAAGGTTACCGGCAATAGGAAGGCATAGATTATGACGATACTTACGCTCCAGTGGCACGTATAGAAGCAATCCGCATGTTTCTAGCATACGTTGCTCACAAAAACTTCACTGTCTATCAGATGGACGTGAATACTACCTTTCTGAATGGAATACTTAAGGAGGAAGTCTATGTCTCGCAACCAGAAGGCTTTGTGAATCCAGATAAACCAGATCATGTCTACATCTTTGATAAAGCACTTTATAGGTTAAAACAAGTGCCTCG
Source organism: Arctium minus (assembly GCA_954870635.1). Lineage (NCBI taxonomy): Eukaryota > Viridiplantae > Streptophyta > Magnoliopsida > Asterales > Asteraceae > Arctium > Arctium minus. Next base: position 56,750,277 of record OX941090.1, on the reverse strand, counting down.
AGCCTGGTATGAGGTATTATCAAAGTTCTTGGTCAAGTAGGTAAAGTCGATACCACTTTATTCATTAAAAAGGAAAAAGCCGATATCATTCTTATTCAAATATATGTTGATGATATAATATTTGGCTCTACAAATCCTAAATACTGTAAGAACTTTTCAAATCTGATGGTGTCAAGATTTCAAATGAGTATGATGGGAGAGATGAACTTCTTTCTCTGATTACAAGTAAAACAGTTTTCAACGGGGATTTTTATAAACCAAGCAAAGTACATTTTTGATATTCTTTGGAAGTTCAAAATGGAAAATTGCAAACCAATTGGAACCCCAATGGCACCAGGTACTAAGATTAGCAGTGATCCTTCGGGAAAAGTTGTTGATGTTAGGACTTATAGAGGAATGATAGGTTCTTTAATGTATCTTACTTCAAGTAGGACAGATATTATGTACTCTACATGTTTATGTGCAAGATATCAGGCCAATCCAAAAGAATCCCATATGTCTGCTGTAAAGCGCATATTTCGATATCTGAAGGGGACTGCAGATCTTGGTCTGTGGTATCATAAATATACTGTTTTTGAACTAACAGCTTATTCAGACGCATATCATGTTGGATGTATGTTAGACAAGAAGAGCACATCGGGTCATATTCAATTTCTTGGAGACAAGCTCGTTAGCTGGGTGTCAAAGAAACAACTTTGTGTTTCCACCTCGACTGCTGAAGCAGAGTATGTAGCTGCTGCCAATTGCTGCTCTCAGGTCTTGTGGATGAGAACACAACTTTGAGACTATGGATTCAAGTTTGACAAAATACCGATCTATTGTGACTCGAAGAGTGCTATCGCAATATCAGCTAATCCTGTGCAGCATACTAAAACAAAGCACATTGATGTCAGGTATCATTTTATTAAAGATAATGTAGAAAAACGTACAATAGAACTTTACTTTGTAAAAATTGATTATCAACTTGCAGATTTGTTTACCAAACCTTTAGATGAAAAGCGATTCAATTTTCTTGTATCTAAGCTTAGTATGCTAAATCTCAAGGTCTAATCAGCGATTATCTATTAAAGTTTCTTTTATTGTAACTTTTCATCATTTCTTTATCATTAATTCTGAAAGGATATCTGCACTTTAACATTTTTGTTCATGATATCAGGGGGAGTGAGACAAGATGGTAAGATGATCAACATTATTTTGAGGTGGAGTTTATAGAATTTTTGCATTTCCTTAACTGCCAAGTTTGTGTGATGCATGAATCTAGGGAGAGTCTATAAATACAACAAAAGGAGTAAGAACATGATTTCTGATTACTTCAGATCAAAACTCGTTCACTTGATGTTTTACTGCTTTATGTTGTTTACTTTTCAATAAATTTGTGAATAAAGTTGCTTTGACATGACTTTGAGCCTTTTGCAGATTGAGAGGATGCTTACAAGATCATATCATTATGACATTAAGCTTGACTTGATGAGATTTAAGACTGAACGGAAAAGTTTATTTCTTTTCTTAATCTCATATATGGTTGAAAGAAGGACGAATTTCAATCATAGAAAACATATTTTTAAATGTTCAAACCACTTCCCGTTTCCTAAACAGATTTCAGGAATTGGAAGTGTGATTTTAAATGTTTTCATTTTATTTGAGTTTGAATGTTTTACAAACTGTGTGTTTCCAAAGATAAATACTTGTGTATTGTCTTTTCTATATACTTTCAAGTATTCACACACACCGGTTTGAATTTTTGTTTAGAATGTTCTTACCATGTCTCAAATTTGAAACATATTTTTCGATGGTAAGACACCCCGCTTGCACTTCATTGAATTTTGAGAGTTAATTCATTTCTAAACTTTTCATTCAAGAATATCTATATTTTGTTTCATATAGACAATATCCATTATTCTTGACCATAAGCTTTGATTGCTATATCATTTGATTCTGATCATTTTCATACAATGTCAGATTTTTCAAACAAGTCTCTTGCATTCATCTTTATTCTTTCAATATACTTGTTTGAAAATATCTTTAATGTTTAAAATGCTCATATCTTCATGATTATATTCTGAGCATATACACATCTGACTTGTATTTGAGCTTTAACTGTTCAAGATAAACCATTTTGAGCAACATATATTTCATAGGAAAATATGGGTTCTTTGTGCTAGGACTTAAATGAACTTCTATGGATTCACGTTAACCAGTGTATCATACCCAAGAAGTTAATCCATAGTAATTGAGTGTGAGGATTCAAAAAGAAATGAGTGTGGGTTGTGTGACGAGGTAAAATGGTAAAGAGAGTTTGGTTAGCAGTGAGCTCAAATGATTAAAAAGAAAGAAGGTGAAAGATCAGAGTAAAAGAATATCAAACTTTGCACCAAATACTTTCTGAGCCGGGCAGCCACATTACTAATGTTTCACAATTCTTGGTAAACATTATTGAAACAGGCAACTAGCCCATGCCAACTTTTGTTCAAAACCCCACCAGCCAGTCATTTTCTTCTTAAAAAGAAAATGTTTCATATTTTTCTGGGGACGCATCACATACTCTATCTGGTTTTCATTTGGAAATTTTGGATATTGAAAAAGAAGGAAGTCTGACCCACCTTCGCACTTCAATCATGCAGATTGAGTCTGTGCTTATCTATTGTTGTCTCAGTGGTTTACACAATGTTGAGCCTTTTATAAAAGCAATCATTAAATGCTTAATTCTTTCTACACTTGCACGAGCACGCAAGGAATTTGTTTTCTTGTCATAACATTCATAGAAATTGCCTTTGTGGTGTTTCAATGATTGGATGGAAGCCCTGGGGGAGTGAACATCAAAAAGCTCCTTTCATATGTGTATCTGTTACACACAGTAACTTCGTGTTACTGACAGGCATATTAACTGATTCATTTGTTGATTCAGATGTTACTTTCATAGTTTGTCTGGATTTGAAAAGATCTGGATGAATACCTTATTTTGGATCGATGGTAAATCAGAGGCTCCGTTTCTCAGATCAGTGGTCAGAACATATAAAGACATTTCTTGGAGAAAGTTTTGATGATATCGATGCTCTATTCATCAAAAAGGGGGAGATGAATTACATAAATATCTGAGTCAGAAATTTCAAAGTTAAAGAATTGTTCGAGATCAAAGGTTAATTGTGAAAGAAGGATGCAAAGTTGAAGATTTCTGAAGATGTGCTGATTTTATAGAAATTTTCTTTGATGGTTTGTTACTAAAGCAAACAGAGCTGAAAATGGAGATAATTTCTTTCCGTAGTCTGAAAGAGTTTTGTGATAGTTTTGGGAGATTGTTGAAGAGCATTTATACCATATTTGGGAGAGATTGTTAATATTCTTTTCAGAGACAGACTTGGGAAGAATACAATCGAAATAAGGGGGAATTGCAATGTTTGTGCTTAAACAAGAAATTTGTTACAAAAGAAAGAGATTGTCCAGATTGAACAAAAGGGGAGATTGTAAAACTGAAGCTTAAAGAGAAGACTTAATTGCAAAATTTTTTTAAGATGATTTTGAATATAAAGGGGGAGATTGTTAGAGCAGAAATATGTTGGATACAAGATCATAAAGATTAGAGGTCAAAGTACAAGAAGTCAAAAGCTGGAAAGTCAACTCTCATTGAAAGTCAAAGTCAAAGTGTAATAAAAGTCAATGATTCAATGCCTAAGTAATAAAGATATGAGTTTTGCTCAAAGGGTCTTGATTAATTAAATATTCGTTTGCAAAAAGTTGAGATACGCGTTTAAAAATAGAGCATTTAAATAATAAAATGAACGCATATTAATATGCTTCAAATACGAAAACGACTTGTTTTCCAACAATATGCAATTTAGACGAAGGAAACACCAATATAAACGTTTTCCAAACCAAACTGATTTAAGGACTAAGATCCCAATATAAAACGTTCTTTCGTAAATTAAATTCAACCTAAAACTCACTCAAAATGAGAATAGAAATCGAATTCCTAATTTATGAAACACGGATAAGACTTTATATCCAGAAACACCCAAAACACGGGTGTGGCATAATAATCAACCCATAAACCATGGATAAAAACCCATATAAACAATATGTCACCGAAAACATGGATAATAAAACTCAATAACCAAAACAACACCTTTCGTTGACAGGGGAAACCCGAATTCCGTTGAATGTGGCGGGCACACAAAGTTAAGCCACTTATCGATGTTCCCGAGCTTCACATAAAGTCATGGATCCCCGTATACGGCTCCCTACCGAGCAACCACCGCAAGATACCCAAATGACCCTAGTGTCTACTCGGACTCTAGATGAGTGTCACCGCAAAAGTCACAAGTCCCCATATCTGGCTCACACTGGGCACCACCGCAAGACTTAGCTCCATATACGACTCTGCAGAGAAACACTGCAAGCTTACATAAAAACATGACTTGGGTACCACTCACTAAACTTCAAACGAGGACCAATAAATTCCACGATGAATAACCAGACTAGATTACAAATGGGCATCGAGTTCAACCACCCACGATCTATACCTCGAGCCCTTCACTAAAGGTTACACGGTTATCGAGTTCAACCACCCACGATCTATACCTCGAGCTCCCGCTAGCCATAAAAAAGTTCCAGTCCCAAAACAGGGATAAAGTCTCAAACCAAACCAACTGACTGACTGACTCATATGCATACGGATCCAATGCATTACAGTCTAAAACGTTAGATGACTCAACCGAATGAACTAACACATCCAAAACATGTAACTCTCAAATAAGATGCAACTAAGTACACCATACGTCCAAGGCTCCTTAACGAGTTACCAAAACTAAACAAATGTTTCCGAAGACTCGTCTGAGTATAAACCAAGCCCCAAAAGGCATAATGAACGTTTGGCTAAAAAAATACGCGAGCCAAAGTGTTTACATAAACCAAATTACGTCTTTTCCTAAAATCTTTGATTCTCAATTCACAATTTGCCTTCGGCCCAAATCCAAAAAGTTTTACGATTTCTAAAATGTTCCCAAGCTGGGGGGGGGGGGGTTAACCATAATTTAAAGACTCACACATTCGTACCTTCAAAAACGTTCTATTACATAAATGATGCATGTTTCCAACAAACACTAAAAGTGCATTTTGACCAAGTAGTCTGCATTTGTGCAATAATTCATACAAAAACTTTCATTTATAACTTATTTATCAAAATGCCCAAAAATCCCAAATGTGGGTGTTTTACAAAGTTTATAAAGCTAAACACTTCAAATAATCTAAAGTTACCAAATAACTCAACAGTTTATAATTTCATGTAAAACACATAAACACTTTAAAATGGACATTTTTGGCATGTACAACGTTTTCACAAATAAACTTGAACTCACCTTGCTAGATTTAGGCTAAATTTAGATTTTACCCCAACTTGAGCTTCCTTGAAGAAACTTGAATCCACAAGCCAAATCTTTTAAAAACATAGATCCATAAGTTTCCAACCATAAATATCCATCTCCAAACATTTAGAATAGTTCCCCAAACATTTTATATCAAAATCTCCATTTTGGCTAAAACCGTAATTTTGACCCAAAATCATCCAAATCAAAATTGGGGAAATATAATACTAGGAAATCATCAATGGAGTGTTAATAACCCATAAAGAAGCTTGGAAATGGAGGGGATCAACTTACCACTTAGGTTTTGGGCAAAACCTAATAAACCCCAAAAATCTCTAGTCTTGGAGGTGAGAACTTAATCTTGCATCAAGAGAGGAAGCCATTAACATAATATGGAGAGGGAACACTTTGATCTTCATGGGAAAGCCCCAAAATCGGATAGGGTTCATAAAAGAATGTGGAGGAACGTTTTAAGAGAGAAAGGGAAGAGGGTGGAAATGAGAAATGAAAGAAATGGCTGAAAATCATATTTTTAACACTCTGGTACCCGCAGGCTATTGTGACGGTTATAGTGACATTATCACAATCGCTGTCACAATAGCCAAGAGTGTACCGAGAGGTTTTTGGCTTTTAGAGATTGTGACGGCTATAGTGACATTGTCACAATCACTGTCACAATAGCCAAGAGTGTACCGAACGCTGATTTGGCCATAACTTCTTCGTTTTAGCTGCGTTTTCGCTCCGGAAAGGCCCCTTGGATTCATATTTGAATTCTCCATACAACAAGACTAAAAAATCTAGGATTCACTCCAAAATCCTATTTCCTCAATTTCTCTTGAAAAATCCATTTCCACATTGACTTGAAATAACACTTGCCCAAAAATTACGGGTATTACACAATTGTCTTAATTACATGGAACATTCGTTGGGACGACCAACCACTTGGTAATATCCGTTGATATTGTGACATATGTTACAACTGCATGGCACTATAGCTGAGACTACCACACTTTTAGTACCATTGGTGCTATTGTGACAGATGTCACAACCACATGGCACTATAGCCAAGATGACCATACTCTTAGTACCATTGGTGCTATTGTGACAAATGTCACAACCACATGGCACTATAGCCGAGATGACCATATGTGGTTCTTCCTTTACCAATTCATCCAGATCAACACTTTTCTTCAATTGGGATAAAATTCAGGGTGTTACAATGGTATTTATCAATATAGATTTTCTATCGGTACTGAGCCATCTTTAACCATTCACAAATATGGCCGGTCTTATTTGTCGTTAATAGAATGATTTTCGGTCCAGCTAACTATTTCACTCTAAAAATTTTCTAGAACATAGAAGTGAACCGATTGTCTCTATCCAAAATAATCGATAGTGACACACAGTGACGAGTTATAATTTCATCAATATACGACTAGGTTAATCTTTCCATTGAAGATGTTTCTTTGATCAATAAGAAATGAATAGATTTAGAAAGTCATTATGATAACCTAGAACGAAACAAACCACTCAGCGTTCTCGGTAGCTATGTCACAAATTCTATCACGATGTGATCCCATTTCCAATCCGGAATTTCTAACGATTTCAGTTTATTGCAGTGTCATTGATGCCCCACTTTAATCTGTACCAAATCAAACACAGTTCCACATACCGTATGATAACCCTCTTCATTTCGGCCACCAAAAGAATTGTAACAGATCTCTATCGAGACCTATGAGCTTCTTTCAACACTCTTTCATAAATATCATCGATACGACATATCCACACTTTTCTTGCAAAACACATTGATCCACGACTATCTTTCTCTAAAACGGATATCATACCAAAGAGTCGTTCCCATTTTACATGCTCAAAGCTTCAATTTGAAATCTCTGTAACTCATCGAAGATACTCAGTACTAACTCGGCTCGTAATACTAACACTTTGATCGTTTCACTCTTATCTTTTCGATTCAAAATATCAACTATCACATATGCTTTCCACAGGTGATACGTAATTTCACAGTCGTAATCACTCACGTATTTCTAACCACCGTCTTTGTTTCATGTACGGTTCATGTTGATCAAACAAATGACAAATTTTTATGATAAGTAAAATCTAACATTTGTTACCGTACAAATAATGTCTCCAAATATTCATAGCAAATACAACGACTGCTAACTTCATAATATGAGTGGGAGATTGCTTTTCGTGATCTTTTGATTGAGATGAAATATAAGCAATAACTTTTTCCCACTATATCAGCACATAACCCAAACCTAATTCTAAAGCGTCACTATTAATCATAGAATCTTCTAAACCTTAGGGTAAAGATAGAATCAGCGCGCTACACAATCTTTCTTGCAACATCTTAGAGGCATCGACTTGCACCTTTTTTTCCAATCAAACTTCATAATCCTTTTCATTAATACCATTAAAGATGTCACAGTACAAGAGAAATCTTGTATGAACTAATGGTAGTAGCCCAGTTGACCATATCCAAACATGTTGTCGATGCGTTAGTCAAGTCGAACGACATCACTAAGCACTCATAATGTCCATACCTGGAACTGGACACAGTCTGTGATATGTCTTCTATCTGACGCTAAGCTGATAATAACCAAACCGTAAATCAATCTTCAAGAAATAACTAGCCATACACAACTGATCCAAAGGGTTCTCGATTCTCAAAAATAGATATTGGTTCTTTATAGGCAACTCAATAAGTTCCCCATAATCAATACACATTCTCATTTATTCATCTTTCTTCTTTACAAACAACATCAGTGCACCCTACGTATAAGTACCGAGTCAAATTATGCCTTTATCAAGCAAATCTTTCAACTGAGACATCATTTATTTCATTTTATACCAAGTTAATCAGTACGATGCACTAACTATCAGTGCAGCCCCCGATATCAAATAAATTCTGAATTCGATCAATTGGCTCGATGGAAGACTAGTCAAATTCTCTAGAAAGACTTCTGGGCAATCACCAACTACCGGTATAGTTTCAACTTTACTCTTTTCTTTATTTTCATCTATTACATAAACCAAGAAACTCTGACACTCTTTTCTTTACACATTTTCGAACTTTTAACATATAAGTCAAATTGACCTTTTAGTCTCGACAATCACCGTATATCACAATTGGCCACCATCGGTTAAATCAATATGGATCATCTTTTTATACCAACTTGATTTCTTGCTAACTAATCCATCCCAACTATAATATAAAATTCTTTCATAGCAATGGAGAACAACTAAAGCGATACTACACACCCAACCACATCTACATATCAATCATCAAATGTCTTACTGACAAAATCTGATTATCATTAGTAGTTTCAAGTCCTAAAGCATAACCCAGAGACTTAGGCTTTACATGTGATTACTCAATGAATGACGGAGAAACATATCAACCAGTGGCATCAGAATCATATAACACTTCAGCATATACAAAATTTACGAAATGTAATTGTCACCATATCCGATGTCTCTTCGATCTCTACCGTAATCATTTGAAATGCTTGTATCTTTTCTTAAACTGATCGGTTTCCAAGCTTCTCACATTTATAACAAGATTCCAAATCTAGATTACACCACCTATCATTGAATCTATGATTCAGACGATTATCCAATATAGCAAACTTTGCTCTTCTAAAAATCATTTGACAATCTAACTCCTTTTCTTTTGCCAATGTATCTTTCACTTAATCGATGCTTCTTTTCTGCGGTATCAACTACAGACTGAATGTAATCATACTCATAACCATAACTAGTTCAGTTCCCAAATATACTTTCCTACCCTCGGCCACAGTGGACACATAAAATTCTGCAAACTAAGAATTTTCTAGAAATCTCGAAATGAATTTCTGAACAAACATGTTACCCTGTTCTAATCTCAAAAATGCTTCCTTTAATTGCTTTGTTGCAACTTTCGAACAAAACTGATCTTTAAACTCAGTTATAAAATATTCCCATAACACCCCTTTTCAATAACTTAATTGACGAAAGAAATTACAACACCTCATCAGAACAATAACTTAGTGTTAGATCCCATTTTAGACAAACAATTGAAGATACTCCATCGAAATGTAGAGATAAGATGAAAATTAAGAACAATGATAAACAAGAACTTATCTCATATGCTTGGATTGCTAATATGGAGGGGAAATTGTAGAGAACACCACACTAGGAATTTAATCGACTCTCATGAAAGACTCACTTTGTCAGTGTGTGTAAAAGAGTTCTCTCTAAAACCCTAATGACCAAATGAGCCATGTGCACCTATTAATAGGGCCCATTTATAATAAAAAGGCTCAAGCCCATACAACTAATTAAAAAGCCCAAAATACAATTCTTTATAAAACATTCAATTAAATTGGGGGCTAATTTAATCTAACAATCTCCCCCTAATGTTTTATAAAGAAAGCATCATCATATAGTCTCCCCCTTGCTTTCTTTAGAAGCTTTGGTGTGTCGTTCTTCGAGTCTTCAAAGCATCATAAGCTCCCCCTCAAATGTAGGCTCATATTCTTGAAAGACTTAGACGAATTATCCCAATTTGTCCATCTTTCATGTCTCAACTTCACCGCTGTTTTTGACCATCAAGGAGTCAGATTGAGAGAAAACATAAGGCATGCACATTGAACTCCAACCTCTTAGCTTTTCAACAAGCTTTGATTCATCCATTTTGGATGAAAATTGAGTGAGTTGTGCAAGATTTTCCTCAGCTGCGCAAAATGGTCGTCAAAACAGAAAATTTGACTCTTCAAACCTCGTTGAGTAAACGTTAAGCACCGATCCTTAAACTTGAATAATGGAGGAGGGAGTGACAAACAATGTGTCACATGTGTATCTTGAAACCATAAAGAACCGATGAGAGATCACCGTTCTTGAAAGCGGAAAGAGCATGAGTACAATGCAATGCTTTCGGTCCAACACCCTAACGCAGACTTTGACACTGATTCTGGCACATCAGATCATGGAATTTGAGAAAAGTCAAAACATGAAAGTCATATGTCTTTGTTTTAGCGATTCAACACAACTGGACTCATGTAAATCAGAGCTTTGAGTAAAAAGTTGTGCACGTGTTTCTGAAACAGCGCAATGCTGTCTGAAAATTCGAAAATTTTGTGCTTCGGGCTCTTGGCTCATTTAGACCTCTGGACCATCGACCTCTGATGTATCTACTTCTGATTTACCTCTGGTCCTACCCTCTGGTAACTTCTTTTTCAAGTTTTTGGTCCACGGAGCTTAGCATGTGGCTGCGTTGCTCTCGGTCAGAGCCTTTGTCTATAATCTCTTAACTTCTGTACATGCATAGAGGCTCTGTGCATCACTTCAAACTTCTGTACGCATACATCTGGACAGCCTCAGATGCTCTGCAGGCCCTTTGATATGAACTTTCAGCCTCTGAACTTCTGCACTGCCTCTGAGCATAATAAGAGCATCTTTTACTGCCTCTGCATCATCTTTAGAGAGGCTCTGCACATGTCTCTGATGTGAACAACCTCTGCGATTAATCTGGACACACGGAATTTTAACCTCCCTTCTCTCTGTTATAACTTAAATTGACTGCAGACATCTTGTTTGAATCAGCTTCTGGACATGAACATAGTAGCACTGATCATTTAATCTGGTCATCCAAATTTTGTTGTCTCCTTATCACAATCCATATTTGCTTAATCTGGATATTCATGACATGCACATATCTGAATAGATAACTTTTGAACAAGATCTGAAAACACTGTAGAACTCTGAATGTTCTGTCCAATAATTTTGGACAGTCTTTGATCAATTTCTGAATTGAAGCTTCGAGCACAAACTATACATAAGAGAAAGATGCACTTTTCAAATCTCTGTATATTTCATAAAGATATGAATTATCACCAGCTATGGGAACACCTGATGAGCTTATCGTCGATGCTCGATTGTTTTTTTTTTAAATACAGCAGCTTCTGTAAGTGCACAGAGGCTCTGTACTTTAACTTCTAAACAACATCGTGAGGCATACCAAAGCTAAGTTGTCCTTGACCCTGCACACAACTCCAATGCTGGGGAACTACAGCTCTAGCATCCTTTAAACACAGTCCAAACAGTCCCGAAACGGCCACCAAACAGCCCCATTGCAACAGTAGCTTTCTGTCCAGCTTCAACCAGTCGAGTTCAACACTGTTTTTGACCTATAAGCATCTTTATTTCGGGAAAACTCAAAACATCAAAGTTGAACAACTGTGTCATAGGTTTCCAACGCATCTAGAATCATGTAATTTGGAGATGTATTGAGAGAGATATGATCAAAGTTCTACAGTTGTGCAAATCTGACAGCAACTCTGCGATTTTGAACAACTCAACAGCACCTTGCAGCCTTACAGAGGCTCTGTGTAGCTTATGGATAGCAGCTTATGCACATCTCGAACACTTTAAACACGACAGCTTATGCAGAAACATTGTACACAATTTGATCAAGCTCTGCGCATACTTTGATCAAGTTTTGGGCAGCCTCTGCATTGTTTCTGGACAGCCACAGAGGTTCTGTGATTTATAACAGAGGCACTGTGAACTGCCTCAGAGTCTCTGATCAAATACCAAACATGAGAACATTAACTTTCTACTGCACTTTGATGAATTCGACAACAACATAAATATTTGGCAAACATTCTTCTGCAAGCTCTGCATATAAATTTCAATGGCCTTATAGAGGCTCTGCATAATAGCCTCTGTATCATATATTCTGCATCTACGGACAACTTCTGTAGATATTCGAACTTACTAGTCATTTCATAGAGCAACAACATCAATTTATGATGCACACAACAGGCTCTGCGCACATCATCATCTTTCACCGGAACACAAAAAAATCCAACAGAGGTTCTGGAAACCTCTGAGTTTAGCCTTTGTACAACTTTTGCATCCCCATGAATAGTTGTTATCTTTCTCTATCTCTACTGGAGGGAAGCTTGAAATGGGCAGGTCATTTCCACTTGCCAAGTCACTCAATGACTTGTTGATGATAGAGTCAGAAACATCTCTGTATGTCCTCTGATCAAACTCTGGAAACATGGGATTGCTGTAAAAAGTCGATCTGCATAACTCTTAAAACTCTGAATGGACTATCTCAAAATTCTGATTAGCATCAAGCAAACTCTGATCACACAGTCACATTATTAAGCACATCTTTGGACAATATAAACAAATTTGAACTGATCAAACTTTGCATTAGCTTTGAAACTTGTTGTCGAAATGTTGAAATTCTACAAAAGAACACAGAACAACTATAAATGAATTTACAATCTTCAATTTTGTTGCTGTTAATGTTAACTTTCTGTGTTAAAGCTTTTTGCTGCATATTTGGAATACAAACAACAACAAATTCTGAGCATGAACAGATTAAAGGATTTGTTGTCACAACATCCTTTATAGACTGAAATCTGAATATTCTTAATAACAAAAACAGATTTGGACAACATCTGATGGAAGCTTGGATAAGAATGACAGAATGTGCACATTTTGTGACCAACAACACAAAACTAAAATCTGAAATAACAGATTTATAAATCTGAACATGGCAGGACGCAACATTCTTTAAACAAGATCTACAAGATGTTTGAGTAGGGCTTTTTGATCCTAATCCAGACTGCCACACAAATCTATAATCAATATGTCCAAACCAAAGATGACATATCTGAGCATTTGCCAATTCCAAATAGCTAGAACAAATGAAGTACAGGGTTGTTGTGATCTGTTGATTTGGAACTTGTCCTTATCACTGCAAGTTAAATGCACATAACTGTTGACACAGGCCTGTTCTACATCCCAAACTAATCCTTATAACTCCACAATCCAAATCACGCTTATCCCTCCAAATTTGGATCAAGCGACATTTTCCAAGAGCCAAATGAATTAGTCTTTCATTTAATCGATTATGAGCAGCGGAATTTTGAACAAAATCTGGATGAAAGAGAGTCCAATCTCGAATGATATCAAGGTCAGATCTGAGATCAACAACCTAACTATCGAGATGCTAAAATAGCAATGGACTAAAGCACACACAAGGATGGGATCATAAATCAACCATCTACTTAGTGCTTATCAAATGTTAGACCAATAAATCAGAGAGATCAAGAACACACACATGTAATAAAAACTGATCAGATTTAACCAAAATGAAATTAAATCTTCTCATAGGCATTTCATCAAACATGTGGTGTGCAAAAACAGATTTATGTAGAATCAACAAAATAATCTATCAAAGATCATCCAAATCTCATTTAAATGATGAAATAGATTTACAATAAGCACAAAACAGTGAATATACCACATAAATGATATTTGTGTCAAGGATCATGTGATTTAACCAATCAAAGCACCAAAATGAAGAAGAGCTTCTTCACTTGGTTCTGATACCAATTGTTAGATCCCATTTCCAGCAACAAAAGAAGAACTCCATATAAAAGAAGATATAAGATAGAAATGAAGAACAATATTCATCAAAAACTCATCTCATATGCTTTGATTGATAATCAATGGAGGAGAAAAATGTAGAGAACACCACACTATGAAATTAATCGACTCCCATGGATTCACCATGTGCACCTATTAATAGGGCCCATTTACAATAAAAAGGCTCAAGCCCATACAACTAATTAAAAATCCCAAAATACAATTCTTTATAAAACATTCAATTAAATTGGGGGCTAATTTAAGCTAACACTTAGATTTCAAGACAACCATAATACAAGTAACTCTGGTCTCATTCAAACATTTACCAGTATCAAAATTACTTACATCTCTATTAATCACCACATAGCTTTAACGAAATCCAGATTACCAAAATAAATCAGAGGTTTACACGTCAAAACATGCTATCATCAAAACCTTTCTAAATAATAGTAGCAGACAGAGACATATCATATTGATTGCCGGAAAATAGCAGTCGATTCATACAATTCGGTTCCCCCACTAGATTCAGGATTAACATCATTTTCTGTTTCAATATTTTAGAGTGCCTCAAGTCAAAGCACTCTAAAATTAACAAATCTCGAAGATCAAATCTTTCCGGAATATTTTCGAGCGGAAAATCCGCCCCCCCCCCTCCAGCTTAACGGAAGCAACCCTTACCAACCGACAAGAATAACTTGTCAATAAATAAATCATAGAATAAACACACTTTAATCACATTCTCAAATATAATAAGATTTTCAAGTACATACATGATACATGCACCTATAAACTCACAAATACATTGTCCATATGTAATTTGAATTACCTTACATGTTGTTCTTTCAACCAATTATATTTAATACCCTGAGGGTTCTAAACACGATAGGAACATCTTAACATTCAATAAAATCATCTAGTTAAGTCTAGACATCAAACTTAATACCTAAATCCCTTAAACTCAGGCTCTCATACCAACTGTAACAATCCAGAAATCCACAAAACATATAACACAAAATTATACAAAACAAACCACATTGGGGATACATATTGGGTCCCATTATATAAATTCAAAACAACTATCTGGAATAGCATAAAATATTTTTGCTAATGATATCTCCATACAAAAAGATCCAAATAGCAGGAAAATCAAAACCATACTTCATAAAACTCCTCAACAGACTTCACATATAAACGTCCAAATAAGCGATTTCAGAAGTTTTCTTTTCCCTTTACCATCTAAATACTGCTGCCATGAAATGCATATTTTTGAAAACAAAATGAGGGTTAGAACATATGGTCTAGTGAGGAAATCCATATCAGTGCAATAATGCAATAAAAAATAATTTATATAAAATCTTTGATCAACTACACAATCGTTGGCACCCTGGCACAACTTAATAAATCACATCGTTGGCGTTCTAGCACAACTCAAATAATCATATTGTTGGTGTTCTAGCACGACTCGTGTAGTCGTATAGCTGGCGTTCTAGCACAACGTGATAATAGTATAGCTGGCGTTCTAGCACAACGCTATAATAGTACAGCTGGTGTTCTAGTACAACACGATGCTAATAGAAAGATTGGCATTCTAGCACAACTCACGGATAGTTAATATGTTGGCACTCAGGCACAACATCCTCCCCGGCATCTAGTCATAACGGTCACTTAAAACCCAAGAGTTTATTCATTAAACCACATATATAATTTCCAATAACATGTGCTCAAATACTGTGTCACAATTAACAATTTAAACATATCAAGTCGGTACAATATCAAAATAATGACCAATTAATAATGTATGACTTCCAATTCGAAGATGGTTATAAGAAAACTCATCTCGATCACGATAAACGAGGAAACAAACTTTAACCGGTACGAACGACCAAACCAAACACGAATCAAAATAATGTAAGCACATATTACAATCTAAATAAAAAGATTCAACCTTCCCTCTACACAATCTTTAAGGCTTTCAAACGGTACCCCAAAAGATCCCAAAACGACTCAAAGAAGAAATTGAAAAATGGATCACAGGGTCTTACGCGACTTAAGCTGTGGGCAAAAATTTCATTTCTCACTGACTTTGCCTCCTTCCCTTTTTTCCAACCCAACAACTCCAGATTTCCAAACCAAACTCAAATTAAGCTTTAAACTTCTACTTTTTTTCTTTTCATATTCAATCGTCCCAACTTGGTCAAAGCTAAATATAAATACCAGTAAGAAGTCTAATAATTTAAATCTTTCAAGAACATCGAAATTCATTAATGACTCTCAAGAACACATGGTAACTTGAGTAGCTATTAAAGTGATGGTTAAATAATTCCAAGTTGAAAACTCAATATAAAGTTAGATATTTCCATAAAAAAAACTAAAATCAAATACCAACTCAACAATTACTCAACATCCTAAAGCAATCTTGCCGGTCGAGAAACAACGTCCGACCTCACGACATACGTCGGTCGAACACAACTTAGTCGACCTAAGTTACGACCTCGACGCCTTGGAAGAACTAAGGGCGTCTCAAAGACAAACGGTCGAACGACATTTCAATAAGAACGTCAAGACCAAGATTTTTCAAGTAGGCGACTATGCCCTACGATGAGTGTTCCAGAACACTCAAGAGCCAAACACAGGTAAACTTTCCATCAAATGGGAAGGTCCATATCGTATAACTGAAGTCGTGGGTAAAGGCGCCTACCGGCTACAAACACTCGACAATTTGGATATTAGGAAGACATTCTAGGAATTTAGTAAGGACCTCAGAATTAGAATAGGTCCTACCGATTGTCCTCAGATCAGTGATTAAGCAATTAAATCACTGGTGGATATCAGATAAAGATTCATTCTTACCACAAATGAAACTTCCATACTGTCTTACCAGATTGATCTTACAGGTTTCCTGAATCTCAGTGGTACCTTCGTATTGAACACATATAGTGTCCCACATTTCTTTGGAGGTTTTCAGATGCATGATGGAATGGAAATCTTCATCAGGCAAAGCCATAGAGATAATGGTTTTAGCCTTTGCATCAAGCCCCCTTTCTTCTTGTCCTCATCCCTCAATTGCCTTATTTCTTTGGCAACGATTATTTCAGGGACTGCAACAATGATGACAAATGGTTCATAAGGACCATTTGCAACATACTCAGGTATAGTGGGGAATCGAGGAGTTTAGAGAGAGACCCATTATCATAATAATTTGAGTTTGTGTTTAGTGCCATTTTTAGAGAATAGCAAGGAAGAGAAGTAAGCAAGATCTTGTTTATAGATTAAACAATCTGCTCTGATACCACTTGTTGGTCCCAAAGGTGCGAAACAAGTTTTTAGGGGGGGTGAATATAAACACAAATTTTTTGGTTTAATAAATTTTCTATTGATAAATCAAATTATAGTTTACTATTTGTTGTGTAATAAGATTAAGTAAACCTAATCTAAACAAACTTGAGAATCACTAAGAAGATTTCACTAGGATAAAGAGATAGGGGATGAAGGGAATATATAAAAAAAGGGTTTCTATATGGTTCAATGAGGGATAGGAGATAGAAGGAAACACTTCAAAATGAAGCATGGCCTTTCTATTTATACCCTATGCAGGCAGGGGTACTTTACACGTGTCACCATTTGGTTGGATGCATGCTTCTGACTTTTTGAGACATCCTCCTAGGCGTATGGTGAACAGTGCAGTCTTTCAGAACTATTGTACGATCTGAGGCAAAAACATGTCTCTTCTGACACATCGTACTATTTGTGTAAGGATAAGACAAAAGAACCTTGGAGCGTAAGCTTCATGATCAATGATCGTTGAGAAAGTCTTGTATCAAGGATTCTGAAAAGAAGTCAGCTATCATTGAAGCTTATCTTCTTGATTCTTCGCATGAGTGGACTTGTCTTGGTTTCACTGATATCTGCATCAGATCATGTGTAGACTTGTCACTTGTTCATCAGCCTTGTCTTCGATGTCAGCAATGAACATCTTTGTTCGTGAGTCTTGTCATCAGCGATACTGAACAGACTCAGTATGTAATCGTTGATAGTGAAACACTAATACATATAGATATTAGATGTAATTTTCACTAAGTATTTGAAAGGGTCATTATTAAATCACTCAGAGAGTTTGGATCAACACTCCTTTTTGCTTCAAAGATTTAGAAGTGGGTTTAGCAATGGACTTTCCTTTTCCTTTCCCTGTCTTGTCCTTACGGACCATCAAAACTGTTAACTTGTTCTTTCCAAGTTCTTGCTCGGATGTTCATAATGTTGGGTTACGGAATCTCAAGCACAGCGGAAAATAAAACCGTAACCCTCCAAGGACCCATACGAACCGGAATAAATCGGGTGTTTCGAAATTATACCTCACAGTTAACGAGACTTTGAATCACAGCAACAAAGCAAGCTTGATGCCTCCACGGTATCCATGCGAACAATCCGAATCCTTTGCCTTCTCGTGATGCTAGTCACGGTTTCAAAACTAATAAAGGAAAGAGAGCATATAGTTGTAGGTGATTTTTAGATAGATTTGCAAGAACAACTCTTGTATAAAATGTCATACATTTATATGGATATGAAAGGCATGGCATGAAAGCACCACCATCCCTACACCTTACTTGAGTGTAGAAGTATCCATGCTTGAGTGTAAGACTTTCCATACACCATCACTCCCTTACAAAGGCCATCCCTAGTCAACTTTATTTATGTCCAACACAAATAATATCTCGTTTTATTTAATCAGATTAAATCAATACAAATCGGATATAATAATTAAACGTTTTAATTATTTAAACTCCTTATTCGAATATGTCCAAAGCGTGTGACCCAATGGGTTCTCGACAATAATAATAAATCTTGTATTTATATTTATAAACAATGAGCGGTATCTAGCAATACATCATCGTCACCCAAATGACGAGAATTGGTGATACAACAAATTATCGGTTTGTAGTCAATTTTAATTTACACATTTAATTCCTTTGTCCTTGATGTCTAGATTGAACACGAGACATTGAATGTGTCATTGTCGTTATGTCCAATCTCTAGTTTCTTGATTCCCTAATATACTAATAAAATAGATCATGATATCTCATATCAATTATCCGAGCGTGCATGCATTTCCTTAGTATATATATTTATCAAGGGGCCCAGAGACATCACTCCCGTCATAAAGGATGGACAAATCCTATCTCGATATATGCTAGTTCTACCATGTGATTTATAACATACCCAACAATAATTTTGTCATCCAGTTACGGAATGATTAGAACAAATGTCAAAATATATTACTCACACATTGCAAACTCCATATTTCTCAAGTCAAAGAATTACATGTACATTGACCACATGAGAAACACTTATGACACTCACATGACATCCAATGAAGTGTTCTCATAGTGTGTCACGTCCGATACACAAAATCTCCATTTTGTACCCATATGCAGATTCAATATCTCTATATGAATCCCTACATATGCTAGTCATTATCATATTACTTCAACCTTAAAACCCAAAATAATATTTAACAAGGGACATTTAGAATACATTATTCTAAGGTTATTTATTATGAATAATTAAAACACAGAATATAAAATATACATAATAAATTGGGCAATGCCTTTTTATTTATGTATTAATTTCATGAAACAAAACTCAAAAATACAATCATCGAAAGATTAGCTTTTGGGCATTCACTAACATTCTCCCACTTGCACTAAAGCCAATCATCCATGCATCGTATACCAATGGATCTACAGTGGCCATCATGCTTCTAATGTGTTAACGGCTTTGTTAGTGGATCAGCAACATTGCTGTCAGTTGACACTCTGCTTATACAAACATCGCCTCTTTCAATAATCTCTCTAATGAGATGATATCTTCTAAGAATATGTTTGGATCTTTGGTGAGATTTAGGTTCCTTGGCCTGTGCTATAGCTCTATTGTTGTCGCATAACAACTCTATAGGACAATCACTGTTAGGAACAACTCCAAGTTGAGAAATAAATTTCTTGATCCAAACGGATTCCTTGGCTGCATCTGATGCTGCGATGCACTCAGCTTCCGTTGTGGAATCAGCTACTGTTACTTGCTTGGAACTCTTCTAGCTCACAGCACCACCATTAAGACAAAACACAAAACCCCACTGCGATCGAAAATCATCTTTATCCATTTGGAAACTTGCATCAGTGTAACCCTTTACACTTAACTCTTCTTCACCGCCATTTACCAAGAATGAATCCTTTGTTCTTCTTAAGTATTTTAGGATATTCTTGATGGCAATCCAATGACCATCACCTGGATTGGATTGGTATCTACTCTTCATGCTTAAAGCATACGATACATCAGGTCGAGTACATATCATAGCATACATGATAGATCCAATTGCCGAAGCATATGGAATCTTACTCATTCGTTCACTCTCTTGAGATGTAGTAGGGCACTGCGTCTTAGAAAGTGATATGCCATGAGACATTGGTAAGAACCCTTTCTTGCCATCATACATGTTGAATCGTTTCAACACTTTGTCTATATATGTACTCTGACTTAAGCCAAGTAATTTTCGCGATCTATCTCTATAGATCCGAACGCCTAATACATAGGCAGTTTCACCTAAGTCTTTCATTGAAATTTTTTTCCTAACCAAGCATTTACAGACTCAAGCGTCGGAATATGATTTCCAATGAGTAATATGTTGTTATTCCCTAGATTCTAGTTTCTAATCACAAACAATCACACAAACACAAACAAGAATTCAATTACCTGTTTGATTTCACTTTCAAATTCCAAGATTACAATCTTTCTCTCTCTAGAACTCTCTCTCAATCGTATTCTCTAATTCTCAACTAGACTTTTCAATATTCCACTTGTAGACAACTTACAAAAACAACAAGGTACAAGGTATTTATACCTACAACTAATACAAGGAGAGACAAAAATACAAATACAATACAATTTGACTTTTATTACAAAAGACTTTGACTTTAATGAAAGTTGACTTTCTCAGCTTTGACTTTCTTGAACTTTGACCTTCAGTCTTCTTGATCTTGTATCCAACAGATTTATGCTCTAACAATCTCCCCCTTTGGATTCAAGATCACTATTGAAATATCTAGCAATTCAGTCTTCTCTTTTAAGCTCTGTCAGTACAATCTCCCCTTTTATTTGACGGTATTCTTCCAAAAATGTCTTCAAACGATTAACAATCTCCCCAAAACTTTCACAAAACACTTTTAGACTTTGGAAATAAATTTTCTTCAGAATCAGCTCGGATTACTGTAGCAAATAATCTTCAAAGAAAATTTCCTCAAAAATCAGCACATCTTCAGAAATTATTTGATCTTCTTCAAATCTTTACTTTGAATCTTCTGACTTGGACATTTCTTCAAAATCATCTCTTAAAACTTTATCATTTCTTGATACCATCTCCCCCTTTTTGATGATTTGAGCATCTACATCATCAAAACTTTTATTCCAAGAAATGTCTTTGACCATTCTGATTTGTCAAACCGAGCCTCTGATTCTATGATCCATAACCAAGTATTCATCTAGATCTTTGCAAATCTAGACAAAATAAGAACATGTAACTTCTGAATCAACAAATGAATCAGTTAGAATGCCTGTCAGTAACACGAAGTCACTGTGTGTAACGAATACACAATATAAAGGAGCTTTTATGATGCTCACTCCCCCAGGGCTTCCATCCAATCATCGAAACACCACAAAGGCAATTTCTATGAATGTTATGATAAAGAAACAAATTCTTTGTGTGTTCGTGCATGTGTAGAAAGAATTAAGCACAAATAATTGCTTTTTAAGGCTCAAAATTGTGTAAACCACTGAGACAACAGTAGATAAACACAAACTCAATGTGCATGATTGAAGTACGAAGGTAGGGCAGACGTCCTTCTTTTTCAATATCCAGATTTTCCAAATAAAAATCAAATAGATTATATGTTGCGTCCCCTTTGAAATATGAAACACTTTCTTTTTGAGAAGAAAATGAGTAGCTGGTGGGGTATTATTCAAGAGTTGGCATGGGCTAGTTGCCTGTTTCAATAATGTTCCACAAGAATTCTGAAACATTAGAAATGTGGCTGCCCGGCTCAGAAAGTACTTGGTGCAGAGTTTGATATTCTTTTACTCTGATCTCACACCCTCTTTCTTTTTAATCATTAAGCTCACTACTAATCAAACTCTCTTTTCCATTTTACCTCATCACACCCACACTCATTTCTTTTCGACTCCTCACACTCAATCACTAAAGGATTAACTTCTTGGGTAGAAATCACTGGTTAACGTGATTCCATAGAAGTTCAGTTAATTCCTAGCACAAAGAACCCATATTATCCTAGAAAGCATATGTTGCTCAAAATGGTTTAACTTGATCAGTTAAAGCGCAAATACAAGTCAGATATGTGTATGCTCAAAATATAATCATGAAGATATGAGCATTTTAATCATTGAAGTATTTTCAAACAAGTATATTGAATGAATAGATATGAATGCAAAAAACTTGTTTGAAAATCTGACTTTGTATGAAAATGATCAGAAATGAATGATATAACAATCAAAGCTTATGGTCAAGAATAATGAATATTGTCCATACGAAACAAAATATAGACATTCTTGAAATGAACACTTCGAAATGAAATAACGCTCAAAATTCTTTGAAGTACAAGCGGGGTGTCTTACCATCGAAAAATTGGTTACAATATGAGACATGGTAAGAACAATTTGAACAAAAAGTCAAACCGGTGTGTGTGAATACTAGAAAGTATAAAGAAAAGACAATACGCAAGTATTTATCTTTGGAAACACACGGTTTATTAATCATTGAAGCACAAAATAAAAATCAAAACATTTAAAGTCACACTTCCAATTCATGAAATCTGTTTAAGAATCGGGAAGTGGTTTGAACATTTAAGAACATGTTTTCTATGATTGAAAGTTGTCCTTCTTTCAACCATATATGAGATTAAGATAAGTAATTAACCTGACTATGCAGTCTTAAATCTCATGAAGTCAAGCTGAAGTCATTAAGATATGATCGTGTCAGCTTCTCTCATCCTGCATAAGTCTCAAAGTCTAGTCAAAGCAACTTTATTCACAAAATTATTCGAAAATAAAATGACATAAAGCAGTAAAACTATTAAAGTACGAGTTCTGATCTGAAATAATCATAAATCATAGTCTTACTTCTTTTGATATTATATGCTCCCCCTAAAATCATGCATCGCAAAAAAAATTGTCAGTTAAGCAAAATGCAGAAATTAGTTATGCTCCCCCTCAAAAGAATAATGATTCATCTTTAATCTTCTCTTACTCCCCCTGAGATCATGAACAGACAATTAAAGTGCAGATATCCTTCAATCATAATGATAAGGAAAATGATGAAAAATAACAATACGTAACTTTATTAGGTAACAACCGATTACGTCTTAAGATTTAACATACCAAGCTTAGAGACAAGAAAATTAAATCTCTTTTCATCTAAGGGTTTGGTAAATAAATCTTCATGTTGATAATCTATTTTTACAAAATAAAGTTCAATTGTTCCTTTTTCTACATTATCTTTAATAAAATGATACCTGACGTCAATATGTTTGGTTTTCGTATGCTGGACAGGATTAGCAGATATCGCGATTGCACTCTTTGAATCACAATAGATCGGTATTTTATCAAACTTGAATCCATAGTCTCGCAACTGTGTTCGCATCCACAAGACTTGAGAGCAGCAACTGGCAGCAACTACATACTCTGCTTCAGCAGTCGATGTGGAAACGCATAATTGTTTCTTTGACGCCCAGCTAACGAGCTTGTCTCCAAGGAATTGAATGTGACCTGAAGTACTCTTTCTGTCCAACATGCAACCTGCATGATCTGCATCTGAATAAGCAGTCAGTTGAAACCCAGTAACCTTAGGGTACCACAGACCAAAATCTGCAGTCCTCTTCAGATACTGTTAAAGCACATATTTATTGGATTCAAGATCATAATTATCTGAAGATGGAAATCTGAAGTCAAAGCTGATAAAGTTGTCTCAACAAATAGTCTAGGGTCCTTTTGTAATAAATAGTCAAAAGTGTGTTTTTCGTATTTTATTTATTTGTTTTATAATTAAGTTAATAGATTGTTTTAGTTGTTGGGCATAAGAAAGCCAAGCCCATTAGGCTTATGGCCTAAGTATAAATATGATTAGGTTAGTTGTAATTAGGTGAGGAAGCTTAATTGAGAATTAATATTATTGAGAGGAGGCTGTGTTGGTGGTGGTGTGCCGTGAAGAGAGAAACAGAGAGAGAGATATCAATTTCAAGAACTTGTAACTCGTTGAATCGTTTGATTAATCAATATCAGGTTTGCATTATTGTGTTGATTATTTGTTTACATGATTGAATGATTGCATATTGGGACACACAGATACCTAAAAATCCGTTTGACAGCAGCCAAATGGGATTTTTTAGGAGCAACCTGAAATCTAGAACATAAGCATGTTGAAAACATAATATCTTGCCTACTTGCAGTAAGATACATTAACGATCCTATCATACCTCTATAAGTCCTAACATCAACACTTTTACCTGAAGGATCAGTGTTAATCTTAGTACCTGGTGCCATCGGGGTTCCAATTGGTTTACAATTTTCCATTTTAAACTCCCGAAGAATATCCAAAATGTAGTTAGATTGGTTAATGAAAATCCCCGTTGAAAACAGTTTTACTTGTAATCCGATAAAAGAAATTCAACTCTCCCATCATACTCATTTGAAAACGTGACACCATGAGGTTAGAAAAGTTTTTGCAGAATTTAGGATTAGTAGAGCCAAATATTATATCATCAACATATATTTGAATAAGGATGATATCAGCTTTTTCCTTTTTGATGAACAAAGTGGTATCAACTTTACCTTTGGAAAAACCTGATTTGACCAAGAATTTAGATAGAACATCATACCATGCGCGAGGGGCTTGTTTCAAACCATACAGGGCTTTGTCCAAGATGTAGACATGATCTGGCTTATTTGGATTCACGAACCCTTCTGGTTGAGACACGTAGACTTCCTCCTTAAGAATGCCATTCAGAAAGGCCGTTTTCACGTCCATCTGATAGACTGTGAAATTCTTGTCAGCTGCGTAGGCTAGAAACATGCGGATTGCCTCTATACACGCTACTGGAGCATTTGTCTCATCGTAGTCTATGCCTTCCTCTTGCCGGTAACTTTTGGCAACAAGTCTAGTTTTGTTTCTTATGACGATACCATCTTCATCCTTTTTATTCTTGAAAACCCATTTAGTGCCTATCACGGTTTTACCTTCTGGTTTTGGAACTAATCTCAAAACCTTTAAGGCTTCAAACTGATTGATCTTTTCTTGCATGGCAGATACCCAATCCGAATCAGCAAGAGCCTCTGATACTCGCGTGGGCTCTATCTTACTAAGGAATGAGTCATGCATACATTGATTAAGAGTCGCTGACCTAGTGTGTACAGGCTTGATGAGATCTCCAATTAATTGATGTAATGGATGCTCTTTGGTCCAACGATGCTCATGAGGTAGTGGAGTAGATACTGATTGAAGATGATCATCATCTAGAAATCCGCTGTCAGACTCTTCAGTTTGAATAATTAGAGGGGGGTTTGCAGTTGAAGTTTCAGGTGCAGAAGTATTAGTTAGAACAACAGACTCTAGCTGTTGAGTAGACAATGTATTACACCCAACTGAAACAATTACTTCTGGCTCAGTAGTTACTTGTACATCTTCAACTCTAGGAGTAGATGTTGGATTATGAGTTTCTGACTAAACGGGGGATACAAGTTCAGTTAAAACTTCTGAAGTGACTGATTGATTGCAGCTTGTGTCTTCAGACCTGTCAGTCACAACAGATTTAGGTACATTATATCCTAGAAACTCATCATAAAAGAATTCAAATAATAAATATAAATCAGATAAATGTGAAATTGAAGTAGAAGCGTTATTCGAATTTTTCTCTGTAGAAATAGATTCTGGACTGATCTGTCCAGAAGCTAATACTACAGTGATAACGGGTTCTGAACTGAGTTGTTCAGAAGCCATGTCTTCATCAAATGTAACATTAACGCTCTCAACAACTGTCTTTGACTTCTTCAGATAAACATGATATGCTCCAGATGTTGAAGAATAACAAATGAAAATACCCTCGTCCGCTTTAGCACTGAATTTATTCAGACTCTCTCTGTCGTTAAGCACGAAACACTTACACCCAAATATATGAAAAATACTTGGTTGTTGGTGTTCTGTTGTTGATCAGCTCATATGGAGTCTTTTGAAAACGGCGGTGTATTATGGACCGATTTTGAGTATGACATGCAGTTGACACAGCTTCTGCCCACAAAAATAGAGGTAGATTGGATTGACTAAGCATAGTACGAGCGGCCTCGACTAGCGTCCGATTTCGCCTTTTGACTACTCCATTTTGTTCAGGCATACGAGCAACAGAGTACTGATGTGATATCCCGACCGATTCGAGATATTCTTCAACAATCTTGTTTTTGAACTCTGTGCCATTGTCCGTTCGAAGAAACTTGACTTGTCTTTGCATATTCACCTGGGTTGTCTTTAAGAAAGTAATCAGAACTTCGGGCATCTCATCTTTTGATCGAAGAAATTTGACCCACGTGTATCTTGAATAATCGTCCACAATAACCAAGACGTATTTTTTTCCACCCAAGCTCTGAGTTCTCATTGGACCACACAAATCCATATGCAATAATTCTAATGGAGAACTGGTGCTTGGTTCGGGCTTCGGTTTATGCGGAGCTATCTTCATCTTACCCTTTTCACATGCAACACATAAGTGTTCTTTCTCATATTTCAGATCAGGAAGTCCTTTTACCAATTTTCCACTAACCAGCTTGTTGATGTACAGAAAATTCAGATGTGATAGTCGTCGGTTGGAAAGCCAACTTTGCTGCATCGAAGCTTTTGACAATAAGCAAACGTGACTGTCATTCTGTACCTTTGAAAGATTGATGGTATAGAGATTTGTCTTTCGATTTCCGACTAAGAGTTCATTGTCGTCTTCAAAACGAACAGAACACCTCTTAGCTTTGAAGTTGACCTCTAACCCTTTATCACAGAATTGACCGATGCTAAACAAGTTGTGCCCTAAACCTTCCACATAACTCACCTTCTTAATCGTTATGTTGTCTTGAATGATGTCACCATATCCTAAAATTGGTGAACGCTGATCGTTTCCAAATCTGACATTTCTGCTGAATTTCTCTGTAAAATTAGACAATAAAGCTTTCTGCCCAGTCATATGCTTGGAACATCCACTGTCCAAGTACCACATATGTCGGGTCTTCAAGAGAAATCAAGAAACAATAGATTTAGGTACCCATTTAAAAACGGGTCCTAACATATTAGCACAAGATTTTGGTATCCATTTGAAAATGGATCCTCCTTTTCTTTGAAAACTTTTAAAAACATTTAATCTTGAAGAATACACTTGATAAGATCCAAACCAATCAGTAGAATTATGAGAATAAGCAAAATCATTTCTCCGATAATGATAAGATTTAGTAGTAATAGGAGATAATTGAATCAATTGCTTTATTGAATAACGCTTGTAAGAAGTTACAAGGTTTTGTTTAGGTGAAGCAAGTTGACCAACTACATCATTATCACTACTAACTGATCTATTACAAGAGTTATAAGAAACTGATTCAGCTATCTCATTATTCTTCCTTTTTGATCGCCATTCGGTTCGAGCTTTCGACCTTTTCTTGCTTATATCTGAAACAAAAGATTTAGATTTATTAGGAAAACCAGATTTCTGAGATTGATTTTTCTTTTGTGTACCAGTGTAATTATTGTTTCTGTAATCGCTGTTTCTTATGTTTCTTACCTTGAGCATAGTAATCAGCAGTTATAGAAACTGATTCACCAACCTCAGCTGATGATTCACTAAAATTAAAACCACTTGGTAACACTTTTTCATTTATAAGACAAGTAGAATGATCAGGAAGAAAAGCATTGAAGTCAAACATATCAATTTCTTTTATGCACCCATCATCAGAGTTTAAAAAATCATTTGCACACACAAATAAGTCATCAAAGTTATCAGTTGAAGTTTGAGGTGCCTTAGAAACTTTAGAACACTTTGTAGATTTAGTTTGAAAAACATTGTTCTTTAAAACTGTAGAAACCACACTTTGTTGAATATCAACCAAAAGTTTTTCATCAGATAAAACATTTTCCAGCTCAACTATTTTGCTCTCCAGAACGAGTGGAGGAACATAAACTTTTGCAATAGATGGTTTTGCCTCCATCTCAGAAATAGAATAACTAGCAAAATAATCGTTTGAAAGAACTTTTGGTGTTTCTGAAAGATAACTATCATTTAACTTTGCATAGTTAAATGGTAGTTGCATTTTCTTTACATTCTTTCTATTTCCAGTTTCTTTGGCCTCAACTTCTTCTGATGATTTGGTAACAAATTTGGGTTTTAAATGTGTATGTTTACCAGCACAAGCAAGAAAATCAAAATTATATAATGCTGGTTGTTTTCTGATGGCTTTCTTTTAGTAATGGGGGTTTTCAAAACCAATTCCCCATTTTCCCTTAACATCAGCCTCTTCGTTAGGTGCATTAAAAAAATTGTTTGATCTGTTTGGCCTCTCGCATAAAGTTTGGCTTCCAGACCATTTATGAATGGTTAGTGCAGATTCTTTCTTCTCAAACTCAGACTTAGAAATTTTCACTTCAAAATCAGAAATCTTCTTTTCAAAACAATCTACTTGAAGTTTAGAATCAGAAGCAGACTTGCGTAAAGGATCAATTAGATCTTTGTTCCCAATAACAGACTTATTAAGCTCAAAGATCTTGTTGTTTCTTTTAGCAACTCTGTCTTTTTCTTTCTTCAGTTTTACTTGAAGATCATTAAGCTCAACCATCATAGCTTCCATTTTGGTTATAAAATCTTTTTCAGTTAAATTTAATACCTCATCAGCTGTCTCGTCATCTGACTCATCATACTTCACTTATTTTCCCATTAGACAGAGATGAGCAGTTTCTTCTTTCTCTTTTTCATCCTCTTGATCAGAATGATCCAACAAGAATTCGTCTTCAGCCATTAATGCTATGCCAGCTTCTTGCTGTTTGGCCAATAGCAGTTTGTTCTGATAGTACTGGGAGTTGCGAACCTTTGGCTTTCGACATTCTTTAGCAAAATGTCCAATCTTGCCACAGTTGTAGCATTTAATTGGATCATTTGCTGACTTTTCAGCAACCGTGTAATCATTCACAAACTTCTTCTTTTCTTCCGGCTTCCTTTCCATATACCTGTTCTCTTCATGTCGCTTTCCTTCAACTCTTTCTCGGTGCTCATGGTTCTTAGAGTTGGATGAAGAATATCTCTGAGAATTTGATCCCGGCTTTTTGTAGAATTTCTTTTGAAATGCTCGGGTCAGTAAAAGCATAGCTTGTTTGAGACTTTCTCCATCATCTCCATCTGATTCAGACTCTGATTCAGAACTGTTAATCACTTTCTTCTTTTTCTTCTTCTCTTTCTTTTCTTTCTTCTTCTCTCCTGCCACCAATGCAATAGGATCGGGAACTTTCTCTGCCTTCTTTTTCTCAACTCTTTTCTCTTCCACTTCTTCTTCATTTTGCCTCAGAGTCTCGTAAACCTCATGTAACGGAATGTCATTCAGATCCTTCATTTGTTTCATCCTATGCGTATGCTTCTTCCATTCAGGTTGTAGGATACTCAGGAATTTGACATTATTCTCCAACTGCTTCTTTTTCACTTTGTTCTTTGTCAGTTCATTCAGAAGCAAGACAAACCGTTCATATGTGTCTTCCAGGCTTTCATTCTCTTTGGCTTTGAATTCTTCATAGCTATTGATGCAGTTAGCCACTTTCATCTGATTCCCGACCTTGGATCCCATCATCATCTTTTGCAATTGATCCCACATCTTCTTAGCATTTGCCTTGTAACTATCAATCTTGATGTAGATGTCATTCAGGATACTTTGAAGAAAAAGAGATCTTGCATGCTTATCAGCTTTAAATCGACTTTTCTATTCCTCTGAATATTGACCATACTCTACTTGAACTATTTTCATCTTCTGTTCTCTTTCCTCAGTACCATCTTCACTATCAGATGAATCATCATCAAGTATTTGAACTGTGATTGGTACCATAGGACCTTCTGTAATTGACAGCAGAATGATGTCCCCATTTGCATGTCTATCTATAAAATCCAGAAATATGTGTTTCCACTGTTCGTATTCTCCTTTGAACAGAACAGGAGGCTTGACACCAGTGCCAATGGAAAGAGCATCTTTAGAAGTCATCTTGATTAAACCTGTTTGAAAATATATGCAATAAGAAACTAGAACTGATCGTTAGTCCAAATATGAAATCACAAGAAAAATCTTATAATATAGAAAAAAACAGAAGTTTCGAAAAAAAATTGACTAAGTGACAAAACTCGCAAGTCACAGTAGAACTCGCAAGTCACTATTGCTGAAAAACTCGCAGTCTAAATCTTGCGCGTTTGAAAAACTCGCACACAAAGACTTGCGTGTTCTGATAAACTCGCAGATAGCTGAAATTCGCTAATCGTTGAAACTCGCAAGAGACTGTTCTCGATGAAACTCGCTAATGCCTGAACATGCAGATCACTATTCACTGATAAACACGCAGGCTGAAGCGTGCGTGTTTGAGAAACTCGCTAGGCACTACTAGCGCGTTTTGGTAAAAACTCGCTAACCAATGTTTACTTATAAACTCGCAAGCTGAGGCGTGCGTGTTTGAGAAACTCGCAAGATACTACTAGCGCGTTTGAGCAAACTCGCTAACCAAGACTTGCGCGTTCCAAAACTTAGACGATTTTCTGAGTTAAACTCGCGCGATGTATGAACTCGTAGAACCCTATTCCTAATGAAACTCGTACACTTAGACTAGCGCGTTTGTAGAACTCGCTAATTGCTACGTGCGTGTTTTGGTCCTTAGAAAAATTTCCAACTTTCAAAACTCGCAGACTTCATCCAACGAGTTTCTAGAACTCGCTAATAACGCCTTGCGCGTTTTTGTCCAAAAATGAGATTCTTCAGCTTGCGCGTTCTATCGAAGAACTTGCGCGTTTCTCACGTCTAGCGTGTTCTTCAGATTTCTTGCGTGTTCTTCATCTGTTTCACCAAAAATTCAATCTAAACTTTGAATTTCAGCACCAAACTTTGAGAATTTACTCACCTAATCATCGAAAACTCATTACTAACAACTAAATTCAGTTTACAACACAAAAATATACAAATTGATTCAAATACAGTGCGTAGAACTCGTGACTTACAAACTCAACAAAATCCAAAAATTCGAGAAAATTACAGTGCAATTAACAAAATGAAATTTACAGACTCGATCGATATTACTTAGTGAGCAAAATCTAATCGATTTTCACTCCTAAATCAATCTAAAATTCAAAAATTCGATCTGACATCAACGAACACAGTGTCGACTTGTTTCTTGATCTAATTTCACTTTTGGATCTGCTCTGATACCAATTGTTATTCCCTAGATTCTAGTTTCTAATCACAAACAATCACACAAACACAAACAAGAATTCAATTACCTGTTTGATTTCACTTTCAAATTCCAAGATTACAATCTTTCTCTCTCTGGAACTCTCTCTCAATCGTATTCTCTGATTCTCAACTAGACTTCTCAATATTCCACTTCTAGACAACTTACAAAAACAACAAGGTACAAGGTATTTATACCTACAACTAATACAAGTAAAGACAAAAATACAAATATAATACAATTTGACTTTTATTACAAAAGACTTTGACTTTAATGAAAGTTGACTTTCTCAGTTTTGACTTTCTTGAACTTTGACCTTCAGTCTTCTTGATCTTGTATCCAATAGATTTATGCTCTAACATATGTCATCTACATATAATAAAAGAAATGATACGGTGCTCCCACTAACCCTTTTGTAGACACAAGGTTCATCCTCATTTTTTAAGAAGCCAAACTCTTTGATCGCTACATCAAAATGATGATTCCAACTCCTTAATGCTTGCTTCAATCCATAAATAGATCGTTGCAACTTGCATACCATATGAGAATTTTCAGGAGCGACAAAACCTTCGGGTTGTATCATATATACATCCTCAAGTAGCTTTCCGTTAAGGAAAGCTATTTTGACATCCATTTGCCAAATCTCATAATCGTGATATGCTGCAATGGCTAGTAAAATTCTAATAGACTTAATCATTGCGACTGGAGAGAAAGTTTCATCATAATCAACACCTTGAATTTGTTTGAAACCTTTTGTAACCAATCGTGCTTTATAGGTAATCACATTACCATCCATGTCGATCTTTTTCTTAAAAACCCCTTTGCACCCTATAGGTCGTACCTCCTTGGGTGGGTCAATTAAGTTCCAAACTTGGTTTTCATACATGGAGTCCATTTCTATTCTGATAGCTTCTAGCCATTTCTTAGAGTCAGTGCTTGCCATAGCATCTTGGTAACTAGTGGGATCATCATCCATGAGCATCACATCCCCGGTATGAGTGATGAGAAATCCATATCTCTCAGGTTCATTCCGTTTTCTACTAGATCTACGAGCACTTTATGTTACGACATCAGACTGCCTTTCCACATCGCTTTGTGGATCCAAAATTACTTGTGGTGTCTGTGTTAGTTCCATACGTGTTGATATATTTTGATCTTGAACAACTGCAAGTTCTACATTCTTCCCACTAATACCTTTGGAAATAAATTCCTTTTCCATGAAGACACTAGTACGCCCAACAAACACTTTATTGTCGTGAGGATGATAGAAGTAGTATCCCATAGTTTCTTTGGGATATCCTACAAATATGCATTTATCATATTTTGGTTCTAATTTAGTTGTGATTAGACGTCGTACGTAATCCTCACAACCCCAAATCTTCATAAAAGATAATTTAGGACTCTTCCTAGTCCATATCTCATATGGTGTGTTTTCAACAGATTTTGATGGAACTCTATTTAGTGTGAAAACCGCTGTCTCTAGAGCATATCCAGAAAAGGATTTCGGAAGGTTAGATTGACTCATCATAGATCGTACCATGTCCAGCAGTGTACGATTCCTCCTTTCGGAGACACCATTCCATTGTGGTGTCCCAGGTGGAGTGAGTTGTGATACAATACCACAATTTCTAAGATGATCAAGAAAAGCATGGTCTAAGTATTCGCCACCTCGATCAAATCGAAGAATCTTAATACTCTTTCCAAGTTGGTTTTGTACTTCATTTTGAAATTCTTTTAACATTTCAAAGGACTCGGACTTATGTCGAATTAAATATACATAGCCGAACCTACTGAGATCATCAATAATTGTAATGAAGTATCTATAACCACCTCTAGCATGTATGTTCATTGGACCACATACATCGCTATGTATGATTCCCAATACATCACTTGCTCTCTCACTTTGTCTAACAAAAGGAGCCTTTGTCATCTTTCCAATTAAACAAGCTTCACACGTCCCATATGATTCAAAATCTAATTTGTTCAATAATCCATCTTTATGGAGTTTGGAAATGCAAGTTTCGTTTATATGACCAAGACGACAATGCCAGAGATAGGTTAAATTTGAACTATTCGATTTGACATCCCTTTTATCTATGTTATAAATCGGATTATCCATATTAAGAACATAAAGACCATTAATCAAGCTTGCGTCACCATAATATATATTACCAAAAGAGAATGAACAACATTTGTTTCCAATACTGAAGGTAAAACCTTTCTTGTCCAAACAAGATACATAAATCAAATTTCTAGAAATAGATGGTACACAATAACAATCATCAAGTTCTAATAATAATCCGGTCGGTAAAGTTAACAAAATAGATCCTACGGCTATAGCAACAACCATTGCCCCATTTCCAACACGCAGATCAACTTCACCTTTACTCAACCTTCTAGTCCTTTTGAGTTCCTGCACATTTCTACAAATATGAGAACCACATCCAGTATCTAATACCCATGATGTATAAGAAGTAGAAAGATTAGCTTCTATCACATAGATACCTGAAGTGGAAGTTACACTTCCTTTCTTCTTTTCCTGAAGGTAGAGAGGACAGTTCCTCTTCCAATGCTCGGGTTTGTTAAAATGAAAGCACTCACCCTCCTTACGTACAGTTACCTGGGGTTTCTTAATGCCTCCTTTTGGCTTCAAAGATTTAGAAGTGGGTTTGTAATGGACTTTTCTTTGCCTTTCCCTTTCTTGTCTTTACGGACCATCAAAATGGTGGACTTGTTCTTTGCAAGCTCTTGCTCGGCTGTTCGTAACATATTGAGCAATTCTGGAAGGGGTTTGTCAAAGTCATGCATGTTGTAGTTCATCACGAATTGACTGTAGCTATTTGGCAACGATTGCAAAACTACATCAATGGCCAACTCCTTTCGTAAAGAAAAACCTAGTCCTTCAAGACGCTCAATATGCCCAATCATTTTAAGCATATGAGTGCCAACAGGACTACCTTCGGACATTCTACAACGGAACAGTTCCTTGGATGTTTTGTACCTCTCATGTCTATCTTGCTCTTGGAATAGTAATTTTAGGTGTTCGATCATATCAAACGCCCCCATGTTTTCATGTTGCTTCTGAAGCTCAGGTTCCATGGTTATTAGCATTAGACACGAGACGTCCAAAGCATCTTCATCATATTTTTTAAAAGTGTCCCTTTCATTTCTAGGAGCACTATAATTAGGTTCTTCAGGGATTAGTTGCTCCAAGACATACAGTTTCTTTTCAACTTTGAGGACAATTCTCAAATTACGATACCAGTTGATGAAATTTGTTCCATTTAGTTTTTCTTTCTCAAGAATCGATCGCAAAGTGTTTTTGTTTCCATTGTTGGTTTGTGCCATTGGTAATATACAATAGAAAAGAAGAGTTCTTAGTGTCATGAAATTTTATTGTTTGATAAGGAATTTCATCAAACAAGCTCCCACTATTTTAATCAAAACAACAACCCTCTTTTATTGTTTCGGAAAACGTCATAAGCTTTCTAGCGGGCCAAGATCCATATTCTCATTATCGATCAATTTAACTTTAGCTAACCGATCAACAAATAATGTTTTAGGTAAGAAACAATATTGCTAATTACATCTCTATGTAACTCTTGGATAGTTAGGTGAATAACTTTTATTTAAATTCATTAAATGAATGTTACCAACATATGCCTCCAAATCCCCAATCCTATTAGGCTTAATTTGGTTAACTCCGACCCAAAATGGCTTGTAGGAATCCTATGCTTACCTTATCTTACTAAGATTAAAGAGAGTACCCAACTTTAGCATGACCCACCCTCAATGATCAAAGTCTTGACAAGTGCCATGTTTGGAAGGCATCTTATACTTAATATTTTGGTGAGGGATTTTAGTTAGTTTGATCTTACCATTCTTTCTTTTGTAATAGATCGTTTCCTCATAATTTGATTTAACCGGAATCCAGATTGGAGGAGGATCAAGAGGATCACTTAAATACCTTCCTTTCTTTGGTGGTTTAGGCCTTTGTGACAAAACCGGTTGAAATCTTACTATGATGTACTAAGACCTTATCACTCAAGATCGACGGTCCACTTTATATTTTATATAAATATCAATTTTTATTTTATCAAAACTCATTTTTATTTGTAAAACTCCTTTTACTTATATATTTTAAAATTATATTTGTTTTTAAATGTTGTAACAAATATCACATACATACAACCACGCATAATATATCATAATATATAAAGCATAAAATAAAGCATAAAATAAAGCATAAAAATAAATGTGAGATGGTTATAGCCCCCCTATGCGATAGTCATAGAGCCAAGTATGAATATCATTACATAAAATAAACTCTTATGGTTCTAAGTCTTCTCATCTTCATCACTTCATAACGCCTCCATCTCTTGCTTTCTTTTATACAAAATATTTAAACTTCAAACAAAGAAACCTCGAGTTACATTCGAGGGGATTGGATGAGAGGAGAATGTACAAAGACAGTATATAGAGAAAGGCACGACATGCAAGTCGTATTTACCAAATATAATACATCCATGACTAAGGGCTATAACCATTCACCAAGCAAATCACATTATACATATTCAATCATATTGAAACATAAAGCCGATTTGCAACACCACCGTATAAAATTAATACAAAATTCATACGATATCGAAAAAGGGTGATTCAAAGTTCTTTGGAAAACTAACAAAAAGATAAACATCTTTTATGTTTTAGGATTTCAAAGACCTAGAACCCTTATGGGTC
Organism: Arctium minus; assembly: GCA_954870635.1. Lineage (NCBI taxonomy): Eukaryota > Viridiplantae > Streptophyta > Magnoliopsida > Asterales > Asteraceae > Arctium > Arctium minus. The sequence goes on along the minus strand of OX941090.1, from coordinate 56,714,184 downwards.
GAAAATCAAGTCAAACCCGTAGTGGGTTTGATTTTTGGACAGCATTGCGACACTGTCGTAAAAAACTCATAAACAATTCATACGAAGTCGAAATGATGCGATTCAAAATCCTGTGGAACCCTAACAGAAAGCTCCACGTTTTTCATGTTTTAAGTTTTCTCAGATTCAGAATATTTCTGGGACGAAAAAACTAAAACATTTACGAAACAAAAAATATAGCAGCAAAACAGTTTTTAAAAATGCATGCATGTCACCAAAAACCGATCTAGAGGTTCGTAAGTAGCTCTGATACCACTGTTGGATTACGGGATCTCAAGCACAGCGGGAAATAAAACCCTAACCCTCCAAGGACCCATACGAACCGGAATAAATCGGGTGTTTCGAAATTATACCCCACAGTTAACGAGACTTTGAATCACAACAACAAAGCAAGCTTGATGCCTCCACGGTATCCACACGAACAATCTAAATCCTTTGCCTTCTCGTGATGCTAGTCACGGTTTCAAAACTAAGAAAGGAAAGAGAGCATATAGTTGTAGGTGATTTTTAGAGAGATTTGCAAGAACAACTCTTGTATAAAATGTCATACATTTATATGGATATGAAAGGCATGACATGAAAGCACCACCATCCCTACACCTTACTTGAGTGTAGAAGTATCCATGCTTGAGTGTAAGACTTTCCATACACCATCACTCCCTTACAAAGGTCATCCCTAGTCAACTTTATTTATGTCCAACACAAATAGTATCTGGTTTTATTTAATCAGATTAAATCAATACAAATCGGATATAATAATTAAACGTTTTAATTATTTAAACTCCTTATTCAAATATGTCTAAAGCGTGTGACCCAATGAGTTCTCGATATGTTGGTAATAATTATAAATCTCGTATTTATATTTATAAACAATGAGCGGTATCTAGCAATACATCATCGTCACCCAAATGACGAGAATTGGTGATACAACAAATTATCGGTTTGTAGTCAATTTTAGTTTACGCATTTAATTCCTTTGTCCTTGATGTCTAGATTCAACATGAGACATTGAATGTGTCATTGTCGTTATGTCCAATCTCTAGTTTCTTGACTCCCTAATATACTAATAAAACAGATCATGATATCTCATATTAATTATCCGAGCATGCATGCATTTCCTAAGTATATATATTTATCAAGGGGCCTAGTCACATCACTCCCGTCATAAAGGATGGACAAATCCTATCTCGATATATGCTAGTTCTACCATGTGATTTATAACATACCCAACAATAATTCTGTCATCCAGTTACGGAATGATTAGAGCAAATGTCAAAATATATTACTCACACATAGCAAACTCCATATTTCTCTAGTCAAAGAATTACATGTACATTGACCACATGCGAAACACTTATGACACTCACATGACATCCAATGAAGTGTTCTCATAGCGAGTCACGTCCGATACACAAAATCTCCATTTTGTACCCATATGCAAATTCAATATCTCTATATGAATCCCTACATATGCTAGTCATTATCATATTACTTCAACCTTAAAACCCAAAATAATATTTAACTAGGGACATTTAGAATACATTATTCTAAGGTTATTTATTATGAATAATTAAAACACATAATATAACATATACATAATAAATTGGGCAATGCCTTTTATTTATTTATTAATTTCATGAAACAAAACTCAAAATTACAATCATCGTATGATTAGCTTTTGGGCATTCACTAACACATAACATGTTGAGCAATTCTGGAAGGGATTTGTCATAGTCATGCATGTTGTAGTTCATCACGAATTGACTGTAGCCATTTGGAAACGATTGCAAAACAACATCAATGGTTAAGTCCTTTCGTAAAGGAAAACCTAGTCCTTCAAGGGGCTCAATAAGCCCAATCATTTTCAGCATATGAGGGCCAACTAGACTACCTTTGGCCATTCTACAATGGAATAGTTCCTTGGATGTTTCGTACCCCTCATGTCTATCTTGCTCTTGGAATAGCAATTTTTGGTGTTCAAATCATATCGAACGCCCCTATGTCTTCATGTTACTTATGAAAATCAGGTTCCATGGTTATTAGCATTAGACATGAGATGTCCAACGTATCCTCGTCATGTTTTTGAAAAGTGTACCTTTCAGTTCTAGGAGCACTAGAATTAGGCACTTTAGGGATTTGTTCCTCCAAGGCATACAATTTATTTTCAACTTTGAGGACAATCCTCAAATTACGATACCAATTTATGAAATTTGTTCCATTTAGTTTTTCTTTCTCATGGATCGATCACAGTGTTTTTTGTTTCCATCATTTTCTTGGTACATATGCAAACTCGTGCCAAGCCCAAGAATGAACTTCGAGCTGCTATAGAGGCCCATGCAATGGCCATCTCTGAGATCAACAGTGTTGGGTTACGGGATCTCAAGCACAATGGAAAATAAAACCGTAACCCTCCAAGGACCCATATGAACCGGAAAAAATAGGGTGTTTCGAAATTATACCTCATAGATTGAAATACTTTGAATCATTCGTTGTTTCAACTGGAAGTCTAAGTGACCTAGGAGTTACATTTACCCTACCAGAATCTGTCTCTAACTTTTTGAATCATGTGTTTCAGAAGGCTCTGTCATCTTTCAACAATCAGGTGGATGAATTGTGAAGAATTTTGAAAGGGAAAGTTGTTGTCGACTACATCTCTGATCCCACACCCTCTTCCACCACCACCACCACCTCAAAGACAACCTTCCGACTTATCAGTTAATGAGCTCAAATCCTTATTGTATGCCAAGCTTCTTTCTCAAGATGAAGACATAGATCCTACAGATGTTGATCACGTTGGTATTCTCAAAAGACAGTCTGAAGCTCCTACTAATGTGGTAACCAAGTGTGAATTTTTGGAATTGAAAGATGAAATCAGACAAAGCTTCACGAGGGTCAGTAACTTGATCAAATCTTCACCTGAGTCACTCTAGCAAATCCTATCTACACTATCTGAAAGGGTTCATACCTTAGTGGATAGTTGTAGATCTCAAGTCGACGGTCTTCAATGGAGACAAAATGATCATGACAATCTTGATCGCTATGAGGGGTAGATAAAGAGGTATATGGTTGCTGAAGGGACTAGTTTTATAAGAGAATCAGTGGGTACAAAGGATGTGAATGTTGAAGATGAAAATGTACAGAGGTCTGAGTGAGGTGCACAGACTAATTTTCTAGATCTTGATGCGGATGATGTGATAGAACCAATGGTTGAAAAGTCCGAGGTTGCTGATATAAGGACAAAAGAAGAAACGATGGCTAATGATTTGATTAAAGATATCATTTGTTAGCCCCAATTCTGAATTGTAAAAGTATTGAAAATAATCTAAGTCCTATTCCAGAGGACTTCCAGAGATGAACTTCAGAAAGCAAGCCTGCCTCTGAAGTACATTCCAGAGATAGAGAAATACAACAGAAGAGCTTCAGAGATAGCCAAGTCTACCTCTGAAGCCAGATCAGAGATAGACAATTCATCCGAGAAGATATCAGAGATAGCTTCATCAGAGGTCTACATCAGAGCTCTGAAGACATTGTCTCTGAAGATCATTCTGGAGAATTTCTACAAGTGTTGACACAAGAACAGAATGCACGAAACTTAGTGATAAGATTTTCCTTTCTAGATAGGTTATTGTTCAAGCATGTCTTGAGCTTACCTTTTAGGTAAGGTATTGGTCAAGCATGGTTTTAGTGTCAGGAAAGTACACTGTTCACTTTATGGTCCTATAAATGGGACGTGCATCCATTGCTCAAAAGTGTGCCTTTTTAGGTGTTCTTCATAATCTACTTGCATTATCCAGTGAATATTAGTTTGTTCTTATATTTACTTTATTGGATATATCTTCTTATTACTGTGTGTGAATCTTGCTTTGATTTAAACATTATTTGCTTCTGTTGTTCTTATTGTTTTTATATGTTTATATAGTTGTTAAAAGACTGAATCCGGTATCCAACATCATTAATATCGAGTCGGATGATGATGACAAGATTCAGTCAGCTCAGTTACAGATCAAAGAAGAGTTGGATGCTATCTTTGTTTATTCAGATGTTGAGGTTGAAGAAGAAGGAAATTTTGATCATATAAACTTTCTGAATGAAGCAATACCTGAATCATTGGTGAGATAACCTTCTATTCCTAATCAAACATAGCCTTCAAGAAAATATGGGAGTGCACCGGCACAATCAGAACATGTAGAAAGGTGAGAGAGAGAACAACCATAAGGTCCCCTTTCTTAGAATATTTAGAAGATGATATCTTTATGAGAAGTATCAAGGAGTTAGACCATGTGTGAGTCTTGGGTATCACTCACCTAAACCAAATGTTTATGATGGAAAATATGCATATGCTGAAGGTGTCATTCAATCAGTTAATTTTTTCAAAACTAAGAAGAAGATACTTGCGATCGAGGAAGTATATACCAAGAAGCTGGTTAATGTTAGGTGTTCAGTGTTTTTTGTGGTGAGACATGATGCTCAATATTAGATGTTTACTGAAGCAGACTTTAGAAACCTGGAACTTGAAGACTTTGAATTTTTGCATTTTGAGATGAGGTAAAGGACTATTAGGCCTGAGGATGTGCAAGTAACTCTCTCTAAAGTAACCAAATATATGAAGAGACAATTGAAGTATTCTTTCTATTACTGATCTTCAACTTGGTGTTGAAAGAAATAAGAGGAAGGTGAATCTCAAGAAGCTTGACCAAATTTTCCTGAAATTGAGAATCTTCCACAGCTCATTATACTAGAGTAACCAGAGTTTGGTGTAGTGTATCATAACGAGTTGAATAAGAAGTGTTTTCTGAGGTTCGGAGAGATAGACAAATATTCTGATGGAACTTTAAAGATAATAGAGCTGCAGTTGAACACCAAGATGGATTTTAAAGAAAGAGGATTGATAAAGTTGATGAAAAAGAAAGGGTGCTGATTTTGAAAGCCTTGGATCAGATTCAAGAAAGACTAGAGTTCAGAAAGATCATTAGGCGTTTTGAAGTCTACTTTGGTCTCAGAAAGAGAAGAAGAAGGTTACTTGATTTGTCAACTTTAATACAAAGGGGACATTGTTGGGACATTGTTTTTATTGTGTTAAAGTTGAGGGGCTGATTTGTAAATACCCAAGGGGTATAAATACTTTGTTTTTTACTTGTTTTGTTAAGAACTTTGAGCATTTTAATTTGAACGTATCTTTGTATGAACCTTGTAAGATTTCTCTCTCAATACAAAGATCACTTGTGACTAATTGTTGTTGATCTCTCATTTGATGTTGTTTACACCACTTGTTCTGGGAATCACACTTATGTAAATCAAAATCCTAAGTCAAATCCTAAAATAAAACCCCTAAATCAAATCCCAAAACTAAAACCCTAAGATGAAATTCCAAAATCAAATACCAAAATCTCAAGAACACCTCTACCTTCACCTAAATTTGATTATGCATATACATCTTGAATCAAATACCAAAAACTCGAGTTTGGGTTCCTTGTTCTTTGACCCAATTCAAAATCCTAGTGTGAGCTCTTTGTTCGGAAACCAAACTCATTTCTTTGAGTTTGAGTTCGTTCGTAGACTCGGGATGGAGAAAGGGAGGGACGTCGGTGAACTATGGATGGAGAGGGGATGGAGCGATGGTGAGGAACAATTACTATTAGGGGACAGAAGATACAGATTGGGTTCCATCTGAATCCGGCGTCATAGTAGTTGAGAGTGAGAAGAAATGGAGAAATAAGGAAGGACGGTGGTGGACATGGAGTTTGAGATGGATGCATAGGGGAGAGGGAACACTTAGGGGGGGGGGATATTACAATGATCTAAATAACATGAGACCTAACGTGGCGACGAGGTCAAGCCTTACACGCCACATCGAGGACACAACGTTTTTCAAGGCATGACATAAGGCGTCAAATTTGTCTGTCATATATATATATATATATATATATATAGCCATAGTCTCAAATGATAAGCCTCAAATATATGAGAGAAGGAGAAGCAATCTCAACCACCAGTTTAAATTTTCTATTCCAAGTTTCTTTTATTAATTAAGATAACTATAAAAAAATCAAATATTCCAATTTATCTCCTACCTTTTCTATAATAATTTATGGATATTGATAATCATTGATTTTCTTTTATCATATTTTCACCTTGAAATCATTGGTGATTTTACAATCTACAAGTCGAATTAAATCTCATTTGCCTAATTCTTGTTGAGTCGTCTTACTAACAATCCTTTTATGCTTCTTCTTTGGTCTTCCTATCTGTTTATGATGCAAAGGTAGTTAATTTAATTGAACAAGTTGGTATCAGTATATATCCATGCCATAATTGGATTAACCTTTTCTGTAGAAAACCTTCCAAGTATCAAGCTAGTACCATGGATGCACTTATATCTTAGGTAATCCTACACTAAGTGCATTGGATGTCGTGTTCCAAGTTGTGGCAGCCACGTGCTTATAAGGGATTCTTGTCAATTCATATATGTATATGTGAGTCCTAACTGATTCAGAATTAAATCTCATTTGCGTAAATCCCATATCTGAACATGAACACATATGTTTTATCATTAGTTCATATGTAAACATGTGAATGCTAACATAGGTTCACATGTGGATTTTAATTTGTTGATGCTTTATAGTTTAGATCATTTTATCTCTTTGTATTGTCTTTTGTATTGTATTTTTGTTTGTATCTTTTGTTGACCTATAAATAGGGTCTTCCTTGTTTTCTTTGTAAGTACTGTGGCACAAGCTTGAGAGAGTCTAGAGAGAGAAACTTTGTATCTTACATGTGACATCAATACACTTGTGATTTCCCTACATTGATTCTCATTGTTCTTTGATAGAATTGTGTTTGTGATTTGATAGGATAATTTCATTTGGTATCAGAGCAAACAAGAAGGAGTAGATTCAGATCAATTTGAAGATTTCTTAAATTTTTTTTAAAGTCGACTGAAAGTACTGTTTGATTTCAATTTTTCTTCTTTTTGCACAATTAAATCAAGAATTTGATTTGATTGTGTGCGTATTATCACTAGGATCAAACTTCATTCAGATCACTTAGGCTAATTTCACTTTTAGATTAATCAATTTGATCAAATTGATGTTTTCTTGAAACTTGATAAGTCGAACACTGTACTGCACATTGATAACTGTAATTTTCGATTGTTTTTGTAATTTCAGTGTTGTAATTGTGTTTCGTACTGCTTCGTGGAGAAATTGTGCAAATTTCAGAATTAGAAATCAAGAATTACTTGGTTTTTGATTGATCAGGCCAAGAACAGGCAAAGAAACCCAAGAACACGCAAGATCTACAAAATGTGCAAGATTCCTCGGAAGAATGCGCAAACTGAAGGATCTTGATTTTGGTCGAAAAAGCGCAAAGTGTAATTTGCGAGTTCTTGAAACGCGCAAGTCAAAGTTTGCGTGTTTGCTCTTTGGTCTGCGAGTTTGAGTGAGTTTCCATCTGCGAGTTTAGCTTGCGAGTTCGATAAAACGCGCAAGTAGGCATATGCGGATTCTCTAAACGCGCACATTTCAGCTTGCGGGTTTCTCAGTGAACAGTTATTTGAGTGTTTAGGCATCTGCGAGTTTCAACCTTTCGTTAGTGGTCTGCGAGTTTCTGTACTTAGTCAATTTTTGCTAGTCATTTCAAATTTGATCAGTTTTGGATTTTACACACCGGGTGTAATCTGCACTTCTTGAACGATCAGTTCAAATCACATTCTTGCTACAATCATGTCTAGAGATCTTCTCAGTATGGGTTCGAAATCTAAGCCTCCAGTTCTTCAAGCGGACGAATATTCTCAGTGGAGAAAGCGGATGATCAACTTTCTCAATAATCAAGATAAAACCTTGATGACTTCTATTCTGGAAGGACCCCATTTTCCTCATGTCACCTCAGGAAGGATCCCTGAAACTGAAACCACACTAGAAATTCCTGAAAGAAAAGTTGCCAAAAAGCCAATCCAATATAATGAAAATGATAAGACATTGGTTGAAAGAGATGCTAATGCATAGACCTTCCTGATCATGGCAATTCCAAACGACATATTCAACCGGGTTGACAGTCGTGAGTCAGCGAAGGATATCTGGGATGAATTGAAAAAACAGTTTCTTGGATCGGCCAAGTCTCAAAATACTAAAAGAAACCAAAGCATTATTGCTTATGAAGGTTTCAAGGCCAAGGATGGTGAATCTTTGAAGGATGCTTATGATCGATACAATATTATTCTGAATGAACTGAGGAAGAATGGAGTTCAGAAATTAGATTCCGAGATAAACTTCAAATTCATCAAGAATCTTTAGCCCGAATGGGAAGTCTACACAATCCAGATGCAGATTAACAAGGATATGGATGAAGAAAAGCTGCATGATTTATTTTCTGCCTTAAATCAGCATGAGGATGTGGTTAAGAAGCAAGCTGCTGAGACAAAGGAACCGAGTCAGTTAAAAGAAAAGCACAAGAAAGTGGAAGATTCTCTAGCTTTACTAACATAGAATCCCGGAATGATTCTCAAAGCAGCTTCTGGATCAAGCAAACCAGTCAAGGCTAAAGCTATGGTATCAAGGATTGTTGATTCTTCCGATATTTCTGATGAAGAGGTTGAGGAAGCTGAACCTGAAGCAGTAGATGAGATCACTGCACTTGCTGAGAAACTGGCTTTGTTAACCACAAAGTTTCACAAGAAGTTTGCAAGGAAGAAATTCTACAACAAACCCAAGCATGGTGGTTACAAGTCAGGAAAGTTCAAAGGAAAGTTGTTGATAGAGAAGGAAAGAAAGGAAGAGAAGACAGAGGAAAAGAAAAAGGAAAAAGAGAAAGATAAGTCAGACAAGTGCTTCAGTTGTGGAAAGTCAGGTCATTTTGCGAAAGACTGTCCGAAGAAAAAGGTAAAGAATTATGAGTACTACAAGAAGAAAGCTCAACATGCCAAGGCTGTTGAAAAAGGGCAAGCTCTGAAAGCAGAAGATGAAATATGTTTATACTACTCTGATGATGAAGAAAGTGATGTAAAAGCAAACCTGACTGAGGTCCACTACAACCTCATGGCTCACTTACAAGAAGATTCCGATACTGAGGTAAATTCAATGTCTGATGAATTTAACTCTTCGGAAATTGAAGAGTTGATGAACTTAATGTCCCAATTAACTCAAATGAATACTGAATTTTTGAAATTAAAAGATAAAATTGAAGAACAAAAATTCATCATACAGGGACATCAAGATCAAGTGTTGTTATATAAAACATTATCAGAAGATAAAGAAGAAGAGAAAAATGTTTTAAAAATGGACAAGATAAAGCTTCAAAATGAAATATCTGATTTGCAAAAAGAAGTTGTAACTCTTAAAGATCAGAAACTTGACTTAACTCTTAAGTACGAACTTGTTATGAAGGACATAATTGAGGCATATACCAGAATACAAGAGTTAGAAGATTTAAATCTCAAAAGAGGTCAAACTGAATAGACTCTAAAATTTTTAACAAGCAGTCAAAAGGAAAACAAATTTTATAAGGTCAATCCTGGTCTAGGTCTTTCAGATGTGGATGTTCTGAAGAAGGTACCAGAAAACTTTTACAATTTAAACAATAAACATTTGGAGCCTATTGTTTTAGTTCCACATATCCTTGAGACGTTTGTTAAAACAGAGACTACTTCAGATACATGAGCTAAAATAGAAACATAAACTATTGTTGAAGATAACTCTGAAAATGAGATGAAGTGTTAATCTCAAAGTCTCAAAAATGTTTACTTCAAATACGACGAATTAAATTCTTCTTATGAAAATAAAAAGAAAACATTTGTTGAATTTGAAAATTCATTTCCAAAAGAAAATGAGACTCATACTACATCAATCTTTTCTGATTCATCTGAAATAATAGTCACATGTCCTATTATAGTGGATGGAAATGAAACATCTCTAATTTTAAATAAATCTGTCTTATAAATGACTTCCAAGAGTTTTGATCTTGAATATCTAGAAGCTTTAAACAAAATTTATGTTCTTGAAAAGGAAATTTCGGATTTACAAAATCAAAAAGCTGATCTTGAAAAAAAAAATTCCAAGAAAAGAAAGATCTTGAACTTAGATGTATGAAACTATCAAAGCAAGTCTCTGAAATTGAAAAGATTTTGATTACAGAAAGAGACACATTTGACCATCAACGTCAAATCTTTGAAAGTGAAATATCTAATCTTGTCAAAGATCTATCTGTTCTATCGTCAGATATTATGAAAAAAAATTAATTAATTTTGACTTGAAAAGGAAAGTTGATATATCCAATTCTAACTTTTCTAAGTTGGTAAATGATAAGATTCATTCTGAAGAACCTGTTTCATCTGAAGGAGAATATTCAAATTCTGGTTTGAGTAACATGACTTCTGATTGTGTCTCAGATTGCTTATTGCAGAAAAGTGTGTGCAAAGACAAGCTGATGGTGGAAGAGAATTTGAATACTTCTCATGACAGTACATGTAATAGAGTAGCCTCAGCTTGTAATAAATGTCAACAAAGTGCTAATAAATCAAAATTTCTTTCAAAGATTGATTTGTTGACACAAGCTTCTACTAGATTGCAATGTTCATTCTGTTATGAAAGTTCATTCTCTCTTAAACCTAAATTTTCAAAGAAAAGAAGAAAAGTCCAGATGAAAAACATTAAACCTTCTACTTCTTCTTTTTATAAACCAAAAGCTGAAGTTTATGCTGTAAAGACTAAAAATCACAAAGTTCAGTTAAAGAAAGTTGTTGAATTACAATATGTGCAAAGAGAGATTCCTAAAGACATACTTAATGCACAAATTGTAAAAAGCAAGATTTCAAAAGATAAGCATGCTACTAACAAGAAAGGACCCATTCTTATATGGGTACCTAAATTGAAGTAACTATTATTGCAGGCTTGTCATGTGTGGATCATAGACTTAGGAGCTTCAAGACACATGACAACTTACAAACACCTGCTGCACGACTATGTAGAACATTATGCAGGAACAATTAACTTCGGGAATAAGATGAATGGTTATGTTAGAGGATACGGTGTTCTCAAGAATAGGATGATCTCCATCTCTAAAGTTATGTATGTCGAGGGGTTAGAGTACAACTTGTTCTCCATCAGTCAATTCACCGAGAAAAAGTGTAAAGTTGAATTTGATGAAGATTTCTGTTATATCAAGGATAAGTCAGGCACAGAGTTAATCAAAGGAGAAAGAATGGGATTACTGTATGGTGTTCAGTTTCCAACCCTACAAGCTTCAAAACCTGTATGCCTTATCTCAAAAGCTTCAGTAGATGAAAGTTGGTTATGACATCGTCGGTTTTCTCATCAACATTTCAGAGACTTGAACAAGTTGCAGACTCAGAATCTTGTCACCGGGCTTCCAGAGCTGAAAATAGAACAAGACTCTCTTTGTTCTGCATGTTAGAAGGGCAAGATGAAAAGAAGTTCTCACAAGTTGAAGATGTTATCTAACTGTTCAAGGTGCTTGGAGCTTATTCACATGGATTTGTGCGGTCCGATGAGAACTCAGTCAATCAACGACAAAAAGTATATGCTAGTCATGGTTGATGAATACTCTAAATATACGTGGCTAGAGTTCTTAAGACAAAAGTCGGATGCTCCAGATCTCATCATCAAGTTTATAAAGAAAATACAAGTTCGTCTTCAAAGTCAAGTGCAACAACTCAGAAGTGATAATGGCACTGAATTCAAGAACTCAACTCTTCAATCATATTTCGATTCAGTTGGTATTTCACACAACTTCTCAGCTGCAATGACTCCACAGGAAAACGATGTTGTGGAAAGGAAGAACAGAACTTTGGTAGAAGTTGCACGAACGATGCTCGCGTATTCCAATCTACCGCATTTTCTTTGGGCTGAAGCAGTAAAAACCGCATGTTTCACACAAAACAAGACAATTATTAATAAGCGATTAAATAAAACTGCTTATGAAATTATTAGTCGTCGTAAACCAACTGTTAAATTCTTTCGTGTGTTTGGATGGACGTGCTATGTACTGAATGATAGAGAAAATCTAGCCAAATTCCAAGAGAAAGCTGATTTGGATACTCTCTAACCTCTAAAGCATACAGAGTTTACAACACAAGAATGAGATCAGTGATTGAAAGCATCAATGTGTCCTTTGATGAAACAAAGACAAGAACTTCTGAACAAAGCAATTCAGAACTTGGATCTAGTGATAAAGCTTCCACATCAACCAGTGTGGAACCTGCTTCAAAACAGACTGAGCTTTCTAAATCCTTAACTGAATCTGATTTGGATTTACTGTTTTATGATGCTTCTGATGATTTTCAAAAAGAACAAGGTCAAAATGATATACCTACTACTGATACATCTACTACCACTGGAGATAAATCAGGACCCTCTGAAGATAATGATGAAGCTTCTACAAGTCAAGTTCAAGAAGTTACAGACAACACAACTTCAACTACCAATGAAGATGTTCAATCTACATCAGTCACACTTGAAGAGAATGTGTTGGAAACTCCCACTGAAGAAGCTATTCCATTGCAAAGCACATCAAGTCCAATCTTATCTACTTCAGAAGAACCAGAAGTACAAATCACTTATACTTCTGAAGAACCAGCAATACAAGATGAGTTTGATTCTTCAAACAATCAAACAGAAGTTGATGTTTTACCAAGCTCACACAAATGGACAAGAAATCATCCTCCATGAAACATTATTGGTGACCCGTCTGCTAGAGTGTCTACCAGATCTGCTTTTCCACCGACAACAACCAATTTCTACATGTTTTCAAGTTTCCTGAGTAACATGGAACCCAAGAAGCCATCTGAAGCTTTAAAGGATCCAGATTAGATAAATGCAATGCAAGATGAGCTAAATGAGTTCAAAAGGAACAAGGTGTGGAGATTGATTCCGAGACCCGAAGACAAATCCATTGTTAGCACAAAATGGGTCTTCTGAAACAAAAAGGACGAGGCTGGAATTATTGTAAGGAACAAAGCACGGCTAGTGGCAAAAGATTACAATCAACAAGAAGAAATTGATTATGATGAAACCTATGCACCCGTTGCTCGGATTGAAGCCATAAGAATATTTCTTGCTTATGTGACTCTCAAGAATATCAAAGTCTATCAAATGGACGTAAAGTCTGCTTTTCTCAACGACATTCTTCATGAAGAAGTATATGTGAGTCAACCTGAAGGCTTCGTGGATCCGAAGTTCCTAGATTATGTCTATGTTCTTGACAAGGCACTATATGGATTAAAAGAAGCGCCAAGAGCATGGTATGAAACTTTATCAGTCTATCTAACCGAGTCTGGTTTTCGGAAAGGTACAATCGACACTACTTTATTTCTTAAAAACAAAGGTAAAGATCTCATACTTGTGCAAATTTATGTTGACGATATTATTTTTGGCTCTACTTCACAAGAATTATGCGTAGAATTTGAAAATATTATGAAAAAGCGTTTTCAAATGTCAATGATGGGTGAATTATCATTTTTCTTAGGCCTGCAAGTCAAACTAACCCCAGAAGGGATTTTTATAAATCAGGCAAAATATATTAGAGACATGTTGAAGAAATTTGACATGAACTCTACTTCACCTATGAAGACTCCCATGCAATCTGGAAGTTTGTTGGATGATGATATCTCCGGAAAATCAGTAGACCAACATACCTACAGAAGCATGATTGGATCTTGTTAGATCACATATCTATTGGATTCAAGATCATCCAAACTGAAGATCGTACTCTGAAGGTAAAGCCGGAAAGTCGACTCTCGATATTAAAGTCTATGTTGTTTGTTATAAATGTCAAAGTAATTAATGTTAATTGTATTTTATGTTTTGTCTAAATATCTTATAAATAGATATTTAGATATTAGTTAGGTTAGTTTAGTTTGTTAGTTATTAGTTAGTTTATATTATTTGTTTAATGTTGCAAGTGGTTTAGGTTGAGTGTGTAAGAAGTTTGAGATAATATAGTATCTCAACAACTCTCTCAATCAGATTAGATCAAATCACACACAAACACACACTAAAAGGTGTAAAAAGAGAGAAAAACAGAGAACACAATCTAGAGCTTGAATCGATCAACCTTGTAACCATTTCTACTAATCAATACAGGTTGGTAATCATATTGTGTCGTATTCTATAAACTTGATATAAACATTGTTGGACCCACAATTGGTATCAGAGCCTGATTTAAGATCAAAATCAAGTTTTAAGAAAAACGTCTCTGTGTTCTAGTTTGAAAATCGTTTTTGAGACTTAGAGTGTTTTAGGTCTTAAAATCGATCAGGTTGTATTCGATATAGATGCTAGATCGACTTGTTGTAGTCTGATTTCAGTATAAAGCTTTAATCGAGTTCCATTTTGTGATTTTAGTGGTCTGAGTTCGTTTTTGTTTTTCACTGTGCGATCAAATTTATTTTCAAAAAGTGATTTTTATCGAGATCGAGTGATAGCAATATATTCTAGAAGTGTTTGTAGTCATATTGGTAGAGTTTGGGTCTGTTAATCTTGGAAATACAGGTTGAAAAGTCGAATTTATCGAAATACAGACGAACTTGCGCAAACAAGAAGACGAACTACCAGAAGACGAACTCACGCAAAGCTCACTTTGCGTAACTCACTTTGCGCAACCAATGTGATACGCAAAATCCACTTTGCGCAACCAACAGGACACGCAAAGCTTACTTTGCGCAACTCAAGCAACACGCAAAGTCCACTTCTCGTGACCAAAGGCTTACGCAAACATCACTTCTCGCAACACTCTTGAAACGCAAACCTCGAACTTCACTTCTCGCAACAACAAGGAAACGCAAAGCTCAGTTTTCGCAACCCTCTAGCAGCAAAAACCTCAGTACACGTGTTCTTCTCTTCACGAACAGCTCAAGTCTAGTTTACGTATCCCTCTCGAAACGCAAAGCTCACTTTGCGCATCCAACTTGAAACGCAAAGTTCACTTTGCGCATCCCTTTTGAAACGCAAAGCTCAGTTTGTGCAACCCAAGTGATACGCAAACCTCAGTTTGCGCAACCCACTTGACACGCAAACCTCTATTTGTGCCAATACAAGACTTAGAATTTTCTTCAAAATGACATCCAGAGAAGCCCTTGCAATCGGAACTAACACCAAGCCACCAATTCTCTTTAAAGGAGAATACGAATAGTGGAAAGATCGGTTCCTGAACTTTGTTGACAGACATGAGCTGGGTGATTTCATCAGACAGTCGATAGAAGAAGGGGTTATGAAACCAATTATGATGACTCGTTTAGTTGGAACTGTGCCGACACAGGTTGAACTTAAGTATCATGAGCTAGAAGAAGATAACCTAAGATGAGCCAAAGATGATAAGTTAGCTAAGTCATACATTCTACAAGGAATTCCAAACGAAATCTATGTAAAGATTGACAGCTACAAAGCCTCGCGCAAGGAAATGTGGGATCAGCTTGAGAAGATGATGTTGGGTTCAAAGGTTGGGAATCAGCTGAAAATCTCCAACTGCCTAAATAATTATGAAGAATTTAGAGGCAGAGTCGGAGAAACTTTAGAAGAAACCTATGACAGGTTTGTGACCTTGCTGAACGAACTAAGCAAGAACAAGGTCCACAAATCTCAAATAGAGCTGAACGTCAAATTCCTGAGTATTCTACAGCCGGAATGGAAAAGATTTTCCAGACAGATGAAGCAGATCAAGGATCTGAATGAGATTCCACTTCATGAGGTGTATGAAACCCTCAGACAAAATGAAGAAGAGGTGGATGAAATTCTAGATGAGAAGAGGCAGAAAGGAAAGATAGTTGAAGACACAGTTGCTCTTGTTGTCAGGAAGAAGAAGAACAAGACAATTATGTATGAATCAGAAGAAGATGAAGCTTATGCAAACTCTGACATGGATGAAAATGAACAACTGAAGCAAGCAATGATTCTACTGTCAAATGTTTTTCAGAAAAAGTTCTACACGAAGCCAAGTTCAAACAGTCAGAGATATTCTTCTGGTCCGAACAACTACATCCACAAGGAAAGGGTTGAAGGAAAGAGATTTGAAGGGAAAAGAACAGAGGAGAGGAAACCTGAAGAGAGAATATATTAGTCTGAAGGAAAAAGAATAGAGGAGAGGAAACCAGAAGAGACAAAGTTTAAAGCTGAAGGATCCAGTCAGTCAGAACCACCTACGTGTTACAACTGTGGCAAAACAGGTCACTATGCCAGAGACTGCCGAAGGCCAAAAGTCAAAAACTCCGATTATTACAAGAACAAGATGCTTCTTGCAAAGCAACAGGAGGCTGGTAAGGCACTAATGGCAGAGGATGAATATTGGCTTGATCATTCAGACGAGAAAGAAAAGGATGAAGAGAGAGATGAAGCCGTCAACATGTGCTTGATGGGAAAGCAGGAATCAGACGAAGAAGCAGATTCAGAAGAGGATGCAACAGATAAGGTATGTGATTTATCGTATTCAGATTTCATGAATAAAATGCATGCCATGAATTTAAAACAACAAGAGTTAGAGTTGAATCTTGAGCGAGAAAATGGTGTTATAACTGACAAAAACCAACTGATACAGAAACTTAGCAATGAAATTGCTGAGAAGAAAGTATTGGTTGAGATTTTACATAGAGATAATGACACCAACGCAAAGGAAAAGACAATAATTCTTAAAGAGAATTCTGAACTCAAGTCTAAATTGACAAAGAGTGAGATTGATATATATGAGCTTACAAAATTGCATTCTTCTTGTACCAAAGAAAACTTTTCTTTACTCGGTAAATTAAAAAGTTTGGAAGAGAAGTTATACAAAATGGGTCAAACTGAACAGACTATTCATCTGAACAAACCCAAAGAGGAAATTGAAAAATGGGGAATCGGGTATAAGAATCCTCAATGTCTTCAAAAAGGAATGTCTGAAGTGCCTGGACTTTATGATCATCTTTCTATGAAATTAGCTCGATGAATCCCTGAGTTCAAAACTTTCTGGACTAAACTACCAGAAGAGGATGAAGCCAACGAAACTGAAAAACGGTTGAAATCATCTAAAGTTCATCTTCCATTTTATTATGCGAAGATGAATAATAGTTATAATGAAAATCCAATATATCAAAAGAAGAAAACTCTTTCAAGTGATTTCTTTCAAAGTTATTCTGAAAAATAAATGGAGGCGAAGCCTATTCAAGGTAAACTATATGTCCCTCCTCTTGTTTTAGAAAGTAAAATTTCTGAACTCGAGAATTCTTTAACAGATGAAATACTTTTGATGAATATTAAACAAAAAGTTTTTTCAACTATGTTCAACTATGTTATTATTTCTAAGGCTTCAAACTCTGAGGACATGTCTGGTCTAGCTAATAAAGAGTTTGATTTTCTTAACTCTAACGGTGGTTTAGATGATTGTTTTGAACAATTTGACTTTAATGCAAAACTTCCTAACCATTCATCTTTTGTTAAGAAATCTTTAAGAAAAACCAGTATGCCAGTTAAAAGTGCAAAATCAACGAAAGTTGACAACTCAGTCTCTGTGAAAGCTAAAAATGCTAAAGGTAAGATTATATCTCAGCATTCACAGAAACCGAACACTACTGGTAATCCTAAGAAGAAGCATTCGTTTGTTGCTCAAAAGTCTAACTCAAAAGTTTCACATGTTTCAGATCTGAGCAAGCAAAGGCCAGAAGTTAAATCTCTGTGGCAACCGAAACAGAAGCTTGAAAAGACCGTTAAATCTTTTTATAGTGTTAATTGTAGTAAGACTTCGCCTAGTAAAGATGTCTTAATTGCTGATGTTGCTATTTTGAACTCAAAACTTGTTGTTTCTCGTAAACAATATACAATGAAGCAATTATTTCAGTTATCTTTATCTGCTAGAAAGTCTTCTATTTATGATAAACATGTTTCTACTTCTTGTCAAGATTCTGAAGATTGGTTTGGCAATTATCATGTGCATTCATCTCATTCTAATTTTACAAATGCATTTCAAAAGAAAAGAGGACCCAATTTGAAATGGGTACCAAAATCTTGTGCTAACACAGCAGGACCCAAATTCTAGTGGGTACCTAAGGCTAAATCTGTGTTGCAGGCACACAAAGTTTAAAAGAAGTTATGAAGATATGACTTCTAAACACAACAGTTTAGGACTCGCACTTCAAAGATTAAAAGACCTTACTCCGTGCTGAAAAAGAGATTGTACTCCGATACTCGAATGAGGAAATCAACCATCAAGGGGGAGTACATACATATCTGTCTGAAATGTTATGTATATTTTTTCAATGATAATTTTTCTAATGCATAATTTCAGGGGGAGTAAAAAGGTGATGACTTCTGATTATTTCTGATCAGAACTCGTACTTTAACAATTTTACTGCTTTTTGTCTTTTCAATTTAAGTGAATAAATTTTACTTTGCCTTGACATAAGACTTTTGCAGAATTTTTGAGAGAAGCTTACAAGTTCATATGTTTATGACTTTAAGCTTATCTTCATGAGATGTAAAATCATACGTTCAGGTATAATCCTTAATCTTAATCTCATATATGGTTGAAAGACGGACAACTTTCATTGTATTGAAATCATGTTCTTAAATGTTCAAATCACTTCCCGATTTTTCATCAGATTTTATATTTTGGGAGTGTACTTTAAATGTTTTACATGATCTTACAAGATAAGCTAAACCAGATTGAGCAACATATTCTTTATAGGATATACGGGATCAGTGTGCTAGGACTTACAAGAAACTTCTATGGAATCACCTTAACTAGTGATTTCTACCCACGAAGTTAATCCATAGTGATTGAGTGTAAGAAGTCGAAAAGAAATGAGTGTGATGAGAGTGAGCAAAATGTTTAAAGAAAGAGCGTGTGAGAACAGAGTTTAAAGAATATCACAATTCTGCACCAACGTTTTCTGAGTCGGGCAGCCACATTACTAGTGTTTCACAACTCTTTGGTGAACATTATTGAAACAGGCAACTAGCCCATGCCAACTTTAGATCAAACCTCACTATCTACTCATTTTCTTCTCAACAAGAAAGTGTTTCACATTTTCTAAGCGGATACAGAACATTTGCTATCTGATTTTCATTTGGAAAATCTGGATATTGAAAAGAAGGAAGTCTGCCCCACCTTCGCACTTCACTCATGCACATTGCGTCTGTGTTTAACTTACTGTTGTCTCAGTGGTTTACACAAATTTTGTGCTTAATAAGCAATCATCAAGTGCTTAATTCTTTCTATCACAAGCACGAACACACAAGGAATTTGTTTCTTTGTCATAACGTTTATAGAAATAACCTTTGTGGTGTTTCGATGATTAAATGGAAGCCCTGGGGGAGTCAACATCAAACAGCTCCTTACCAATGTGTATTCATTACACACAGTGACTTAGTGTTACTGACAGGCATGTTAACTGATTCATTAGTTGATTCAGGCGTTACACTACTAGTTTGTCTAGATTTGAAAAGATCTGTGTTAGACTGTAATTGTATTCAAGATTAAATAAGGGTCATTATTGTAATTGTTGTAATAGTTGTTTGTGTGTGTTGTAAGAGAGCTTAGATGGTTTGAACTTGCTTGGTCATGTTGACCTATTTATAAGCAAGTCCTTGTATGTTTCAAGAGAGACGTGTGTAAGTAAGAGATTAAGTGTGTGAAAGTGAAGGTGTAATGTTGGTGGTTGTTGAGAGAGAGTAAGAACACACACACACAAAGAACAAACACATACATGAGATCTGTGACTAATTGTTAGATCTGTAATTAATTGTAATTCATATGTTTGATCTAATAAAAGTGTTTGTGTAAATCTAAATGTGTTATAGCTAGTAATTATTGGGCCACAATTGGTATCAGAGCCAAATCCGTTTGAAAATCAAGAAAATGTTTTGAGTCGTACAGTTCACGTCACTGTTCATAAAAGTTCAAATCGATTTTGAGTTTTAGTGAAAATTCTGAGTTGACATCGATTAGGTTATGTTCGTTTTGTGAAATTGATCGAGTTAGTATCTTTTAATTCTTGAAATCCATTTGATTTGATCATAAATTTGAAGATTTGGTGTTTTTCGAGTTCTTGAGTTTCACGTACTGTTCTTGAATTAAAATGTGATGATTTGTGTTTTTAATCGAAATTGCTTGTTATGATTGTGTTCGAAATGTGTTTGTGAATGAATTGTCAAAATTTCAGATTGAAATTTGAGGTTTAGATAAGTTTTTGATGCAAATTTGTTGATTTTAGAAGTATGCGTTTCATTCATCTGAGATGTGCATTTCATTCATCAGATGTGCGTTCCATTCATCTGAGATGTGCGTTTCATTCATCAGATGTACGTTTCATTCATCTGAGTTGTGCGTTTCACGACACAAACGCATTCTGAGTCTTGCGTTTCAAGGCACACACGCACAATAAGTCTTGTGTTTCACAGCACACGCGCACAATGAGTCTTGCATTTCAAGACACACACGCATACTGAGTTTTGTGATTCACAGCACAAACGCATAGTTTAAATTGTGCGGGTCATTCGACAAACGCATAGTTAAATTGTGCGGGTCTCACTACAAACGCATAGTTAAGGTGTGAGGGTCTCACTACAAACGCATAGTTAAGTTGTGCGGGTCTCACTACAAACGCACAGTTTGGTTTGCGTTCCTTACTTGACACGACGAGTGTAGTTTGCGGGACCCCCGTGCTAAGTCTGCGGAGGGGGACAAAAGTTCTTTCTGTGATCAAAATCTCTGAATTTTTTTTAAGATTCAGTAATTTTCTTGATTTGATTGGATTTAAAGATCTTTACTAGCTAATATTTTTCATCTTGTGAAGGTACATACATCTTTCAATCATGGCAAATGAATTTCTCTCTATGGGATCTCATATAAAGCCTCCGGTCTTATCTGTTGGAGATTATTCACAATGGAAGAAAAGAATGATTCAGTTCTTAAATCTAAAGAACAGAGATTATATGACATCTATCATAGATGGTCCGGGAAATCCACAATCGTTTGTACCTGGACAAGCAGCCACAGCTACATCTCCAACAATCGCAGATCGATACGTGCCAAAACCATATCAATTCTTTACTGATGTGGAAAAGGCAAGACATAAGATAGATGAAGAGGCACTTATCTATCTTACTATGGCAATTCCTAATGACATCTACAATCGCGTAGATAGTAGGGAATCTGCAAAAGATATATGGGATGAATTGGAGAGACAGTTTCAAGGATCAAAGAAGTCAATTCAGACAAAGCTGAATCAGAGTATAAATGCATATGAAGGTTTCCATGCGAAAGAAGGAGAGACTTTGTTGGAAACATACAATCGTTTCAATGTGATACTGAATGACCTAAGGAGAAATGGGATGAATAAGTCAAAATCAGAGATCAATTATAAGTTCATCAAGAACTTGAACCCATAATGGAAAATCTATGCTATCAACATTCAGATGACCAAGGATATGGCACAAGAAGACGTCAATGATATCTTCACAACTTTATCTCAGCATGAGGATGAAGTAAAGCAGCTTGGTGCTGAAAAGAAGATGGTCAAAGATTCTTTAGCCTTAATGTCTGAACGTAAGAAAGGGTCAAGTTCCAAGTCCAGTTCTTCTTACAAGTCAAAGTCAAGGAAATCCAAAGCTCTTCTAACTGAAGTTACTGATTCAAGCACTGATCAATCTTCTATTGAAAGTGAAGAATATTCAGATGAGGATATGCAACGATTCGCTGAAAATCTGGCTCTTCTCACAAAGCAGTTCAAAAGCTTTGGAAAGAACAAGTACAAGCCAAAATATGAGAGTTACAAGAAAAACAAGTAGAAACCGAGATCTGAAAAGAAGTATGAGAAAAGAGGAGATAAAAGAGATGAAAAGCGAGAAGAGAAGAGAGAAGGAAAGAAAGAAGAGACTGAGCCGAAATATGGTAGATGCTATAACTGTGGAAAACCAGGTCATTTTTCCAAGGATTGCAAGTTCAAGCGTACAAAGAATTCTGAATATTATGCTCGGAAAACACTGTTAGCGAAGAAGGTGGAAGAAGGTCAGAACTTAATGGCGGAAGAAGAGAATTGGTTGTACAAGAGTTCTGATGACGAATCTGCACACTTTACTCAGGTGTGTATGATGGCCAAAGTAGATAAGGACATTGGATCATCTTCTGATCATTCTGACTGTGGTTCCGAGGTACGTATTCAATCCTTAAAGGCTCAAGTTAAGTTCATGAAAGAAGAATTTAAAACTTTAAAAGGCAAACTTAGTCATGAAAGACAAACAATGTTGAATTTTCGTATAAATATCTTTTGAATTGACGGATCAGAGGCTCCAAGTGGTTGACATTTCTTACAAAAAGTTTTGATGAAGTCATTTGCACTTTCCATCAAAAAGGGGGAGAATGACTACACAAGAAATGGCAAAGATCACATATTTCAAGAATCACATCCAAGATTGAAGACATGCTGATTTCAGAGCTAGAGAAAGAGATTGGATCTTCTGAGCTGAAGAAGAATACTGAATTGCTAAAATATTTTTAGTAATGATCTTGATCCAAAGGGGGAGATTGTTAGATCACATATCTATTGGATTCAAGATCATCCAAACTGAAGATCGCAATCTGAAGCTAAAGCCGGAAAGTCGACTCTCGATATTAAAGTCTATGTCGTTTCTAATAAATGTCAAAGTAATTAATGTTAATTGTATTTTATGTTTTGTCTAAATATCTTATAAATAGATATTTAGATATTAGTTAGGTTAGTTTAGTTTGTTAGTTATTAGTTAGTTTATATTATTTGTTTAATGTTGCAAGTGGTTTAGGTTGAGTGTCTAAGAAGCTTGAGATAATATAGTGTTAGAGCATAAATATGTTGGATACAAGATCAAGAAGACTGAAGGTCAAAGTGTAAGAAGTCAAAGCTGAGGAAAGTCAAATCTCATTAAAAGTCAAAGTCTTTTGTAATAAAAGTCAAATGTATTTGTATTTTGTATTTTAGTTTTTCTTGTATTAGGAGTTGGTATAAATAGTCTTTTAATTTCTGTTTTGTAGAGTTGGTTGTCTAATTGAAAATCTGAGAGAGAGAATTCGTTAGAGAGAGAATTCTGTAGAGAGAGAGAGAGTTCTAGAGAGAGAAAGTGTAAACGTTGAATTTGAAAGAAATCAAACAGGTAATTGATTTTTTAAATCTTATTTGTTTGATTAATCTTGTTTAGAAACTAGAATCTGGAACACAATCTCAACAACTCTCTCAATCAGATTAGATCAGATCACACACAAACACACACTAAAAGGTGTAAAAAGAGAGAAAAACAGAGAACACAATCTAGAGCTTGAATCGATCAACCTTGTAACCATTCCTATTAATCAATACATGTTGGTAATCATATTGTGTCGTATTCTATAAACTTGATATAAACATTGTTGGACCCACAGATCTCTTCTTTATTTGACAGCAAGTAGGTCAGATATAATGTTTGCAAAATGCTTTTTATGCAAGGTATCAGGCTAGTCCTAAAGAGTCACACCTTTCCGCTGTGAAAAGAATCTTGAGGTATCTCAAACGCACACCAAATCTGGGCCTTTGGTATCCAAAAGATTCTAAGTTTGAACTAATAGCATATACAGATGCAGATCATGCAGGAAACAAATTAGACAGAAAAAGCACATCAGGAGCATGTCACTACTTAGGAGACAAGCTGGTCAGTTGGTCGTCAAAGAAACAGAATTGTGTATCCACATCTACAGCTGAAGCGGAATATGTTGCGGCTGCAAGCTGCTGCTCACATGTTCTGTGGATGAGAACCCAGCTGAGAGATTATGGATATACATTTTATAAGATACCAATCTACTGTGATTACAAGAGTGCAATAGCAATCACATCAAATCCTGTGCAGCACTCAAAGACGAAGCACATAGATATCAGGTATCACTTTATTAAAGACCATGTTGAAAATGGTGATGTAGAAATGCATTTTGTTTCAACTGACTTTGAGGTTGCTGAATTGTTTACTAAACCTATTGATGAAAAGAGATTTAAATTTCTAGTCAGCAAACTTGTCATGTTGAACCCTAATGAATAGTTACATCATTCTTTATATTTTTTAGGGGGAGCATTTCTTTATATTTGGCATGCTTTTGTAATTCATTGACTTAATTTCAAAAAGCTGAATATTATTAACAAACCTGGACACATGTTCAATGAGTACCAAACATTTATCTGTTTTACAGGTTTGCATATTGGACTATGACTTTTGATCAAATCAGATCAAGACTCGTACTTCAAGATTTGAGCTTAAAAGCAAAAATCAAGGGGGAGAAAATTAAGACATCTGCATACTTCGAGGGGGAGCTTAATGAAAAAGTCTGTAAGTGTGTATGTGTGTTTGTGAAATCAGAAAATTTTTTATGAGAAAAATAATGTTTTTGTGCTAAAAAGTGATTTTTGGAATGTTAATATTTTCGGAAAGTCAAAGTTTCAATTTTTAGAAAGATTTTATTTCTGGAAACTTTTCTCAAAATCCTCTAAGTGTGGAAACGCGCAGAGTACTGTTTTTGTCTACAAAACGCGCAACTCAAGCTCTGCGAGTTTCATAAACATGCAAGAAGTATCCTGCGAGTTCTCAAAACGCGCAACCCAAGCCTTCCGAATTCTTGAAACACGCAAGACGTGATCTGCGAGTTTCATAAACACGCAAAATGAGTTTGCGAGTTTCAGAAATGCGCAAAACGAGTCTTGCGAGTTTGGTCGAGTACATTCTTCAGTTTGCGAGTTTCATGGTTTTTACTCCTTAGGCTTGCGTGTTTCACAATTTTTTCACTCAAATTGAATCTTAAGTGAAAAACACAAACATATTTGTCAATCTTTGAGACAAATACCACTTTCCTTGATCTGAGAGAAGTAAAAATCAAATCGTGCGTTGCTTGCGAGTTTGTCCGAGTTTCAAGTTATAGGGCTTTGCGAGTTTCATTACTTGCGCGTTTTTTCGAGTATATATATACCTCTGAAATTCTCAATTCTCTCATTATCACATTGCGAGTTCCAGCACTTAGAGTTTTTCTCTCGACTAACTTTTGCGACTTTTGGATTTCAGTCTCATATTCTCGAAGAATCAAGTGTAGGTGTTGATTTCTTTGTTCGATTATTGTCTATTTTGCTTGTTTACTCTGTTTTTCAGATTCGATTTTCATGATTTAGAGTTTGGATTTAAGTTCTGTCGATTCATTTTCTTGACTGTTACTCTTTGTGTCTGTTCATATCTTTGAACGATGACACTGATTTTTTTAATCTTGTTATTTCAAAATAATGTTTTGTATTGTATATAATACTTGATTTCATCTGGGTTGTTATCGATTTCATTCTCTTTGCAGGTTACCTTGACTTTTGGAACTTTCACCTTGAACTCATAAACATGATTCTGTATCTTGAGATTTTTGATCTTATGAACTCGATGATTTGAATATATCTAAACTCATGAACTCAAATATGACCCTGAACTTGTGGATTCTTGTCTTGAAGAATAGACATATTGGACTTCGATCTTATGAACTGAAGATTGGAATTTTTATTTTGGATTTCGGTTTAACTAAACAGGACTATTGGATTTTTTTTAAAAGAACTTTGTTTGAAATTAATCTGAATCACAACAAACTTGAGTTTAAATCAAACTTTAACTTCAGATTGATTTTTTTTTTCAAGTTGTCTGTGTATAAAAGTTATTTTCAGTGAAATGTTGAATAAGAGTTGTAAGTGTTAAGAAGGGCAGATTCATGAGAGTTCTACACTCAAAATTTCAAGATGTATATAATTATAAGAGTTCTTTGGTTTGATATTTTAAACAATGTTGTGAGAGTTCAAGTCATATTCCATGTTAGATTTATGAGAGTTTTGGTAATCCTTGCAACATAAGTGTTTTAAGAATTCTAAGTCTCTCATTGTTTTGAGAGTTTCATACTTAGAAAATTTTTCTAGATTTCAAGTATTTTTGAAATACAACATTATTTTGGTAGAACAAATTCAATGTGTCAAGTTTGTGTCTTTTTAATTTTTTTTTTCAAAGTAACATTTTGCTTTCTTGTAACCTTCTGTGCGTATCTGTTATGATCTTTAAAATACAATTGTTTATGTACTTGATATCAAAATGGTTTTCTGAAAAATATTTTTTGAGCATATTGGATTTTATCCAATACTTGTTATATTTTTCAGGTAATCAATGGCGGAGGAAAATATCAATGATCAAAGTGTTCAGATGGATGAACATGATCCAAGTATTTCACGGGAGATGCCTATGCCTTCTTCCCGATCCCATGTTCAATCTGAAATTGGTGCACATCCAGATCTTCAGTTGATTAATCCACAAGATTATCTTCCATTGTCACCAAACAATCATCATGTGGTCTTTGACAACCTCATGGTCAAGCCACTGGTTAAGGAGATTCTGAAAAACCACCCAATCTGCACTGCCTTAACTGCTTCTGCTACTGTGCCACTGATTTATTTACAACAAGCTTGGAAAACCATTGAGCATGTTGTGGAAGGCCAAAGGAAGTATTTCACAATCCAAATTGACAACTTCACATCCGAGCTGACCTATCAGGGATTAAGACTGATTCTTGATCTTCCACTGTCAGATTCAAGAGAAGGAAGGAATACTTTTGATCCTTATCCAATAGATCAAGAAGTGTTTACTGGTATTCTTGCTTTAGGATATGTTGGGAGCCTCACAAAGATCAGTGACTTTAAGAAGTCAAATTTGCCTCAATTTTATTACCAGTTCTTTTCTGTGATCAACAACTGTTTGACTTCAAGGCACTCTGGCATGACAACACTAACATGCACACTTTGAGCTTGTTCCATGCTATCATCTATGATTTGCATGTTGATTATGCCTTAGCTATCTAGACTCAGCTCTATGAGAAGGTTATGAGCAAGAGGCATTCAAGAAAGCCAAAATATGTGCCTTATCAGAGGTTTCTACAACTTATTGTCCGAAGCATGCTGAAATCTAACAGAGAAATTCCAAAAAGACTGAATCATGAGACTGCACCTGAAAATGATATGACACATCTTCAAAAGCAAAAGCAATCCTTCACTTTTGAGATGTCAGTACCTGTTGCACTGCTTGCTTATGCCGATCAGACCGTTTCGTGTGTTAGGAAATATAGGCAGTCCATGGGAATGCCAGAGCCGGCAATCCCTACCCAGGACTTTGGGCCAGTTAGACGAGAGGAGTCTGTGAGGGTTCAAACTACTACGGGGGTAGTTGAACGGGTAATTGAGCAGAGAGAAAATTTAGAGAGGGGTTCTGGAGTGGGTCAGAATTCTGCACTGGAGTGTGTGGGAACACAGGCACAATCTGCCACACGTTTAGTGATTTCCACATCTCAACCTGAGACGGCTATCATTCATCAATCGGGCCCTCAGGAAGAGAATCCCAATGAAAGTCAGAATTCTGAAAGAACTTTAACGGTCAGACAAGCAAGTTTATCTAGTACGTCAGTACCATCAGCAACTTCGGAACATGATGCTGAAAATCAAGGAAATGATCAAGATAATGATGATCAGGATGACATCTTGGGTCACAACTTTGGATTCTTGGAAAATATTTCTCTACACCATAGTCTTGGTTCTATTGCAAGAGAACTTGATTTGGAAGGTGTTGATTCAACAATTATGAATATTGTATCTGATTATGGAGTTAAAAGACCGGATGAGGGAGTATTAGTTGAAAATTCAGAAAATGTGAGGACTAGAGTGGTTGAAGGAAAAGAACATGGTGAGCGTGTGTGCATCCAAACTTACCATTCCAGAAGGGCAGCCACATCCACTACCTCGCCGCATTTGTTGCGAGCAGGAGGTATTGAAACAGACATTAGTAGCCCACTAATGCATTTGCACACCCCTGCTACCCATTCTGTTGTCTCTCAACAAACAGTAGTCTCAACTTTTCACGGGGTTTTATCATATAATCTACCTAATCTTCATTTGGAAGGTTCAGGTATTGAAAATAGAGATTTGTTGCACCCGATCTCACTTACTTCGTACACACAATCGAGTCTAGCACCTCTTTCTATTTCAACTTCCTTGGCTAGGACACAAATATCTGCTAACATCGGAAGTCTTAGTGCCCCGATTGGAACAACTATAGTAGTTTCAGTTTCTGAACTACGAGGATTAGGTGGAAGTCCTGTCATTGCTAACACTATGCCAGCTTTGAGCACATGCCACACTGATGCATCTACAACAGTTGTGTCAACGGGAAGCTTGAGTAGCCCCGATGTTATTTTGCCCGAATTTGTTTTAAGGGAATTTCTCATTGACGCCCTAAAGGTCGTTGAAAACTCTTTGACACAGAAATTTCAGTCGGAGCTGAGCAAAGTAACAGAAAAGTTTGAGGACGAGATTGGAAAAATGATGAGGTTTTTGAAAGGGAAAAGTACAGTAGTTGAGGAGCCACTGCAATCACTTCCACCACCATCAGTTCCACAACCACCACCGGTCCAATCAGTTTATGAATTAAAGTCTTTACTTTTGGCTCAATTGTTATCAGATGCTCCAGCAGATCAGACAGAAGCATATCTTATTGGATTATTGAGGCAACAATCCCAACCAGTTGTTCCTCAAGTTACAGTAGATTATGTTACTCAATCTCAATTCAACCAGTTCAAAGACTCAGTGGAGAAGCACCTGTAGGATCTCACCAACGCAGTACAATTTTCTTGCAAAGCTCACTCTGAAGCAGTTTTTAAGAAAAGAAATGATCGTGATTCTGATCAAGATCATGAGGGGGAGATGAGCAAGAGACAGAAAAATGCTGAAGATGTTGATGTTACTACTGCTGAGAATCAGGGGACTGAAGTAGCTGACACTACTCAAGGAGATCAGTCGGGTCAGGATCAGTTAGATGAGGATGTTCCACAAGCTGAAATGGAGTTGATGATTTATGATAACACATAATCAACGGTTGAAAAGCCTGCGATTGCTACTGTTCAAGAAGTTATGGAAATGTTGGGGGTCACGTCGGAGATTTTCATCAATCTAGATGACTATGCCGGTGATGATGATGAGAAAGTTGCTGCCAGATACGACAGTTACTGGAAAGTCAAACAAGAAGGGATGGATGTTATTGACAACAACATTCAAAGTGATGGACCAAATCCTGAGAATACAGTCACTGTTGAGGAGATTGTACAGAATGCTATTGCTCAGGGAAATCTGAATCAGAATGAGAATGTACTGGATGACTTATTTGGAGACAACATAGATGGAAATTTTGAAGATCTTGATAATGAAGATGAAGAAATTTGAGATCTTGATTAAACCTTTCCTGTTCAACAAGCAGAAGTTGTGGAGGTTGCTCAAAATATTCATGTAGTTGATTATGCTCCACCAACATACAGATTGTTTGATGAAGATGAGATTTTAACCGCCATTCCAATAGTCTCTCCTACCAAAAACTATTATGTCCCAGAAAATATTGATACTTCTGAACCAAGGATCGCTCTACCTCTACCAAAAGACTTTGAATCTGAAGAACCAGCTGAACAACCTAATAAAAAAGAAAAGGTTGACAAGCCCAAGTCTTCCAAGAAGTCTAAGAGATCAAGGATTTCTACTTCAAAGCCTAAGCCAAAGGATCTTGAAGAAGAAAGACCTATCATTGTTGACATCCAACAATTTAGAAATCAACTATACAGAGAAAAGAAGCAAAAGGAAAAGGAAGAAAGACAGTTGATCAGAGAAGCAAAAGTTGAACTCAGAAATGAAGAAGAAGAAGCCAGAGCCAAAGCTAATGCACTTCCTTACATCCGAAATCCTGACAGTCCAAAGATACTCAGTGCTGTTGAAGCTTCTAAAAAGCTTAAGCCAAATCCAGTGTTTGTTACTCCGATGGAAGTGGAAGAATACTCAAAGGCTCATGGTCCAGAAATTGAATCTATTCAAGCAGAAGAGTTCAACACTTATGAATTAAGTGAAATAGGAAAGATTACCTTCAAAGGAGATGTTCATGTTGGTTTTGTTCCTTATACATGTTATGATGTTGAGGGGGATTCTTTGAAGTTTATTGAGATTATCAGAAAATCACTCAAAGTGCCATTCCTTGAAGAAACAACCAAGATCTTTGTTTCCTCTTTACAACTAATTGATGAAGCAAAATGCTATGTCGTTGGAGACAGAGACAAGATCTATCAGACCAACTACATCAAGTTCATGAAAACTCAGAAAAATCTTTCACCATATGTCAAAAGAGAAGAGATTCTGCAGATTCAACATGTTCACATGTGGAAGATTATGAATGTTCACTATCCAAAGTTCACGGTGCAAAGAAAAGATATGAAGATCAGTACCTTCATAGAAGCTGATTTTGATAATTTGGATTTCTCAGATATCATGTTTATTGTGAATGAGTTCAGAGATAGAAAGAGGAGAAAGAGGTCACAATATGTTGCTTATGCTCTGGATACAATCAAGAGATTCATGACAAGAAGTGTTTATAATGCCTACACGTTTGATTTCCAGCTTGGCATTGAAACAAACCAAACAGAGTGAACCTGCTAGCACCAAACTTCAACCATCCAAAGATCAGAGTTATAGAGCCTTTTCAGCTTTCAAGATATCCAGAATTGGGTGTAATGTATGTGAACACCAGGACTCATAAGAAACAGTTCATGAGAGCTTTCGAATTGGCAAAGTATTCAGATGGTACACTGAAGTATGTTAAAAAATCAGTTGAGTCTATGAACATGGAAACTATGCTTGAAGAGATCAACAAGAAGATAGAGTTCAGAGAGCATATCAGAAGGTTTGAAGCGCACCTTGGAATCAGAAGAATTTGCTTTAGAAGATGGGACCAGAACAAAATTGTCAAATGATCTAAAAGGGCGAGATTGTTGATGCTTTATAGTTTAGATCATTTTATCTCTTTGTATTGTCTTTTGTATTGTCTTTTTGTTTGTATCTTTGGTTGACCTATAAATAGGGTCTTCCTTGTTTTCTTTGTAACTACTGTAGCACAAGCTTGAGAAAGTCTAGAGAGAGAAACTTTGTATCTTACATGTGACATCAATACACTTGTGATTTCCCTCAATTGATTCTCATTGTTCTTTGATAGAATTGTGTTTGTGATTTGATAGGACAATTTCATAATCATCACTTGTATGTGATTCAATTTAAAATTTATAATCGAGATTATGAATCAGTTTAAGATTCATATCTAAACATGTGAATCCTAACACAGGTTCACATGTGAATCCTAATCATAACTTGTATGTGAATCAATTTAAATTTATAACTGAGATTATGAATCAGTTTTGGTTTCATATGTGAACACGTGAATCATAACATATATTCACATGTGAATCTTAATTATAACTTGTACGTGAGTCCATTTACAACTTATAATCGAAATTATGAATTAGTTTAAGATTCATATGTGAATCTTAAAAGATATACATATCTTCAGGGATATTAAATTAAAGATAACGAAATTCTCGTTTTTTTGGTATAATTTATTTAAATAAAATATTTATTATATTTTGGTAATTTGAAAATGGATAATCTAATTATTATTTAAAAAAGAAAGTGAGTAAGTTTTTTTGAAAAAATAGTGGGTTAGTGATTTAATGAATTGGATTAGTGATTTAGTTATACAAAAGTTTCAAAATGTCCCCTTCAACTTTCTTTGGTTCTTTAAATTAGTCACATATTTTCCTATATTTACATATTTTACCCTTATAATCTTGAGTTCTTGACCATTTAAAAATCCCATCAATTGTTGAGATCATTTCTCACCATCTCAAAATTTTAAGGTTTCTCATTTAAAATCTAGATACATTTTCCAAAAACCTACATTGTTTTCAAGGGTTTTATCCATTTTCCAAAAGCCTACATTGTGAGTTCTAAATGCTTTGTAAAACTAGATGCATGCCTAAATATGTTTTTCTAACTTTATTACATGCTTTATTTTAGTTATTTTCCACTCATTTGGTAATTTGGTTATATATATATATATATATATATATACTTGGATGAACTTTTGAGCATTCTTGGGCATATTTGGGGTAAACCATTATTTTTGAGAGATGATAAATATATTTTTATGCTTAGAGTTTATATGAGATGATTATATGGAACATGGCTTGTATCTTGATGATTTTACCAATAATCACATTTTTTGGATTTTTGACCTAACATGGAAATTTTGTCTAGTTGTGCTAAATTCATGACTATTGATGGACTTGTGAGTTATGACGAAACTTTTAAACGTGAATTATGGAATTTATCTCGTCATGGAATTGTTGAACATTATCCACTTGGAACTTATGACTATATGAAGTTTCTAGTAGGCACTAAGAAGATTGGGTCTTAAGGTGCTAGTCGGAAGGGTAGGCTCTAAGACCCACTAAGGTTGAGGTGTTATCTTGGAGGTAGACACTAAGTGATAGGGAGCCTTGAGGTGTTATTCGTGGGAATAAGCACTAAGGTTAACCTATTCTTGAGGTGATACTTGTTAAGGGTCATTGGACATTTGGACTATATATTAAGTTATGGTCATCCTACATCACTGTAAGAGTGGCATACTTTCGTGTTCCCGCTACTCTCAATAAATACGGGTCTCCCCTGTTAGTCTCGACAAGCTTGGTATATGAGTAATTATAAAAGGATATATGTATGTAAATAACTCGTTTTGGTCAAAACTATGATATTTCTCTGTTATATGTTGCTTATAATTCCTTGTTCATGCTCACTAGGCTTTTTGGCCTAACACTTGTTTGGTGCCGGCATGTATCTCAGTTCCTAGCGGTGGGATTGCTTAGGTGGTGTTTTAACCACCTTCAGGAGATTTGGGGAGCATTGTGAGACGCAATCTTTTGGGAATCCTTTTGACGATTTGGGACACACCCGATTGTAATCCATTTCTTTTATAGAATTAGATTAAGAGTTTGTTAACCTCAAATCATTTGTTTACAGAGTGTAAATTTATTGGTGTATTCTAAGCCCCATTTTGGGAAAGCTTGTATTATGATATTTATATATCATGTTCCCTTTTTATCCGAAAATTTTATAGTTCCATTTTTTGGGTGTTACAAGTTGGTATCAGTGCTTTTATGTGAATTAGGTGTAATATTAGAATGCCTATACTTAAGCTAGGAATTTTAAGGACTTCTCCTTAAGTTTGGCTTTGTCTAATCATTCCTTCAACATAAGTTGCCATGTTGTTAAGACGTCGTGTGTTATCACCCATCGTAGTTTGAATGGTTTGCATACTTTCAAAGTGATCGTTCATCATAGTTTCAAGAGATTTAAAGGATTTGATTTGTTTTAAAGAGGGTGTAGGGGGTAAAAATGAGTTGTTAAAGTCATCCCATTAGAAACTCCAGAAAAATCAATTTGTTCCTCCCAAGATTGGTCAAAAGTATTTGAATAAGTGTTACTCTAATCTTGGTAGGGAGGTGTGGGTGATGTGAAAGTGTCATGATCTTGACCATTTAAAAACAAATTAGGATGATCCTCAATGATTGAGTGTATCCATTGAAGTGTGAGGTATCCCAATTATTATCTCCAATGAAATACCGAGATTTGGGGTTTGAAAGGACAACTGTACGAGAAATGATTTCCACTATAATAGTCACATAAAATAGTTTCATATCGCCCAAACGAATGTCCCGTTGAATCCATATTCATAGAAAGATAAACTCAAAAAGTTGTTTACTTGCACACACATGGTAGGAAAATTAGTTTCTCAAGACTCAATCTCTCAACAACTATAGATTTACGTCTATCCCTGTCAAGGGCGCCAAAAACTTGACAGAATGTTTGCACATCATTAGACATTTGCTAAATAGAACCAAAAAACAAGTATACAAGATGGATATCTATCGTCTTTCATGTAATAAAAAGGTAAGAATCAAGTATCGTATTCCATAGGGATGGATATCTTAAATTGCAAGATCTCAAGATGAAAAACTATATTCAGATGGCGAATTTGAAGACTTTATTTGGTTTGAGTTAATACACTTGATGAAATTAACATATAATAAAGCAACCAAGGTATAAGACTTTTAGGCGAGATTTAAACAAAAATTCCAGTAGACTTATGTTGTAGAAATGCAAGCATAAGTTGGCCATAACTAGTTCCATCATCTATTTTGAGGGTATTCCTCTCGGACTTCAATATTCGCACTACTATTTAGATTCAACCAACATATCTCTATGTAGTATCCAACTAATGGTAGTGCATAATAGAGTCCTCAAAATATATGGATTTACAAATCTTTTTGTATAAAATCACTCTCTCGAGTCGATTCCCATATCATACAAGTGGATGTGTTCCAAGTGGATCATCTTTGAGTCCACTACACTTTAACACTTTTATTAGTGACCAACTCGTCCGAAATTATTCAATTTGAAAAACAAAATGATAAATCTCTTTATCAACAACTCTCTCAAGTCTACTTCTCATATCATTCAAATTGATGTGCATTCAATGGCTTATCTCTAAGTACATGTCACTTTAACACTTTACAAGTGATCAATTCATCAAGAAATGTCATTGGTTTTATAAACTTGAAATGAAATGGTGGAACATTGTTATTGCGAAACAATGTCCACCTTTCTTTTGTTTAAAATCTCACTTTTCCACCTCACACCCAAGATAATAAGGCTATCTACTCATAACTGAAAGTAAAGACATAAAGTTAAAAATGACAAAAAGTAACTGCATAAATTTAAATGATAGATAGTAAATAGCGGAATGTAAATTGCGTAATGTAAATACAGAAAGCGTAATAAATAAAGAAAGTAACAATGTTATAACAAAAGACAAAAAGTAACTTCAAACATTTATATCAATATTTCAAGACTCCAAGATTGATTAAACTCATGGAAATCAGATTTAGTACACCCCCAACAACATCCTAAACCCTCTATTTATTCTAGGAAAGTGAAGGGTAAAAATGTCATTTAACAATTAGCTAAGTACTAAAGTAAAAAAAAGTAGATTAAAGTAAAAAGTTCATAAGACAAAGTAACTAAGAGTTTAGATTACAATCCAGACTTTTTCAAATTCTAGAAGCTTGTTGGGAACTGATGATTTGTCTAAGTGATTACTACTACCAGGATTTCAAGATTACTACTGCTAGTAGAATTAATAGTGCTTAAAGAGTTAGTGTTGCTACTTGACTAGTTAGTACTGTTTGGAGAGTTAGTACTGCTGATTGGTGAATGCTGCTGAAGATGGTTAGTACTGCTGAAGATTAATACTGCTCAGAGTATTAATGCTGCTATGATTTAATACTGCTTATGTGATAATCAAGATATGCGCAGATCAAGGATTGAAGATAATCATGGAAGGTTTGAAGATAATTATGGAAGAATATACTGAAGATCTTTTAAGTTTTGTAATTATCTTTTATTTTCAGTATATGTATAGATGTTTTCAGAATAGTTTTGATATACAAGTATTCTAAGTTTTTTTTGTTTAAAAAGAGAATTAACCTCAAGGTTTATAATCCTAGTTCTAGAGAAGTAGAATTCGTCTTGGTGAGCCTGTTCATCAAAATTGAGGTTTTGTGTGAAAGCTTGTAACTTTAATCATTCAATAAAGTTTACAAGTTGTGATTTATTCTTTACTGTTACATTGATAGTTTGAATATTAAAGTGTTTTTTTCGCAACTTCTTTAATATTGTTTCTGAGATTAATTATTCTTGTTAAGAATCAGATCCTGACAAGTGGTATCAGAGCAAGTATTCTCAGAAACCTTCATTCATCATGGACAACACAGTTGAATCAACCAGTACTCTTGTTTCAAAGGTTCCGATGCTCAAACCTAATGAGTTTGACATGTGGAAAATTAGGATCAAGCAGTACATCCTCCTTACAGACTTTTCTATGTGGGACATTGTTGAGAATGGTCCCTCTGCTGAAGGTAAAATTGGACAAGATGGAAGAAGACCACCTCCAAAAACTTATGCTGAGAAGAAAGTGAGACAATTGGAAATGAAAGCCTTAAGCATCCTGCTTTTGTCCATCCCTAATGAGTATCAACATCAATTTAATCACTGCACTGATGCTCAGATTCTATGGAATGCTTTAGAGAAGAGATTTGTTGGCACCAAGAGCACTAAGAGGAATCAAAGGGATATTCTCAAGCAGCAATATGAGAATTTTACATCTTCAAAGAATGAGTCTATGACTCAAACTTTTGATAGATTCAATAAGTTAATTGGTGAGTTGGCTACTGTTGGAGTTCAGATGGAACAAGATGATGTCAACCGAAAGTTCCTCAGATCTCTTGGAGATGAATGGACCATGTACACTGTCTCATTCAGACAGAATGACACGTTGGAAGAAAAGGAACTGGATGATCTGTATAATGATCTGAGAGTGTTTGAATTTGAGGTGGAAACAAAGAAGAAGCCTACTCGATATGTTCATAATGTTGCACTCCTATCAGCATCAACTGACTCTACTGCTAACCCTGAATCAGTTAATGTTGCCAGTGGAGTAAATCAAGAAAAAGGCAATGAATCTGTTTTTGAAGCCTTTCTTTCCAGCCATGGAAACTCTTCTTTAATCAATGATGACTTGGAACAACTTCATCCTGATGATCTTGAAGAGATGGATATTAAATGGCAGATGGCCATGCTTTCTATGAGGGTGAAGAAGTTCATCAAAAGGACTGGGAGGAACAACTTCTCCCAAAGAAGAGAAGATGGAGCAGGCTTTGATAAGTCAAAGGTGGAGTGCTGCAAGTGTCACATGAAGGGACACTTTGCCAGGGAATGCAGAAGTGGAGTGTCTCATAACAACCATCAACAAGCTCAGACTGGAAGCTTCAACTAGAACAGAAACTCTACTCAAGCTCTTGTTTCTCAACAAGGAATGGGGTTTGACTGGAGTGATCAAGCAGAAGAGGCCATTCAAAATCAAGCTCTCATGGCAGAGGTATCAGATCTCCCAACTGAGGTACTTTCTAATCTCTGTTCTCAAACTTGCATAGACACTGTGAAAAGGTACAGGGATCACAACCAGAGTATGAGTGATGACCTTAAAAGGTTAGAAAAGAATAGAAAAGACTATGTGAAAATTGTTGAAAGGTTTGAGGAACAAATTAAAGGGTTCCAAGCCAATGAACTTCAACACACATATGACACAAATTACTGGAAGTGGGAGAAAAATGATCTAGAAATCCAACTGACAAAGTCTAGAGAGGAGAATGAAAAGTTGAAAGGAGAGCTAGACAAGGTTAAGTTGGATGTGGAAAAGTTTTCATATGTTTCTAAAGCCATGGATACAATTCTAAAGGTCCAAATCCATGATAAGCTTAAACCAGGAATTGGATACAATACCACACCACCACCATATAATAACAACTACATCCCTCCTAAATCAGACTTGCTAGAGACCAAGGATAGGAAGGACTTGCATGAGGGAGCTACTAAGATAGATCCTTTAGATGAAGTAGTTGTTAAGGACAAAACTGAGAAAGAAGCTGGTAAGGGTAAGGATAATACAGTGAGTGGTGAGATTCCCTTAGAAAATAACATTCTTACCAATGAGGGTGGTGGAAGGGATTGGGAAAAATCTAATGGTGTAGAGAAGACTGAGGGAAAGTCTAAAAAGGTCCATTATAAGCAGACTACAGTTGTGAATCCTGGTCTTTGCAAACAGTGTGCAGGTAATAAGTCTGAGCCCCTAAATCATGATAAAAGGAGGGGCAATCAAAGAAATTGGAATAATCAGTGGGCTCAGAAACAAGGAGTTGATCTGAGTAGAATCATCAAACCAAAACCTTGTTTCATATGTGGCAAATTGAACCATCTTGCCAAGCACTGTTATTTTAATCCTATGAACCAAAGGATAAATTTTCAAAGATCTGTGCAAAAACCCTTTGGTTATAGAAAGAATTAAAGGAACCATGTGGCTAAGAAACATGTTAAATCTAAAAGCCACATGAAGAAAAAGACTGTAAACGAAAGTGTCAAGATGTGGGTTCCCAAAAGCACTAAAACTGTTAGTACTGCTACCACAAATAGTGCTGCTGACAAAGATAGTGCTGCCAGAAGCAATACTGCTGCTATCAATGTTAGTGCTGCTGAGACTATTAGTACTTCTAAACCTAACATTGTTAGTACTACATCAGATGTTAATATTGCTAACTCTGTTAGTGCTTCTAACAAGGTTAGTACTGCTAAACCTGTTAGTGCTGCTAACTCTGTTAGTACTTCTAAAATTAGTACTGCTTCTAGTGTTTGTGCTTCTAGACCAATCATCTTGACAAAGTACTCCAGTAAAGAGTGTTCTAATTTTAAAAATGTCATAAAAAAGGAGTGCAAGTACTTTGATGAGAAAGGGAGGCCCAAGACCACTTTTGCTTGGGTTCCCAGTCAATACTAATTGATTTATCTTATGTGCAAGGCAACCAGCAGCTCAAGGGAAAGAGCGTTTGGCATGTTGATAGTGGTTGCTCTAGGCACATGACAGGGAACATGGCTTGCCTCAAGAATTTCAAGAAAATTGATGGAGGACATGTTGCCTTTGGTAATACTCCAGATGGAGGTAAGATTAGTGGTAAGGGTGATGTAACAAAAGGTAAGATGACCTTTGAAGATGTTTACTATGTTGAGCAGATAAGGTACAACCTGTTAAGTGTATCACAGGTTTGTGACAAAAAGCATAGTATATTATTCACTGATTCAGAATGCATTATCCTTGCTCCTGGATTCAAGGTAGTTGATGAAAAGATGATACTACTAAGAACTCCTAGAAAGGATAATGTCTATTGTTTGGATATGGAAAATGTTTCAAATGATTCATCCCTAAACTGTCTTGTTTCAAAATCCTCTTTGGATGAATCATCACTTTGGCACAGAAGGATGTGTCACATGAACTTTAAAACATTGAATAAACTTGTTAAAAACAACCTTGTAAGAGGTCTGCCTTCAAAAGTCTTTTCATGTGATGATCATTGTTTTGCTTGTCTCAAAGGCAAACAACACAAAACTTCTCATAAGTCCAAAGAGTTGAACACAATTTCTTCTTCTCTTCAGTTGTTGCATATGGATCTGTTTGGTCCTACCAATGTCATGAGTATAGGTAAGAAATCATAATGCTTAGTTATTGTTGATGATTACTCTAGATTTACTTGGGTATATTTTATAAGGACTAAGGATGAGACAAGTGGACTGATCAAATCCTTTATTCTAAGAATTGAAAACCAAACAAATCAAAAGGTAAAAGTCATTAGATCAGATAATGGTACTGAATTTAAAAATCTTGATCTAAACACCTTTTGTGAGGAAAAAGGAATTGAGAGGCAATACAGTGCTCCTAGGAATCCACAACAAAATGGTGTTGCTGAGAGAAGGAATAGGACACTGATTGAGGCTGCTAGATCTCTGTTAGCTGATTCAAAACTTCCAATTACTTTCTGGGCTGAAGCAGTTAATACTGCTTGCTATGTCCAAAACAGAGTTCTAGTAGTCAAGCCTAAGAACAAGACACCATATGAGCTTTTTAATAAAAGAAAATCATTTATTGGATTTTTTAAACCTTTTGGTTGTCCTTGTACCATTCTCAATACCAAAACTCACTTAGGAAAGTTTGATAGAAAAGCAGATGATGGTTTTCTTGTTGGTTACTCATCTCAGAGTAAGGCCTACAGAGTATTTAATTCTTCTTCTAGAATAATTGAGGAAAGTGACAATGTCAAATGTAATGAGAACTCACCAAATCGTATTGGTTCAGGTCATCAGTGGTTATTTGACATTGATTCACTAACTAACTCTTTGGGTTTCAGTAGTGATGATCTTGCAGGATCAGGAAGTAGAGGATCAGGGGAAGAACAAGTACAAGATATTATTCCTCAGTCTGTGATCTTTCCCATACCTACAATGACCCCTGTTGAAATCTGTGAAAGGGAGACTGTTGCTGAACCAAGTCAGAGTGAAGAAGAAAGAAGAGATGAGGAGAATTTAGAGCATGAAGAGCCAGAAGTAGCTGATGATATTCCCTCCGCTGATTTAAATGATTCCAATTTAGATGTGGGAATTAATGAAGAACCTAGTCATCAGACAAGAACTCAGAAGAATCATCCTCCTGAGCTGGTAATTGGAGACATTACTTCTCCTATGATAACTAGGAATCAAAGCAGACTTCAAGATTTACAGGATCAACAACATACAATACTCTCTTGCTTTCTATCTCAGATTGAGCTTAAGAAGGCTTATGATGCAATGAAAGATTCAAGTTGGATAGAAGCCATGCAAGAAGAGTTGCTACAGTTTAAATTGCAAGATGTTTGGGACTTGGTGGACCTTCCAAAAGGTCATAGAGCAATTGGCACCAAGTGGATTTTCAGAAATAAAAAGGATGAGAGAGAAATAGTAATCAGGAACAAAGCAAGGCTAGTGGCACAAGGGTACACTTAGGAAGAAGGCATAGACTATGAGGAAGTTTTTGCTCCAGTTGCACGGGTAGAGGCAATTAGGATGTTTCTAGCCTATGCCCCATATATGAAGTTCAAGGTATACCAGATGGATGTGAAGAGTGCCTTTCTGTATGGAACAATTGATGAAGAAGTATACGTCTGTCAGCCCCCTGGATTTGAGAATCCATCATATCCTGACAGAGTATACAAACTTAAGAAAGCACTCTATGGTTTACATCAAGCCCTAAGAGCATGGTATGATACTCTGTCTACCTATCTCTTGGAAAATGGGGTTGAAAGAGGAATAAATGACAAGACCCTTTTCATTAAAATAAGTAAGAAGGACACCCTACTTGTTCAGATGTATGTGGATGACATCATATTTGGAACCACAAAAGATCAGATGTGTAGAGACTTTGAAGAGTTGATGCACAAGAGCTTCAAAATGAGTTCAATGGGTGAACTCATCACTTTCTTCCTTGGGCTTCAAGTGAAACAGCAGAAAGATGGGATTTTCATAAGTCAATTAAAGTATGTGAAATACATCCTAGATAAGTATGGTTTATCAGACTCAAAGCCAGCAAGCACACCAATGGAAACACACAAACAGATCACTGCTGATCTTGAGGGGGAGGATGTTGATGTCCATCTTTATAGATCAATGATTGGATCTCTCATGTATCTCACAGCCTCAAGACCAGATATCATGTTTCCAGTGTGTGTGTGTGCCAGATTCCAAGTCAAGCTAAAGCAGTCACATCTTCAAGCAGTTAAGAGGATCTTCAGATACTTAAGAGGGAAACCTAGATTAGGTCTTTGGTATCCTTATGAATCCACTTTTGACTTGATTGCATATTCAGACAGTGACTTGGGTGGTGCTAATGTGGATAGAAAGTCTACTTCAGGGGGATGTCAACTTTTGGGTGCAAGACTAGTATCTTGGCAGTGTAAGAAGCAAACCACAGTGTCCTTATCCACAACAGAAGCTGAGTACATTGCTGCTGCAAGTTGCTGTTCTCAGGTTCTATGGATTCAGAAGCAAATGCTGGACTATGGGGTAACCTTTCTTCACACTCCAATCTTCATTGACAATAGCAGTGCTATTAGCATTGTTAACAATCTAGTCAAGCACTTCAAAATAAAGCACATTGAAATCAGGTATCACTTTATTAGAGACTGCAATGAAAAGAAGCTTATTCAAGTTGCTAAAGTTCATACTGATAACCATTTTGCTGATCTATTCACTAAAGCTTCTGATGTGAGTAGATTCACTTTCTTGGTCACAAGTGTGGGCATGATCAACTCTGAATGAGCTCATGTTTAAAAAGTGTTTGTATACCTGTTATTTGTTTATTTTGTTTGGTGCTACTAATCATCTTTCTCAGGAAGTTTATTGCCTTGCTCAGACTAACCCAAGCTTAAAAAGTGTAAGTATTGTTAATGCTGCCAGTGCAGTTTTAATGCTGCCAGTGCAAGGTTAATACTGCTAGTTAGTTAATACTGCTAGTTAGTCAATACTTCTAGTTAGTCAATACTGCTAGTTAGTCAATACTGCTGGTTAGTTACTACTGCTCTCAGTTAATACTGCGAGTGGTTAGTACTGCTTTAACTGAAAATAGGGTTAATACTGCTTCTTTCCCGAATCATATAAATACCCTCTTTGCCCGCCTAAAAGCTCACAACGACTCTTTGAATACTGTTCATCTTCTCTCTAACTCTTTTCTCTCAAGTAACCAGTGTGTTTCAGTCAAGAATCCTCAAGACCGATGGCATCCATGGCGTTTATTGATGAACACAATGAGATCACAATGCTTCAAAAGCCGAAGCAGGCTGATGGATTACATCAAATAGTTGATTTTCTCAAGACCAGTCATATAGCGTATGCTCTTACTGTGTCACCACCAATCTTCATCGAACACCAGAAGCAATTTTGGGCAAATGCCACCGCTGTTACTGAAAACGGTGTGCAGTGTATTAAGACAAGGGTGTGTGACAAACCCTTGATAGTCTCTGAAGAGGTCATTCGCATCAGTCTACGACTAGACGATGCTTCAGGTATTACCTCTATCTCTAATGAAGATTTGTTTTCCAATCTCACAAGAATGGGGTATGAAGGACAAATGGGTGTGTTCAAATTTTACAAAGCAAACTTTTCTCCCCAATGGCGGTTCTTTGTTCATACCCTTATGCACTGTATTTCTAGAAAAACTACTGGATGGAGTCAGTTCAGTAGTACCATTGCTTTTGCTTTGGTCTGCTTGTCCACTACCAGAAAGTATAATTTCTCCAAAATGATTTTCAATGACCTTGTGTCAAACTTGGAAAATAAAAAGAGTTTCTATATGTATCCAAGATATGTCCAGGCAGTTATCACCACTGAATTGACGGATATACCTCAGTTAGTTTAATGAGGCATATGTACCTAAAATCCCTATGGGCAAGGTCTTTTCAAATATGAAAAGATCTGCCAAGGACTCAGAAGGAGTTGACACCCCATTGTTCTCTACAATGATGGTGGTGTCCCACAATCTGGAAGGTATGGTATCAAGGTCACGACCCTCACTAGACCATCCCACTGAGAGCCAAACCCAACCTTCAACCACTATATCACTACCTCAGTCTCTTGTTCTTAAGCCAACACCTGTTTTAACCAAAACTTATACTAAGAGAAAGGTACACAAGGCTCCTTCCCTTATTGTACCTCCTACAAACCCAGAACCTCAAAGCCCTCTAATGGAGCATTCTCCATTAGAGAATATCAATAGGGAAACCACAGGGGTGTCTCCCAACCCCAAGGAGGTGCTCACTAAGGAGATGCATGAGCATGTGGGTGAGAAGGTTGCCACTACTCCTGCTAGCACAGAGGAGGACAGCGGTAACATCACTAAGACTGTTGGGAACTGAAGAATTCATCAAGTATGATTAATGCTGCTGATTCAAAGTTACTACTGCTAGAAGACTTAAAGGTTAATACTGCTGAGTGTTAATACTGCTAGGACTATTAATACTGCTAGTCAAAGTTAGTGCTGCTTGAACAAAGTTAGTACTGCTTAGCTAGTTAGTACTGCTAGTGGTTAGTGATGCTTAGTGGTTAATGCTGCTAGAAGAAATTTAATACTGCTGAAGATTAATACTGCTTATATGATGAAGATTCGCATGAAAGGATATACATGGAAGCTTAGAGATATACATGGAAGATATACTGAAGATATGTTTATTTTTTTTGTAATTATCTTTTTGTTTAGTATATGTATAGAAGATACAGAATAGTTTTAGGGTGACAAAATTCTAAGTTCTAGAGAGAAAAACAACCTCAAGGCATAGATCCTAATTCTAGAGAAGTAGAATTCGTATTGGTGAGCCTGTTCATCAATATTGAGGTTGAGTGTGTAATCTTGTAACTTCAAAGCATTTAATACAAGTTTACAGTTTGTTCTTCATATTTACTGTGTTGATTTCATTGAATATCAAAGTGTTATTCCGCAAACTTCTTTGATATTGTTTCTGAGAATTAATTCTTGTTGAGAATTAATTCTTTGATATATTCCCCAGTCCCTTCTTGAAAAACCAACCTCTCCTATCACCCAAACTTACAAGAGAAAACAGGTAAAGAAGGCTCCTTCCGTTCTTGTACCATCATCCCCCAAGCCTTTAAGCCCTCTATTGGAGCATTCTCCAGTATAGAATATTCAAAGGGAATCCACAAGGGTGTCTCCCAACCCAAAGGAGGTGCTCTCTGAGGAGGAGGTAGAGCATATGGGTGATGAGGCTGCCACTACTCCTGCTAGCACAGAGGAGGAAAGTGGTAACATAAATAAGACCTCCCCCATGGCAACTTTGAATGAGCAATCATTCGAAGGTCCCTGGTGCCAAGAAACCACAGGGGTGGATAGTGCTTCTGCTAGGCAGAAGACTTCCACTACTAAAAGATCCAATGATCCTTCAAAGGAGGGCAACACTTCTAGAGAAGGTGAGGACAAATATAGTTACCAGGAATTGATGGAAACCATGGGAAACATCAACCTAGATGTTATGAAACAAGGAAAAGAAATAGAGGAGATGAAGCTGGTCATTCTGTCCCAACAAGTACAGATTGCTAAGCTGAAGAAGATGGTGCTAAGTCTGGTACAGAGGAAGAAGAGAAAGCAATTCCAACTAAGGAGAAGGAACACTGAGAATGATGCTCCCAAAAAGGGGGAGATCAACATGGAAGAAGCCACAAGAAAGGGGGAGCTTGATGGAGAGAAATTTAATGTTGAGGGGGAGCAGGAAGCAGAAACACAAAGAAATTCAGTGC
This sequence comes from Arctium minus, assembly GCA_954870635.1. Classification (NCBI taxonomy): domain Eukaryota; kingdom Viridiplantae; phylum Streptophyta; class Magnoliopsida; order Asterales; family Asteraceae; genus Arctium; species Arctium minus. The sequence continues at coordinate 56,669,486 of OX941090.1, read as the reverse complement.
CAATAGAAACACAAGAAGCAGCAGAAACAGTTACTACTGCTGACATTAATAAAGCAGCAGAAACTGTGAAAGAAGTTTTAACAGATCTTGAGATTGCAGAAACCTTACTTAAAGCCAAGAATGATACTCCTAAGGTCACTTCAAAGACCAAAGGAGTAATCATCAAAGAACAAGGTGAAGTGATCAAGAAAGATAACAGTAAGAAGGCAATGAGCAAAGACAAAGGAAAAGCAAAGATGGTGGAATCTGATCAACCAATCAAAAAGCAAAGGTTGGTTGAATCAGATGAAGCCCTAGCTAGAAAGATGCAAGATGACATTGAGGAGGAAGAAAGAGTTCAGATGGAAAAGGACAGGGAGATAGCAAAAGCTCTAGCTGCTGAACTAAATGAAGCTTATCAACTGAATCTGGCAACTGAAATTGCACAGAAGAAAGCTGCAGCTATGAAGAAAGCAGTGGTAGTAAAAGCAGCTACAAAGAAGAGAAAACCCTCAAGGACATTCCTAGGTACCCAAGAGAGAAACAAGATGATTATATTTCTCAAAGGTGCTGTAGGAGTCAAAAAGGAGATGTTCTCCAAAATGTCTTTTGAGAAGATCAAAGAGCTGTATGAGTCAGAGATGTTAAAGATTCAGGGAAATGAAACTGCTAGGGTGGAGATGGAGAAGAGGATGAAAGAAAGTAATGACTTTGATTGTCAAAAGCCATTTCCAGATGAGCAAGAAACACCCCCTAAGAAAGAGGCCACTCTGGGAGAAAGTCTAAAGACTTTAAAGAGAACAAAGATGATGGCTAGAAGAAAGTCAATCAAGAAGCCTAGAGTATCTGAAGAAGAGGCTGAGAAGACTGCTGAAGAAGAAGGGGCACCTGAGTCATCTAAACAGAAAGAGCCAGCAAACACAGATGATGTAAATTTGTATATGGTAGTGATGGACAAAGTGCCTGAACCAATTTCAGCGGAACCTGTAGGAGTTAAGCCTCCTGAGGTCATTCACTCGGATACATTGACAGTGGATGGAAAGGAATACATAGGGCTAAAAAGGAAGGATGAAAAGTATGAAGTGTTCAACACATGGGCAAAAATTGTCAGAACATGTTCCAGGTCAGATCTTGAAGAGATGTTTGAGATAGGAATGAAATTGTATGCAGATATATTAAAGGCTCCAGGGATTTCAATTACAAAACTGGTAATGGAGTATCTGTGTATGATGTTCAAACCTGAAGAAGTAAAGCATGTGATCAAGGATGTATTCAAGTCAGTCAACAGTTGGACTCTATATGAAATTAGTGGAGTATATACAGTGACTTTGGATTTAAATCACACTGAATACTTCCTAGTAGATAGAGTGTATAATCATAGCAAATTGAAGCTACATGCCATGCTGAAGAAAAAGTTAAGATGTGTTCCAGATTCAGAAATGGCTAAATACTTGATTCAAAGAACCATCAATCAGAGTTTGGGATTGGATGCAAACACTGGAATTTAGGCCATGATAGAGTTTTGGGAGCATCTTGAAGAAAATTTAAAGAACTTGACTTCTCTTCCTAAAAGTCAAGTTAGGGGGAGATTGTTGGGAACTGAAGAATTCATCAAGTATGATTAATGCTGCTGATTCAAAGTTACTACTGCTAGAAGACTTAAAGGTTAATACTGCTGAGTGTTAATACTGCTAGTACTACTAATACTGCTAGTCAAAGTTAGTGCTGCTTGAACAAAGTTAGTACTGCTTAGCTAGTTAGTACTGCTAGTGGTTAGTGCTGCTTAGTGGTTAATGCTGCTAGAAGAAATTTAATACTGCTGAAGATTAATACTGCTTATATGATGAAGATTCGCATGAAAGGATATACATGGAAGCTTAGAGATATACATGGAAGATATACTGAAGATATGTTTATTTTTTTTGTAATTATCTTTTTGTTTAGTATATGTATAGAAGATACAGAATAGTTTTTGGGTGACAAAATTCTAAGTTCTAGAGAGAAAAACAACCTCAAGGCTTAGATCCTAATTCTAGAGAAGTAGAATTCGTATTGGTGAGCCTGTTCATCAATATTGAGGTTGAGTGTGTAATCTTGTAACTTCAAAGCATTCAATACAAGTTTACAGTTTGTTCTTCATATTTACTGTGTTGATTTCATTGAATATCAAAGTGTTATTCCGCAAACTTCTTTGATATTGTTTCTGAGAATTAATTCTTGTTGAGAATTCGATCCTGACAAAGACCTTCCCCATGGCAACTTTGGGTGAGAAATCATCCAAAGGTCCTGGTGCCAAGAAACCAAGGGAATAGGTGGTGCTTCAGCATGGCTGGAGATCCCTATTAAACATTCCAATGATCCCTCAAAAGGGGGTAACACTCCTGGAGAAGGTGAGGATAGATATGACTACCATGAATTGATTTCTGCCATGTCCAAAATGGAAACTGAGTTGGATACTCAAAAGAAGGTTATCAATGAGCTCAAGAAAGTCATCATCAACCAACAAGAAGAGATCAGCAGCTTAAAGAAGTTGGTTCAGAAGGTGGTTCAAAATAAGAAGAAGCAAAGATTTGTGCTCAAAAGAAGGAACCCAGTGGATGATGCTCCCAAAAAGGGGGAGTCAGAAGCTGAGGTTAATAGGGAGAAACATGGAGATGAGGGGGAGTTTGCTGAAACAGAAACAGGGTTTGAGAAAGCAGCAGAAACAGTTAATGCTGCTGAAGCAAACATAGCAGCAGAAACAGTTAATGCTGCTGAAATAAATGAAGTAGCAGAAATTGTTAAAGAGATATTAACAGACCTCCTTAGCAGCAATTTGGAAGAAATTGAGGTAGCTGAAGCATTAATCAAAGCTAAACATGATACTCCAAAGGTCACTTCAAAGGCCAAAGGAATTGTCATCAAAGACAATGCTGAGGTTATCAAGAAAGCTAGTGTTGATAAGGTAGCAAGCAAGGACAAAGGCAAAAAGAAGATAGTGGAATCTGACCAACCAATTAAAAAGCAAAAGTTGATTGAGTCAGATGAAGCTTTGGCTAAGAAGATTCAGGCAGAACTTGAGATAGCTGAAAGAGATCAAATGGAAAAGGATAGGGAGATGGCAAAAGCTCTAGCTGCAGAGCTGAATGAAGTTTATCAAAAGAGTTTGGCAACAGAGATGGCACAAAAGAGATCTGTAATTCCAAAGAAGCCTGTAATGATCAAATTGGGTGCAAAGAAGAGGCAACCTTCAAAGACCTACCTTGGCACTCAAGAGAGAAAGAAGATGATCACTTTTCTCAAAGGTGTTGTGGGAGTCAAAAAGGAAATGTTCACTAAAATGTCATTTGATCAAATCAAAGGGTTGTATGATGTAGAGATGACTAAGATTCAAGGAAATGACAAAGCCAGAGTTGAAGTGGAAAAGAGGATGAAAGAGAGTCATGACCTTCAAATTCAAAAACCCTTTCCTGATGATCAAGAATCACCAAGGAAGGAAGCTACTCTAGGTGAAAGTTTGAGGACTCTGAAAAGAACTAAAATGATGGCTATAAGGAAACCAACTAAGAAACCTAGAGTGGATGAGGAAGAAGCTGAGAAAGAACAAAATGTAGCTGAAGAAGAAGAGGCACCTAAGTCTGATGAAAAGAAAGCTCAATCTTAGGAAGAACCATCCAGTACTTATGATGTAAATATGTACATGGTGGTGATGTAGAAAGTGCCTGAGCCTATAACAGCTGAACCAGTTGGTGTCAAGCCTCCTGAGATTATTCATTGGGATACTATGGAAGTAGATGGAAAGGAGTATATCAGGCTGAAGAGGAAAGATGACAAATTTGAAGTGTATCCTACTTTGGGCCAAGATTGTAAGAGTATGCTCCAGATCTGATTTTGAGGAAATGTTTGAAGTGGGGATGAAATTATATGCTGATAAGCTGAAAGCTCCAGGGATACCTGTTACAAAACTTGTGATGGAATATCTATGCATGTTGTAAGTTCAGCATGTTATCAGAAATGTTTTCAAAACCATCAACAACTGGACTCTGTATGAAAGAAGTGGAGTATATGCACTAGCTATGGATACAAGTCACTTTGAATACTTCCTAGTGGATAGAGTTTACAACCATAGCAGGTTAAAGCTGCATGCTATATTGAAGAAAAAGCTAGGTTGTGCACCAGATTCTGCAATGGCAAGATACTTGATTCAGAGAACTCTTAATCAAAGTTTGGGGCTGAATCCTGATATAGGTGTATGAAAATGGAAGTTTTGGGAGCATCTGAAGAACTTGACTTCTTTTCTCTAAAAGTCAAGTTAGGGGAGATTGTTGGGAACTGAAGGTTTGTCTAAGTGATTACTACTGCCAGTAGAATTAATACTGCTTAAAGAGTTAGTGCTGCTACTTGAATAGTTAGTACTGCTTGGAGAGTTAGTACTGCTAGTAGTTAGTACTGCTCATTGGTTAATGTTGTTGAAGATGGTTAGTACTGCTGAAGATTAATACTGCTCAGAGTATTACTGTTGCTATGATTTAATAATGCTTATGTGATAATCAAGATATGCGTAGATCAAGGATTGAAGATAATCATGGAAGGTTTGAAGATAATTATGGAAGAATATACTAAAGATCTTTTAAGTTTTGTAATTATCTTTTATTTTCAGTATATGTATAGATGTTTTCAGAATAGTTTTGATATACAAGTATTCTAAGTTTTTTTTGTTTAAAAAGAGAATTAACCTCAAGGTTTACAATCCTAGTTCTAGAGAAGTAGAATTCGTCTTGGTGAGCCTGTTCATCAAGATTGAGGTTTTGTGTGAAAGCTTGTAACTTTAATCATTCAATAAAGTTTACAAGTTGTGATTTATTCTTTACTGTTACATTGATAGTTTGAATATTAAAGTGTTTTTTCGCAACTTCTTTAATATTGTTTCTGAGATTAATTATTCTTGTTAAGAATCAGATCCTGACAAAGCTTCCCAAAAGAAAGTATATTATCAACAAGTGTCTTCACAAAATAAGCCTCCATGTCTTAAGCATTAATCTCCTTATGTCCTATGCTACTGGAATGTTGCAGGATCAAGGGACTGGACTTCTAAATCTACCTAAAAGTACCAAATCAGCTCTACAAAGTATAAACATCACAACTTTTAGCTCCAAAAAACAAATAAATGGAAAATAAGTAAATTAAATGACTCAAGATTGGGATATAAAAGGTAAAATAAGCTATCTATAAATGAAGAAATGAGTATTTAAGCACTAAATAATTAGTGTGTATCATACCCCCAAACTAAAACCGTTGCTTGTCCCACAGTAACCAAATGGCAAAAAATGACTCAATTTGAGAAAAAAAAATGCAAGTCATAGCAATAAATGCATATAAAAGCAAATTTTGTTCTATCCTCATGTTATTCATAGCCTTTCATAAATCATAATTGGACACATACCTATGTTAACCACTTGTATGAACTATATGCTAGCCCCCTATTTCTTTTTATTAGGTCAAAAACTTGCCTATTCAAAGATCAATAGGACTTTCCCAATACTGGTTCTCATTGGTACATTTTTTTCTCACCAAGATTTTTCTCTCATTTTTGCTTCAACATTATAATTTTTTTTTTTGCTTTTAGGCATTTTTGCTCTTTTGTTGACAACATACACTTTGTGTTATCCCAGATAACAATGTAAACAAGATGACAAATGCAATCCCAATCAATTCTCTTTTTATTATTAATCACATAATGCATACAATGAGCTATCACAAACTTTCTCTTTCTAACACATGAACTCGTACAATGCACTCTCTTCTGAACTACACGCAAACCACAAGTCATATCCCTATTTAAACCCAGGGACAAAACACTCACACCACTATACATGCACACTAAGGAAACACTCAAAACACTAAACACTCACACAACTAGCTTTGACATTTTATTACAAAAGACTTTGAATTTCTGCTTGAGAGTTGACTTGAGCTTTGACTTGCTTGATTTTTCTGTCTTCAGTTTTTATGATCTTGTATCCAACAAATATATGCACTAACAAACTCCCCCTTTGGATTCAAGATCATCTCTAAAAATATTTTGCATTACAATCTCCCTCTTTTCTTGCATTGAAGAACTTTAACAACTTATCTTCCTTTTGTAGACTTCTTGTCAACTCAAATCATCTTCATAAGCATTTGAGCAATCTCCCCTTTTGTCAGAATATCAACAGATTAAATCTCTTATTTCTTTGATAAACCTGTCTTCAAAGACTTTTGTAATCTCCCCAAAATATGTCTTCAAGAATAGTAACAATCTTCCCAAGGTTGTAAAAACCTCTTTCAGACATAGGAAAGAAATTATCTTCAGGTTTCACACTGTTTGCTTAAGCAAATTGTCTTCAAAGAAAATTTCAGTAAAATCAGACTCCACTTCAAAAAAATTTGAATTTGCACTTTTCTTCTTCCAACATACTTACTTCAACTTAACTGCTTTGATATAAATTTCTCCTTTAAGTTTTAGCTTTCTTTACCAAATCTCACAATTCTTGATCCTCTCGCAAACATTTGATGTAATGAAAATTCAGGTGAGAAAACCTTCGGTGCCATAACTAGCTTTGTTGCAACGATGCTTTTGACAGTAGACACACCTCATTGTCAGTATGGACTTTTGAAAGATTGATCGTGTAGAGGTTTGACTTTCGAGTGCCAACCAAGAGTTCTTTACCATCTTCAGTAAGCACACAACATCTCTTGGCCTTGAAATTTACGTCCAAATCTTTGTCACAGAACTGTCCAATACTAAACAGGTTATGTCCTAATCCTTCCACGTAGCTCACCTTCGTAATCGTTATGTTGTCTTGAATCACGTCACCATATCCCAAAATTGGTGAAAACTGATCATTTCCGAATCGAACGTTCCCGCAGTATTTCTCTGTATAATTAGACAAAATATCTTTCTACTCAGTCATATGCTTGGAGCAACCAGAATCCAAGTAGCAAATATGACGGGTCTGTACAGGAGAAATCAGGGAATAACAACTTTAGGTACCCATTTAAAAGTGGGTCCTTTCAGATTAGCGCAAGATTTTTGCACCCATATAAATTTGGGTCCTCTTTTAGAAGCTTTAGAATTATAAAGATGATAAGTACCAAACCAATCATCAGAATATTGGCAAGAAACAAAATCATTCCGTCTAAATTTAGAAAACTTAGTAGCAGACCGAGATAGTTGGAGTAATTGCTTTATTGTATATTTCTTGTAAGGAATTACAAGTTTTTGTTTATTTGAAGCAACAGTGCCAATTACATCAGATATACTACCAGTCTTACTATTACAAACTATATCAGGACATGATTCTTCTTTCTCATCAACTTTCTGTTTTGGTCGCCACTCTGTTCGTTCTTCCGACCTTTTCTTTTTCAACTCTGAAATAAAAGATATAGATTTGTTAGGAAAATCAGATTTCTGATTTTGTCTTTTCTTAAGCTTACCAGTGTTTTTACGTTTCTGTTAGCGTCGTTTCTTTTGCTTCTTACCTTTTTCATAGTAATCAGTACTCACAGAAACTGGTTCACCAACCTTGGTTGATGATTCACCAACTTCATATACACTAGGTAAAGCTTCACCATTAATAATAAAAGCAGAATGATCTGGAAGTTTAGCATTGAAGTCAAACATATCAATTTCATTTACACACCCATCATCAGAATTTAGAAAATCATTTGCAGACGCAAATAAATCATCAAAATCATCTTCCGAAGTATTAGGTGCCTTAGAAGATGTTGAACACTCTTTAGATTCAGTTTTAACAACAATTTTCTTGATTACAGTAGAAAATACAATTTGTTCAATGTCAACCAAAATTCTTTCATCAGATAAAGCATTTTCAAGTTCAATAATTTTGCTTTCTAACACGAGTGGAGGAACATAAATTTTTTCTTTAATCGGTTTTGCCTCCATCTCTTGTGTAGAATAACTTGCAAAATAATCATTTGAGTGAAACTTTTGTTTTTCTGAAAGATAACTATCATTCAGCTTTTGATAGCAGAATGGTAGTTGCATTTTCTTTGTGTTCTTTCTATTTTCATCTTCTTTGGCCTCTACCTCATCAGGTGATTTGGTAACAAATTTGGGTTTCAAATGAGTATATTTACCAGCCACAAATAGAAAATCAAAGTTACTACTGCTAGAAGACTTAAAGGTTAATACTGCTGAGTGTTAATACTGCTAGTACTACTAATACTGCTAGTCAAAGTTAGTGCTGCTTGAACAAAGTTAGTACTGCTTAGCTAGTTAGTACTGCTAGTGGTTAGTGCTGCTTAGTGGTTAATGCTGCTAGAAGAAATTTAATACTGCTGAAGATTAATACTGCTTATATGATGAAGATTCGCATGAAAGGATATACATGGAAGCTTAGAGATATACATGGAAGATATACTGAAGATATGTTTATTTTTTTTGTAATTATCTTTTTGTTTAGTATATGTATAGAAGATACAGAATAGTTTTTGGGTGACAAAATTCTAAGTTCTAGAGAGAAAAACAACCTCAAGGCTTAGATCCTAATTCTAGAGAAGTAGAATTCGTATTGGTGAGCCTGTTCATCAATATTGAGGTTGAGTGTGTAATCTTGTAACTTCAAAGCATTCAATACAAGTTTACAGTTTGTTCTTCATATTTACTGTGTTGATTTCATTGAATATCAAAGTGTTATTCCGCAAACTTCTTTGATATTGTTTCTGAGAATTAATTCTTGTTGAGAATTCGATCCTGACAAGTGGTATCAGAGCTAGTATTCTCAGAAACCTACACTCAACATCACATCATCATGGCTAAAGGTTCAGAGTCTTCAAGCTCAGAAATTCCTACAGAGGTAACATCTAATCTTTGTTCTAAATCCTGTATTGAAACTGTTAAAAGGTACAGGGATCACAATCAGAAGATGAGTGATGACCTTAAGAGATTAGAAAAAGATATAAAAGACTATGTAAGGATTGTAGAGAGATTTGAAGATCAGATCAAAGGTTTTCAAGCCAATGAGCTTCAACACTCTTATGACACAAACTACTGGAAGTGGGAGAAAGATCAGTATGAATTTAAGCTAAAACAGAAAGAAGAGGAGAATGAGAAGATAAAGAGGGAGTTTGAGAAAGCCAAACTGGATATTGAGAAATTTTCCAATGCTTCTAAAGCAATGGACTCTTTACTCCAAACTCAAATCCATGACAAACTTAGAAGAGGAATAGGCTATAACACCACCCCACCACCATACAACAACAACTACATCCCTCCTATATCAGACTTGCTAGAGACCAAGAATAGGAAGGAATCATCTGATGGAGCCACAAAGGTAGATCCATTAGAAAAAGTGGTGGTTGAAACAGACTCTGAAGAAGAGAACTTTAATGAAAAGAGTAAGAAGAACACTGTGAGTGGTGAGATTCCTATAGAAAATAACATTATCACCAATGAGGGATGTGGAAAGGCTTAGATCAAGTCTAAGGACATAGAAAAGACTGAGAGAAAGTCTGAGAAGGTCCATTATAAGCAAACCAGAGTTGTGAATCCTGTCCCTTGTAAACAGTGTTCTTGCAATAAATCTGAGCCCCAAAAACATGATAAACCAAGGGGAAATCAGAGAAACTGGACTAATCAGTGGGCACAAAAACAAGGAGTTGATTTGAGTAAAATCAATAGACCAAAACCTTGTTTTATCTGTGGCAAATTGAATCATCTTGCCAAACACTGTTATTTCAACCCTATCAACCAAAGAGTCAATTTTCAAAGAAAACCACAAAACTCTTTTGGTTATAGGAATCAGAGAAGGAATCATATGGCTGAGAACAGAGCACCTATAAGATCACATGCTCAGAACAAGTTTGCTAAACCAAAGAAAAATACTCCAAATAAGCCAAGGAGTAATTTAAAGACAAAGAAAGCAAACAACTTTGTTCAAGTTTGGGTTCCAATTGCAAAGAAACCTGTTAGTACTGCTATCCCAGATAGTACTGCTAACAAAAATAGTGCTGCTAACTTGATTAGTACTGCTAACCAAGTTAGTACTGCTAACAAAGCTAGTGCTGCTTCTAGTAGTAATGCAGCCAAGCCTATAATCTTGACAAAGTACTCCAGTCATGAGATTCCTAAACAACTCATTCAGACCAAACTGACAGACTATATTAATGAGAAAGGTCAACCCAAGACCACTTTGGCTTGGGTTCCATCAAAGACTAACTGATTTATCAAGTGTGCAGGGCAATCAAAAGCTCAAGAGGAAGAGCATTTGGAATGAAGATAATGGTTGCTCTTGGCACATAACAAGGAACATGGATTGCCTTCAAATTCTTTAAAAGATTTGATGGAGGACATGTTACTTTTGATCCAGCAGAAGGTTAGAAAAGTGAAAAAGGTTGCTAATACTGAAAGGTAGTTAGTACTTCTAGTTCAGTGAATACTGTCAGACTGTGTTAATACTGCTGGTATGTGTTACTACTGCCAGTCTAGGTTAATGCTGCTGATAAGTGCTACTAATGCTAATGTAAGTTTTCTATACCTAAAAATGATCTTCATTGATTTTATGTCAAACCTGGATATCAATCAAAAAGCTTTTATCTGTATCCAAAGTTTGTACAAGAAGTACTTAATAATGAATTGACGGACATACTTCACTTTGATGAGGTATATGTACCTAAACCCCCTAAAAGCAAGGTTTTCTCAAACATGAGAAGATCTGCTAGGGACTCTGAATGAGTTGACACCCCATTGTTCTCTACAATGATGGTGGTGTCCCACACTGAAGAAGATATGGCAGCAGGGTCAAGGCCCTCATTAGACATTCCCACTGCTAGCCAATCCTAATCTTCCCACTCTATATCTATCCCACAGTCTCTACTTCATAAGCCAAGTTCACCAATAAAACAGATAAAGAAAACAGGTAAAGAAGGCTCCTTCCCTTCTTGTACCTTCACCCACTAAGCCTTTAAGCCCTCTAAGGGAGGATTCTCCTTTAGAGAATATCCAAAGGGAAACCATAGGGGTGTCTCCCAACCTCAAGAAGGTGCTCAATAAGGAGATGCAAGAGCATATGGGTTGTAAGGCTCACACTACTGACTTTGCACAAAGTGCAGGACAGGACAGTGTGAACATATCTAAGACCTTCCCCATGGCAACTTTAGATGAGTAATTATCTAAAGGTCCCAGGTGCCAAGAAACCAAGGGAGTAGAAGGTGCTTCTGTTAGGCAGAAGATCTCTACTAAAAGATCCAAGGATCCTTCAAAGGTGGTAAAACATCTAAAGAAGGTGAGGACAGTTTAACTACAAAGAATTGATGGATACACTTGGTACAATTTGTCTGAAAGTTCACAATCAAATTATGGAGATAAAAGAGATGAAAAGATCATGATTATTTCAAAAAGGGGGAGACTTAAACATCTGAACTTGAGAAGAATTGAGAAGGAGAATCAAGTTGATATGAAATCTTATTTTGAGGGGGAGATAAGTGAAGAAGATGAAACAAAGCAGTAACTACAACAGAAACAGAAAAGAAGATAACAGCAGAAACTGAATCAAGAAGAACTAGTAATTGCAGAAAGTTTTGAAATTATCATAAAGACCCTATGCTGAAGAACTTAACTTCTCAGTTTTGAAAAGTTAAGTTAGGGGGAGATTGTTGGGTCTGAAATATGACAAGGATGGTTACTACTTCTAGTTCAACATGGTTACTACTTCTGAAGTTAATGCTGCTAGAAGAACTTGGTTAATACTTCTGAGGTTACTACTTCTGTGGTTAATGTTGCTAGTTGTAGTTAATGCTGCTAGAAGAAAACAGTTAATACTTCTAGTTGTTAATACTTCTAGTTAGTACTTCTGTTATTAATGCTGCTAGTTGATGGTTAATGTTGATCAACAAGATTAGTACTGCTAGTTCAAAGTTAGTACTGCTTGAAGAGATTAATGCTGCTGAGCATGGTTAGTACTGCTAGAGTTAATACTGCTCAGAGTATTAATGCTGCTTATGATTAATACTGCTTATAAGATGGAGATCTGCATGAAAGGATAACAGCTGGATAATTTGAAGATATACATGGAAGCTTAGAGATATACATGGAAGCTTAGAGATATACATGGAAGCTTGAAGATAATGATGGAAGATATACTGAAGATATTTTATTCATTGTAATTATCTTTGTATTCAGTATATATATATAGTATTGTTTAGAATAGGATGATAACTTTTGATAATTGTTTGTCAAGAGAGAAATCAACCTCAAGGCATAGATCCTAATTCTAGAGAAGTAGAATTCGTATTGGTGAGCCTGTTCATCAATATTGAGGTTGAGTGAGTAATCTTGTAACTGCAAAGCATCAAATAAAAGCTTACAGTTTGTTATTCATATTTACTGTGTTGATTTACTGTTTCATTGAATATCAAAGTGTTATTCCGCAAACTTCTTTGATATTATTTCTGAGAATTAATTCTTGTTGAGAATTCGATCCTGACATGACTTGAGCTTTGACTTGCTTGATTTTTCTGTCTTCAGCCTTTATGATCTTGTATCCAATAAATATATGCACTAACAATTTGTCCCTATGAAACATTTTTAGTGCTTTTGATAAATCTAAAACAAGTCATCTCTTTAGAGCTTTGCTCCTTTAGTGTTGATCTTTTGGCCATTTTGGATTTCCCTCCCCCAAACTCAATTGAAACAACGTCTTGTTTTTGTATGAATTATTCAGAACCAGGGTGGCAAAGGGCTATGATAAAAAGAACGAATGACCTATATCACTTCCTAGAATTTAAAGCAATTCTAGACCAAATTGTGTCCCAAAAAAATAGAGTGTCTAGTTCTAGCAAAAAAATCAAAGTAGGTTAAAGGATGGTTAGAAAAAAAACCTAGTAATTTATTAGGGCTATGAACACATTTAAGATAATATGAGCAACTTACTTGGCTTGCAAAAATAAAATTTTAAAATAAAACACATTTCCCAGACTCAGATAAATGAAAAATAAAGAAGAAAGTTTGGATCTAAAGGGTTATGATTAAACCTGACCTACTCCAACGAAGTAGGTTGTGGTGATGTTGTTGGTGATGCATGTTGCATCACTAGACTATGCATTTCCTTCTTTTAGCAAGGTGTTCTCCTTTTACAACTGTTGGATTTCTTACTGACAACTTCTTGACTAATGGTAGAATTTGCTGGAGCACAACAATATGCTCCTCTGCCCTAACGGTCCTCACCAACTCATCTTGGTGTTTATCTTTCCTTATCACTCCCTTCACTCCTTGATCATGGTACAAGACTTTGATAAAACAAATGGGGGAACATCTCATCCCACAAAGATTTTTCCATATCACGTCACCAATAATAAAACTTGATTTAATGAAGCCTCCTGAGTCCTTAGATTGATTATCACGTCCCTTTTTAAAAACAACTTGAAGATTTTTTGCGCAATTTTGCTGCAAGGATGTTGCATTATCTGCAATAATATGTTTTTCCTTCACAAATTCAAAGCATGGGTTAGTGACAATCTTGGCATTTTGTTGCACCTCTTCACTATTTTGAAGTGAAGAGGGGTTGCTCAAATGCTCATGTGCTTCCTCGGAACTCTCTATCTCTTTACTTCTTAACAAAGTATTAGCCTCATCCTCATCCTTACCAACACACTCAGATTTTTCTATCTCACTTGTTATAGGAATTTGGCTTTGTCTAATCATCTCTTCAACATAAGTTGCCATGTTGTTAAGACGTCGTGTGTTATCACTCATTGTAGGTTAAATAGTTTGCATATTTTCAAAGTGATCGTTCATCATAATTTCAGGAGATTTAAAGGTTTCAATTTGATTTAAAGAGGGTTTAGGGGGTAAAAATGATTTGTTAAAGTCATCCCTTTAAAAACTCCCAAAAAAATCAACTTGTTCCTCCCAAGATTGGTCAAAAGTATTTGAACAAGTGTTACTCCAATCTCGGTAGGGAGGTGTTGGTGATTTGAAATGCAATGATCTTGACCATTTAAAAACAGATTAGGATGATCCTCCCATGATTGAGTGTATCCATTAAAGTATAAGGTATCCCAATTATATCTCCCATGAAATAACGAGCTTCGGGGTTTGAAGGAAAACTGTACAAGAAATGATTTACACCACAATAGTCACAGAAAATAGTTTCATACGGCCCAAAAAAATGTCCCATTGAATCCATAATCACATAGAAATAAACTCAAAAAAAATTTACTTGCACAAACATGGAAACGTATGACAAACAACTAAGATGGTAGAAAATTTAGCTTTTCAAGACTCAATCTCTCAACAACTATAGATTTGCGCCTATCCCCGACAACGGCGCCAAAAACTTGAAGTGAACTGACTATCACGACTAGAAATCACTTCATCAATATACAAATTGGCCAACTTGTCCATTGGTAAGGTCTCCCGCATACCTAGGAAGTGAGCAATCTTGGTGAAACGATCGACCACTACCTAAATGGTATAGTGACCTCTTAAGTTTTTTGGCAATTTGATCACAAAATCCATTGTGATGTGCTCCCACTTCTATTCAAGAATATCTAAGGACTGAAGACTCCCATACGACCATTGGTGTTCGGTTTTCACTTACAAGCATGTCACACACCATTCCACGTAGCTCACCATCTCCAACTTCATAATTGGCCACCAATAGTTTAGCTTCAAATCCCTATACATCTTTATACTTCTTGGGTGAATAGAGTACTTGGACTTGTGAGCTTCTTCTAGAAGCAATTCTCGGTTGCCTCGGATATTGGGTACCTACACATGCCTTTTGAACAACATTACTCTACGTCTATCTTCCGTCAGAAGTAAACGTTGCTTCGTCATAACCTCCTTTTTGAGATTCTCTTCTAACAAGGCATCAACTTGTGACGTTTTGACCCTTTCAATGAGGATCAATACCAATTCGATCCTCGAAAGGGTGTCTCAGATGCTCTCTATAGTTCTTCGGACTTAAGGCATCGACTACAACCAGGTTAAGCAACTGACATTCATAATCCTTGAGAAGTTCAAGCCACCGTCTTAGTCTCATATTCAACTTCTTCTGGTCAAAGACGTATTTCAAGCTCTTATAATAGGTGTAGAGAGTACACTTCATGCCATAAAGGTAATGTCGCCACAGCTTTAAGGGAAACACTATCGCCGCTAACTCTAAATCATGGGTAGGGTAGTTCTTTTCATGCATTTTGAGTTGCCTTGATGTGTAGTCGATCACTTTGCCCTTTGTATCAAAACACAACCCAAAGCCATTTTAGAAGTGTCACTATAGACCACAAAGTCTTTGGATCCCTCGGTAGGGACAACATTGGTGCTTCGCAAAGCTTCTTTTATAAAGTCCGAAATGTTTTCTCTTGCGCTTCCATCCATACGAACTTTACATTTTTCCTCGTTAGGGCCGTTAAGGGGGAAGCAATCTTGGAGAAATCTTGCATTAATCTTCGGTAGTATCACGCCAAAGCCAAGATGCTTCAGATCTTTGAAGGAATCTTGGGTGGTTCCCAGTTCATCATGGCCTCAATCTTGGATGGGTCAACCAGAAATCACATTTGGAGAACTTTGCATATAAGTTCTTCTTCCTTAGTACTTCTAGGACTTCCCATAGGTGTTTCAGTTAGAGCATAAATATATTGGATACAAGATCATAGAAGACTGAAGACTGAAGGTCAAAGATAAAGTCAATTCTTAGCATCAAAGTCAAAGTCTAGTGTAATAAAGTTAAAGTCACATATTGTATTTTCTGTTTTAATGTTGTTTGCGCGTTTCTTAGTGTGTTTAAATAGCTTGTGGTGCGTGAATCATGTAACTAAGAGTTCAGAGAGCATTGTGAGAGTATCCGTTGTTAGAGTGAGAAAGCCTTGTGAGTGTACTTTGTAATCAAGATTTGTGATTGAAATAAAAATAAGATTGGAAATTAATTGTCATCTTGGTCATAACATTGTTATCTGGGAATAACAATTGGTATCAGAGCAAACAAAACTCAGATTTATTGGATCATATTCGAAGTTTTTGGACGAAATCGCAAGTCGAATTGTGTTCTGTGATTTCTGAGTTTCAAAGATGTTCTGGGCTTGAAATTGTATGTTCTAGATTCGTTTTGATATCTAAAACATTTGTTGTTTGTAATTTGTAGTTCAATTCATCGTAAATCAGTACGAATTTTGTATTTGTCTTGATTTTTGTTCGAAGTCTGTAAACGTACTGGATTAGATCAAAATTGTAATTTTTGTTGTTTGAAAGTAAAATTCGTTGGTTCTAATATGTTCAATATTTGAAATCGACATAAACTACAGAGTTTCAGGCTAATTGGTTGAAGTTTGAATCAAAATCAGAGGTGAAATCGAGTTTTGAACTGTCCAAGGCAAGAACTCGCTAGATCTGCAGTTCACGCTAGTGAAGAACTCACAAGTCCAAGAAGACACTAAGTGTAAAACTCGCAAGGTGTC
The DNA here is from genome assembly GCA_954870635.1 of Arctium minus. NCBI lineage: Eukaryota > Viridiplantae > Streptophyta > Magnoliopsida > Asterales > Asteraceae > Arctium > Arctium minus. The sequence continues at coordinate 56,653,073 of OX941090.1, read as the reverse complement.
GTGTACGTGAAGTCCAAGAACTCGCTAATAGCATCGTGCGAGAAACAGAAACTCGCACATCACTAGGTGCGAGTTTGTACTGTTCATCATCCGTTTTGTGCGCGAAGTGTGACCCTGCGAGAAGTTTGTCGTGCGCGTTTGTATTTTGCGTGAAGTTTCCTTGTCAAAATATTTTTTCTAAGTCTAAAACTGGCAAGCCCTGGTCTTGCGTATTTGCAATTAGCGAGAACTAAAGTTCTGAAAAAAAAATTCTAAGTCTCGATCTCGCAAGTCTTTTGCGAGAAGTTCCAAAAACTCGCACATTGTTGTGTGCGAGAATCTTAGAACTCGCATAAAGCTTATGCGCGAACCTTGGTTCACGCAAGCGGTGCCTAGCACGAAGCTCAAACTTGCACATCATTATGTGCGAGAAGTGAGTTCACGCAAGCTTCTTTGTGCGCGAAGTTCAGTTCACGCAAGCTTTGGTGTGTGTCTTTCTGAAACTCGCATATAGTCTCTAGAGCGAAGTGTGTCATTTCGGTGTTATGCGTGTTCTGTCCTTAGTGAATTTTTCTGAAATTTAACTAAGTGTGATTTTTGTAGATCCAACTTTATTTTCTGAATTTTGACGATCATAAAAGCAGTGTAGATCAAAGATGACTTCCAGAGAAGCACTTGCTATCAGAACCGATGGAAAGATCGATTCTTGGATTTCATTGAAATAAATGCATTGGATGATATTATCAATAAATCTTTAGAAGAAGGTGTTATGGAAATTCCAACAAAGACTCGTACTGTTGGAAATGAGCAGAGAGAGTATCCCCTTCCACCTGATGAATACACTCAAGAGCAGAAAGATAGAACAAAAGCTGATAGATTGGCAAGATCATTCATTGTTCAAGGCATCCCAAACAAGATATATATCAAGATTGATAGCTACAATGCTACCGGAAAGCAAATGTGGGATCAACTGGAGAAAATGATGCTCGGATCGAAGATTGGCAACCAGCTCAAGATCTCTAATTGCCTCAACAACTACGAGGAGTTCAAAGCAAAAGAAGGAGAAACTCTGGAGACAACATATGACAGATTTGTGACCTTGCTGAATGAGTTAAGCAAGAACAAGGTCAAGAAATCACAAATAGAGCTGAATGTCAAGTTTCTCAGTTTTTTACAGCCTGAGTAGAAGAGATTTACCAGACATATGAAGCAGTTGAAAGATCTGAATGAGATTACTCTCCACGAGGTTTATGAAACTCTTAGACAAAATGAAGAGGAGGTAGATGAGATCAAAGAGGAGAAGAAAAAGGCTGATAAAGCAGTTGCTGATCCGATTGCTCTTGTTGTGAAGAAGAAGAGTGTGAGCCTCAAGAAGAAAAAGAAAGTGATAGTTTCTGAGTCCGAAGAGGCAGAAAGTGATGAGAATTCAGATTCTGATGATTGTGAAAATTTGAAGCAGACAATGCTTATGTTGACCAAAGCATTTCAGAATAAATTTTACAAAAAGCCTGGCTCAAATAGTCAAAGATATTCTTCGGGGTCTAAGAACTATGAGCACAAAGAGAGGGTAGAAGGAAAGAGAATAAAAGAAATGAAGCTTGAGGAAAGGAAGTACAGAGCTGAAGAGAAAAAGCAGCCAGAACCGATAAAATGCTACAACTGTGGCAAAATCGGACATTTTGCAAAAGATTGTCGAAAGCCGAAAGTCAAAAACTCCGAGTATTACAAGAACAAAATGCTCTTGTCAAAGCAACAAGAAGCTGGCAAGGCATTAATGGCGGAGGACGAGTTCTGGCTCGACCATTCAGATGAAGAAGATAAGAAAGAAGAGACAACTCATATTTGTCTCATAGGAAAGACAGTGGATGAATGTGAGGATGAAGTTGAGTCAGATGAAGAAGATAACGAAGAGGTATGTGATATGTCTCAATCTGATTTTCTTAATGCCATGCAAGCCATGATGGTTGAACTTCAAGAAGTAAAGTCTAAACATGAATGAGAGAAAAGTATCATGAAAGAAAACAAACAGTCAATACTGAAACTTAGCAAGGATCTTGCTGAGAAGAACGTATTGATTGAAGCTTTACATAAAAATATTGATACTAGAGAAAAAGAGAAGACTATACTTCATAATCAGTTATCTGAAATTGTTTCAAAATATAAACTGTGTGAGTTTGAATCAAAAGAGATTAATAAAATGTATTCTTCACTTTCAGAAGAAACCAAATATTTACTTGAAAAAGTTAATGATTTGGAAGGGAAATTATATACTTTGGGTCAAACTAAACAAACCATTCATCTAAACAAACCCAAAGAGAACAAAGAGTGTTGGGGACTCGGTTATGAGAATCTACACTATCTTAGAAAGGGTATATCAGAAGTGCCTGCGCTTTATGATTTTGGATTTTTAAAATTAGCACCACAATACCCTGAACTTCAAGTTGAGTGGACTAAACTATCTGAAGAGGATGAAGCCAAGGAAAATGAGAAAAGAAAGAACACAACTAAAGTTCAACTTCCATTTCGATATGAGTGGTTGAATAATAGTTATAGTTCTGATAAATCAAAATTTCTTTCAAAAGACTATTTTGAGAGTTATTCTTTAAAAGAAATGGAGGCTAAGCCTATCAAAGGTAAGCTTTACGTCCCTCCTCTCGTTTTGGAAAGTAAAATTTCTGAACTTGAGAAAACTCTAGCAGAAGAAAGAATTTTGCTTGATCTTGAACAAACTGTTTTTTCTACTGTGTTCAAATATACTGATTTTTCTAAATCATCCAAGGCTTCAAAATCTGATGATATTTCTGGTTTATTTGATGATGAGTTTGATTTCTTAAGCTCTGATGGTGATTTAGATGAACGTGTTCCTCAGTTTGATTTTAATGCTAAACTTCCTGATAATTCAGAATTTGTCATAAACTCCTTTGGATTACCAAGTGTGTACGAAAAAGGTGAAACATCAACGAAAGTTGATCAATCAGTTCCCGTGAAAACCAAAGCTGCCAAAGGTAAGAAGAAGAAATATGGGTATTCACAGAAACCGACTACCACTGGTAAGCCAAAGAAGAAGAATTTTCTTGATTCTCATAGTTCTAACTTTAAACTGTCAAATGTTTCAGATATGAGGAAGAAAAAGACTGGAGTTAAATCAACTTGGATACCAAAGAAGAAGGTTGACTAGAAGGCAAAATCATTGTCTGATTCTTTTTGTAATAGAAATACTGATAGTACTTCTGATATAATTGAGAATGTTGCTTCTAATAAACAAAAACATGTAAATCATTACAAGAAGTATTCAATAAAGCAATTATTCCAGTTATCTCCGTATACTAGGACCCGTTTTTAAATGGTTCAAATGGTTCAAATGTTTTTCAAAAGAAAAGCGGACCCAAATTTAAATGGGTGCCAAAGGATTGGTTTGGCTCGTATCATGTACATTCTTCTCATTCATATGGTTCAAATGTTTTTCAAAAGAAAAGCGGACCCAAATTTAAATGGGTGCCAAAATCTTCTTGTGTTAAACATTACAGGACCCGTTTTTAAATGGCTACCTAGAGTTGTTGTTCCCTGATTTCTCTTATGCAGACCCGTCATATGTGGTACTAGGATAGCGGGTGTTCCAAGCATATGACTGGGCATAAAGCTTTATTGTCTAATTATACAGAGAAATACTACGGGACAATTAGATTTGGAAATGATCAATTTTCACCAATTTTGGGATATGGTGACATCATTCAAAACAATGTAACGATAACGAAGGTGAGTTATGTTGAAGGTTTAGGGCACAACCTGTTTAGCATTGGTCAGTTCTGCGACAAAGATTTAGAGGTAAATTTGAAGGCTAAGAGTTGCTCGGTGCGTACTGAAGACGGCAAAGAACTCTTGGTCAGCACGAGAAAGTCTAACCTCTACACGATCAACTTTTCAAAAGTCCAGACTGACAATGAGGTTTCTCTACTGACAAAATCTTCAATGCAGCAAAGTTGGCTTTGGTACCGAAGGATGTCGCACCTGAATTTTCGTTACATAAACAAATTGGTCAAAGGCAAATTGGTGAAAGGTCTTCCTGAGCTGAGATTTGAAAAAGAACATCTGTGTGCAACATGTGAAAATGGAAAGATGAAGAGAGCTCCACATAATCCGAAACCTGAACCTAGTACCAGTTCTCCACTCGAGTTGTTGCATATGGATCTTTATGGTCCCATGCAAACACAAAGCATAGGCGGCAAGAAGTATGTTTTAGTTATCGTGGACGACTATTCGCGGTACACATGGGTAAAATTGCTAAGATCAAAGAATGAGATGCCCGAAGTACTCATCAACTTTCTGAAGACTACCCAAGTGAACCTGCAAAAACCAGTCAAGCTTCTTAGAAAAGACAATGGCACAGAGTTTAAGAATAACATTGTTGAAGATTATCTCAAACCGGTCGGGTAACACATCAATTCTCTGTTGCTCGTACGCCATAACAGAACGAAGTAGTAGAAAGCAGAAACCGAATGCTAGTCGAGGCTGCTCGGACTATGCTTAGTCAATCTGACCTACCTCTGTTTCTGTAGGCAGAAGCTATGTCAACTGCATGTTATACTCAGAATCGTTCCATGATACATCGCCGTTTTGGAAAGAATCCTTATGCTTTGATCAACAACCGGACACCAACAATCAAATACTTTGATATCTTTGGTTGTAAGTGTTTTGCGCTTAACGACAGAGAGAGTCTGAACATGTTCAGTGCTAAAAGAAGATGAAGGAATCTTCATTGGTTATTCTCAATCATCGGCAACATACAGGGTATATTTGAAGAAGTCAAAGACCGTAATCGAGAGCGTTAATGTCACATTAGACGAGGAAATGACTTCTGAACAACACGGTTCAGAACCCGTACTTACCGGAGTTCTAGCTTCTGGGCAGATCAGTCCAGAACCTGTACCGACAAAGAAGAAATCAGATGAAGCATCAACTTCCAATGCTCATTTATCTGATTTAGATTTATTATTTGAACTGTTTTATGATGAATTCCTTGGTTCTAAAGTGACTAAATCTGTTGTGGTTGACAGGATGGACGACTCAATGAATAGTAATCCAACCGCTTCAGAGTTATCTACTGAATACAACTCCCTAGTTTAGCAAGTAATCCCAGTTCAAATACCTGCTCCTATAGTTGAATATGTGAACAATAACGAAGAAACAGAAGTTGTTGAATCAGTTAGGTGTATAATAGAGACAAATCAACAGTCTGAACAAGCTGCATCAACTGAAGCTTCTGTACAAGCTAATTCAGCTGAACAAATCCCTCCTACTGTATAAACTGATGAAGTTGAAAGTGGATTTCTAGATGATAATCATGATCAATCAACATCTAATCCACTCCCTTATGAACATCGTTGGACCAAAGAGCACCCTATTCACCAAATCATTGGATATCCAATGAAGCCGGTGCAAACTAGGTCATCAACTTTAAATCAATGTTTGCATGACTCATTCTTGAGTAAGATAGAGCCAACTCGAGTATCATAAGCTCTAGCTGACTCGGATTGGGTGTCTGATATGCAAGAAGAGTTAAATCAGTTCCAAGCCTTAAAGGTCTGGAGACTTGTGCCCAAACCGGAAAGAAAATCTATCATCGGAACCAAATGGGTATTTAAGAATAAAAAGGATGAAGATGGTATCGTAATTCGAAACAAAGAAAGACTTGTTGCCAAAGGTTACCGGCAAGAGGAAGGCATCGATTATGACAAGACTTAGGCTCCAGTAGCACGTATAGAAGCAATTCGCATGTTTCAGGCGTACGCTGCTCATAAAAACTTCACTGTCTATCAAATGGACGTGAAGATTGCCTTTCTGAATGGCATACTTAAGGAGGAAGTCTACGTTTCACAACCAGAAGGCTTTGTGAATCCAGATAAATTGGATCATGTTTACATCCTGGATAAAGCACTTTATTGATTAAAACAAGCGCCTCGAGCCTGGTATGATGTTTTATCAAAGTTCTGGGTCAAGTCGGGCTTCACTAAAGGTAATATCGATACTACTTTATTCATTAAGAAAGAAAAGGCCGATATCATTCTTATTCAAATATATGTTGATGATATAATATTTGGCTCTACAAATCCTAAATACTGTAAGAACTTTTCTAATCTAATGGTGTCAAGATTTCAAATGAGTATGATGGGAGAGATGAACTTCTTTCTCGGATTACAAGTAAAGCAATTTTCAACGGGGATTTTTATAAACCAAGCTAAGTACATTTTTGATATTCTTCGGAAGTTCAAAATGTAAACTTATAAACCAATTGCAACCCCAATGGCACCGGGAACTAAGATCAGCATGGATCCTTCGGGAAAACCTGTTGATGTTAGAACCTATAGAGGCATGATTGGTTCTTTAATGTATCTTACTTCAAGTAGGCCAGATATTATGTTTTCTACATGCTTATGCGCAAGATATCAGGCTAACCCTAAAGAATCCCATTTGTCCGCGGTCAAACGGATCTTTCGATATCTGAAGGGGACCGCAGATCTTGGTCTGTGGTATCCTAAAGATATTGGTTTTGAACTAACTACATATTCAGATGCAGATCATGCTGGATGTATGTTAGACAGGAAGAGCACATCGGGTCATATTCAATTTCTTGGAGACAAGCTCGTAAGCTGGGCGTCAAAGAAACAACTTTATGTCACCACCTCGACTGTGAAGCAGAGTATGTAGCTGCTGCCAGTTGCTGCTCTCAAGTCTTGTGGATGAGAACACAACTTCGAGACTATGGCTTCAAATTTGACAAAATACCGATTTATTGTGACTCGAAGAGCGCCATTGCCATATCTGCAAATCCTGTGCAAGATACAAAGACAAAACACATAGATGTTAGATATCATTTTATAAAAGACAATGTCGAAAAAGGTACAATAGAACTTTATTTTGTAAACACGGATTATCAGTTTGCTGATTTGTTTACCAAGCCTCTCGATGAAAAGAAATTTAATTTTCTTATCTCGAAACTTGGTATGCTTAATCTCAAGACATAATATGTGATTACTTATTAAAGTTTTTCTTATTGTTATTTTTCTTCATTTCTTTATCTTTATTCTGAAAATATATCTGCACTTTAATGTGTGTTCATGTTTTAGGGGGAGTGAGAGAAGATAAAGATGATCTATATTAATTTGAGGGGGAGTTAATAATTTTTTGCATATGTTTAACTGACATATTTTTCTAAAGCATACATATAGGGGGAGTAAGACTAACAACAAGGAGTAAGAATTATGATTTCTGATTATTTCAGATCAGAACTCGTATATTCAATGTTTTACTGCTTTATGTCTTTTATTTTTCAATAAATGTTGTGAATAAAGTTGCTTTGACGGACTTTTTAACTGATGCAGCTTGAGAAGATGCTTACAATATCATATTCTTATGACTTTAAGCTTGACTTGATGAGATTTAAGACTGAACGAAAAGGTTTATTTCTTATCTTAATCTCATATATGGTTGAAAGAAGGACGACTTTCAATCATAGAAAACATGTTCTTAAACGTTCAAACCACTTCCCGATTCTTAATTAGATTTCATGATTTGGAAGTGTGATTTTAAATGTTTTCATTTTATTTGTGCTTTCATGATATATAAACCGTGTGTTTCCAAAGATAAATACTTGCATATTATCTTTTCTATATACTTTAACGTATTCACACACACTAGTTTAATCTTTTGTTGTAAATGTTCTTACCATGTCTCTAAATTGAAACAAATTTTCGATGGTAAGACACCCCGATTGAATTCCAAAGAATTTTGAGCGTGATTTCATTTCAAACCGTTCTTTCAAGAATGTCTATATATTAATCCGTATAGACAATATTCAATTTTTGCTGACCTAAGCCTTAATCGATATATCATTTCAATATTGATCTTTTTGATACAATGTCAGATTTTCAAACAAGTTTCTTGTATTCATGTTCATTCATTCAATATACTTGTTTGAAATATCTTCAATGATTAAAAATGCTCAAATCTTCATGATTATATCTCTGAGCATACATATATCTGACTTGTATTTCATTATTTATGCTTTAACTGATATAGTTAAACCATTTGAACAACATGTTATTTTAGGAATACATGGGTTCATTATGTAGGATTTTAAATGAAACTCTTATGGAATCACGTTAACCAGTGTTTCCTACCCAAAAAGTTAATCCTTAGTGATCGAATGTGAGGAGTCAAAAAGAAATGAGTGTGGATTGTGTGAAGAGTTAAATGTAAAGGAGAGTTTGGTTAGAAGTGAGCTCAATGATTAAAAGAAAGAGGGTGAGAGATCAAAGTAAAATAATATCAAACTCTGCACCAACTACTTTCTAAGTCGGGCAGCCATATTACTAATGTTTCACAATTCTTGGTGAACATTATTGAAACAGGCATCTAGCCCATGTCAACTCTTGCTAAAAACCCCACCAGTACTCATTTTCTTCTTAAAAGGCAAGTGTTTCAATATTTTCAAGGGGACGCAACACATAATCTATCTGGTTTTTATTTGGAAAATCTGCATATTGAAAAAGAAGGAAGTATGCCCCACCATCGCACTTCGATCATGCACATTGAGTTTGTGTTATACTACTGTTGTCTCAGTGGTTTACACAATGTTGAGCCTTATACAAACAATCATCATGTGCTTAATTCTTTCTAACACTTGCACGAACACACAAGGAATTTGTTTTCTTGTCATAACGTTCATAGAAATATCTTTGTGGTGTTTCGATGATTGAATGGAAGCCCTGGGGGAGTGAACATCATACAAGCTCCTTTCCATTGTGTATTCGTTACACACAGTCACTTAGTGTTACTGACAGACATCTTAACTGATTCATTTGTTGATTCAAGTGTTACATTCATAATTTGTCTGAATTTGCAAAGATTCGGATGAATATATTCGTTGAATCGTCAGATAATGAGAGGCTCAGTTTCTCAAAAGATCAGTAGTCAGATAAAGATATTTCTTGGAGAAAGTTTTGATGATTTCATGTTGCAATTATCAAAAAGGGGGAGATGACAAAGTTCAAAGAAATGTTGACTGAAGAATAATTTGAAACAAATTTTGGTGTTGATAAAGAAAAGTTGGAGATTAAAGATTGATTTGAAGAGTGTTTGTTTTCAAATATTGCTAGAGTAAAAGAGGAAAGCAAATTCAAAAGATTTTTGAAGACATGCTGAATTTTACAGAAATTTTCTTTGAAGATAATTTGCTGAAGCAATCAGAGCTAAAACTGAGGATGATTTCTTTCAAGTGAAGACAGAGGTTTCTACCATTATTGGGAAAGATTGTTACTATTTGTTGAAGACAGATTTTGGAAAGAATTCAATTGATTTGAAGATGATCAGAGTTAACAAAAGTTAACAAAGGGTGAGATTGTAATTTGTGTACTCAAAGAGAGAAGATTGAATTGCTAAATCTTTTGGAGATGATCTTGATCCAAAGGGGGAGATTGTTAGAGCATAAATATATTGGATACAAGATCATAGAAGACTGAAGACTGAAGGTCAAAGATAAAGTCAATTCAAAGCATCAAAGTCAAAGTCTAGTGTAATAAAGTCAAAGTCAAACATTATATTTTCTGTTTTAATGTTGGTTGCGCGTTTTTGTATTTAGCGTGAACAGTGTCTTGCGCGTTTCTTAGTGTGTTTAAATAGCTTGTGGTGCGTGAATCATGTAAATAAGAGTTCAGAGAGCATTGTGAGAGTATCCATTGTTAGAGTGAGAAAGCTTTGTGAGTGTACTATGTAATCAAGATTTGTGATTGAAATAAAACTAAGATTTGAAATTAATTGTCATCTTGATCATAACATTGTTATCTGGGAATAACAGTTTCTCATGATCCAACTTTCTCTTGGAATAAACGAGTATGTCATCAAACAGCACGATCACCAACTTGTCGAGAAAAGGTCGACACACTCATTTCATCAAATCCATGAACACCGCTTGTGCATTAGTCAAGCCAAACGACATCACTAGAAACTCGTAATGACCGTAACGCGTCCTGAAAATCGTCTTTGGGATGTCCTCATTCCTCACCCTTACTTGATGATATCCCGATCGGAGATCGATCTTTGAGAAACAAGTCGCTCCTTGAAGTTGATCGAATAAGTCGTCGATCCTCGGAAGGGGATACTTGTTCTTCTCGGTTGCCTTGTTCAACTCTCTGTAATCAATGTGAATCATCATTGTGCCATCAGTCTCACAAGTCCCTTCTCGAGAATGTCTTGAAGTTGTGCCATTATCTCTTGCATCTCCGATGGATCTAACCAATAAGGACCTCTAGCGGTTTGAGCTTCACCCGGGATAAGATCGATCTGAAACTCTACTTGTTGGTCGGGTGGCAAACCAGGCAAGTCTTCCGGGAAAACATCGGGAAATTCACGCATCACATTCACGTCTTCAAGTTTCTTCTTCTCGTGCTTGGCACCTATCACATATACCAAGAAGGATGAGCATCCTTTTACCATACACTTACGTGCTTTAGCCATGGTAATGACTGCGACATATTTTTTTCCCCTCTCTCCATCGACGAATGTGACTTCACCGTAAAAAATTAGAATTCAGATTAACTTCTTTGAGCATAAGATTTTGGCTTGTTTCCTTCCAACCAATCCATCCCGTGTACGACGTCGAAACCACCAATCATCATGGGCAATAAATGGATTGAAAATTCCTTTCCCTCGATCTCAAGAGTACAACTCTTAAAACTTCATGAATCACCACTTGGCCACCATTGGCTATCTCTACTACTAAGGCATCCTCCAATCTACTAGTCATCACAAAAAGATTTTGGCAAAACAAAAATCTGACACAAAAAGAAGCTTGCGCCCGAATCAAATAACACACAAGCAGGTACAAAGTTTAAGAGGAATGTAGCTGAAACCATGTTAGTTGAATCCTTAGCCTTTTTGTTGGTCCTCTGGAAAGCTCGACCCAGAACTCTAGGAGGGTTCTCCTTCTTCTCTTCGCTATTATCCATCTTGAACTTTGGGAAATCTTTTCTGAAATGTCCTGATGCCTTGCACTCAAAACACATGAGCCCTTTTACCGGTTCCCACACTTGAAGTAGGGGGTGGGGTTCGAATTACAAAGGTCGTGGTGCTTGCTTTGGCACTTCGGCCACCAACTCGCCTCTCGAAGGTTGTCGAAACAAAAGGTGTCGATCTCTTGAAAGGCCCAACAAAAGGTTTCGATCTCTTGAAAGGCCCAAGGTTACTCTCCCAACGCCTCTTCTCTCCTATTATCGCTCTTTTCAAGCAATTATGACAATGAAAGATCAAACACAATGGAAATCTAGAGAGAATTTAGTCACAAGATTTGTCGTATTCATATATCTCACAAAGGCATGTTAAAAATGACAAGCTTAGACAACTTACACAAAACAAGACTAAAGGAATACTTATATAGCGTCAAACATAGACTTGACCTCTACACAAGTTTACAAGAAAAGTCAACAATACAAAGTAAAACACACTTAACAAATTGACTCAAAACTATGATCTAACAATATCCCCCTTTTTGAGCAATTTGAAAGTCTTCAATTTGTCCATTTCTTCATGCAAGTTCTCCTTATACCCATGTAGCCTTCAAACCTTCTGATGGCTAGTCTGAATCCGATTATGTCCTTGATAGCACAAATGACATTCTCTGTCCAAATCCTTTCTAACCTTGGCATGTGATCATTTTCAGCAAGTCTCTACTTTTCACTTTCCTCATACTTGGCTTGCAGCTTCTCGAGAACATCTTTCAGTGTACCATCTGAATACTTTGGAATTTTTGCAACTCCCATAAATCTTTTCTCCATCTTATCCACATTCTCATACACAACCCTAAGTTTTGGTTCTCTTAGAACTGTGTAGAGAGGTGTTTCTTCAAGTAGAGGATGAGTCATATCAGGTTTAAGCAAGTTTATTCTTGTCTGATTGGTCTCAATACCTAACTGGAAGTCATAGCAGTAGGTAGCATAGATGTGCGTTTTGATGAATCTCCTGATTGTGTCTAGAGCAAACACAACTTCAGGATATCTTATGGTTCTCCCTTTGAAGTCATGATACATGAATTCTATATCTCTGAAATCCAGATTTGCAAAGTCAGCTTCATTGAAAGTATAGTTCTTCAAATCCTTCCTTTGAACTTCAAATTCAGGAAACCAAATCTTCTTATACTTCTTCATAGTGACTCTATTGACTTGCAAAATCTCAGCTCTTTTTCTAACATCTTTACATGTTCTTCCAGTTACTTGCAACATCCTCATATACTCTTGCTGAAACTCAATAGGTTTATCTTGAATCCCCAAGAGTTGAGCTTGATCAATTTCCTTGATATATAGCTAACAAAGATCTTAACACCTTCTTCAAGATATGGCACTCTTAAAGCACTTATGATCCTCTTTATAGCCCGTGTAAGGAGTAGAACCCTCTACAGAAGTACCTGAAGGACCTGCTTGTTCTGGAATATTACACTTATGTAGAGGTTCTCTCACAAACTCTGCTTGATTCACAGGACTATTTGGCTTCTTCTGAAAAGGTAACTCTTCTTCAACATTTGTATCAGAATTCAGATTAACAGTAAGCTCAACATCATCACGTTGAACTACATTGGCTTCATGAAATTCAAACTCACTGAAGGATGGAACAATACTTGGTTTTAGCACTTGCTCTTCAATAGGACTAAGATGAAGATCATCTAGAGTACTCTGAGAAAACATAACATTCAAAGCTTATGTATCTCTGTCCTCAAAAAGATCATCAAGTACACTTGCCTCATGAGCCGATATCTTCTCAGCTCTCTTAACAATCTATGTTACATCAACAACTTCATCATCAGAGGCAATATCAACAAAATCATTCTTCTGCTCCTACTCTTTGATTTTCCAATACATTTCATACTTTGCATTCACTTCAGCAAAACTATCATCTTCAAGAGCAATAACATCAGGATTAGGCATTCCTGTGATCTCCAAAATTTCCTGCCTTGTTGCAATCTTAGGCTTTCCAACCCTTGATTTAACTCTTTCTCCTACATATAACACCAATTCCAATTGATAAATCTGCTCAGTACCTTGATCAACTTCCCTTTCAGCATTTTTTGCATTTTCATCCCTTACCTCCGTCATAACTGTATCACCAGAACCACTAGCAGCTGCCTGTTTCTCTCTTTTCTCTGCCTCATGATCATTATCTGGATCATGATCATGTTTCTTTGTAGAAACAGTTGTTTGGGTTTTACATGAAGTTTGTACTACCTGTTTAAGATCAGATAGAGCAAACAAAATGTCAGATTTAAATGAATTGAAATACGTGGCACTAACCAAATCTGTTGGTTGCCCAGATTGTGGCGGTTGATTTTCATCGTGGGATTGCAGAAGGGTTAGAAGATCTGCATCTTGCTGAGTATCCAAAGCTTGGGATAAAATTTTTTCAAACAACAAAGATTTTAGCTCATCAATAGAGAGATCAGCAGGTTGAGTGTTTGGAATTTTTTGACTTTGAGGTGTAGGCTCAAGTTGAGATATTGGGTCTTTCCTCTTCAATAAACGTTTCAAACCACCTATCTTCTCCTCTAACTTCTCAAACATCCTAGATACAACAACCTTTAAAACGCTGTCGAAAGTTCCTTTAAACACAAAGTTTGGGTTAGTAACTCCAGAATCACGAAGATTATCCGTTTTCATGATAGCTGTAGAATAAACTGCATGGCCTGTTTTCATTGTTCGCATAGACGTGTCAATGACAGGACTTCCATCCGGTCCTCGTAGTCCAGATTGCGGATCTACTCTGCATGTTCCGATCGGGTCACTAAGACAGCCGATAGTAGCAGATTCAATAAGTGTCCTAGAAACAAATATAGGTAATTCAATTGGAACTAGACTCAATTGTGCATTTAATGAAGTCAAGAACGGGGGTTGTTGTTCTCTTGTTTCAATACCTTGAATCTCCAAATGAGAAACCGGTAGATTTTGTGCTATGTCCCCATAAGAAAATGAAACTATTTCTTGTTGAGAAGAAATAGAGTGGATGGCTTCAGTGTGTGATTGCATAAGTGGGATGCTTATGTCTTGAATACCCGAACGCAACACATACGATGGAGTATTAGATGCGGTTGCCCTTTTAGAAATGTAGGTTTGGGTAATCACACACTCTCCATTTTCTCTTTCTCCAATCTCACTCTCTTTCTCAACATTTTCAACTATATCTCCCTCATTTCTCCTTATCTCTCCAACAACTTCATCAAGAATAGTATTCACATTTGCTTGCTCTTCCACTTCCATGGCATCAGTACCATAGAATCTTTCAAATAAGTCAGTCTCATCATTGACATGAGCATCAACTTGTTCTTCATAATGAACATTCACTTGTGCATCAGATTGAACTTGAACGCCATCATGATCATCATCATTGTTATCATCATCATCATCAAAATCATTAGCAGCATCTGTTTTTGTGTCCTCATCATCTTTAGAACTTGTAGCTGAAAGAACTTCACTTGACTCACTTTCATTGTCATTGCCTGCCTGTTGTGCTAGATGCAGTTCATTTTCAGAGCCATGACCTTCATTAGCCGGAGGTGTCACTGAACGTTGGGTAACTACCCGTGACCCTGATGCCACTAGTCTTGGTCTCTGACCCCCTCCAGATCCCCTCTCGGTATTTTTCCTCTTCTCGCCCCATTTTTGTACTCCCTCAGTAGCAGAACCCTCACCGACTCCGCTCTCCTAGGTTTTGAGCCTTGGGTAGAGATAACCGGTTCTGGTCGTCCCATAGACTCTCTATAACCAACTACACTATCGCTCTCTGGATCAGCATAGTCTAAAAGACATTCTGGCACATGCATGGTGAAAGGAAAATTCCTCTTCTACTTCATCAGATATCTCATCTCACTGATTGGAGCATAAGGATGATTGCCTCTTTTAGGTATCTGTGAGTTGCTCCTCAACATGCTTCTAACAATAAGGTTCATGAACCTCTGGTACGGTATGTAATTTGGAGCTTTGGATGTTTTCTTTGCTACCACCTTCTCATACAGCTCAGTCCAGAAAATAGAAGCATAATCTATGTGCAGATCATGGACTATGTAGTAGAAGAGCTTGAGGATATGAATGCTGGCATTGTCAGTTCCGTAGATCTTGGCAGTCAGACATCTGTTTATCACTGAGAATAGGGTATAGTAGAACGGCGACAAGTTGTTCTTCTTGAAATGATTGACCTGAGTGAGTTGGCCAATATACCTCATATCTCTAATTCCCTTGAAAACTTCAGAGTCTGATGGAAGTTCATCATAAGATGTTCTGCCTTCTCTTGCAGTTTCAGAAGGTAGACTCAAAATGAATCTGAATCTTTGAAGTGTAAGAACTGCAGTGAAATGATCTATCTCCAGCTCGAATATAAGGAATCCTCTCTCCTTGTTCCTTAGTGTGGCTAAACCTGATAGTCTTCCAGGCTTGTTGAACATAAAGTTCAGGAACTACAGCAACTGCTGTTAGAGCATTCCTGAGAGGATGATTTCTCATAATGTCCAGTACCAGGGGATCAATCTTGATGCTGAATTGCAGATGATGGTTATTTGGTTGTTGTGGTTTCATCTCAGATGGAGATATCAGAAAAAGATCAGGGTCAACATTTTGTGGCACATGGAAATCTGATTTGGATGATGGCATTGGGAATTGTTCAAATGCCTCATGTGGTGAGTTCTCTCCAGTCTGAACATGTTGGTCTACTGATGGTTCTGCCATTTGTACCTGAAAAAGATTAACAGTGTTGGACAGGGTCCAAATGGTTGGTGAAAAATGAAGTTTTGACACTTAAAAATCACTTTTGAAATTTTCCAAGTGTAGAATTCGCATGACAGGGGTATGCGAATTCCTCACTTGTGGAATTAAAACCAAGGAAACATACAAGAATTCGTATGATAGAATTCGTATGACAGAATTCGTATGACAGAATTCGTATGACACTATATACGAATTCTTCACTTATATGAATTTAGCTTTGAAACACAAGAAGTCGTATGACCAAATATACGAATTGTGGACATAGAATGATTTGACACTAAATAACCAAGAATTTGTATGAACCATTAACCAATAAGAATTCGCATGAACCCTCTAAAATTTCAAAAATTATGATTTTCTGGAAAATTTCTAACTGTTGAACATAAACCACAAGAACATCATATGAATATCATCGGAACCCAGATTACGAAATTTTAAATTTTGACTTTTAACCCAAAAATTTTAATATGTTAGGATCGATTAGTGATTAAGAAACCTTTTTATCCAATAAATCTGAGATTAACACAAATATTAACCCTTAATCTTGATTTTTCACCAAGAACAAATGAATATCAATCGAAAGGTCAAAACCAATCAAATCCCAAAATGGATGATTTAGGGTAAAATTATGATCCATGAAGTTCGATAATATTCATAATAATCTTCTTTTAGTTCATATCAACAAGTAGAAATAATCAAGATCAATGTTTGTTCGAAAATTTTCAAGTCCAGTCGATATTCTTGAAGATGAACAATCCTTGAATTCAAAAATCTAAACTAATCCAGTATAGGGTAACCTGCAAAGAACAATGATACAAACGATACAAACAGACAAAAGATAAACAATAACAATAAAAATAACCTTTGAATCAAGAAATCAAGAAGAAATCACAAGAAGATTCTGAAAGTCACAGGGTAGGGTTTATGGAACAGTGCTCTCAAAGAACTCGTACACTTAAGATTTTACGAAAAAATGAGGGTTTCGTATAAAAACCACCTATATATACTCTAGAATGAAGAAGACATGTGGCACGATTTTATTTGACCTCCCACTTTTCGCATGACACACGGATACGAATTGTCTATGAAAGAATTAGACAATGTGTGTGAGAATTCGCACGGCTCAATATGCAAATTCTGTGTGAAACAAGAATTAGTATGACAGTGTGATGCGAATTCTTCACTTCTCACATAAAGGCACATGCGAAAAGTTAGAATTCGTATGAGACACATATGCGAATTCTGGCAATTCGTACAACACACACATGCGAATTCTGAAGATTTTGCATGATAATGTTATGCGAATTCTAGCCTTAGCAACATTTCCATCTTTTTGAAAAACATTCTAAACTTGGAAATTTGCTATTTTAGGAAACTTTTCAAAACTTGCCAAAAATAGAAACTTTCCTTAAATGGAAATTTTCCAAAAATGATATTTTTCTTTCTTTTTAAGTTTTAAAAACATTTACACACACTTCACACTTACAACCCTTTTTCAGATTTGTCTGTATTGAGCTCCCCCTTGACTTGATATCTGTCTCTTCTGATCCTTGACATGATTTTGTCCTTTCATGATATATCTGTTTGTCTTTTCTTGTTGTCTCCCCCTTGACATGATGTTGATCTTGTCATCATTGTATGGATATGCTCCCCCTTCATATCTGCATACAGGTAAAATGATATAACAATTAATATCTCTCTTTTCTAAACATTCTCCCCATTTATAAGATGAACAATATTCTCTGAAGTACAATCTCCCCCAAATGATATAATAAAAATTATGACAAGTAAAACTCCCTATAAAGATATGATAGTAAAAGATCTTGTTAGAATCTTGACATTGAAGTCTGTGTCCTAAACTAATGTGTTTAGAATTCATCACTTGTACATTGAAGTCCGAGTCCTGATCTGATTTACTCAGAAGTTATTGTCCTTCTTACTCCTTCTTGAGTTCAGACTCCTGCATCACAGGTTTAATTGGTTTTGGTACCCAGATGAATTTGGGTCCAGTCTATTTAGTATGTGAAAACTTCTTTGAGCGGTTTCCACCTCTGTGATATGCAGTATCATTAAATTTCTTATGAGAATAATACCTTTTGTGGATATGTAATTTGTGTACAAAATCATCATTGCAACAATAAGAATGGCAAAGTTTGCTTCTAGCTAACCTGATCAGATGCTTGTTAGACTTGACAACATCAGGTGTAAAAGCTTTACCTTTTTCAGCTCTGTTCTTCTTTCTCTGTTTAGTTGGTGCAGATGATTTCTGGTATTTTGCTGATTCTAGAGATCCCTTTACAACCCAAATCATCTTCTCTTTCTTAGAAGCTTTAAGTCCAAAATAAGCAACAAATTTATCAGCAGATTTAACATAAAATGAACTAGAAGATTTCCTCTGATCTGTTTTCAAGACTTCAGGTATAACATTCTTTTTCTTGAAAATCATCTTTTGAAATAAGTTAGATACTGATTGAAATGAGCAAACTGATTCAACTGAATCATCATCGTAAGAAGATAATACAGGTGTTTCAAATGCTAACTTATCAGATAGATCAACATTAGCTTTCTCAAGTTGATTGATCTTGTCATTCAACTTGGATTTTTCATTACAAAGTTTATCAAATTTACTCTGCAGATCATATTTACTCTATCCCTTCTATATATCTGAAGATAAGATAGCTAACTTGTCGGTGAGTTTAGAAATCTCAGATTCAAACTCTTTTTCCAAGTTCTGATTTTTCTCAGATATTTCTTTGAACAATTAAGAATTTTTATTTTCAGTATTTTTCTTTTCTTTGTCAAAGATATCTCATTCAGTAATAACAATTTTTTCAAATTCAGATACTTGTTTAAAAAGTTTGGCACACTTGATTTCTAACTCTTTCTTCTCTGACTCAACTTTCTTTGAAAGTTCAGATAACTTCTGGTTGAAAGATTTCTCAAGTTCATCTTTCTCATTCTTGAGTCTGTCATCTACTTTCTTCAGCCATTCTTTGCCTTTTGCTTGATATGCTGATACTTGTGTCTCAGCCTTTGTAAGTTTGACATTCAAAGTATCAATTTCTGCTTGCAGTTTTGAATTCGGAATTTTGAGCTTTTCATTCTAAGCCTCAATCTTAGGTATCTCTGGCATGTATGACATTGCACAATCCCTGTTTGTAAGAAACAAATTTCCTTTCTCATCTGTATAAGGCATGATTGGTGTTTATCTGAAAAATATAGCTTGAAAAGATCGTTAGTCAGATAATCAGAAAAATCAGCAGTAAAAATCACAGAAAATCACAAAAACAATATTTCAAGTACATAATTCGTATACATTCAAAGAATTCGTATAACACTCACAACACACAATTCGCATGCAGGAATTCGTATGAAACAATTCGCATGGCACTCACAAGCAAGAATTCGTATAAAACAATTCGCATAGACAAAATTCGTAAAGAAAATGATAGAAATCCTTCACTTTTCGCATGAACTTATGTGTGAATTCTTACTTCTCGCATAAAGCTATATGCGAATTCTGAGCTTTTCGTATGAACTTGTATGCGAATTCCTCCCTTGGAATACTTTCTAGGACTCAGATGCGAATTCTACATATTTCGTATGTGTCTCTTGTGCGAATTCTATACTTTTCGTACATACCTTTGTGCAAATCCTTTGCTTTTCGTACACTTCCTTGTACGAATTCCTTCCTTAACACTTTTGTCCTTTGTGATGTGTGAATTCTTCAGTCTGCGAGTTCTTTGTGCGAGTTCTTCATGGCTCGTACAAATTCTTTAGATCTTGGATATTTTTTCTAAAAATATCACTGAATTCCACCCAAAAATTGATGTTTGACTCTGAAACTTTGTAGAACCAATCACTTTGACATCGAGAACAACCCTGTGAAGTGAATTTTCAAAACAATAACCATGATTGTGGGAATCGAATCTTTACAGTCCGCGAACATAAAACTTCCAAAATTAGAAAAAATGATCCAATTTGTCCAATCTGTTTGTCAAATGAGTTTCCACTTCAAACAAGAATTGTTCAGTAACAATATGCGAACACAGTGATACCAAATTTACATTCAATCCATCACTATTTCACAAATTCACTTTCAATGGAACAGTGAACTTTCTAAATCTGAAAATTTGTATCTTTCTGCCAAAATTTCTTGATGTTGATTTCTTTGATTGAATCTGATCTAGCTCTGATACCAATTGTTATCCTAGGTTTCAAGCAATTATGACAATCAAAGATCAAACACAATGGAAATCTAGAGAGAATTTAGTCACAAGATTTGTCGTATTCATATATCTCACAAAGGCATATTAAAAATGACAAGCTTAGACAATTTACACAAAACAAGACTAAAGGAATACTTATATAGGGTCAAACATAGACTTGACCTCTACACAAGTTTACAAGAAAAGTCAACAATACAAAGTAAAATACACTTAACAAATTAAATCAAAACTATGATCTAACACACTCTTTCCTGTTTACCTCGAGTGGACTTCCATGATTTGTGCCTCCTTTATAGTGTCATGGAAAGTAGAGGCCTTTTAGTTTCGGACCATAACCATCATGACCGTTGGTAGGACCTTGAGATAGTCCTTGATCTTCTCTTTCTCTGTCAAGACAACATGCCCCATCAAGTCAAGCCTCTCCATGAATTTTCGGGTATATTCTCTTACAGACATAGTACCCTTCTTGAGAGCATGGAACTCATCCTCAATGCGATCAATCGCTCATTCGTTACAATACTCGTCCATAACCATTTTCTTGGACGAGGTCCAAGTCAGCTGTGCTAGAACAGTAGCTGGAAGGGTGGAGTTGCTGACAATCCACCAACAAAGAGTTGGGCCTCTAATCATTTGAGAGGCAAACTTTACTTTATGGCTCTCTTCACACTCGCTTGACCCAAATGGTTTCTCAATTTCATGGATCCAATTCATGCAGGCAACTGGATCGTCCGATCCAAAAAATTCTGGTGGCTTACTACACAAAATTTTTTTATAGGAACAAGTCCTTTCGCCACGTCTCATATCATTTGTTTCAAGCTCCTCTGTTCGGACCACATTTTTGGTACCCTCGGATTCCACCACTGCATTCTCGACAACGTTTAATGCCTATGGTTTCTGGCATCTTTGTCCTTTATCATCTTAATGAGGAACTTTGCTGCTTTGCCATGGCCGAGTTCATCATCTGCATCATATTGGTCATCATTTCTGTCTGAGGAGTCACCTCATGTATAACATGGTTGGAGGATGCCAAGTTGACCCTTGGCACATGCTCTGGTCATCTTCCCAATAAGTTGGGTATTAGTGGATCCAAAGTCATATCGACTCTTTTGGTTGGTCGAGCGTTGACTCGCTCGCTTTGTGACCATTTATCCTTGTCCTGGTCTACCACAAGTGTTTACCATCTTAGTCTGCTATACACACGAGAAGGAGGATGAGAATTTCCATCCATATAATAGTAATAACAAACCAATGTACTACTACATTCATCAATCATCACAATAATAGTAAAACCAACCATGCCTACGTAACAACACATCATAATAACAGTAGCTAAGTGAAATTATGAACATATCATACACAAGAATTCTCGTTACCATTATCACAACTCTTAATTGGTGTAATTTTGTCGACTCGAAACCATTCTATCTTAGTATTTCTATCCCATCTCATAAATCATAACTTGATATCTCAGCTTAAGTTTAGACATCTTACTTTCATACCTAGTTCACTTAAACTAGAGCTCTGATACCAACTTGTAACACCCCTAAAAATAGAGGTAAATTTAAAATTGAATAATGACGTAAAAACGACATCTATATAAATGGAATCACCCAAGAAGGGGATATAGTAATAGCGTTTACATTTCAATAAATGGAAATCATAATTGACAACCTACTAATCTATACTATTTAAGACTAGATTATAGATGGTTGTATCAGAATCTATACGCCAAAAATGTCCAAAAATGACTATCTCCAAAAGTTGCCTCCCATTGGCAAATCACTCTTCCCTCAAGGCTTAAAAGTCCTGCCACTAAGAGTACCTGATATACATGTCATTTAAGAAAAAGTGTTAGACTTTACAGATAGTGAGAACAAACATTTATAAAAAAATCAGATGTATAAGTAAAATGGTAAGAGTTTTCCAAGTTGCAATATAAAAATCATTTTCATATAATCACATAGGAATCGTATGGTCCAAAAGTTCATCTTGCGAAAACGGGGGAGACCCGATTTCCAAGGATTGTAGCAGAACACAAAAGTAAGCAACATTCCAAGTTATATAGCTCATACTAAGATCAATAGCCACGACTTCTTCGACTCGTAATAAAAATGTGGATATGGGCCCTCGATGATCCTAGTCATACTCATTCACTAGTATTACATTTACAGTCAACTAGGTGTGACACTGCGTGTTGCGCGGTGGCGAAGTCTTATGATCAAAATTTCATAGTGAAGTTGGACATGTTCTGAATTTATAATTGTTTTAGTTGTATTGTTTACCCGATTTTAGAGTCAATTACACTTGGTGTGTAGAGCACTGTATGAAATATAACGTGGATGTTGAACTTGACAAAAAGAAACAATAAATACTATGATTTGTTTCAAGAAACATGAAAAAGGATCGAGTATTTATAAATTCAATATGTAAAGCAAAGTCCTCTAACATGATAGCTGATACATCTTCACTGCAAGTAAAACTCTAACCAAATTAGTCGGTGCATCATAGTAATTATTTAACTTCATTTTGCATACAAAAAAAGTAATATGTAAGAAGTGTTGTTTTACCAAAGATAATTTCATACCTAAAAAATAACATGGAAACTATTAGTGTGTTAATAATTCTAATAAATAGTTTTTTCACTTTTTATTGTTATTACGGATGTAGGTAAAGTGGTAGTTATTAAATAAATAAAAGGTGTGGTTATATGTAAAGGGGGGATAAATAGTAATCGAAGATATTTAATATAAACGACAATAAATATATACAATGATGAAATGAATGTAATTAGATTTACCGTTCCAATGTTTGAAGGAACAATATTGTCAAAAACTTCATGGTACACAATGTTTTTAACTAAGTTATGATCCTCGATCTCATCATCAGCATTAAGTGTAGATAAACCTTTACGTGATGTCACTCGAGAGATAGCAACATATAGTTGGCCATGTGTGAAAACCTATTAGAACATAAAACAAAAAATATACTTAAAATATTTTTTAAATGTAATGTTATATAAAGGAAGTAAAAGGGTAAGTATTTTACTTATTTTGGGAGAAAGAGACCGACATGTTTTAGCGATTGGCCTTGGGTTTTGTTGATAGTCATGCAAAGCAAGGTGCCATATGTAATTGGCATCGATTAAGCTTAAAAGGACACTTCAATTCATTTGGAGCCATTATGATTCGTGGAATCATAACATTCTTTCTCTTATTATTTTCATAAATTATGTCTCCACGAACAAAGCACGCTCCAAGTAGCGTGATAATCAATCTCTTTCCATTACACAATCCTTCAGTTTGATTGATATTCCATAAAAGCATAACCGGAGCATCAATCTTTAGATGAATATCATGATTCGGTATGCCATTGAACTTCAAGCTATTCAAGAACTCTGTTGGGTGAAGAAGATCTCCATCATTTGACTGTATACTTCCTTTGCATACATAGTTTGAACTTAAATATGTTCTTCCTTCCCCAAGTATGATATCCATGATGACTTCATTGAGTTCTTGCACCATATCATTTTTTGGTGTGAGAATTACTCTTTCAGAAAGGTATGAAGGCTTTTTGTGGTTATCCAAAAGTGAAGGATACACTTCATCAATCTTGGACTTCATTTGGCGAGTTAGATTGTTCTAAACAAATGTCTTGAGGAATTTGGAGTATCTCTTCATAGGAATGATCATAAAATGAGCCATCACCGATTTGTAACATCCAATTATCAAAAGCTTCATTCTTAGTGGCCTCTATTCATAAATATTTTTGGACATAAGTATCATGTTTTGATTGAGCTCATAGACTTTGAAGAATGGCCAAAAATAAGAAGAATTAAGTGATGCATTGACAATATCGGGCCGAGTTCCTTTTGGAATAACTAGCAAGATTTGTCGAAAATCACCACCGCACACAACTGTAAGACCACCAAATGGTTTGTTTGCGCTATCTTCGTATCATGAACTCAATGTGTCTCATAAACTATTATCCAGGGCCTCAAAGCAATACTTATGGGCCATGGGAGCTTCATCCCAAATGATCAATTAAGTGGTTTGGAGCAATTCTACTACTTGAGTTCTATGTCGAATTTTACATGTTAATTCATTCGTTAGATCCAAGGGAATGAAAAATCTTGAAGGAGTTGTTCTTCCGTTTGGTAATAATAAAGTTGCAATACCAGAAGAGGCAAGGTAATACTATTTTACCATCTAATCTAATCTTAGAAATGATGGTATTTCACATGAAAATTTTCCCGGTTCCTCTACAACCGTGTAAGAAAATCAGGTCACCTCGCTCATCGTTAACGGAGTTCAAAATAGTTGTGTATGCCTGATTTTGAGATTGGTTGAGTGAGAAGAACAAACCTTCATGAAGAACCTTCAATTCCTAAGAGTCATAGTCAAGTTCCTCATTCACCAATCAATTTTTTAATTGACGTAACAAATCATGATTTGGTAGTGTCATTCCATCATTATCTTTCAAACTTTTTCCTATCTTTAACATGATAGATTCGATTTCAAACAATGTGTAAGCCTTGATTTGTGAATCAGATAAGTGTAGGTTGTTAACCTTGTACTTTATTTGTTGCATCGTATCTATATCTTCAGACAATATTTCGTAATGGGTGGTCCATTCCTTAAGGGCATATGCTACTTCACAATGGATCAAAATTGTGACAAATATATGTCGTAATTTGTAGCCTGATGCCCAAGTTTAGACTTCTGCCAAACATTCAATCCATTATTTGTTATCGCCTAATAGTCCTAATGCATAACAAGTTGATTTGAATGTTGGATATGTTGTACAATTCACTAAGCAAACATGTTCAAATGAAGTGCAACCTTTGATGAAGTTTAAGACCATACGTATGTAAAATTTCTCACCATCTGAAGGATGGGTGAAATGTATTCAACCAATAGCTATGCCTTGCTTTCGTCTTGTCCATTCCTTCTCTTTCGTATTCTAAACCTATGTAGGTTCCTAGTTTAGGTCTAACAATGATTCAACCAAAACAAATGCAAACAGAAAGATATGCGGAAGTGATTTAATGTATAAGAATGGTTTGGTTTGGTACTAAACACGCACAAACAAGGAACAAAAATAATAATAAACAGTAGGAATGAATCACATAAAGTTCATCTTCATTGATCTTGCCAAATACAACAAGAACACGTAGTTATGCGTGTAATATTTGCTCTCAACAGATTTCTCACTACTAGACAAGCGTGGGTGATTTGTGTGTGTGCATTGTGAATTCAGGAGGTGCTCCCTACATATACAGATAAGAGGAGCACACAAACGTACAAGACAAAGGCTGACATTCCATAAATAGAATGCCACCGGAAAGTAGAAACAACGTGTGTATACTATTGATATGGAAAATCTTTGTACAGCAGGGGGCACGTGATATGTGTGTGGTCTTGTTTCTCCATGAATTTCACAAGTCTTCCATCTTCCACTGAAGTTCATCTTTTGGTTAAGTTCTTTGCAGATGATGGTTGACAGAGGTTTTGAGCAATGCATTTCTGTATAGTCTTGGTGTATGGCAGAAGTCTTCTGAGGTTCCTACACTAAGCCAAATTTTCAATATTTCTATACATAATGATTGGAGCTAACAATCTCCCCCTAAGTATTGAAAATAAAAAATATGAAATTTGGAGTGTATGGCTAAGTAGGAAACAAAAATAGGTGAAAGGAACTCATCCTCTGAAGACTTGATTTTATTCATAATAAAATATTTCAGATGGAATTTACAGAGCATAAGCTTAAAGGACAAGATATGAATGAAAAAACAAAAATTACACATCATCAGAGCCTATATCTTGGTGTTTGGGAAATCATTTATCTTCTTTCCATAGCCTCCATCCTTCTCCAGCTCCCTGTAGAAAAAAGCACACATGTCTCGAAATCTGATGGACACCTCTATATTCGCGAGAGAATAGTGGGAGGTGCACGTACTCGATCGTGCACCGCCCTAAATGACGTGGCAACATACCATTGGGCCGTAAACTATACCGTCGTTTTTGAAACGTTTTTTTCAAAACGGCTATGTACTCATCACGTATTCCAAATATTTAAATTTTACCGCCTAATTTTTTACCCCTCTTAGATCATAAATACCCAAACCCTTTCACTTTTTCATTTTTTACTTGCAAGCTTTCTCTCTCAAGAACTCAAGTAAGAACCTGCAAGCCTTTTCTCCTACTTTCTTTTTCAATGGCGTCCCACTCCATCTCTGCACAAAACTCCAACAACTCTGAACAACGTAGCCACGACAATAACTCTGCTTCAGTCGAACAAGAACAAATGACTAGCAGAATGGTTTCCTTCGCAAGTCATGAATACCACCTACACAATCTACTAATGAAGCCCAACAACCACTATGTTGTTCTTCACCCTAAGGATTTTCCCAAGGAATTCGAACCCCTCATTCTTTTGCTCCAAAACCATTTCCTCACCAAATCCTTAACAATGACCAAAACGGATGTCCCTGAAACCTATGTCCAACAGTTTTGGCAAAGTTGTTGTTATGAAAAACATTAAAAATTTGGACCTGCAATCATGGGATATGCCACTACACCCTCTTCACCTGATGTACTCGAATTGGGAATTAACAAAAACCTTATCTCCTTTGTATTTGAACTCCCTACAAAGACCCAATTGCACCTATTCCGATATTCTGACGAACCCTCTGATGAGGAACTTGTGAAATTTTTTATCTTTATTGGATATGGAAAACCAATAACCAAGAAGACTGATTTCAGAAGACAGTTCCTTCCACCTCTGTGGAACGTTTTGTTCTCCATCCTCAACAGGACTCTAACTGGCAAGGTGGGTAGCCCAGACCAATCATGCCAAAACATCCTGGCAATCATGTACGGGGTATACTTCGATTTACCACTGAACTACGCCAAACTTATTATGAGGGAGATGTTAAACACCGTACTGAAGAAGTGTGAAGATTAGAGCAAAGACAAGGCTCTGCCCAGAAGGTAAAACCATCAGGTTGCACGCAATGACAAACCACAAACCCACCATAATGCCCTCTATATATCCGAATGTCAGACCTCTATCAGCCAAACTCCTAACCTACTTAGGTAGAGAAGAAGAAAGGGTATACATACGTGGAAACGGGACTCCAGAACCGAGTCCTGCAACCCCTCCACTCATAGGAGCCAGAGAAAGTGAGGTCGTTATATTTCTTCGGCCTAGTATAAAAGAGGGAGAACAAGGAGGAGGTCCTAGTGAGGTGAGAGTAGAATGTGTGGAAAAACCAAAGTGTGGGGAAGGGAGTGAGAAACCTAAGAAGAAAAAGAAAAATAAACCCAAAAAGAGGACTGTAGAAGAAGAAGTCCCAATCCCAACAGAGGTTCAACTATAAGAAGTTCGAGAGCCTCAGAAGAAGAAAAGAAAGAAATCACATAAGAGGGTAGGGCGTGAAAAACCACATGGTGATACAGGCTCTGTACCATCTCCTAAGGTATAAGCTACCGAAGAACCCTCCATGAAGAGGAAGAAGAAGAAGCTGGTGAAATTGGCCGATAAGGCCTAAGATGAACTTGCCTTTGTGCCCTCTGAAAAGGCACAAGCAAACATTGATGCGGGGGAACCTGTAAAGGTTGAGGAAGCACCTCTGTAGAGGAGAAGAAGAAGGGTTATTATTCAGAAGGCCCATAATACAGAGGTTGAGGCTACTATAGAATAAAGGCCTCAAAGCCCTATAGACATGGCAGTGGAAATTGCCAATAAGGTGGTGGAACGACTAAGTCCACCACCTATAAAAGAAGAAGTGGCTCTGTTAGAATATGTGAATGAAGACGAAGAGAGTGGTGGTAAGGAGAGGGAAAATGAGAAGGTGGAGAACTTAAGGGAAAAAGATGCCAATGGCACACCAATCAACCCCCCTCCTTGTGAGAACCACCTATCTACCTCTACTGGTCTAATATAGCAAGGAATTGAAGAAGGAGTGCACACTCCGAACCCAACCCCATCTAGTCGGGCAGAGGAACATTTTTCCTCCTCTGTGCCACTTATATCCGGGGAAAACCAAACAGCCACATCCTCTCAAAAGGATTATGGTGGTGATATAAATGCTCACTCGCCCCAGAGCATGCAAGTTCAAAACACAGAGGCATTTGTTGCCTCTGTCACACACGAGGGAACAACCCAAGGTCATTCAGAGCGACCTGAGAGCTCATTTGCACATGTAGAGGTTCAAGACCAACCTCCGTGTAAATATCCTATCACTCTATAGAAGGACTCTGAATCCCCTGTGGATGATGATACGAATGGAACGTTCATACACAATTCTCCTTCTGGAAGCTTGGTTGCATCGGACGAAAAACCTAAAGAGCTCAATCTCAAAACAATTTCTTTAGGTGCCAAACTTGACTTGGCCCAAGCTGGACCATGTGTTGGTCAAGAGGGTGACCCCTCTGTACATGTCACAAGAGTTGAATTTAAAGCCTTTGTTGACATTGTGTATTCTGCGCTTGGCAAGTTTAAAAGCTTGGTCGCATATACTAAAGGCAACGTGAAGCACTCAGAGATCCTATCCACTGGAATCACTAACGTATACTCTGAGATGTGCTCTCTACGTTAGATCGAATTCAAGACCACCATAGAGAACTTTGAGAACCTAATGAAGACTTCCACTCAGAACTCTGTGGATATTCAGAAGCTTGTCAACTCCTTTTGTCGATAACGTCACCAAGGCAGAATTCAATCAACTGGCATAATTGGTCAAAGCCAACATTGAGGCTCTGAGGTGCTTGGTTGAGATCGTTGATCAACAAAGACAAGCCCCTCCTAATCCATCCAACACTTCACCTTCTGCAGAAGAAGCGCTAGCGGCTCTGAGAACAGAAATTAAGGACATGGTTCATAGTACCATGGTCCCTCTGCCATCTACATCTCAACCGCAGAATATGACCGAAGTGAGCCTCTCATCCAATATTAGCCGCCAAAGCTGAACTACATAAAATGGGTGAGGCTCTGTGAATCAAGTTCACAAAATCGGTGATGACTTCACAGCTAAAGCAAACAAGGTTGCAGAGGATGTAAAGAAAAACATAGCCTTAATGAACTTCATCACTGATTACGAGGTCAACAAAGCAACTATGGCAGCTCACGATATCAGTCCACTTATCGAATACCATGCCAATAGGATCCTCAAGTCGAAGAAGAGAAGAAGTGCACCCTCTTCGTGCTAAACAGAGGCCAACGCAAAAAAGAGGAAGCACGATGACCAAGGCCCAGATGGGTCTGGTTCTTCTGGCCATCCTGAGGGGGAGACTCAGCCTACATTACTTGCAATCCCAGTATCCGTATCTCCCCTAAACCATGTTCCAGTGAGCTCAGAGGCAAATACTCAACAGAAGACACAAGCCACTTATGCAGCTTACTCTCCCACAAATGTCCAAGTACCAAAGTCTACAGAAGTTTAGAAAACAATAGCCACTGAAGCCCCCAAACAAGCCTTCCGCCAAAGACAAGGGCAAAGCCATAGCTACAGAGGTCTCAAAGTCATAGTCCAAGCCCTAACCCAACAATGAAAAGCTTATGAACAGTGCCTTCGACTCTTTCGTAACGCCCAAACCCGAAGAAGATGACTAAGCTTTCGATCTAGAGCCTCTGTCAAAGTTACCAATCCTATACCCTCTGGTGAAACCCTCTCAGGATCGGGTAGCTTAAATAATCCAAGGCATGGAAGCTCTGAGAAAATCAGATCCACCATCCCCTCCAAAGAAGGATCTGGAAGAGGTCGTGTACAAGTACCTATATAGCCAAGGTTTTAATGATCCACTACCAGAACCTACACTCTCAGAAGCAATCATCTCAGAGGAAACCAGAAGGATCTACAAAGAAATGGCACAACCCAAGGCAAAGGCTTTCTCTATGGAAAATATCACATAAGTTATGGGAATAAAGATTCAGCACACCAAGTGTAAGAACTTCTGGTACAATCAATACTTTGTTCAGAGGGAAGATGGGAAGAAGATGAAGTTCACATACGCAAACTTAAGAAAGATTCACCCTTTCGACCTCCCTAAGCTTTACAAATGGAAAGAGGAAAGAATTGGCTGGAGACAAGAGAATCAAAAGGCACATTTGACGATTAGAAACGTCATGCAGGAGAAGTTGCTCTACTATATCCTAGTCGACTTTCAGGTCGCTCTGGATATGGGAGTAAAGAAGATAAATCTAACAGTCCTGATAATGATTGTCCTACCTTTGCCAACATCTTATCAAACTCCCCCCCCCCCCTTTGACCTATGCTTAGATCAAGTGTGATAAGTTTGGCACAAGACATAGATCAAAGAACCACGATATATAAAGAATGACAAGACCGAAGTAAAAGAGACAACTATACAGGCAGAAGTAGAACTGTACATACAGAGATGAAGCTTATACATGTTGAACAAAAGATATGTACAACTGAAGCTTTGAGACAAGGTGCATAGGTTCTATGGATCAACTCAAGTTAAGAATGCCCAACTTGCCAACTAGAAATGAGAATCTCTTATTGTCTAAAGCTTTAGTGAACAAGTCGGTAAGCTGATAATCTGTGGACACAAAGTACATCTCTATTGTGCCCTATTCTACATGATGCTTAAGAAAATGGTACCTGATATCGATGTGTTTTGTCTTTAAGTGCTGAACAGGATTGGCAGAGATTGCAATGGCACTTTTTGAGTCGCAGAGGATGGGAATCTTCTCGATATCCAGACCGTATTCCCTTAGTTGGGTTCTCATCCACAAAACTTGTGAACAACAACTAGCGACAGCTATGTATTCGGCTTCTGCCATAGAAGTAGACATGCAGTTATGCTTATTAGAAGTCTAACTTACGAGTTTTCCTCCTAGAGGTGCTCTTTCGGTCTATCTTACATCCTCTATAATCTGAATCTATATAAGCCATAAGATCAAAGCAAGAGTTCTTTGGATACCAGAGGCCAATATTCTTGGTTCCCTTAAGGTATCTAAAGATCCTCTTTACAGCATAAAGATGGGATTCCTTTGGGTTAGCTTGAAATCTTGCACAGACATGTGGCAAACATTATATCTGGTCTACTAGCAGTTAAGTACAGAAGAAACTCAATTATGCCTCTGTAGAGTTTGCACTCCACAGATTTACCCTCTGGATCTGCATAGAGCTTAGATCCAATGCCCATGGGGGTTTTCATTACAGAAGAGTCAGAGCGTTTGTATTTTGAAAGTATGTCAGAGACATATTTGGATTGGTTTATGAAAATACCCACTATGGTTTGTTTGACTTGAAGCCCGAGGAAGAATATTAGTTCTCCCATCATGCTCATTTCAAACTCACTCTTCATCAATGTTTCAAACTTTTTGCAGTAAGATTCATTAGTTGAACCAAAGATAATACCATCCACATATATTTGCACAAGCATAATCTCACCTTTTCTCTTCTTGAAGAATAAAGTTGTATCAGTTGTACCTCCTTCAAAATTATTAGCAAGCAGAAAGTTGGAGAGCCTATCATACCATGCTCTGGGGGCCTGTTTGAGTCCATACAGAGCCTTGTCCAGATAATACACATGGTCAGAATACTTGGAACACTCAAACCCTGGGGGTTGTTGGACATAGACCTCTTCTTATATTTGTCCATTCAGAAAGGCTGACTTGACATTCATTTGATAGACTTTAAAACCTCTGTGGGCTACGAAGATCTTAATTGCTTCGAGCCATGCAACATTGGCAAAAGTTTCTTCGTAGTCAATCGCCTCTTCTTGGCAATATCCCTTGGCCACCAGTCTTGTTTTGTTCCTAATGACCACACCATCTTCATCCTTTTTGTTCCTGAAGACCCATTTGGTCCCTATTGCGGTTTTTTCGGCAGAGGCACTAGGGTTCATACCTTGTTGCGCTCAAACTATAGAAGCTCCTCTTGCATAGCCTCTATCCATTTTTGATCATCAAGGGCCTCAGAAACCTTCTTGGGCTCGATAATACTAACAAAATTTGTAAAGAAATAAAAATTTGCAGTAGCAGAGTGAGTCTTGACACTATCAGATGAGTCATCAATGATTTGGCTCTGTGGGTGACTTTTAGTCCATCTTGTCATTCTTGTGAGATGGACATTGGAAGCATCAAATTGAACTTCTATAGATAGGTCTTCGGGTTCTTAGACAGTTTCTGAGATAGAGGGTTGTGTGTTCATGCTCATCATAGGTGTAGAGTTTGCTTCTTGAAT
Source organism: Arctium minus (assembly GCA_954870635.1). Classification (NCBI taxonomy): domain Eukaryota; kingdom Viridiplantae; phylum Streptophyta; class Magnoliopsida; order Asterales; family Asteraceae; genus Arctium; species Arctium minus. Next base: position 56,620,857 of record OX941090.1, on the reverse strand, counting down.
CGATGTAGAAGCCTCTGTTGTGCCTTGGTTGGAGTTCTCGACTTTCTCTGGTGTTGACTCTTCTGATGTTTATGGAGTATGATCATTTGCCTGGGTTGGTATAGAGTCTTCATTCTTTGCATGTTCTACTTGTTCCCCCTCAACAGTTGCTTCTATGCAAGAAGTGGAAGAGGATGAGGTAACATTAAGACCGGTTAAGGATGTACCTGTTTGGTCCGCAGTGGCCTCGACTCCAAAAGCTCTGTGATCATCTTTAGAGAGGTCATCGTCATTGAACATTTCCTCGAACAAGTTATTTAACTCATTGGCTCGAGTAGATGTTTCACCAGAGGCTTTCAGTTGTTGGCCGAGTCCTGAGCTAATTTGCTCACAAGTCACTTGAAAAGAGTCATCAAATGAAACATTAATACTTTCAAGTATAAGTTTTGATTTCAGAACATAGACTCTGTAACCCTTAGAGGTTGCTGAGTAGCCAATGAACTTGGCTTCATCAACCTTACGATCAAACTTCCCAACGTCCTCTCTGTCGTTTAGGACAAAGCATCTGCATCCGAATACATCAAAGAACTTAATCTTCGTCTTCCTCTATTTTATTAGATGATTAGGGGTCTTTGAATGCCTCTTCACTATCATAGACCTATTCTGAGTGCAGCATGTTGTTGATATGGCTTTTATCCAAAAAGAAATGGATAATCCTGAAGCAGTGAGCATAGTTCTTGCATCCTTCACAAGTGTTGGATTCTTACGTTCAACAACACCATTTTGTTGCGGAGTCCTTGAGGCAGAGAAGTTATGTGATATGCCCTCTTCGGAAAGATATGCTTCAATGGTTGAGTTCTTGAAATATGTGCCATTGTCACTTCTTTGCTACTGAACCTTGTTGTCATAAAGAACTTGTATTCTCTTCATAAGATTGATTAGTACTAAAGGAACATCAGACTTCTTTCAAACAAATTCAACCCATGTATATCGAGAGAATTCATCAATGAGTACAAGAATTTACTTTTTGCCACCTAGGCTCTTTACTAAAATAAGACCACAGAGGTCGACATGAAGCATGTACAGAGGTCTAGTGCATGATACATCTAACTTAGATTTATGGGCGGCTCTTTTGAGTTTGCCCATTTCGCAAACAGAGCATAGATGATCTCTGTCAAATTTTATGTTGGGCAAACCACTTACCAAATTCAACTTAACAAATTTGTCAATAGTATAAAAGTTTAGATGATAGAACCTGTTATGCCAGAGCCAAGCTTCTTCATTCTTACTTGAGACCAAACAAAGCCTTTCATCTTTGTTAGTGGCTTTAAAGTTTATGAGGTACAAGTCACCTCTTTTGTTGGCACGATGAAGGTTTGTGCCCATTCCTTCACTCAGCAGAGAACAGTATTTCCGCTTGAACATAACATCGAAGCCATTGTCACAGAGTTGGCTAATAAGTAGATTGTGTTTAAGACATCCACATATGCAACTCTGCAGACATCGATGTCCTCAAAGCCTATGACTCCATAGCCTTTGATTTTCCCCTTCTTGTTATCTCCAAATTTTATAGAGCCTCCTCCTGATTTTTCTTTGTACGAGAAGAGTAACCTTTTGTCCCCAGTCATGTGCCTTGAGCACCCGGAGTCTAGGTACCAAATAGCCACACGTTGCTTCTGCTGCACAGATTAAGGAGATTTAGGTACCCATTTCCAAATGGGTCCATTCTTGTTAGGGGTCTTTAAGGTTGCCTTAGCATCCTTAGGTTTGGTTTTACCTTTTGAAGTAGAATAACCATTTTGTTTCTTCTCACCCTTGAATTTTGCATTCTTGTCTTTGGGTTAAGAAAGGAATCAGTGAGGGATTGAGAAATGTTGGCTTAAAGCATGCATGAGATGGAAACATTTGCAATTTGAGACACTAGAAGCTGGGTACAAAGCCATTTTTATTACAAAATCTCCTAGCATTGAACTTCTTTTTACAGAAATTCCTATCTAGGCTAGATTGATGTTTATCAAAAATCCTTTTTGTATGGCTCTTAGGTTGTAACCTTCCTTTATGGGATCCTTCCTTTAGATTCCTTTATGGGATCCTTCCTTAGCAAAAGATTTGTCATTATTAACCCATTTCTGCTTTTGTTTCCAAGTGAATTTTTCTTGAATAGGCTTTGGAGGTCTTTGAGCTTTAGGCTTCTGAGGTGACGACTCTTTTTGTTTGTTTATCTTTTCAAGCTCAAGAGAAGTCTTAGCCTGTAGACACATATCTATAAAATCAGGGAAATAGGAATCCTTCCATAGCTCACTTTAGGAGAGACCATTTTGTTAGGAATGCCATAGGGTAGTCTAAAACCCTCTAGTTTGCAAGGAACTACTTCCTGTGACTGAAGGCATGATCTTCTGGATATGTACTACATTTTCCATCACCATTGTCCCTTGAGGTATTTAAATCTTTTAGAATGCATGGGACAACTTCAGGAACTTTTAAGCTCTCCATCAAATCTTGCTCAAATATTTCATGTACGACAGAGGTCATATCAGGACTACTGAAAAGGTGGTTTTCATGAGTTTCTTTTAAGTCTTTATCAAAGATTTCAACCAACTTCCCTTCAGCAGAGGCAGAAACAAACTCAGGTGCCTCAAAGGATAGTTCTTTTTTAGGAGTTATCATGCAAACAAAGACCATTTGAGTTTGTGTTTCTGGAAGACCAAATTTGAAGAGTCCTATCTATTTTTGGGACAGATACTTCTTTGGAATAGATTTTCTCTTGACAATGGTTGAAGATGACAAATCCTTGTTTTCATACCAAACATTTGTCATAATCAATGGATTCCTCACATGTGGTTCTCCAGAGGTTCTGCGCCTCTTAAAAGTAGAAGTTAAGTTGGGAAATCTCGTTTTCTGAACCTTCCCAAGGCAGAAGATGTTAGATAAGGTTTGATTTTATTTGCTTCCGGTATAAGGATCTATGTCACAGAACCCTATACCCCTTCCACCGACTTGGGTGTTGACCTTTTCATGCACCTTCTGTGCATCCTAATATTTCCTAATCAACAGATCTCTATCGAGCAAGTATTGATGGAGGACTTCTTTTTCTTTTTGGAAAAATTTTTTCAGAGCAAGTGCATTTAATCTGTCACTTTCATTGTCCTTTAGTTCCTTGATCTCAATTTTCAAAGCTTGATCAAGAGAAATGACTTTTTCTTCTAAAGATTTCTATTCTTTAATGTGCTCAGCCTCAAGATTTGTCTTTTCAAGGAACAATTTGTCCTTTTCGTGAGTGAGAAGTCTAGCTTCTCGCTCATATAAGGCAAGCTTCTTTTCAAGATCTGAGCATATAATTTTAAAGGCTTGGAATTCCTCTGTTACTTTAAATAATTTACATTATGTGTCATGAGAGTCTGAGTTAGACGTGGATATGTCACTATCAGCATCAGAGGAGTTGAGTTATGCCATTCCACAAAACAAGACATTCCTGTCCTTTCATTAGAGTATTCATCAGAGACCCAGTTGCTCTGTGAAAGTCACAGTTCCAAACTCATACAATCAGACACAAAGATGTAGGAATCAATCTTTTTTTGATAGATCAATTAGTACATCAATTCCATAAACTCATATGCCTATTTCTTGTGTTTCTCTCTCAAGAATCCGTATGACATTGTTCTCTCTGTTTTCTCTCTAGATGCACGTATTCAAAATACAAAGACTTACAACTCAATTAACAAAAAAACTCCTTACACTTTACAACAAATACACTTTGACCAATCATTTAATCTTGAATACAATCTTGACTTAATGATGTGTGTTTTGAATTTATAACCGCAAGCGTACGGGTATTGTAGCATATAGGTCGATCACGGGAAGGCGATGGACTAAACACGGACTCATTTATAGACTAAGGCCTAGCTACGTGAATTATAAATTGGTGATTTTGACTTTTAAATTAAAACTAATTAAATAAATAAACGAATGGAGCAAAGCAAACTAACGGACATTGGGCAATGTCAACTTCAGATTTTGGTAATAGTGGGAATTCGTTATGCAAAATTAATTCAACCCTCTTTGTCAGGATCTGATTCTTAAAAAGAATAATGAAACTCAGAAACAATATTAAAGATGTTGCGGAAAAACACTTTAATATTCAAATATCAATGTAACAGTAAAGTAGAAATCACAACTTGTAAACTTTATTGAATGATTAAAGTTACAAGCTTTCACACAAAACCTCAATCTTGATGAACAGGCTCACCAAGACTAATTCTACTTCTCTAGAACGAGGGTTGTAAACCATGAGGTTAATTCTCTCTAAAAACAAAAACTAGAATATTCGTATTCTAAACTATTATGAATAATTCTATACATATACTTAAAATAAAATATAATTACGAAACATAAAAGATCTTCAGTATATTCTTCCATAATTATCTTCAACCTTCCATGATTATCTTCAACCTTGATTTGCGCGTCTTAATCACATAAGCAGTATTAAGTCATAGCAGCATTAACACTCTGAGCAGTATTAATCTTCACCAGCAGTAGTAACTATGCTTAGCAGTATTAATTTCTACAAGCAGTAGTAATATGGCTCAGCAGTAGTAACTTGTTTCAGCAGTAGTAATCATGTTGTATTGGCAGCATTAAAACTTAAACAAATCTTCAGTTCCCAACAATCTCCCCCTAACTTGACTTTCAGAGAAGAGAAGTCAAGTTCTTCAGATATGGTCTACATGATGCTTTCAACATTTCAGTTCAGTTGCCCAAATTTGGATCCAGTCCCAGACTTTGATTGATTATCCTGCTAACCACAATCCTTGCCATTTCTGAGCCTTGAGGACAAATTAATTTGGCTTTCAGCATCCCATGAAGCTTAGCTAGGTTGTCATCATATATCTTATCCACCAGATAATATTCATGAAAGCTTTTATCTATGGTCAAGATATACACCCCACATCTTTCTATGAGCATCCAGTTGTCCACAAACTTGAATACATCTTTGATGACATGCTTGACAAGATCTGGACTAAACATCATGCATAAATACTCCATTTCTAGTTTCTTGATGTTCATCCCTGGAGTCTTCAACACATCCCCATACAGATTCATTCCCCCTTTAAACATTTCTTCCAAGTCTGACCTGGAACAACATCTGATTATCTTCCCCCAAGTAGAGTAGACTTCAAAGTGATCACCCATTCTTTTGATTCTGAAATATTCTTTGCCTTGATCTTCAAGAATATCCCAGTGGATGATTTCAGGGGCTTGGAATGAAATGGGATCTGCCTGTACTAGATCACTATCTGTTACAGTCATGTAAAGTTCAAAATGCACATTAGATTGCCTTGGTTGCTGTACATTTTGACTTGATTGTTCAGCTTGACTTGTAACAGATGATTTTGTATCTTTCTCAGCTTCTGCAATCTTTGGCTTCTTAGACAGTTTCTTGGAAGCTATTGTTTTCACTCTCTTGGCAGATTTGACTTCCATATCAGCATGTTCTCCCTTCTTTTCTTCAGCCTTTTCTTTTGAAGGAGTGGTTTCCTCACTCTCAGGGAAGGGTTGTTGGATATTGAGATCATGCCTCTCTTTCATCCTCCTTTCAGCTTCTTCCCTTTGAGTGGAATCCCCTTTCAGATTTGACATCTCCTTTGTATATAGTTCCTCAATCCTACCGTAAGGCATATTTGTAAACATTTCTTCAGGAACTCCAAGAGCTCCTTTCAGGAAGTTTATCATCTTCCTCCTTTCTTGATTAGCCAGGAAGGTCTTTGAGGGTTGTCTTTGTCTTTGCTTTAATGCCAGCCTTTGCCTTGAAGCCTTCTTTGTAACTATCTTGGCAGCAGCTGCATCCTTCAAATTCTTTTGATATTCTTCATTGATCTTTTTGGCCATATCCAGTGCAAGCTCTCTGTCTTTGGCAGATTGTATTTCTTCTTCCTTTGCCAACTCTGCTTGAAGTTGTTTGACCACTTCTTCATCTAACTCTATCTGATTCTTTTTCTTTAAAGGTTGCTCAGATTCAACCATCTTCTCCTTTCCCTTCTTCTTTGCATCCTCTATACTAATCTCTTTTTCTTTCTTTTCTGAACCTCCTTCTTTGATTATTACTCCCTTAGCCTTTTGAGTGGCTTTGGGAGTATCATTCTTTGCTTTGACCAAGGTTTCTGCAATCTCCATTTCCTCTCTGGACAATGATGTTTCTGCTGCTGGTTCTGTTTCCTTATTCAGCTCCCCCTCAAACTGAGCTTTCATACCAATAGGACTGTGTTTCTCCCCTTCATCTTGTTTCTCCCCCTTGTTGAAAGCATCTCCCCTCTTCTTCAAAACATACTGCTTTCTTTTCTTTTTCTGCACCAACTTCATCACCATCTTCTTCAATTTGGTAATCTGCACTTGTTGAGACAGAATTACCAATTTCATCACCTCAATATCTGAGCCTTGCTTGATGACATCTAGATTAATGTTTCCCATAGTTTCCATCAATTCATTGTAGTTATATTTGTCCTCACCTCCTTTGGGTGTGTTTACCACCCTTGGAGGATCCTTGGATCTTTTAGTAGTAGAGGTCTTCTGCCTAGCAGAAGCACCCTCCACCCCCTTGGTTTCTTGGCACCTGGGACCTTTGGATGATTGCTCACCCAAAGTTGTCGTGGGGAAGGTCTTAGTGATGTTACCACTGGCCTCCTCTGTGCTAGCAGAAGTAGTGGCAGCCTTCTCACCCACATGCTCATGCATCTCCTTAGTGAGCACCTCCTTGGGGTTGGGAGACACCCCAGTGGTTTCCCTATGGATATTCTCTAATGGAGAATGCTCCATTAGAGGGATTTGAGGTTCTGGGTTTGTAGGAGGTAAAACAAGGGAAGGAGCCTTGTGTACCTTTCTCTTAGTATAAGTTTTGGATATAACTGGGGTTGGCTTAAGAACAAGGGACTGAGGGAGTGATATAGTGGTTGAAGGTTGGGTTTGGCTATCAGTGGGATGGTCTAGTGAGGGCCTTGACCCTGATGCCATACCTTCATGGTTGTGGGACACCACCATCATTGTAGAGAATAATGGGGTGTCAACTCCTTCCGAGTCCTTGGCAGATCTTTTCATATTTGAAAAGACCTTGCACTTAGGGATTTTAGGTACATATACCTCATTAGACTGAGGCATATCCGTCAATTCAGAGGTGATAACTGCCTGGACAAATCTTCGATACATGTAGAAACTCTTTTTATTATCCAAGTTTGACACAAGGTCATTGAAAATCATTTTTGAGAAATTATACTTTCTGGCAGTGGACAAGCAGACCAAAGCATAAGCAATGATACTACTGAACTGACTCCATCCAGTCGTTTTTCGAGAAATACAGTGCATAAGAGTATGAACAAAGAAACGCCATTAGGGAGAAAAGTTAGCTTTGTAAAATTTGAAAACACCCAGTTGGCCTTCATACCCCATTGTTGTGAGATTGGAAAACAAATCCTCATTAGAGATAGAGGTAATACCTGAGGCATCGTCTAGTCGTAGACTGATGTGAATGACCTCTTCAGAGACTGTCAAGGGTTTGTCACACACCCTTGTCTTGATACACTGCACACCGTTTTCAGTAACTGCGGTGGCATTGACCCAAAATTGCTTCTGGTGCTCGATGTAAATTTGTGGTGACACTGTAAGAGCATGAGCTATATGACTGGACTTGAGAAAATCAACTATTTGATGGAATCCAGCAGCCTGCTGAGGCTTTTAAAGCATTGCGATCTCATTGTGTTCATCAATAAACGCCATGGATGCCATCTGGATTGAGGATTCTTGACTGAAACACACTGGTTGCTTGAGAGAAAAGAGTTAGAGAGAAGATGAACAGTATTCAAAGAGTCGTTGTGAGCTTTTTAGCCGGCAAAGAGGGTATTTATTGAATTCAGGAAAGAAGCAGTATTAACCCTAATTTCAGTTAAAGCAGTACTAACCCACTAGCAGTATTAACTGAGAGTAGTAGTAACCAACTAGCAGTATTAACTAACTATCAGTATTAACTAACTAGAAGTATTAACTAACTAGCAGTATTAACTAACTAGCAGTAGTAACACATACCTGAAGTAGTAACTCAGACTAGCAGTAGTAATAATGAACCTGCAGTAGTAACTTTGCACTGGCAGTATTAAAACTGCACTGGCAGCATTAACGATACTTACACTGTTGAAGTTTGTGTTAGTCTGAGCAAGGCAATAAACTTCCTGAGAAAGATGATTAGTAGCACCAAAAAAATAAACAAATAACAGGTATACAAACACTTTTTAAACATGAGCTCATTCAGAGGTGATCATGCCCACACTTGTGACCAAGAAAGTGAATCTACCCACATCAAAAGCTTTAGTGAATAGATCAGCAAACTGGTTATTATTATGAACTTTAGCAACTTGAATAAGCTTCTTTTCATTGTAGTCTCTAATAAAGTGATACCTGATTTCAATGTGCTTTGTTTTGGAGTGCTTGACTGGATTGTTAACAATGCTAATAGCACTGCTATTGTCAATGAAGATTGGAGTGTGAAGAAAGGTTACCCCATAGTCCATCATTCGATTCTGAATCCATAGAACCTGAGAGCAGCAACTTGCAGTAGCAATGTACTCAGCTTCTGTTGTGGATAAGAACATTGTGGTTTGCTTCTTACACTGCCAAGACACTAGTCTTGCACCCAAAAGCTGACATCCTCCTGAAGTAGAATTTCTATCCATATTAGCACCACCCAAGTCACAGTCTGAATATGCAATCAAGTCAAAAGTAGATTCATAAGGATACCAAAGACCTAATCTAGGTTTCCCTCTTAAGTATCTGAAAATCCTCTTAACTGCTTGAAGATGTGACTGCTTTGGCTTGACTTGGAATCTGGCACACACACACACACTGGAAACATGATATCTGGTCTTGATGTTGTTAGATACATGAGAGATCCAATCATTGATCTATAAAGATGGACATCAACATCCTCCCCCTCGAGATCAGCAGTGATATGTTTGTGTGTTTCCATTGGTGTGCTTGCTGGCTTTGAGTCTGATAAACCATACTTATCTAGGATGTCGTTCACATACTTTGATTGACTTATGAAAATCCCATTTTTCTGCTGTTTCACTTGAAGCCCAAGGAAGAAAGTGAGTTCACCCATTGAACTCATTTTGAAGCTCTTGTGCATCAACTCTTCAAAGTCTCTACACATCTGATCTTTTGTGGATCCAAATATGATGTCATCCACATAGATCTGAACAAGTAGGGTGTCCTTCTTACTTCTTTTAATGAAAAGGGTCTTGTCAATGATTCCCCTTTCAAACCCATTTTCCAAGAGATAGGTAGATAGAGTATCATACCATGCTCTTGGGGCTTGATGTAGACCATAGAGTGCTTTCTTAAGTTTGTATACTCTGTCAGGATATAATGGATTTTCAAATCCAGGGGGATGACAGACGTATACTTCTTCATCAATTGTTCCATATAGAAAGGCACTCTTCACATCCATCTGATATACCTTGAACTTCATATATGAGGCATATGCTAGAAACAGCCTAATTGCCTCTACCAGTGCAACTGGAGCAAAGACTTCCTCATAGTCTATGCCTTCTTCTTGAGTGTACCCTTGTGCCACTAGCCTTGCTTTGTTCCTAATTACTATTCCTTTCTCATTCTTTTTATTTCTGAAAATCCACTTGGTGCCAATTGCTCTATGACCTTTTGGAAGGTCCACCAAGTCCCAAACATCTTGCAATTTAAACTATAGAAACTCTTCTTGCATGGCTTCTATCCAACTTGAATATTTCGTTGCATCATAAGCCTTCTTAGGCTCAATCTGAGATAGAAAGCAAGAGAGTACTTATGTTGCTGATCCTGCAAATCTTGAAGTCTGCTTTGATTCCTAGTCATCATAGGAGAAGTGATGTCTCCTATTACCAGCTCAGGAGGATGATTCTTCTGAGTTCTTTTCTGATGACTTGGTTCTTCATTAATTCCCACATCTAAATTGGAGTCATTTAAGTCAGCTGAGGGGATCTCATCAGCTACTTCTGGCTCTTCATGCTCTGGAGTCTCCTCGTCTCTTCTTTCTTCTTCACTCTGAATTGGTTCAGTAACAGTCTCCGTTTCATAGATTTCAACAGGGTTCATTGTAGGTATGGGAAAGATCACAGACTGAGGAATAATGTCTTGTACTGGTTCATCCCCTGATCCTCTACTTCCTGATCCTGCATGATCATCACTACTGTAACCCAAAGAGTTAGTTAGTGAATCAATGTCAAATAACCACTGAGGACCTGAACCAATAGGATTTGGTGAGTTCTCATTGCATTTGACATTGTCACTTTCCTCAATTATTCTAGAAGAAGAATTAAACACTCTGTAGGCCTTACTCTGAGATGAGTAACCAACAAGAAAACCATCATCTACTTTGCTATCAAACTTTCCCAAGTGAGTTTTGGTATTGAGAATGGTACAAGGACACCCAAAAGGTTTGAAAAAACCAATAAATGGTTTTCTTTTATTTAAAAGCTCATATGGTGTCTTGTTCTTAGGCTTGACTACTAGAAATCTGTTTTGAACATAGCAAGCAGTATTAACTGCTTCAGCCCAGAAAGTAATTGGAAGTTTTGAATCAGCTAAAAGAGATCTAGCAGCCTCAATCAGTGTCCTATTCCTTCTCTCAGCAACACCATTTAGTTGTGGAATCCTAGGAGCACTGTATTGCCTCTCAATTCCTTTTTCCTCACAAAAGGTGTTTAGGTCAAGATTTTTAAATTCAGTACCATTATCTGACCTAATGACTTTTACCTTTTGATTTGTTTGGTTTTCAATTCTTAGAATAAAGGATTTGATCAGTCCACTTGTCTCATCCTTAGTCCTTAGAAAATACACCCAAGTAAATCTAGAGTAATCATTAACAATAACTAAGGAGTATGATTTCTTACCTATACTCATGACATTTGTAGGACCAAACAGATCCATATGTAACAACTGAAGAGAAGAAGAAATTGTGTTCAACTCTTTGGACTTATGAGAAATTTTGTGTTGTTTGCCTTTGAGACAAGCAACACAATGATCATCACATGAAAAGACTTTTGAAGGAAGACCTCTTACAAGGTTGTTTTTAACAAGTTTATTCATTGTTTTAAAGTTCATGTGACACATCCTTCTGTGCCAAAGTGATGATTCATCCAAAGAGGCTTTTGAAAGAAGACAGTTTAAGGATAAATCATTTGAAACAGTTTCCATATTCAAACAATAGACATTATCCTTTCTTGGAGTTCTTAGTAGTATCATATTTTCATCAACTACCTTGAATCCAGGAGCAAGGATAATGCATTCTGAGTCAGTGAATAATATACTATGCTTTTTGTCACAAACCTGTGATACACTTAACAGGTTGTACCTTAACTTCTCAACATAGTAAACATCTTCAAAGGTTATCTTACCTTTTGCTACATCTCCCTTACCACTAATCTTACCTCTATCTGGAGTATTACCAAAGGCAACATACCCTCCATCAATTTTCTTGAAATTCTTGAGGCAAGTCATGTTCCCTGTCATGTGCCTAGAGCAACCAGTATCAACATGCCAAATGCTCTTTCCCTTGAGCTGTTGGTTGCCCTGCACATAAGATAAATCAATTAGTATTGATTGGGAAACCAAGACAAAGTGGTCTTGGGCCTCCCTTTCTCATCAAAGTACTTACACTCCTTTTTGATGAGATTTTTAAAATTAGAATACTCTTTACTGGAGTACTTTGTCAAGATGATTGGTCTAGAAGCACAAACACTAGAAGAAGTACTAATTTTAGAAGTACTAACAGAGTTAGCAGCACTAACAGGTTTAGCAGTACTAACCTTGTTAGAAGCACTAACAGAGTTAGCAGTATTAACATCTTAAGAAGTACTAACAATGTTAGTTTTAGAAGTACTAATACTCTCAGCAGCACTAACATTGATAGCAGCAGTATTGCTTCTGGCAGCACTATCTTTGTCAGCAGCACTATTTGTGGTAGCAGTACTAACAGTTTTAGTGCTTTTGGGAACCCACATCTTGACACTCTCTTTTACAGTCTTTTTCTTCATGTGGCTTTTAGATTTAACAGGTTTCTTAGCCACATGGTTCCTTTCATCCTTCCTATAACCAAAGGGTTTTTGCACAGATCTTTGAAAATTTACCCTTTTGTTAATCGGATTAAAATAACAGTGCTTGGCAAGATGGTTCATTTTGCCACATATGAAACAAGGTTTTGGTCTGATGATTTTACTCAGATCAACTCCTTGTTTATGAGCCCACTGATTATTCCAATTTCTTTGATTGCCCCTCCTTTTATCATGTTTTAGGGGCTCAGACTTATTACCTGCACACTCTTTGCAAAGAACAGGATTCACAACTGTAGTCTTCTTGTAATGGACCTTTTTAGACTTTCCCTCAGTCTTCTCTACGTCATCAGATTTGATCCAATTCCTTCCACCACCCTCATTGGTAAGAATGTTATTTTCTAAGGGAATCTCACCACTCACAGTATTATCCTTACTCTTACCAGCTTCTTTCTCAGTCTTGTCCTTAACAACTACTTCATCTAAAGGATCTATCTTAGTGGCTCCTTCATGCAAGTCCTTCCTATCCTTGGTCTCTAGCAAGTCTGATTTAGGAGGGATGTAGTTGTTGTTGTATGGTGGTGGTGTGGTATTGTACCCAATTCCTGGTTTAAGCTTATCATAGATTTGGACCTTTAGAATTGTATCCATGGCCTTAGAAGCATATGAAAACTTTTCCACATCTAGCTTAACCTTGGCTAGCTCTCCTCTCAACTTTTCATTCTCCTCCCAAGACTTTGTCAGTTGGAATTCTAGATCATTTTTCTCCCACTTCCAGTAATTTGTATCATATGTGTGTTGAAGTTCATTGGCTTGGAACCCTTTAATTTGTTCCTCAAACCTCTCAACAATTTTCACATAGTCTTTTCTATCTTTTTCTAACCTCTTAAGGTCATCACTCATACTCTGGTTGTGATCCCTGTAACTTTTAACAGTGTCTATACAAGTTTGAGAACAGAGATTAGAGAGTACCTCAGTTGGAAGATCAGATACCTCTGCCATGAGAGCTTGATTTTGAATGGCCTCTTCTGCTTGATCAGTCCAGTCAAACCCCATTCCTTGTTGAGAAACAAGAGCTTGAGCAGAGTTTCTGTTCTGGTTGAAGCTTCCAGTCTGAGCTTGTTGGAGATTGTTCTGAGGCACTCCACTTCTGCATTCCCTGGCAAAGTGTCCCTTCATATGACACTTGTAGCACTCCACCTTTGACTTATCAAAGCCTGCTCCATCTTCTCTTTTTTGGGAGAAGTTGTTCCTCCCAGTCCTCTTGATGAACTTCTTCACCCTCATAGAAAGCATGACCATCTGCCATTTAATATCCATCTCTTCAAGATCATCAGGATGAAGATGTTCCAAGTCATCATTGATTAAAGAGGAGTTACTATGGCTGGAAAGAAAGGCTTCAAAAACAGATCCATTGCCTTTTTCTTGATTTACTCCATTAGCAACATTAATTGATTCAGGGTTAGCAGTAGAATCAGTTGATGCTGAAAGGAGTGCAGCATTATGAATATATCCAGTAGGCTTCTTCTTTGCTTCCACCTCAGATTCAAACACTCTCAGATCATTGTACAGATCATCCAGTTCCTTTTCTTCCAATTTGTCATTCTGTCTGAATGAAATAGTGTACATGGTCCATTCATCTCCAAGAGATCTGAGGAACTTTCGGTTGACATCATCTTGTTCCATTTGGACTCCAAAAGTAGCCAACTCACCAATTAACTTATTGAATCTATCAAACGTTTGAGTCATAGACTCATTCTTTGAAGATGTAAAATTCTCATATTGCTGCTTGAGAATATCCCTTTTATTCCTCTTAGTGCTCTTGGTGCCAGCAAATCTCTTCTCTAAAGCATTCCATAGAATCTGAGCATCAGTGCAGTGGTGAAACTGATGTTGATACTCATTAGCAAATGGCCAAAAGCAGGGTGCTTAAGGTTTTCATCTCCAATTGTCTCACTTTCTTCTCAGCATCAGTTTTTGGAGGTGGTCTTCTTCCATCTTGTCCAATTTTACCTTCACCAGGGGGATCATTCTCAACAATGTCCCACATAGAAAAGTCTGTAAGGAGGATGTACTGCTTGATCCTAATTTTCCACATGTCAAACTCATTAGGTTTGAGCATGGGAACCCTTGAAACAAGAGTACTGTTTGATTCAACTGTGTTGTCCACGATGAATGAAGGTTTATGAGAATACTAGGCTCTGATACCACTTGTCAGGATCTGATTCTTAACAAGAATAATGAAACTCAGAAACAATATTAAAGAAGTTGCAGAAAAACACTTTAATATTCAAATATCAATGTAACAGTAAAGTAGAAATCACAACTTGTAAACTTTATTGAATGATTAAAGTTACAAGCTTTCACACAAAACCTCAATCTTGATGAACAAGCTCACCAAGACGAATTCTACTTCTCTAGAACTAGGGTTGTAAACCTTGAGGTTAATTATCTCTAAAAACAAAAACTCAGAATATTCGTATTCTAAACTATTCTGAATAATTCTATACATATACTGAAAATAAAAGATAATTACAAAACATAAAAGATCTTCAGTATATTCTTCCATAATTATCTTCAACCTTGATCTTCGCGTCTTAATCACATAAGCAGTATTAAGTCATAGCAGCATTAACACTATGAGCAGTATTAATCTTCACCAGCAGTAGTAACTATGCTTAGCAGTATTAATTTCTACAAGCAGTAGTAATCTGGCTAAGCAGTAGTAACTTGTTTCAGCAGTAGTAATCATGTTGTACTGGCAGCATTAAAACTTAAACAAATCTTCAGTTCCCAACAATCTCCCCCTAACTTGACTTTTAGAGAAGAGAAGTCAAGTTCTTCAGATATGGTCTTCATGATGCTTTCAACACTTCAGTTCAGTTGCCCAAATTCAGATCAAGTCCCAGACTTTGATTGATTATCCTGCTAACCACAATCCTTGCCATTTCTGAGCCTTGAGGACAAATTAATTTGGCTTTCAGCATCCCATGAAGCTTAGCTAGGCTGTGATCATATATCTTATCCACCAGATAATATTCATGAAAGCTTTTATCTATGGTCAAGATATACACCCCACATCTTTCTATGAGCATCCAGTTGTCCACAGACTTGAATACATCTTTGATGACATGCTTGACAAGATCTGGACTAAACATCATGCATAAATACTCCATTGCTAGTTTCTTGATGTTCATCCCTGGAGTCTTCAGCACATCAACCAATTAAAACTCAAAAGTTTATTATAAAAAATAATTGATCAATACCACAACGTTTATCCAAATAGACGATTACCCAAATGAACGAAAGTTAAAGTACGTCATAAAACGTAAACATAAATCTAAACAAAACAATAAAATTAATCTACGAAAACTATAAAGATCGATCCAAGGAGTGTCACTCTCCAAGAATCGTTTTTAACCTACGAAAGCGGTAAATGGATTAAGAAGCGGTGCAAGAAATTAAAAAGGGAAAAGAGAAAAATAGGGAGACAAATCCAAACATATAAATAAAAAAAAATGGAGAAACGGAACGTTACAACGGTGTTGAATGTTGATGAGAATCTGTCACATTCCATCTTCATCTTCGATCCACCGAAACATCGCATCTTCATCGACTCAATAAACAATGGATTACAAATAAATTAAAAAAAAACTAAACTAAAACTAAAACCTAAAACCTAAAACCTAAAACCTAAAACCTAAAATCTAAACTAAATAACTTACAAGAAAAAAATAAAAACTAAAACCTAACAAAATGATCTCTAAACCAAAAGCATAAAAACTAAAAACAAAAGAAAAAAAACAAAGAAAAAAAAAACCAAATGGCGTGCGCTGTTTTTTGGGAGGAAGGAGTTTCAAACCAAAAACCCTAAAACTTGTTGGGAACTGAAGAATTGCTAAGTACAGTTAATGCTGCTAGCAGAACCTGGTTAATACTTCTGATGTTAATGCTGCTGATACAGGTTAGTGCTGCTTGTCAAAGATTAATACTGCTGAAAGAAGTTACTACTGCTAAGCAAGTTTAGTACTGCTAAGTAGTTAGTACTGCTGGAGTTAGTACTGCTAGAGAAAAGTTAATACTGCTGAGCAAACCCTTGTCAGTTACTGAAGAGGTGATACGCATCTGTCTACGTCTAGACGATGCTGAAGGTATTACTTCTCTTCCTAATGAGGACTTGTTCTCAAATTTGTCAAGAATGGGGTATGAAGGCCAATTGGGAGGTTTTAAATTCTCAAAAGAAAATTTCTATACCCAATGGCGTTTTCTTGTTCATACCCTTATGCACTGCATTTCCAAAAAGACTACTGGATGGAGTGAGTTTAGTAGTACCATTGCTTATGCTTTGGTCTGCTTGGCCACTGCCAGAAAGTACAATTTTTCTAGAATGATTTTTAGTGATCTTGTCTCAAACTTAGGAAGCAAAAAGAGCTTTTATATGTACCCCAGGTTTGTACAAGAAGTTATAACCCATGAATTGACGGATATGCCTCACTTTGATGAGGTATATGTACCAAAAATTCCCAAAGGTAAGGTCTTTTCAAACATGAAGAGATACCCATTGGACTCGGAAGGAGTTGACACCCCATTATTCTCTACAATGATGGTGGTGTCCCACACTGAAGAAGGTATGGCAGCAGGGTCAAGGCCCTCATTAGACCATCCCACTTCTAGCCCATCCCAACCTTCACACTCTATATCTATCCCACAGTCTCTACATCAAAAGCCAACATCTCCAATCACCCAAACATATATAAGGAAAAAGGTAAAGAAGGCTCCTTCCCTTCTTGTACCATCACCCACAGAGCCTTTAAGCCCTCTAAGGGAGAATTCTCCTTTAGAGAATATCTATAGGGAAACCACAGGGGTGTCTCCCAACCCCAAGGAGGTGCTCACTGAGGAGATGGTTGAGCATATGGGTGCTAAGGCTGCCACTACTCCTGCTAGTATAGAGGAGGTCAGTGGTAACATAAATAAGGCCTTCCCCATGGCAACTTTGGGTGAGCAATCATCCAAAGGTCCCTGGTGCCAAGAACCCACGGGGGTGAAGAGTGCTTCTGTTAGGCAGAAGGTTCCCACTACAAAAAGATCCTATGATCCTTCAAAAGAGGGTAACACTTCTGGAGAAGGTGAGGACAGATATAACCATCAAGAATTGATGGATACTATGGGAAACATCAACCTGGATGTTATCAAACAAGGAGCTGACATAGAAGAAATGAAGCTGGTAATCTTGTCCCAACAAGTGCAAATTACCAAACTCAAGAAATTGGTGATGAGACTAGTCCAGAAAAGGAAGAAGAAACAGTTTGAGCTAAGGAGAAGGAAATCAGGGGATGATGCTCCCAAAAAGGGGGAGTCAGAAGCTGAGTTCCACATGGAAGAGGCTACAGATAAGGGGGAGAAACATAGTGTTGAGGGGGAGATTGATGAAGGGGTAAGTAAAGAAATAGTACAAGCAGCAACAGTAACATCAATAGCAGCAGAAACCGTTAATGTTGCTCAATCAAATACAGCAGCATAAACTGTTAATGTTGCTGAACTGAATGAAGCAGCAGAAATGGTTAAAGAAGTACTAATTGATCTTCAGAGCAGAAATAAGGAAGAGCTTGAGACAGCTGAAGCATTAATCAAAGCCAAACATGATACTCCCAAGGTCACTTCAAAGGCCAAAGGAGTTGTCATCAAAGAAAATGTTGAAGTTGTCAAGAAAGTCAGTGTTGATAAAGCAAAAAGCAAGGACAAAGGCAAAGCTAAGCTAGTGGAATCTGATCAACCAATCAAAAAGCAAAGGTTGGTTGAGTCAGATGAAGCTTTGGCCAGAAAGATACAAGCAAATATTGAGCAAGAAAAAAAAGTCCAAGTTGAGAAAGACAGGGAAATAGCTAAGGCTTTAGCTGCAGAACTGAATAAAGCTTATCAACAAAGCCTGGCAACTGAAACAGCTCAGAAGAAAGCTGCAACCCTTAAGGAGTCTGTGGTGGTCAAGAAAGCTGCAAAGAAGAGACAACCCTCAAAGACATTCCTTGGTAACCAAGAGAGAAATAAAATGATAACTTTTCTCAAGGGTGCTGTAGGAGTCAGAAAGGAGATGTTCTCCAAGATGACATTTGAGTAGATCAAAGAGCTGTACAACTCTGAAAGGACCAAGCTTCAAGGGAATGAAACTGCTAGGGTGAAGATGGAGAAGAGAATGAAAGAAAGAAATGATTTCATGATAGAAAAAACCTTTTCCAGATGAGCAAGAAACACCACCAAAGAAAGAAGCCACTCTTGGTGAAAGTCTAAGGACTTTAAAGAGAACAAAGATGATGGCAAGGAGAAAATTAACCAAGAAGCCTAGAATAGCTGAAGGAGAGGATGAGAAGGTTGCTGAAGAAGAAGGGACACCTAAGCCAAGTGATAAGGTAGAACCATCAAGTACTGGTGATGTGAACATGTACATGGTAGTGATGGACAAAGTACCTGAACCTATAACTGCAGAACCTGTTGGTGTAAAGCCTCTAGAAGTCATTCACTGGGATACACTGGAAGTTGATGGAAAAGAGTACATCAGGCTCAAAAGAAAGGATGAGAAGTATGAAGTTTATACTACTTGGGCCAAGATTGTCAGAACATGTTCCAGGTCTGATATAGAAGAAATGTTTGAAATAGGGATGAAGTTGTATGCAGATCAGTTAAAAGCTCCAGGGATTTCAATTACAAAACTGGTGATGGAGTATCTGTGTATGATGTTCAAACCTGATGAAGTGGAAGGAGTGATAAGGAATGTGTTTCAAACTGTCAACAATTGGACTCTATATGAAACTAGTGCAGTATATGCAGTGACTTTGGATAGAAATCACATAGAATACTTCCTAGTGAATAAAGTGTACAACCACAGTAGATTGAAGCTTCATGCAATGTTGAAAAAGAAGCTTGGTTGTATTCAAGATTCAGCAATGGCTAAGTATCTAATCCAAAGAACAATTAATCAGAGTCTGGGGCTGGATGCTAATACAGGGCTTTGAAGAATGGTGTTTTGGGAGCATCTGAAGAACTTAACTTCTCTTCCTAAAAGTCAAGTTAGGGGGAGATTGTTGGGAACTGAAGAATTGCTAAGTACAGTTAATGCTGCTAGCAGAACCTGGTTACTACTTCTGATGTTAATGCTGCTGATACAGGTTAGTGCTGCTTGTCAAAGATTAATACTGCTGAAAGAAGTTACTACTGCTAAGCAAGTTTAGTACTGCTAAGTAGTTATTACTGCTGGAGTTAGTACTGCTAGAACAAAGTTAATACTGCTGAGCATGATTAGTACTGCTGAACTTAATAATGCTCAGAGTGTTAATACTGCTGAAGAATTAATGCTGCTTATGAGATAATGAAGACTTTGCATAGAAAGGATGACAGCTGGATTGAAGATATTCATGGAAGCTTGGAGATAATGATGGAAGATTATAATGAAGATCTTTTATTATTTTGTAATTATCTTTTATCTTCAGTATATGTATAGAATAGTTTGTTTCTTTAGTGGTAACAATAATTCTGAGTTTTTTTTAGCTTTCATAGAAAGAATCAACCTCAAGGTTAGAACCCTAATTCTAGAGAAGTAGAATTCGTATTGGTGAGTCTGTTCATCAATATTGAGGTTGTGTGTAAAAGCTTGTGACTTTCAATCATTCAATAAGAGTTTGCAAGTTGTGATTTTGATTTACTGTTTCATTGTTTTTCTGAATATTAAAGTGCTATTCCGCAGCTTCTTTAATATTGTTTTCTGAGTGTGTGTTCTTGTTAAGAATTAAGATCCTGACAAGAACTTATTTATAAAATACATATTTTCAATTCAGCCACTCAACTTTACAGCTAATCTATAAGTGCCCCTTTTGATTTCTATTTTTTTAAAAGCTCCTCTCATCTTTCGTTCTTTAAGATTTGGTCCAACATTTGTCATTCTTCTTGGATTTGGCCACCAAATAAAGATCGAACTAAAACTTTAAATCCATCGTCATCCATTTCACTTTCAATGTGAATTACCTGTCAAAACTCGAAAAAACCACAAAAATGCCAATGTAATATCCCCAATCGATTATTAAACGAAAATTAACTAAAAATATAATAAAATCTACATGAAAACAATTAAACTAAATGCAAAATGCAATTATAAACTAATATGAATGCATGAACAAAATGCACTTAACAAAACACCCACAAGCTAAACCTTTCTTGCCCCAAGAAAGATATTAGAATTTATTACGGAATGGGTGAAAAAAAGAAAAAGAAAACAAACAACGATCTCCATAAATATTCGAGCGAGTTAATACACGAGCTCACTAGGTACAATCTAATGTTAGGCTTCCCTATGTATAAATGAAACTTGTTACCACGGGTTCAGATTGAAAACAGTAGTAGAAACACATATTTCAACGAAATGTCAAACTCACACAACACCAAACAAAACATATTGCAAAAAAGTGCACCTAATAGGATTTTACAAACATTACCGTAGTCGCTAAGGCATGGGAAATATGATCTACAAGGATGGAAACTCACAGTCTCGCTCAAATCACTCTAGTATGTTTAGGGATGTGTATACGCTCAATGCCTAGTTAATCAAGAAAAATAAAATGGACTCTTGACGCATTTGAAACAATTCTCAAGTCTAAATATTTTCATAAAAATTTCATAAGATGAGGACTTTCGGGTAAGGATATGGTTTAAGGTAGGGATTAAGTTTGGTTATTGGGGTTTGAAAAGGTATTTTTGCTTGTTTTTGTGCACATAGGTTCCTTCCTACAATTTCCAACGGATTTTAACTTATTCCTTGCAAAACTAACTCTATCAATGCATTTTTTTTAACCCACAAGCTATGCTTGTTTATGGAGTTCTACCAACCCACAAGTTATGCTTGTGTAAACTACTCAACTAAATGTTTCAATCCGTTTTTAATTTTCGAAAAGAGAAGTATATGTGCAATTTTTTTTTGTGGTTTAGGTGTGTTTGATGTTCAAGAAAATGGTAAGTGTTTAGGCTCAAAGTGGTTGCAAAAGGAAAATCTTTTTTTTTTTTGTGTTTTGTGAATAAGGATGGTTTTAAGAAAAGATGGTCTCTGTGAAAAAATTATAAAAAAATTTAGACGAGAAATGAATTAAAAACCAAGGAATACACCTCGATGGGTGGTAACACACAAGAAAAGAAAATGGGATTGATTATATATGTGTCAATCCAATACGGCCCAAATTCTTACAAGGTAAAGTCAATCCAAGTAGTCATAGGTATAGTGTAGGGGGGCTACCGTAAGAAAGTTAATCCTAAAAGTTATGTGGAACAATATGCAAAGTAGTGCGTGCAAATGACTAACTAAGAGAAGACCTTGTTTCTAAAAAAATCCTTATATCATGGTTAAAGTAAATCATAAAGTACATTAGTATGTGTAATTAAAAGATTGGTACCAAGTAAGGGTGGTTACTACGAGCTCTAAAATCGTTGAGAAATGCCAAAAATCTTTTTGGATTTTTAAAAATTTTATGCAATGC
Source organism: Arctium minus (assembly GCA_954870635.1). Classification (NCBI taxonomy): domain Eukaryota; kingdom Viridiplantae; phylum Streptophyta; class Magnoliopsida; order Asterales; family Asteraceae; genus Arctium; species Arctium minus. Next base: position 56,599,277 of record OX941090.1, on the reverse strand, counting down.
ATGATATGATGCAAAATGCAACAAAAAATGGAAAAAAATATGCATGGACTATGACTAAATGCATGAATGCTCAAATAAAAGAGAAAAGAAGTAAAAAAAACAAATAAATACCCCATCCACAAGCTAAAAATGAGCCTTATCCTCAATGCTTGACTACGGGTAAGGGTAAAAAAATCAACACGAGGGAAATGACTTGACATCATGTGTGTGTACCATGGATGAATTTAGGTGCAAAGTGATCAAATCATATCGTTTGCCCAGTGGTGGCAACCCAACTAATGCAAAAATCATGCAATTCAAGTACTACTTGAATGAAACAACAAGTCAACATACACATAATGTTAAAAGAACGAATTTACCGGGTTTGTGAAACTGAAGACTTTGCTGCTTTTTGATGCTTTGAAGCTCTTAGAAGTACTTAATCACCTGCAAAAAACATTATTCAAAAACAAAGGGAGATTTGACGGATGTCAGCGCTGCCACGGTGGGGAGATGACCAATGCCAAAGTTAGATACTCGGGGAAGGAAATGAAAAGGCGAAGACATTTTGGGCGGTGTGATTAGAACTATAGGGTAAAAAAAAGGAAAAGAGATAGCGAGAAGAAGAAAAAGAAAAGAAAAGAAAGAAAAGGAAAAAAAATTAAATAGATAAAAAAAACTTTTTTTTGTTTTTGTTTTAAATAAAGTAAAATAGACAAGGATTTTTTTTAGAAATAAAATAAAGTAAATAAAAAAATCAAACATATAAATAAATAAAAACCCTTTTTTTTAAATAAAATAAAGTAAAAAAATAGAAATAAAAATTAATCAGAATTTTTTTTTTTTTTTTCTTTTATTTTGTTCACGCCAGTGGCTAAACACGTCATGCCAGTGACGGAGGGCAGAAACTTGTGGATCTTGAGATCAGATCCTTTCACGCCAGTGACTAAACTTGTTACGCCAGTGACGCAGAACAAAAAGTTGGGATTTCTAGGATCAGTTCCCTTCACGCCAGTGAAGGGATACTTCATGCCAGTGACGAGAGGCAGAAAATTAAGAGCCTAAAATTTGAACCAAGAATTAAACAAGAAGAAGAATGGCTCGTTTATCGTCGTGAGCTTGACGAAAAATTAAACGATTAGGGAGAAGTGAGGGTGCGAATCGGTTAAAGCCAAATGGTCACCAATTCATACGTGTCATGTAAACACATAAATGCCATACAGGATGACCAGTGTGTTTTCATTATAAAATAAGTCACACAACCCATAGCCGAGAATTAAATAAGGGTAGAGAAAGAAGGATCAGTGATGTCCGTCTTAACATAAAAAGAGATACCGAATCCGAGTAGATAAAAAAAACACGTTAGACGCATTAAAACGAGATTGAGTTAGAATCACACATCACCTTTAATGGTGAAAACTATCTCTATCATAGAAAAAATAACACGTGTCAACGGTCCGTCACCCGACACTGTTGAGCATGATTAATTGAAATCCGTAAAAAAAGGTGGATTAACGGAAAAAAAATTTAACCACGCATCCTAGTGTATAGGGACGAAAAATAAAAGGGAAAATAGAAATGGGATAAAGACGTAGACTAGTTAGTCTAAAACAAAGTCTATATTAGCCTGATTGTCTCCCCGCCAACAGCGCCAAAAACTTAATGTGTGTTTTGAATTTATAACCGCAAGCGTACGGGTATTGTAGCATACGGGTCGATCATGGGGAGGCGATGGACTAAAAACGGACTCATTTATAGACTATGGCCTAGCTACGTGAATTATAAATTGGTGATTTTGACTTTTAAATTAAAACTAATTAAATAAATAAACGAATGGAGCAAAGCAAACTAACGGACATTGGGCAATGTTAACTTCAGATTTTGGTAATGGTGGGAATTCGTTATGCTAAATTAATTCAACCCTCTTTTGAGATGGAAAACCTTTTATAACCCAAGACTCGTATTTACTTTCGCAATATGTGTACGTTGGGAAGAAACATTATGATTTAAAATGAATATTTTTCCCAATCAATGTCCCTAACTATATATCACGTTAGGACCATTGTCACTGATCAATTTGATCTAAGTAAAAGACCGAACCTTCGTTCATATCTAAAATTAATCGAATTTAACTAAAGATGTTTTATAAAAATTGGTTAATGAAACATTAACTTTCGTTATACGAAAAATCAACCAATTAAAACTCAAAAGTTTATTATAAAAAATAATTGATCAATACCACAACGTTTATCCAAATAGACGATTACCCAAATGAACGAAAGTTAAACTACGTCATAAAACGTAAACATAAATCTAAACAAAAAAATAATATTAATCTACGAAAACTATAAAGATCGATCCAAGGAATGTCACTCTCCAAAAATCATTTTTAACCTACGAAAGCGGTAAATGGATTAAGAAGCGGTGCAAGAAATTAAAAAGGGAAAAGAGAAAAATAGGGAGAGAAATCCAAACATATAAAAAAATGGAGAAACGAAACGTTACAACGATGCTGAATGTTGATGAGAATCTATCACATTCCATCTTCATCTTCGATCCGCCGAAATATCGCATCTTCATCGACTCAATAAACAAAGGATTACAAATAAAAAAAAACTAAACTAAACCTAAAACCTAAAATCTAAACTAAATAACTTACAAGAAAAAGGATAAAAACTAAAATCTAACAAACTGATCTCTAAACCAAAAGCATAAAAACTAAAAACAAAAGAAAAAAAAACAAATGGCGTTCGTCGTTTTTTGGGAGGAAGGAGATTCAAACCAAAAACCCTACAACTTATTTATAAAAATAAATATTTTCAATTCAGTCCCTCAACTTTGCAGCTAATCTATAAGTGCCCCTTTTGATTTCTATTCTTTTAAAAGCTCCTCTCATCTTTCGTTCTTTAAGATTTGGTCCAACATTTGTCATTCTTCTTGGATTTGCCCACCAAATAAAGATCGATCAAAAACTTTAAATCCATTGTCATCCATTTCACGCTTTCAATGTGAATTACCTGTCAAAACTCGAGAAAAACACAAAAATGCCAATATAATATCCCCAAACGATTATTAAACGAAAATTAACTAAAAATATAATAAAATCTACATGCAAACAATTAAACTAAATGCAAAATACAATTATAAACTAATATGAATACATGCAAAAAATGCACTTAACACTTAACAATCTCCCCCTTTGGACTCAAGATTTAAAAAAATTTGACAATAATCTTCAGGTCATCTTCTAGTTGCAAAATCTTCAAAATGAAATCTTTAACAGCTTCAAATCTTTAATAATCTCTCTCTTTTGAAAGTCATGAATACTCTGACAATCTTCACAGACTTTAAATCTTCAAAACTGTGACACTTTCTTCAATCTCCCCTTTTTGGTAGATAACACTTGAAATCTCTTTCAAACTCTGAAACTTTCACTTTGACTTTCACTTTGAATTCTTTCCACTTTACGACTTTCACTTGACTTGATTTTCTTCTAAAATTGAACTTTGAAAACTTCTCCCCTTTCTGATAAGATCAACTTTAATCTGAATTTCAAATCTTGAAATATCTCCCCCTTTTTGATGAATTATGAGAAATCAGAATCATCAAAACATTTCAACGTCATCTTTGTCTTTGAAAATATCTCCCCCAAATATCAATATAAGCACATTCTTCATGAGATAGAGACAATCTCCCCCTTTGAAGAAAATAGACAATCTCCCCCAAAGAGAAAATGATCTCCGTCTGATTTGTTTTTAAAATTCTACCATCAATTCATAAATGAATTCATCCGAATCTTTTCAAATTCAGACAAATTAAGAATGGTAAACCTGAATCAACAGATGATCAGTTAATCTGTCTGTCAGTAACACAAAGCCATTGTGTACAGCAAATGTTCATGGGAAATGAGCTTTTTGATGTTCACTCCCCCAGGGCTTCCATTCAATCATTGAAAAACCACAAAGGAATTTTCTATGAATATTAAAACAAGAAAACGTATTCCTTGTGTGATCGTGCAAGTGTAAAATGATTGAAGCAATTAAAGCTTGAATAGGCTCAAAATATGTAAACCGTTGAGACAACACTAGTATTACACGGACTCAAAGTGCATGATAAAGGGTCGAAGGTGGGGCAACTTTCCTTCTGTTTCGATATGCAAATCTTCCAAATGAAGATCTGATAGAGTATATGTTCCTTCTCCAATGAATTATGAAACATTCTTTTGTTGAGAAAAGAATGAGTAGCTGGTGGGGTTATATACAAGAGTTGGCATGGGCTAGTTGCCTTTTTCAATGAAGTTCACGAAAGAATTGTGAAACAACAGTAATGTGGTTGCCCGACTCAGAAAAAGTTTGGTGCAGAGTTTGTTATTCTTTTACTCTGATCTCTCACCCTCTTTCTTTTAAACATTTGAGCTCACTTTGAACTAAACTCTCATTTCCATTTTACCTCAGCACACACCCACTCTCTATTCTTTTGAGCCCTCTCCCCCCAATCACTCATGGATTACTTCCGGGGTAGGAAACACTAGTTAACGTGAATCCATGGAAGTCTTTTAAGTGCACACACTGAATCCCATGTATTTTGTCCTAAAAGTGATGTGTTGCTCAACAGTTCATCTTGACATATAAGCACAAGATATCATTATCAGAAAATGTATGCTCATTAAAAATAAGAATGAAATTTGAGCATGTTGAACATTTAATATCTCTCAAAACAATGAAATTGAATGAATGAAATAAAGGCAATTGAAGTCTTTTGAAAATCTGACAATGATTCGATCAGATCAAATATCATGAGAAAAAATATATTGGGATATCAAAGAATAGAAAGTTGTTTATATGAACAAATATAAACAAATTTGACAATTAAAGCACAATTATAAAGAAATGACGTCTGATAGTCAAACAAGGTAGAATACAAACGGGAGTATTACCATCGAAAGATGTATCTTTTGAGACATGGTAATAACAAAGTCAATAAAATTACTGAACCGATGTGTATAAGTGTAACACCTCAAAATTCAGAGTAAATTAAAACCTGGAAACCTGTCAATATAACGAAAGTAAAACCATAACTTTTCATAAATGGGATCAGTCCTCCAGACTATACAATCCTATACAAGGATTTCATCAAAAGAATGGGACTTAACAATGCCCAGCAATAATACTAATCAATCCCAAAAACCTCGAGACTCAAAACCCGTCTCTCCAAAAAAACCCCGGCAACCCACCGCTAATGGAAACCTGATACACATACCATTTGAGAAAAAGTGTCAGACTTAAAGCCTGGTGAGAACATACAGTTTATGAAGCTCAAAAGATAAAACATTTGCATCAAGATAACATTTCCAAAGAGATTAAGTTTACAATTTAGGTCCTCGCCACAATCGGGCTTTTTCGTTATAAACATACCACAAAAGGACCGAAAACAAAATATTTTACCAAGGATCGTGGCGTAACACAAAGTTAGGCCAACAATCCGAGTTACGAGCTAAACCAAATGGAGTTCGCGGATACGAATCACAAAGTCCGTGCTTCAACGTGAGATCAAGCCCCAAGCGCAAAACCAAGGTATACTCCTTCACTAGGATCACTATGAACCATGGCTAGTATCCGGCCTCACATAACCGTACCAAGTTGCCCCCGAGGAACAAATGATCCATAGCTACAATTCTGGGGAATGTAACATCCCAACAATACAGTCTACTCCAAAACCTAGGGATCCACTAGTAATGGTAAGGACTCGTCACAACAACATATGTGACCAACCATAAATAAACATATGGTATAAATACATTTTATAAACAAAATGTTATTTCCAGTTCAACTTCTGGTAAGAATGAAAAGCATTTAAAAGAAGTTCCTTTGAATATTTCTTCCGCATAAACGCACAGGTAAAACATCATTTTACTTTTAAAATAAGATAAGATCAAAAAGGTAACTTTTGATATGTATACAGTTTAAAATGATAGTAGGAACTCACCTCTGTTTCCTTCTTCTTAACGAGCGCTACCTATGACAACACCGAAAGAATCGGTAAGTCGAAATACAGATAAACCTCTCGTTACTTGAATAGGACTCAAAGACACAGAAGCTAACAACTTAACAGAACCTAATCCGGTTAAAGGCAACAACCGGTCGAACACCACCCCGGGTCGAACACCTCCCCGGTCCAACACTACCCCGGTCGAACAGGCAACACCGGTCGAAGGACAATCCGGTCGAGTCAACCATCCAGTCGAAGGACCATCCGGTCGAATCAACCATCCGGTCGAAGGACCATCTGGTCGAATCAACCATCCGGTCGAACGACCATCTCCTTTGTTCATCAAGAACAGTTCGATGCAGATGATGAACAACACGATGCAGAACCCAGATCCAAATGAGAAATACTCAGATCTCAACATGGAACGGTTCAAAACCTTCACAACAAGATTCTACACGCCTAAAAGCATTCAGATCAAAGCATTAAGCTAGATTCGTACCTCGATTTGCCCGAAATGATCGACCCTTCTTCACTGCCTTCTTCCTTCTCTTCTTTCTCTCTGACTTCTCCAAAACCAATCTGATCAAATGAGATATTAAAATATCTCAGATTTGATTTTTATATATATAGCCCAAGTTACAGATTACCCCCTTGAACTTTGGGTATAGGTCAACTTCTCACCCAATCCCAAAATTCAGGGTGTTACAATCCTCCCCAACTTGGGAATGATTTCGTCCCCGAAATCCAACTATACAAAGAGATGGGGATATCTACGCTTCATATCCTCTTCAGATTCCCAAGTCACATTTGCTCCTCGGTGATGCTTCCACTGCACCTTGACCAAAGTGACTTCTTTGTGACGCAACTTCTTAGTCTTTCTCTCTAAGATGGCGTCGGGTTCTTCCACCCAACGGTTACCTTCGTCAACCCTTAACTCTGAGAGGGGAATGACGCTGTCTTCTACCGCCAAACACTTCCGGAGGTAGCAGACATGAAACGTGTTGTGTATTCTACTCAACTCCGGTGGCAGTTCCAACTGGTAGGCTTGCAACCCTACACGCTTAAGTACTTTGAAAGGTCCGAGGAAACGAGGACTCAACTTCCCACGTTTTCCGAACCGTATGATGCCCTTCCATGGCGATACCTTAAGCATAACGCGGTCGCCTACTTGGAATTCCATCGGTCGCCTCTTCTTATCGGCATAGCTCTTCTGACGATCTTGAGCCGCTTTCATCCTCTCTCTAATACACTTGACCTTATCGGCAGTCTCTTGCACGATTTCAGGTCCGGCGAACTGCTTCTCTCCTGCTTCCAACCAACACACGGGAGTCCGACACTTTCGCCCATACAATGCTTCAAAAGGTGCCATCCCTATACTCGAGTGGTAGCTATTGTTGTAAGCAAACTCTACCAAAGGAAGGTGAGAGTCCCAACTACCCCCGAAATCGATGACACAAGACCTCAACATGTCTTCCAAGGTTTGGATCGTTCGTTCGCTCTGCCCGTCGGTCTGCGGATGGTAAGCCGTACTCAACTTAACTCGCGTACCAAGCTCTTTCTGAAACCCATCCCAGAAGTTCGAAGTGAACCGGCTGTCACGATCCGACACGATCGACAACGGTATTCCATGCCTCGAGACCACCTCATCGATATAAAGCTTTGCCAACTTATCCATCGGTAAAGTCTCGCGCATAGGCAGAAAGTGAGCGCTCTTCGTCAATCTATCCACTATCACCCAGATGGTATCGTGTCCCCGAAGAGTTTTAGGCAACTTCGTCACGAAGTCCATGGTGATATGCTCCCACTTCCACTCGGGAATCTCTAAAGACTGAAGACTCCCATACGGTCTCTGATGTTCGGCCTTAACTTGCGAACACGTCACACAACGTTCAACGTAACGTGCCACATCAAGCTTCATCACCGGCCACCAATAGTGCAACTTCAAGTCCCTGTACATCTTAGTACTTCCCGGGTGAATGGAATACTTGGACTTGTGTGCGTCTTCTAGCAACAGCTCACGGTTTCCCCCAACCTTTGGCACCCACACACGACCACTGAACAGTTTCACTCCGCGGCTATCCTCCGTTAAGAGTAAACGCTGTTTTGTCATGACTTCCTCTTTGAGATTCTCTTCTAACAATGCTTCCATCTGAGATGTCTTGATCTTCTCAATAAGGCTAGACACTAGCTCGATTCTTGAATGGGTAGCCCGAATACTCCCGCTATAGTCCTTCCGACTTAGAGCATCGACCACCACGTTCGCCTTACCGGGATGGTAAAGCAATTCACAGTCGTAGTCTTTCAACAACTCGAGCCACCGCCTTTGCCTCATATTCAGCTCTTTCTGACCAAAGACATACTTCAGGCTCTTGTGATCCGTGTAAAGAGTACACTTCATGCCGTAGAGGTAATGTCGCCAAAGCTTCGAAGCGAACACCACCGCTGCTAACTCCAGATCATGGGTTGGATAATTCTGCTAGTGTATCTTAAGCTGCCTCGAGGCATAAGCGATTACCTTGCCTCGTTGCATCAACACGCAACCCAATCCCATCTTTGAAGCGTCGCTGTACACCACGAAATCTTCCGACCCTTCAGGTAACGTCAAGATCGGAGCTTCACACAACTTCTTTTGAAGGATCCGGAACGCCTTCTCTTGGGTTTCGGTCCATTCAAACTTCACATTCTTCCGAGTCAGAACTGTCAAGGAAGAAGCGATCTTGGAAAAGTCTTGAATGAATCTCCTGTAGTATCCCGCCAGACCCAAGAAACTTCGGATCTCTGACGGACTCTTAGGAGGCTCCCAATTCATCATAGCTTCAATCTTGGAGGGATCTACTTTCACTCCGTCCCGAGTGACTACGTGCCCCAGAAATTGTACTTCTTTAAGCCAAAAGTCGCATTTGGAAAACTTTGCGTACAATCTCTCTTCTCTCAACACCTCCAGAACTTCACGCAAGTGCTGCTCGTGCTCTGTCTCACTCTTGGAGTACACGAGTATGTCGTCAATGAATACAATGACCGACTTGTCAAGGTACGGTCGGCACACTCTATTCATCAAGTCCATAAACACCGCTGGTGCGTTCGTCAGGCCAAAAGGCATTACAAGGAACTCGTAATGGCCGTAACGCGTTCTGAAAGCCGTCTTCGGAACATCTTCTTCTCTCACCTTCACTTGGTGATAGCCTGATCGTAAGTCGACTTTGGAGAAACAACCCGCTCCTTGAAGTTGATCGAACAAGTCGTCTATCCTCGGAAGCGGATACCTGTTCTTCACTGTAGCTTTGTTCAACTCACGATAGTCAATGCACATTCTCATTGTGCCATCCTTCTTCTTGACAAATAAGACCGGAGCTCCCCAAGGTGACGAACTCGGTCTTATGAATCCCTTCTCAAAAAGATCTTGGAGTTGTGCTACCATCTCTTGCATCTCCGACGGCGCTAAGCGATAAGGTGCTTTAGCGATCGGTGCAGCGCCTGGCACAAGATCAATCCGAAACTCTACCTGACGATCGGGCGGCAACCCGGGCAAGTCGTCCGGAAAGACATCTGGATACTCCCGCACGATCTTCACATCTTCCAGCTTAGACTTCTCTAACTTGGCATCGATCACATAGGCTAGGAAAGACGAACATCCTTTTACTAAACACTTGCGTGCTTTTGCCATTGTGATTATTGCCACTTCACCCTTTCTCTTTTCACCATAGATAACCACGACCTCTCAAGAGGGGTTGGGAAGTCGAATCATCTTCTTGGAACACAGGAACTCGGCCTGATTGTTTGACAACCAATCCATACCGATTACAACATCAAAACCCCCGATTGACATTGGTAGCAGATTGATCGGGAATTCTCTCCCTTCGATGCTAAGAGCACACTGCTTCAGAACTTCGTGGATCAGAACTTGCCTACCATCTGCTATTTCTACCACTAATGCATCCTCAAGACTAGTAGTGGGCATAGCAAATTTCTGACGGAACAATTCAGATACGAAAGAGAAACTAGCACCCGTATCGAATAAAATACGAGCAGGTACAGAGTTTATAAGAAAAGTACCCGATACCACATCAGCGGATGCCCTAACCTCTTCGGCCGTCATCTGAAAAGCTCGGCCCTAAACCTTCGGAGGGTTCTCCTTCCTTGCTGGCGCACTACCCGACACAAGCTTCGGGCAATCTCTCTTCACGTGCCCCGGTGCCTTACACTCGTAACAGACGATTCCACTGACCGGGCAATCTCTGACAGTATGACCGGGCTTCCCACACTTATAGCAAACTTGAGAATTGTTGTAGCAGTTACCGTGATGCTTGGTTCGACACCTCGGGCACCACTTAGCTTCCTGATAACTGCTGAAGTTGCGGTTTCCGACAAAAGGTCGGGTCCGCTTGGGAGGTACTGAACTGTTCTCCCACTTTCTCTTTTCAGGCACCACCACTGCCTTCTCAGATTTGCCCTTCGCGAACATCTCTTCCATAAATTGAGCTTCCTCCACCATCTCTCGGAGGTTAGAAGCCTTGAAATTATGGACCATAGATTGCATGTCCGCTGGCAAGCCGTTGAGATAAGCTTTCATCTTGTCTTTCTCTGTTGGGGCAGCGTGCCCCACCAGACCAAGTTTCTCCATAAACTGACGGGTATACTCCCTCACCGTCAGGCTCCCTTTCACCAAAGACCAGAATTCTTTCTCAATTCGGTCCATGGTTCTCTCGTTGCAAAACTACTCTAGCAGCTTCTTCTTGAACTCGGCCCACGACAACTGAGCCAGTACTTCCGGAGATAGAGTGGATTGGATGATATTCCACCAGATGAGTGCAATGTCCCTCAGCAGTTGGGTACCAAACCGCACCCTCTGATCATCACCACATTCAGAAGAGCCAAAAGCTTGCTCAACCGCTCGGATCCACTTAACGCACACCACCGGGTCGTCAGAACCGAAGAATTCTGGCGGTCCGCAGCCCAGAAAGGACTTATAGGAACAACTCTTCCTGTTCCCCGGAGCTTCAGAACTCCTGCGCTCTACTGCCGTGACCCTTATACCATCATCACCAGAACCTACTACGACGTTCTCCACCACCGTCTCACTTCTCCGATGGTTCACGTCGCGGTCCTCCATCGCTTTTAGCAGAAACTCTTGCTGCTTGGCCATCTCTTCTCTCATTGCCAACATCACGCTGGCCAACAACTCTGACTGGGGATTAGCATCCCCTATAACTGGGTGAGATGAAGCCAAGTCCACACGCGGAATGACCTCTGGCCCCCCACCAAGTATTTGTTGAACTGGCGGACGCATGACAACCTCAACTCCTTCCGGCTGATTAGCTGTGGAGGCTGTCGCTTCCAGACCGTCAACACGAGTACGCGGTCTACCACGCGTATTCACCATGCTGAACAACTTCACAGAACAAGAAAGAGATAAGAGAGAGATAGGAAAAACACGAAAGGAAAACGTACTATCACATTATCAATTGTCATATCAACAGCAAATCAAGGACTCTTACGTACAATATCCTCATAATAACATTAGCTAAGTGAAATTATGAACATACAACACATAACGGTTCTTGTCACCATCATTACAACGCCTGATAAACGTACTTTCCGTTGACTCTAAGACTAACCCATCTTAGGAGCTCTCCCGAATCTCGCGGATCAATTCTTAGCATACGCAGTCTAAGTCTAGACATCTTACATTCATGCCTAGTTCGCTTAAACTAGACCTCTGATACCAACTTGTAACACCTCAAAAATCAGAGTAAATTAAAACCTGGAAACCTGTCAATATAACGAAAGTAAAACCATAACTTTTCATAAATGGGATCAGTCCTCCAGACTATACAATCCTATACAAGGATTTCATCAAAATAATGGGACTTAACAATGCCCAGCAATAATACTAATCAATCCCAAAAACCTCGAGACTCAAAACCCGTCTCTCCAAAAAACCCCGGCAACCCACCGCTAATGGAAACCTGATACACATGTCATTTGAGAAAAAGTGTCAGACTTAAAGCCTAGTGAGAACATACAGTTTATGAAGCTCAAAAGATAAAACATTTGCATCAAGATAACATTTCCAAAGAGATTAAGTTTACAATTTAGGTCCTCGCCACAATCGGGCTTTTTCGTTATAAACATACCACAAAAGGACCGAAAACAAAATATTTTACCAAGGATCGTGGCGTAACACAAAGTTAGGCCAACAATCCGAGTTACGAGCTAAACCAATTGGAGTCCGCGGATACGAATCACAAAATCCGTGCTTCAACGTGAGATCAAGCCCGAAGCGCAAAACCAAGGTATACTCCTTCACTAGGATCACTATGAACCATGGCTAGTATCCGGCCTCACATAACCGTACCAAGTTGCCCCCGAGGAACAAGTGATCCATAGCTACAATTTTGGGGAATGTAACATCCCAACAATACAGTCTACTCCAAAACCTAGGGATCCACTAGTAATGGTAAGGACTCGTCACAACAACATATGTGACCAACCATAAATAAACATATGGTATAAATACATTTTATAAACAAAATGTTATTTCCAGTTCAACTTCTGGTAAGAATGAAAAGCATTTAAAAGAAGTTCCTTTGAATATTTCTTCCGCATAAACGCACAGGTAAAACATCATTTTACTTTTAAAATAAGATAAGATCAAAAAGGTAACTTTTGATATGTATACAGTTTAAAATGATAGTAGGAACTCACCTCTGTTTCCTTCTTCTTAACGAGCGCTACCTATGACAACACCGAAAGAATCGGTAAGTCGAAATACAGATAAACCTCTCGTTACTTGAATAGGACTCAAAGACATAGAAGCTAACAACTTAACAGAACCTAATCCGGTTAATGGCAACAACCGGTCGAACACCACCCCAGGTCGAACACCTCCCCGGTCCAACACTACCCCGGTCGAACACTACTCCGGTCGAACAGGCAACACCGGTCGAAGGACAATCCGGTCGAGTCAACCATCCGGTCGAAGGACCATCCGGTCGAATCAACCATCCGGTCGAAGGACCATCCGGTCGAACGACCATCTCCTTTGTTCATCAAGAACAGTTCGATGCAGATGATGAACAACACGATGCAGAACCCAGATCCAAATGAGAAATACTCAGATCTCAACATGGAACGGTTCAAAACCTTCACAACAAGATTCTACACGGCTAAAAGCATTCAGATCAAAGCATTAAGCTAGATTCGTACCTCGATTTGCCCGAAATGATCGACCCTTCTTCACTGCCTTCTTCCTTCTCTTCTTTCTCTCTGACTTCTCCAAAACCAATCTGATCAAATGAGATATTAAAATATCTCAGATTTGATTTTTATATATATAGCCCAAGTTACAGATTACCCCCTTGAACTTTGGGTAAAGGTCAACTTCTCACCCAATCCCAAAATTCAGGGTGTTACAATAAGAATATTTGACAGTATGAAGATAAGACAATACACAAGTATTTATCTTTAAGAAACACACGGTCAGTTAATCATGAAAACACGTATATGAAAAACATTTAAAATCACACTTCGAAATTCATAAAACATTTGAGAACACGAAGTGGTTTGAACATTTAAGAAAACATTTTTCACATCCGAAATTCGTTCTTCTTTCATCATGTGTAAGATAAAGAATCAGAAATACTTACATTCAACATAAGATTCTCCCCCTTAAATGAATATTTTATCGTTTAAGCTCCCATGACAAAACATCAGATACTCCTCCACTGTATCTGTAAAAAGTCAAATGATTAGACAAGAACAATATGAATATAACAATGAAATATATTTGTCTTTTCTTTTCTCCCTTTTAAAAAATATGACAGTGAAAATTTAATCAAACTCCCCCTCAAATAGACAGTAAAAAAACTTCCTAAAAAAGATGTATCTTCTCAGCATCCTTATGAAGAAAAACATTTAAGTCCGGGTTCTGAACAGAATTATCCAAAATCCATCGTCACAGTTTGATAATCCTGCAAAAAAAATGGTAATCATATAAAATGATATATGATTCCGCTTTCGTCAATAAATCAGAATATAAGCAAATATTCTAACTCCCCCTAGACATGTAAACACCAAGATCTACTCCCCCTAGAATCATGCAAGAGATTGTAACAGACTTTAAGAAGACATGTTGAGCATACCTAGTTTGTTGATTAGAAACTAAAAGCGTTTTTCGTCTAAAGGCAGCTAACTGGTGGTCCATCTGTACAAAATTCATTTCATTATCACCTTTCTCCACATAATCCTTGATGAAGTGGTAACGCACATCTATATGCTTAGTCTTGGTGTGCTGAATCGGATTAGCAGTTATAGCTATGTCGCTCTTGGAATCATAATAGATAGGGACTCTCTTGTAGGTGTACCCAAAATCGTTTAATTGAGTCTTCATCCACAAGACTTGATAACAGCAGCTCGCGGCAGCAACGTACTCAGCCTCAACAATGGATGTCCAACTTACAAGTTTATCACCTAAAAAATGACATGATCCAGATGTGCTCTTTCGATCTAGCTTATAACATGCTTGATCAGCATCTGTGAAAGCAGTTAAATCAAATCCGGATTCTTTTGGATACCAAAGGCCTAATTCAGGAGTGCCTTTCAAGTATCTAAGGATCCTTTTCACGGCTACAAGATGAGATTACTTTGGATTAGCTTGATATCTCGTGCAGAAACAAGTAGCAAACATAATATCAGGTCTATTTGCCGTAAGATACAATAATGAACCGATCATACTACAGTACGTTTTCTGATTAACTGATTTACCGGTTAAATCTGCATCCAGTAGCGTGCCAGTAGCCATGAGCGTTTTCATTATTGCACTATCGGTCATATTATACTTTTTCAAAATATCTCGAATGTATTTGGACTGGTTGATAAAGATACCATCTGGGGACTGTTTCACTTGAAGACCAAGGAAAAATGTCAGTTCACCCATCATACTCATCTCAAACCTAGTCTCCATAATGTTTGAAAAGTTTCTACAGAATTTAGGATTTGTAGACCCAAGTATTATATCATCTACATATATCTGAATTAAGATCAAGTCCTCACCTTGTTTCTTTAGGAATAAGGTTGTTGGTCCCGGAGGTGCTTAACAAGTTTGTAGAAGGGGGGGGGGGGGGAGGGTTGAATACAAACACAGAAATTAAAGTTTAATAAATTGTTTATTGATAAATCAAACACAATTTACATGTTTGTTGCAGAATAAGATTAAGACAGACTCCATCTAAACTAACTTAAGAAACACAAAGATGGTTGCACAAGAATATAGAGAAAGGAGGTTTTAGAAGTATAGAAAACAAAGGTTTCTATCTTGGTTCAAGAATAGAGCACACTCTCAGATGGAGAGGTGATCTTTCTATTTATACCCTATGCATTAAATGCATGGCAGGGTACTTTACACGTGTCATTCAGTGATTGGCTTTGGTAGTATGACTTTTGGGAGACATGCTTTCGGCCGTATCATGAACACTGTAGTTGACAGAGTTGTTGTACGATTTGTGGCAGAGATATGTCCATTCTGACACATCGTACTGGTTATGCAAGGTAAGACAAAAGGAAACTTGAGGCATAAGCTTTGTGATCGATTGATCGTTGAATATCTCTTTCTTCAGAGATATAAAGAGGTTAAGCTATCGCTGAAGCTTTTCCTCATGTTCCTTCGCGTATAAGTAGAGTTGTCTTTGTTTCACTGATATCCGCATCAGGTCACTAGTAGACTTCTCTTTGTTCAGTGGCTTCGTCTTCGATTCAGCTATGAACATATGTTGACGCGAGACTTGTCTTTAGGGATTACGTTACTGTTTACATCAGAACTATCAGCGTTAATAGAACAGACTCAGTCTGATCGCTGATAGTGAAACACTAATACATATGAAATGTTTACAAGAAAGGTCATCAGCGATAACTGAACAGACTCAGTCTGATCGCTGATGGTGAAACACTAATACATATTAAAACGTAAATTTCACTAACTATAGAAGAGGGTCGTTATCAAATCACCGAGAGAGCTTGGATTAACAATCTCCCCCTATTTGATAATGACAAAGTAACTGAAGAAAATTACTTTTAAAATTCAAAATAAGGAATAATCAGGGTTCATAACATACATGTCCCAATTACTACTTTGAGGGATCTTTTACAGTACTGATGGAGTTAAGTACATCACTGAAATTTTCATTAATTCAAAGAAAGAATTACAAGATATGAAAATTATAAGTACAAGTGAAGAACTAACTACTGTAAGTTTAACTAATAGATTACAAGAAATAGGAAACTAATCTATCAACTATCTAAAGAAGAGTTAGGAGGATTTATCATATACTCAGGTATTTCTTCTCCTTTTTTCCTTCAATCAGAAGATTCTTGAGATATGATTGCCTTGATCTGTTCAGCAGAGGGAGAGAAATCACACCATAAGCACAAGAGATCCTTGAGATGACTGAGGGGACAAATAGGAATTTCAGAGACTCTGAAATCTGAGTTCTTCCTCATCATCTCTGAAGAAGATTCCAAAAGGTTCTTTAAGAACTTGTCCTGCAACATATGGTCCACCAGGGGGCAGAGATTGATCGAGAACTGAAAGATCAAGAGGAGGACCAAATAGAGATTCTCTTAAGAACTTGATGGAGGTTTCATTTCTTATCACTGCGACATTTTCAGAGGAGGAGGAGACAGGCTTCATTTTGAATTGCCTTGGTTTGGAAGGAAGAGCAGATGGTACTTTCAACACAGTGGAGACTCTGTTGATGAGGGCTTCTAAGATGCCTTCGACATAGCCTCTGTTGGTTGATTTGGATTTCCTCAGCGCTTCTTTGAACTTTAGCCATTCCATATAACCGAAGGTTTCCAGCTTTGACACGAACATGGCCTTGCAGCTTCCATCCTCTTTGGTAATCTCCATAGTGACATAAACTCGATCCTTCTTTTTTTTCCCAGAGATAGTAACAACTATGATCTTCATTGGGTCAGAGCGATAGTCGATTTTGCTTTTACACCATTCGACAGAGCTATCGCTGACCCTTTGTTCTTTTGAGCGCTCCTCTTCAATCTCTTTCAAAAGAGCATCCTGGACTTCAACTGGTCTCTTCTTCAGCTTCTTGTCTTTGACTTGAGAGGACTGAATCTTGAGAGCAAGAGATGCATCTCTTTGGAAATCAGCTATCAGCTTCTCAGCCCTAACAGATTCTTCTATTTCAGCTTCAGTCAGGAACTCTAGATCTGTTGATTGAGAGGAGATCTTCAGCCGTTGATTCTCTAGATGAAAAATCATCTCTGTTCGTCTCTTCATCTCTTACTCTCACCAGTGAGATGGTCTAGAGGGCCTTCCTGGATGTTGCAGGGACTCTTCTTCTTCATCTTCTTCATCAATCTCTCTTACAGAGATTGGGATTATTTGTTCATCATCTACAGCGGCTGGGATTATTTGAAGTTCTTTACCCTTAAGCAGGGGAGAGAACTGTCTGGTCATAAAATGAAAAGAAAGTTAGTTTATTTTAGGGGAAGAAGAGAGATAAAGGTTAGAAAGAGACAGGGGTGGGGTTTTATAGAAGGATATAGGAACAAGAGAAAGGCATACCTGAGAAGGAGTCTCCTCAGATAGTGAAATCGTCTTCAGGCTTCCCTCAGCAACTGCACCCTTGGTTTTGCTTTGGGAAGGGGTTCCTGATGGTGTTTCATGACTCCCCCCTGCTTGGACAACTTCTTTCGAAGTTATCGCTGATGATGTGACGGCTGAAGAAAGCCATAAAGACTGATCTTCTTCATTGTCATCATCATCATCCTGATGAGGTTGCTTTTCCTCTTGATCTTCAAGATCAAGAGCTTCATCTTCATCGTCCTCCTCTTCTTCATCATCGATTATATCTTCGAGAGAAGGAGGGGCTTTATCAGCAACCATCTCCCCCTCAACATGAGAGGGAGCTTCTTTCTGTTGGACCTCACCAACAGCTTCTATCTCTGTATTTTCATCAGCTGCTTTCTCCCCCTCTTTGTCATTATCATGGAGGGAGAGATCTTTGGAAGGAGATGAAGTGTTTGTAGTGGCCAACTTCTGAACTTCAGCCTCCAAACTTTCCAGACGACCTTCAAACGTAGGAAGATCTGACGTAGCCTGATGAATGAACTCAACGGTAATGTTCAGAGAGGTACGATCGTTCTCTATGAATGAGGGAGTAGGAGTCGGAGCTGGTGCCTTCAGGTGGGTCAGGATTTGTTGAAGAAGAACTTCACAGGAATCAACCTTGGCAGACAAGACATCAAACTATTGCTTGGAATCCTCCTTCACTTGGTCAATCGCGGCTTGAAGAGCGGAGATTTGAGAGGATTCAGCTTTCGTTGAACACGTAGCTGTCAATGTATTCAGCTCTTCACCGACTGAATTGACAGCACTGGTGGTATTGTTGAGAGAGGTAGTGAGAGAATCCACCTTTACGCCCAAACTGTTGACATTTGTGTCAACAGTCGCCAAACTAGGACCTGAAAGAAATGTTAGCTGCTGAGAAACAGGAGTAACAGGCTTAGATGGATAGGTGGGATGTGTATTTGGGGGTTTTGGTATACCTGAACGTTCAAATAGATTGAAAAATTGCATGTCTCTTTCAAACGTTTGAGCATCAGGTCCTATAAATGCAACATGAGGTTGCTGCATAATAGAGGAAGGGTTAGAGACCAAAGAAATAGAAGGATTAGAGATGGGGTTAGAAGTAGGAATATGGGTAGTTACCTCAGGTTGTTGATGAGCTGAGATGATGGGGGACGTCACTGTTGATGCGACAACGACCGTAGTCGCTGGCACGGTTGAAGTGGGTAATGCTGAGGATGTGGAGGAGAGACCCACGAATGCGTCCAAGGAGGTTTGTTGAGAAACGTCCTTAGGCCTTGATCTAGAGGTGCTTGTCTCCTTAGTCACTTTGGCCTTCTTCGAAGGACCAAATGAACTAACTGAGGGTCATTTGGAAGGGGTAGCGGCAGGGATAGCAGAAGAAGGAACCCCCTGCGTGGCCGCTGAAGAAGAAGAAGTGTGGAGAGAGAGTCGAGAGCGAAGATCATAAATACTTACCTCGTTGGGGAGCGGCTTGACCTCCAAGGAGCGTTGGCCCACTTTGGCAAAAGTGCCATCAGAATTAATGGGGTAAGTAGCAGGGTAGAGGAACTTCAGGTATGCACAGATGAAGCGTACATAGGGGATCTTGGGATCCCTCTCCATCTTCTCTATCTTTGACCTCAGATCATCAAAGATAGTTGTGGCGTAGTCGAAATTTCTTCCAGCGATCACAGAGTAGGCCATCTGGACCTGAATCTTGCTGGCCTGGTCCAGTGACCCGCTCTTCCTACTCATATACTGAATGAAGTGAGAAAAAATATAGTTAAGCTGAGAAGGCATGTTCGCCTTCGTTATGAGAGTCAGCTTCTTGTTGGGGATTGTCGTCCGCCGCTTTGGGTCCCAACAGTATTCCATTGCATCCAGAAAGTGGATGAGTTCAGCGTTAGTAGGCAAGGCATCGAACCCATTCCTAGGTTTGTTAGGAAATCGCAGAGCTTTCCATAATCCCAAGGCAGTCATCATCCCTGGTCCGAGATTAGTGCTGAAAGAAATAGCAGGAACCGGATCACCCTTTTTGTTGGTGGCGGAGGTTTCTTCAGCGGTGAACCAGAATTGCTGTAGAAGAGTTTTTGAAGGCGTGGGATCCACAGTGGTGGCATAGGCAATGCAGGATTGCTTTAGAAACTTTGCAGCGTCCACCAGATGTGGGTATTTGACACCATCAAATTCCATTCGTGCGAGATGGTTGTTTTTCGGAATCTTAGAGTCAGTTATGGCGAACTTGACGTTCTTGGAAGCGATGAGAGTAGATTGAGCCATTCTGAATATGAAAAGAAAAAAAAATAGGAGTAGAAGAAAAGGATTTAGTCTAAAAATAAAGAAGGTTTTACCAGTTTCTTTTTTAGGGAAGAAACATAGATAAACCAACATATTTGAAGATTAATGTGACGTTCTTAGAGGAAGATATAAGAACAGTAAGAAAAACCAAAAGATTTTGAATGAAGAAAATAAAAAACAGTGGTTTTGAAGGAATAAAATAAAAATAAAAATGATTTTATATGATAAAAATCTTATAAAACCCATAATGGCAGTCCATAAATGGAGTTTTAAATTAAAAGGATTTAGAATGAGGGTAAGAAGAAGAAGATCAAAAATAACCTCTTGATCTTGAAAGATGAAGATGATGCAGATGCTTGAGAATGCGAGAATGCTTCGAGAGTTTTCTTGCTTTGAAAGTATTTTCAGAAAGCGTAAAACGATAAGAATGGAAAAACATTCTTTTTATCCGTTTGAGAGTAAGAGAGTAAGAGAGAGAGAGAGTGAGGCGGGAATACAAATGTTCATCATGACATGGACACGTCCCACGAAGTTGATTGGATAGAAGGCAACGGACGAACGTGTCAGAAAAAGGCATGTCGTGGATTGTCGGTTCAAATGAGGTCATAGGAGAGAGAAAAAAACGTTTCATTTGTCCGTTTTGAAATGATCGCTGAAGAAAAGTCAGCGATAGATTTTCTTTTTGAAAGTATCCCTGATGGTAAAGTTAGGGATGGATTTTCTTTGAAGAAGAATCACTGACTAGAAATATCAGTGACAATTTTTTTTTTAATCATTTGAAGAAAGTTCAGTGATTAAAGTTTATATTTTGAAAAACATCTTAACTGAATGAAGATTCAGTTGTAGGGATGGAGAGAACATACCTGAGAGTCAAAATGTTTATCAGAGATGAAATGATAAAGGGGAACTTATGATCACTAACATAATGCATGAACGCTGAAGAATTTACTCTTCGAAATTCAGCATGCCAAGCTCACTGATGAGAAAGTTGAATCTTGTCTCATCAAGAGGTTTGGTGAATAAATCAGCAAGCTGATAGTCAGTAGGGATGAAATGAATTTCAATATCACCATTCATCACATGATCTCTGATAAAATGATATCTGATCTCTATGTGTTTTCTCTTTGAATGTAGCACTGGATTATTTGCTATAGCGATAGCACTAGTGCTGTCGCAATAGATGGAAATCTTTGATAGCTGAAGGTCATAGTCCAATAGTTGATTTCTCATCCATAAGACCTGAGCACAACAACTACCAGAGGCTACGTATTCAGCTTCAGCTGTGGAAGTGGACACTGAATTTTGCTTTTTGCTTGTCCAGCTTACCAGCTTTCCTCCTAAGAGTTGACATCCACCAGTTGTGCTCTTTCTATCGAGTTTACAGCCTGCAAAATCACTATCAGAATATCCAGTTAGATTGAAACCTGAGTCTTTGGGGTACCAAAGACCGAGGTTAGGAGTCCCTTTGAGATATCTGAAAATTCGCTTAACAACGATCAGATGGGATTCCTTGGGTTCAGATTGATAGCGTGCACATAAACAAGTAGAGTACATAATGTCAGGTCGGCTCACTGTAAGATACAGCAAGGAGCCTATCATTCCTCTATAGGCAGTGACAAGAAAATATGTTAGCTCACCCATCAATTCTTGGTAGTTATATCTATCCTGACCTTCTCTAGAAGTGTTACCCTCTCTTGAAGGATCATTGGATCTTTTCGTAGTGGGAGCCTTTTGCCTAACAGAAGCACTCTCCACCCCCGTGGGTTCTTGGCACCAAGGACCTTTGGATGATTGCTCACCCAAAGTTGCCATGGGGAAGGTCTTATTTATGTTACCACTGACCTCCTCTGTGCTAGCAGGAGAAGTGGCAGCCTTAGCACCCATATGCTCAACCATCTCCTCAGTGAGCACCTCCTTGGGGTTGGGAGACACCCCTGTGGTTTCCCTGTAGATATTCTCTAAAGGAGAATTCTCCCTTAGAGGGCTTAAAGGCTCTGTGGGTGATGGTACAAGAAGGGAAGGAGCCTTATTTACCTTTTTCCTTGTATAAGTATGAGTGATTGGTGAAATTGTCTTATGAATTAGGGATTGAGGGATTGATATAGAGATGGAAGGTTGGGATTGGCTAGCAGTGAGATGGTCTAATGAGGGCCTTGACCCTGCTGCCATACCTTCTTCAGGTTGGGACACCACCATCATTGTAGAGAACAATGGGGTGTCAACTCCTTCCGAGTCCAATGGAGATCTTTTCATGTTTGAAAAGACCTTACCTTTGGGGATTTTTGGTACATAAACCCCATCAAAGTGAGGCATATCCGTCAATTCGTGGGTTATAACTTCTTGTACAAATCTTGGGTACATATAAAAACTCTTTTTGCTTTCCAAGTTTGATACAAGATCACTGAAAATCATTCTTGAAAAATTGTACTTTCTGGCAGTGGCCAAGCACACCAAAGCATAAGCAATGGTGCTACTGAACTCACTCCATCCAGTAGTCTTTTTGGAAATACAATGCATAAGGGTATGGACAAAGAAACGCCATTGGGGTAAAAATTTAGCTTTTGAGAACTTGAAAACACCCAATGGGCCTCCATACCCCATTCTGGTAAGAGTGGAAAACACTTCATCAGAAGAGATAGATGAGATACCAGAGGCATCGTCTAGACATAGACTGATGCGAATTACCTCTTCAGTAACTGTCAAGGGTTTGCCACACACCCTTGTCTTGATTACTTGCACACCATTCTCAGTAACAATGGTGGCATTAGCCCAAAATTGTTGTTGGTGCTCGATATAGATTGATGGAGACACTGTCAGAGCATAGGCGATATGGCTAGACTTCAGAAAATCCACTATCTGATGAAATCCTGCAACTTGCTTTGGCTTTTCTAGTATCGCGATTTCATTATGCTCGTCAATAAATACCATAGACGCCATTGAGCTTGAATAATCTGTACTGGAACACTTGGTTCTTGAGAGAAAAGGTTAGAGAGCAGATGAATAGAAATCAAAGAGTCGTTATGAACGTTTGGGCGGGCAAACACGGTATTTATACGATTCGGAACATAAGCAGTATTAACCACTAGTAGTATTAACTAACTAGCAGTATTAACTAACTAGCAGTATTAACTGAGAGCAGTATTAACCACTAGCAGTATTAACTAACTAGCAGTATTAACTGAGAGCAGTATTAACCACTAGCAGTATTAACTAACTAGCAGTATTAACTGAGAGCAGTATGAACCACTAGCAGTATTAACTAACTAGCAGTATTAACTGAGAGCAGTATGAACCACTAGCAGTATTAACTAACTAGCAGTATTAACTGAGAGCAGTATGAACCACTAGCAGTATTAACTAACTAGCAGTATTAACTTTGCACTGGCAGTATTAACTACACTTACACTTTTTAAGCTTGTGTTAGTCTGAGCAGGGCAATAGACTTCCTTTATTTGTACCTTATTTGCTCAACATCATCTCCCTTACCTTTATCACTTATCATACCTACTTCTGCATCAAATGAAACATGTCCTCAACAAATCTTTTGACTAATTTGAAGGCAGTCCATGTTCCCTGTTATGTGCCAAGAGCAATCATTATCAACATGCCAAATGCTCTTCCTCTTGAGCTATTGGTTGCCCTGCACACTTGATGAATCAGTTAGTTTTGGAGGGAACCCAAGCCAAGGTGGTCTTGGGTTGTCCTTTCTCATTTATATAATCTGTCAGTTTGGTCTGGATGAGTTGTTTAGGAATCTCATGGATGGAATACTTTGTCAAGATTATAGGCTTTGCAGCATTACTACTAGAAGCAACACTAGCCTTGTTAGCAGTAGTATTGGATGCGGCAACACTATTTCTGTTAGCAGTACTATCTGGGATAGCAGTACTAACAGGTTTCTTTACTATTGGAACCCAAACTTGAACAAAGTTGTTTGCTTTCTTTGTCTTTAACTTACTCCTTGGCTTATTTGGAGTATTTTTCTTTGGTTTAGCAAACTCATTCTGAGCATGAGACTTTATAGGTGCTCTGTTCTCAGCCATATGATTTCTAAATTGCTTCCTATAACCAAAAGAGTTTTGTATTTGTCTTTGAAAAGAGACTCTTTGGTTAATAGGATTGAAATAACAGTATTTGGCAAGATGATTCAATTTGCCAGATATAAAACAAGGTTTTGGTCTATTGATTTTACTCAGATCAACCCTTTGTTTTTGTGCCCACTGATTATTCCAGTTTCTCTGATTTCCCCTTGGTTTATCATGTTTTTGGGGCTCAGATTTATTGCAGGCACACTGTTTGCAAGGGACAGGATTCACAACTGTGGTCTGCTTATAATGGACCTTCTCAGTCTTCTCTATGTCCTTAGATTTGACCCAAATCTTTCCACATCCCTCATTGGTGATAATGTGATTTTCTAGAGGAATCTCACCACTCACAGTGTTCTCCTTACTCTTATCATTAGAGTTCTCTTCTTCAGAGTCTGTTTCAACCACCACTTTGTCTAAAGGATCTACCTTAGTGGCTCCCTCAGGCAAGTCCTTCCTATCCTTGGTCTCTAGCAAGTCTGATGTAGGAGGGATGTAGTTGTTGTTATATGGTGGTGGTGTAGTATTGTACCCAATGCCTGGTTTAAGCTTATCATGGATTTGGACCTTTAGAATTGAATCCATGGTTTTAGAAGTATATGAGTACTTCTCAATATCAAGCTTAGCTTTCTCATAATCACTTTTTATCTTCTCACACTCCTCTTCTTTCTTTTTAAGTTGAAACTCTAATTGATTTTTCTCCCACTTCCAGGAATTTGTGTCATACATGTGCTGAGTTTCATTGGCTTGAAAACCTCTAATTTGTTCCTCAAACCACTCAACAATTCTCACATAGTCTTTTATATCTTTCTCTAACCTCTTAAGGTCATCACTCATCTTCTGGTTGTGATCCCTGTACCTTTTAACAGTTTCAATACAGGATTTAGAGCAAAGATTAGTTGTTACCTCTGTGGGAATTTCTGTGCTTGAAGACTCTGATCCTTTAGCCATGATGATGTTGATTTCTGAGTTATACTAGCTCTGATACCACTTGTCAGGATCTTAATTCTTAACAAGAACAGACACTCAGAAAACAATATTAAAGAAGTTGCGGAATAGAACTTTAATATTCAGAAAAACAATGAAACAGTAAATCAAAATCACAACTTGCAAACTCTTATTGAATGATTGAAAGTCACAAGCTTTTACACACAACCTCAATATTGATGAACAGACTCACCAATACGAATTCTACTTCTCTAGAATTAGGGTTCTAACCTTGAGGTTGATTCTTTCTATGAAAGCTAAAAACTTAGAATGACAAAAATCTATCTTTTTGCAAATTATTCTATACATATATATATACTTGTAGATAAAAGATAATTACAATAAATAAAAGATCTTCTGTATAATCTTCCATAGTTATCTTCAAGACTTCCATGATTATCTTCAATCAATCCAGCTGTCTTCTTTCCATGCGAAGTCTTCATTATCTCATAAGCAATATTAATTCTTCAGCAGTATTAACACTCTGTATCAGCACCATTAACATCAGAAGTAGTAACCAGGTTCTGCTAGCAGCATTAACTATACTCATCAATTCTTCAGTTCCCAACAGAAGCGAGTACACAACAATGGTTTAGTAGAACCAAATATGATGTCATCAACATATATTTGTACAGGAATAATATGACCTTTTATCTTTCTGAAAAACAATGTATTATCAATTTTGCCACGTTCAAATTTTTCAGAGATAAGAAAAGATGAGAGAGTGTCATACCAAGCACAAGGGGCTTGTTTGAGACCATAGAGAGCCTTATCCAATTTATAAACATAATTTGGATACTTAGGGTAATAGAACCCTGGAGGTTGTTCTACATAGAATTCTTCATTCAGCTTTCCATTTAGGAATGCTGATTTTACATCCATTTGATAAACAATGAAGTCTTTATAGAATGCATAGGCCAAGAATAGTCGAATTGCTTCAAGTCTAGCCACAGGGGCAAAGGTTTCATCATAATCTATGCCTTCCTCTTGTCTGTATCCCTGAGCAACAAGTCGAGCCTTGTTGCGGGTTACAGTCCCATGTTCATCTAACTTATTTCTAAACACCCATTTGGTGCCTATAACAGTTTTGTCAGATGGTCTAGGAACGATATTCCAAACTTTGTTGCGGGAGAACTCAGTCAGCTCTTCTTGCATAACGCTGACCCAGTTTGGATCTCTGAGGGCATCATCAGCCTTCTTTGGCTCTATTAAAGAAATAAAGTTTACAAAGAGACAGATATTACCTGAACTTCGTCGTGTCTGAATACCTGCATCGGGATCACCAAGAATTTGATCTATGGGGTGATCTCTGGTCCATCGCTGAGCATGAGCATGATCGCTTACTTCATAGATTGAATCAGCAATTGGAATGTTCGCTGATGATGATGCTTGAGGTTCATCAGCTATCAAGTGTTGAGTGTCAGACATACCATTGTTTTCTGAGAGGTGTTCAGATGAAGATGGTTCTGATGGAAGAAGTGTGTTTAGAGGCTCTGCTGAGATCCATGAGTTGGATTCAGCGTTAGGAGGTATGATGTTTGGATCATCATCAGCAACTGGAGAATTTGAATGCTGATGGTTTGAGAAGAAACGTTATGTTTCTCTGTAGTGAGAGAACATCCAAGCATTTAACTCTTCATTGTCAGTGATTGGTTTAGAGTTCGCTGAGCGAGTTTCATCAAAGGTGACATGAATTCTTTCTTCCACAGATTGTCTTCTCTTGTTGAACACTCTATAGGCTTTGGAGATGGAGGAATATCCAAGAAATATTCCATCATCAGCTTTTGGGTCGAACTTTCCAAGCTGATCTTTGTTGTTTAAGATAAAGCACTAACAACCAAAGATATGAAGAAAACTGATAGATGGTTTTTTTCCATGAAAAAGTTCATAAGCTGTCTTTCCAAATCACTTTACGATCAACGATCTGTTTTGAGTAAAACAACCAGTGTTAACAGCTTCAACCCAAAATTGAGTAGGGAGGTGAGAATCGCTGAGCATTGATCTAGCAGCTTCAATGATCGTTCGGTTTCTTCTTTCAGCGACTCCGTTTTCCTGAGGTGTTCTTACTGAGGAGAAATTATGAGAAATTCCCTTGTTCTCAAAGAAATTGTTCAGAGAACTATTTTTGAATTCAGTTCCATGATCACTTCTTTTAGAGAGAACAGTAAGATTATTCAGCACTTCCATCTTTTTAACAAAAGATATTAGTTCTTCTGGAGTATCACTCTTGGAGCGAAGAAAGATAAGCCAGGTGTAGCGAGAGTATTCATCTACAATGACAAGCGTGTATTTCTTTCCAGCTATTGATTGGATGTTGACAGGGCCAAACAGATCCATATGTAAGAGCTGAAGAGGACTTGTCACTGAGGATATTTGTTTAGACTTGAAACTAGCTTTTGTCTGTTTTCCTTTTTCACATGCCGAACAAAGAGATTCTTTAGCATATGAGTGCTGAGGAAGACCAGAAACCAGTTCCTTAGAAGAGAGAGAATTCAGGGTTTTGAAATTTAGATTAGAAAGCCTTTTGTGCCATAGCCAGTTGATATCAGAAGAGGCTTTAGAAAGAAAACATAAGTTTTCAGTGGTAGTAGAATCCATATCTATTACATAGATATTTTCTCTTCGATAACCACTGAGAATAAGTTTTCCTTTCTCATTCACCACTGAACATGCTTTTTAGAAAAGCGAACTTTGTAGTCTTTGTCACATAGCTGACTGATGCTTAGAAGATTATGCTTCAGTCCATCTACATAAGAGACTCTTCTGAAGGTAGTTGTCCCATTGCTGAGGACACCAAACCCTCGGGTATAGCCTTTTTCATTTCCACCAAAGGCCACAGAGGGACCTTTCTCTTCCTTGTATTCATTGAGCAGGTCTTTTTGTCCAGTCATATGACGAGAATATCCACTGTCGAGATACCAGATGCCTTTTGATCCCTGCACACATAAGGAAGATTAAGTGTTGTTTGGTACCCACTTTTCAATGGGTCCTTTTGGGTTAGTGGAGATGGAAGGTTCAGCAATCTTCACAGCAGATGAAGATTCAACTTCAGTGGTAATCTTCACTTTGGTTAATTTCTTAACCTTAGTGGTATTTTTCACCTTGGTTGATTTTTTAGCTTTGGTGACCTTCTCAGCCTTAGAGGCATTTATCTTCACTTTAGCTGTTTTATCAGCTTTGGTGGTAGTTGGACATTTGCTTGCAATATGGTCAGTAAAACCACAGTGATAGCATTTTCTATATTTGAAAGTGGTTTTAGGACCAGAAGTAGAAGGTTTTGAGAATTTAAGATGAGAGGGGACAGGTCCAAGAATGCTTTTCTCATGAGATCTGGGAGGAATTTTTATTTCTTCAGATCTCTTAGGCTTAAGGTCAATCTTTAGCTTTGGAGGACAGAGATCAAAGATTTCTATCACAGAGCTAGAAGATTGATTTGTTGAAGGTTTAGAAGGAACCTTCAGCTTTGCTTTCCTTGTAGCCTTTTGAGGATGAAGAATGGATTTTCCTTTATCCGCAGACTTAGAGCCTTTGGATATTTCTTCAGGATGGTATTAGAAGAAGAACAGGGATAAAATTGATTATAAGAAGTGTCACAGATAGAAGTGACAAACGTTCCAAACATAAGCATGGAACTTTCTTCTTTAGGCTCATCCTGTGGTTTCCAAAAACCAAGACCGGTTTTATCACCACCAGTAGTTTGAGCATTTATTATCTCAGTGATCTTTGTTGAAGAATTATACCATTTTTCAACAGTAGCCTTTTCTGTTTTTAGCGCAACGATGGCTTGTTCGCGTTCTATGCTGATGATTTTATTTACAACAACTTGATCTTTCAAACTTTCCCTTAAAAGAGTTTGTTCTTTGATCTTTTCATGGCATTTTCCAGCTATTCAGTTAAGTCATTTTTTTTGCTCTCAGCTAGAGTTTTTCCGTTTAAAGCATTGTAAAGATCAATCGTTAGCACATCAATTGCGCGACTTCTCTCTGATTCAGGTAGAGAGGGATTAGTAGAGATAGATACCTGAGATGATATATAGCTCATAGAAGTTTCAGTTGGTTCTTCCACTTCTTCTTTAATCTCATCCATGAGGCAAAGATTAGCGACTTCTTCATCAGAACTTGATTCTTCTGATTCAGCCCAGTCATGTTCTTCAGCAATGAGACCTTTACCTTTTCGCCTGTAGCTTTTCAGCTTTTGATATTTGTCTTTTAGCTTTAGGTATTTGTCATCGCTAGATCTTCTTGAGGTAGAAGGTTTGAAGACTTTCTTTATCCTGCACTCACTTGCAAAGTGTCCAATCTTTTCACAGTTATAGCAAGTAGCAGAAGCCTTACCAACAGGGGTTGATTTTGGCTTGTCAGTGATAGAGAGAGAGGCTTATTTCTTTTGAAATTGCTATTTCTTGCAAATCTCTTAAAAGAGTTTGTCAAGAGTGCTAAGGATTCATCAAACTCTGAAAGATCAGTGTCTGATATATCCTCAGATTCAGAATATAACTCAGTGATAGTCAGAGTAGATCGCTGAGATGGAATTATCTCTAAAGAGATTAAAGCAACAGGAGTGCTTTTGGAGTCTTTAGAATATTTTATATGATTCTTCTTCAATAGGTTTGATTGCTCATAGTTAAGCAATATTCCATACAAGGTGCTGAGTGAAAGAGAATTTAAGTCTTTTGTCAGCTTAAGACATATTGAATAACTGTCCCAGCATTCAGGAAGACATTCTGAGAATTTTGTTAGGACCTCATAATTAGAATAGGTCCTACCAACGGTTCTTAGGTCAATGATTAAGCAGTTAAACCGCTGATGAACGTTAGAGAGAGATTCATTCTTACCAGCGATGAAGCTTTCATACTGTCTTACCAAGTTAATCTTTCGAGTCTCTTGGATTTCAGTGGTTCCTTCATATTGAACACATATGGTTTCCCACATTTCTTTAGAAGTTTTAAGATTCATGATGGAATGGAAAACTTCATCAGGCAGAGCCATAGAGATAATGGTCTTTGCCCTTGCATCGATAACAACTTTCTTTTTGTCCTCATCACTTCATTGTCTTATTTCCTTAGCAATATAGCGTTCAGGAATAAATGGAGTGGTAGCAGTAGCTGGAATGGCAGCTATGATTTGGACAGGTTCATAGGGTCTGATTGCTACGTACTCAGGTATAGTGGGATCTGCACCTTCTAGAAATAGCATCATTCGATTTTTCCAGAGAGAGAAGTTATCTCTGCTAAATCGAGGAGGTTTAGATAGTGAACCATTATCAAAATAATTTGTGTTTGTGTTTAGTGCCATATTAGAATATCAAGGAAGAGAATAAAGCAAGATCTTGTTTATCAGATTAAACAGTCTGCTCTGATACCACTTGTTAGTCCCGGAGGTGCTTAACTGTGGCCCAGTGATTTACTAGCATAAACACATACAAATTAACACAAAACACTTTGTTTATTAATCACAAGAATTACATCAAGTCATAGATCTATAGTGATTAACCTTTCAAGATAGATTGTGTTTGTGTGTGTACTCAATGTGTGCAACTATGTGTTTCTCTCAACTACCAATATTACACCTTCACTTTCACACACTTAATCTCTTGCTTACACAAGTCTTACTTGAAACAATACAAGGACTTGCTTATATATAGGTCAACATGACCAAGCAAAGTCAAACCATCTAAGCTCTCTTACAACACACACAAACAACTATTACAACAATTACAATAATGACCCTCATTTAATCTTGAATACAATTACAGTCTAACATTAACAAGTTTGTAGAAGGGGGGGGGGGGGGTTGAATACAAACACAGAAATTAAAGTTTAATAAATTGTTTATTGATAAATCAAACACAATTTACAAGTTTGTTGCGGAATAAGATTAAGACAGACTCAATCTAAACAAACTTAAGAAACACAAAGATGGTTGCACAAGAATATAGAGAAAGGAGGTTTTAGAAGTATAGAAAACAAAGGTTTCTATCTTGGTTCAAGAATAGAGCACACTCTCAGATGGAGAGGTGATCTTTCTATTTATACCCTATGCATTAAATGCATGGCAGGGTACTTTACACATGTCATTCAGTCATTGGCTTTGGTAGTATGATTTTGGGAGACATTCTTTCGGCCGTATCATGAACACTGTAGTTGACAGAGTTGTTGTACGATTTGTGGCAGAGATATGTCCATTCTAACACATCGTACTGGTTGTGCAAGGTAAGACAAAAGGAAACTTGAGGCATAAGCTTTGTGATCGATTGATCGCTGAATATCTCTTTCTTCAGAGATATAAAGAGGTTCAGCTATCGCTGAAGCTTTTCCTCATGTTCCTTCGCGTATAAGTAGAGTTGTCTTTGCTTCACTGATATCCGCATCAGGTCACTAGTAGACTTCTCTTTGTTCTCTGGCTTCGTCTTCGATTCAGCTATGAACATATGTTGATGCGAGACTTGTCTTCAGGGATTACGTTACTGTTTACATCATAACTATCAGCGATAACTGAACAGACTCAGTCTGATCGCTGATAGTGAAACAATAATACATATGAAATGTTTACAAGAAAGTTCATCAGCGATAACTGAACAGACTCAGTCTGATCGCTGATAGTGAAACACTAATACATATTAAAACGTAATTTTCACTAAGTATATAAGAGGGTCGTTATCAAATCACTGAGAGATCTTGGATCAACAAAGGTAGTGTCAATTGTACCTTTCTTAAAACCTGATCCAAGAAGAAATTGCGTTAAAGTTTCATACCATGCTCTGGGGCTTGTTTGAGACCATATAGTGCTTTATCAAGAACATAGATGTGGTCAGGGTGTTGTGGATCGACGAAGCCTTCAGGTTGTGCAACGTATACTTCTTCATGTAGTATGCCATTTAAAGATGTTGATTTCACGTCCATTTGATAGACTGTGAAATTCTTATGAGCTTCGTATGAAAGAAAATTTTGAATTGCTTCGATCGTTGCAACAGGGGCGAATGTTTCATCGTAGTTGATGCCCTCCTGCTGGCAATAACCCTTAGCGACCAATCTATCTTTGTTTCGCACAATAATTCCCGCCTCATCCTTCTTATTCCTAAATACCCACTTTATGCCAATCACAGATTTATCTTTTGGTCGTGGGATTAGTCGCCTTACCTTGTTCCGATCAAATTGGAGTAGCTCATCTTGCATAGCAAGTATCTAATCAGGATCTTGAAGATCCTCTGAGACCTTTTTAGGTTCTATGGACCTCAGGAAACCGGTATATAAGCAGTAATTTGTAGACGCTGCACGAGTTTTGACTCCACTATTTACGTCACCAATTATGTTGTGTAGGGGATGATCTCTAGTCCATCTAGTGGTACTAGGAAGGGGTTGAACATTAACTCTCGTGTTTTGCTCATTATACTCGTCAACTATTGCAGGAACAACTTCATTCACTGATGATTCTGACTGTTGTATTTCAGGTGCAACAGAAGAAGTACTCGGGACTTCTTGACCAGAGTTGGTATCTGCAAAATCAGAACCTTGATTAGATTGATCAGAATCATTACGCATTGTCATACCTGATGATGTTGTTGTTGTGACGGGTTCAGATGGTCCAGAAATATTCTCAGTTACTGTAGGGACCTTTGATGTTGATGCGGACGCGCTTGATTTATCAAAATCTGCACATATGTCCATGATTGCATCAAAAAATAAAAGATCTAACTCAGATGTAGAAATTGATGAGTTAGAAGACTTATTCTCTGTAAACACGGGTTCTATTCTATCATGAATAGAAGCCTTTCCTTTCAGCTTGAGTCCTAACCTGAGTTGTTCAGTAGATACGATAGGCCTTTCCTTAAATGCTTTCCATGACAGTCTAGGTTCGGCGATTGTAGATACGATAGGCCTTTGACGTTAAGGAATAACCGATAAAGTATCCTTCATCTGCCTTCTTATCAAATTTTCCAAGATTGTCACGGTCATTTAAGATAAAGCACCTGCAACTAAAAACTCGAAAGAATTTAACATTAGGTTTTCTTTTATTTATGATCTCATACGTTGTCTTATTTAAATGCTTATTAATTATCGTCCGATTCTAAGTGAAACATGTGGTGGCAACAGCTTGGCCTACAGATATAATGGAAGACCAGAATATGCCAACATAGTCCTTGCATCTTCGACTAAAGTTATGTTCTTGCGTTCAACAACGCCATTCTGTTGTGGTGTGCGAGCGGCCGAAAAATTATGAGAAATCCCAACCGATTGTAGATAACATTGAAGAGTCTCATTCTTGAATTCAGTGTCGTTATCGCTTCGCAACTTCTTAATGGGCAATTGTAACAGAACTTGCACTTTCTTGATGAAGGCAATTATTAACTCTGCGCATCTGATTTGTCTCTTAGAAACTCCAACTATATATATCTGGAATACAAATCAATTATAACCAAGATATACTTTTTACCATTGATTGATTGAGTACGCATCGGGCCACAAAGGTCCCTGTGTATCATTTCAAGCGGCGCTTTGCAAGAAGATTTTATCTTAGCCTTATGGGAACTTCTTTTCATCTTTCCCATTTCCCATGCAGAACACAAAGAATCTTTCTCGAATAGTAATTCTGGTAGACCTTTGACCATGCCTTTACTCGCAAATGTATTTATATCCTTAAAGTTTTTGTGAGAAAGGCGGTGATGCCAAATCCAACTTTCTTCCTTTGAAGCTTTAGCAATCAAACAAACTGATCTAGTTGCTGAAAGTGTTGTAAAATTAACCGCATATAGATTTCCATATCTTCCTGCTTTGAATACCTCAGAACCGTCTGAATCTTCTATGTGACATTGTGTCATAGTAAACCTAACTTGGTAGTGGTTGTCACAAAATTGACTTGTACTGAACAGATTGTGATCTAGCCCTTCCATATAGAGAACCTTCTAAATGGTCACATAACTGTTTTTAAGCATTCTGTATCCTTTGATGTAACCTTTAAGCTCAGAATTTGCGAATCCAACTGTTCCAGTAGGTTGTTCAACATAATCATACAATAAATCTTTGAACCCCGTCATGTGCCTTGAGCATCCAGAATCTATAAACCATAGATGACGGGCCTGCAAAAAAAAACAGACTTACTTTTGTTTAGGTACCCATATCCAAATGGGTCCTTTCTTGTTAGCATCTTTAATCTTTCGAAAATTGTCAACCTTGCCTTTAACTCTCCATTCAAATCGAGGCTTAGGTAACCATTTCCAAACCATATTCACATTTAAATCATGAAAATTTTCTTCTTTGAGAAATCATTTGACTTAGCCTTGAAGATATGACTTTGTTATGTTGAGGCTTAGAAAAGGATTTGACTTTAGAAAAGCTTTTAACCTTCTGAGACTTAGGAGGAATGGAGTGAAATGAAAAATAATTTCTACCACAGTCATTACATATAAAGTTCTTGCGAGCAGATGTCATGATTTTCTATTTATCAAATGTTTTACAATTATTAACACAAAATTTACATTTATTGATCGTAGAACTGTTACATGAAGAACTATCATCACTAGTAGAAAAAATACAGTATGTTAGTGCACATATGTGTTGGATACAAGATCATGAAGATGGAAGATGAAAGATAAGAGTCAAAGTCAAAAGCTCAAGTCAATGTCTCTCAAAGAAAAGTTAAAGTCTTTTGTAATAAGTCTTAGTTAAAAGTCAACTTGTTTTTAGATTCCTTTGTAATGTATTTTGGGTATAAATAGCTTTTGTTTTTGTTAGAAGAATCATTAGGCTAAGAGAGAGCGTTGAGTTTAGAGAGAGAAAGTTCAGAGAGCATACTGTGTACGAATTGTGATTAAATATTAATGAAAATTGTTTGATCGATTGATTGTATCATCTTGTTGATTAACCTTGATTGATAAACTGAATTAGAACAATTATTGTGGGACACACAATTGGTATCAGAGCAGAGGTTCAATCGAAATCAAGAAAATATGCTTTTCGCACCATAGTTTTCTGTTTGATCGAGTTTTTGAGTTGTAAACTGTAATAGGTTAAATTTTCAATTGTATTTTGTTCGTATAATGTTTTAGAAAGATCTTGTATTAGTTTGAATTGATCTTGCACTGTAATTTTCAATCAATTTTGAGTTTTTGTGATTTTTGAGTAGTACGAGTTCAACACACTGTTCTTGAGATCCAGTTGTAATTCTTGTTGATTTGATTGTAATTGTTTGGTTGTAAACTGTTCAGACCTTGATCAAGATCAAATCTACAAAGTTTCATAGTCTGATTCAAAGTTTTTGATTGATTTTTGGGTGAAAATTGAAGTTTTGGATCGAGATCTACAGAATTCGCATAATCTATAGACTTCGTATAGAAGAATTCTCATAAGTCTGGGTTGGTGAAAGAGTTAAGGAAAGAATTCGCATAAGGTGTTGTGCGAATTGTTCAAAATTCGCATAACTCAATATACGAAAAGTTGAAAAGAATTTCTAAGGACGGATTTCGTATAAGGCAACGTGCGAAAAGTAAGGAATTCGCAGATAGGCACATATGAAATCTTTGAATCCGCAGATAGGCACATACGAAATCCTGGAATTCGCATGGAAAGTTGGAAATTTTTCTATGTTCAGAATTCATATCAATACGAATTGCTCGAGGTTGAAATAGTTTCTAAGTGTAGAATTCTCATATCTTTGTTGTGCGAAAAGTTCATACGAAAAGTTGGAAGTTCTCACAGTTTCTAAGTCTAGATTTCACATATAGTCTGTGCGAATTGCTCAGAATTCGCATATACTAGCCTGCGAATTCTTAGAATTCGCATCTAGTTGCTTGAGAATTGTGTGGTGTACGAATTCTGAAGTGTGCGAATTGTTGGTGTTCTGTGAATTGTGGTAGCAAGCAAATTGTGTAACTAGAGTGGTGTGAGAATTCTTGCCTAAAGAAATTTTTGGAAATTTATTTCTGAAAATTTTTCTATGTTTTTCGGTATATTGATTTCTTTTGAACTAACGATCATTTCAAGTTCTTATTTTACAGTTTATTTCTCAGGATGACTTCGAGGGATGCTCTTGCTATTGGAACTGATGTCAAGCCACCAGTATTATTCAAATGAGAGTATGAGCAGTAGAACGACAGATTCTTGGACTTCATAGACAGGAATGAACTAGGTGATTACATTAGGCTATCTTTGAAAGGAGTGATGAAATCTCCAACAAAGATTCATTCTACTGAAGCTGATGGAGAGGAGGTTGTAAATCAAGAATATCCAATGCATGGTGAAGAATATTCTGAAGAGCAGAAGAAGAGGCATAAGGCTGATAGACTTGCACAATCTTTTCTACTATAAGGAATTCCCAATGAGATATATGTAAACATAGATAGCTACAAAGCAACTGGGAAGCAGATGTGGGATCAGCTCGAGAAAATGATGTTAGGATCTAAGATTGGTAATCAGTTGAAAGTGTCAAATGGCCTGAACAATTATGAAGATTTTAAATCTAAGGAAGGTGAAAGTCTAGATTCCACCTATGATAGATTTTTTACTCTTCTGAACGAGCTAAGCAAGATCAGAGTACTCTCAGATTGAGCTGAATGTCAAGTTTTTGAGCATTTTACAACCTGAGTGGAAAAGGTTTACTCGGAAGATGAAACAAATTGAGCTGAATGAGATACCTCTACATGAAGTTTATGAGACTCTCAGACAAAATGAAGAAGAGGTTGATGAGATTAAAGCTGAGAAAAAGAAAGCTGAGAAACCAACAGTTGATCCAGTTGCTTTGGATGTAAAGAGAAAAGAGAAAAGGTCAGTGAGTCTGAAGAAGAAAAAGGTGTTGGTTTCTGAATCTGATGAAGAAGTTAGTGAGGATTCTGATTCTTGTCGGTCCAACAATACTATCAAGTTTTATAGAATAACAACACAAAATGATTACCAACCTATATTGATTATAACAAACGAGTTACAAGGTTGATCGATTTTAAGCTTGGATTTGTGTTCTCTGTTTTTCTCTCTTTTACACCTTTAAGTGTGTGTTTGTATGTGTGAATTATGATATTATCTATTGAGAGATTGAGATACACAACTAATCTAACTTGGTGTGTTTTACACACTACCTAACTTAATATCTAGATACTTTAATATCTAGATATTATCCTAGATAATATCAAACAAACTAGAAACTAACTTAACTAACTAAGTTACCTAAGTTAACTAATATCTAACAAACTAGATATTAAGTTAACTTTTACAATAATAAACAAATACATTGATTACTTTGACATTTATTACAAATAGACATAGACTTTAATATCGAGAGTCGACGTTCCGGCTTTAGCTTCAGATTGCGATCTTCAGATTGGATGATCTTGAATCCAATGAGACTGTGTCTTAACAATCTGCCCCTTTGGATCAAGATCATTACTAAAAAAGATCATAGCAATTCAGTCTTCTTGTTCAGCTCGGAAGATGCAATATCTTTCTCTAGCTCTTAAATCAGCATGTCTTCAGAATACTTGCTTCTTGAAGATTTCAATCTTGGACGTGATTCTTGAAACATGTGATCTTTGCCATTTCTTGTGTAGTCATTCTCCCCCTTTTTGATGATAAGTGTAACGACTTCATCAAAACTTTTTGTAAGAAATGTCAAACACTTGGAGCCACTGATCCATCAATTCAAAAGATATTCATCCAGATCTTTGCAAATCTAGACAAAGTAGTCATGTAACACCTGAATAAACTAATGAATCAGTTAACATGCCTGTCAGTAACACTAAGTCACTGTGTGTAACGAATACACATTGGAAAGGAGTTGTTTGATGTTGACTCCCCAGGGCTTCCATTTAATCATCGAAACACCACAAAGGTTATTTCTATAAACGTTATGACGAAGAAACAAATTCCTTGTGTGTTCGTGCTTGTGATAGAAAGAATTAAGCACTTGATGATTGCTTATAGGCTCAAAATTGTGTAAACCACTGAGACAACAGTAAGTTAAACATAGACTCAATGTGCATGATTGAAGTGTGAAGGTGGGGCAGACTTCCTTCTTTTCAATATCCAGATTTTCCAAATGAAAATCAGATAGCAAATGTGCTGCTTCCCCTTTGAAAATGTGAAACACTTTCTTGTTGAGAAGAAAATGAGTAGATAGTGAGGTTTGATCAAGAGTTGGCATGGGTTAGTTGTCTGTTTCAATAATGTTCACCAAAGAATTGTGAAACACTAGTAATGTGGCTACCCGGCTCAGAAAAAGTTGGTGCAGAGTTGTGATATTCTTTTAACTCTGGTCTCACACGTTCTTTCTTTTAAACATTTAGCTTTCTCTAATCACACTCATTTCTTTTCGACTTCTCACACGCAATCACTAAGGATTAACTTCTTGGGTAGAAATCACTGGTTAGGGTGATTCCATAGAAGTTGTGTTAATTCCTAGCACAATGATTCCTTGTTTTCCTATGATGCACGTGATGCTTAGATTGGTTTAACTTAACAGTTAAAGCACAATTTAGATCATGAAAACATTTAAAATACACTCCCAAAATATAAAATCTGTTGAAAAATCGGGAAGTGGTTTGAACATTAAAAACAATGTTTTCCAATGATTGAAAGTTGTCCTTCTTTCAACCATATATGAGATTAAGATAAAGGATTATACCTTACGTGCGATCTTATATCTCATGAAGCTAAGCTTTAAGTCATAAAGATATGAACTTGTAAGCTTCTCTCAAAAATTCTGCAAAAATCTTATGTCAAGTCAAAGTAAAATTTATTTACTTAAATTGAAAAGACAAAAAGCAGTAAAACTTTTAAAGTACGAGTTATGATCAAAAATAATCAGAAGTCATATCCGAACTCCTTGACTTGAAGAGCTCCCCCTAAATTCTTGCATTACAAAAAAAAAATTGGCATTAAAAGGTACATGCAAAATTTTATGAGCTCCCCCTCGAAGTAATATTGACCACTTGTCAATTTCTTCTCATTCTCCCCCTTGGATTATGAACATTATATAGAAGTGCAGATATCAATCAGAGTTAAGAATTTAGAAAACTTTTATAGGTAACTACTGATTAGATTTTAAGATTTAGCATACCAAGCTTAGAGATAAAAAAGTT
The DNA here is from genome assembly GCA_954870635.1 of Arctium minus. Taxonomy (NCBI): domain Eukaryota; kingdom Viridiplantae; phylum Streptophyta; class Magnoliopsida; order Asterales; family Asteraceae; genus Arctium; species Arctium minus. Next base: position 56,560,292 of record OX941090.1, on the reverse strand, counting down.
GAACCTCTTTTCGTCTAAGGGTTTGGTGAACAAATCGGCAAGTTGATAATCAGTTTTTAGAAAGAAAAGTTCAATTGTTCCCTTTTCAACATGATCTTTAATAAAGTGATACCTGACGTCTATGTGCTTAGTCTTGGTGTGTTGAACAGGATTCGCTGATATTGCGATGGCGCTCTTGGAGTCACAGTATATCGGGATTTTGTTGAAGTGGAAACCATAGTCGCGCAATTGAGTTCTCATCCATAAGACCTGAGAACAGCAGCTAGCAGCAGCTACATATTCTGCTTCGGCCGTGGAGGTTGAAACACAAAGTTGCTTCTTCGATGGCCAACTTACTAGTTTGTCACCGAGGAACTGTACATGTCCCGACGTGCTCTTCCTGTCTAACATACAACCTGCATGATCTACATCTGTGTAGGATGTTAGTTCAAAACTAGTATCTTTAGGATACCACAGACCAAGATCTGCAGTGCCCTTTAGATACCTAAATATGCGCTTTACAGCAGACATATAGATTTCTTTAGGATTGGCCTGATATCGTGCACATAAGCATGTTGAAAACATTATATCTGGCCTACTAGAAGTAAGATACATTAAAGAACCTATCATCCCTCGATAAGTCCTAACATCAACATCTTTTCCCGAAGGATCGGTGCCAATTTTAGTACCTGGTGCCATTGGGGTACCAATCGGTTTTGAATTTTCCATTTGGAACTTCTGAAGAATATCCTAATGTATTTTGATTGATTGATAAAAATACCCGATGAAAATTGTTTTACTTGTAAACCAAGGAAGAAATTCATCTCTCCCATCAAGTTCATCTGAAATCTAGACACCATAAGGTTTGCAAAATTCTTACAGTACTTAGTATTTGTAGAACCAAAGATAATATCATCTACATAGATTTGAATTAAAATGATATCGCCTTTTTCCTTTTTGATAAACAAAGTGGTATCTACCGTTCCTTTTGAAAACCCAGACTTGACTAGAAAAGTGGAAAGGACATCATACCAGGCTCGAGGTGCTTGTTTCAGACCGTAGAGTGCTTTGTCGAGAATGTAAACATGATTCGGCTTCTATTGATTGACAAAACCTTCTGGCTGAGAGACGTAGACTTCCTCCTTCAGAATTCCATTCAGGAATGCTGTCTTCACGTCCATTTGAAAGACAGTGAAGTTCTTGTGGGCTGCGTAGGCTAGAAACATTCTGATTGCCTCTAATCGCGCCACAGGAGCATATGTTTCGTCATAGTCTATTCCTTCCTCTTGTCTGTATCCTTTGGCTACTAGTCTTGCCTTGTTTCGGATAACGGTACCATCTTCGTCTTTCTTTATCTTGAAAACCCATTTCGTACCTATAATGGTTTTACCTTTAGGCTTTGGTATGAGTCTCCAGACTTGAAGTGCATCGAACTGATTTAGCTCTTCTTGCATTGAGACCATCCATTCGGGATCAGCAAGTGCCTCTGATACTCTTTTTGGCTCGAACTTGCTCAGAAAGGAGTCATGCATGCACATGTTCATTGATGCTGACCTAGTTTGCACCGGTTTTGATGGATCACCAATGATCTGGCTTAGCGGGTGCTCTTTGGTCCATTTATGTTCATGAGGCAGTGGATTAGATGATTGTATGTCGGTTGTATCATCTACAAATCCACTTGTACCTTCTTCTGATTGTTCAGGAGGATTGATGGTTTTAGTTGAAGTGGCAGGTTCAGAAGGCTCAGCAGGTACAACTTGTTCTGGTTGTAGATTGATCTGTATAGTATCTCCTACTGTTTCAGCTACTTCTATATCTTTATCAGTTGTCACTTCTTCAACTGTTGGAGTCGGCATTTGAATTGTAATCTCTTGTTGAATCGGGGCATTTGATTCAATAGGAATATCTGAATTGGTTGGATGAGTAGTCCTTAAGTCTTCCATCCTGTCAACCACAACAGATTTCTTTACATTAGATCCAAGAAATTCATCATAAAACAATTCAAATAATAAATCTAAATCAGATAAATGGTTAGTAGAAGTTGATGCTTCATCTGATTTATTCTGTTGAGACGTAGGTCCTGAACTAAGTTGCCCAGAAGCTAGTATTCCTGTTATAACGGTTTCTGAACGTTGTTGTTCGGAAGCCATTTCTTCATCAAACGAGACGTTGATGCTTTCAATCACCGTCTTTGACTTCTTTAGATAAACACGGAATGCAGTTGATGTCGAGGAATAGCCAATGAAGATTCCTTCATGCGCTTTAGCACTGAACTTATTTAGACTCTCCCTATCGTTTAGAACGAAACACTTACACCCAAATATATGGAAATATTTGATTGTCGGTGTTCGATTGTTGATTAACACATAAGGAGTCTTCTTGAATCTTCGATGTACCATGGAGCGATTCTGTGTGTAGCACGCGGTCGATACAGCTTCTGCCCACAAAAATAGAGGTAATTCTGATTGACTTAGCATAGTATGAGCAGCCTCGACTAGCGTCCGATTTCTTCTTTCAACCACTCCATTTTGTTGAGGCGTTCGAGCAACAGAGTATTGATGTGAAATCCCGACAGATTCGAGATATTCTTCAACTTTGTTGTTTTTGAACTCTGTGTCGTTGTCTGTTCGTAGAAACTTGACCGGTTTCTGCAGATTCACCTGAGTCGTCTTTAGGAAAGTGATGAGTACATCTGGTGTCTCATCCTTTGAACGTAGAAACTTGACCCATATGTATCGCGAGTAATCGTCCACGATCACGAGTATGTACTTCTTGCCGCCTAGACTCTGAGTTCGCATCGGACCGCATAGATCCATATGCAATAACTCTAACAGAGCGCTTGTACTTGGTTCAGGCTTTGGTTTATGAGGTGCCCTCTTCATCTTGCCCTTTTCACAAGCTGCACAAAGATGTTCTCTTTCATACTTGAGTTCTGGAAGTCCTTTGACGAGCTTTCCACTGACCAGATTGTTGATGTACCTGAAGTTGAGGTGAGAGAGCCTTCGATGCCATAACTAGCTTTGTTGCATCGAGGCTTTCGTCAGTAGACAAACTTGCTTGTCAGTCTGGACATTTGATAAATTGATTGTGTAGAGGTCGGATTCTCGAGTACCAACCAAGAGTTGTTCGCCTTCTTCATTGCGAACTGAACATCTTTTGGCTTTGAAGTTGACCTCTAAGTCTTTGTCACAGAACTGGCCTATACTGAACAAGTTGTGTCGTAAGCCTTCTACATAGCTCACCTTCTTGATCGTGACATTGTCATGTTGTACATCACCATATCCCATGATTGATGAAAAATGGTCGTTGCCGAATCTGACTGTTCCGCAATATTTGTCTTTAAAATTGGACAGTATCTCTTTTTGTCCTGTCATGTGCTTGGAACATCCGCTGTCCAAGAACCATGTATGACTAGTCTGCATAAGAGAATTTACAAATTTAGATATTCATACGACAACATTGGAATAATCACTTTGATTATCGAAGTGCGGGTCTTGAACTGATTTGTTCAAAAGCCTATTTTGACTTTGATGTTCGGGTTTTGAACTGCATTATCCAAAAACCTATTTTGTCGTTGAAGAACGAGTTTTGATCTGTACATAATCAGAAGTCGATCTCTCTCTAAGCTTTGTGTGCCTGCAACACATATTTAGCCTTAGGTACCCACTAGAATTTGGGTCCTTCTGTGTTAGCACAATATTTTGGTACCCATTTCAAATTGGGTCCTCTTTTCTTTTGAAATGTATGAGAAGGATTAGTATGATATGAATGCACATGGTAATTTCCAAACCAATCTCCAGAATCTTGACAAGAGATAGAAACATGTTTATCATAAATAGAAGACTTTCTAGCAGATAAAGATAACTGAAATAATTGTATCATTGTATATTGTTTACGAGAAACAGCAAGTTTTGAGTTTAAAAGAGCAACATCAGCAATTAAGACATCTTTACTAAGCGAAGTCTTACTACAATTAACACTACTAAACGATAAAACGGTCTTGTCAAGCTTCCGTTTCAGTTGCCATTGAGAATTTACTTCTGGCCTTTGCTTGCTCAGATCTGAAACATGTGAAACTGGTGAGTTAGACCTTGGAGCAACAAGCGATTGCTCTTTCTTAGAATTACCAGTAATGTTCGGTTTCTGTGAATGCTGAGATATATTCTTACCTTTAGCACTCTTAGCTTTCACAGAGACTGATTTATCAACGAAAACTTTCGTTGATTTTGCACTATTAACAGGCATACTGGTTTTTCTCAAAGTTTTCTTAACAAAAGATGAATGGTTAGGAAGCTTTGCATTAAAGTCAAATTGTTCAGAACAATTATCTAAACCACCGTTAGAGTTCAGAAAATCAAATCCTTTATTTGATGAACCAAACATATCTTTAGAGTTTGAAGCCTTAGAAATAACAGAATTTGAAAACACAGTTGAAAACACTTTTTGCTCAATATTCATCAAAAGTCTTTCATCTGACAAAGAATTCTCGAGTTCAGAAATTTTACTTTCTAAAACGAGAGGAGGGACATATAGTTTACCTTGAATAGGCTTCGCTTCCATTTCTTTTTCAGAATAACTTGGAAAGAAATCACTCGAAAGAGTTTTCTTCTTTTGATATATTGGACTTTCATTATAACTATTATTCGTCTTCGCATAATTAAATGGAAGATGAACTTTAGCTGATTTCAACCGTTTTTCCGTTTCATTGGCTTCATCCTCTTTTGACAGTTTAGTCCAGAAAGTTTTAAATTCAGGGATTCTGCGAGCTAATTGCATTGAAAGATGATCATAAAGTCCTGGCACTTCAGACATCCCCTTTTGTAGATAGTGAGGATTCTTATAACCAATTCCCCAACTCTCTATTTCCTCTTTGGGTTTGTTCAGAAAAATAGTCTGTTCAGTTTGACCCATTTTATATAACTTCTCTTCCAAACTTTTTAATTTTCCAAGTAAAGAAATGTTTTCTTTGGTACAAGAAGCATGCAAATTTGTAAGCTCATATAAATCTATTTCACCTTTTAGCAGTTTAGACTTAAGATCAGAATTGTCTTTAAGAATTATTGTCTTTTCCTTAGCGTTGGTGTCATTATCTTTATGTAAAACCTCAATTAATACTTTCTTCTCAGCAATTTCATTGCTAAGTTTTTGTATCAATTGGTTTTTGTCAGTTATGACACCATTTTCTTGCTCAAGATTAGATTCTAACTCTTTTTGTTTTAAACTCATGGCATGCATTTTATTCATGAAATCTAAATCTGATAGATTACATACCTCTTCTTCTTCATTGTCTGAATCAGCTTCAGTATCTGATTCTATTTGGCCCATCAAGCACATGTTGACGGCTTCATCTTTTTCTTCATCCTCTTCTTCATCATCTGAGTGATCGAGCCAGTATTCATCCTCAGCCATCAGTGCCTTGCCAGCCTCCTGTTGCTTTGCAAGAAGCATCTTGTTCTTGTAGTAGTCGGAGTTTCTGACTTTTGGCCTTCGGCAGTCTCTGGCATAATGACCTGTTTTGCCACAGTTGTAGCACGTTGGTGGCTCTGTCTGACTGGATCCTTCAGCTTTGAACTTTCTCTCTTCCGGATTTCTCTCCTCTAATCTCTTCCCTTCAGGCTGATACCTTCTCTCTTCAGGCTTCCTTTCCTCTGTTCTCTTCCCTTCAAATCTCTTTCCTTCATATTTGCTTCCTTCAACCCTTTCCTTGTGGATGTAGTTGTTCGGACCAGATGAGTACCTCTGACTGTTTGATGTTGGCTTTTTGTAGAATCTTTTCTGAAAAGCATTTGTCAGCATCATCATTGCTTGCTTCAGCTGATCATTTTCATCTGTGTCAGAGTTTGCATAAGCTTCATCTTCATCTGATTCGTACACAATCGTCTTATTCTTCTTCTTCCTAACAACAAGAGCGACTGTGTCATCAACTGTCTTTCCTCTCTGTCTATTCTCAGCTAGAATTTCATCCACCTCTTCTTCATTCTGACGGAGGGTTTCATACACCTCGTGAAGTGGAATCTCATTCAAGTCTTTGATCTGCTTCATCTGTCTTGCAAATCTTTTCCATTCTGGTTGAAGAATGCTCAGGAACTTGACGTTCAGCTCAATTTGAGATTTGTGGACTTTGTTCTTGCTAAGTTCGTTCAGCAAAGTCACAAACCTGTCATAGGTTTCTTCTAAAGTTTCTCCCACTCTGCCTCTAAATTCTTCATAGTTATTTAGGAAGTTGGAGATTTTCAGCTGATTTCCAACTTTTGAACCCAGCATCATCTTTTCAAGCTGATCCCACATTTCTTTGCCGGAGGCCTTGTAGCTGTCAATCTTTACGTATATTTCATTTGGAATTCCTTGTAAAATGTATGACTTAGCTAATCTGTCGCCTTTGGCTCTTCTAAGGTTATCATCTTGTAGCTCATGAAACTTAAGTTCAACTTCAGTCGGCACATTTCCAACTACATGAGTCGTTATGACTGGTTTCATAACCCCTTCTTCAATAGATGTTCTGATGAAATCACCCAGCTCATGTCTGTCAATGAAGTTCAGAAACCGATCCTTCCACTGTTCGTATTCTCCTTTAAAGAGAACTGGTGGCTTGGTGTCAGTTCCTATTGCAAGGGCTTCTCTGGATATCATCCTGTATTGATATATAAAACTTGAATATGATCGTTAACCCAGATAAAATTTGATCACACAAGAAATTTTGTCCCCCTAGGCAGACTTAGCACAGGCAGACTCATCCTGTATGGAATAGAAGCTTTGCGTTTGAGAAGGTTTGCGTTTCAAATGAGGAGCGCAAATGGAAGTTTGCGGGTCTAGTGAGGAGCGCAAAATGAGGTTTGCGGGTCTAGTGGGAAGCGCAAACTGAGGTTTGCGTTTCTGAGGTTTGATCCGAGAAGTGAAGTTGAGGTTTGCGATTGCTCTTTTAAGCGAGAAGTGTGCTTTGCGTTTGGCTTGAGAGGCGCAAAGTGAGGTTTGCGGGTCACTTGAGGAGCACAAAGTTGGACTTTGCGTTTCACTTGAGATGCGCAAAGTGGGACTTTACGTTTCACTTGGGACGCGCAAAGTGGGACTTTGCGTTTGATGTGAGACGCGCAAAGTTTGGACTTTGCGTGTGTTCTTCTTCTGCTTTGCGTATGTTCGTCCTTAAACTTCGAAAATCGACTAGAACTTGATCCTGAAACGATTAGCAGTACCAAAACACTACCCTTATGTCTAGAAACACTTCTAGAACTGATTGTAAGCACTCGATCTTAATAACACACACTTTTTCGAAATTAATTTGATAGCACAGGGACTTAAAGCTTTCGACTGTTTCTTCACTAAAATCACAAAATGGAACTCGATAGATGATTTAAAATGAAATCAAACAACAACAACTTTATCTAGCATGCTAATCAATCACAACCTGATCGATTTTAAAACCTAAAACACTTAAACACTCAAAATCGATTTCCAAACAAGAACGCAGGGTCGTTTTTCAGAAAAACATGATTTGATTTTATTCAGGCTTTGATACCAATTGTCGGTCCAACAATACTATCAAGTTTTATAGAATAACAACACAAAATGATTACCAACCTGTATTGATTATAACAAACGAGTTACAAGGTTGATCGATTTTAAGCTTGGATTTGTGTTCTATGTTTTTCTCTCTTTTACACCTTTAAGTGTGTGTTTGTATGTGTGAATTATGATATTATCTATTGAGATATTGAGATACACAACTAATCTAACTTGGTGTGTTTTACACACTACCTAACTTAATATCTAGATACTTTAATATCTAGATATTATCCTAGATAATATCAAACAAACTAGAAACTAACTTAACTAACTAAGTTACCTAAGTTAACTAATATCTAACAAACTAGATATTAAGTTAACTTTTACAATAATAAACAAATACATTGATTACTTTGACATTTATTACAAATAGACATAGACTTTAATATCGAGAGTCGACGTTCCGGCTTTAGCTTCAGATTGCGATCTTCATATTGGATGATCTTGAATCCAATGAGATTGTGTCTTAACAATTCTGATGATAGTGAGAACCTGAAGCAAGCAATGCTTCTATTGACCAAGGCTTTCCAGAAGAAATTTTACAAGAAACCGAGGTCAAACAGACAGAGGTACTCATCAGGATCCAGGAACTATGAGCATAAGGAGAGAGTGAAAGGTAGAAAATTTGATGACATGAGATCTGATGAGAAGAATTTTGCTGAGAAGAAGTCTGAAAAGAAATATCTAAATGATTATGTAGAGAAGAAAGTTGATCAGCCAGTCAAGTGCTATAATTGTGGCAAGTTAGGTCATTTTGCCAAAGATTGTCGGAAGCTAGTTGTAAGGAACTCAGATTACAACAAGAACAAGATGCTTCTGGCCAAGCAGAAAGAAGATGATAAAGCTCTAATGGCTGAAGATGACTTTTGGCTGGATCATTCAGATGTTGAAGAGGAGAAAGAGGAACTGCTCACATGTGCTTTATGGGTCAGAATGTAACTGAAGAAGATTCTGATGTTGAGGATTCTGAAGAGGTAAACGATATGACTGAATCTGATTTCTTAACTCAAATGCGATCCATGTTGATTGAACTTCAGGATTTGCAGTCTAAACTTAAACGCTAAAAAGGTATCATTAAAGATAAAAATCAAGCAATACTGAAACTCAACAATGATTTATTTTTTTTGGAAGGCATAGCGGCATCGAACCAACGAACGACTACCACGAACACACGCACACATGCACGCACACCTCCCCGGCGGTATCGGGCATCCACGGCCAGCCCACTAATCCTCCGTTGTCCCGGCCCAGCTTACGCTGAACCTAGAGCCCAACCACATTATAAGAATGGGCTGGGGGCAGCCCAGTCAATGACTGGACCGGCCCAAGGACTGGGTACTCCTCATGCCCTCAAATTGACTCCCCTTGAAATCGAACCTGGGTAGATTGGGATACCATCCACAACCCCCCCCCCCCCCAAAAATGTTACCACCCTTGGGGAAACCAACTGAGCTAGACATGATTTGCTTGATTTTGGGATACTCAACAATGATATTGTTGAGAAGAATGTATTGATTGAGAATTTACACAAAAATATTGATACCAGTGCTAGAGAAAAGACTGTAATCCATAATCAACTATCTGAAACATCATCAAAATTTAAATTGTGTGAACTTGAGGTTAAAGAGGTTGCGAAAAAGTGTTTATCATTAAAGAAAGAAAACAAATTTTTGGTTGAAAAAGTGAGTAGTTTGGAAGAAAAACTTTATACTCTAGGTCAAACTGAGCAAACCATTCATCTTAATAAACCAAAAGAGAATAGTGAATGTTGGGGTATTGGTTACAATAACCCACACTATTTGAAAACGGGTATTTCCAAAGTGCCTGCTTTATATGATTTTGGTTTTCTAAAATTGGCACCTCAATACCCTGAACTCAAGGTCAAATGGACAAAATTATCAGATGAGGACGAAGCTAAGGAAAATGAGAAAAGGAAAAATAAAACTAAAATGCAACTTCCATTTCGTTATGAGAGGTTGAATTCTAGTTACAGTTCTAAACAGTCAAAGCTATTCTACAGAGGAACTGGAGGCAAAATCGGTTGAAGGAAAAATTTATGTTTTTCCACTCATTTTAGAAAATAAAATTTCTGAACTTGAGAACACTCTTGTAGATGAGAGGATTTTGACTGGGTTAGAACAAATGATATTTTCAACTGTTTTTTTTAACACTGATTTCTCAAATTCTTCCAAAGTTTCTAAGTCAAATGATGTTAATGTTCCATTTGATGAAGATTTTGATTTTTTAAACTCTGATGGTTGTTTTGATGACTGTGTTGATCAATTTGATTTTAATGCAAAACTTCCATATCATTCATAATTCATTATTAATTCTAATGGTTTACCAAGTGTGTATGAGAAAGGTGAATCATCAACGAAAGTTGATAAACCAGTTTCTGTGAGTACTACTCATATCAAAGGTAAGAAGAAAAAGAATAGGCATTCACAGAAACAGATTAACACTGGTAAATCTAAGAAAAGACAATCTTTTAAATATCATAGTTCTAACTTTCAAAATTCATATGATTCAAATGTGAAAAAGAAAAAGTCTGAAGTAAGATCGGAATGGAGACCAAAGAAGAAAGTTGAAGAGACTACAAAATCATGTTCTGATATTGATTATAATAGAATGACTGTTATTGATATTGATGTAGTTGGTAATATTGCTTTTCTTAAACCAAAACTTGTATCTTCTTACAAGACCTATTCAATAAAGCAATTGATCCAATTATCTCCGTCTACTAATAAGTCTTCTAAATATCATAGAAATGATTTTGTATCTCGACAATATTCTGATAATTGGTTTGGTTCATATCATGTCTATTCTAATTCATACGTTTCAAAAGATTTTCAAAAGATCAAAGGCTCCAAATTCAAATGGATGCCAAAATCATGTGCTAACGTGCTAGGACCCAGATATAAATGGGTACCTAAACCTGTTGTTCCTTGATTTCTCATGTGCAGACCCGTCATATGTGGTACATGGATTTTGGTTGCTCCAAGCATATGACCGGACAGAAAGATATTTTATCTTAATTATACAGAGAAATTCTGCGGGAACGTCAGATTTGGTAATGACCAGTTTTCACTAATACTGGGATATGGAGATATTGTGCATGAATCTGTAACAATCAAGAAGGTGAGCTACGTTGAAGGATTAGGACACAACCTATTCAGCATTGGTCAGTTATGTGACAAAGATTTAGAGGTGAACTTTAAGGCCAAGCGATGTTGTGTGAGAACTGAAGATGGTAAAGAACTCTTGGTCGGAACGCGGAAGTAAAACCTCTACACGATTAATCTGTCTAAAGTCAAGACTGATAATGCGGTATGTCTACTTTCAAAAGCCTTTATGCAACAGAGCTGGTTATGGCATAGAAGGCAATCTATTCTTAACTTCAGATACATCAACAAACTGATGACTAGTAATTTGGTGAAAGGACTTCCAGAGTTGAAATATGTTAAAGAACATTTGTGTGTTGCGTGTGAGAAGGGTAAGATGAAAAAAGCTTCACATAAGCCTAAGCCTGAACCAAGTACAAGTACTTATTTGCATATGGATCTTTGTGGTCCAATGCGAACTCAAAGCATCAACGGCAAGAAATATGTGTTGGTGATTGTGGACGATTATTCAAGATACATTTGGGTCAAATTTCTAAGATCGAAAGATGAGACACCCGAAGTCCTCATCTCATTCTTAAAGACCATTCAAGTGAACTTACAGAAGACAGTAAAGCTTCTTAGAACTAATAATGGCACATAATTCAAGAACAAAATTGTTGACGATTATCTCGAATCGGTCGGGATAACACACCAATTTTCTGCTGCCAGAACACCAGAACAAAATGGAGTAGTAGAAAGGCGAAACAGAACTCTAGTCGAGGCTGCTCGCACTATGCTGAGTCAATCTGATCTACCTCTATTTTTGTGGGCTGAAGTTGTGTCAACTGCATGCTATACGCAAAATCGTTCCATTATTCATCACTGGTTTGGTAAAACACCATATGCTTTGATTAATAATATAATACCTAGCATTAAACATTTTCACATCATTCGATGCAGGTGTTTTGTGCTGAATGACAAGGAGAACTTGAACAAGTTCAGTCCTAAGGCTGATGAGGGCATTTTCATCGGATATTCTCAGACATCTGCAACATACAGAGTTTATCTGAAAAAGACAAAGATTGTGGTGGAGAGCGTAAACGTAAAATTCGATGAAGATATGGCTTTTGTTCAAAGCAATTCAGAACCCGTTATTACCGGAGTATTAGCTTCTGGACAAATCAGTCCAGAACCTGCGGGGTTAATGTTTCTAATTTTGATAAAGCGTCAACGTCTACATCTCATTTATCAGATTTAGATTTACTGTTTGAATATTTCTATGATGAATTTCTTGGTTCTAGAGTGACTAAACCTGTTGTGATCGACAGATCTGAAGATTCAAGTAATCATCATCCAATCACTTCAGATATCTCAACTGAATCAAATTCGCCGATTTAGGAAGAAATTCAAATTCAAACGCCTACTCAATCAGTTGAAGTTGTACATGTTAATGAAGAGCCAGTTGTTGCAACATCAGTTGGATGCACTGTCATGCCTACTCAACAGACAGAAAATGTTCAATCAACTGAAATCAATGTACCTGTTACTTCAACTGAACCCCAACCAGAAGATAATAATGGATACTTAGATGATCAACATGATCAGTCTATTTCTAATACACTCTTTCATGAACATAAGTGGACCAAAGAGCATCCCATACATCAATTCATTGGAGATCCATCCAAGCCGGTGCAAACTAGGTCTGCAACATTGAACCAGTGCATGCATGATTCATTTCTGAGTAAGATAGAGCCTGCCAGAGTATCTGAAGCTCTAACTTATTCAGATTGGATAATTGCAATGCAAGAAGAGCTCAATCAGTTCGAAGCACTTAAAGTCTGGAGACTCGTTCCCCGACTTGAAGGAAAAAATGAAGGAAAAAAGTCTGGAGACTCGTGCCCCGACTTGAGGATGGTATCGTGGTAAGGAACAAAGCAAGACTTGTTGCTAAAGGATATAGGCAAGAGGAAGGCATAGATTACGATGAGACTTATGCTCCAGTTGCGCGTATAGAGGCAATTAGAATGTTTTTAGCCTACGCCGCACACAAGAGCTTCACAGTCTATCAAATGGATGTGTAGACTGCCTTTCTGAATGACATTTTAAAGGAGGAAGTCTATGTCTCGCAACCTAAAGGTTTTGTCAATCCAGATAAACCAGATCATGTATATATTCTTGACAAAGCTCTATATGGTTTGAAACAAACTCCTTACGCCTGGTATGATGTTCTATCAAAAATTTTAGTCAAGTCTGACTTTTCTAAAGGTAAAATCGATACTTCTCTCTTTATTAAAAAGGAGAAAGTTGATATCATTTTAATTCAGATATATGTGGATGACATCATATTTGGTTCAACTAATCCAAAGTATTGTAAGAATATCTCATGGTGTCATGATTTCAGATGAGTATGATAGGAGAGATGAACTTCTTTCTCGGATTACAAGTAAGACAATTTTCTACGAGGATTTTTATAAATCAAGCGAAGTATATTGCTGACATTTTAAAGAAATTTAATATGTCAAATTGTACTCCAATTTCAACCCCGATGGCACCAGGAACTAAGATCGGAGCTGATCTTTTGGGAAAAGTTGTCGTATTAGAACCTATAGAGGAATGATTGGTTCTTTAATGTACTTGACAGCTAGTCGGCTAGATATTATGTTCTCTACATGCTTATGTGCTAGATATCAAGCTTCACCAAAAGAATCTCACATGTCGGCTAGAAAACGCATATTTAGATATCTGAAAGGAACTGTATATCTTGGTTTGTGGTATCCTAAAGTTACAGGTTTTGAGCTAACAGCGTATTCAGACGTAAATCATGCAGGTTGTATGCTCGATAGGAAAAGCACATCGGGTCACATTCAATTTCTTGGAGACAAGCTCGTAAGTTGGGCGTCAAATAAACAACTTTATGTTTCCATTTCAACTGCTGAAGCAGAGTATGTAGTTGTTTCTCTCAAGTGTTGTGGATGAGAACACAACTTCGAGACTATGGATTCCAATTCAACTAGATTCCAATCTATTGTGATTCGAAGAGCTCTATTGCAATATCAGCTAATCCTGTTCAGCACACTAAGACTAAACATATTGATGTGAGATATCATTTTATCAAAGATAATGTCAAAAAAGGTACAATTGAACTTTACTTTGTAAACACAGATTATCAACTTGCTGATTTATTCACCAAGCAATTAGATGAAAAGATATTTAATTTTCTCATTTCAAAACTTGGTATGTTAAATCTCAAGACTTAATTTGTAGTTACCTAGTACAGTTTATTTTTGTTATTTTTCTTCATTTCCTTATGTTTAATTTGAAAGATATCTGCACTGAAAGGTTCTGTTCATGTTTTCAGGGGGAGTGAGATAAATTATTGATGATCTACATTCTAGAGGGAGTCGTAGAGATTTGCATATATTCTTTTACTAACATGTCTTGTGATGCATATGTTTAGGGGGAGTAAGGACAATGACTTCTGATTACATCTGATTAGAACACATTCTTAACAAGTTTTATTGCTTTCATTTCTTTAATTTTCAATAAAGTTTGTGAATAAGACTTTGTACTTTGACGAATTTTTGACTGAATGAAGATTTTGAGGGGGAGCTTACATGATCATATCAATCATGACTTTTGAACTGACTTTATGAGATTCAAGATGAGCTTAAGGATTATTTTATTCTTAATCTCATACGTGTTTGAAAGAAGGACGACTTTCATACATGAAAACATGTTTCTAAACTTTCAAACCACTTCTCGATTCTTAAACAGATTTCATGAATACAGAAGTGTGATTTTTAAAATGTTTTCATATATTATGAACTTCATTGTTTAAACTAACCGTGTGTTTCCAAAGATTAATACTTGTGTATTATCTTTTCCATATACTTTCAAGTATTCACACACACCGGTTTAGCACTTTTATTGACTAAGTTTTTATCATGTCTCAAATTTGAAACTAATTTTTGATGGTAAGATACCCCGTTTGAACTTTATTGATATTCGAGCGTTGATTCATTCAAAACGTTTCTTTCAAGAATGTCTATATTTGATTCGTATAGACAAATTCCAATTTTTCATCACCTAAGCTTTATTGCTATATCATTCATATTTGATTTTTTCATACATTATCAGATTCACAAACAAGTCTTTTGTATTCATTTCATTCATTCAATATACTTGTTACGAGAGAATCTTTCATGATTAAAACGCTCAAATCTTCATGATTATCTTCATGAGCATACAAATATCTTACATGTATTTCATTATTTGCTTTAACTGTTAAAGTTAAACCAATTGAGCAACATATTCTTTTAGGACAAATTGAATGGGATTCAAGGTGTAAGCTAAATAGAACTTCTATGGATTCACGTTAAACAGTGTTTCCTACCCAAGAAGTTAACCTTGAGTGATCGTGAGGCGAGGGGTCAATATCTGAGTGTGGGTGTGTGCTGAGATACAATGAAAAAAGAGTTTGGTTAGACGTGAGCTCAATGTTAAAAAGAAAGAGGGTGAGAGATCAGAGTAAAAGTATAACAAACTTTGCACCAACTACTTTCTAAGTCGGGCAACCACATTACTGTTGTTTCACAATTCTTTCGTGAACTTCATTGAAATAGGCAACTAGCCCATGCCAACTCTTGCTTAAACCCCACCAGCTACTCATCTTTTTCTCAACAAAGAGATGTTTCAATTTTTCTAGGGATGCAACACATAATCTATCTAGTCTTCATTCGGAAGATGTGGATATTGAAAAAGAAGGAAGTCTGTCCCACCTTCGCACTTCAATCATGCACAATTGAGTCCGTGTATTACTGTTGTTGTCTCAATGGTTTACACAATTTTAAGCCTAATTGATAAAGCAATCATCATGCTTAATTCTTTCATACACAATAACATTCACACAGAAATTATGTTTTTCTATCTAAACGTTCATAGTTTAACCTTGCGTTATTCGATGATTGAATGGAAGACCTGGGGGAGTGAACATCAAAAAACTTCTTTACAATGTGTATTTGTTACACACAGTGGCTTCATGCTACTGACAGGCATTATTAACTGATTCATTAGTTGATTCAGGTGTTACATTCTTATTTGTCTGAATTTGCAAAGATTCGGATAAATACATTATGAATTGACGGATGTCAGTGGCTTAGTGGCAAAGATCAATGGTCAGAAAAAATTAATGACATTTCTTGTAGAAGTTTTGATGATTTCTCTGCTATACATCATCAAAAAGGAGGAGAAATATATTTCAAGATATGTTATCTGAAGAATAGTTTGTAACAGTTTTGTAGATGGTCAAGAAATGTTTGAATTGGAGGAAGTTACATGTTTGAAATATGGGAGAAGATCAAGAAATGGAAAGGAATTTAAGGAAGTAAGAATTTCAAGAAATATGATTTGGAGAAAGTTCGTTGCAAGAATTTGTCATGAAATGCAAGTTGTGGGGAAATTGTACAGGATTGAAAGAGAAAGTCAAAGGATTCAGAATGTTCGTTGGAATTTACTGAAATTTTCTTTGAAGATGATTTGCTAAAGCAAAGAGAGCTAAATCTGAAGATAATTTCTTTCTGAAGTTTGAAAGAGGTTTTTATAACCTTTGGGGGAGATTGTCAAATATTCTTTGGGGAAGATTACATAAAGTTTTGAAGACAACTTAAAGAAAATAGGAGAATGTATAATTTTGTGATAAAGGAGGAGATTGTTAGTGCACAAATGTGTTGGATACAAGATCAGGAAGATGAAAGATGAAAGTCAAAGTCAAAAGCTCAAGTCAAAGTTTCTCAAAGAAAAGTCAAAGTCTTTTGTAATAAGTCTTAGTTAAAAGTCAACTTGTGTTTAGATTCCTTTGTAATGTAGTTTGGGTATAAATAGCTTTTGTTTTTGTTAGTAGAATCATTAGGCTAAAGGAGAGCGTTGAGTTTAGAGAGAGAAAGTTTAGAGAGCATATTGTGTACGAATTGTGATTGAATGTTAATGAAAACTATTTGATCGATTGATTGTATCATCTTGCTGATTAATCTTGGTTAATAAACTGAATTAGAACATTATTTTGGGACACACATAATCTATCTTTTCACACTTTTCAGAAACAATTTCACTATCTTTCTTTTCACAAACTTTCCTCCTCCATTCTCCTTTAACTTTTCCACTCAGATCTGAAAATCCAAAATAAAATTTGTTAGTCGATTTCTTAGAGAGTGAATTTTTTGTTTTAATTCCAGAAGTTTCTCCTTTCTCAAATATACTTGGATGTTTTTCAAAACATGAAGAATAAACAACTGTTGGCTTAGCAAGAGTCACAAACTCCGAGTTTGATCTAACATTCCACTTTTTGTCATCAAACTCCTTTTGTTCAGATAAATTCTTCTTAAACAAATCATTTTTCAAATCACTAATTTGCTTACAAATCTCTTTATTTTCTTCCAAAGATTTATCAAGTTTAAACCGCAGATCAAAATTTTTGTCTTCAACTTCTTCAAGAGCCTTTTGTAAATCAGAGATTAGTTTTTCAAAATCAGATGTTTGGTGAACCACAAAGTCAGACTCAAGCTTGTTTAAAATCGGGACAGGATATGAAGAATTCATCATCTCTTCAAAAACTTCTTCAGTCATGTTCTCAATTAACTCAGATTGATTATCAGAATTCGTGACATTTGAAGACTCTTCTATCTTTACTCCATTTGGAGATTTAGAAGCAATAGATTCAGAAAAGATTGTCTGATCACAAACATCAGTATCAGATTAATACTCATCATACTGACATTTGGTCTCAGGTATGATTTTATCTTCGTTGACTGATTCATTTGAAGAAGGTGGGGAAAATAATGATTCGAACTCTACAAATTCCAACTTTTTATTTGTGTAGCTTTTATTTAAATCATTATATTTAAATCCCACGGATTTAAACTAGATTGTGAATCAGTGCAACTTGATTGATCATCATCCATTATTTCCTTACCTTTTGACGGAGTTTCAGATATAGGAGTTTCAGCTTTTACGAACGTATAGCGAATATCTGGAATCTTCTTCACAGTAGAACCCAATTTATCAAAGTTATATAAATTCTCAGGGGCTCTTTTTAAAACATCATTTTCTAACAAAGATAACCCCAGTTTTGGATTATAAAAACGAACATCCTGTAGTTTGTTTGTGAGAAGATTCAGAGTTTGTTCCGTCTGTCCTCTTTTCAAATTTATATCCTCTAGTTGCTTAATCTTGCAATATGCCTCATTTCTTTCTTGAAAACAAACTTCAAACTTTATTTTGTAATCACCCTTTTCAGAATTCAGATTAACTAAGTTCTTTTCGAGTTCGGTGATCTTATCTTTCAAATCATCTTTTTCCTTTTTCAAATTATCCTTTTCCTTTTCTTTGTCCTTAATCACAACTTTCAACAATGCATTTTCATCACGAAAATTCATCAATGACTGTCGTTCAAGGCTTAGTTTACTTTTCAGCACTTCAAATTCAAATTCCATATTTTTAATCTGAGCAAGTAAAGAATGAACCATATCAGAATCATCACTTACCTCAGATTCACCATCAGAATGTTCAGAAACAGGCTCAACATCTTCTTCAACTTTTGCCATCATGCAAACTTGGGTAAAGTGGGCTTCCTCATCGTCAGAACTTTGGCATAACCAATTCTCTTCCTCTGCCATCAGCACTTTCCCTTCTTCCTGTTTCTTTGCAAGCAATGATTTCTTGGCGTTGTACTCTGAGTTGTTTACTCGCTTGAACTTGCAATCCTTGGAAAAATGGCCAAACTTTCCACAGTTAAAGCATCTTCCGCTTTGCGGATCTATCTTCTCTTCTTTCTTCTCTTCCTTCCTCTCTTCTTTTATCTTTTCCTTCTTCCCATACCGGGGCTTGTACTTCTCCTATTTATCTTTCTTGTAACCTTCATACTTTGTCTTGGAAAGGTATTTCTTCTTACCAAAACTCCTTTTAAATTGCTTAGTTATGAAGGCCATATTTTCAGCAAACCTTTGAATATCTTCATCAGAATCCACCTTAATCTCTTCCACCGATGACTCAAAACTAGACTTTGGAAGCTCAGACAAATAGGCTTTAGACAGCATTGACTTGGATTTTGAACTGGAACCAGAACCAGACTTACCCATTTTCTTTTCAGCAAGCAGAGTTAACGACTCTTTCACCATTTTCTTCTCATCACTTAACATCTTTACTTCATCTTCATGTTGTAACAAAGTTGTAAAGATATCATTCACATCTTCAAGATCCATGTCTTTTGACATCTGAAGATTGATGGCGTAGATCTTTCATTATGGGTTAAGGTTCTTGATGAACTTATAGTTGATTTCTGACACAGTCTTGTTCATCCCGTTCTGTCTCAAGTCATTCAGAATCACATTGAAGCTAGTGTAGGTGTCTGCCAATGATTCACCTTCTTTTGCCCAAAAACCCTCATAAGCATTAATACTCTGATTAAGCTTAGCTTTAATAGATCTGTCAGTTCCTTAAAATTGCCTCTCCAGCTCATCCCACATTGCCTTCGCTGAATCACGACTATCTACACGGTTGTAGATGTCATTTGGGATAGCCATCGTCAGGTAAATAAGAGCTTCATCATCTATCTTTGCTAGCTCCTTCTCTCCTTCACTGAAATACTGGTAAGGCTTTGGCACATACCGGACAGGAATTTCAGGTGAAGTCTCTGTAGCTGGTTGTCCAGGAACTGTTACTACTGTATTGACTGGGCCTTCAATGATAGATTTCATGTACTCCCTGTTCTTGTGATTTAAGAACTGAGTCTTTCGGCGCTTCCATTGAGGGTATTCTCCGATTGAAAGAACAGGTGGTTTGGACTAAGACCCCATTGAGAGCAATTCTTTAGTCATCTTGAAAAACTATAGAATAAGAGCTCAGAATGATCGTTAGTTCGAAAGATCAACAGTTAACAAGTAAGAAAAATTTTCAGAAACATTTTCCAAAATTTTTCTAAGGTAGAAACTCTCACACCACTGTAGCTCTTAGAATTCGCACACAACAAGAAAACTCTTCAAAATTCGTAGATCAAGGAAATTCGCACACCAAGTGAACCAAAATTTCACACAACCCAAGAAATTCACACGTAACCTTATGCGAGTTCTAAGAATTCGCATACAATGAGATGCGAGTTCTGGAAATTCGCACACTTCGGGATGCGAGTTTTTTACTTAGCCAAATCTTCAAACTTTTCTCACAACTCCCTTATGCGAATTCCATACTTAGAAAAAATATCGATCTCAAACTTCTCGTATCGATACGAATTCCTCACTTAGAAAAAATTTGAACTTTCTATGCGAAATCCCTAAGAATTCGTATGAAGCTCGATGCGAATCCAAAAAATTTGTATGCTTTGCGATGCGAATTCCAAACTTTTTGTATGAAATCCGATACGAATTCTTCCCTTAACTCACTTCTCGTATCCAACGTTATGTGAATTCTTCAACTTTTCGTACACAAGCACATGCGAATTCCCACTTCACGTATATAATGTCCTGCGAATTTCTCACTTAGCATTTTCAACAAATCAAGTGTGATGTGAATTCATTATCATCATGCGAGAAATTCAGATCTTGCGAGTTCTTCAGTGTTCGATAAAAAAATGTTCAAATCGATCAAAAACCCATAAAATCTTCGAATTTGAGTCTGCAATTCCACCAATTTGATCACGACTAATACTAGAACCAATTACAAACAATGAGTTACAAATAAATTGAATCAAGTATACATTTCAATCGAGATACAATGTGTAGACTCGACTTTTCAAAAATTCACAAAAACTTCAAATTAAGTGAAAATTATAGTGTAAATGTGTTCAAATCCTATATAGAATGCATCTAGTACATTAATCGATCATCAAACAAACAAATTGACAAACAATTACAATCTAAAAATGAAAAATCGCAAAAATGAAAAATCGATCAAAAATCAGAAAACAGGGTGCGAGTTCTTCATTTGTTGATTTCTTCGAATTCGGCTCTGATACCAATTGTGATTCCAGATTCAAGCATTTAACATTCAAAGTTTAATCAAAGATTAACAAGAATCTAGAGAGAGAAAGTAGTCACAAGTCTTTAGTCACATATCTCACAATGTCAAAGATTACAAGACTTGGAATGCGTACAAGTTCTACTCTTGTTTTGTTACAAGACAAGAACAAAGACAAAGTATTTATATGGGTCAAACATAAGCCTTGACCTCATACAATACACAAGATAAAGTCAAACAAACTTACAAGACAAAAGTCAAACTTAGAAGACAAATTAATTCAAACATGATCTAATAATCTTGAATACAATCTTGACTTAACACTCTACTCAACCATCAAGGACTTCTGAGCGTAGTACTCTGCCTTCTTTTTGTAAAAGGCAGCATCTCTGACAGAGTGGCCTCTGGGGGCTTGACTTCGACACTCTGTAGCGAAGTGTTTGGGCTTTCCACACTTGAAGTGGCCATTGTTCTGTGGGATGTTAATTGTTGTCTTATCTCCTCCTCTACCATCATCTTTCTGAGTGCCTCTCTGTGGGTACTCAATGGTCCTCTGTTGATGATCCACCATCCTTCTCTCATCACTTCTCTGCTCATGCATCCTGTGTTGATCCATAAACTCTTCCCTTCCATACCCTCTTTACTCAAACCCTGTGGCGGTCCATATCCCCTCTGGTCATGGAAAGCTCTATCATTCTGTGGTCCATGACCCTAGAACCGACCATTTCTCTCTTCTCTTTCATCCTGTCCTCTGTTGAACATGGGCTTCCTTTTGAATCCTTTGTTGAACTACTTTGTTATCAATACAGAGTCTTGGCAAGGGAATCCATGTTCAACTCCTCTTCGTCAGAACCTTCCTCTTCTTCACTTTTTGCTACCAGAACCTTTTTCATCTTTTTCTTCTTCACTCCTTCTTCCATAGCCTTGTCCTTCTGAGGCTTGTCATGAACCTTAGTGGCCTTGCCTACCAGTGCCAGAGGCCCACCCGCTTAGGTTTTGGCCTGGATTATGCAATGTTTTTGGCCAGCTAGAGTGCCAAAGAGGTCTAACAGGGTCCAAGTATCTAGATCTTGTGTTGTTTGGAGAGACATAGATAATTGGATCCACTCATCATTTATGCTCTTAAGAAAAATGACATTGTTTTCCTCAGAAGTTCTTTGGATCCCAAACTTTCTGCACTTGTTGATAAGAGAGTTGAATTTGTCATAGGTGCTTTGTAGGGGTTCCCTTGGCAGAGCCTTGAATATATAGTATTCATTGATGCATTGAGCTCGATTGTTTTGAGTTTTAGTTCCCCCCCCCCTCCAACTGTTTCTCCAGTTCGACCCATAAGTCCTTGGAAGTTTCACATGAGTCAAAAGATTGAAAAATATCATTGGGAATGGCCATAATGAGTAGTCTTTTGGTTTTCTTGGCCATTTCATGGTTTTCCCAGTCTTGTTCTCCCCATTCAGCGATTGGTTTGGGTTTTTGATATTCAAGAACTTCAGGGGTAGTAGTAGTTGTTGGAACCCTGGGAACAGTGACCATAGGCACATACGGTGGGCTGTGAAGGTACTCAACAAGCTTTTGGTCAACCCCCTCCAGGAAATGGACCATACGAATCTTCCAATGAGGATAATAATCCCTCAGTAGAGTGGGGGTTTTGTTTGAGACCCGGTTGTGAAGAAATTAGCAGTATTTGCCATTTTGAAGTAGACGAAGTGTTTTGAAGTGAAAAAACAGAGTACAAACTGTAATGAAAGATTTTGATGAACCTTGGATGAAACAAGAAGAGATTTGGTTCAAAAAAGAAAGAAAAGAGTATTGTAACACTTATGACAAACTTTTGAATGATTTGAGATAAGAAACTTTCCAATATCTATGTTCAAATCAAACTTGTTGATGAAAACACAAAAAACAGGGATTGTCAGTTTAGAATGAGATGCAAGGCTAAAATCAGTTCAAAATACTACCAAAAAGACTTTGAATCAATGCAGAACATGATCCTTTTATATTGAACATCAAAGTTTGCTCTGATACCAATTGTAGGTTCCCAGTTTGGGTCTAACAATGATTCAACGAAAACAAATGCAAACAGAAAGATATGTGGAAGCGATTTAATGCATAAGAATGGTTTGGTTTGGTAGTAAACACGCACAAACAAGCAACACGGATAACAATAAACGGTAGGAATGAATCACAAAAAGTTCATCTTCATTGATCTTGCCAAATACACCAAGAACACGTAGTTATGTGTGTAATATTTGCTCTCAACACATTTCTCACTACTAGACAAGCGTGAGTGATTTGTGTGCACACATTGTGAATTTAGGAGGTGCTCCCTACATATACAGATAATAGAAGCACATAAACGTACAAGACAAAGGCTGACATTCCATAAACAGAACGCCACCTGGAATGTAGGAACAACGTGTGTGTGTATGTGTGTGTACTATTGATATGGAAAATCTTCGTACAACAGGGGGCACGAGATCTGTTCGTGGTCTTGTTTCTCCATGAATTTCACAAGTCTTCCATCTTCCAAAGGTAGCCACCATAGAAGCTCTGTGAAGGATCACAGAGGCTCTGCGGTCTGAAGATCATCTTCTGCTTAAGTTCTTTGCGGATGATGGTCGACAGAGGTTTTGAGCAATGCACTTCTATATAGTCTTGGTGTATGGCAGAAGTCTTCTGAGGTTCCTACACTTAGCCTATTTTTCAATACTTCTATACATGATGATTGGAGCTAACAACCTAATTTGTTGGAAATGTAGAGTAACTGAGCTTTCGTGCATCTGGGTATTTTTTGTTTGTTTCCAACCATTCAGTAAGCTCCGTTTTGCCAATACCCAGTTTTGCAAGAACTGCTTCAAGATTAGTGTCCTCTTCACAAATAATGGAATGTTCTCCAGGAAGATGGAGAGGCAATTATTCCACTGTCGGGTATCTATTGTGAATGTCGAATTGGAATATACGCCAACATAATTCAGATGCAGATATATACCTACAATCTAAATATGTCTTGATTTCATCAAGTTCAACATTTCTGGAAGACAATTTAACTGTAGTTGTAGCTCTATCTGATCCTTTGTGAAGATATATGAACAAGTATTTAATCGCTCTCGAATGATTACATATCTCAACATTTATATGGGCATCAAATTTTACCCACAAATTTCGATTATAAGGAACGACATAGCGTTTGTCCAATTGAATGTTCTTCTTTGTAATATGAGCCCCTCGATCTTCTCTTCGATAAATTGGGAATCCTGTAGAGTCAATGGTTGTGTGCATATTAAAGTTATTTCAAAAAAAATTGTGCACTTACCTTTGACCATGTACGGAAATGATGGATAATGAGTTCCGCATGGACCATGTAGCATAAACTTTTGAACTACATTATAACCATCTAGATCTGTTGCTTCACTTGGAATCTCGGCACTAATAACTCTATCAATCTCCTCAGATGACAGGTTTTTATATTTTGACCCTAGAAATAGTAGTATGTGTGCATGAGGAAGTCCTCTCTTTTGAAACTCGATGGTATAAAGACCTGATAAAATGTAGTTGATATCAATTTCCCACATGTATCTTATGAATGAAAAAAATGACGTTGAAAATGTTAAAATTATTGTACTTTGTAATTTATAATGATGTGTTTGTTATACTTACATGCGACAACTGCTCCAAATGGCTTCTCTGTTTTCAAGCCAAACATTAGTTGTCTTAACTTGATTTCAAAAACTCTGCATACTATGTCAACTCTGTTTGGATCATCCTCTTGTTGAATCATGCGTAGCCTCTCTTTTATCTCTGGCCATTTTGGATTGCAAGTAAATGTCAGAAATATATCCGGATATCCAGTCCATTTGCACAAAGCCATTGAATCTTGGTAATTTTGAACTTTGTAGCGTGATCCACCGGTATGAGATGATGGTAAAATAACAGCTTTGTCGACACTTTTACCATTTGTATCCAAACGATGGACAACATCCATCAATCCTGAGAACAAACCTGACCTTATTTGTTGTTGATTATTTCGAATCCACCTGACCCTACCCTCTTCAATTGCCATGTATGCATCCACCATGTATTGCTGACAGTGGCAGATGGTAGTGAGGGCAATGGGGGTCATGGCCCCCTGCTTTATTTTATGCTTAATGCACTAGTAAATATCATTCCTCTATAATTTTGTTCAGGTTACATCTTGGCCCTTCAAAATTTCAAGTGGCCCACCACACTAATACCATGATTATTTATAAGTAACATTTTTGACTTTTTGTTTTGTCTTACACAATCTCCTTCAAAAATTCCTAAAAGTAAAAAAATTATATAACATATGTTTTCTTATTTACGTTTTATCAATTAATAATAATAGTTTAAATTAGAAAAATATTTATTCTCATCTTTAAGTTATTTATTTTATATATTATCCTAATTAAAATATCAAAAACATATATTAATAATCAGATATCTTTAGTAAAATGTACGTATTAATCAACTTTATCTCTACTATATTATAAAGATTTTAAAACGGTTATTTGTACAAAGTGGTTTGTTGTACAATGTTACATTTACCACTCTTATATTTACTTATTTAATTTATTTTATATCTCTTATTTTTTCATTTTTCATTTTACACCATTATCATATTAACACAAATAATCGTATATGAACAAAAATGCAATGAAAAAATACGTTTTTTTTACAAATTATATCATTATAATCGTCTCGTCAATACTTTCAAAACGAGCCCAATATTGAATATTTTTTAATTTAACTGTACTATTAAATATCATGAATATCTACGAATTAATTTGTTTTCTATCCATACGTTTTATTTTTTCCACCGTTAGCACATTAAAAATACATAATCGTAAAATATATTAAAAATACGTTTCATTCTTATTATAAATTATATCATTATATTTTTTTCGTCAATAATTGTAATATAAACTAATTATTGAATATCTTTATGGGTTTAGGGTTTCATAAGTTGTGATTCGTAGGTCATGGTTATTGTTGATGACATGTCTATAAGGAAGTAACATTAATTGTTCGTTCTTTACTTATATTTTCGTGCATCGTGTGGGTATATGACTAGTACTAATAAAACATGTTGGGTTTATTATTTTATAAAAATTATAAAGGGGAATTTAATACAAATAATCAGTTTGGAAAAATAATTAAGTTTATAAACAGCAAAATATATTGTGACAACATTGTATATTTGTCATAATATAAATTAAATTGCAGTATTTGTTTGTTTTCAAGGAAAAGATACAACAATCTTATAAATTAGATAATCAATTTATCCCTGTTTGAAAAAGTTTGCAAACAATCACCAGAATTGATGACTTGTCTTCTTTGTACTTTAGCATAAGGGCCCCGAGCTTGTAAGAAGCATATACCCACTTGAATATCATTACAAGAACATTTTTTTTTTAACGGCAAGTTAACACACGCATATGTTTTCGGGGTATCCGAGCTCCCACTTAAGGGTGTCACCCGACTAATCCCCGTCGATCACGACCTAGCCCAATTAAGGGTAACACTATGTGGCAGGCCCATGATCATGGATGTCACATGATGCTCACCACGGGGTTCGAACCTGTGTAATCAGGGATACCATCCACTGATCCCCCAGGATGTTACCTTACCACTGGGCTACAACATGAAGGACCATTACAAGAAGATTTTTTTATATAAAACAATTAATTCTAGAAGAACGACCACTTTTAATTTTGTCTATCAAGTAGTCAATCTCATACTTATACTCTCCTCTTAAATTTTACTACAACTACGGAAATCTCATTTTCAACAATTAATATTGTGAAAACAAGACAACAAGATAAACAGAAGATTAGATTTAGTTTGGAAGAAAATTTGCAAAATATCAACAAATTCCATTTCGATGAATAATACATGAAGATTTCACATATATATTTGTCTTGTTTTACAGATTTAATATGTTAAAACTTTGGTTGATGTATTTTATGCTTTTGAAGGTATATATATATATATATATAGATAGGTCGTTTCATTTGAAAACCACTGTTATATTGCAAACTGTGAAACCCATTTATTTACCGTTGATGTAATCGCTCAACACTCTAGATCAATTTCACCCTATTTATGGTAATATCATAATTATTAATATTAAAAAATTAAAATAATGAAATGGGAGGGTATAGTTGTCTTTCTGTCATCTAGTTTGAAAAAAGGAAAGCGGATGAAATCTCTTTTCTTCCGACGATTTGAAAAAAAAATATCAAAATTTGAAGATGAAATCCCTTTAAGTTGATTTTGATATTTTTTTTTCATTCTGGTTACCAAGATTTTGAAGACCATCTTCAAGTATTTTTCATCGCGACGAGAGAGAGATGAATTCGTGATGAACGGAAATAAAACGGAGATGAACGGATATGAACCAGACATGACACGGAGATGAACGGCGATGAACGAAGATGAAAAACGAATATGAAACCGAGATGACATGGAGATGAATGATGATGAACGGAGATGAACGGCGATGAACGGAAATAAAACGGAGATGAACATATATGAACCGGCGATGAACGAAAATAAAACGGATATGAGCGGATATGAACTGGAGATGAACGGAGATGACACGGTGATGAATCTGGTGTGATGAAATATGTGATAACGGGGAGAATGGTAAAATCTGGTGTGCTGGTACGAATTAGTGTGGTTTTGCTTGATCCTAATCACCGATGAGAATGGTGATGTCGCATCTCAATGGTGATGCCGCATGAAAATGGTGATGGCTATTGTCAGGATCGAAATTCGAAACAAGAATTAAACTAAACACTCAGAAACTATGTTAAAGAAGTTTGCGGAATAACACTTTAACAGTAAATCAATGGAACAATGTATGACTGCAAATCACAAGTTATATTGATTTAACTTAAAGATTACAACCAAAGCCTCAATCTTTTGAACAGGCTCAACAGACGTTCAATACTTCTCTAAAGAAAGGATTACTAACAATCTTGAGGCTAATTCTCTCTAAAACAAACAATGCGTATCTGTGTATCTATCTATCTCTGTGTATTCTATATATCATAAGCAAAAGACTTCTAGACTATATATACAAAACAAATTACAAGATAATTACAAAAATAATATTGATCTTCAACATCCAGTCCATAATTATCTTCAATCTCCTTGTCTTTCGCTTTAAGCGACCAATCTATCTTTATCATCATAAGCAGCATTAATCTTCACCAGCATCTTCTTATCAATAGCAGTACTAACCATGCTTGCAGTAGTAACTTGCAATATTAACTCTTCAAGCAGTACTAACTACTAGCAGTACTAACCTTTCAAGCAGTAGTAATACTAATAGCAGTAGTAATCTTCAAGTAGCAGTACTAAAAATCTTCAGAAGTAGTAATCTTCAACACTTAACAGCACTAACCAGACTTAGTTCATTTCAGACCCAACATTCTCCCCCAAACTTAACTTTTCAAAACAAGAAGTTAAGTTCTTCAAAATATGGTCTTCATGATGCTTTCAAAATAACTACTCAGATTCCTAGATCAGGATTCAAACCTAGACTTCGATTGATTGTTCTTTTGATCACAATTCTGGCCATTTCTGAACCTTTAGCACATACCAGCTTAGCTTTCAACATCCCTTGCAACTTTGCTTTGTTGTGGTCATATATCTTATCAACCAAGTAGTACTCATGAAAGCTTTTGTCAATGGTTAAGACATAGACTCCACATCTTTCAAAAAGCATCCAATGATCAATTCTTTTAAATCCATTTTCATGATGCAAGTCTTTGATAAGATACTTCATTCGATCTGGATCACACATCATGCATAAAAACTCCATGGCCATCTTTGTTATGCTCATCCCTGCTCCTTTCAGTAAGTCACCATATAAGTTCAACCCTACCTTGTACATCTCTTCCAAATCTGTTCTGGAACAACTTCTGATTATCTTTCCCTAGGTTGAGTAAACCTCATATTTTTCACCCATTCTCTTGATTCTGAAATACTCTGTTCTTTTATCCAACAAAGTATCCCAATGGATGATTTCTGGAGCTTCCACTGAGATAGGATCAGCTTTCACTGGTTCTTCATCTGTCACTGTCATATACAGATCAAAATGCACATCAGATTGACTTGGTTGCTCTTGACTATGCTCAGTTTCAACATGCTCTGTAGGAGGTGCAACAGTAGGTTCTGATGGTTCTGCTTTCATTCTTTCACTTTCCTTTTCTTTCTCAACTTCCTCAATTCTTGGCCTCTTTGCCTTTTTCTTGGGAGCAATTGACTTCATTCTTTTAATAACTCCAATGTTTTGAGCTAAAGTCTCTTTCTTCTTTATTTCAATCTTTTCTTCTGTAGGAGTGCCTTCTTCACTGTCAGGGAAAGGCTGTTGAATGTTCAGATAATGTCTCTCTTTCATCTTCCTTTCAAATTCAACCCTCTGACTGAAGTCTCCTTGAAGCTTGGCCATCTCCTTTTTGTACAAGTCTTCTATTCTGCTCCAAGACATTTTTGTAAACATTCCTTCAGGAACTCCAACAGATCCTTTCAAGAAGTTTATCATTTTTCTTCTTTCTTGTGTAGCTAGAAAGGTCTTTGAAGGCTTCCTTTGTCTTGTTGCTTTCATTGCAACCTTCTTTGCAACAACTTTCAAGCTCTTCTGATATTCTTCATTGAGCCTTTTTTCCAGATTTAAGGCAAGCTTTCTGTCTTTGGCAGTTTGAATCTCATTTTCCTTTTCAAGCTCTTCTTGCATCTTCTTTGCCAATTCTTCATCCAGTTCTATTTGCTTTTGCTTCTTCACTGGTTTCTCAGGCTCAATCATCTTCTCCTTCCCTTTCTTCTTTGCATCTGACACACTGACCTTTGACTTTTTCTTCTCAGATACTCCTTCTTTGATCACCACTCCCTTAGCCTTTTGAGTGGCCTTAGGAGTGACATTCTTTGCTTTCACCAGAGTCTCTGCAATCTCTATTTCTTCTATTGTCATGTCAGTTTCTGCTGCTTTCTTTTCTGTTTCTATTGTTGGTTCTGTTTCTGCTGCTTGTTTCTTTATTTCTACTGCTGGTTCTGGTTCTACTGCTTTCACTGTTTCTGCTGCTGGTTCAGTTACTGCTTCTTCCTCAGTTTCTGTTGCCTTCACTGTTTCTGCTTCCTCCCCCTCAAACTGAAATTCCATGCCAACAGGCCTTTCCTTCTCAAATTTAGCTTCTGGATTCTCCCCCTTTTTGGAAGCATCATGTGTATTTCTTCTTTTCTTTAAGATGAATTGCTTTCTCCTCTTTTTATGCACCAAGTTAAGTACCATCTTCTTTAGTTTGGCTATCTGCTCCTGTTGAGAAATAATTACCTGTTTCATCTCTTTTATCTCCTAACCCAGATTGATGACATCCAGATTGACATTTCCAATGGTTTCCATCAATTCATCATAGTTATATATGTCCTCACCTCCTTTAGGTGTTTTTACCACCCTTGAAGGATCCTTGGATCTTTTAGTAGAGGCCTTCTGCCTAGCAGAAGCACCTTCTACCCCCTTGGTTTCTTGGCACCTGGGACCCTTAGATGATTTCTCATCTAAAGTTGCCATGGGGAAGGTCTTAGATATGTTCACACTGTCCTGACCTACAGCTTGTGCAGAATCAGTAGTGTGAGTCTTGCTGCCCACATGCTCATCCTTCTCCTTAGAGAGCACCTTCTTGGGGTTGGGAGACACCTTGTGGTTTCCCTTTGGATATTCTCTAATGGAGAATGCTCCATCAGAGGGCTTGCAGGCTTTTGGGGTGAAGATACAGGATGGGAAGGAACCTTCTGTACCTTTTTCCTTACATATGTTTGAGTGGTGGGGGAAATTGGCTTCACAACAGGGATCTGAGGAGGATCATTTGAAATGAATGGTGTGGGTAGGTCATCAGTGGGTTGGTCAGATGTGGGCTGTGACCCTGATGCCTCACCATGGGAATGGGACACAACCATCATTGTAGAGAACAATGGTGTGTCTTTGCCATAAAAGTCCTTACTAGGCCTTTTCATGTTGGAAAACACCTTCCCTTTGGAAGGTTTAGGTACATACACCTCTTGAAAAGAGGGTAAATCCGTCAATTCCTTGTTTAGTACTTCTTGTACAATCCTTGGATACATATAAAATCTTTTAGTTTTGGTTTTGGTATCCAGGTTTGACAGAAAATCATTCAGAATCATTTGTGAAAAATTAAACTTTCTGTAGGTAGCTAAGTAGACCAGAGCATATGCTATGGTACTGCTGAACTCACTCCATCCAGTTGTTTTACGAGAAATACAATGTTGCAGAGTATGAACAAAGAATCTCCACTGAGGTGAAAATTTGCTCTTGAAGAACTTATAAACCTCAGTAGGACCTTCATACCCCATTCGATAAATCACCTGAAATAAGTCTTCCTTAGGGAGAGTAGTAATACTTGAGGCATCATCTAGACGTAGATGAGTGCGAATGCAGGCTTCAGTGATTGTGATTGATTTATAACAGACCTTTGATTGGATGACCTGATTGCCATCAACTGTCTGATTGTATGCATTCGTCCAGAATTGTCGCAGATGTTCCACATAAATGGTGGGATTGACAGTTAACGCATAGGCGATGTGTGAGGATTTTAGGAAATCCACAATCTCATGAAAACCCTCAGCTTGTTTGGGTTTTTGCAGCATTGCAAGCTTATTGTGATCGTCAACAAAATCCAGTCCTGCCATCGTTCTTGGGTCTGAATCAACACTAGGGTTTATCCACTGGGAAGCAAGAATGTTAGCGAGAAAGAGAGGATGAACACTCAATAGAAATTCAAAGGGCCGTTTGGGTTTTGGCGGTCAAATAGGGTATTTATAGGGTATGGGATTCGGTTAAAAGCAGTACTAAGTACTCTAGCAGCATTAACCCATGCCCGCAGTATTAACCCATATAAGCAGTAGTAACGAGTAGCAGTAGAAACACATACCTGCGGTATTAACACTTACTAGCAGTATTAACACAGACTAGCAGTATTAACACTTTCTGGCAGTAGTAACACATAGCAGTAGAAACACATACTAGCGGTATTAACACTTACTAGCAGTATTAATACATACGAGCAGTATTAACACTTACAAGCAGTAGAAATAAAGAAAGCAGTAGTAACATTGCACTGGCAGTATAAACCACCTAGCAGTATTAACCAGACTTAACCATAGTTTGACCTGTCATTCTGAAACACTTAAACACAAAGGGTTAGCAGCACCATGCACAATGAAATATGAGAAATGAAACATCAAGGAGTCTATACAGAAATGGTACTTGAGGAGAAATGATAGAGGCTTATTCAGTGTTTATCATGCCCACACTTGTGACTAAGAATGTGAATCTACCCACATCAAAAGCTTTGGTGAATAGATCAGCAAATTGATTACTAGTGTGTACTTTCAAAACCTGAATTAACTTCTTTTCATTGCAGTCTCTAATAAAATGGTACCTGATTTCTATATGTTTGGTTTTAGAGTGCTTGACTGGATTATTAACAATGCTTATAACACTGTTGTTATCAATGAATATAGTAGTGTGAAGAAAAGTAATATCATAGTCCAACATCTGATTCTGAATCCATAGCACTTGTGAGCAACAGCTTGTAACAGCTATATACTTTGCTTCTGTTGTAGAGGTGGACATTGTGGTTTGCTTTTTACACTGCCATGAAACTAGTCTTGCACCCAAAAACTGACATCCTCCTGAGGTAGACTTTCTATCCAAGTTTGCTCCACCCAAATCACTATCAGAATATGCAAGTAGGTCAAATGGTGAGTCATGAGGATACCAAAGACGCAACCTAGGTTGTCCTTTGAGATATCTGAATATCCTTTTGACTGCTTGAAAGTGTGACTGCTTAGGCCTCACTTGAAATCTTGCACACACACATACAACAAACATAATGTATGGTCTTGAAGCCGTGAGATACATGAGGGAGCCAATCATGGATCTATAATGATGAACATCCACATCCTCCCCCTCAAGATCTGCAGTGATCTGTTTATGTGTTTCCATAGGTGTGCTTGCAGGCTTTGCTTCTGAAAATCCAAACTTTGTAAGTATATCCTCCACATACTTGGATTGACTTATGAAAATACCATCTATCTTCTGTTTAACCTATAACCCAAGGAAGAATGTGAGTTCACCTATAGAGCTCATCTTGAATC
This sequence comes from Arctium minus, assembly GCA_954870635.1. NCBI lineage: Eukaryota > Viridiplantae > Streptophyta > Magnoliopsida > Asterales > Asteraceae > Arctium > Arctium minus. Next base: position 56,527,452 of record OX941090.1, on the reverse strand, counting down.
TTTTGTGCATCAGCTCCTCAAACTCCTTGCACATAAGATCTTTTGTGGATCCAAAGATGATGTCATCTACATAGATTTGTACAAGCAGGATGTCCTTCTTCTTCCTTTTGATGAATAGAGTCTTGTCAATGATGCCCCTTTCAAAACCATTTTCCAAGAGATAGGTAGACAGAGTATCATACCATGCTCTTGGTGCTTGATGTAGCCCATAGAGTGCCTTCTTTAATTTGTATACTTTTTCAGGAAAGGTAGGATTCTCAAACCCTGGAGGCTGACAAACATACACTTCTTCATCAATTGTCCCATATAGGAATGCACTCTTCACATCCATCTGATATACTCTGAACTTCATGAAAGAAGCATAGGCTAGAAACAGCCTAATTGCCTCAATTCTGGATACTGGTGCAAACACTTCTTCATAGTTTATTCCCTCTTCTTGTGTGTACCCTTGTTCCACAAGTCTGGCCTTATTCTTTATCACTATCCCTCTCTCATATTTCTTATTCCTGAAGATCTATTTAGTTCTAATTGCCCTGTGTCTTTTGGGAAGGTCAACCAGATCCCATACATCTTGCAGCACAAACTGCAGCAACTCCTCTTGCATTGCTTCTATCCAGCTTGGGTCTTTCATTGAATCATAAGCCTTCTTTGGCTCAATCTGGGATAAAAAACAGGACAACAAAGCTGATTGTAAGTATTTCAATCCTCCTAACTTACTTTGATGCCTTGTGATTATGGGGGAATTGATATCACCAATCACCAACTAAGGAGGATGATTCTTCTGAGTTCTTGTTTGATGGGCAGCCTCCTCATTAGTATTGACATCCAGATTAGAGTCATTCTTTTCAGGAGTGTTTCCCCCAAAAACTGAAGAATTTTCTTCATCAGTATCATCTTCTGACACATTGGGCATTTCAGGACCTGTTTTTCCTGAATCTGAAGGGTGAGCATCCTCCTTGACACTTTTATCCTCTTCATCACCTTTAGCATCTACATTCTGATCTGGTTCAGAATCCTTTGTTTCTGGATCATCTTTCTTTTCTTGTTGACATAATTCAGCAGGATCAACTGTAGGTATTGGGAATAGCACAAACTCTGATTTCTGTGCTTGTACCTGTTCTGAACTTGTTCCTGCAATTTGCATATGACTAAAACTCAAAGAATTAGTTAGTGAGTCAATGTCAAACAACCAATCAGGACCTGTACCAATCTGATTTGGTGTGTTCTCAATGCATTTGACATTGTCACTTTCCTCTATAATTCTGGTAGAACTATTAAATACTCTATATGCCTTACTCTGAGAGGAATATCCAACAAGAAATCCATCCTCAACTTTGCTTTCAAACTTGCCTAAGTGAGATTTGGAGTTGAGAATTGTGCAAGGACACCCAAAAGGTTTGAAAAATCCAATAAAAGGTTTCTTCTTTTTGAAAAGTTCATAAGGTGTCTTTCCTTCAGATTTGACTACTAGAACTCTGTTTTGGACATAACAAGCAGTATTAACTGCTTCTGCCCAAAAAGTAATGGGTAGCTTTGAATCTGCCAACAGAGATCTAGCAGCCTCAATTAATGTCCTATTTCTCCTCTCAGCAACACCATTCTGTTGAGGAGTTCTAGGAGCACTGTATTGTCTCTCAATACCTTTAGTCTCACAAAAGTTGTTTTAAGTCACTGTTTTTAAATTCAGTTCCATTATCAGATCTGATGACCTTAACCCTTAGATTAGTTTGATTTTCAATCCTAAGGACAAAGGATTTGATCAGTCCACTTGTCTCATCCTTAGTCCTCAGAAAACATACCCATGTAAATCTAGAGAAATCATCAATAATGACTAAGCAATAGGATTTCTTTCCAATACTCATCACATTTGTAGAACCAAAAAAATCCATATGAAATAACTGAAGAGGTGAAGAGATTGTGTTTATTTCTTTGGACTTATGAGAAGTTTTGTGTTGTTTGCCTTTAAGACATGCAACACAATGATCATCACATGAAAACACTTTTTGAGGGAAACCTCTTACAAGGTTGTTTTTCACAAGTTTGTTCATAGTTTTAAAATTCATGTGACACATCCTTCTGTGCCAAAGAGATGATTCATCTAAAGAAGCTTTTGAAAACAGACAGTTTAATGATGAATCAGAAGAAACATTCTCTAAGTCCAAACAATAGACATTATCCTTTCTAGGAGTTCTAAGTAGTATCATATTTTCATCAACTACCTTGAATCCTGGAGCAAGGATAATACATTCAGTCTCAGTAAATAATATACTATGTTTCTTGTCACAAACCTGTGATACACTTAACAGGTTGTATCTCAATTGCTCAACATAGTAAACATCTTCAAAGGTCATCTTACCTTTTGAAACCATACATTTACCACTTATCTTACCTCCTTCTGGATTGTCACCAAAAGCAACACGTCCTCCATCAAATCTTTTGAAATTTTGAAGGCAGGCCATGTTACCTGTCATGTGCCTAGAGTAACCACTGTCTACATGCCAAATGCTCTTCCTCTTGAGTTGTTGGTTGCCCTGCACATAAGATAAAATAGTTAGTGTTTTAAGGGAACCCAAGCCAAAGTGGTCTTGGGTTTCCATTTCTCATCAACATATTTATAATCAGTAAGCTTAGTCTTGATGAGTTTATCAGAATTAGGGATCTCATGGCTGGAATACTTTGTCATAATTATAGGCTTGACAGTAATAACACTGGTAGAAGTACTATCCTTGTTAGCAGTACTAACTTGGTCAGCAGTACTGACTTGGTCAGCAGTACTGACTTGGTCAGCAGTACTAACTTGGTTAGCAGTACTAACAGGTTTCTTGACTTTTGGAACCCAAATTTTGACAAAGTTGTTTGCTTTCTTATTCTGTGAGTTACTCCTTGATTTGCTTGGAGTATTTTCTTTTGATTTAGCAAACTTATTCTGAATATGAGATTTTGCAGTACCAGTTTTCATTGGTATTGTTCTGATATTAGCAGCCATGTGATTTCTTGATTGCTTCCTATAACCAACTGAATTTTGTGTTTGTCTTTGAAAAGTAAATCTTTGGTTAATAAGATTGAAATAACAGTGTTTGGATAGATGATTCAACTTGCCACAAATAAAACAAGGCTTTGGTCTATTGACTTTGCTTAGATCACTTCCCTGTTTATGTGCCCACTGTTTATTTCTGTTTCTCTGATTTCCCCTTATTTTATCATGTTGATGGGGCTTGTTCTGTTGACAAGTACAGGGATTTACAAAAGTAGTTTGCATATAGTGATCACCATGTACCTTTTCCTTCCCTTTCCTGGAGGTCTCACCTTTCTCACCCTTAACAGTCTCTTTCCCAATCTTAGACTTCTCCACTTTCTCACTCTTGACCAATGGTTTACCTCCCCTCTCATTTGTAAGAATATGGTTTTCTAGGGGAATTACTTTCTGGTCTTCCTTATTGTTATCCTCAGTGTTCTCTTCTTCAGAATCTGCCTCAACCACTACTGTATCTAGTGAATCTACTTCTGTGGCTCCTGCAGGTAATTCTTTCTTATCTTGTCTTTCTAAGAGGTCTGAGGTGGGTGGAAAAAAGTTGTTATTGTAAGGTGGAGGGGTGTTTTTGTAGCCTATACCTCTCTTCAGTTTGTCATGAACTTGAGATTTGAGTAAAGAGTCCATTGCTTTAGAAGCATTGGAAAATTTCTCAATATCTAATTTGGCCTTCTCAAATTCACTCCTTATTCTTTCACATTCCTCTCTAGCTTTTTCTAGCTTAATCTCTAACTCCTTCTTCTCCCACTTCCAATAGTTGTGATCATATGAATGTTGAAGTTCATTGGCTTGGTATGCCTTAATCTGTTCTTCAAAATTCACAATGATCAAACTGGACTCTCTCCTATGTTTCTCCAATCTTTTAAGATCATTACACATGCTCTGATTGTGATCCCTGTACTTTTTAACAGTTTCAAGACATGCTTTAGTGCAAAGGTTAGATTTTACCTCTGTGGGGATTGTTGTGCTTGAGGACTCTGAAACCTCAGTCATCAAAGCTTGATTCTGGATTGCCTCATCTGCTTGATCACTCCAATCAAAGCCCATTCCGTCTTGTGAGACAGGTGCTTGAGATGGGTTCTTGTTATTGTTTCAATGTTGTTGAGACATTCATCCTCTGCATTCTCTTGCAAAGTGACCCAGTTTGTGACATTTGTAGCATTCCACCTTGGATTTGTCAAATCCAGCACCATCATCTCTTCTTATGGCAAAATTGTTTCTTCCAGTCCTTTTAATGAATCTTTTGATTCTCATGGTGAGCATTGCAATTTGCCACTTGATGTCCATCTCTTCAAGATCATCAACATTGATCTGCTCCAGATCATCATTAATAAGAGAAGTTTCGGCATGGCTAGAAAGGAAGGCTTCCAAAACAGAATCATTGAGACCATCCTGTTTTGAGCCATAAGCAGCACTAATTGATTCTGTATTTGCAGTAGAATCAGTAGTAGATGATAGGAGAGCAGCATTGTAAGAATATCCAGATGGCTTCTTCTTTGATTCAACCTCTGCTTCAAACACCCTGAGGTCATTGTAGAGATCATCAAGTTGCTTATCCTCCAGATTATCATTCTGCCTGAAGGATACTGTATACATTACCCATTCTTCGCCAAGAGATCTTAGAAACTTTCTGTTGACATCATCCTGGTCCATCTTGACACCAACAGTGTCCAATTCTCCAATCAACTTGTTGAATCTATCAAAGGTTTGAGTCATAGACTCATTCTTTGTAGACATGAAATTCTCATATTGTTGCTTGAGAATTGCTTTCTGATTTCTCTTAGTGCTTTTGGTACCTGAAAATCTCTTTTCCAAAGCATTCCACAGGATTCTGGCATCAGCACAGTTGCAGAACTGATGTTGGTATTCATTAGGAATTGCCAAGAGCAGAGTGCTCAAGGCTTTCATCTCAGTCTGCCTCATCTTTCTTTATCCATTTGTCTTTGGTGAAGGTCTCTTGCCATCTGCTCCGATCTCTCCTTCACTGGAGGGACCATTCTCAATGATATCCCACATTGAGTACTCTGTAAGAAGAATGTACTGCCTGATCCTGATTTTCCACATGTCAAACTCATTAGGTTTGAGCATAGGGACCTTTGAAACCAGAACACTGTCGCTTGATCCATCCATGATGATTATTGATTTCTGAGTTCCTCAGCTCTGATACCACTTGTTAGGATCGAAATTTGAAACAAGAATTAAACTAAACACTCATAAGCTATGTTAAAGAAGTTTGCGGAATAACACTTTAACAGTAAATCAATGAAACAATGTATGACTGCAAATCACAAGTTATATTGATTTAACTTAATGATTACAACCAAAGTCTCAATCTGTTGAACAGGCTCAACAGACGTTCAATACTTCTCTAAAGAAAGGATTACTAACAATCTTGAGGCTAATTCTCTCTAAAACAAAACAATGCGTATCTGTGTATCTATCTATCTCTTTGTATTCTATATATCATAAGCAAAAGACTTCTAGACTATATATACAAAACAAATTACAAGATAATTACAAAAAATAATATTGATCTTCAGCATCCAGTCCATAATTATCTTCAATCTCCTTGTCTTTCTCTTTAAGCAACCAATCCATCTTTATCATCATAAGCAACATTAATCTTCAGCAACATCTTCTTATCAATAGTAGTACTAACCATGCTTGCAGTAGTAGCTTCCAACTTGCAGTATTAACTCTTCAAGCAGTACTAACTACTAGGAGTACTAACCTTTCAAGCAGTAGTAATCTTCAAGTAGCAGTACTAAAAATCTTCAGTAGTAGTAATCTTCAACACTTAGCAGCACAAACTAGACTTAGTTCATTTCAGACCCAACAGCTATGAAAATGGTTATGATGATTTTAAAATGGTGATGGTTGAAAATGGTGATGATGCTTAGAAAGGAATATTGGATATTTGGTTTAAAGATTTTTTTTAATTGCCATAATTAAACGAGAATTATATGACTCTCTCCTAAAATAACTTAAGAAGATAACTACCATATATATAATTGTTTTAAGCAAATGACTATTACACCCTTGTACATTAAAAAAATTAGAAAATAAAAAGAAATTCATTGATTGGTTGATATTGGTGTACAAAGATTGCAATTTAAGGGTGATTTTCAAATGATCCCTCATATATATATATATATATAGGGAGAGGTTCATTTGAGAAATGGTAAATATATAAGAAATAGAGAAGTAATCTTAGCCATTCATCTGGTCAACATTTGCGGCTTTGACCGCGAAGCACCGGATAATTCCTTGTGTGGTCTATAGAAGGTAGAGGGGTAATTTCGTAAAATACACGGGATGAGTTCATATATGAATCTGTATGAATCACAAAGATTCATATATGAATCTGTTAATTAGTTCAACTGATTCATATATGAATCTTTGTGATTGATACAGATTCATATATAAATCTTTGTGATTCACAAAGGTTCATATATAAATCTGTTAATTAGTTCAACTGATTCATATATGAATCTTTGTGATTCATACAGATTCATATATGAATATTTGTGATTCACAAAGGTTCATATATGAATCTGTTAATTAGTTCAACTGATTCATATATGAATCTTTGTGATTCATACAGATTCATATATGAACCTGTTAGTTAGTTCAACTGATTCAAGTATGAATCACAAAGGTTCATATATGAATCAGTTAAAAGAATTCAGTTGTGAATTGCACTGGTTCATATATGAACATATAGTTCATGTGTGAATTATACATGTTCATATATGAACACAACCCGTGTGTTTTGTAAAATTTACGAAATTGTCCTTCTATTTTTAGGATAGCCGCAACTTTTGACCAGTTAAAGCCGCAACTTTTGACCGGTCAAAGCCGCAATATTTTTACTAGTCAAATCCGATCTTGATCATATGAATGGCTAGAATTACTTCTCTATTTCTCATATATTTACCATTTCTCAAATGAACCAAACACTATATATATGTATATATATATATATAGGAGCGATCAAATGCAAACTACCTCTATTTGTACAAACTTAATAACTAATCTCAGTCGTCCATCTAGTCTAATGAATATCTAATTTTATTTTGTTTCCTTAACCAATGTCATGATCATAATAAATGAACTTTATCCTCTTCCATATATATCTCAATCGTATTTAATAAATCATGATTATTATCCATAAATATCTCAATTATTTCCTAATATAATGGTTTGTATGGTTTGTACAAATGTCTTGGTTTGCACTATAACCCATCCAACATGTTTATGTGACATATTTATAGAAGATTAGGTTTGGACCCTGGGTTATTAGGCCCGTGTTCCGCCCCTAATTGCCGAAGCAATCTTCCCGACTATAGTAATGTGCAGCCCTCGTGTAATCGTTGTTGAAAACAAAAACAATAATATTGTCTCATTGTTAGAGATGCTCGTTTCTTAGAACAACCCTATACAGTTTGCAGTTTAATATCTTCTCTGAATCCGTCTTCGCCATAAGGGTGGGTCAAAGGATATGACATAGACATGAAACTCGGATGTAGGTTAGTAATTCGTTGAAGGCCATTTGTGCGATGCACGACAATGACATCACGTTCAAAATTACTTCCAGTAAGTTCACCAACTATAAACCAGCGACCTCGTCAGCGTTTGGCATATTGTAAAGACGCCCATCTTTATGACGAATTTTTATGATTTTTAGACGAAAAGAAGTATTAGGATTGGAACGATACCTATCTCTTGCCATGCGAAAAGACTTTAATAAAATGTTGTGTACCTTCAACATTTCAGAAAGTTCTTGGGTAATTTGTAAATCAATACCGTCTTTGCCAAATTTCCTATGAATAGCATCCAACCTATTAGCAATCTCATTCTCTGTATCATAGATGTAGCGTTGTGCAAATTGTAGTTTCTTTCCCCTTCCGACCAACAAAGAACCAATTCTGGGATAATTTTTCCCATTAACTCTATAAACATACAATCTATTCCCACGATTAATTGAGAAATCGATGCGTGCTCCGAGAGATGTGAATGCAAACATTGAATTATATGTCCTTATTTCCTTACGAAATAAAATACCCTTTTTCTAGATTCGGGGCCAAGTAGATCAGCCAATGTTTTTGGAGGATGTTGAAGTAACGGTAGTTGCACACGTCCTTCTGAACAACAAAACATGAATTTTGGCGTTGTGGTCTCTTTGTTCTTTTCGGTTCATTCTTCATACCACATAATGGCATGGTAATATTGGCAAGTATAAGTTGGTTGTCCAATGGTCCATGGTACCGTTCGTGATGTTGCTAAACAGAAAACATGTGTACTTTATAGTTAGATCTTAATAATATAGTGGTTATGACTTCTATAACAAAACATTGTAAGAAAACTACCTTGGATGCAGTTTTTTCTAGCATGAACATATCAGTTTAGATTGTCGCCAATTGAACTTGTGCCTACCTCATCCGGTTTCTAAACACTATATGATATTAATTTATTTGTAAAGGGAAAAGATAAAGTTTAATATAGTTAATTGGTGGAGTAACATAATTACCTACATGTGTAGTAGAAATTGTGCATTGATGCAAATTCGAAGCAAGTTCATGAAATTGGGTCTCACCAGTTGAGCGAAGTCTGATATCATCTGATTGTGTATAATAGAAAACAAATTGTACTTATTTTAGTATATAAAAAACCCCTAAAAGTATGAATTATTAACCAGACTTATGAATAGTTAAAATGTTATATATTAAAATGGTCAAATATATACCATTTACATTCAATTATGCAGACATGTTGAGAGGGAAAAAATGTACACATCGAAGTTTCATGTTGATCCTCAAAAAATCTGAGTGTTGCAACCGCCTATCGATGATTGCAAGTTTCCTTCGCAATCTCTTATGTTTACAAATCTGCTATTTAAAAACGTTCAATGCATGAATAGTCTGTTCACCACCACGTCAGAATTTCAATTTCTAACATTGTTCATATCGTGCCATATATGCCAATCGTTTTCAAACGCCATACACTCCGTCCAATAATATCATTGTACCTTTTGAAAGTATAGTGAGATAAATTATAAACAAAATACACAGTTACACATGTATAATCATGATCAATGATTATATATTATAATAGTATAATTCAAGTTTTTTAGAATCGTTAAAATATATACATATTTAGATTAATAAAAGTAAACATTTAAAATAATGAATACCAATAAATTTGATCAGAAAAGGGGCATTGCATCAATGTTCAGTTGTTACAATGTGGATGAAAACAATACTAATAACATGAATTTTCTTGTTGACAAATGCATGAAGTGTAGAAATATCAAACGTGTAGTTTAGGGCAAAAATTTGTAGCTATTTCCTCACTTTGTATCTCTACATTAGTGTAAATGAAAGGCACATTTATTTGGGTGAAATATATAATTTAACAAATTTAAATTTTAATATTTTTTGTAAATGAATTATACATCACAATGGTTTGTTCTTATCATTTGTTATGATTAGATGATGCAAACAATTATTACATAAGAATTTAAATTCATATTTTAAATTTTGAACAAAAGTTAATAGATTTTTTTGTGGAAAAGAGTTTTGAAGATGATTAACGGAGGTTGATTAAGTCATAGACAAAACTTCCCATTCTGACAAAATGAAGTTATAGTCACTTTACGCACACAAAATGACTATTACTCCTAAAAGAAATCCAAATAATATAAATTTTAGGTCTAACTAAACTAAAATAATAATGATAAGAATAAGCCTAGAAGGAATCATCATGTGTACTTATTATTGGGTAAAGAGACTAAGGGGTTGTTTGTTTTTTTAAAAAAACCTCTTAATGGCTCTTAAGTCTGAATCGTTTAGATCTTTTTACACACCACATCTTATTAATCATAACTAAAATAAGATTTCAGACTTTAGACATCTTAAAAAACAAACGGCACCTAAGTGTGTACTTTATGCATCTCTATTTGCACCAAAACCAATACTATTTTATGACTAGTAAGATAAAAATAAGGGTCTCAAGGTAATCCAATCAAAGTTTAGTAGTTTCCATGTAGCAGTTTCATTATGAGGATGAACAATCATATATGTTTAGTTAAACTAATCAATGTAAGGATCCTAATGGGTCACGAGGGAAGAAAACAACCTTCCTATTTAAAAAAGAAACAACATATTTCAACAATTCATTGATTTGGCTTATGTCTTTGTTTATTACTTTGGATTTGTTTGAGATTTAGTAGACAACATTATATGTAGTTTTTGGTGTAAATTGTCATATACAAATGTGGTATTCCATGTTATGTGCTTCATAACAAAGTAGTAAGAGCTCAAGTATTATGTACAGATAATCAGAGAATCCTATAAGGTCTCAAGTACGCAAGAGCTCTAGCAATACATGTTAGTAATCATAAACAGTTTATTCATGACATTTCAAATGTTTTAACATGCCGAGTAAAGGGATATGACTTGCATTGACTGATAACTATTTAAAAGCAAAGCATATATAAAAAAGCAATTTAGAATATACAAATTTTTATATGTCAAGTGATAGCAAATATCATTTAATTATAAGTTGACCTTAATAAGATACTGCCTTCTAGGAGAATGTTATACTTCTCTTGCACGCCACAAATACAATGCTCCAGCAAGATGCAAAGAGTCTCTGAGAACTATTGTATTCTGCTAGGTGACAAAGGAAGATCAAATGGAAAGAACAATTCATGAGGTCTTTGTAACTAAAAGAACGACTACAATATATATTAATTTCATTTAGCTGTAGTTTTAATATACAGTAAATGATAATTATTTGTATCGAAAATATAGTAAACGACAAAATATTTGAAATAAAAAATATAGTAAATAACAGTTATTTGTATTAAGAGTATAGACAATGATATCGATAAATTGCTATGGGTTTAAGAAATGTATGAAACAACTATCAACAAATAAGTCATACCTCCTTCAGAAATTAGAAATCGATTCTGTAATGGGTTACAGTCTTTAATAACAACAAAAGTTTGGTGTGGTATATTTTTGAGATGTTGCTATGTACAACCTTATGTCATTGTTGAATTTTTTGGTTTTATTTGAATTTTAGTAGACAATTTTATATGAAGTTTTGGGGTTTGAATTGTCATATAATGACTATTAATGAATGATTTGAATTTAATTAGATGATTTATATGCAATCATTGTGTTGTAAATTGTCATTTAAATATGAATTTATAATGAGTATTATTGGTGGATCAATTGTATAGTTGTGGTCTTTTTCAGTCCCTTATGTCTTCATTGATTTGCTAGGTATTGTTTGAAGTTTAGGGTTTAGTGCACAATTTTATATAATGTTTTTGGGTTTAAATAGTCATATAATGACTATTAACGAATGATTTGAATTTAATTAGATGATTTATATGCAATCATTGTGTTGTAAATTGTCATTTAAATATGAATTTATAATGAGTATTATTGGTGGATCAATTGTATAGTTGTGGTATTTTTCAGTCCCTTATGTCTTCATTGATTTGCTAGGTATTGTTTGAATTTTAGGGTTTAGTGCACAATTTTATATAATGTTTTTGGGTTTAAATAGTCATATAATGACTATTAATGTATGATTTGAATTTAATTAGACACTTTTATATGCATTCATTGTGTTTTAAATTGTCATTTAATTATGAATTTGTGCTAAACATTTTGGATGGATCAATTTTCGTTATGCATAAGTAAAAATAAGAAGTCTTCAAGGAAAAAAAAACACTTCTTGTGCTACAATACAAAAACACTTATTGTCACTTCAAAGTTTTCCATATTATATTATAGGGCTTCATAACAAAGTAGCAAGGTTAAAACTTAAATTTTGTGAAAGCAATGGTACATATAATTAAAGCAAAACAGAAGTCTCTAAACTTGCAAGTAAATGAAGGAATATATTAGATCGAATGTCCAATCGTTATAATAGGCAAAATGAAACAACTACATAAAACACCAATCAAAATGTTGTTCGAGATTGATATGGAGAGTCTCCCCATCCCTTACTCATCTTCGTCTTCATCGTGCATCACAATTCTTTTTCGTTTTTTTATCTGTGGCTTTGAGGGTTGACTTCCAATAATATCACCAACATCATCAACCATTGAATTGTCAATCTATTAAATTTAGAAAATCATTGTACATGTAACACTTATTTATAATTTATATGACACTTGATAGTGGTTGTTAAAGGGAATGTAATTATATACCTTGGTTGCATTTCCTATGCAATGACTGCTACTTGTTGCATTGTTGCTTGTACCGGTGTCCTGTTTAGAGAAGAATATAAACTTATCTAGAAAATGTAGAACAACTAAAGCATAGAAATCAAGAGTATAAATAAACATACCTTCACCAACATCAAAGATTTATACTTCTCCTCCAAACTATCAATTGGCTCAAACACATTATATACAGAGAAAACATCACTACCATGTTTAAGGTTGTAATCAGTCAGTTGCACCTTAAAGAATAACTTTTTCTCACAAAGATCTGTGGTTTCTTTTGGGAAGTCATCACTATTTGAATCATATTTGTTGAACAACTTCAATGCCAAAGAATCTATCATCCGTTCTGCAAGTTGGTGTAATACTACACATGTGGTTACACCTGTTTCATCTCGCATGACCAATTGGAGTTTGTACCTAAAAATTAGATTAAAGTTAAAATAATGTACAATATGTAATGGTAAACATCAATCAATTTTTAGTATTTTAAACATTACAATGTTAATGGAGTGTCTGATTGAATGTCATAGTTATTGCATGTGTAGACACCTTCAATAGGATAAATCTTTCTGCAACAACATTTGCATCCCAAATAATACCATCCATATTGCGTATCAATGTCATCGATAACACCCATAATAGTTGTTTGGGTAAAATTTCACAAGTCACGACCGACGCAAGAAAACCAAACGTCTCCAAACTAAGGACCATTCTTGTATTAGGATCAAGTCCTGACGATCACAAACATCGAGGGTCATGGTCGTACCTCATAACGACAGTCAAGAGTTTCTCACGTCCACGACCAGAAGGAACCTCTCGATAATCTTATATCTTACGACCTTTATAACGTAACTAACGAATACTTATCATTTATTACATACGACTGTTTTTTGTTTATGAATCCTTTATCATAGGTTTAAAGCACATAATGGCCAACGGATATAACGGAAGATCTCCATCAATGTCAATCATTATCAAGACCGTTGGGCATTTAATGCTCATTTAAGGTGACCAAAAGTTATATAAACAAGGCCTGAAGAACCATTCGAGACATCTAAACTCATCATACCTACACAGCGCTAAAAAAACACTCAACTAAGTTTCTCTCAAGAAAGAACTCTCGACAAAGTGCTCCGTCGCAGAACGAACAACATAAACGCACAATTTATTTGCTTTTCATTGTAATATTGTCATTTGTACTTTCGATCACTCCTTCTAAAGGAGGACGTCCCTGTTTGACGTCCATAGTGCACGTAAGGATCTCTGCTATCGTCCGCGGTTTTTACCCTCGACGGGATTTTCCGCGTCACCAAATTCTCTGTCTTTCATTTACTTTTATTCCCAGTCGTACGATTTTTCGATTAATCGCTTACTTTAGTTGTTAAAGCTCCACACCGATCTTAAGCAACAGAACCCAGCAGTTCTGCGAAGATCATAATATCAAACTGATGACTTCAACGCCCCAGTATCCTCAATCAAATGGACTTGTCGAGTCGAGTAACAAAACGATCATCAATTCGATCAAGAAAAGACTCAAGGCAACAAAAGACAAGTGGTCGATATTATTCCCTAATTCCAAGTTCTAATTGCAATTAATCACAAATAAGATCACAAACAGAATAACCAAAATGACAATCAACCTGTTTCACTTTGATTCCAAGGATTTCGTATACAATGTCTCTGTTAAACTTTCTTTCACTAGAAAACAGAATGCGTACAATATTAACTTCTAACTTCTAACCACACGCTTACAAAACAACTAATCATATACCTATTTAAACACACACACTAAACACTATTACAAAATACATTTGACTTTGACTTTGCTTTGAGAGTTGACTTTGGCTTTGACTTTGGCTTTGACTTTGTTTGACATTCAGTCTTTAGTCTTTATGATCTTGTATCCAACAAATATATGCACTAACATTCTCCACCTTTGGATTCAAGATCATCTATAAAAATATTTTGCAATTTAATCTCCCCCTTTAAGCACAAAGTTACAATCTCCTCCTTGTAGAAGTCTTTCAACAAGAATTATCTCCAGAAAAATAAGCATTTGAGCAATCTCCCCTTTCTTTGATAAATCAGTCTTCAAAAACAGTAACAATCTTCCCAATGTTGTAAAACCTCTTTCAGACATTGGAAATAAATTGTGTTCAAATTCAGCTCAGTTTGCTTCAACAAATTGTCTTCAAAGAAAATTTCAATAAAATCCAACAACCATTCTGAAATCTTTAAACTTGCTCATCCAAACTTGTATACATTTCAGCAAGACTTGCAATTCTTTGAACTTTCTCTTTCCTCAATCAAAAACTTTCTTCAAATTAACTGTCTTGACATAAATTTCTCCTTTAAGTTCCAACTTTTCTTTATCATATCCCACATTTCTTGATCCTCTCGCAAACATTTCTTGATCCTCTCACAAACATTTCTTGATCATCTTCCCCTTTTTGATGATAGAAGCATGAGATCATCAAAACTTTCACAAGAAATGTCACTGAAATTATGACCATTGATCTTTCACAAGAGCCTCTGACCATCTATCGATCCAAAAAGATATTCATCCGAATCTTTGCAAATTCAGACAAAATATGAATGTAACACCTAAATCAACAAATGAATCAGTTAAAATGTCTATCAGTAACACGAAGTCACTGAGTGTAATGAATACACATTGGAAATGAGCTTTTTGATGTTCACTCCCGCAGGTCTTCCATTCAATCATCGAATAACACAAGGTTAAACTATGAACGTTTAGACAGAAAAACGAATTTCCTGTGTGTACATTCTTGTGTTTGAAAGAATTAAGCACATGATGATTGCTTTTGGTATGCTCAAAATTATGTAAACCATTGAGACAACAACAATATAACACAGACTCAATTGTGCATGATCGAAGTGCGAAGGTGGGGTAGACTTCCTTCTTTTTCAATATCCAGATTTTCCAAATGAAAACCAGATAGATTATGTGTTGCGTCCCCTTTAAAAATATTGAAACATCTTCTTGTTGAGAAAATTTTAAGTAGCTGGTGGGGTTTTTATCAAGAGTTGGCATGGGCTACTTGCATGTTTCAATGATGTTCACGAAGAATTGTGAAACACCATTAATGTGGTTGCCCGACTCAGAAAAAGTTGGTGCAGAGTTTGATATTATTTTACTCTGTTCTCACACCCTCTTTCTTTTTAAACATTGAGCTCGCTTCTAACCAAACTCTCATTTCCATTTTACCTCATCACTCAAACCCAGACCCAATTGTTTTGACTCCTCGTTCTTCGATCACTCAAGGATTAACTTCTTGGGTAGGAAACACTGGTTAACGTGGATCCATAGTTCAGTTAAGTTCTCACACAATGAACCCATGTAATCCTATAAACACAATCTTGCTCAAAATGGTTTAACTTTGCAGTTAAAGCATAAAGTCAAATACAAGTCAGATATATGTGTACTCATAGATGTAATCATGAAGATTTGAGCATTTTAAACAGTGAAGATTTTTCAAAACAAGTATATTGAAATGATTGAAATGAATACAAAAAACTTGTCTGAAAATATGACATTGTATGAAAAGATCAAAATTGAAATGATTTATCGATTAAGGCTTAGGTCAGCAAAAATTGGAATTTGTCTATACGAATCAAAATATAGACATTCTTGAAAGAAATGTTTTGAAATGAAATCAACGCTCAAAATTTGAATATCAAGCGGGGTGTATCACCATCGAAAATTTTGGTCAATTTGAGACATGGTGATAACATATTCAACAAAAAGTTAAACCGGTGTGTGTAAATACTTGACAGTATATAGAAAAGATAAAACACAAGTATTTATCTTTGGAAACACACGGTTTGTTAATCATTAAAGCACATATAGCATGAAAACATTGAAAAATCACACTTCTATATTCATGAAATCGTTTTAAGAATCAGAAGTGGTTTGAACATTTAAGAACATGTTTTCATATCTAAAAGTTTTCCGTCTTTCAGACACGTATGAGATTAGGATTAGAAATAAACATCTTTGCTCAGTCTTAAATCTCATCAAGTCAGCTCTGAGTCTTATATGATATGATCATGTAAGCTCTCTCTCAAATCTGCAAAAATCACAAGTCTGTCAAAGTACAAAGCTTTATTCACAAAATTTATTGAAAAGTAAATTGACATAAAGCAATAAAACGTTTAAAATACGAGTTCTGATCAGATATAATCAGAAGTCATATTCAGTACTCCTTAACTCTTACTCCCCCTGAAATTGTGCATCAGAAAATTTATCAGTGATAAACATATGCAAAATTTATTAACTCCCCCTCAAATGTATATTCTCTTATCATCTTCTCACACTGTTAATGTTTTGTTTAGATCAAGTGTGTTTGAATTTTGTTAAATATCTTTGACTTTATGTTTTGTACTTTACATGCTTTGAGAGAGCCTTGTAGTATGGTTTATTTGTTTTGTTTGAGAGAAGTTGCTTGAGAGAAGTCTTGATGTATAACTAGTCTTGTTTGAGAGAACCTTGTAATCTTGAGAATTGTACGCAAACACTTGTAACTAATAGACATATGACTTTCTCTCTAAAATTCTCTCTCTAGATTCTTGATTTGTTTTGTGATTGAATTGTTAATCTTGGCTTGATTTGAACATTCTCATTTCGTATCAGAGCCACCCTAATCGATTTCAGAGACTTTGGATTATCAGATTTTGATTGATTCTTGGATTTCTTGACTTCGCACAGTCGACTTCTGGACTTTTACTATTTGATCGAATTTTCATCGATTTGTTGATATTAGATTGTTCTAATGGATTAGTAGTGTTCGATTGATATATATGATCACATTGTATTCACACTCGTACTCGATTTAATCACAAACACTAATTGAATTTTGGATTTTTGTGAATTTTTCTTAAACACGAACACAGAACTCTGTAATTGATGATTCACACTGTAATTTTTGTTTTTGATCATTGTTGTATGTTCAAAAAGAGATTAATTTCACTTTTCGAATCTGTTGGATATATTTGTGAAGCAAGTTGCAGGGTAATTCGAACTTTGGATCGATTCTTGAAACTCATAGTGTAAAACGCGCTAGATCTAAAGTACTCGCTAATGAAGAACAAGCAAGAGAAGAAGAATGCGCAAGAGGCTGTTTTTGGAGTATTGTGCGAGTTTGTTTAGGTTCGCACAGAGTTCAATTTACGAGAAGTTGGTTCGCGCAAAGATCTAGTTCTTTTGTTCTGCGAGTTTTTGACTTCTCTAAAATTTTCTAAGTCTGGTTCGCGCAAGTGCCCTCTACAAGTTTCTACCTGTGCGAGTTTACGTTTTGCGAGTTTCAAGATTCTCAGATTTTTCTAAGTATGGTTCACGCAAAGGCATGTGCGAGTTCCATCTGACGTGCGAGTTTTGATTCATCTGCGAGAAGCTTCATTGTTCGAATTTTGTCTAAGTCAGGTTCGCGCATATAGCATCGTGCGAGAAACTACTTTGCGCACAATACTTCTGGCGAGTTTCTCAGTCCGCGCAAGTAGTTGTTTGCGAGTTTCTGTTTCGCGCATAAAGCTTCTAGCGAGAAGCATTGTGAATAGTAACTTGCGAGTTATAGTGTTCAACGAGTTTCAGTTCTGCGAGTTCTAGTTATGTGCGAGTTCTATACTTGTATTTTTTCTGGAAATCTTTTTCAGTGGTAATCTGGGTTTGACTTTTCAAGTCAACTGTTTCTGATTCTTTTGGGAGATCTTGTGTATCAAGCCAATCATCAGTATTTTTTTTAAATCTGTTCAAGATGCCTACTACAGATGCAAAAGGAAATACTATATTATCATCAAGGGATGTTGCGATAATGTATATGCCTGAGATAGCAGCAATTGAGGCTGAACGAGACAAGCTGAAACTTCATAATGCAGCCCTACTAAAACAGATTCAGGATTTTAATTCTAAATTGTTAAATTCTGACAAAGTTTCTGTTTGTGCTAAATGTACTAATAATTCAAAATCTGATTATGCAGGTATTCTCAGCACCAAAAAGAAAGAGTTAAAATTGAGAGAAAGAGAGATACATCTTCTTCAAACCAAACTGAAGACAACTGAGAATAATTGTTCAGTAACTAAAGCTGAATCAGTTGCTCTAACAAATTAAAAGAGTTTGAAGAGAAGATTTCTGTCATGGAAGCAAAGAATGCCGATTTAATGAAAAGTCTTCCGACAGATAAAGAAAATGAGAAAGCTGAAGAAAAAGCTAATCTAGAGAAACTTTACAACCAGAAACTGTCTGATTTTTCCAAGAAGGCTCTCCAGGAAAAGAAAGACTTATAGCACAGATGTTTAAAACATTCCAAGCAAGTGTCTGATTTTGAGAAAATTTTAATCACAGAAAGAGACACATTTGCAAAGGAAAGAAAAGTTCTTGATGAGAAAGTAATTGAATTTTCCCAAGCAAATCTCAGTTCTACAAGATTTACTTGAAAAAGAAAAGAAATTATTTCAAGAAAAGAAGTCGTCTTTTGAGATTGAAAACAAGAAATCTGAAAAGAGAAATATTGGGATCTTCAATGAAATTTCTACTAAAAACAAGAACTTGAAAAAGGAATTTGAGCTTGAACGTCAAAATTTTGAAAATGAAATTTCTAAGTTTTCAAAAAGATTAACTGGTCTATCATCTGATATGTCAAAAGAACAGAAGGCCATATCTGACTTACAAGTGAAATTTGACACAATTCTTGAAGAAAAGAATATTTTATCTAAAAAGATAAAAGATCTGGAAGTTGCAAACATTGAGTTGTTTGAAAAGATTTCTGTGGATGTGATAGATCAATCACCTCTTGACAAGTCAATTGAATCCGTTTGCTCTTTTAAAATTTCTTCCAGTTTTATTTCTGAAAAAGTTTCAAGAAAGAATAATGTCAAATCTAAAACTGTTGATACAAGTCAGATTCATCCTACAAATCTGTTTTATAATCATACTATTGATGGCACCGTTAAATCTAACAGTAAAATTCTTGGAAAGCAATCAAGGACAGATCAGATGGTTTGGGTTGTTAAAGGCTCTTTAGATGGAAAAGTTGTTCAGAAATCATCTCCATCCTCATCCAAAGTTAAACAGGACAGAGCTCGAAAAAGGTAAATCTTTTGCTACATCTGATATGTATTTCTCTACTAATCATATTATCAGGTTAGCTGAAAAGAGGATATGTTGTTCTTACTGTGGGGAGAATGATTTTGTGCATAGAGAATCTACTCACAACTGGTATGGTACTTACCGAATAACTTCTCAGACTAATGTAGTTAAAAGGCATAAACCAATTGATAAGTGGATTCGCAAATCTAACAAACCAGGACCCCAGTATCAATGGGTACCAAAACCAGTGAAATATGTTTTGTAGGATGCACAGGTTTTGGGGGAGCAGGTACTTTGGCTTCTGATTATATCATATAAGAACCCGGACCTCAATGTATTGAACTATGACTTCTGATCACATCAGATCAGAACTCGTACTTCAGTAAGCTAAACAGATTGTCATATCAAGGGGGAGTACACAGACTTGCACTCATCAAGGGGGAGCATTTGTAAAGTCTGTAAGTTGGTGTGTGAGTGGGTATTTACAAAAGGTTTTGAAATCAGAAAGAAATTTTTTCAGAGAAAAAGTTCATTTTTGTGATTAAAAGTGTTTTTACAAAACTTGCTATTTTTTGATAGAAGCTTAAAGCATTTTTGGAAAGTTTCCATTTTTTTGGAAATTTTTCAAAAAATTTCTAAGTGTAGAACACGCATAGCCTTATGCGAGTTTCTATTTCGTGCAAATCATTGTGTGTGCAAAGTGTAGAACGCGTACACTTCGTCGTGCGAGTTCTAACTTCATGCATGACAAAGTTTGCGCGAAGTACAAAACTCGCAAGCTATGTCATGCGCGTTTCTACTTCGCGCACACCACTTCGTGCGAGCTTTTACTATTCACTTAGCTTTGCACATATAAGGTCATGCGAGTATCTTCTTCACGCAAGCTATATTATGCGAGTTTTACCACTTCGTGCACATCGTTCATGCACGAAGTGCACACACATCTTGACATTCTTCGTGCGACAAGTTCTTTTCCTTTGTTATGCGAGAAGTCATTCAACCTATCAAATCGTGCCACGTGTCAACTCATTCTCATAGTATATATTTGTGAGTTTTCAATATTTTTGACTCACTTCTCTCATTCACTTCAGCGAGTTTTAACACTTGGATAAATGTTTTTCTCTCGAGTTCTATATGCGACTTTTGATTTCAGAACTTGTTCCTTGACGAATCAAGTGTAGGTTTTCAATTGATGTTACTTCTTTATTGTTTCTATATTCTTTTAGTATATTTGTTTGTTATTTTCCAGATTCGATTTTGTTTCTTCTAGGGTTTTGATTTTGTCTTTTCGGTTTTTTGTATGTTCATCTTCTGTTGAACGAAGACTTGTCATTTTCAAATTGTTTTCATTAATTGTTGATTGTATTACGATATACACTTGTTTTCTATATGGGTTTGCTCGATGGTAATGATTTGCAGGTTGCCTTAACTCATGGATACTCAAATTCAAAATTTTGAACTGAAATTTTTGAACTTTTAGGACTAGACATCATGAACAGAACTGTTGGACTCGATTTCTTGGACTATTTGTGTAACACCTTAGGCATATCCCATATCGGCCGTGGACAGGAGTGATGCTGGGTGTTATAAGTAATATCTTGGCCTTCCTAACAACAACGCGTTTTGGGGCCACAAGCACGTCAGGTTCTGGGAACTCTGAGGTTAAGCGTGCTTGGGTGGGAGTAGTCACAGGATGGGTGACCTCCTGGGAAGTTTCTCACCAGGTCGCCAGAAACAAATCCGTGCGCTACACGTTGGTTAAATCCAGGGGCAAAGCGGACAATATTGTTGTCGAGGTAGGCGGGATGTTACAATTTGATTTGTTTGGACAAAATCTGGATTTTATGCTAAATTGAACTTAAATCTGAACATCTTAACAGACATCGAACTAATAAGAGACATTAATTCAGATTGTTGGTTTCAAAAGTTGTATCTTTGAAATTTGAAATTCAAATTTTTCATGAACAGTGTTCAAGTCTTGGTTATGAGAGTTTTATAGAGTTCAAGGTTCATGAGAGTTTCAAGCTTTTATGAGAATAAGCTTCATGAGAGTTTCAAGTTCTTTTAAGAGTCTAAGGTTCATGCGAGTTTCAGAATTTGTGAATCTTGGTTGTCTTGCAAATTCTTTGACTTGAGAGTTTCTAGTTCCTCTCATTGTCTTGAGAGTTCTAGACTTAAAAAAAAAAAATTCAGATTTTTTTCAAATCCTAAGTGTTTATGTAATACTTCAACATTTGTGAAAACAATTCAAAATTGCAAGAGTTTTTTCAAGATTGTGTCTTTTTGGTTTATTTCTGTAATTTTGAGTTCCGTTACATTTTGCTTCTTGTAACTAATATGTGCTTATTTTGTTGAGCTTCAAAAGTACAATCCTTCTGTACTTGATATTTCATGTATCAAAATGATTTTCTGAAAAACATGTTTTGGGCTTATAGACTAACATATTGGATTTTATCCAATACTTGTTATCTTTTTCAGGTAATCCATGGCGGAAGAACAAATTTATGATCAAAGTGTACATATGGATGATCATGATCGAAATGGTTCTAAAGAGACTCCTATACCATCCTCCAGATCTCATTTTCAATCTGAGGTTAGTGAAGATCCTGATCAACAAGTCTGAGTACCTATTGCTATATCCCAACAACCATCATGTGGACTTTGACAGTCTGAGTGTCAATCCACTTGTTGTGGAAATTCTGAAAGGCCATCCACTTCATCAAGCTCTAACAGACACTGCTGCAGTTCCATTGATCTATTTATAGAAAGTCTGGAAGACAATTGAATATGTGGTTGAGAGCAACACCAACAAATATTTCAGGCTCAGAATTGACAACTTTACTTCTGTGCTTACGTATCAAAGACTCAGATGGATCTTGGACTTACCGGAAGCAAATTCTAGAGAGGGCAGAACCAGTTTTGATCCATATCCAGTAGATTCAGAAGTATTTGCAGGCATCCTAGCCCTGGGTTATACTGGTTCACTTACTAAGATTAGTGACTTCAAGAAGACCAACCTTCCTACATTCTACTATTAGATGTTCTTAGTATTCAACAGATGCTTCACTTCAAGAAATTCCGGTATGGACAACACAAATATGCACACCCTGAGGTTATTTCATGAAGTCGTGTACGATCTACACGTTGATTACTCAGTGGTCTTCTAGACGGAACTATATGAGAAAGTGATCAGCAAGAGAACTTCTAAGAAGCCTATCTATGTGCCTTACCAGAGATTTCTACAGATGATTATCCGAATCATGATTCAATCAAACAGAGATATTCCGAAAAGATCTCAACATGAACTTGCTCCAGAATTTGAGATGAAATATCTTCAAAAGCAGAAAAAGCAGTTTAATTACTCCATGCCGATTCCACAAGTTCTACTCTCATATGCCAATCTGAACTCTGAGTGCGTAGTTGAGTATAGAGAGTTTATGGGAATACGGTAATCCCTACCCAAGACTCAACCCTTAGGACAGAGGAGTCGGTGAGGGTTCCTGAGACCACGGGGCTCCAGGAGCGGGGAAAGATGAGGGAAAATCCAGAGAGGGGAACAGGTGGGGTTCAGAATATCACATCTGAAGTTGTGGGGACCTCGGCACAAGATGCCACACGTCTAGAGGTTTCCACATCCAAACCTGAAAGGACTTTATTCCGTCAATCAAGTCCTCAGGTAAGGATAGCTGATGAAGGTGTGAATTCTGATACTGAGTCGGATCAGCGTGCTAGTTCATTAGAGACAGTTCCTTCGGCTACTTCGGATCATCATGTTGAAGATGTTATATTTCATGAGACTGATGTTGATAATGAGAATCTCCAACACAGTTTCAGTTTCTTAGAAGATGTCTCTCTACAACATGATGATATGGAAATCGACACTGCTGGTACTGAGATTGCTCAAGTTTTGGGATATATAAGGCGATCAGAGGGTGTTATAGTTGAAAATGTTGAAATGGTGAGACAAAGAGAGATTGTAGAAAAATAATATGGCGAGAGAGAGTGCAACATAACCTACCATTCCAGAAGGGTAACCAAATCTAGTGCTCTGTTGCATGTGTTGCATTCGGAAGCACAAGACATAAGTCGCCCGCTTATGCAACTACACACCTTAGACAGCCATTCTACTGCCTCTCAACAGGCTGTAGTCTCATCTTCTCATAGGGGTTTAGCACAAACTCTATCTGCATTTCACTCGGAAATGGCAGGTATTGAAACTAGAGCTCAGCTGCCCCAGAGCTCAACTTCTTTGTTTTCACAATCGAGTCTAGAGCCAATTGTTTCATCATTCATTCCTAGGTGACAACCCATTATTTCTACTACCATTGGACGTCTTAGTGACCCGATCGGAACATCCGTAGTAGCTCCGCAATCCGGACTACGAGGATCGGATGGAAGTCCTGTCATTGCTTTCAACATTCCAGCTTTGAACACATGCCATACTATTGGATCCTCAACAATTGTGACAACGGGAAGTCTAAGTGACCCTGGAGTTACTTTACCCGACTTAGTGTCAAAGGAATACCTCGACGGCGCCTTAAAGGCTGTTGAGAAACGTGTTACTGAGAGCCTAACTGCCACATTTCAGGAGGAGTTAGCAAAAGTTAAGAGCCTACTGAAGGGGAAAGGCCCAGCGGTGGAAGAGCCTGTTCAGCCACCTCCACCACCACCAATTCAGCCAGTTGATCATTCGGTGGAGGAGCTGAAATCTATGTTGTATTCCAAACTTCTATCTCAGGCAACCGCTGAGGATTCTGATGCTGATCTTGTTGGATTATTAAGGGCTCAACAAACTCAAATCTCAACTGACGCTGTTTCCATATCTGAATTTCAAGCCTTCAAGACAGAAATGGTTCAGCATATCCAAGAGTTAACCAAAGCAGTTCAAGATTCATGCAAAGTTCAAGCAGGTTCAAAGAAAAGGCTTGATCATGATTCAGATCATGACCATGAGGGGGAGAAAAGCAAACGCCAAAGAACTGCTACAGAATCTGAACGTGCTATTGGTGGGTCAGAAAGAGGTGAAGATACAGAAATGATTGATCTTGAAAGTGAGGAGCAGATGAATAAGGGTAAAGGTCAGGGTATGGAGCTGATCTTATACGTTAATGAAGATGTAGAACCATTGGTTGAAAAGCCCATGGTTGCTACAAGAGAAGAGATCATAAGGCTCACTGGTTTGGAGGAAATTTATGCGATTGACTTATCCTCAGATGACGAAGAAACTTCTGTTGAGAAGTATGATAATTTTTGGAGAATTAAGGAGGAGGAAAGGGAGTTTATAAGAGAAGGTGAAGCGAATATTCTGGACATCCTTGCTTGTTCTCAAGAAGATATCCTACTGAGTCTTGTGCACACAGAACTTTCAGAAACTAACCTTGAACAACCTGATATGCCATCCTTCAAAGATATAAACCTTTCAAAACCTTCCAACCAACCTCCACAAAGCCCAGAAATCCAACCTACCCAATCAACCCAACCTACTCAATCAACCCAACCTACACAACCTATCCAATCTACCCAAACAACTACAACTAGCCAATCCATTCCACCTACTCAAACAAACTTACCAAGCCCACAAAGACTACCAAGCCCAAACCATGATGAACCACCTAGCCTTGAAAATCAACCCAACCCAAACACTGAAACTGAATCTAAATCTTTTTTTCCCTCTAACCCAGTCGAAGCCTAAGTCGGTCCCTCTGACCAACCTCAAGTACCTCTTGCCCCTTCTGACGATCAAATCAGGCAAATGAGGAATACTTTGAGGCAACCATTTCTGGAAGAAGAGATGAAAAGTATATTTGTTCACAGGATCAGAGAGATGGATAAATTTAAAGTCTTGGGTGTCTCAGATCAACATCCAGAGTATCAAGAAGAGTATGCAAGAATGATGAATTGGGTAAGAAATCCGGAGAATGTGGTTAAAAACAAATGATGCATAGTGACTGTAAAGCAAGTGAGGCTTGTACAGTTCCTTCATATTTGGTATCCAATATTCCATGTGCAGAGAAGAGATTTGTCTGAATGTACATTTTCTGAAGCCGATTTTTGTTTTCTGAATGTGGACGACATCGAGTATCTCTACCATCTCTTCATAAATATGACTATCAGAAAAGATAATATTCTTGCTGCCTTGGATGTTGTGAAAAGGTTCATGAGAAGACAGGTGAACTACACTTATTGCTATGACTTTCAACTCGGAATAGAGACAAATCGAAGGAAAGTCAACATGAAAAAGCCTGATCTTAGCCTGGAAAATGTTGATGATTACAACCTGTTCACTGTGCTTGATAAACCTGAACTTGGTGTGGTCTACAAGACTTCTGAGAACAAAAAGAGGTTCTTCAGATTATCAGAAATCGCCAAGTTTTCAGATGGAACTTTGAAAGTAATAAAGATGTAATTTGAGAGAAAGCTTAAAGAAAATAAAGAGAAGCTGAGACAAGGTGAAAAGGGGATGAACAAGCTTGTGAAGATCCGAACTGAAAGAATTGTTGATGCCATATATGATCGTTTCAATTTCAGACGCGGTATCAGAAACTTTGAATCAGTGCTTGGTATTCGACAAGGAAGACTATCTCGGTGGGGAAGACCGAATATCAACACTTGATCTAAAAGGAGGAGATTGTTAATGCTTTATTTAGATCAAGTGTGTTTGAATTTTGTTAAATATCTTTGACTTTATGTTTTGAACTTTACATGCTTTGAGAGAACCTTGTAGTGAGGTTTATTTGTTTTGTTTGAGATAAGTTTCTTGAGAGAAGTCTTGATGTATAAATAGTCTTGTTTGAGAGAACCTTGTAATCTTAAGAATTGTACGCAAACACTTGTGACTAATAGACATATGACTTTCTCTCTAAAATTCTCTCTCTAGATTCTTGATTTGTTTTGTGATTTAATTGTTAATCTAGGCTTGATTTGGACATTCTCACACACTCCCCTTGAGATCATGAACAAACTTAACACAGATATATTTCAGAATAAAAATAAAGAAATGAAGAAAAATAACAATAGCAAAACTTTAGTAGGTAATTACAGATTAAGTCTTGAGATTTAGCATACCAAGTTTTGAAACGAGAAAATTAAATCTCTTTTCATCAAGCGGCTTGGTAAATAAATAAGCAAGTTGATAATCTGTGTTTACAAAATAAAGTTCGATTGTACCTTTTTCTACATTGTCTTTGATAAAATGATATCTGACGTCGATATGTTTGGTCTTTGTATGTTGAACAGGATTCGCAGATATGGCAATCGCGCTCTTCGAATCACAGTAGATCGGGATCTTGTTGTATTTGAAGCCATAATCTCAGAGTTGTGTTCTCATCCACAACACTTGAGAATAGCAGCTCGCCGCAGCGACGTACTCTGCCTCAGTTGTTGATGTGGATACACAAAGTTGTTTTTTTGAAGCCCAACTCACGAGTTTATCGCCTAGAAATTGTATGTGCCCCGACGTACTTTTCCTATCAAGCATACAACCTGCATGGTCTGAATCTAAATATGTTGTCAGTTCAAAACATGTATCCTTAGGATACCACAGACCAAGATATGCAGTGCCCTTCATATATCTAAAGATAAGTTTAACCGATATCTAGCACATAGACAAATAGAGAACTTAATATCTGGCCTACTAGATGTTAAATACATTAAAGAACCAATCATCCCTCGGTAGGTTCTAACATCGACAGCTTTTCTCGAAGGATCAGTGCCAATCTTAGTTCCAGGTTCCATCGGGGTTCCAATAGGTGTACACTTTTCCATTTTAAATTTTCTAAGAATATCGAAAATATACTTTGATTGATTAATAAAAATCCCCGTTGAAAATTGTTTGACTTGTAATCCGAGAAAGAAATTCATCTCTCCCATCACACTGATCTGAAATCTGGACACCGTGAGGTTAGAAAAATTCTTACAGTATTTTGGATTTGTTGAGCCAAATATAATATCATCCACGTAAATTTGAATTAAAATGATATCAGTTTTTTCCTTTTTGATAAAAAGAGTAGTATCGATCTTACCTTTCGAGAAGCCCGACTTGACTAAAAATTTGGATAACACTTCATACCAGGCTCGAGGGGCTTGCTTCAGACCATAAAGAGCTTTGTCTAGAAGGTAAACATGATTCGGATTTTCTAGATTGACAAAGCCTTCAGGCTGAGAGACATAGACTTCCTCCTTTAAGATGTCGTTGAGAAAGGCAATCTCCAAGTCCATTTGGTAGACGTTGAAGTTCTTGTGGGCGGCATATGCAAGAAACATCTGTATAGCTTCGATAAGCGCCACTGGATCATAAGTCTCGTCATAGTCAATACCTTTATCTTGCCTATATCCTTTAGCAACTAGTCTTGCTTTGTTTGTGATCACGATACCATCTTCGTCTTTCTTGTTCTTGAATACCCATTTTGTGCCAATAATAGTTTTACCTTCAGACTTAGGAACTAGTCTTCAGACTTTTAATGCATCAAACTGATTCAGCTCTTCTTGCATTACAGTTACCCAATCTGAGTCGGCTAGAGCTTCAGATACGCGTGTTGGCTCTACCTTGCACAAGAATGAGTCATGCATACACATGTTTAATGTAGCAGACCTAGTTTGCACCGGTTTAGATGGATCTCCTATTATCTGATGTATCGGGTGCTCTTTGGTCCACTTGTGTTCATGAGGGAGTGGATTTGATGTAGATTGATCGTGATGTTCATCTAAGAATCCACTATCTTCTTCTTGTTCAGGGAGGAGTTCAGTTGAAGGATTATGTGCAGAAGCTTCAGTTGATACAGGATTATCTGGTTGTTGATTAGTCGTTTCAGTACAACCAACTGAGTCAGCAACTTCTGTCTCGGCAGTTTCATGTATAGCTTCAACTAAAGGAGTAGGTGTTTGAATCGGAGTTTCTTGCTGAACCGGGGGAACGAATTCAGTAGACACATCTGAAGTGATCGGATGATGATTGCTGGACTCTTCAGATCTGTCAATCACAACAGATTTAAGAAATTTAGAACCAAGAAACTCATCATAAAAAAAATTCAAACAATAAATCTAATTCCGATAAATGAGATGTAGAAGTAGATGGTTTATCAGAAATAGTCGCATTAACCACAGGTTCTGGACTGATTTGCCTAGAAGCTAATACGCCAGTAAGTATGGGTTATGAACTGTTTTGTTCAAAATCCAACTCCTCATCAAATGTAACGTTTATGCTCTCAACTACTATCTTTGACTTCTTCAGATAAACTCTGTAGGCTGCAGACGTTTGAGAGTAGCCAATAAAGATGCCTTCGTCAGCCTCTGGACTGAACTTGATCAAGTTCTCTTTGTCATTCAGTACGAAGCACCTGCATCTAAAAATATGAAAATGTTAATTGCTAGGTGTACGATTATTTATTAAAGCGTAAGGAGTTTTACCAAACTGGCGGTGGATTATGGATCGATTCTGCGTGTAGAAAGCAGTTGATACAGCTTCAGCCCATAGAAACAGAGGTAGATCTGATTTACTTAGCATAGTTCGATCGTCCTCAACTAGCGTTCTATTACGTCTCTCTACGACTCCGTTCTGTTTAGGCGTTCTGGCAGCAGAAAACTGGTGTGTTATCCCAACCGATTCGAGATAATCTTCTACAGTTCTATTATTGAATTTTGTGCCGCTGTCTGTTCGTAGAAGCTTGACTGTCTTTTATAGATTCACTTGAGTAGTCTTTAGAAATGTGATGATGACTTCGGGCGTCTCATCTTTTGTTCTAAAAAATTTGACCCAAGTGTACCACGAGTAATCGTCCACAATCACTATAACGTATTTCTTTCCGTTTATGCTCTGAGTACGCATTGGACCGCAGAGATCCATATGCAACAATTCAAGTGGAGAACTTGTACTAGGCTCAGGCTTTGGCTTATGAGCAGCTCTCTTCATCTTGCCCTTCTCGCATGCTGCGCACAGATGTTCTTTTACGTACTTAAGCTCTGGAAGTCTTTTGACTAATTTTCTCGTGACCAGTTTGTTGATGTAACGAAAATTCAAGTGAGAAAGCCTTCGATGCCATAACCAGCTTTGTTGCAGCGAGGCTTTTGACATTAGACACACTTCATTGTCAGTCTTGACTTTTGACAGATTAATCGTGTAGAGATTTGACTTTCTAGTGCCAACCAAGAGTTCTTTACCATCTTCAGTACGCATACAACACCTATTGGCCATGAAATTAACCTCTAAGTCTTTGTCACATAACTGTCCAATGCTAAAGAGATTATTTCCTAAGCCTTCAATGTAGCTCACCTTCGTAATCGTTACATTGTCTTGAATCACATCACCATAACCCAGAATTGGTGAAAATTGGTCGTTTCCGAAGCGCACGTCCCCGCAGTATTTCTCTGTATAATTAGACAAAATATCTTTCTGCCCAGTCATATGCTTGGAGCAACCAGAATCCAAGTACCACATATGACGGGTCTGTACAGGACAAATCATGGAACAACAACTTTAGGTACCCATTTAAATGTGGGTCCTTTTAGATTAACGCAAGATTTTGGCACCCATATAAATTTGGGTTCGCTTTTATTTTGAAAAACATAAGAAACTTTAGAATGATAAATATGATAAGTACCAAACCAGTCATCAAAATATCGGTGAGAAACAAAATCATTCCGTCTATATTTACATGACTTAGTAGTAGACCGAGATAATTGGAGTAATTGCTTTATTGTATATTTCTTGTAAGAAATTACAAGTTTTTGTTTATCAGAAGTGTGAGTCCTTGTGATTGAACACGATCGTTTACCAGATAATCAAACAACAAACAAGATACGATTTACCAACCTGTTTAGATTACAAATGCGGATTACAAAGGTTGATATTGTTTCTCTGTTTAAGCTCTCAATGTTTCTCTCTGATGAACAGTGTTCTTGAAGTTGATCAGATTTCTAGATTGTAAGATCTTAGATATTCTAAAATCTCACCTAACTTAAACTAACAACTAATAATATCTAACTAAATATCTAAACTAATATAATATCTAGATATTTAGGAATAAACTAATATTAAATACTAAAAACAAACTTTAACTTTTATTACAAAGTAACATTAGACTATGTTGAGAGCGACTTTTCAGCATTAGCTTCAGATTGCAGTCTTCAGATTGGATGATCTTGAATCCAATAATCTGTGATCTAACAATCTCCCCCTTTGGATCAAGATCATTACTAAAATGATTTAGCAATTTGGTCTTCTCTTTCAGCTCAGAAGATGCAATCTCTTTCTCTGTCTTCCATATGTAATAATCTCCAGGCAAATTATCTTCAAAGAAAATTTCTCTCAGATCAGTATGTCTTTAGAATACTTTGAATAATCTTTTCTTGGTTAGCTCTTCTCCATTCCATCTTGGAAGAGTTCTCTAAACCTTTGATCTTTCACATTTCTTGGTAGGCTCTTCTCCCCCTTTTTGATGAAAAGTGCAACGACTTCATCAAAACATATATCAAGAAATGTATTTCATCAGGAGCCTCTGATCCGTCAATTCAAAATCTATTCATCCAGATCTTTGAAAATCCAGACAAAATAATCGTGTAACACCTGAATCAACAAATGAATCAGTTAAAATGCCTGTCAGTAACACTAAGTCACTGTGTGTAACGAATACACATCGTAAAGGAGCTTTTTGATGTTGACTCCCCCATGGCTTCTATTCAATCATCGAAACACCACAAAGGCAATTTCTATGAACGTTATGACAAAGAAACAAATTCCTTGTGTGTTCGTGCAAGTGATAGAAAGAATTAAGTACGGATGATTGCTTATTGGCTCAAAATTGTGTAAACCACTGAGACAACAGTAAGTTAAACACAGACTCAATGTGCATGATTGAAGTGCGAAGGTGGGGCAGACTTCCTTCTTTTCAATATCCAGATTTTCCAAATGAAAATCAGATAGCAAATGTGCTGCTTCCCCTTTTGAAAATGTGAAACACTTTCTTGTTGAGAAGAAAATGAGTAGTTGGTGAGGTTTGATCAAGAGTTAGCATGGGCTAGTTGCCTGTTTCAATAATGATCACCAAAGAAATGTGAAACATTAGAAATGTGGTTGCCCGGCTCAGAAAGTAGTTGGTGCAGAGTTCTGATATTCTTTTAACTCTGTTCTCACACGCTCTTTCTTTTAAACATTTATCTCACTCTAACCAAACTTTCTTTCTCTGTTTGACACACTCATTTCTTTTGACTTCTCACACTCAATCACTATGGATTAACTTCGTGGGTAGAAATCACTGGTTAAGGTGATTCCATAGAAATTGTGTTAAGTCTTAGCACAATGAAATCCGATGTTTTCCTAGAAATCATATGATGCTCAGATTGGTTTAACTATTTCAGTTAAAGCTCAAATTAGATCTTGAAAACATTTAAAGTCACACTTCCAATTCATGAAATCGAATTGAGATTCGGAAAGTGGTTTGAACATTTAAGAACATGTTTTCAATGATTGAAAGTTGTCCACTTTTCAACCATATATGAGATGAAGATAAGGAATGATACCTTTTGAGTGCAATCTTACATCTCATGAAGTTAAGCTTAAAGTCATAAAGATATGATCTTGTAAGCATCTCTCAAAAACTGCAAAAGTATTATGTCATAGTCAAAGCAAATATATTCACTTAAAATGAAATGACAAAAAGCAGTAAAACAATTTAAAGTACGAGTTCTAATCAGAAATAATCAGAAATAATCAGAAGTCATCACCTTTTACTCCCCCTGAAATTATGCATTTGAAAATTATCATTGAAAAAGATATGCATTTATAATTTCAGACAAATATGTACTCCCCCTTGATGTTTGATATCCTCATTCGAGTATTGAAGTACACTTCTCATATCAGCACAGGAGTAAGGTCTTTTGATCACTGAAGTACGAGTCCTAAACTATTGTGTTTAGAAGTCAAACTTCGTTGAAGTAGGGGTTTTGAACTGATGTGTTCAAAAGCCTACATTCTTCTACTCCCCCTTGACAATAGGTGCCTACAACACAGAATCATCCCTTTTCTTTGGTATCCATTTCCATTTGGATCCAACTGTGTTAGTTGCAGTTCTTATGGAGGTAACTGAGTAAGAACCATACCAGTAATGGTCACTCATCTTATGAACAGGATCATGTGTACGACAATAAGAACAATAGAATTTCTTACCTGACAAACTGATTAATTTATCTCTCGAGTAGACAAAATCAGGTTTACCTTTATGCGCATTGTTCTTCTTGGCATTAGGCGTATGTACACATGAGTTTTTACATTTCAGCTCATCTTTCTTCTTTGCTTCAACTGGTTTCCTATTCCAGACCAGTTCAGCTTCTTTGTAGCTTCTTCTCCTTCGATGTGTACCTGAACCATCTATATTTCTATCATTGAAAAGGTTAGAACTACGAATTTGATTAGAAGATTTAACTGACCTTTTGGAAGAAGCAGTTTTGGATGTTGTACTTGTAGCTGACTTGAATGAGCATTCTGAATCAGCTGAATCATCTCGAGATGAGTGGACAATTGACTCTGGAGTCTTGCGCTCAGTCACCACCACCATTGAAATAATCTTTTCAAGCTCGTTAATCTTTGAAGAATAAACGTTTCTTTCTTTGACAATAAGGTCAATCTTCTTCTCAAGCTCACACTTCTTCTTCTTCTCTTTCTGTGCATTCTTAGAAAGTTCAGATAGGTTTGCATTAATCTTTCTAATTGCAGCTTCAAAGGTGCTTCTCTCTTCTTCAAATCCCTTCTTAGCACCCTTTCTTCCATCTGATATCTCTTTTAAGTATCCTACATTCTTCTGATCAAATGCCTTCTTCTCTTTGGCAAACTGATCTCTTTCTAAAATTATTACTTTCTCAAGGTTCAGAAATTTGTTGAGAAAGATTTATACTTTTAAGCTCAACCACCTTCTTCTCTTCAACACCCTTCTTGGAAATATCTAAGAACTTCTTCTCAAACTTAGATATTTTCTTTTGAAGATCAACATTTGCACTATTCAAATCCTTTATCTTTTCTTCATAGCTTTCAACAGAAGCTTCTTGCAGGATCTGGACACTTTGATCTTCTAAGTCTGAGATCTTTCTTTTCAGCGCAGAGTTCTCAGCTTCCAAATCTTTTCCTTTTAAGAAAACCTTTCGGTCTGAGTTAATCCATTTAGAGTTTAATGCAAGATAGTCCCATATCTCTTTCCCTGAAGCTTCGGGAATATCCATTAAATAAAATATTTCTTTAGAAATACTCTTTTTCAGATAAACTCTAACTCTATTATCAGCTCTATCTCTTTGCACCTGTGCTCCTTCAGACAATGATAATCTCATGTAGTGACCCAGATCATCATTATCTACAAAGCTGAAAAAATTCTTTTTCCACTTTTCGTATTCTCCTTTTTTCAACATTGGAAAAATACCGCTTGAGTAAGTCATTCTGTTTAGAATAATGTGCAAAGAGAACTTGTACTGATCGTTAGTCCAGAAAAAATCAGAAAAAAACTAAAAAATTTGACTAAGTCAGGAACTGGCGCAAAAAGCACAATTTGCGCTACTTGAAGGTGGTGCAAAAGTAAACTTTGCGTGAGTGGTGGTTGGCGCAAAACAGATTTACGTTTTAATTGGGTCGCGCGAAAAGAACTTTGCGCTAGTAGATGGTCGCGTGTTTTGGAGTTTTGCGCTAGATGTGGGTCGCGTAAAAGAGCTTTTGCGTGAGACGTTGATGGTGCGAATTGAGGTTTGCGCTACTAGTTGTTGGCGCAAAATTGGAGTTCGACCGGTAAGATGTTGACCGGATAAATGCTTCGACCGAAGTTACGACCGGTATAATGTCGACCGGGGTCTAGATTTTCGACCGGGGCTGGAAATTGTGTACGACCGGGACCGGGACCGGGACCGGATAAAGGTTATCGACCGGATTGTTGTATACGACCGGACTTAAACCGTGACCGGAGTGTACCTTGACCGGATGAGCTGCGACCGGTATTATGTTGTGAGTGTGACCGACCGGTATGAATAGTGACTTCGACCGGGGTCTTGAAACTATCGGTCGACCGGCCTTTGTTACTTGGACCGGTATGTTGATGATCGGTAAACTGAGTGGCGCAAAGGTAGATTTGCGCGACCAGTTGATGGCGCAAACCGGTGTGTCGACCGGTAATGTGGACCGATATATTTCGATGGATTTCGACCGGGGTGCATTTCTTCTTCGTTAAATCGGCCCTGTAAATCCCAAATACACCTATCTAGGATTCGAATTACAACACCAAATTTTGACACAATGATCGACTAAACAACTAGTGCAACACACAACCTTTTGATTTTAAAAACAATCAACTGTTTTGAGATTTTGATCGATGGAATAGTGTTGAAAAATGAAGAACATAGAGAGTTTCTAAAAGTTTGATTTTGAATCTGTTTTAAGCTCTGATACCAATTGTGAGTCCTTGTGATTGAACACGATCGTTTACCAGATAATCAAACAACAAACAAGATACGATTTACCAACCTGTTTAGATTACAAACGCGGATTACAAAGGTTGATATTGTTTCTCTGTTTAAGCTCTCACTGTTTCTCTCTGATGAACAGTGTTCTTGAAGTTGATCAGATTTCTAGATTGTAAGATCTTAGATATTCTAAAATCTCACCTAACTTAAACTAACAACTAATAATATCTAACTAAATATCTAAACTAATATAATATCTAGATATTTAGGAATAAACTAATATTAAATACTAAAAACAAACTTTGACTTTTATTACAAAGTAACATTAGACTATGTTGAGAGCGACTTTTCAGCATTAGCTTCAGATTGGATGATCTTGAATCCAATAATCTGTGATCTAACAAGAAGCAACAGTACCAACTACATCATAAATACTACCAGTCTGTCTATTACAACTAATGTCAGGACAAGATTCTACTTTCTCATCAACCTTCTGTTTTGGTCACCACTCAGTTCGTTCTTCAGACCTTTTCTTTTTCAACTCTGAAACACAAGATTTAGATTTGTTAGTGTTGGGAACTGAAGATGTGAACAATTCTTTAATGCTGCTAGTTCAGAATTACTACTGCCAGAGGACTTCAAAGTTAATACTGCTGAGTATTACTACTGCTAGTAGAATTAATACTGCTAGTCAAAATTAGTGTTGCTTGAACAAAGTTAGTACTGCTTAGCTAGTTAGTACTGCTAGAAGTTAGTGCTGCTTAGTAGTTAATGCTGCCAAGACTCAGTTAATGCTGCTTCTAAGATAAAGTGAAGATAATGATGAAGAAATCGTACATGGAAAGCTGAAGATATTCATGGAAGCTTAGAGATAATGATATAAGATATTCTGGAGATATTGTATAAACTGTAATTATCTTTTATCTTCAGTATATATATAATGTATAGAATAGTTTAGAGAGAATAAGTGATTAGATTCTAAGTTTTTGTTTTAGAGAGAATCAACCTCAAGGCATAGTTCCTAATTCTAGAGAAGTAGAATTCGTCTTGAAAGAGCTTGTTCTTCAAGATTGAGGTTGAGTGTGTAATCTTGTGATTTTAATACAAGTTTGCAAGTTGTTAATCATATACTGTTTGTTTACTGTTACATTGAATATCAAAGTGTTTTTCCGCAACTTCTTTGATATTGTTTCTGAGACTTTAGCCTTGTTGAGAATTCGATCCTGACAAGTGGTATCAGAGCCTGTTCTCTCAGAAAAATCTATTCATTCATCATGGAAAACTTTGCAGAATCAAACAGTACTCTAGTCTCAAAGGTTCCAATGCTCAGACCCAATGAATTCGATATGTGGAAGATCAGAATCAAGCAGTACATACTCCTCACTGACTATTCTATGTGGGACATCATTGAGAATGGCCCTTCTGAAGCAGGAAAGATTGGTGCAGATGGAAAGAGAACTCCACCAAAAACTGATGCTGAAAGAAAGACTAGACAGACAGAGATGAAAGCCTTGAGCACTTTGCTCTTGGCTATCCCCAATGAATATCAACATCAGTTTTGCAACTGCACCGATGCAGAGATGCTCTGGAATGCTCTAGAGAAGAGATTCTCAGGTACCAAAAGTACCAAGAGAAATCAGAAAGCCATTCTGAAGCAACAATATGAGAACTTTATGTCAACCAAGAATGAGTCCATGACTCAAACTTTTGACAGGTTCAACAAACTTATTGGTGAACTAGCTACAGTGGGAGTACAAATTGATCAAGATGATCTGAACAGAAAGTTTCTAAGGTCCCTGAGTGATGAATGGACCATGTATATTGTGTCTTTCAGACAGAATGATCAACTGGAAGAAAAGGAACTTGATGATCTATATAATGATCTAAGAGTTTTTGAATCTGAGGTAGAGGCTAAGAAGAGGACTTCTGGGTATGTTCACAATGCTGCACTTCTTTCAGCATCAACTGATTCTACTTCCATCCCTGAATCAGTTAGTACTGCCAATGGAGCACCTCAAGAGAAAGGCACTGAAACTGTATTTGAAGCCTTTCTAGCAAGTCATGGAAACTCTTCTCTCATTAATGATGACTTGGAACAACTCCATCCAGATGATCTTGAAGAGATGGACATTAAATGGCAGATGGCCATGCTCTCTATGAGAGTTAAGAAGTTCATCAAAAGAACTAGAAGGAACAACTTCTCACAAAGAAGAGAAGATGGAGCAGGTTTTGACAAGTCAAAGGTGAAATGCTATAAATGCCATCAGAAGGGACACTTTGCTAGAGAATGCAGAAGTGGAATGCCTCAAAACAATAATCACCAACAAGCTCAATCTGGAAGCTTCAATAATAACAGAAACTCTGCACAAGCCCTTGTCTCTCAACAAGGTATGGGATTTGATTGGAGTGATCAAGCTGAAGAAGCCATTCAAAACCAAGCTTTAATGGCAGAGGTGTCTGATCTCCCAACAGAGGTAACTTCCAATCTATGTTCTCAAAATTGCATTAACACTGTTAAAAGGTATAGGGATCACAATCAGAACATGAGTAATGACCTTAAGAGATTGGAAAAGGACATAAAAGATTATGTGAGGATAGTTGAGAGATTTGAAGAGCAGATCAAAGGTTTTCAAGCCAATGAGCTTCAACACTCCTATGACACAAACTACTGGAAGTGGGAGAAGAATGACTTAGAACTTCAACTGACCAGATCCAAGGAAGAGAGTGAAAAGCTAAGGGTAGAACTAGCTAAAGTCAAGCTAGATGTAGAAAAGTTTTCCAATGCCTCTAAAGCAATGGATTCTTTACTACAATCTCAGATTCATGATAAACTGAGAAGAGGAATAGGGTACAATACCACACCACCACCCTATAACAACAACTACATCCCTCCTAGTTCAGATTTGTTAGAAACAAAGGATAGGAAGGACCTACCTAAGGGAGCCACTGAGATAGATCCCTTAGATGAAGTAGTTGTTAAGGATAAAACTGAGAAAGAAGTTGTCGAGGATAAGGACAACACTGTGAGTGGTGAGATTCCTAAAGAAAACCACATAATCATGAATGAGGGATGTGGAAAGCATTGGATCAAATCCAATGAGATAGAGAAGACTGAGGGAAAGAACAAGAAGGTTCACTATAAGCAGACCACTGTTGTGAACCCTATCCCTTGCAAACAGTGTGCATGCAATAAATCTAAGCCCCAAAAACATGATAAACCAAGGGGAAATCAGAGAAACTGGAATAACCAATGGGCAAAAAAACAAGGCATTGATCTGAGTAAAATCAATAGACTAAAGCCTTGTTTCATATGTGGAAAGTTAAACCATTTGGCTAAGCATTGTTTCTTTAACCCTATTAACCAACAGATGAACTTTCAAAGATTTGTGCAAAAACCTGTTGGTTATAGGAAGGCTGGAAAGAAATATGTGGTGAAGAAATCTGTTGAAAAAAAAGGCCCCATGAAGAAAAAGGTTTTAAAGGAAAGTATTAAAATGTGGGTGCCTAGAAGCACTAAAACTGTTAGTACTGCTGACAGAGATAGTGCTGCTAGAAGCATTACTGCTGCTACCAGTGTTAGTACTGCTGAAAACTTTAATGCTGCTAATACTGTTAGTACCTCTTCAAAGATGAATATTGCTAACACAGTTACTGTTGCTAACACAGTTACTACTTCTAATAAGGTTAATACTGCTAAGCATGCAAGTGCTGCTAATGCAGTTAGTACTTCTAAAACCAGTATTGCTTCTAGCAAATGTGTTTCCAAGCGTATCATTGTGACAAAGTACTCCAGAAATGAGGAGTCAAAGTTTAAAAATCTTGTCAAGAAAGAATGCAAGTATTTTGATGAGAAAGGGGTACCCAAGACCACCTTGGCTTGGGTTCCTAATTCATACTAACTGATTTATCTTCTGTGCAGGGCAACCAACAGCTCAAGGGAAAGAGCATTTGGCATGTTGATAGTGGTTGCTCTAGGCACATGACAGGCAACATGTCATGCCTTCAGGATTTCAAGCATATCAATGGAGGACATGTTGCTTTTGGAGATAATCTTACTGGTGGTAAAATAAGTGGAAAAGGTAATGTTACAAAAGGTAAGATGACATTTGAGGATGTCTACTATGTTGATCAATTGAAGTACAACCTGTTAAGTGTATCACAGGTTTGTGACAAACAACATAGCATATTATTTACAAACACAGAGTGTATGATCCTTGCTCCAGGGTTCAAGGTAGTTGATGAAAGCATGATACTACTTAGAACTCCAAGAAAGGACAATGTTTATTGTCTAGATATGGATAATGTTGATAGTGATTCATCCATGAACTGTCTTGTTTCAAAAGCTTATGTGGATGAATCCTCTCTTTGGCACAGAAGGATGTGTCACATGAATTTCAAGACTATGAACAAACTTGTTAAAAACAACCTTGTAAGAGGTTTACCATGAAAAGTCTTTTCATGTGATGATCATTGTGTTGCTTGTCTTAAAGGCAAACAGCACAAAATTTCTCATAAGACCAAAGAGTTAAATACAATTTCTTCTTGTCTCCAGTTATTGCATATGGATCTGTTTGGTCCTACAAATGTTATGAGTATAGGCAAGAAATCTTACTGCTTGGTTATTGTTGATGATTACTCCAGATTTACTTGGGTATATTTTCTAAGGACTAAGGATGAGACAAGTGGACTGATCAAATCCTTTATCCTAAGAATTGAAAACCAAACTAATCAAAAAGTAAAAGTCATTAGATCAGATAATGGGACTGAATTTAAAAATCTTGATCTAAACACCTTTTGTGAAGAGAAAGGCATTGAGAGACAATATAGTGCCCCTAGGACTCCTCAACAGAATGGAGTTGCTGAGAGGAGAAATAGGACACTAATAGAGGCCGCTAGATCTCTGTTGGCTGATTCAAAACTGCCAATTACCTTCTGGGCTGAAGCAGTTAATACTGCCTGTTATGTCCAAAACAGAGTCCTAGTGGTCAAGCCAAAGAACAAGACACCATATGAGCTTTTAAATAAAAGAAAACCATTTATTGGATTCTTCGAACCTTTTGGGTGTCCTTGTACTATTCTCAATACCAAATCTCACTTAGGTAAGTTTGATAGCAAAGCAGATGATGGATTTCTTGTTGGTTACTCATCTCAGAGTAAGGCTTACAGAGTTTTTATCTCTTCTTCCAGAATAATTGAAGAAAGTGACAATGTCAAATGCAATGAGAACACACCAAATCCAATTGGGTCTGGTCCTCAGTGGCTATTTGACACTGATTCACTAACTAACTCTTTTGGTGTCAGTAGTGATGATTATGCAGGTTCAAGACAGTTTATCTCAATCTGTGATCTTTCCCATACCCACAGTGGATCCTGTTGAAGACTGTGAAAAGGAACCATCTACTGGACCAAGTCAGAGTGAAGAAGAAAGTAGAGATGAGGAGACTCAAGACAATAAAGAATCAGAAGTAGCTGCTGAAAACACCTCAGTTGAGTTGAATGACTCCAATCTAGAGGTGGGACTTAATGAAGAACCTAATCATCACACCAGAATTCAAAAGAATCATCCTCCACAGCTGGTAATAGGAGATATATCCTCTCCTATGATGACTAAAAAACAAAGCAGACTGCAAGAAATGCAAGACCAACAGCATACAGTGCTCTCTTGTTTTTTATCCCAGCTTGAGCCTAAGAAGGCACATGATGCTATGAAAGAGTCCAGTTGGATAGAAGCAATGCAAGAAGAGCTACTGCAATTCAAGCTGCAAGATGTTTGGGATCTGGTAGACCTTCCTAAAGGCCAAAGAGCAATAGGAACAAAATGGGTCTTCAGGAATAAGAGAGATGAAAGAGGTATAGTGATAAGGAATAAAGCAAGGCTGGTGGCTCAAGGGTATACACAAGAAGAGGGAATAGACTATGATGAAGTATTTGCACCTGTGGCCAGGATAGAAGCAATTAGATTATTCATGGCTTATGCTTCTTATATGAAATTCAAAGTCTATCAAATGGATGTGAAAAGTGCATTTCTTTATGGCTCAATTGAAGAAGAAGTATATGTCTGTCAACCACCAGGGTTTGAAAACCCAAGCTATCCAGACAGGGTATACAAATTGAAGAAAGCACTTTATGGACTGCATCAAGCTCCAAGAGCATGGTATGACACTCTGTCATCCTATCTCTTGGAAAATGGCTTTGAAAGAGGAGTCATTGATAAGACTTTATTCATCAAGAGAAAGAAGAAGGATATCTTGCTGGTCCAAATCTATGTTGATGATATCATCTTTGGATCTACAAGAGACAACATGTGCAAGGAGTTTGAAGAACTAATGCATCAAAGGTTCAAAATGAGTTCCATAGGGGAACTTACTTTTTTCCTTGGACTCCAAGTTCAACAGAAGTCAGATGGAATCTTTATCTGTCAGTCCAAGTATGTGCAGGATATTCTAACCAAGTTTGGTTTCTCAGATTCAAAACCTGCCAGCACACCTATGAAGACACACAAGCAGATAACAGCAGATCTTGAGGGGGAGGATATGGATGTTCATCATTATAGATCCATGATTGGCTCTCTCATGTATCTTACAGCCTCTAGGCCAGATATAATGTTTCCAGTCTGTGTATGTGCAAGATTCCAAGTTAGGCCAAAGCAATCTCACTATCAAGCTGTTAAGAGGATATTCAGATATCTCAAAGGGCAACCCAGATTGGGACTTTGGTATCCTCATGACTTATCCTTTGATCTACTTGCATACTCAGATAGTGATCTAGGTGGAGCAAACTTGGACAGAAAATCTACTTCTGGAGGATGTCAGTTCTTAGGTGCAAGACTAGTTTCATGGCAGTGCAAGAAACAAACCACAGTGTCCACATCTACAACAGAGGCAGAGTACATAGCAGCTGCAAGTTGCT
Source organism: Arctium minus (assembly GCA_954870635.1). Classification (NCBI taxonomy): domain Eukaryota; kingdom Viridiplantae; phylum Streptophyta; class Magnoliopsida; order Asterales; family Asteraceae; genus Arctium; species Arctium minus. The sequence goes on along the minus strand of OX941090.1, from coordinate 56,485,733 downwards.
GTTCTCAAGTCTTATGGATTCAGAATCAAATGTTGGACTATGGGGTAACCTTTCTACACACTCCAATTTTTATTGATAATAGCAGTGCTATTAGCATTGTGAATAATCTTGTCAAGCACTCAAAGACAAAGCACATTGAGATCAGGTATCACTTCATAAGAGACTGTAATGAAAAGAAACTTATTCAAGTTGTAAAGGTTCATACTGATAATCAGTTTGCTGATCTATTCACCAAAGCCTTTGATGTGGGTAGATTCACTTTCTTGGTAACAAGTGTGGGAATGATCAACTCTGAATAAACACCTTCTCAAAAAGTGGTTCAATACCTATATATTGTTTATTCTTGGTGGTCCTAATCTTTCTTTTCAGGGAATACATAGCAGTACTCAGTTCATCACAAGCTTAAAAGAGTAAGTATGGTTAATACTGCCAGTGCATTTTTAATACTGCCAGTGCATTTTTAATACTGCCAGTGCATTGTTAATACTGCCAGTGCATTTTTAATACTGCTCTCAGTTAATACTGCTAGTAGTTAATACTGTTTTCAGTTAATACTCCTAGTGGTTAATACTGCTCTCAGTTAATACTGCTAGTAGTTAATACTGCTTTCAGTTAATACTGCTAGTGGTTAATACTGCTTTCAGTTAATACTGCTAGTGGTTAATACTGCTATTAGTTAATACTGCTAGTGGTTAATACTGCTCTCAGTTAATACTGCTTGTCGTTAATACTACTAGTGGTTAATACTGCTCTCAGTTAATATTGCTATTAGTTAATACTGCTAGTGGTTAATACTGCTCTCAGTTAATACTGCTTGTCGTTAATACTGCTCTTGGTTACTACTGCTTATGTCCCGAATACTATAAATACCCTTTGCCCGCCTAAAAGTTCATAACGACTCTTTGCATATTGTTCACTTGCGCTCTAAACCCTTTCTCTCTCAAGTTCAAAGTTTTCAGGCAAGAAACACTCAAGTTCAATGGCATCCATGGCGTTCATTGACGAGCACAATGAAATCGCGATGCTCCAAAAGCCAAAACAAGCTGAAGGTTTTCACCAAATAGTCGACTTTCTGAAGTCCAGCCACATCGCTCATGCTCTCACTGTATCGCCATCCATCTATCTCGAGCATCAAAGGCAATTCTGGGCAAATGCCACCATTGTTACTGAGAATGGTGTGCAAATGATCAAGACAAGGGTGTGTGACAAACCCTTGACAGTTACTGAAGAGGTAATTCGCATCAGTCTACGTCTAGACGATGCCTCTGGTATAACTTCTATCTCTAATGATGAACTGTTTGCTACTCTTACAAGAATGGGGTATGGAGGCCCATTGAGTGTGTTCAAGTTCTCAAAAGCCAAATTTTCACCCCAATGGCGTTTCTTTGTCCATACCCTTATGCATTGTATCTCTAAAAAGACTACTGGATGAAGTGAGTTCAGTAGCACCATTGCTTATGCTTTGGTATGCTTAGCCACTGCCAGAAAGTATAATTTTTCCCAAATGATTTTTAATGATCTTGTCTCAAACCTGGGAAGTAAAAAGAGTTTTTATATGTACCCCAGGTTTGTCCAAGAAGTTATTACCCATGAATTGACGGATATACCTCATTTTGATGGGGTATATGTACCAAAAATTCCCAAAGGTAAGGTCTTTTCAAACATGAAAAGATCTCCTCTGGACTCGGAAGGAGTTGACACCCCATTGTTCTCTACAATGATGGTGGTGTCCCAAACTGATGAAGGTATGGCAGCAGGGTCAAGGCCCCCATTAGACCAACCCACTGCTAGCCAATCCCAACCTTCCCACCCTAAATCAATTCCCCAGTCTCTTCTTGATAAACCAACTTCACCAATCACCCAAACATACAAAAGGAAACAGGTAAAGAAGACTCCTTCTCTTCTTGTACCATCAACCCCTAAGCCTTTAAGCCCTCTAAGGGAGGATTCTCCCTTAGAGAAAATCTACAGGGAAACCACAAGGGTGTCTCCCAACCCAAAGAAGGTGCTCTCTGAGGAGGAGGAAGAACATATGGGTGAGAAGGCTGCCACTACTCCTGCTAGCTCAGAGGAGGTCAGTGGTAACATACATAAGACCTTCCCCATGGCAACTTTGAATGAGCAATCATTCAAAGGTCCCCGGTGCCAAGAAACCAAGTGGGTGGATAGTGCTTCTGCTAGACAGAAGACTTCCACTACAAAAAGATCCTATGATCCTTCAAAAGAGGGTAACACTTCTGGAGAAGGTGAGGACAGATATGACTATGATGAATTGATGGAGACAATGGGTAACATCAACTTGGATGTTATTAAACAAGGCAAAGAGATAGAAGAAATGAAATTGGTAATCTTGTCCCAACAAGTACAGATTGCCAAATTAAAGAAAATGGTGACAAGGTTGGTGCATAAGAAGAGGAGAAAGCAGTTTGTTTTGAAGAAGAGGTCAAATAATAAAGATGCTTCCAAAAAGGGGGAGAATTCTAGCTCAGAACAGATAAATCAACAGTTTGAGGGGGAGTTTGTTGAAGAAAAGAAATATGCTGAAACGTCACCAGCAGCAGTTACAACTAAAGAAGCAGAAATGGTTACTACTGCTGAGCCAAAACAAGCAGCAGAAACTGTTAGTGCTGCTGAAACTTCACAAGCAGCAGTAACAGAGTTAACACCAACAGAAATTGAAGTAGCTGAAATGCTCATCAAAGCAAAGAATGACACTCCCAAAGCAAAGGGAGTGGTCATAAATGAAGGGGGAGCAAAGAAAATAGAGAAGAAAGAAATGGCTGCAGATGCAAGGAAAAAGGGAAAAGCAAAGATGATAGAATCTGATCAACCATCTAAAAAGCAAAAGATGATTGAGTCAGATGAAGCATTAGCAAAGAAACTACAAGAAGAGTTAGATCAAGCAGAAAAGGAGCAGGTTGAAAAAGACAGAGAAATGGCCAGAGCACTTGCAAATGAGTTAAATGAAGCATTCCAGAAAGGGCTGGAAACAGAGAAGGCAAAGCAAAGAGCAATGAGCTTGAGAAAGGCTATGATGGCCAGAACAAGTGCTAAGAAGAGAAGACCTTCACAAACTTACCTTGCCACTCAGGAAAGAAACAAAATGATAACTTTCTTGAGGAGTGCAATTGGGGTAAAGAAAGAAATGTTTGTGAAGATGACTTTTGATCAAATCAGGAATCTCTATGAGAAAGAAATGGGGAAGCTAAAGAGTAATGAAAAGGATAGAGTGGAGTTTGAAAAGAAGGCCAAGGAGAGACATGATGTGAATATGAATCAACCATTCCCTGAAAGTGAAGAGGGAACTCCTACCAAAGAAAAGGCAGAGCAAAAGGAAGAAAAGAAGAAGGAAGCTACTTTAGGGTAAGTTCAAAAGACTCTGAAGAGAACTAAAATGATGGCTAAAAGAAAGAAGATTGTAAAGAAGCCTAGAGTAGAAGAAGAGCAAAAGGTTGCTGAAGAAGAAGAGGCACTTAAGAATGAGGTTGAAACTCAGGAAGTATCACAGAGTTCAGATGTAAACATGTACATGGTGGTAATGGATAAAATTCCAAAGCCTATTTCAGCTGAACCTGTTGGATTCAAACCTCCTGAAGTTATCCACTGGGACACTATGGATGTAGATGGAAAAGAGTACATTAGATTGAAAAGAAAGGATGAGAAGTATGAAGTCTACAGCACCTGGAAATAAATTGTCAGAGAGTGTTCAAGATCTGATTTGGAAGAAATGTTTGAAGTGGGGATGAAAGTTCATACAGATCAGTTGACAGCTCCAGGGTTACCAATTGTGAAGTTAGTTATGGAATATTTGTGCATGTTGTTCAAACCAGAAGCAGTAAAGCATTTGATAAGAGATGTATTTAAAGTCGTTAGAGGATGGACTCTATATGAAAGGAGTGGAGTCTACGAACTGGCATTGGATACTTTTCACATGGAGTATTACTTGGTGGATAGGGTATACAACCATACAAATCTAAAGCTTCATGCCATGTTAAATAAGAAGTTGGGTTGTGCACCAAATTCAGAAATGGCAAAGTACTTAATTCAGAGACCTATAAATCAGAGTATGGGACTAGATCCTAACATTGGAGTAGATCAATGAAGATTTTGGAAGCATTTGAAGAACTTGACTTCTCTTTCTAAAAGTCAAGTTAGGGGGAGATTGTTGGGAACTGAAGATGTGAACAAGTCTTTAATGCTGCTAGTTCAGAATTACTACTACCAGAGGACTTCAAAGTTAATACTGCTGAGTATTACTACTGCTAGTAGAATTAATACTGCTAGTCAAAATTAGTGTTGCTTGAACAAAGTTAGTACTCCTTAGAAAGTTAGTACTGCTTAGCTAGTTAGTACTGCTAGAAGTTAGTGCTGCTTAGTAGTTAATGCTGCCAAGACTCAGTTAATGCTGCTTCTAAGATAAAGTGAAGATAATGATGAAGAAATCGTACATGGAAATCTGAAGATATTCATGGAAGCTTAGAGATAATGATAGAAGATATTCTGGAGATATTGTATAAACTGTAATTATCTTTTATCTTCAGTATATATAGAATGTATAGAATAGTTTAGAGAGAATAAGTGATTAGATTCTAAGTTTTTGTTTTAGAGAGAATCAACCTCAAGGCATAGTTCCTAATTCTAGAGAAGTAGAATTCGTCTTGAAAGAGCTTGTTCTTCAAGATTGAGGTTGAGTGTGTAATCTTGTGATTTTAATACAAGTTTGCAAGTTGTTAATCATATACTGTTTGTTTACTGTTACATTGAATATCAAAGTGTTTTTCCGCAACTTCTTTGATATTGTTTCTGAGACTTTATTCTTGTTGAGAATTCGATCCTGACAGTTAGGAAAATGAGATTTCTGAGTTTGTCTTTTCTTAAGCTTACCAGTGTTGGTCCTTTTCTGTGAGCGCCTTTTCTTTTGCTTTTTCATAGTATTCAGTACTCACAGAAACTGATTCACCAACCTTGGTTGATGATTCACCTACTTCAAACACACTAGGTAAAACTTTAAAGTTAATGATAAAAGCAGAATGATATGGAAGTTTATCATTGAAATCAAAGATATCAATTTCATTAACACACCCATCATCAGAATTTAGAAAATCATTTTGCAGACACAAATAAGTCATCAAAATCATCTTCGGAAGTTTGAGGTGCCTTTGAAGATTTTGAACACTCGTTGGATTCAGTTTTAAAAATAGAGTTCTTCATTACAGTAGAAAATACAACTTGTTCAATATCAACCATAATTCTTTCATCAGATAAAGCATTTTCAAGATCAAGAATTTTACTTTCTAAAAAAGTGGAGGAACATAAATTTTTGCTTTAATCGGTTTTGCCTCCAACTCTGTAGTAGAATAGCTGTTAAAATAATCATTTGATAAAACTCTTGGTTGATCAGAAATATAACTATCATTCAGCTTTTGATAGCAGAATGGTAGTTGCATTTTCGTTGTAATCTTTCTATTCTCATCTTTTTTGGCCTCTACCTCATCAGGTGATTTGGTAACAAATTTGGGTTTCAAATGAGGATGTTTTGTAGCCGCTTGTAGAAAATCAAAGTTATACAATGCTGGTTGTTTTCTGATTGCTTTCTTTAGATAATATGGGTTATCGTAACCGAGTCCCCACTTACCTTTAACATCAGATTCCTCATTTGGTGTGTTTAAGAAAAAGGTTTGATCTGTTTGTCCTCTAGCATATAATTTGGCTTCCAAACCATTTACCTTTTTCTCCAAACTCTTGTATTCAACCTGCAGTTTATGAGCTTTTAGAACACATTCTTGTTTCTCAATATCAGACTTTGAAAGTTTATAAACAATTTCAGAAATCTTTTTTTCAAAACAATCTTTTTGAAGTTTAAATTCATAAGCAGATTTGTTTAGAGGGTCAATCAGACTTTTGTTCCCAACAAGTTTCTTGTTGGGTTCAAAAATAGTTTGACACTTCTTTGCAACTCTGCTCTTTTCCTTTTTCAATTTGGCTTGAAGGTCTTGAAGCTCGATCATCATGGATTCCATTTTATTTACAAAATCAGATTCAAAAAGATTATGTACCTCATCAGATGTTTCTTCGTCAGACTCATCATACTTGACCTCTTTTCCCATCAAACACATATGCGTGGTTTCTTCCTTTTCTTTATCGTCATAATGGTCAAGCCAAAACTCGTCTTCGGCCATTAAAGTTTTTCCCGCTTCTATCTGCTTAGCCAGTAGCATCTTCTGCTTGTAGTAATCAGAGTTTCTTATGGTAGGCTTCCGACAGTCTTTGGCGAAATGACCTACTTTCCCGTAGTTATAACATTTAATCAACTCATCTGACTTCTTCTCACCGCCATAATCATTGATAAACCTTTTCTTCTCCTCGGGCTTTCTATCTCCAAACTTCTTCTCCTCAAATCTTCTTCCTTCTACTCTCTCTCTATGTTCATGATTCTCAGATCCTGATGAGTATCTTTGAGTGCTTGAACCAGGTTTCTTGTAGAATTTCTTTTGAAAGGCATGGGTCAGCAGTAACATGGCTTGTTTCAGTTCTTCTCCATCGTCAGAATCAGAATCATCAGAATTATCAGAATCAAATATCACCACTTTCTTCTTCTTCTTTTCCTTCTTCTCTTTCTCTTTCTTTGCTACCACCAAGGCAATGGGGTCAACAGCTTTCTCATTCTTTTTCTTCTCTCCTCTTTTCTCTTTTACCTCCTCCTCATTTTGTCTTAGTGTTTCGTACACTTCATGGAGAGGGATGTCACTAAGGTCTTTCATTTGTTTCATCCTTCGAGTATGCTTCTTCCACTCGGGTTGAAGGATGCTGAGGAACTTGACATTGTTATCTATCTGCTTCTTCTTCACTTTTTTCTTTGCAAGTTCATTAAGCAGTAGAACAAATCTCTCATATGTTTCTTCAAGGCTCTCATTCTCTTTTGCCTTGAATTCCTCATAGCTATTTATACAATTGGCAACCTTCATCTGGTTTTTGACCTTAGATCCCATCATCATCTTTTGAAGTTGATCCCACATTTTTTTCGCATTTGCCTTGTAGCTGTCGATTTTGATGTAGATTTCATTGGGTATGCTTTGTAAGAGCAGAGATCTAGCTTGCTTATCAGCTTTGTATCTATTCTTCTGTATACTGAGAAAGGTCTTTTGGAACAGTCTTTGTCTTTTGATCTCTGTCCATGTTTCCATCTTCGCTATCAGAAGACTCGTCATCCGGTATATCCATAGTGAGGGGTACAATAGGACCTTCCATGATTGACAGCATAATATTTTCCCCGTTGGCATATCTGTCAATGAAATCAAGGAACCGATCTTTCCACTGCTCGTATTCCCCTTTGAACAATACCGGAGGCTTCACATCTGTACCGATTGAAAGTGCGTCTTTGGAAGTCATCATGTTTCAAAAATTTACAATAAGAACTTGAAAATGATCGTTAGTCCAAGTGAAATCAGAAATATAGAAAAACTTAGAAAGAAGTTTCAGAAAATTAAATTTCCAAAAATCTATCAACTATGGAATTCGCACACTACAGTGAAATACAAAGAATTCGCATACAAAATTCGCACACACCAATTCGCACACACACTAACTTCAGAATTCGCACACAAGCAACCTTTCAGAATTCACATACAAGAAAAATACAGAATTCGCGTGCACAGAATTCGCACACAGTTATATGCGAGTTCTAATAATTCGCATACAACACTTATGCGAATTCTAGACATAGAAAAATTTGAAAAACAAACTTTTCATATACAACTTTTCGCATGACAACACATACGAATTCTAGACTTAGAAAGAATTTGAAACTTTTTTAATCGAATTATGATGAATTCGTATTTCACTCTTATGCGAATTCTAGGAATTCGTATATAGTGATATGCGAGTTCTTCACTTTTTGCACATAAGCCTTATGAAAATTCTTCACTTGGAAGATTTTTCACAAAAACTTTTCGTATAAAGGGATTATGCGAATTCTGACAATTCGCATATAGCCTTGTACGAATTCTGAGGTTTTCGCACTACACACATATGCGAATTCAATACATTTCGCATAACACACATGTGCGAATTCTACGCTTATGAGATTTTCAAGCAAAACAATTATGCGAAACCTTCTTTGATGCGAGTTCTTGAGATCTCGTCGAAAATTCACTATGATCTCTTCAAAAATCCATCAATCCTTCGAATTTCGATCTGAAACTTTGACAATTTGACCACTAGTACATCTAGAATCAAATTCGACCAATGAATTTCAACAAAATTCACTCAAACTTACAAATTGAATCAATTACAGTGCGTACAAACTCGTGAACTCAAAAATCATAAAATCCAAGAATTAATCCAAAATTACAGTGCAAGAATTCAATTAACCTATACAAGATTGTTCTATTTCACTATACGAACTCAATCTAATCAATTAGACTCGCAAAAACTCAGAAAAATTCAAAATTCAATATAGACTCAGAAAAATAGTGCGAAAACCCATTTTCTCGATTGATTTCAAATGAACTCTGCTCTGATACCAATTATTATTCCCTAATTCTAAGTTCTAATTTCAATTAATCACAAATAAGATCACAAACAGAATAACCAAAATGACAATCAACCTGTTTCACTTTGATTCTAAGGATTTCGTATACAATGTCTCTGTTAAATTTCTCTCACTAGAAAATAGAATGCGTACAATATTAACTTCTAACTTCTAACTTCTAACCACACGCTTACAAAACAACTACTCATATACCTATTTAAACACACAAACTAAACACTATTACAAAATACATTTGACTTTGACTTTGCTTTGAGAGTTGACTTTGGCTTTGACTTTGTTTGACATTCAGTCTTTAGTCTTTGTGATCTTGTATCCAACAAATATATGCACTAACAGTCGAAGAACTTCCGACAGTTCTTTGGGCCAATCGTACGACACCTCGAACATCTACAGGACAAACTCCTTTTTCTCTGGTCTATGGTTGTGAAGCAATCTTGTCTATTAAGACTCAAATTCCGACCTCACGACACACGTCGGTCTATCACAACTTTGTCAACCTAAGTTACGACCTTGAGGCATTGGAAGAATTATGGGAGTCGGCACTAATCAAAATGGTTTCAATAAGAATGTCAAGACCAAGATCTTTCAAGAAAGTGATTATGTCTTACGACGTGTGTTTCAGAACACTCAAGAACCAGGTTCAGGTAAGCTATCCATCAAATGGGAAGGTCCGTACCGAATAACTGAGGTTGTCGGAAAAGGAGCCTACCGATTGCAAACCCTCGACGGTCGTGACATCCCTAGAAGTTGGAATGTGGTACATTTAAGGAAGTATTTCTTTTAAACCCGTTTCATATTTTTTTACGATTATCTTCTTACAACCATTACTGACTTAAGCATCGGAGAGTCGTTGGATCCATTCTAAAGTTATTTCATTGCAGGATTGTTCGATCATTCGACTAAACTTATGGTTCACGACATGACCAAGTCGTACGATCTATGGACCTGAGGTTAAAACTTTGCCTCAACCATAAAAATCTTGCTTTGTTTCTGAGTGCAACGTTCGCATCCGTTCCTTCACGTCGTAAAGAGTTTGGTTGAATCTTATTTGGCTTTATTTATGAATGATTGGATTTGATCGACTAACAGGTTACGACTTGCCCAATCGCAAGACTTAAATCTATCAGTTGGTTTGTTTTTTCCACTAATCGCAGGTTCCTTATGAAGTATCTTTACTTGTTCAATCGCAAGTTTACTTATGTTTGATCACGCTCCGGTGTTGTGTGTCACTTGGAATGATTTCCATTTGTTCTTTTGATGTTTGTCGTGAGTTACTTAGAGAAATTTATGTTGATTTCTATTATGGTTGTCGTGTGTTGTTTATGCGAACCCTTCTGTGGATTGATTCTTATGACAAAGTAAAGTTGCAAAAATTCAGCTTGTTCAAAAATCCTTGTATTAATCAAAAGGATTACAAGATATGGCATGACCACCAACGGTCACCCTATTGAAAAACAAAAATTACAAAAGACCTAAACTAAGGAGTCGTCGGTTGCTCCTGCTCCTACTGCTGTTGTTGGGGTGCGATCGCAGTATTTTCACCTTCGGGGAAGTCATCCCCTGACTCGATTTCTTGCTCATCCTCGGAGTTGAGATCTTTCTCGGCCCTGATGGATCCCAAAAGAAGGCGAGTTCTCCTTTCGCCGACGCCAACTTATTCTGACCCTTCAGATAGCGTCTCATTAAGGTCGCCTTGACCTTAAGATGAGTGAAAGCCTCAACAGACTTCACCTCCTCCTCAAGACTGACGATCTGCTTCTTTGCCGCCCCTAGCTTCGCCCCTAAGAGCCTCGACCTCTTTTTTATTCGCGGTCGAGGCATCCTTAGGCGTCTTTAGCTCCGCCTCAGTTGTGGATGCTCGTCCCAGGGCCTCTCTCAGTTGTCCCTAGAGATCCTCTTTCTCATGCCTAATGACCTTAAACTTGTTGAGGGTGTCGTCAAGTCGAACGGAGTACTCTTCCTTCTTGGCCTCCACCTTTTGGGCCCTGTACAGCACCGCCAGTTCCTTTACTAAAGCGGTCGGGACCAGCCTCGTCACTTGGTCCATACAGGTGTTCAAGACTAACCCCGCCTCGAGGGCCTACACAGTCAGACAACAAGCAATTAGATCATAAGGCAAATGTACGACTTAAAGAAAAGGAGGTCATTTACCATGAATGAAAGCCTTGAGACATGGGCGGCTAGGTCGTCGACCAATACTTCTTTGTATTGGTCAGAAAACGATGGCATAAGGAATTTCCCCAAATGGGGAAACAGGGACCTCCTGCCCCACTGACCGGACGACATGAAATCCCCCTGAAAGGTAAAACTCATGTCGATTGGAGTTGGGACCTTATTGGTCGCAGGAACCTTCCCCTTATCTTTCAACGTAGGGGATTGAACCTCCACCCCGGCTGGTGGAGCGTGCGAAATCGGCTCCGCATCCTCGACCAACGGCGTCTTCACCTTCTCTGGAGCAATGACCTCAGGGTCACTGTCCTTTGAAGACGGTTCCATCAGGACCATCCTCGACTTCTTGACCCCCGATCCAAATGTCGATGTACCTTTTCTCTTAATTTCTCGCCCTTTACGGGCGAGCTGTGCGAGGGCCTTTTTTTTCAAAAGGCTCGTTGGTGGTTTCGCGGGGGTCGGTCCTCTTGAAAGAAAACAAAAGAAAACATAAGTAACGTCCATGACTAAAACTTATGAAAAATAAGTGACGTCTCATAAGACTAGACCTTACAAAGATCTTACGATCCAAAGGTCACGCCTTACGACTAAACCATAAGTGATCTTACGACCAGTAGGTGATGTCTTGTGACTAGACCCCATAAAATTCTCACGACCAGTAGGTGACGTCCCAGAAGACTAGACCCTAAAATAGATTGAGAGGTGACGTCTAAATGACTAAACCCCCTAAAAATTGTGCGACCGGTGGGTGACGTCTAAACGACTAGATCCCACGAAATCCTCATAACTAGTGATGACGTCTTACGACTAGACCCACTAGCCCACGACCAACGAGAGACGTCTTTATACATACTAGACCCTATAAGGTCTTACAATCAATAAGTGACGTCCTACGACTAGACCCTATAAACTAACAAAAACTTACCCGTCATCCTCTTCTCCGGAGTCCCTTCGATGGCCTCCTCCTCTTCTCCTCCTTCTTCCTCTACGGAAGCAGCGGTTGACGACCCGACGTATTGTATGTCGACGTCTTTATCCCAATTGGCAGTAGGATGAATGGTGAAGAAGGAACGCTCCTCGACGCTGAATTCGAGGAATCTTTCGACTATGGCGGTTGAGTCAGTGGAAGGCTCAGCTACCGTGAAGTCAACCACTAGCAAAACGAAAAAGTTAGGAAAAAACTATCGGTAAACAAGTCCAAAAGGAAAAGCTAAAAGGATACCACATGTCTTACCTTCGGTATTCCACCCCGTGGTGAGCCATTGGTCGACGGTGCTAAGCAAGGCAATGCGACCAAAGACATACCTTGTCTTCTATCTGCAGTCATTAACCGCAGTCACCTGAACCAGGGTACGAGGCCCTCTATACTTTGAAAAAAGGTTGTACCGGTGGTTCGCTTCCGCCTTAACCGAGTAAGCCAAGAGGAGGTCGTAGACGGTAAAGGGCATCTCCCAGTTCAACGTCAATCATTCAATGACTTGAACGATTCTCAAGAACTGGGGCATCATCTGCCCCGGCGATAAATCGAAGATCGTGAGAAACAATCTCGACAATGGAGAATAGGTCCACGTAAACCCTATCTTGAACGGGTATTCGTATATCACGAAATACCTTTCCAGGCATTGCTCCGTACGGCGCAATGTCGGGGAATAAAGCTCCACAACATCAGGACTACCGGCCAGTGACCAGAACGCCTTAATGTCGTCCTCCCTCCTGAGAGTACTAACAGGATTCGGCGACATTGCAAAGTCGGAATCAAAATTTGATACGGTAGAAAAGTTAGACACTCAGGCCTAAGCGTACAAAACTAAAGGTCGAAAGATCGTACCTTATATGGAGCTCTAAAAAACCTCAGTCGATAATGGCAACGATTTTCGATTTTTTGCAGGTTTGGCTAAGATCACATGAAGATATGGGAGTCTCTCTTTCCAAAAATACAACGAAAGCATAAAAAGGAAAGGATCCTGCAATAATCGATATTTATACTTGATTCGGTATCATGTCGAGTCTACAGATGGTCGACACCTGTCAGCAACCTTTAGTACGCCAACCGTCAGATGAACGACACCTGTCCCTATGCTTGATACCACGCGCCCCACGTCGCCATGATGTCGCGGCCGTTAAGCGATTGCACGCTTTCCCTTGTAATCGCTTTGGTTCTCGAGGATCCGATTCAATTACTATTGTCGACACGTATCCAATCTGGTTACAAAATCCAAAAAGTCGACTTGTCGCCCAATTTTCGAATTTTGGGGGCAAACTGTTTAGGTAAATATTCACAAGTCACGACCGACACAAGAAAACTAAATGTCTCCAAACTAAGGATCATTCTTGTATTAGGATCAGGTCCTGACGATAACACACATCGAGGTCATGGTCGTCCCTCATAACGACAGTCGAGAGTTTCTCACGTCCACGACCAAAACGAACCTCTCGATAAGCTTATATCTTAAGACCTTTATAAAGTAACTAAAGATTACTTATCATTTATAACATACGACTGTTTTTTTCTTTATGAATCCTTTATCACAGGTTTAAAACACATAATGGCCAACGGATATAATGGACTAGCTCCATCAATGTCAATCATTATCAAGACCGTTGGGCATTTAATGCTCATTTAAGGCAACCAAAAGCTATATAAACGAGGCTTGAAGAACCATTCGGGACATCTAAACTTATCATACCTACACAGTACTTAAGAACACTCAACTAAGTTTCTCTCAAGCAAGAACTCTCGACGAAGTGCTCCATCTGTCAGGATCGAAATTCTAAACAAGAATTTAAACTAAACACTCAGAAACTATGTTAAAGAAGTCGCGGAATAATACTTTAACAATAAATCAATCAAACAGTGTATGAACTCAAATCACAAGTTATATTGAATTAACTTAATGATTACAAACAAAACCTCAATCTGTTGAACAGACTCAACAAACGTTCTATACTTCTCTAAAGAAAGGATTTCTAAGAATCTTGAGGTTAATTCTCTCTAAACGTATATGCAAAACTTGAAAAACTTAAAAAAACTTGTTAATCTAACAAAAACTACTTGACTATATGTACAGAACTGATTACAAGATAATTACAAAAGAAATATTGATCTTCAGCATCTAGCTCATAATTATCTTCAACATTATCTTCAGCTCCTAGTCTTTCGTATCACTCCATCTTTATCTTCATAAGCAGTATTAATCTCAATAACAGTATTAACTTCCTCAGCAGTACTAACCATGCTTGCAGTACTAACTATGCTTGCAGTAGTAATTCTTTAAGCAGTACTAACTACTAGCAGTACTAACTCTCCAAGCAGTACTAACTATGCTTCTAGCAGTACTAACTTTTCAAGCAGTAGTAATACTACTAGCAGTATTAATATCTTCAGCAGTATTAATCTTTAAGTCCATCCTTAGCACATTTCAGACCCAACAATCTCCCCTAACTTAACTTTTCAAATTGAGAAGTTAAGTTCTTCAGCATAGGGTCTTCATGATGCTTTCAAAACTCCAGCTTAATTTCCCAGATTTGGATCCAGTCCTAGACTTTGATTAATTATTCTTCTAACCATAATCCTTGCCATTTCAGAACCTGTAGGGCAGACCAACTTTGCGTTCAGCATCCCTTGCAGCTTTGCCTTGCTGTAGTCATACACCTTGTCAACCACATAATACTCATGATAATTTTTGTCAATTGTAATCATGTAGACTCCACAATTTTCAAACAACATCCAATAATCAATCTTTTTAAATCCATATTCATGATGTAAATCTTTGATCCTGTGTTGCACTCTTTCAGACTCAAACATCATGCACAAGTACTTCATGGATATCTTGGTTAGATTCATTTCTGTCTCTTTCAACACATTCTCATACAGTTTTATTCCAACTTTATACATTTCTTCCAAGTCAGCTCTGGAACAACTTCTGATTACTTTGCCCCAAGTTGAATAAACCTCAAACGGATCACCCATTCTCTTGATTCTGAAATATTCTCTTCTATTATCCTTCAGAGTATCCCAATGAATGATCTCTAGTGATTTCATTGAGATAGGGTAATCTTGCATAGGTTCTTCATTAGTCACAGTCATGTACAAATTCACCTACTCATCTGATTGTCTATGCTGATCTGAATATTGTTGGCTTGTTTGTTCTGGTCTTTGCTCTTGAGATTGAACGTCTGCTTCTGTTTGTTCCTGCTGCTCTACAGAAGGTTCAGCTTCCATTTGTTCACTTCCCAACTCTTTTTTTCCTTCTTCAGTCCTAGTCCTTTTTGCCTTTGGTTTTGTGGCAATGGACTTCTTTCTTTTGATGGCTCCAATCTTTTGAGCTAAGGTCTCTTCTTTCTTCACTTCTGCCTTGTCTTTGATAGGAGTGCCTTCTTCACTGTCAGGGAAAGGCTATTGTATGTTGAGATCATGTCTTTCTTTCAACTTTCTTTCAACCTCAACCCTTTGAGTGAAATCCCCTTTCAGCTTGGCCATCTCCTTCTTGTATAGCTCTTCTATCCTTCCAAATGACATACTGGTAAACATTCCTTTAGGAACTCCAATAGCTCCTTTCAGAAAGTTTATCATTTTCCTTCTTTCCTGATTTTCCAGGAAGGTCTTTGAAGGCTTTCTTTGACTTTGTCTAGTTGCTCTCAATGTTACTTTCTTAGCAGCAACAGCAGTCTTCAACCTCCTTTGATATTCTTCATTAATGGTTTTAGCCATTTCCAATGCAAGCTCTCTGTCTTTTGCAGATTGAACCTCTTCCTCCTTTTCCAACTCTTCTTGCAACTTTTTGGCCATTTCTTCATCAAGTTCTATTTGAGTTTGCTTCTTTGATGGCTTCTCAGGCTCAATCATCTTCACCTTCCCTTTCTTTTTGGCCTCAGCTATACTAAATTCTTTTCTTTTCTTCTCTTTTTCAACTCCCTTGGCCTTTAGAGTGGCCTTGAGAGTGTCAAGCTTTGCCTTCACCAATGTTTCAGCAATTTCAATCTCTTCCCTGGATAATTCTGTTTCTGCTGCTGCAGTTACTACTTCTTGTTCAGTTTCTGCTGCAGACTCAGTTACTGCTGCTTTCCCTATTTCTGTTGCTTTCACAAAAGTTTCTGCTGCTGATGTAGTTTCTACTTATTTCTCAGTTTCAGCACCAATCTCCCCCTCAAATTGAGATTCCATGCTTACAGGGCTTTTCTTTTCACATTCCTCCTCTTGAGTCTCACCCTTTTTGGAAGCATCATGATCAATGCTCCTTTTCTTCAAAACAAATTTGGTTTTCTTATTTTTGTGCATTAACCTGATTACCATCTTCTTCACCTTGGCTATTTGCACTTGTTGAGAAGTGATCACCTTTTTCATCTCTTTTATCTCCAAATCTTGATTGTGAACTTCCAGACTTATTGTACCAAGTGTATCCATCAATTCATCATAAGTATATATGTCCTCATCTTCTTTAGGTGTTTTTACCACCCTTGAAGGATCCTTGGATCTTTTAGTAGAGGTCTTCTGCCTAGCAGAAGCACCTGCTACCCTCGTGGTTTCTTGGCACCTGGGACCCTTAGATGATTGCTCATCTAAAGTTGCTGTAGGGAAGGTCTTAGAGATGTTCACACTATCCTGACCTACACCTTGTGCATAATCAATAGTGTGAGCCTTACTGCCCATATGCTCTTCCTTCTCCTTAGAGAGAACCTTCTTGGGGTTGGGAGACACCCCTGTGGTTTCCCTTTGGATATTCTCTAATGGAGAATGCTCCATTAGAGGGCTTGCAGGCTGTTGAGGTGAAGATACAGGAAGGGAAGGAACCTTCTGTACCTTTTTCCTTATATATGTTTTGGTGATGGGGGATTTTGGCTTGACAATAGGGATCTGAGGAGTATCAATTGAAATGAATGGTGTAGGTAGGTCATCAGTTGGGTGGCCAAATGAGGGCTTTGACACTGATGCCTCAACATGGGAATGAGACATAACCATCATTGTAGAGAATAATGGTGTCTCTTGTCCAGAAAAGTCCTTACTTGGTCTTTTCATGTTGGAGAATACCTTCCCTTTGGGAGCTTTGGGTACATACACCTATTCAAAAGAGGGTAGATCCGTCAATTCCTTTAGTAGAATCTCTTGTACAAACCTAGGATACATATGAAAGCTTTTGGTTTTGGTATCCAGGTTTGACATTAAATCATTGAAAATCATTTGAGAAAAATTAAACTTTCTAGAGATAGCTAAGCAGACTAGAGCATAAGCTAAGGTACTGCTGAACTCACTCCATCCAGTTGTTTTTTCTAGAAATACAATGCTGAAGGGTATGAACAAAGAATCTCCACTGAGGTGAAAATTTGCTCTTGAAGAACTTGTAAACCTCAGTGGGACCTTCATATCCCATACGACTAATTGATTGGAAGAGATCTTCCTTGGACAGAGAGGTAATACCTGAGGCATCATCTAGTCGGAGTTGAATGCGAATACAGCCTTCTGAGATGGTTAGAGGTTTATCACAAACCCTTGATTTGATGACCTGATTGCCATCAATAGTCTGTATAGATGCATTGGCCCAGAACTGACGCATGTGCTCCACATAGATTGTGGGATTAATAGTTAAAGCGTAGGCGATGTGAGAGGATTTTAGGAAATCCACAATCTGATGAAAGCCTTCTGCTTGCTTGGGTTTCTTTTGAAACTATACCTTTTCCACTGATCTTACCACCTGCTGGATTGTCACCAAAAGCAACATGTCCTCCATCAAACTTTTTGAAGTTTTGAAGGCATACCATGTTACCTGTCATGTGCCTAGAGCAACCACTATCTACATGCCAAATGCTCTTCTTCTTGAGCTGTTGGTTTGCCCTGCACATAAGATAAAACAGTTAGTTTTTAGAGGGAACCCAAGCCAAGGTGGTCTTGGGTTGCCCTTTCTCATCAACATATCCATAATCAATAATCTTAGTCTGGATGAGATGATTAGATTTAGGAATCTCATGGCTGGAATACTTTGTCAAGATTATAGGCTTGGCAGCATTAATACTGGTAGCAGCACTATCCTTGTTAGCAGTACTAACTTGGTTAGCAGTACTAACTTGTCTAGCAGTAGTATTGCTATCAGGAGCATTATTTCTGTTAGTAGTACTATTTGAGGTAGCAGTACTAACAGGTTTCTTGACTTTTGGAACCTAAATCTTGACAAAGTTGTTTGCTTTCTTATTCTGTGAGTTACTCCTTGACTTGCTTGGAGTATTTTCTTTTGATTTAGCAAACTTATTCTGAATATGAGATTTTGCAGTCCCAGTTTTTATTGGTACTGTTCTCATTTTAGCAGCCATGTGATTTCTTGATTGCTTCCTATAACCAACTGAATTTTGTGTTTGTCTTTGAAAAGAAAATCTTTGGTTAATAGGATTGAAATAACAGTGTTTGGCTAGATGATTTAACTTGCCACAAATAAAACAAGGCTTTGGTCTATTGACTTTGCTTAGATCAATTCCCTGTTTTTGAGCCCACTGATTATTTTTGTTTCTCTGATTTCCCCTTATGTTATCATGTTTATGGGGCTTGTTCTGTTGACAAGTACAGGGATTTACAATAGAGGTTTGCATGTAGTGAACTCCCTGTACCTTTTCTTTTCCTTTTCTAGAGGTCTCAGCTTTCTCACTCTTAACAGTCTTTTTTTCTGTCTTGGACATCTCCACTTTATCACTCTTGATAAATGGTTTACCCCCTCTCTCATTTGTAAGAATATGGTTTTCTAAGGTAATATCTTTATGGTCTTTCTTATTCTTACCCTCAGAGTTCTCTTCTTCAGAATCTGCCTTAACCACTACTTTGTTTAATGGATCTACTTCTGTGGCTCCTGCAGGTAAGTCATTCTTATCCTGTCTTTCTAAGAGGTCTGAGTTGGGAGGAATATAGTTATTATTGTAAGGTGGAGGGGTGTTGTTGTAGCCTATACCTCTCTTTAGTTTGTCATGAATTTGAGATTTAAGTAAAGAGTTCATTACTTTAGAAGCATTGGAATATTTCTCAATGTCTAGTTTGGCCTTCTCAAATTCACTCTTAACTTTTTCACACTCCTCTCAAGACTTCTCTAGCTTAAACTCTAACTGATCCTTCTCCCACTTCCAGTAGTTTGTATCATATGAGTGTTGAAGTTCATTGGCCTGGTATGCCTTTATTTGTTCTTCAAACTTCTCAACGATCACAACATACTCTCTTCTATCTTTCTCTAACCTTTTAAGGTCATCACACATGCTCTGATTGTGATCCCTGTACTTTTTAACAGTTTCAAGACAGGTTTTAGAGCAAAGGTTAGATTTTACCACAGTGGGGATTGCAGTGCTTGATGACTCTGAAACCTCAGCCATCAATGCTTGGTTCTGAATTGCCTCCTCTGCTTGATCACTCCAATCAAAGCCCATCCCTTCTTGTGAGACAAGAGCTTGAGATGAATTCCTATTATAGTTAGTGGACTTTGGTTGTTGATTATTGCTTCCATGTTGTTGAGCAATTCCTCCTCTGCACTCTCTTGCAAAGTGTCCCAGATTATGGCATTTGTAGCATTCCACTTTGGATTTATCAAATCCAGCACCATCTTCTCTTCTCATGGCAAAATTATTTCTACCTGTTCTTTTGATGAATCTTTTGACTCTCATGGTGATCATTGCCATTTGCCACTTGATATCCATCTCTTCAAGGTCATCAACATTGATCTGCTCCAGATCATCATTGATAAGAGCAGATTTAGCATGACTAGCAAGAAATGCTTCCAAAACAGAATCATTAGGTCCATCTTGTTTTGAGCTATATGTAGCACTAACTGATTCTGTAGTAGCAGTAGAATCAGTAGTAGATGATAGGAGGGCAGCATTATGAGAGTATCTAGATGGCCTTTCCTTAGATTCAACTTCTGCTTCAAACACCCTTAGATCGTTATAGAGATCATCAAGCTCCTTATCCTCCAGATTATCATTTTGTCTGAAGGATACAGTGTACATCACCCATTCTTCACCAAGAGATCTTAGAAATTTTCTGTTGACATCATCCTGGTCCATCTTGACACCAACAGTGGCCAACTCTCCCATCAACTTGTTGAATCTATCAAAGATTTGAGTCATGGACTCATTCTTTGTAGACATAAAATTCTCTTAGTGCTGTTTGAGAATTGCCTTCTGATTTCTCTTAGTGCTTTTAGTACCTGAAAATCTATTCTCCAATGCATTCCACAGGATTTGAGCATCAGAACAGTTGCAAAACTGATGTTGGTATTCATTAGGAATTGCCAAGAGCAGAGTGCTCAAGGCTTTCATCTCAGTCTGCCTCATCTTTCTTTCTCCATCAGTCTTTGGTGGAGTTCTCTTGCCATCTGCTCCCATCTTTCCTCCATTGGAGGGACCATTATCAATGATATCCCACATTGAGTAGTCTGTAAGAAGAATATACTGCTTGATTCTGATTTTCCACATGTCAAACACATTGGGTTTGAGCATGGGAACCTTTGAAACAAGAACACTGTCATGAGATCCGTCCATGATGATTTTTGATTTCTGAGTTGAAGGCTCTGATACCACTTGTCAGGATCGAAATTCTAAACAAGAATTTAAACTAAACACTCAGAAACTATGTTAAAGAAGTCGCGGAATAACACTTTAACAATAAATCAATCAAACAGTGTATGAACTCAAATCACAAGTTATATTGAATTAACTTAATGATTACAAACAAAACCTCAATCTGTTGAACAGACTCAACAGACGTTCTATACTTCTCTAAAGAAAGGATTTCTAAGAATCTTGAGGTTAATTCTCTCTAAACGTATATGAAAAACTTAAAAAAACTTGTTAATCTAACAAAAACTACTTGACTATATGTACAGAACTGATTACAAGATAATTACAAAAGAAATATTGATCTTCAGCATCCAGCTCATAATTATCTTCAGCTCCTAGTCTTTCGTATCACTCCATCTTTATCTTCATAAGAAGCATTAATCTCAATAATAGTATTAACTTCCTCAGCAGTACTAACCATGCTTGCAGTACTAACTATGCTTGCAGTAGTAATTCTTCAAGCAGTACTAACTACTAGCAGTACTAACTCTCCAAGCAGTACTAACTATGCTTCTAGCAGTACTAACTTTTCAAGCAGTAGTAATACTACTAGCAGTATTAATATCTTCAGCAGTATTAATCTTTAAGTCCAGCAGTAGTATCCATCCTTAGCACATTTCAGACCCAACACCGTCGCACGACGAACAACATAAACGCACAATTTATTTGCTTTTCATTGTAATATTGTCATTTGTACTTTCGATCACTCCTTCTAAAGGATGACGTCCCTATTTAATATCCATAGTGCACTTGACGATCTCTGCTATTGTCCGTGGTTTTTACCCTTGACAGGGTTTTCCGCATCACCAAATTCTCTGTCTTTCCTTTACTTTTATTCCCAGTCGTACGATTTGTCGATCGATCGCTTACTTTAGTTTCGCTTACTTTAGTTGTTAAAGCTCCACACCGACCTTAGATCTTCCTTTGGACGATTTTTGGCATTAACCATAGTAATGGCATATCCCTGCAATAGAACATTGATCTATTAAATTTGTAAAACATTGTAATTAGGGGTGTTCATCGGTTGACATCCAATGCATGTGAGGGGAACCGAACCGATCTAATCATACATTGGATGTTGGATTTTTTCAACTGAACCGATCCAATCATCTATTGGATGTTGGATTTTTCCAATCCAATGGATGATTGGATCGGTTCGTTTCCATCCATTGGATGTTCTTATTGGATATCCATTGGATCATATTGGATATTCTTATCGGATATCCATTGGATCATATTAGATCGATCTGACATCCAATGGATGATCAGATCGGATCGGATCCATCTAGTGTGTTAATTTAATGCAATCTTCTAACAATGAAACAAATTGATTAATCACTTTTAATTTGTGTTAAAACCAACACAAGTGAGACTAGGAATTCAAAAACCAATACAAAACAAAGTTAGATTTAAGCAAATTGCAAAAAAATAATTGGATGATAGTTGGATGGAAAATTGGATGGTAATCGGATGGTTAATTGGATGGGTTATTGGATGTTGTTCGGTTCGGTTCGATTGGTTTTGGTCGGTTCTGGACTGCCATCCAAGAAGCGACCGATCCAAATTGGATGTTGAGATTTTCAATCCGATCCGATCCAACTACAATTGGATATCCAATTATGGTCGATCGTTTCTAATTGGATCAGTCGGCTCCTATTGGATCGGTTGACTTTCTGCACACCCCTAATTGTAATACAAGTGTTCGATAATAAAAGACGTAACAAGTTAACCTTTGATTCATTAAGCCATTCGGCTCTCATAAGTTGCTCAATAGTCATTCGGTTTTCAAACATTTCATCTTCCACTGTTTTCCGAATGACACCGACGGATTCCAAAAACTTCACCCGAGGACAAACATGGGAAAATCTTTCAATCAAAGATGACACGTAAGGATGCTCGAGATTAGCATACACTTTGGTCGCACTTGTTGTTGTGAAATTCACGACACCTTCGTGTAATGTCAAAATTATACGTTAGAACACAACTGAAACATCCAAGTAAATAGAAGAAACTTACATATTTATTATTATATAAACTATAAAAGGAATCATACAACAAAGTATATGATAATTA
The DNA here is from genome assembly GCA_954870635.1 of Arctium minus. Taxonomy (NCBI): domain Eukaryota; kingdom Viridiplantae; phylum Streptophyta; class Magnoliopsida; order Asterales; family Asteraceae; genus Arctium; species Arctium minus. The sequence continues at coordinate 56,463,358 of OX941090.1, read as the reverse complement.
ATTAGATACCCAGATATTTTTTGATTCTCATGGAAGTAAAAATAATAATCAAAGGGCCTTTCCCTTGATCAATTTTGTGTTCATCTATAAGTTGTTCTCCAACTTCTCCCCATAATGTTACTTCGCACGTCACTGAACTGCATTTAATATGATTTCTAGATCCCTTTTCCTAAAACCGCCAGACACAGTTTTGACGTCATCCACTTGAGCCAAGCAACCAACAATGTCTACATACAAAAAATATTATTTAAATAGAATTAGAAACAAAAAGCACATAATTGTATGTCCAAGTGAGCTGACAAATCAAATGATTGTACCTGTAAGGACGCTATCATTTTCGAGTCGACTGTTAATCAACTTTTCGCCCACAAACTAAAAACTATTCATCAGAATGACAGGGAGGTTATTCGTCTTCTTCACGGTTGTTTAAAGAGTGAACAACATTTTGAGCTTTGAATCAACAACTCTACAGTTGCCTAAATTTGCAACAACTTTGAAGTTACTTATGTTGTACACAACACTTTTTAACAAATGTTAGAATTTTGTCAGCAAGTTTCTTCTTATTGTTCCGGCCATCAATGTATCCTAAGCACATGCGACAAAAGAATCATTAATAAAAACAATATTAATATACAACAAAAAATGTAAAATTGTGATGTAATAACATAATATTGCCTTCTCATCAACCAAAACCATATCCAATCTTATTAATTCCCCATTTTTTTGGTATTGATCGACTCCCACATTCGACATACCCTAACTGTAACAGACCAACACTCATTTTCGGTTCCCCAATCTTTCAACCCTGCATAATTTATTATACCGAGAACGTGTTATGGTTTCTATGGATTTAACAAACAAATCTAAAGTTGAAGATATGCATGTAGGATCATGTATATAAATAGTGCAAACATATCACACTAACACATTTATTACCTAGTATGTTACATAAAGGGACACCATAAATTTAATCAATGACATTTATTTAGATTAAATTAGTAGTTAATCATTATAATGTTATAATCATGTTATAGTAATTAGTCATTATAATCTTATAATTATGTTATAGTAATTAATCATTATAATGTTATATATTATATATTATATATTATATATTCATATAATCCTTATATGTAACCACACCTAGCATTAGATAGTGATTCTTAGGTAAATATAAATTTGGAAATAAAAAAGGGTAAGTTAGTAAATTACACAACACTCGATCAGACCATATTAGGTCTAGCTCCCTGGGTGGGTCCTGCCGGTTCTGGCCGGACCATAGGAGCATTGATGCCTTGGATATTCCTATAAGGTAAAACACTCGGTGCCGAGGGACAAGCATATGCTAGCATGGCATCTGGGATTCGTATCGGGTCAATGCCAGGGATATCAGGTTTGTTTATTAAATGGCGTATGTGGTGTTGAGGGCATACCTGATGTGACTTCCTTCATGGTATGGTAGAGTTGGCGGTCATCATTTGTTGTGAAACCGCATGAATGGAATGAAGTTCCTACGCTTGGACGTGTCATTGTCTTGGACATTCTGAACAAGCTCGTTCCATAGTAGGCCAACATAATTGACATGTCGGTGAAAGGTGACACCATAGAAAACACGAAGAAAGTTGGCACTGCCCTGATCAACACCCTTCGTCTTGAATGAGAGATATATGTTGAGGATCTTGAACAATGTGTACCACAGTGGTGTCAGATGTTTTCGGTTGAAGACAGAAGGGCGGTTCAAGTCGACCACGTACCCAAAAGAGTGAATATCTTCACACATGCGCAGTTCCGAGACTGGTGTGTCATAGGTTGCCTTTCCTTGACCATCTGTGGCAGCTGGGAGTCTGAGAAGTTGACGAAGGTTGTCTCTGGTCATAACAAACAGTGTGGTGTCGAGAAGGGCTTCAAGCCCTCATAAATGATATCTGGCATCACCTTGTCCTTGCCTTTATCAAGGAACTCAATTATGTGTTTTAAATTTATACCGCAAGCGTACGGGAGGTGTAGCATACGGGTCGATCACAGGGAGGCGATGGACTAAACACGGACTCATTCTAGACTATGGCCTAGCTATTGGGAAATATCAATATTTTCATTTTCATTTATTAAACTAACTAAACAAAAAATAAATAAACAGAAAAAAACAAGAAAAACATAAAACAACTAAGATCGGACACTGGTAATATCAACTTCAAACTTTTGGTAATGGTGGGAATTCGTTATGCAAAATTACTTCAACCCTCTTTCAAAGTGGAAAAGTTTTTCTAACCCAAGACTCATATTTACTTTCGCAATATGTAATCGTTGGGAAGAAACATTATGATTTAAAACGAATATTTTTCCCAATCAACGTCCCTAACTATTTATCATGTTAGGACCGTTGTCATTGATCAATTTGATCCAAGTAAAAGACCAAACTTTCGTTTCAGCAAAACCAATCAAATTAACTAAATGATTTGTTAAAAGCCAATAAAATCAATTTCAACTTTCGTTAAAATCGAAATGGATTAAAACTCAACATCTATTTTAAAAACAATTAATCAATACCAAGACCTTCGATCTAAAGAGACGATTACCCAAATGAACGAAAGTTAAATTACGAAACAAAACATAACGAAAATATAATGAAAGCAATAATATTAATCTATGAAAACTTTAAAGACCGATCCAAGGAGTGTCACTCCCCAAGAATCGTTTTTAACCTACGAAAGCAGTAAATAAATTAAGAACGATGCAAAAAATTAAAAAGAGAGAAGTAATATAAGGAGAAGAACATTAACACTAGATAAATGTGAAATTTAACTAAAAAAATAATTTCAAACATGAAAATAAAATGTGGAGAAACGAAACGTTACAACGGGTGTTGAATGTTGAATGAGAATCTGTCACATTCCATCTTCATCAACTCTTCAAAGCCTCAAGGATTATAATTAAATAAAAAACTAAACTAAACCTAAAATATAAAATATAAAATATAAAATATAAAATCTAAAATCTAAAATCTAAAACCTAAACTAAGAACTTACAAGAAAAGGAAAAGAAACTAAAACCTAACAATTGATCCTAAACAAAAACAAAAGATTAAAAACAAAAAAAGGAAAAGAAAACAAAGAAAAAAATGAAACGGCGCTTGGCCGTAGGGGGAGGAGAAGATAGGTCCACACGAACAAACCCTTAAACATTTATAAAATAAATATTTACAATTCAACCCCTCTTTTTTGCAGCAATTTCATAAGTGCCCCTTTTGATTTCGTTTATTTCAAACTTGGCTTGAAAACTCGATCTTCTTGCATTTTAGCCACTAACTTTCCTCCATATTTCATGATTTTATTCACCAACAAAATATTGATCAAATGCTCCATAAGTTATCATTATCCATGTCCACGGTTCAGGGTAAAATATATGTCAAAAGCGTTGAAAACACAAAAATGCCAATATAATATCCCCAATCGACGATTAGACGAAAATTAACTAACAATATAATAAAATCTACGTGCAACGATTAAACTAAACACAAAATGTAGTTATAAACTAATATGAATGCATGCACAAAATGCACTTAACACTCAACATGACTTAGTAGTTAGGGATCAAAGTCAAACTTGTTCACCTCTTCATTTGAACATTCCTTTGAATTCATCAGTGCAAAAAACTCAAGTTCTTCATCAGATTTCATGTCCTCAACTGGGTTCGGTGAGTCACAAGGAGTTTGAGGAATTTCAAAAGGAATATTTGTTACCCCCATGAATACTTTGCATGAGGATGCCTCTAATTTTATAGAAAATGTTTCAGAAAAAACTTACATATGGTTCAGATGTATCGTTACACTTAGTCGGGGTCTTAAACTTTAGTTCCTCTATTTTGGAGAATAACAGTCTTCTCTCTTCATCAAACGAACTCTTGGCTACATCAAAATCCTTTTCAAGATGAACAAACTTTTTTTCTAAAACCAAAGGTGGAACATAAATTTTTGGTTCAACAGGTTTGGAATAAATCTCCTCATTAGAGTAGCTATGAAAGTAATCGTTAGATAGAGTAAGCTTCTCGTACAATAACTTGCATTGAGTTCATCATAGATAAAGGGAAGATGTATTATGTCAGTCCTTTTTCTATTAAAGTCTTCCTGTGCCTCAACCTCCTTAGGAGATTTCATGAATTGTATTCGATATTCCGGACCAAGATCCCGAAAATCGAATTTGTATAACGTGGGAGTCTCTGACAAAGCCTTATCAAGATAGTCAGGATTATCATATCCTAAGCCATCTTTTAAATTATAAAATTTGAATTCTTTGGGCTTGTTCAAATGAATAGTGTGATCAGTCTGGCCAAGTTTATGTAATTTGAGTTCAAAATCATTTAATTTTTCAAGCAAATCATTCTTTTGAGTGAGGACAAATTCATATTTATTCACGTATTATGCAGTCTCACTTTCAGACTTTTTCAGCTTAGCAGATAGATCAAATATTTGCGCTTTTAAAGATTCATTAGTTGCAGCAAACTTGATCTTTTCTTGTTGTAAACTCTTTGTCCAACTTAGATTATCAGCACGTTCACCATTTACTTGTATAAGAACATTTTGATTGTTTTGTAAACGTGTTAGCTTAAATTAGCCCCCAATTTAATTGAATGTTTTATAAAGAAATTATATTTTGGGCTTTGTAGCTAGTTTATGGGCTTGAGCCTTTTTTATTGTAAATGGTCCCTATATAAAGGTGCCCATGGCTCATTTTCTCATTAGGTTTTTGGAGAAAACACATAAGTTACACACACTGACTAATTCTTATGAGAGTCGTCTTCATGTTTAGTGTAATATGTTCTTCCAATTTCTCCTCCATTGTTAATCAATCTAAGCATATGAGATGTGATTTTGATGAATATTGTTCTTCATTTCTATCTTATATATTCTTTTATAGGGAGTTATTCCTTTGTTTCCCTAAATGGGATCTAACAACTGGTATCAAAGCCAATTGAAGAAACTTTTCTTCAATTTTGTCATCTATGGCAACAATTGAAGATTAGATGATTATTTTGTTGTTTTGGTGCTTTGATTGGTTAAATCACACGAGCCTAAACACAAATATCATTTCTGTGATTTATTCACTGTTTTGTGCTTATTTGAGATATATTTTTTGATTTTGATTTGATTTGGATGATCTTTGAAAGATTATTTTTCTTGATTCTACACAAAATATGTTTCTGCACACCACATGTTTGATGAAATGCATATGTGAAAGTTTAATTTCATTTTGGTTGAATCTGATCAGTTTTATTACATGTGTGTGTTCTTGATCCTTTCTCATTTATTGGTCTAATATTTGATAGCACTAAGTAGATGATTGATCTATGATCCCATCCTTGTGTGTGCTTTAGTCCATAGCTTTTGTGGCATCTTGGATTCAAGGATGTTGATCTTTGATCTGGCTTTATCATAATTCGAGATTGGATTTTCTTTTTATTCGGATTTTGTTTTGTGAAATTTTTGGGTTTGTTTGTGGATTGGCAGATTAGAGACTTTTGGTTTAATGTTGTTAAAATCTGGTGGATTAGAATTGGTTTGTGTTTATGTTTAAAGACCAACAACAACATCTTATTGACAGATTAGTTAGTATCTGGAATACTTTTTGCAAACAGCCCTTGGTTATATTGGTTTTCAATTTTGGTTGTTGAATTTCTTTTCCAAATAAAGGTTGGATCACATCTGAGTTACAAGATGATGATGCAAATTGGTTTCCATGATTATCAAAAAGGCTTGAAAGTCCAAATTTCAGAAGGTTGGATCAGATTTATTATTGTTCTTGTTGTGACATAAAGTTATTGTTGCTATTTGATTCCAATATGTAATGCTATCTAGATTAGTTGAGTTAAGTGTAGCAAGATATTGTTTGAAAATGTTCAGGTCTGCAACAGATCTTCAATCTGTTAGTGTGTACAATTTGAGAACAAAAGCAGACTATGCAGATCAAACCGTTTGTTGTTGTCCATTCGAAGTGAAACAGTGTTTTGCTGTCGTCCAAAGAGAGTTGATTGCTACAGTCATTTATGTTAATGCATATTTCGAAGTTCAGCAACTGTCCAATGCTTCCAGCAAATTTTATTGTTGCTTGTGTTTAATTTACAGCAAACGAATCAAAGAATAAAATCGTTGTTGTGCTCGATATGTGAAACAGAATGTTGTTCAAAACAGCAAGTTGCTGTCAGATTTGCACAACTGTAGCATTTTGATCATATCTCTCTCATTATCGCTCCAAATTTCATGATTCCAGATGTGTTGGAAACCTAAGACACAGTTTTACAACTGTGATGTTTTGAGTTTTCTCAAAATAAAGTTGCTTACATGTCAAAAACTGTGTTGAACTCAGGTGATAGTTGCTGGACAGAAAGCTACTGTTGTATGTATTGATCCAGATTTCATTTGTGCAGATCCGCAACGGGGCTGTTAATTTGGCTTTGTGACAGCAGATTTTTCAATCTAAAGAAGCTTATCTAACTATTAGAAGGTTTTGGATGTATCATTTGTTCGAACAATCTTGAGCTCAAACAGCAAACAGCAAAGAGAGAGAATTCGAAGTGTGCAGCAGAGTATCAAACAGATTCGAAAGTTTGTTCCATGGGTGTTCGAAAGGTGCAGATCATGTTCATGTTCATACAGATTTTGAAATAACACTCTAGCTGCTGTTGTGCAGGTCTGCACTTTGCAAAAAGTTTCAGATATCGATCAGTTCACACTTCACACAGAATTCGAAGTCTAATGTGACCAGACTGTCCATAAATTCTTTTCAGATGTCAACATATTTACTTGTTGTTGTTGTTTTTGTAAAACTCTTAAAAATCATTAAATATTTCTGGAATGGAACAAAAGGAGGTATCTGGAGCTGAAGGTTTTGTTTTTCAGACTAATGGTATTAGTTGAACAATTGGACAGGCAGCAGCAAAATCAAAGCAGAAAGTTGCTGTTGATAGAGCCAAACAGAAAGTTGTTCAGTTCAAGAATGTGCAACAATTTGACAGATTCGAAAAGACTCAAATGTACAGCAACAGTGGGTCGACTTGCAGCAGAATGTTCTTGTTGTCCACGTTGTTTTTGTGCAGCAACAGTTTAATAGTGCATCCAGATTTCTATCATTATTGTTCAGAGTTTGAGTTTGGTTGTCCATTGATTCTTTGATGATGTTGTGATCAAAATGTGTAGTTGTAAACGAAATATTCTAGAGTTAAAATGATGTTGCATTGAGATCCCAATCAAAGGCTACAACCACTGAATCTATCCAACACAAATTTATGACTAATGCATTCAGATTTAGGATGTCACTGTTTATTTAAGATGCCACATACATAAGCTGTGATTTCTTTTGTATGCAACTGATGTGGAAGTGTTTTAGTTACCAGAAATATGATGTGTGCATTCAGAATTCACGCCAACAGTTCAGAGATCAATTTATCATGCTCGATTGATAATTCAGAAATGTGCTTGAGTTCGAGTGTTGCTGTTTGATAACGCAGTAGGAGAAAGAGGTTGGCACTGCTGCTTATATGAAGAAGGATTTTGAAACAACTATTGGACATTATGTGAAGGCATTGGAATTGTATGATGGTGATTTCTGTGAGTGGAGATCATTAAAAGAACTTAATAAAAGGTTGTCCAGAATCTACAGATCTATCATCAGAGAAGCTCTGAACATATGCAGAGTTGTGCCATTTGGAAGATTGATGTAGAGGTCGATTAGAGACGAGCATAGGCTCTGGACAGAGGTACCAAAGGCTCTGACCAGAGGTACCAGAGGCTCTGGACATACAACTAGAGGCTCTGGTCATTGACATTTTTATTAGACGCTGTTAACTCATCGATCAAAGCTACATCCTCATCTCTTATATGCAAAGATGATTTTATGATCAATTTGATATGTGCAGAGGTTGATGTTGTACAGAGGCAGATCGCAGGGCCTCTGTAGATTGTCCAAAACCTCTGCAGAAGTTGTCCAGTGAATCCAACAGATCTGTGCAGAGCTCTATTCATGTGCAGAAGCTGTTTATAGGCTGCAGAGGATAACCATAAGGCTAATATATGTAGAGGTTGAAGTGCGAGAACCTCCATGCACGCACAGAAGTTCAGAGGCAAAAAGTTCACATCAGAGGAGGTGCAGAGCCTCTATAAGGTTGTCCAAAGCGTACAGAAAAGAAATTCACAAAGAGGCTCTTAAGTTGTCCACAGAGCCTCTGTGGACCAAAACCACAGAAGAGCAGCGACCAGAAGGGGGAACCAGAGGTAGAACCAAGCACGCACATCAGAGTTCTATGGTCCAGTGGTCGCAATGAGCCAAGTACCCGAAGCCCAAATTTTTCAGATTTTCTGACAGCATTGCGTTGTTTCGGAAACACACGCACAAGTTTTTATTCGAAGCTCCGATTTACATGAGTCTAGTTGCATTGGATTTCTAAAACATAGTCGTATGACTTTGATGTTTTGAGTTTTCTCAAATTCCCTGAGCTGATATGCCAAAATCTATGTCAAAGTCTGCGTTAGAGTGTTGGACCTAAAGCATTGCATTTCACTCGTGCTCTTTCCGCTTTCAAGAACGGTGTTCTATCGTTGGTTCTTCATGGTTTCAAGCTAAATTGTTTGTCACTCCCTCCTCCGTTATTCAAGTTTAAGTCTTGGTGTTGAACGTCTACTCAGCGGGATCTTAAGAGTCAAATTTTCTGTTTTGACGACCGTTAAGCGCAGCTATGGGAAAACTTGCACAACTCACTTATTTTTCATCTAAAATGGATGAATCAAAGCTCGTTGGAAATCTAAGAGGCTGGAGTTCAATGTGAATGTTTTATGTTTTCTCTTAATCAGGGTCCTTAATGGTCGAAAACAGTGGTGAAGTTGAGACATGAAAGCTGGACAAAATGGGGTAATTCGTCTAAGTCTTTCAAGAATATGAGCCTACATTTGAGAGGGAGCTTATGATGATTTGAAGATTCAAAGAACGGCACACTAAAGCTTCTAAAGAAATCAAGGGGGAGACTATATGATGATGCTTTCTTTATAAAACATTAGGGGGATATTGTTAGCTTAAATTAGCCCCCAATTTAATTGAATGTTTTATAAAAAAATTGAATTTTGGGCTTTGTAGCTAGTTTATGGCCTTGAGCCTTTTTATTGTAAATAGACCCTATATAAAGGTGCCCATGGCTCATTTTCTCATTAGGTTTTTGGAGAGAACACACAATTTACATACATTGGCTAATTCTTATAAGAGTTGTCTTCATGTTTAGTGTGGTATGTTCTTCCAATTTCTTCTCCATTGTTAATCAATATAAGCATATGAGATGTGATTTTGATGAATATTGTTCTTCATTTCTTTCTTATATCTTCTTTATATGGAGTTCTTCTTTTGTTTGCCTAAATGGGATCTAACAAAACGTGTTTCTAATTTGGCAACAAGAGATTATTCATCTTTCAATCGATCTTCTAAGTCTTATAGCTTAAGCATCGTAGTGTGCATCTGATCAAGTAAAGCATTATAAGTTTAATGACATACCTCTGAGCCATCTTCAGAAGAATTGGATGCACGATCATCATTGTCTGAATTATAAGTCTCGGAATTATTTGTCATGAAACACGAATGGGCTTGAGCATCTTCTTCATCGTCAGTAAGGGTTAACCAGTGATCATCTTCAGCCATAAGATCTTTCCCCTCTTCCTTCTGCTTAGCGAGGAGTATCTTGTTCTTGTAGTAATCGGAGTTTCTGATCACTGGTTTTTGGCATTCTCTAGCAAAGTGACCTGTCTTGCCACAATTGAAACATTTGACCGGCTCGTCATTTCCCTTGATCTCAAGTTTTGCTTCACTTGGTCACTTACCATCAAATCTTCTTTCCTTCATACTTGTCCTTGTACTCGAAGTGTTTTCCTCCGGATGCATACCTCTGATTGTTAGAAGTGTGCTTCTTGTAAAACTTTTTCTGAACAGCCTTAGTGAGTAACACTATGGCCTGGTTGATTTCTTATAGCTCAGGATCTATATCGTTGTCATTCTCTTCTCAATCTGATTCACTGATTTCCATTTCTTTTCTGGAGGAACAAGAAGATGACCTCTCCCTTCTTTCAAAAATCAAGGCAAGGGGATCATCAGTCTTTTTAACTTTACTCTTTGCTTCGACAATTTCCAGCACTTCTTCCTCATTTTGCTTCAAGATCGCATACACTCCATGCAGTCGTAATTCAACCAAGGCTTTGTTTTGCCTTATCTGAGAAGTAAATCGTTTCCATTCCGGTTGCAGGTTATTGAGAAACTTCACGTTGTTCTTAGTAAGTGTTTTGTTGATCTTGTTTTTGCTGAGCTCAATCAACATAAGACAGAAGCAGTCATATGTCTCTTTCAGGGATTCATCTTCTCTTGCTTTAAAGTCTTCATAACTGTTGATGCGGTTGGTAACTTTCAGTTGATTTCCAACCTTTGTTCCCATCATCATTTTCTCTATCTGCTCCCACATACCTTTGGCAGTCTCCTTGTAACTGTCAATGGTTGTATAAATGTCGTTTGGAAAACTCTGAAGCAGATAAGATTTGGCAAGTTGATCGCCCTTGATGCGTCTCTTTTCTTCCTCTGAGTACTTATCCTTCTCTTTAAGCTTTCTTCCTGCTGGAATGGGTGGATCTGCATTCGGTAAGGCAGGTGTCTCGGTGTAGAACACATCCGACCCTTCGATGAGAGATGCAATAATCTCTTCGTTGTACTCGTGCCTTTCAACAAAGTCGAGAAACTTGTCCCGCCATTGAGGATATTCGCCTCTGAACACTCACATCTGTACCTATAGCTAATGCCTCTCGTGTAGACATTTTCTAACACTTATTTTGATCGTAAGACAAGTGTGATTTGAACCTAAAATAATAAAAACAATTTACACTGAGAACTGACTTAGAGTGACTAAAACTGACATGATAGGACTAACAAACCCGGATGATGGAGTTCACGAGTATAAGAGTTTCCCGGAGTGAGAGTTACCCGAGAAGGATATTACCGGATGGGAAAGGCTTGTTGGTTGATCCAGAAGATAAGATTTTCCCGGACAGACCGGTTAATGAGGAATCCGGGTGGACCGGGAATCGAAACCTGGATGGAGGAGCCTGGGAGTGGGGGTTTCCAAGAATGTAAGAACCCAGAAGAGGAATTTCCTGATAGGGCGGCGACCGGACCGTAGAAACCCGGGTATTGAGATACCGGATGAGAGTTATTTCCCGGATGGGATTTGTTTTCGGATGGATTCCGGTTATCGAGTCCCGGATTTTGACCGGTATTAACGAGAACCCAATAAGTTAACCGGAATGAGGAATTTGGACAAGTTAACCGAACTTTGAGATCTGGGAAAGATTAGAATCCGGACAAGTTAATCAGATTGAGTAATCCGGGAAATAGAGAAGTACGGAAATTAACCAGAACCCGATACAAGCAAACTTATTGGGAAAGACTGATAATCGATTTTTTCAGATCATGAACAATTCAGAATGGTTCCTGGAAATCCAAAACAATATAGAAAAACCAAAAACACTAAACCTAAATAGATTAGGACCAAAAAATAAGAGATTTAAGCAAAAAAATTCCAGAAAAATTAAGAAAAGAGACTAAAAACTTGGAATCAAAGATTCAAGATTTCGACTTTAAAACAACGAATTAGACTATGAAACTTTACCAAAAACACTTAATGAACTAAAGGATTAAGATGCAATCAATGGGAATCTACGATTTAACCAAGAATCAAATAATTAGAAATCAACCTAGTGAGATGTCGTGCGATTAACTTTTAAAAAAAATTGAGTACCTTTTGGATCAAATATTTGTCTTTCTGCTCTGATACCTATTGTAATTCCCAATAACAAGTGTATAATCAAAAGAAATTAAGAACAATAATCAATAATCATCAAACCTGGTCATATAATTAAACTTGAATCGCACAGAGTGTTTACAAAGGTTTAGCGCAAAATGTAATTAGAATAATGAAACACTCTTAGGGTTAAACCCTAAACACATAAGCTTATGTACCTTTTAAGGTATTTACAAAAACAACCCTTAAACTTGAGAACATTAACAAAATACGACCTAACAAACTCAAAGAATCTGGTTAAATAAGTTAATGTCATGAACGATGGAACTTGAATTACATCTAGCAGGCTCAGTTTCTTGATTCGACCATGATAATACTTCAAATTTTGCATAGTTGTTGTGCTTAATGTAGCATAAAGCGTAGTTTTTTCTTATGAAATTAAATAGGTGCTTGAAGAATTTACCTGGGGAAAAAGTTTTCATATTGTCTCTCTTGGTTGCCATGTCCATGCTCATTTTGCGTTTGGACCAGCAATAATCTGTAGATATGGTGGTAGTAATGGTAGCTTTTTTTAATAGTCTTCCCAACCAACGACGGGTGCAATCTTTCTGTTGTGATCTACTACTTCTCATTTTTCTTGTGATCTAAGTTTCTAGCATATATTCACAATACAGATTAAGAAACAATCACTTGTATTAAAGTCACAAGATTACAATACAATCACAAGTCTAAGTGTTACAGATCTCACTGTATTCTCTCTTAATGTGCAAGACTTGTATTCTGAAATGTATGCGTGTGTGTTCGTTTTTTCAAGACAACAACAACAACACCTATTTATACCTAGTCAACCTCAGTTGACTTTACAACATAAAACCCCTCAACTATTAACCAATTACGCATTAGACCCTCATTTTAATCTTTAATACAATTCTGGTCTAACAATCTCCCCCTTTGGATTCAAGATTAAAAAAAAATTGACGATAATCTTTAGGTCTTCTTATCTTCAACTTTGAATCCTTATCAGCTTTGAACTTCTTGAAAACTTTAACATCTTCAAATCTTTGTCATTTTGATCAAATCATCTCCCCCTTTTTCTGCTTTTCATGACTTTACTTTTGAACTCCGAAACTTTAAACATTTGAAATCTTTGACAGTTTTAGCACAACCTTCATTCTCTCTCTGTGTATCTTCAATCTCCCCTTTTGTAACAATCATTACTTCAACTTTCAATCTGACTTTGAAAATCATCTGATCTTGAACTTTGATTTATCTCCCCCTTTTTAATGATTTGTAAGAATCAAAATCATTAAAACTCTTCAAGTTTAGATCGGTCTTTGGAACATCTCTGCCAAATAACCATTTTAGCACTGTCTTCACGATCTTTTATCTCCTCCTTATGATAGAAATAAGAACAATCTCCCCCAGATAGGAAAATCTGATCCAATTGAGCCGTTGAGTCATGAATGTATTCATCTGAATCTTTTCAAATTCAAACAAATTAAGAGTTGTAACCCTTAATCAACATATGAAACAGTTAGGAATGCCTGTCAGTAGCACAAAGTCACTATGTACAACAAATGTACAATGTAAGGAGCTTGTTTGATGTTGACTCCCCAGGACTTCCATTCAATCATTGAAAAACACAAGGTAATTCTATGAATGTTCTGACAGAAAAACAAATTTTATGTGTGCTCGTGCAAGTGTTATGAAAGAATTAAGCCCAATGATTGTGTTTCATAAGGCTCAAAGTATGTAAACCATTGAGACAGCAATGATTATACATAGACTCAATGTGCATGATGAAGGGTCGAAGGTGGGGCAATTTTCCTTCTTTTTCAATATTAGTATCTTCCGAATGAAGAACCAATAGAGTATGTGCTGCATCCCCAGAAAATGTGAAACATTCTCTTTTTAAGAAAAGAATGAGTAGCTTGGTGGGGTTATATACAAGAGATGGCATCGGCTCACTGCCGTGTTCAATGATGGTCACCAAAGAATTGTGAACCAATCAGTAATGTGGCTGCCCGGCTCAGAAAGAAGTTTGGTGCAGAGTCTGATATTCTTTTACTCTGTTCTCTCACTCTCTTTCTTTTAATCTTTTAAGCTCACATCTAACCAATCTCTCATTTCCATTTTACCTCTTCACACACCAGCAGTCAATCTTTTTACCCCTCTCCCCTCAATCACTCAGGGAATACTTCCTGGGTAGGAAACACTGGTTATCGTGAATCCATGGAAGTTCTATTAAGCTCACACAATGAATCCCATGTATTTTCCTAAAAAGAATGTGTTGTACAATTATTATTTTGACAATTTAAGCACAAAGTATTCATGTGTCAGTGAAAGTATGCTCATAAGAATAAGAATGAAATTTGAACATGTTAAGCATTTAAGAATTCTCAAAAATTTATATGAATGAACATTTATGAGATAATAGAAATGTTTTGAGAATCTGACAATGATTAAGATCAGATCAAATTATCATGAAGAATAAAACTTTGGGAAATCAAAGACGTAGTATGTTTATATGAACAATATATAAACATTTTTAACAATGAAAGCACATAAAATGATAAAATGAAGTTTGATTCAAACAACAGTGAATAGCAAACGGGAGTATTACCATAGAAAGATTAAACATTTGATACATGGTAATAACAAAGTCAAATAGAATATTCTGAACCAGTGTGTGTAGGAATACTTGACAAAGTATATGAAAAGAAAATACACAAGTATTTTTCTTTAAGAACACACGGTCAGATAAGCTTTAAAGTATCCAACAAAAAATCGTTTAAAATCACACTTCGAAATTCATAAAACATTTGAGAACACGAAGTGGTTTGAACAATTAAGAAACCATTTGTCACAAGTGAAAATTGTCCTTCTTTCAACAAGTGATAGAGTGTAAGGTAAAGAAAAATATACCTTTAAGTCAAAATCCTTAACTCCCCCTGGAATGAATATATTCTTGTAAGTATCCATGACAAAACCTCAGATATCCTCCCCCTTGATACCTGTAAAAATTCGATTTATTAGAAAAATATAACAATGATAGTATAAAACAGTTATATATCCTCCCCCTAAAAGATATAGCAATTAACTTCTCTAACTCCTCCTCAAATTAAAAACTTCTATAAAAGATTTTATCTAATTAGCATCCTTCAGAAGAAAACATTTGAGTACGGGTTTTGAACTTAAGTATTCAAAAGCCATGATTACTTATTCTCCGGTGAGAATAGTAATGATCAGTTTTACCAATGAAGTACGGGTTCTGATCTGATATAACCAGAAACCAAATTTCTGAAACATTGAAGAACGGGTCTTGAACTGTTTTAACCAAGAGCCATAGTTCTTTGAAGCACGGGTTCTGAACTGATTTATTCAGAAGCCTTGGTTCTTTCTCCCCCTTAAACCTTGGGTGCCTGCAACACAGATTCAACTTTTGGTACCCACTGGTATTTGGGTCCGAATTTGTTAGTTGCAGTTCTATTAAGAGATATACAGTAAGAACCATACCAGTTATTATCATATTTTTTATTAACAAAATCATTTGAACCACAGTAGGAACAACTAATTTTCTTTTGAGCTAACCTGATCAGTTGATTCACAGTGTAGATCAGATCAGGTTTGCCAAAAGTTTTACCTTTAGGAGCATAGTTCCTTTGAGCTTTAGATGTATGTTCAAGTAATTTTTCTTCTTTCTTCTTCTCCTCCGAAGATCCTTTCACAATCCAAATCCACTTTTCATTTTCTTTCTCATCTTTCTTTCTCCAAGTCATTTTCGTCTGAGACTTGTTCTGTTTTATGTTACCTGAACCATCAACATTTTTATCATAAAATAGAATAGAAGAACGAATCTGATCATTAGATTTAGAAGTATGACTGTCAAATGAATCAAATAAAGGATTGTTAGAAACATGTGTAAATATTGAACTTGCAGTTGATTTGAATGAACATTCAGATGTAGCTGGATCATCTCTCGGTGATTGAGCTATTGATTCTGGCGTTTTATGCTCAGTCAGCTTCACCTTGAACATGATCTCTTCAAGTTCTGTAATCTTTGTAGACAGACAGTTTCTTTCCTTTGACAATATGTCAAACTTATTGTGTAGTTCAGCTTTCGCATTCTTCTCCTTCAGAATGTTTGTGGACAGCTCATATAGATTCTTGGTAAGCTTAGCAATCTCAGTCTCAAATACTTTTCTCTCTTCATTAAAAGTCTTTCTTTACAGTCTTTTGCTCAGCTATCTTCATTTTCTCTTTTTCAAATTTCTCTCTCTCTCCAATATGATTACTTTCTCGAAATCTTAAACTTGTTGAGAAAGTTTAATGCATTTCAGCTCCACTGCTTTCTTCTCTTCAAATGCTTTTCTTGAGAAATCAGAAAATTTCTTTGCAAAATCTTTTCTTTCTTTCTCAAATTCAGATATTTTCTTTTTCAGTTCAGCATTATCTTTCTCTAAATCCTTTCTCTTTTTCTCAATCTTCTTTATCTCATCTTTGTCTTTAATGTTGTCTCTGTCTTGGGTTGTTTTCTCTTTTATCATGTTGATCTCAACCTCAAGACTGAAGACTTGATCTTTCAACTTATCTCTTTCAGCAAAGACTTGAGAATTTATCTGTTTAAGCCCTTCACAAGTATCACTAGCCATATTTGCTCTTCTTCTAAGCTTATCAAGCTCTTTTTGCATTAGCTCCTTATTTGACCATGTAGAGTTTGAAGTAAGATTTTCAGACTTCTTCAGCTTTGCTTGAAGAATTGAAATCTCTTTCTCTTTTGCATCAATGATACCTGCAAAGTCAGTTTTAGAATTAGTAATGCATACTGAACAGATGAAATCTTTCTTTGAATCTTTTGAATTTTCTTTTAAAACATTAATCTGAGTTAGAGACGAGTTCTGAATCTTTAAATCCTTGTTCTCAGCTTTAAGAGGTAATATCTCGGATTTGAGCTTTTTATTCTCTTTTTCACAATCAAAATCCATGCTTGTATATCTTGACAATTGTCCAGCAAGACGTTTAACATTTGCTTTTGCTTCAGAGAAAGTCATCTTGTCAAAATCATAGCTATAACCTTTAGACATCTTGAAATCTGTTAAAAATATGCTAGAAATGATCGTTAGTCCAAATGAAATCAAGCAAATATAGAAAACTTGAAATGAAATTCAAAAATGAAATTTTCAAAATTTAACAAGTCTGGAATTCGTAATTCACAAGAAATGACCAGGAATTTGCAATCCACACAGATAAGCAAAGGAATTCGTAAACAACACTGAGAAACACCCAAAATTCGCAAGCTACACAAAGATACACAGAATTCGCAAGCTTGATTCAGAATTCGCAACTCACACACTTGCGAATCTTTAGGAATTCGCAAGATACACAATAGTGAATTCTGTCCTTAGAAAAATTTAAACAAAAACTTTTCGCAAAGAACACTATTACGAATTCTTTCCTTAGAAATAATTCGATAACCAACTTTTCGTAAGAAAGCCTTCTGTGAATTCTAAGAATTCTCAACACTCAGGCTTGCGAAATCTTTGCTTTTCGCAACACTCACAAATATGAATTCTAAGGAATTCGTGAGATAGCCATCTGCGAATCCTTTCCTTAAACTTTTTCAGATTATCCCTCTGTGAATTCTAACTAATCTGCGAATCCTTTAAGAACTTTACGAATTCTTGAGCCTTTACGAGTTCTTGGATGATCTTGCGAGTTCTTCTAGCGAGTTCTTCAGGAACTTAGCGAATTCTTCAGATCTCGATAAAAATATCCTTTGATCTGCTCAAAATCACATCAAAACTTTGATCTTTGATCTGAAACTTCAACAATTCACTCACCTAAACATCTAGAAATTAATTCTATCAATGAATTTCGATTTACAACTCAAACAATTACAATTTGATCCAAATACAGTGCGAAACTGACTCATGAACTCTAACTCAACAAATCTCAAAAATTACGATCGATTACAGTGCAAAATACAAATCAATCTATACAAACTCAATCGAAAGCAATACACAAACTCATTTCTACCAATTACAGAATCTAATTTGCACAAAAATTCGAACTTTGATTCAAGAACTCAAGAACACAATACGAACTCCATTTTTCTTTTGATTTCAATCTGAATCTGCTCTGATACCAAATGTGATCCCAGTTTATAGCATATATTCACAATACAGATTAAGAAACAATCACTTATATTAAAGTCACAAGATTACAATACAATCACAAGTCTAAGTGTTACAGATCTCACTGTACTCTCTCTTAATGTGCAAGACTTGTATTCTGAAATGTATGCGTGTGTGTTCGTTTTTTCAAGACAACAACAACAACACCTATTTATACCTAGTCAACCTTAGTTGACTTTACAACATAAAACCCCTCAACTATTAACCAATTACACATTAGACCCTCATTTTAATCTTTAATACAATTCTGGTCTAACATTTGTCCGACCTCCCTGCGACTTCCATTATGTTCAAATCAGAGTTTGAGGTATTTAAGGCACAAACTGCATAACACACAAGCATAAGATCAATCTTATCACCCAAAAAAAATGTATAAGAAAAACAAACAAAATTGATATATGAAGGGGTGTGTTCAAAGAATACAACTATAGTAAATATTAAGTAAAAAGTTAATAAAATAAGAACCCACAACACCAACGAAATCACAATGCTAGAAATTGAAGAGGGGATAGGTAACTCAAACCGGACAAAAGAAGATAATTAAGTTCGTGAAACAAAGAACTTCGAATTTTCTTGATTTCACATTGCAAGATGCAAAATCCTTAATCAATAATAGCTCATCAAATCATCGAATATACATTATTTTCAATAAACTATAGTAACTAACAGTTGGCATCTAGAACCCCACATCACCAAACAACGCCACAAACTGAAAGGGGGGGGGGGAGGTAACTCGAACCAAACAAAAGATGATAATTAAGTTCATGAAACAAATAAACTTTGAACTTTTCTTGATTTCACATTGCAAGATGCAAAATCCTTCCTCAATAATAGCTCATCAAATTATCAAATATACATTATGTTCAAAAAATTATAGTAATTTGTGTATAAGGTAAGATGAATTAGCGAGACTCACATCCATCTTTAGGGTTTCCTTCCATAAACTATTTTTGCTCCGATAGTTCTGTAAACCGTTGAGAAAGAACCATGAGCCTGATAAGATTGGAAAGAATCTAGGCTAATGAGATTTTACTAGGGTCTCGATCGCTGCTACACTCATCGGAGACGTAAAGAATCTTCCTTGGAAGGACAGCTGTGGGTAGGGCAAAAAAGATGGACACAAATCGAGTGGGGAAGATGTAAGGGTTGTGATGAATAAACTAAAATTTTAAAATTCTCAAAATTTTGAGGAAGCAGGGATTTGAAATACTGAAGCCTGAGAATGACACATATTCTATGACATTATAAAATAAGCAGAGAAAATGTAGGGGTGTTGTATCTCGTTTTGTAGAATTAGAGATCCAACGTTATCATGCCTTTTGTAGTGAGTATTGAATGGATTGGACAATTTACACCATAACCAATCAATACACAAAGAAGAAGGAACAATTCATAGAGTTGAATAATTCAAAGCCCATTCAAGAAGAAACAAATAAATAGATCCAGGATTAAACAAATAAATTGTAGTTACACTCAATTGCTAAGACAATCAGAACCAACAGTTTCTAGTCGATTGCTAAAAGATCTTCAGTCATGCATTATTTAGAGATGAAAACGAATACTAATGAAATTTCATGTGGGAATTGAACAAATTACATAAACCGTAACAACTTACAGTAATAACATATAGAAAGAGTGTTTCATGTGGGAATCGATCAAGTGAAAGAAATGAGCGAATTAGATGGAGGGAAATGGACCTGTGATCCCATGCGAGTCCAAGAATGAAAATCAAAGGAAGAAATCAAGAAGACAAATGGTGGTGAGAGTATTGGTTGCTCACAGATGGAGATGGTGGCGGTTGTGCCCGTGAAGATGGTTCAACACTATTTAGCCACAATCCGTGCAAAAAGATGGACCGAATGGGGAAGATCTAAGGGTTGTGATGAATAAATTAAAATTCTTAAAAATTTGAGGAAGCAGGAATTTGAAATACTAAACCATGAGGATGACATGTCAGCAACTTTAAGGATTTTCTTTTATATATATAGTAGATGGCTAGTATCCGACTCCATATAATCGTATCAATTTTTCCCCGATGAGCCAATGTCTTAACTAGTTACAGACGGGAAACATCCCAATTCAAATAAGACGAATCATATACCTATGGATCCATTTGTATTAGTCTAAGGCTCGTCACATTCATATTGTGACCAAAACTATAATCCCACATATAGTTCTCAACATCAACTTTTTCCATAAAAAGTTTTTTTTTTTTTTTTTTTTGGAGAGGGTATCCCAGACCACATTGGGCCCAGACTAATCCCTGGCAATATGGGCCGAAGCCCGACTGCTAAAGCATGCAGCCCGAGGTCGAAGCCCCCGTACCTCCAGGATGCGTCCCCCAGGGTTCGAACATGAGACCGCTACTAGCTAGTCCACATGCCTTACCACTAGGCTAACACCCTTTTGGTTACTTTTTCCATAAAAAGTTGGTCATGAATAAATAGCATCATATGAGAATAAATCCACATAGATGTCTAACCATTGACCATTTCCATTTCCATGCTTAATAGGTTCCCAAAATGGGTTTTCTAAAGTTTACAAGGTCTAGAAGACCCTTAGTTTGTACATGAAATAATTCATCCATTTCATCCCAAAATCCCACTTTTATCAAAACTTCATCTAACAATACAATTTATGAATGTGACCAAAGTAGGTTTTCCAAGTGTTCAACCACAATTAGGCATATCGAACTACATTTTATAACACACATAATAAAACCCTTCATTTTACATAAAAATGGTGAAAACCCTAAAACTTCCCAAATACTCAAGTTAGGTCAAACCCATCAAATGAGAGAACACAACTAGGAGAACTTTAAGTGGTTAAAATAGCAAGATTTTAACATGTATAAAGTTTAAAAGATGTATGATGAACTCACCTTGTTAGTTTTGGGTCTCAAACCTAAAACCAAAGAAACCCTAGAAAGAGGAGGGTGGATGCTTGGAGCTTTGAATGAGACTTGAAGATCCTTTCACTTAAAGTTAAGAAAACCTTATAGATGAACAATAAATGTTCATGGGTCAAATCTACCGATAATTTATGAAGAGAGAGATGAAAGGGGTAGAACTTACCCTTGGAACAAAGAAAATCACCTAAAGGAAACCTGGAAATGAGATTTATGCTTACAAAATCGGACATGGGCATTAAATACCCGACCTGGGTTCCTGCGACATTGTCACTATCGCAGGGCATAGTCGCCCAAAGCGTACCGTGGGCCTCCAAGTTGATGCGATTATGACACGGTGACATTGTTCGAGTCACTTTTGTTGTCACTGTTGCCGAGATGGTACCTGTAACACCCTCAGTTTTGGAAATAACAACTAATTTAAATTTTTCTAAATACATCAATAAATATTTCATCTACAATCACAATATAAGGTTTAACCTCAATACACATTCATTCTATACATATAGTCCATAAGAAGGACGGGTGCTACTAAAACCCAATAAAGTCACTATCTCCAAACTGCTGAAGACTTCACCAAATGCTTATACTTGTGAAAGACTAGAGCGCATCTCTTCATAGAACTGCTAGAACCACACCCCCAACTGGAACCTGATGCACATGCCGACAAATAAAAATGTTAGTCTTAACGCCTAGTGAGCTCAAGAGTTTTCAATATAATTAAAGTAACCATTTAGAAAGGTCGGATGCAACAAAACTCATAATCTTTCACATGATATGGTTCACTTATGAAAACGACTCGTTTATCAATAACTATGCATTTTAAACGAAAGAGACACCGAATAATGGATAACCAAACCAAACTGTTTTAAAGGCGAAGATCCTAATATAAAACGTTCTTTCGTAACTTTAAGTTCAACTCAAAACTTGCTCAAAATGAGAATAGGAAGAGGACTCCCAATTTTATAAAACACGGGTAAAATGTTATGTCTCGAAATACCCAACACGGGTGGAACATGACCCACAACTCATAAATCCAAAGATAAAAACCCATGTAAATAAATATCGCCATCAATACGGACATTAGACCCAAAGCTCACGCAACCATAAAATGGAAAGAAACCAAATACTGAAACGTAGAACTGACGCATTCCATTCAAACCTTAATATACGTGGGGAAAACCCAATATTAAGGCCATCATTTATCGTCGACCACACAAAACCAAAGCTGGTAAAAATACGACATCAACATTTAAAATATCACGGATCTACGACGGAGAGACCCATATACAATAAGAATAGAGGAACACGCAAGTAGGCCGCCCATACAACTTCCTCGCGTGTCATCTAAATGTTTCCATCTTGGGTGGCGAGAACACGTGAATGGGGCTACCCTTGATGTTATTGGAGTTCACCACGTATCCCGGACTTAGTTCCCATGCCATACCAGACATCACAACCTCAATCCGTTTTACTGCCTCTAGACATACTCCGTTGAGTTCCACCCCATGTACCAACCTTACCCGCTTTCCCAAACCAGACAGACTTACGTGCCTATGGATCCATTACAACACTGTCTAACATTACATGACTCCAATTGAAAGACCAAAGCTCCCAAAACATGTAACTCTCAACAGGCATAAAATAATCGCCATCATACTCAAACCCCACAACTGTTTTTAAACCGGACAAATGTCCTCGAGACTCCATTTGGTCAAAACCAAGCCAAAGGCCCAATAGTTTACGTAAATATCCAACGAAAGCATTTGTAAACATTAAACCACGTTTAACCAACGGTGATGTAGACACAACGACCGAAAGTACAATTAACTCAAACTCAACATTGGTTGAGGCAAACCATTTTCTAAATGGACTCGTTACCCCTATATTTCCAAGATGCCTCATAACACAATAATATGCATTTTCCGAAAAGGTTTATAAGGTCAAATACACAAAATGACACTTACATCAATTGAACTCCAATTATATATGTAAAATACCCATTGAGACATATTACATGATTTATTTACCAAAATTCTTAAAATCCCAAAATGGGTGCTTCACCATGTTTATAAAACCAAATATTTCAAAATAACCAAAACTTATCAGCAGTTGACAGTTTAATGTAAAACACAAACACTTTAAACTAAACATTTTGGCATGTACACCGTTTTCACAAATCAACTTGAACTCACCTTGCTAGATTTAAGCTAAATCTAGGTTTTACCCCCAAAACTTGAATCATCATTGATGAAGGCTTGAACCACCAAGAAACCTCCCTAGATCTTAGATCCAACACATCTACAAGATCACCTTCACCACACAAGTCATCAAAATCAAACCCAAGATGAAGGATGAAAGGAAAAAGGATGAAATCATCAAACCCTAGCTTAACATTGAGAGGGATGAGGAGCTTACCACCACAAATACTCTTGTATACTCCAATAGACTTCCAATATCTTGCTAAATCCTTGAAGAGCTCTCAAAAACGAAACCATGGCAACTTAAATCACCAAAATCGGAGTTGTGATGCAAAAGTTATGAAGGAATGAAGTTTTAGGGTGAAAATGGAGTTTGGGGCCGATTTTTCGCCTTTTTGTGCGCCCAGTGGCTCCGCGCGGGTGGCCACGCAGGTCCATCCGCACTGCCGCCCCAAAATTTGTCCGAACACTGTTTTGGTCATAACTTTTTCGTTATAGCTCTGTTTTCGCTCCGGAAAGAACCGTTGGACTCGTAATTGAATCCTTCATCTATCAAGACTATAAAATCAAGGATTCGAGTCCAAAATCAAATATCTTATTTTTCCTTAATATATCGGTTTCTGTATTAACTTGAAATGATACCTTACTAAAATCGGGGTGTTACAATCCTCCCAACCTTAAAAGAGATTTCGTCCTCGAAATATGGAACTACCAAGCACCAAACATCACACTTGGAAAGATCAATTGATTTCCTATCCAAAAGGAATGCCTTCATGAAACCTCACCTCATATACGGACCTGATACATTCTGGTTGAGGTTGTCACTGCGTTTCTCATAACGTGCCGTTACAAACTCAATCTCAACATTCAATATATTTCACCGACGTCGGGATGAACGTTGAGTCCTTGATTAATCATTTTCTTAATCATTAAATCTCGGTTGCCTCCCAACCTTATGTTGCTCATAACACCTCAAGAATAGTTCTACCAAGAATACTCCAAAGCGAACTTATCCCTTAGATACTTCTAATTCCGACACATCAAGGTCTCCTCAATAATCGATTTCTAATTAAGGTTTGCCTCGACATTCTGACACAATTTTCTTAGTAATTTATACTATAAGAGATTCATCGTCCCTTCCATGACGACATTTCCTAACACCAGATAGGTTCGATCCAATCACAACATTCGATCCGTTCCTCAACTGGCACGGCACAACATCGGTAGACAACGGATTACCCCATCTCCACGGTTACTCAAATCCCATGGTGCTGTCAAGCATCGGTTGACGAATCAGTGAAACCTCGTTGATTATAGAATTACCAATGATCGATTCCTAATTTCCATCATCTAATCTTCTTAAGGTTACCACTTAAATTGCTAGCGCACCGGTTTCATCGGAAGTACGATGAAGCATCCCAACGGTTATTATCTTCGAATCGAATGTCGACACCTATTTACAAAACTTTTACACCTCAACCGTGGATATACCACCATAAATTTCCTTCCATATTTTACACTGATGATTCAAAGTTGAAACTTATCATGTCACTAAATTTAAATCTTACATTTCTAACAACAAATCACAATACCTTCTTTATTTCTGAAGATTTTCCAAGTAGACACACCACCGACACATACTTTATGTTAACCAGTGGCCCATCAATTCAATCTAACCATATGCAAGCAACCACTTAAAGTCTTATCCCGAGGATTTATCGAAACAAAAGGATTACCTCTTACTTAACTGGGAGAAAACATAAATCTAATACCTCGATTATTCATGCATGACCCAATTCAAAATCTGGAACCCTAATTCAAAGTTGACCACTAGTCGGATCATCCGACGTTTCAGATCCCAAGGACTCCTCTAGTCCCTTAATTGCAATTCCTCTCACGATAGAGGTTTTAAATCTACAACCTTAATGAGTTCAAGGTCTTTCAACCAGTATGCCAATTTGAAATTTATAAAACTCTCAAATACATAAGTTTTATAACAATTAAACGTGCGGTAAAAATACACTACCGTGCATTCGATAGGTTTCAAAATTGGTCACCGATACTATGCATATAAAATCATTTCCAAAACTCATTTGATCAGTACTTATGTTACTAAAACGGTACAAAAGATGCACAACAAAATTTTCAAACGGACTACCATGGTCCTAGTATGCATCAATTTATACTATGCATATGAAAAACAACTTTCCGCACTATAACATGTGCAATAAAAGTTTGTACAACTCTCAAAAGAGGACTTCACAATTTTAACTTTAAAGTTTTCCTCTTTAACCCAAAAATGTTGTGGCATAAAATTTTCAACAAGTCCCATATGCATCAGTTTATTCCCCAAAACTCAGTAAAGTGATAGGGATGTACATAAATATCAAATCAAATTTAAACTTTGAGCTGCACAAATAAGGCACACTTGACCAAAATAGTAATTACAACGACTTGAAAACTGATACTCGTTTAATGCATTACGGAAAATTTCTTACAGTAAAATCACTAACTGAATTGACATAAATCCTTTATATGCTTACTCAAATCAACAATATGATTTAATCCAATGCAAATAGTATACAATGATTGACATTTGTATAAAGCCCAAAGTTAAATCACATAATAATGAAACTTTCTCAAAACAACATGTGAGATGACATCTATTAAGAAAACTCATCGATTAACGCACGCAAAATGCATATGCACACGTTCCCAGAATTTATTTACGCGACGCAAAATGTCGTAAGATAAGACACTATAAAACCCAACCGAATTCTCATAAAACCCATTAACGCTAAAAATCAAGCGGTGTCAAACTTTTCATTTCCCAACATAAAAGCATAAAACGACAATAAGTCTAAAAACGTTAAAATTCTAAAACCACAACGTACGATAAGTGACCCTTTTCAACAACACTAACATGAGACACGACGCCCAAAAGCTCGTAAATTTACACGCGAAATTAAAACCCATGCATTTCTAAGTACACTCGCGCGCCCAAAACATCGTAAAACAATGTTCTATAAAATTCAACACGACTCGTACAGACTAAATTTTCCAAGAAAATTCCGACTCAAGATTATAGGAATAACTTTTCCTTTAGAACCTTAACATACGTGGAGGAGATCCAATGTCAAGGTCCAAAAATTCTACAGTTACTTGCCTAATACCCCAAATAACATTAAAACACGGATATTACAATATTCGTAAATAGTGTTAGACACGAAACGGGGATAAAGAGATTTTCAATGAAATATTTGCAACCACGTGCAACAATTATGCATGTTTAAGCTCACGGTTTAAAATCTGATGAGTGCTGAATGTTTTACCAAGACTTCGTAACATAACTCACTTTATACTTTGAAAACATGAGGAGCAATTTATGCAAACTTATTTAGAAATAAATTTCGTGCATGAATTTGATCGCCACTCAACATCTTAGGACTACGCTTCTCAATTTCCCATCATACTATTGTCATCCGGTTGCATCAAACATCTTAGAGCAACAATCCCACTAATTGGGTTAACTTACAATTTCTCCTCGAAATAGAATTGGTCTAACGAACTTATAGTTCTAATCCAACCAAAAATTCTGACTCAAGATGATCAGCTTAATGCATTCATCACACTTAACTATCACTCCAAAGTGACATTGCTATAAACACCAACCCTTCCTTAGATCACTCGCTTAGAAACTTTCTCACTACCCCAACGGTCATCATACCAAGGTAGTTTAAGTATACACATGTAGCATGTAGGTTCACCATAACACTGGCCAGTTGCCATTATGAACGTACCGTACAAGATCATCCTTGCGACCCTCGACAAGTTTCCCGTTTCTAGCGACTCGATCAACCTCAAAATATCTTATCTCAACGTACCTAATGTGCAAGTTCACTTACAATCACTTATAAGAATGCTAGTTTGAGTCTAGGCATCCAAAAATCAATACCTAATTCTCTCAAACTTAAGCTCTGATACCAACTTGTAACACCCTCAATTCTGGAAATAGCAACTAATTTAAATTTTTCTAAATACACCAATAAATGTTTCATCTACAATCACAATATAAGGTTTAACCTCAATACACATTCATTCTATACATATAGTCCATAAGAAGGACGGTGGCTACTAAAACCCAATAAAGTCACTATCTCCAAACTGCTGAAGACTTCACCAAATGCTTATACTTGTGAAAGACTAGAGCACATCTCTTCATAGAACTGCTAGAACCAAACCCCCAACTGGAACCTGATGCACATGCCGACAAATAAAAAGGTTAGTCTTAACGCCTAGTGAGCTCAAGAGTTTTCAACATAATTAAAGTAACCATTTAGAAAGGTCGGATGCAACAAAAATCATAATCTTTCACATGATATGGTTCACTTATGAAAATGACTCGTTTATCAATAACTATGCATTTTAAACGAAAGAGACACCGAATAATGGATAACCAAACCAAATTGTTTTAAAGGCGAAGATCCCAATATAAAACGTTCTTTCGTAACTTTAAGTTCAACTCAAAACTTGCTCAAAATGAGAATAGGAAGAGGACTCCCAATTTTATAAAACACGGGTAAAATGTTATGTCTCGAAATACCCAACACGGGTGGAACATGACCCACAACTCATAAAGCCAAAGATAAAAACCCATGTAAATAAATATCGCCATCAATACAGACATTAGACCCAAAGCTCATGCAACCATAAAATGGAAAGAAACCAAATACTGAAACGTAGAACTGACACATTCCATTCAAACCTTAATATACGTGGGGAAAACCCAATATTAAGGCCATCATTTATCGTCGACCACACAAAACCAAAGCTGGTAAAAATACGACATCAACATTAAAAATATCACGGATCTACGACGGTGAGACCCGTATACAATGAGAATAGAGGAACACGCAAGTAGGCCGCCCATACAACTTTCTCGCGTGTCATCTAAACGTTTCCATCTTGGGTGGCGAGAACACGTGAATGGGGCCACCCTTCATGTTATTGGAGTTCACCACGTATCCCGGACCTAGTTCCCATGCCATACCAGACATCACAGCCTCAATCCGTTTTACTGCCTCTAGCCATACTCCGTCGAGTTCCACCCCAAGGACTTACGGACACTGGTGCCTATCCAATCTAGACGAGTTTCAACTCGGAGGATCGTGCCACCTATTGCCTACTCGCTAGCGAACCCAAGCGGTCAACTGTCATAACCAACCTTACCCGCTTTCCCAAACCAGACAGACTTACGTGCCTATGGATCCATTACAACACTGTCTAACATTACATTACTCCAATTGAAAGACCAAAGCTCCCAAAACATGTAACTCTCAACTGGCATAAAATAATCGCCATCATACTCAAACCCCACAACTGTTTTTAAACCAGACAAATGTCCTCGAGACTCCATTTGGTCAAAACCGAGCCAAAGGCCCAATAGTTTACGTAAATATCCAACGAAAGCATTTGTAAACATTAAACCACGTTTAACCAACGGTGATGTAGACACAACGACCAAAAGTACAATTAACTCAAACTCAACATTGGTTGAGGCAAACCATTTTCTAAATGGACTCGTTACCCCTATATTTTCAAGATGCCTCATAACACAATAATATGCATTTTCCAAAAAGGTTTATAAGGTCAAATACACAAAATGACACTTACATCAATTGAACTCCAATTATATATGTAAAATCCCCATTGAGACATATTACATGATTTATTTACCAAAATTCTTAAAATCCCAAAATGGGTGCTTCACCATGTTTATAAAACCAAACATTTCAAAATAACCAAAACTTATCAGCAGTTGACAGTTTAATATAAAACACAAACACTTTAAACTAAACATTTTGACATGTACATCGTTTTGACAAATCAACTTGAACTCACCTTGCTAGATTTAAGCTAAATCTAGGTTTTACCCCCAAAACTTGAATCACCATTGATGAAGGCTTGAACCACCAAGAAACCTCCCTAGATCTTAGATCTAACACAACTACAAGATCACCTTCACCACACAAGTCATCAAAATCAAACCCAAGATGAAGGATGAAAGGGAAAAGGATGAAATCATTAAACCCTAGCTTAACATTGAGAGGGATGAGGAGCTTACCACCACAAATACTCTTGTATACTCCAATAGACTTCCAATCTCTTGCTAAATCCTTGAAGATCTCTCAAAAACGAAACCATGGCAACTTGAATCACCAAAATCGGAGTTGTAATGTAAGAGTTATGAAGGAATGAAGTTTTAGGATGAAAATGGAGTTTGGGGCCGATTTTTCGCCTTTTTGTGCGCCCAGCGGCTCCGTACGGAGCACTACCGCCCCAAAATTTGCCCGAACACTGTTTTGGTCATAACTTCTTCGTTATAGCTCCATTTTCGCTCTGGAAAGAACCGTTGGACTCGTAATTGAATCCTTCCTGGACTCGTAATTGAATCCTTCATCTATCAAGACTATAAAATCAAGGATTCAAGTCCAAAATCAAATATCTTATTTTTCCTTAATATATCAGTTTCTGTATTAACTTGAAATGATACCTTACAAAAATCGGGGTGTTACAGTACCGCAAGTCCCTCCTCCTCTACGACCTTGCCCAGGCGACAATGACACTGTCACATTCGTCGGGCACTATCACCCTGGGCATACTGAGCTCAACACTTTCGTTTTTTAGGACATGAAAGTTGTGGTTCTGTGAGGATTTAAGGATTATAAAATTCTATCACCTCTCTTAGAAATTAAAAATCTGCTTAACGTACAATGGAAACATAATCGCGACTCGAATGTGACTTGGAAATCTAAGAAAGTATTGAAGAAGCGTTACCCTCATCTTTTTGTCGATGCAAAGATTTTAGGGACAAAATCTAAATTAGGAGGAGAGGATTGTAACACCCGTATTTTTGGTATGTCCCTCGTATGCAATTATAATAAATATCTTACTTAGAACCCTTATTTTGTAGGGAAATGCTTATAGTAGAATACTTTGGAAAAGGTGGAGAAATTAGGAAATTTTGTAGCCTAGGAAGTGGCCAAAGTAAGTTTCATGGTACTTTAAACTACCGGTAAAACTCGCGTTAGTATATGTCACCATGTGGGTTTTAAGGTTCGAGCGACTTTCACCACAACCTAAAGTCGCGGTGAAAGTCGGGTAAAAGTCGCGGTGGCAACTGAACTGGTTAGACATCGAATTTTTGCTACTTTTTCTCTTTAACTCTTATTTCTACCCTCTTTTTTCTCCATTAAATACCTTGGGAGTGCATTAAGTTCATAGATTGTTTCCCTTCAAGCATTTAAGAGCTTTCAAGTGTGAAGATCTCAAGTCTAGATAAAAGCTTCAAGTCATCTTCTCCGTTTTTAGGGTTTTATCCATTTTCTAGGTTTTATCCAAAAACCTATATTATGAGTTCTAAATGCTTAGATACATGCCTAAATGTGTTTATCTAACTTTATTACATGCTTTATTTTTGTTATTTTTCGCTCATTTGGTGATTTGGTTATATATACATACTTGGATGAGCTTTTGAGCATTCTTGGGACTATTTAGGGTAAACCATTATTTTGGAGAGATGATGAAGATATTTTTATGCTTAGAGTTTATAGGAGATGATTATATGGAATTGGCTTGTATCTTGATGATTTTACCCAAAATCACATTTTATGGATTTTTTTACCTAACATTTTTGTCTATTTGTGCTAAATTCATGACTATGGATGAACTTGTGAGTTATGACGTAACTTTTAAACATGAATTATGGAATTTATCTCGACATGGAATTGTTAGACAGTTTCCATTTGGGATTTATGACTATATGAACTTTCTAGTAGGCACTAAGAACCACTAAGCTTGAGGTACTATCTTGGAGGTAGGCACTAAGTGATAGTGAGCCTTGAGGTGTTATTTGTGGGAATAGACACTAAGGCCAACCCATTCTTGAGGTGATACTTGTTAAGGGTCATTGGGCATTTGGACTATAAGAGTGGCATACATACGTGTTCCCGTTACTCTCAATGAATATCGATCTCCCTCGTTAGTCCCAACAAGCTTGGTATATGAGTAATTATGGAAGGATATATGTATGTAAATAACTCCTTTTAGTCAAGACTGTGATATTTCTCTGTTATATGTTGATTATAATTCCATGTTCATGCTCACTTGGCTTTTTGGCCTAACACTTGTTTGGTGTCGACATGTATCTCAGGTCCTAGCGGTGGGATTGCTTAGGTGGTGTTTTAGCCACCTTAGGGAGCTTTTGGGGAACATTGTGAGACGCCATCTTTTGGGAATCCTTTTGAAGATTTGGGAGACACGTGATTGTAATCTATTTCTTTTATAGAATTAGAAGCTTGTTATCCTCAAATCATTTGTTTACAAGTTGTAAAATTATTGACGTATTCTAAGCCCCTTTTTGGGAAAGCTCGTATTATGATATGTACCATGTTCCGTTTTTATCCGAAAATTTTGTAGTCCCATTTTTGGGGTGTTACATATTTATATTCAATGAGAAAAAGAAAAGCCATACATATTAGTATTATATAGAGTATGTGATCAAATATTCAAAATAGAAGTCAGAAAGGTTTACAACCTTGTTTTAACCATGAGTCTGTGACGTATGTAAATTCATAAAACTGTAAGTAATGTTTCTCAGGGTAAATCTGTCAAAGTGTAAAAACACAAAATTAACAAATATGATAAAAATTTTAATTTCAAAAGATTTGAAAAAAGTCGCACCTTATAAAAAAATGCATGACACCGTTACATCCATGCCCCTGGTTTGCATTTCGTGTTGGTTTGGTCCCTGTGTCTAATGCCCGTTTGATGGCACCATTAAGTGGGGTTACGTGCCCTTCACTTTAGGGGCATTTTGGTATTTTTTTCATCTTTTTACAAATTAAAAATTAAAATTCTTAAAAGTATATATACAAGTCTTTTAAGCATTTAAAAAATGATAAATAAAAAATAAGAAGATAAGGATCAACATTAAAAACATGAACATGAATATAAACATCTCAATCTTCATCATTTTAGCCACCAAATCAAATCAAAACATAATCATAATATTTTTGGATTGACCCACATAAATCCCTTGAAATTAAATTGAACACTAAGTTTCCCAACCAAATCCATCTCAAAAACCAAGAACATCAAGAACACTCATTCATTGGTACAGACTGAAGAATATTTAATATTTCAATTAGAATAAGTAAAACATTGGGTTTCAATCTGTTGTCCATAATTCAAGGAGAATGACAAGAACAAGAACAAGAAAAGGAAAGCAAAACCCTAAATCAACAAGAAGAACAAGAACAAGAAAAGGAAAGCAAAACCCAAAATCAATAACAAGAATAAAAAAAAAAAACCCTAAATTAAGAACAACAAAACCAATTCTAAAACCCTAAATAAAATTTGAAAACCATATCTAAAACCTTAAATAAGAAGATGAATGATGATGGGGATGAAGTAGAACGAAGGAGAAGTGGATGGAGTGTCCATACCACAATGTAGAAGGGCTAAAAAAAGCATGGAGGTTGCCTTGAATGAAATTGGGGTGGAGAAGACACGCAGAGGGTATAAACCGAAATCGATGGTAGAGTTCACAATGGGTAGGTTCATGGTGGTGGTGGAGTGGTGGTGGAGTTTATGGTGTGTGGGTTCACGGTGGTGTAGAAGTGGTGTTGTTCCCATGGTGGAGTTCACGATGAATGGTTTATGTCGGCAGCGGAAGGCTTGGAGCACATGGAAGATAGGGGTTTCGTCAAAGACGAGGTGGCCGAAAGGGATGAAGAAGAAGATTGTAGAATTGGGTTTTCCAGTTTCGAGGAGACAATGAAATTAAGGGCATTAACGGGAGTGGTCTCATTTTTTCCATCGGGTCCATGGTTTCTTTTAAATTTAGTTTAGGATATTTTTATAGTTTAATTAGGTTGTTTTCTTGTTTTATTTTTCCTTAAATTCAAAACACTTGTACTTTAAGGTTAAGCATCTATACCAAAAAAAGTTACAGAAAAGGATAAAATGATCGAAATGTCCCTCGCGTGAAGCAGGAGAAGATGTAATATGTAAAAGGTGGGGGGATGGGGCCTCAAATTTTTTTATTAAAGGTTAAAATCAATTTTTTAACTTTCTATCATAGTTCCCCCATTAATTTTTTATAATGTGCCCCCACCAACCAAAAAACTAAAGAAGTAGTACCTTGAAATCAACCAAAAAACCATAAATGTCTCTCAAAATTGACAAAAAAACTTAAAATCCCACAAAATCAATCAAAAAACTTTAAAAATCCTTCGGAACCGTGGAACTAGGCTAAAAAACATCGGATGACTTGCAGACCTTTAATCTACCTTAAATGTGCCCCCATAAGTAAAATTATTGGATCCGCCACTGGCGTGAAAGGCATGTGATGACACTTAATGGAACCATTAAACGACCTTTAGCCTAATGGAACCATTAAACGACCTTTAGCCTCGCGGACCTAAACCAAAACGAAATGCAAACCGTAAGTATGGATGTACATAGTGAAGCACTGAAGTCAAAAAGACGAAAATCAAAGTTTTGATGAACCACATGGACGAAAAATGTAATTCACTCTAAGGGGTGGTTTGTTTTTAAAAAAAACTCTTAATGACTCTTAAGTCTAAATCGTTCAGACCTTTTTACACACCACCTCTTATTAATGATAATTAAAATAAGACTTCAGACCTCTTAAAAAACAAACGACACCTAAATTATCAAAACATATAACCGACATTTTATAAAAAAAAAAAGGAAAAGATCTCGTGAGGGACAAAAATGTAATTTGCTTTTATTTTCATTTTTATTTTGTTTTGTAGCATAAACGTCGTAAATTCTCCATTCATCTTCGCTTTTATTTCTTTTCTAATCCGCATATCTTTGGTTTCTGGTTAGGGTTTCAAGTTCTCCGATCCCATCCTCGTCGAATTAGGGTTCCTTTTCCTTTCTCAACAATAAGAAACAAGTATGTACAACGGAATCGGATTGCAAACCGCTCGCGGTTCCGGCACCAATGGTTACATACAGAGCAACAAGTTCTTCGTCAAGCCCAGGACGAATAAGGTGTTGACAGGTAACGGTGGCGGCTATGAGGCCGGACAGGGTATCGCCGGCGTCACTCGGAAACCTAACAAAGATATTCTTGAGCATGATCGAAAGCGCCAGATCCAGCTTAAGCTTGTTGTTCTTGAAGATAAGCTCGTTGATCAGGGTTATACCGATGATGAAATCGCCGAAAAGCTAGATGAAGCACGTAGGACTTTGGAGGCTGCTTTGGCGTCCGAGGACGCGGATGGAGCCACCGCAGTAGTGATCCACTCTGATCAGAAGTAATTTTCAATCCTTTCTTTTACATATACTTCAGATCTACTAATTCTCATCACTGAATTAATGTTCATCTTGGTGTGAAATTTTCATGTTGTGGGCTCGTGAGATATATGTGTGTGATTAGTTATCTGCCTCGTTTTTGTGTTATGCTAACCTACACATGTATGAAGCTGTTTGTTTGCTACCCTTATTGAAGTAGTCAGTCTGCAATTCAGACATTCATGAAGCTAAAATATTTTTGGCACCCCTGTTTGAAGTATAGTGTATTGCTAAAACGGATGTGTAAGATCACTCTCTGGCTGTTGATATTAGTGGAAGTTCTAACCAGATAATATTTGGAAATGTATCACTCCTTCATCTGTCGATTAGTGATCATGTTTTAACTGTGAATTTCAAATTGATCTACTTCCAAATTCAAAGTTGATATCATCATGTTCTATTTTCTAGGATATCAAATGGATCTAAAGTACTATAAATAAGAAAAACTCATGTAGAATGTTTGAAAATGTATATAATTATAAATTTAGTAAATACAATTTTGATATTCAAAGTCAAGGATGACAACTAATAGGGAATCATGGGAGTACTATTTAGACACAGTTGTATTTGTTAGAGATATGAATAATAGGGGATAATTAAGATAAGAATCATATACCAAAGCTTTCTTCTGGTTTTATTAGGTGTAGGGTTCTAGTGTGTTCTATGGCCTTGTCCATGATTATGATATAGAGTGATTTACAATTTAGTTATTTTATGATTTCATTTCTCATGCTCTTTTTCTTCTCATCCAGTCTATCGGGTTGTCTCACACCATATTCAAAATGTTTAGGATGTCAAATTTCCTTTACATCTTGTTAAGAGATTTTATGACTTTTATTGGGTGAACTTAGTGTCAGTAATGATCGTGGAATAGTTTTGGCTAACTGGAGACATATCTTCATTTCTTTTTGGAAATATGTTTCTTTTTAGAACAGACGTAGAACATTGTAGCAGCTGTTTTCTGTATGCACTTGGCAGTGGTTTCCTATAATAAGGTTATAATGTTGTAAGAAGTGAAATCTAGGTTAAGGATTGATGATGATTCAAAGCAGGAATCACTGTCTATTAGTGGATACTATATTCGGGACGCTGTTATCTGTTGGCAAATAAGATAGATGACATGATGTATGAAGTTTTTTGTCATTTTGTCAATTAACCTTCAAAAGTGTCTTCAAAGACAAAGGGTCTTCAATAAAACTACAAAAGTCCTAATATATGGGTTTTTTGTATTAGAGGTTTGTTAAGAAACTAGCTAAACAGGGTAGAGGTAGGGTCTGCCTACATTCTACCCTCCCCAGACGCCACTCTTTATGGGATTCATTGGGTTTGTTCTATTTAGCTTGTTTTTAAGGAACAAGCTAAAGGTCCACAGCTGAGGTTGCTTTAACAATGATTTGAATTTTGGAACATGATTCTCACCCACTCTTCAAATATAAAAATTCTGATTCTTTTATGCATTAAGGCATGATTTCTGATTTTGTACTTGATTTTGTTCCTTTTATGCTGGTTGATGTTTTGATGAGCAAGCCAATTTCTAACCATGTCATGCATGCTTTTAGAACATTGCATCTGGTAAGTATCTTTGTCATTTTTTTGGGCAACCTGTAATTCCTAGTTGGCTGGTTCAGGGTTTCAGATACGCAGACTCATCAAGTAGCAGCACGTAAAGAGAAGCAAATGGAGACCTTAAAAAATGCTCTTGGGATAGTCCATGAAGATGATATGAAGAAGTATGTACCTGCCTCTGATGATGAAAAAATTGATGATGGTGATAAAGCAAGAAACAATAAAAAATATGATCCTGGTTTTGATGGTAAACTTGAAAAAGATACTAAAGTTGCTAAAGATGGGCTTGACGAGATCAAACATTACAAGAAAAAGACAAGCAAAAGAAGAGAGGCTTCTTCAGATAGTGAGACTGATAGCGACAGTGATGGTGATACGGATAGCGATAGCAGTAGGGAACTTGTGAAAGCAACTAGGAAGAAACAGCAAAAAAGTAGGGGAAGAAGTGACCGTGACGAAGACTCTGAATCTGACTCTGACTCTGATGTTGATACAAGAAAAAGCAGGCGAAAATCAAGTAAGCACACCAAAGGTAGGAGACATGACAGCGATGATTCTGATGATACAAGAAAGCATGTTCGAAATGTGAAGAGATACCAATCAGATGGAAGTTCTAGTTCTGATGAACGTCCTAACATTAAAAGTGGAAAGGGGAAGCAGCTTTCTTCCAGGAGCAGGCGACATGATTCAGATGATGACTCTGATGCATATGATGTGGATAAATATGAAAGAAGACAAATGGAGGAGAAGAGGAAACAAAAGAGAATTGATAGCAAAGTAGAAAAAATTATTTCTACTCCCAATGACTATGGAAGAGGCATTGATGATAGGTGGGATGGAGGTGGTAACAAGCATGATGTTTTGAGTGATACCAGTTCTGGTAAAGAAGGAAG
The DNA here is from genome assembly GCA_954870635.1 of Arctium minus. Taxonomy (NCBI): domain Eukaryota; kingdom Viridiplantae; phylum Streptophyta; class Magnoliopsida; order Asterales; family Asteraceae; genus Arctium; species Arctium minus. The sequence goes on along the minus strand of OX941090.1, from coordinate 56,426,397 downwards.
ACGTGAGAAAGAAAGAATTGGAAGGGTGGGAAGAAGACGGCATGACAATGATGACGAAGAATCTGACAAAGACATACAACATAAGAAAGAGGAAGTGGAGAGGGGTGCAAGGAGGCGGCATGGAAATGATTTTGAGGCCTTCGACAAAAAAGACATAAGACCTAAAGAAGGGGAAGTTGAAAGGGTTGGAAGAAGGCAGCATGATGTTGACCGTGAAGAATTTAACAATGACATAAGATCTAAAATGGAGATCAGAACAAGTGAGAAAAGGCAGCGTTATATTGAAGAAGATGGATATGATAAAAATGTAAGACGCAAGAAAGAGAGAGTTGAAAGCGGTGGAAGGAGGAGGCATGATAGTGAGGAATCTGACATAGATGTCAAACACACAGACGAGAAAGTTGAAAGGAGTGGAAGGAGACCTGAGAGTGGTGATCGCGAGGAATCTGACATAAATGTCAGTCGCACAAAAGAGAAAGTTGAAAGGGATGGAAGAAGGCACGAGGATGGTAATCATGGAAGTATGACTGAGATACCAACAAAAGAGAAAGTTGAAAGGGGTGGAAGAAGGCATGAGGATGGTAATCATGGAAGTATGACTGAGATACCAGCTAGGGATGAACGAAGACATAGGAGCAAGACTAATGATCATGAAGATGAAAAGTATCTGGAGGGCAGAAAAGAAACTAGGGATGAAGATCGGCGGGGTAGAAAGCACAAAAGAGATGAAGAAGATGCGACATTCAAAAAGCATGAAAAAGGTAGGGAGCATCATCAATCAAAGTATGGTAGAGAGCATGATGAAGAACATGGAAGCAGAAGAGGTGAAAGGGATAGACAGGTGGATCAGTCGAAGAGAAGCAGATATGATAGTGAGAGGAGGTATGACAGTGGGAAGCATGACGCTGGGCGCCCGAGACACTGATCCTTTAATACGATTGTAAGTTTAGTTTGTCGTGGCATCTAATAATTTCTGTGCTCATCTTGTCAATTTGCTTTTGTTTGTTTTTCTTTGTTTGTGGATGGTGCTCTTTTTCCCCCTCTTGGTGCTTTGTTTGGCTGGTTACTTTACATGTCCAAAAGATTGAAGATATATTCTGATAATTGCTTAACAGTTATTCGAGGTAGCAAGTTTTCAAGAATCTAATTTTTATGATTGTGAGCTTTTTGATCGACTAAAAGAAAGAATGTTGTGCCAAGTGCCAACTATATCCTGTTGCTTCTTAATAATATCATTCTTTGGCATCGCCCCTCTGTTACTCAAACTCTTCTTGTTTTGAAACTATGCCCTATGATCTTTTTGTTGTCGATGCCAATATAATTTAGAGGTTTGAAACTTTATGTCGTTTCTTCTTTGATGGGATATTTATTGTACTGAATATATAACTAGAACACCTTTAATCTGTTGATGATAATTCTATAGTTTTCTTTATATACAGTCTTGTCTTTTGATCAACATCTTTGCCCTTCCTTTATGCAACTTGTGTGAAATTTGAAGTTGCAAAGCTAAGTTGCTATGCATTGTTTGCTAACATCATGACAATTGCTTTCAGATGATGCATCATGAGAATTGCAAAGTAGAGTCAGGTTCATACGAGAAAAGTAACCAAATAAAATAATAGAAAACGGTCGAATCACATGTGATTTGATACTGAAATCACCAAATAAAATAATAGAAAACGATCGAATCACATTGTGATTTGATACTGAAATCACGTGTAAAATCACCTGTGATTCATGCGACGGGCCAGCCATTTTTCGTGTTCTTTTATTTAGTTATTGTTCTCGTTTGAACCTGTATACTGTCTTGTTTACAAGAAATTTAGGGAAAAGTGTTTCTGAAAGAGCGTTGTTTATATTTTCAGGCTGGGATAGAGTTGGTGATGATTGGATGTGCTGCCTTGGCTGGCTTTCTTAAATTCAGTTTATGTAATGTCTGATGGATGATGCAAGTAATATATGTTGTTAGATTTAAATTTTTTGGTTTGTGTGTTGATGTTCGCCAATCATCTTCACCCATGGATGCTTCATTATTATTATTATTATTATTATTATTATTATTACTATTGCTGTTATTAATATATATATATATATATATATATTATTTTTCTGTAAATTGTTTTTGGGTTTTGGAAATCTGGCTGAAGTATGAGGTATTTAATAAAGATAGAGCTTTTATGGAATTTATGATTCTTTTGTAAATTGTTTATGTGGGTTTTGGGAATCTTGCTGAGATTGTTTGTGTGTGTGGCCATGGGGGCAGCAGCTCCGACGGCAAAGCAGAAACCAAAACGGCTGGTGTGGATTTTGAAGCATAGATTAGTGATCCTTGATATGAGTTTAGAGTCAATTTTAACTCGACGATCGATTTCTTTCAAATTTCATTGCTTAAAGAGCAAATTGCATGAAAATGTAACCTACTTTGATGCGATTCCTATTTTGGGTGACGTAGTTTCAAAACTTTCATTATGGTACCTAAGATGTGATATCTAAAACATTTGTGTACCCCGTCTTTTAATTATTTCTTTAAAAAATTAATATATTAAACTTTTATTGTACAATTGTTCAAGGCATTGTTACAAGTATTGAAGCATTAAACTATAACTCTTTTAACTCTTGTTTACTTAGAAAAAGCCACCGACGGCACCGTTTCCACCCCTTTGCATTTCCAGATAGCTCTCTTGTGTTCAAGGGTTCTGGGTTTTGAAGGCTTACCAACGGATGGTAGACATAGCCACCGTCATCGACGGCTAATCATCTTCCAATTCACTTCAATCACCGTTTTTTTGGCAGCTAAACCTTCCAAGCGATGAGATTTTTCAATCATTTTTCAACTATCCATCTAATCATCATGCAATTATTACAAATCAATGGAGCCCTAGAATCGATTAATGTGTTATTTTATTGCTTAAATACCTACTACCTTTTTATGTAATTACACTTGTTTAAATCTAGGGTTCAAAGACAAATAGTTTATTAATGGCACTTGGTTTTTTCTTTGGTCTGTTTAATGATAGTCTCACGGTAAACTAGGTATATGATTAGTAGATTGAATTCCGAAGTGTATTGTTGTTCGAATAGGCGGCAAGGACGTCAACGTCAGCGAGGAAGAGGTTATGAAGGATTTTAAGAGGTTGCAGCAGGACCCTCTTGCTGCTGGAATCAATGGTGCACTTTATGATAACAATATTATGTTTTGGAATACCTTCATATTTGGGTAAGTGTGAATTAATGATGGTTTGTAAATTGTAATAATGGGTGGAAACGGGGTCATCGCCGGTGGCTTTTTGTGAGGGAAGAAGAGTCAAAGAGTTATGGTTTAATGCTTCAATACTTGTATCAATGCTTTAGCAATTGTGCAATAGAAGTTTAATATATTATTTTTAAAAAAAATTAAAACAAGTAATTAAAAGACAAAAATGCCCCTTAATTTAAAGAAAGGGGTACTTAAATGTATAAGATATCACAACTTAGGTACCAAAATAATGGTTTTGAAAGTACGTTATCCAAAATAGGAATCATATCAAAGTAGGTTACATTTTCATACAATTTACCTTGCTTAAAATGTCATTTTCCTAACCAATGAACTAAAGGAGATTTTTCAACACCCGATACAGTGGTAATTTCATCATTTATGTATTAGCAGATCTTGCATTTTTCTCATCTCTTGAGTTCAAAGTTTAAATTGTTTTGTCTTGCACATATCTTGGTGATCTGCCTTCGGGTGTGACTGCCCATATTTATAGTTGGTTCATGAAGTTGACAACATTCAACAAAGATAGTACAACACTTGTAGCTATTACATACTACTGATTAACTTGCATATCAATTCTAGTTTTGGCTTGCACCTATATTTAGATTGCCATTGATTGTATAGTGTAACACTGGCAAGACTACAAAAGTGAGCTGAGGAGAGGCTTCGTGGGATTTAGATCTTAAAATGAAAGTACTACCAAATGTTGAGACTAGGGATTGGAAGCGTTGGTGACAACTATACAAGAGGAGCATCAAAGTTATACCAATTCAAAATCTCTCATGGGATACCATGGGGATTCTTTCAAATTTAGATAGAGACCGGGTGATCTATTTTATATTTTGTTATTCGAGGTTTTGGTTTATGTCGTCCTGTCGTATCTTATTTGTTATATTTAGTAAAAGTCGGAGTGTAGAAAAGCCCTCTAGCTTTACTAGGTTCCAAACCACTTAAAATTGCACATTTCTTTTGCTCTTTTTTTATACTAGTGTTGAGCCCGTGCATTGCACGGGAGGATAAATTTTTTGTTGGAATATTGAACCGAGTTAAAATGAAACGTAATTTCTTTGTTAACAGTTAATGAAATACAATGTGAAAAACGAATGTATTTTCATAAGTGGTTAGCTTGCATATATTCTTAATCGTTTGTTGTTATGACTTTGTGCAATAATATTGGTAATAGTTTTGTATTATATTATTTAAAACTCAAACGACATGTCTCACAACATATTTATCTGACTATTGACTTTAAGACCTCATAGTATTAGTCGATAAAAATAAAGATACGTATATATCTTATTCCCCTACTTCGAAAAATATGATTGTGGGTTTTAAAAAATATAAACAAATCCTCAGTAAATAAAATAAAATATAAAAAAATAGTTTTTCAAAGAAACAAAAATATAGTGGAATATCTTTTGTTCAGTTGCAGGTTCCGCCGTTGACACCCGACCGTTCGTCTTCTTCTTGTACTCGGATGATACATAGAGAAGCTATATATATTTATAGTGAATGTAGAGAATATTTTAAAATCTTTTATTTTTATTTTCGATTTTACATTTAAATGTAAATATATTAAAAATATGGAAGAATATTTTTATATCTACATCATTTCTATTTTATTTTCTTTACACTTGGTTAATTTGGAAAGTATTGCGGAATATTTTTATTTTAAAGAATACGATAATTTATTAGTGTATCTCGTTATTTTTATTTTTAACTCATATCAACCGTCTTTTTTCTTCTTTAAATGCTCGTGAAAAAAATACGTGTAGTTTTATATTATCAAAAAAAATACGTGTAGATTTTATATTATGCTAATATAAAATACGGGTAGATTTTTTATAAAATAAAATAGATTTTATATTAACAAAAAAAATACGGAAGAAAAAAGAGTTTATATTACATCTCATTATGTAAAAAGATTTTATAAAATAAAATATGGAAACAGATTTTATAAAATAAAATATGGAAAAATCATTATATGATGTAATATAAAAAAATACGGAAGAAAAAATATTTTATATTACATCTCATTAATATAGATTTGAAAGTAAAATCTAAATTTAAAATAGATTATGTTAATATAAAATCTATTTTATAAAATCTTCCACTAAAAAAACAAATAGTTGTATTAATAAATGAGTATCCATTCCACAAATAGATGATTATGTGAGATACTGTGCTTGGAAAGGTTGTACTAAAGCATTAAGAAATTGTAAATTAAGTAATTGCCTTTAATTAGTTGTAACTTGTGCTTAAAATGTTGTAATTAATAGTTTTTTATGTCGTTTTTATAATATAGTATAGATTAGGGACATTTTATTGGCTTTCCGCCATTGGCATCCGAAGTCTCAGGACCGGTCATGCCTCCACACACACACACACACACACACACACACACACACATATATATATATATATATAGGGTTACGTTCACGTGCGACCAAACTATTTTCATTAGACCCGTGAGATCATAAAATAACAGTAAAATTTCATAGCGATTCATTGTGAAGGTACGAAAAACAGCAAACCATCACAGCAAAAACACTATGAAGGTTTACCTTTACAATACCTTCACGATATTTTGTTGTGAAGATTTAGTGTTATTTTTATGGTCTCATTGGTCTCACGAAAATAGTTTGGTCTCACATGATCTCAAGTCTCTCTCTCTCTCTCTATATATATATATGTGTGTGTGTGTGTGTGTTTGTGTGTGGTCAGGTCAAGGGAAATCCACAAAAAAATAAAAAATAGAAAATAAAAAACTGAGAAACACCCTGGTGGTTGTTCATATGAACGGTATGCACATGTGCATAAAAGTAGTTTGTAACATGCACACGTGCATAAAAAACAAAAAAAAAAAACAACTTAATTACTTGTATGCACATGTGTATGTCGCCCAGATGAAAAGTTACCAGAATGTTTCTCAGTTTTTCATTTTTTAGGGGGTTTTCCCTGAACATCTCTCTCTCTCTCTCTCTCTGTATGTATATATATATATATATATATATATATATAGGGGTAGGTTCAAATGAAAATTCATCTTTCATTGTGCACATGAGAACAAATCTTAACCATTGATCAAAACTTAGAAAACTAATCAATGGTTAATACATAATAAGGTTAATTGGGAAGTGATTAAGGACAAAATTGTAATTTTGAATCAACGCCTACCTTCTTTGACTTTTTATTTTTATTTTTAATTAAAAAAAATTTACCCCCTTAAACTTTAAAATAATTTATCTTAAAAATTACTAATATTTTAATTAAACAAATTACATCAAAAAAAAGGAGAATTTTGTGCTCTTCGATATGACATCCATCTCGATAAAGTTTTTTTTTTTCGTTTTAACCGTTTTTTACGTGAAATTCTATATACGTGTTATATTCATTATGAATACGCATGCACGTCTTCGGGTGTCTACATTCAGTATGAATAACAAAGGTGAACGTTCATTCACTATTCATGATGAATAATATCGTATGCAGGATGAATAATACAATATTCAGGATTTTTTCGTTTTAACCGTTTTTTACGTGAAATTCTATATGTGTTATATTCATTATGAATATGCATGCACGTCCTCAGGTGTCCACATTCAGTATGAATAACAAAGGTGAACATTCATTCACTATTCATGATGAATAATACAGTATTCAGGATGAATAATACAATATTCAAGATGAATAATACACGAATTCATGATGACTCCAGGCCATTCATGGTCGCCCGGGGATTAGTCGGTGCGTAAGCTGGCCCGGAAACCCACGGTTACAAAAAAAATCCATGATTCATGTATTATTTATTATGAATCGTGTATTATTCACCCTGAATGTTCTATTATTCATCCTGAATGACCCGTAAAGGTGTAGACACATGGCGCACTCTCTTTTGTTTCCCAATTCACAACCGAAATTTGGTTTAATTCATTATGAATATGTATGCGCATCCCCGGATGTCCCACATTCAGTATGAATAACAAATGTGAAGGTTCATTCATTATTCATGATGAATAATATAGTATTCAGGATGAATTACACAACATTCATGACGAATAATACACGAATTCATGAATCGTAAATTATTCAGCCTGAATATTGTATTATTCATCCTGAATGATACATTATTCATGATGAATAACACATGAATGACATGTGAAGATATGGAGACGTGACACACTCTCTTTTGTTCCCCGATTCACAACAGAATTACTCGATAGGTTCTCAATTCGTCTTGATGGGTGTTGGGTTACGTGTTAGGACTGAAAGTCCGAGTGCGTTGAAAGTTGTATAACGCATTTATAAAGGTTCGAATTGTAATTATTTGATAGTTGAATTGTAAAATGGGCCTCAAGCCCATTAGCCCGGTACGCTTCATATTTATATGTTTTGTTAACCTAGTTTTAGGTTAGAGAAGAGAGGTTAGACGTATTATTATTCTAGTCGATAGGTTTACATTTGCTTATCAGAAATTCTCTCTGTAAACCTTAAACCTTTATTGAGTAATAATCATATGACTAGAAGGTGTTGCTCATTCATTGTTCTTCATTGATTACTATTGTTCGTGATTGCACTGTATCTGGGATCTACAATTGGTATCAGAGCAGAATCGAATAAATTTTCATTCGATACGATCAAAATGTTTGTCTAAAACCCTTTAATCGCTTATATTGGGTGCTGATTTGCTTGTTCTGAGTTTGTCTCTGCGATCGAAACATCTTCTTGGGTTTAAGTCTGTATTATCGATTTCCTGTTTCTCTGAGATCATATATGCATAATAGTTCAGTATGCTATAATTAAATTTCTGGGTTCATCAAGTTTATGAGTTTGTCTATCATATTGCTATCTGCTATATTGATTTTCGGTCAAATTTCTGGGTTGAATTGTTGAATTGGGTCGAGTATATGTGTTGATCTGCATATTCGATTTCCTGGATTAAATTTTTTCTGGAAAATCAAGTCTGGCTGAATTGATTGATTTGATTTCCTGCCATATCGAGTTTCTAAAATTTGGGTTAAGGTTTCTGAAAAATCGTTTTTTTTTCTCTTGTGTTAAGTCTGCAAATTTTCTGGGTTTGCATATTGTTGATCGATCAAAGTTCTGTGAGTTTGCATATTGTTTGTGTTTTCTGCATAAATCGATTAAATTTTCTGGGTTTGCATATTGTTGATTAATCGGTTCAAGTTCGATTTACGATTGCGTTTTTTGTTCGATTATTCGATTTGATCTGTTTAATTTGCTTAATCGAAAAGTGTTATCTGTTATCGACCAAACCATCTACCGATCCCTTGACCGAACCCTTATGACCGAACCCGTGTTGACCGGACCCTGCGACCGGACTCTCGACCGGTGCCTTGTAGACCGGTCCCCGTTTTATTGACACCTTCCATAATTTAATATATAATCACCTTGTTGTGATTGGTTACAATTCATAGTGGGTTGGTAATTTTTTTTGATTACTTTGAAAAAAAGTGCTTCATCGCATACATATATATATATATCTCATCCATCGCTACCGACCGGTGCCTCCCCCCGACCGACAGGTGCCTCGCGCCCGGTCCCTCCCCGACCGACCGGTGCCTCGCGCCCGGTTTGTTGAAAAGCTTTTCAATGTTTAAGAGGTTTCGATCGGTTTGTCAAATTATTTCGGTTGATTCGGTAGTGTTCGGGAACAAAGTTTTTCACTTTTTAAACTGGTAAGGGTTGTTTACAAAGCTTAAACGATCGATTTTGATCGTAAAATTTTCACCCATATCAAGTTTTTAAATTCTCATTCGGTTTTCGAAAAATCTTCGGTTGCTTCGTTCGAAAGTTTGAGAGATTGTTTCGAGATTTAATCAGTTGAGGGAGCTTAAGGGAACATAAACGATCATTTTTGTCTCAAAAAGTTTTAACCCATACTGATTTTTTAAGTTTTCGATCGTTTTCCGAAAAGTTTTCGGTTGGTTCGTTTGTGATCGTGGGTTGACCGGTTGAATTTTAATCTGTTAAGGACTGATCATGGAGCTTTAACGATCGTTTTGCATTGATTATTTCTAACCGTTTCAAACTTTTGCAGGTGCGTCTCATCGGAGAAGACGATGAATAGTAATTTCGTTAAGTTTCCGTTAAGTGACGGTTAATTTCTTTTCATTTTGGTCATTTTCCGTTAAGTCTCCGTTAGTCAGGTTAGTTTGTTAGTTTGGTTAGTCTTATTTCATTTTTAGTCCAATTTAGTTAGTTTTCAGTTAAGTCCGTTAGAAGTTTTAACTTTTACACTTTTAGTCCCTCTAGTTAGTAGTTTTAGTATATGTCATTTTTTAGTCCTTGCAGTTTTAAGTTTTAGTTTGTGTCACTTTTAGCCCCCGTACTTTAAAGTTTCAGTCATTTGTCATTTGTGACCCTAAACTTTCAAGTTTCACACGTTGTCACTTTTGGTCCTTGCACTTTAGAATTTCATCTCTTGTCAAGTTCAGTCCCTGGACTTTAAGCTTTCCAAGTAACAATGAGTTATCAACAAATTTCTCGGTTACAGGACGACAATGACTGGCTCATGCACAGGTTAAAAGAACTTGAAAAGATGTTAGAATCTAATTCATATTACCCTTCGTTTTTTGCCCAAATAGACTCTCTTAACCAAGAGATTTCAGATCTTGAAAGAGCAGCTGATATAAAGAAAAAGGATCTACATGAAGCTTCAAAGAAAATATCTGAACTTGAACGAAAAGTTGCAGATTTTGAAGCCAAAGAAGAGAAGTACCTGATGCTTGAAGAAAGAGGAAACATGTTGGAGAATGAAAATCTCGATCTGACGAAAAGACTTGCTATTTTTGAAAAGGAAAAAGTTGATTCTTCAAATGAAAGAAAGAATTTTGAAAGAAAGATTCTTGATCTTTCAAAGAAAGTTTTTGATGAAAGAAAGGTTTTTGAGCTTCAAAATGCGAAACTTTCAAAGCAGATTTCTGATTTTGAAAACGTTTTGATAATTGAGAGAGATTCTTTTGAGAAAGAGCGAAAAGTTTTTTAGAGTGAAAAGAAAATGCTTGAAAAGAAGAATGTTGCAGTTTTTAAAGAGATATCTGATAAACGCGACAATATAGAAAAGGATTTTGAAAGTGAAAGAAAGATTTTCGAAACTGAGATTCATAAGCTTTCAAAGAAATTATCTGAATTAACAACAGAGATTTTGAAAGAACAGAAGGTAAAATCTGATTTACCAAAACAAATTGACTTGATTCTAGAAGAAAGAAATGTTTTATCCGCAAAAGTCAAGAAACTTAAAGAAATAAGTCTTAAAGCCGATTTATCTGAACAAGTCAGTCCCGATACTGTTGTTCAGTCTCCTTATTCTTCAAATTCACCTTCTACATCTAATTCTTCGAAGAAGATTGTCAAATCAAATGAATTTTCAAAAGATCGGATTCGTCCTTCAAATCTTTTCTATAATTCTCTTGTTGATGATTCAAATAATCAAGTGTTTCGAAAAGTCAAGATGGTTTGGAGAAAGAAATCAACTACAAAAAGTAGTGATGGAAACAAGTCTCATGATTCTCCTGTAGTTGATACAAAGTCATTTATTTCCAAGACTGATTCACCTACTTATGTCTATTCTATAGGAAAGTTGATCAGTGTGCGCCGGCAAACGATCTGTTGCACTCACTATGGAAATAGTGACTTTGTGGATTCAAGGTATGTTAATAATTGGTATGGTACTTATAGCATCCCCAATCCTCAGTTTAATGGCTTAAAAGCCAAGGAAACTAACCATCAAGGATCCATCACAGCATGGATACCAAAACCAAAATATTCTTAATCTGTTTTGCAGGAATGTCATGTGTGATTTTATTCAGATTATTCACGTCACATGACTACAATCAAGGGTTATGCCACTTTTGAGGGGGAGTACCATGTTTGTTTGTTTGAATTTTCATATTGACTTCTGAACACTTCAGTTCATGACTCGTTCTTAAATGTTTTTGACTTCTTATAATCTCAAATCAGAAAGTTTACTTCAATGTTCTATCTTGGTGAGTTAAAGGAGTGTTAGGGCTTTTAATGTTTCTATGGTCCATCCAGAACCGGAAGGACCTACCCAAGAAACACATCCAATTCGTAGATATTAGTGAGGGGTCTAGATTGATAGATGAGTTCGGAGTGATTTAAAAAAAATGTGAGGATGTGACAGGACTTAAAAGAATTATTGGTCCTTACCAAACCGAGTCAGTTATCCGGGTTACCACATAATCTATTCATTCTCGTTCTTTGGAGATGGATATTGAAACAGACATGTACCCAGTGTCGATAAATCGTGTCACCCCACCCAGCCACTCAAGTATCTCTCAAAAGATACTTGTTTCATATATGGATGGAGATTTAGCACATAATCTATCTAATCCTCACTCGGAGGTCTTAGATATTGAAAAAGGAAGACATCAGCTCTGGTCTTCGAACTTCATATTCATCTCACTGAGTCTATTGATTTCTAACCTGCGTCCCAGGTTGAATCAATCTTTGAGCCTAATCGATTTAAGTTATACTTCTTTCACACACGCACGAATCTTTGTGATTCCCCTTGCATATCTTTGTGATATTCCCGGAACAGTTTGAGAAGTAATTTTTAATATTTTACTTCAGTGATAATTGGAAGTCCTATCAGAGATACATCGATGCCAACTCTGAAAATAGGCCACACAATTATTTTAATTGTTGTGATAACAGTTACTATTGTGTTTTTGTGTTAGCTGTTACCTTTGGTTACTGAATCGTTTTATCTAATCTTTTGCTACTCATCCGGATAGTCTTTGAAGATACATGATGCTCAGGATTCTCCTAATCATCATGAGGGGGAGAACGACACACAATTCAAAGACACAGATTATCGTGTTGAGGGGGAGTTAGCAAAATCTGAGGAGGAGTAACAAAATTTCTTAAATCTGAGGTTGAAAAGCCTTTGGATTCAAAGATTGCAGCTGAGCAGAAAAGATTTTATTGGTTCTTCTATCCCGTATCATGTGGTGTTTGCTACAAGTTTGTTCCTCCTACAAGCTGATTGAAACAAGTTCTTAAGCTGAAAGTCTATTCAACTCGCAGTTCAAAGACAGATTCTTTGTTTTAAACTGAATATGCACTTGTGGAATGTCACGTAACTCGCACATTATCTTTCTTGTGTGCTGATCCGATGTGCTGAGTTTCTACAGTTGAAAGCTGCTTGATAGTGCATTCAGTCAAGGCTATTGTACATTGAATCTGGTTACAAAGTTGAAACTATGAAGACCAAGAGCTTTATTCAAGGGGGAGCTGGGAAATACATGAAGACATGCAACACGAAAGTTCTTCAAAGATTTAAAAGGGAAAGAAGAACAAGGCATGAAGATTTCAAGTTGATAAATGCCTTATTCAACTTTAGGGGGAGATTGTTAGGACTGAAAGGCCGAGTGCGTTGAAAGTTGTATAACACATTTATAAGGGTTCGAATTGTAATTATTTGATAGTTGAATTGTAAATGGGCCTCAAGCCCATTAGACCGGTACGCTTCATATTTATATGTTTTGTTAACCTAGTTTTAGGTTAGAGTAGAGAGGTTAGACGTATTATTATTCTAGTCGATAGGTTTACATTTGCTTATAAGAAATTATCTCTGTAAACCTTAAACCTTTATTGAGTATTAATCATATGACTAGAAGGTGTGGCTCATTCATTGTTCTTCATTGATTACTATTGTTCGTGATTGCACTGTATCTGGGATCTACATTACTGTGCTGAAGAAACGTGATGCCTTACGACGTTGAAGAAAGTGGTGAAGAAGGTGATGTCGAGTTACATACTTACGGTGTTGAGGCGTTGTACAAACTTGAACGTACATAAATATTCATAATGAATATAACACATATATAACTGTAAGTTATTATATGCCCACGACACGTGTCACACAGAGATACTGCTGAGGAGTATGTAAACCTATACGGTCACACACAAAGAATGCGTTTGTTTCCATTTGTAGAAACCCGGATTTAATGAAAATATGTGTTAAACTGTAATTATGATAATTACAGGGTGAAAACGTAATTATGTTAATTACGGAGAATTATCTGTAATTATATTTTAAAGTTTAAAAGGATAATTATATATACTTATATAATTATATTTTAAAGTTTAAAAGGATAATTATATATATACATATACATATATATATATATATATATTTGAATATGATTTGAATATTACAGATAATAATTAAACCTTATTTAATTATTAGTTGAATTATAGTCTAACTATAATTCTTCTGATATAAATAAGGGGTTAGGCTAAACCATTTGATTGACAACTGAATTAGAATAACCTTTCACAAAATACAGAAAATAAACCCTTTTCTTTTCTGTAAAACACATATAGATCTAGGGTTATTGGGCTAGCACCCGGTGGAATTTCGCGTGTTCGTGTGTGGATACCGCTAGAGGAAGCCTAGATTGGTTTCTAAGTGCTCAACTAGTTCAACCACAACAGATCTGAAAGGTACATCTCTAAACACCCTATGGTGTGGTTTTAAGTTTTAATTAAATACATCATTGGATCCGTTTGGGTTTTAATTGTTTAGAAAAGTTTTCTAGGTTGTAACCAAAATTATTTTTTTTAATTTCCGCTGCGTATAACGGTTACAAATTGTTATTAAAACCCTACAGTGGTATCAGAGCCACTTTGATGTCATTTAATCAAAAGAGGAACAATATTGTTATGATGGCAAATTAAAATTTTAAATCTAATTGGACCCATTTTGTTTTAATTGGGTCTAAAAGTCTAATAGGAATTTTAAAAGGGTTGCAAACCCTAATATTTGCTATCTGAGAGATCACAACTTTATGTGGCCTCCATCCTTTTTGGGTTTGAGTCGCCGCTGGCTTCTGCCGGTGTTTTTTCATCGCCGCCCACCGCTGGCCGGTTTTCCCATCGCACATCTCCCTCCCATCACAAAGAGGCAACAACCTGAACAGGTTTCATCGCCATCGTTTTTAGTTGTCGGTTCTCTTTTGTAGCCACGAGAACCGCCGACCTTTGCCTCTATTTCACCGGTCGCTACCGGCCGTCGTCGTTTTCGTCACAGTGACCACCTGAGGTACGTTGCAGGTTGATCGTGGTTGTTGCCACCAATCCCTGGCGTTCGCCCTCCTTGAGAGGTGCGATTCCCTTCATTGGTCATCGACGGCCAACTGCGGCTGAGTGCCGCCGACCGTCGTTCCTTGTCGATGGGTTATTACCCTACATGGCTGAACGAGCCTCATCACGTGATTGATTCTTGTCTCGTTTATTTTTCATCTAAGGTCATCGACGATCGGCTATGGTTGATGCCACCGTCACCATGAACCACGACCATGGTCGTGGGTTTCTCGATAAACATTGATTATTGAGTAACTAGTAGCTACTTTTTGAACACCGTGGTTGATTTTATTGCAAACTGGAAGATTTCCGGTTAGGTTCAATGGTTGTTGCCGTTTTCTGGTTGGGTCCAACGGCTGCTGCCGTATTTTTCCTTGTTCACCACACCGCCACTCCAAGCGGGTGGAGTTTGGTTTTCCCTTTTGTTTACAAGATTCCAATGCTAGCCATCGAGCCAAACAATGGTTTATGGTCAAATCGTTGTTATTGATAGTCTGGGTTCGTGCTAATAGTGGAACAGTGGTGGGACTAGGGATTTGGCCCAAAGTTTCCGTCATCGGCTGCTTCCATTGTTCATTGAACAACAACTAAAGGGTTGTTGATCGTCGGTTTCTTTCTTTCCCTCACCATGGATAGTTGATTGCGTGATCCATGGTCAAGCTATCAGTGTTGTTGCCACATGATAGGATCACGGTCTAGGACCATATGGCTCATCGGCCTAATCCACAACTTAAATCATCGATTTTGTTTCGATTAGTTTCTCCCCAAAATTCAACGGTTTCGTGACTAATGTTTTGGGCCAAATCTTTAGTTTGGGTGTTGGACTCCGGCTAGTAGGCCCAAATATTTTTCACCCTAGCTTTCTTGTTAGACTTATGTCCTGAACGACTTGATCGTAGGACGGCCCAAGGCCCGTTTTATTGGGTCAACTCTCTTTTGGGTTTGGTTTGTTAACCAACAATTAAATTAGGTCAATAAATTTTGTTGATCCAAACTCTCTCAGTGATTTGATAACGACCCTCTTTTATACTTAGTGAAAATTACGTTATTATATGTATTAGTGTTTCATCATCAGCGATCAGACTGAGTCTGTTCAGTTATCGCTGATGACCTTTCTGTAAACATTAATATGTATGTGTTTCACTTTCAGCGATCAAACTGAGTCTGTTCAGTCATCACTGATCGTTTCCTATGTAACACAGTTAACGTAATCCCTGAAGACAAGTCTCGCGTCAACATAGTTCATAGCTGAATCGAAGACGAAGCCACTGAACAATAGATAAGTCTACTAGTGACCTGATGCGGATATCAGCGAAGATCAGACATCTACTTACGCGAAGAAGCCTGAGGAAAAGCTTCAGCGATAACTGAACTTCTTTATCTCTGGAAGAAGAGATACTCAGCGATCAACGATCACAAAGCTTATGCCTCAGGTTTTCTTTTGTCTTACCTTGCACAACCAGTACGATGTGTCAGAACGGACACGTCTCTGCCACAAATCGTACACCAACTCTGTCAACTACACTGTTCATAAAGCGGCCAAAAGCATGTCTCCAAAAGTGAGACTACCAAAGCCAATCTATGAATGCCACGTGTAAAGTACCCTGCCATGCATTTAATGCATAGGGTATAAATAGGAAGCTCACCCCTTCATCTGAAAATGTGCTCAATCCTTGAACTCCAAAATAGAAACCCTTGTTTTCTATCTCTCTAAAAATCCCCCATTCTCTGAATTTCTTGTGCAACCATCTTAGTGTTTCTTAAGTTTGTTTAGATTGAGTCTGTCTTAATCTTATTCCGCAACAAACTTGTAAATTGTATTTTGATTTATCAATAAACAATTTATTAAACTTTAATTTCTGTGTTTGTATTCAACCCCCCCCCCCCTTCTACAAACTTGTTAAGCACCTTCGGGACCAACAAGTGGTATCAGAGCAGTTTGTTTAATCTAATAAACAAGATCTTGTTGTATACTCTTCCTTGCTATTCTAAAATGGCACTAAACACAAACACAAACTACTATGATAATGGTTCACTTTCTAAACCTCCTTGATTTAGCAGAGATAACTTTTCTCTATGGAAAAATCGAATGATGCTATTTCTTGAAGGTGCGGATCCTACTATACCTGAATATATAGAAAACGGACCCTATGAACCTGTTAGAATTATAGCTGCGGTTCCCGCTACTGCCACCACTGAAGCTGTGCCTGAACGATATGTCGTTAAGAAAATAAGGCAGTGGAGTGATGAAGATAAAAAGAAGGTAGGCATAGATGCAAGAGCAAAGACCATTATATCAATGGCTCTGCCTGATGAAGTTTTCCATTCCATCATGCATCTAAAAACTTCTAAAGAAATGTGGGAAACCATATGTGTTCAATATGAGGGCACCACTGAAATCCAAGAGACCCGAAAGATTAACTTGGTAAGACAGTATGAAAGTTTTATCGCTGGTAAGAATGAATCTCTTTCTGACATTCATCAGCGGTTTAACTGCCTGATCATTGACCTAAGAACTGTTGGAAGGACCTATTCTAATTCTGAGGTCCTAACAAAATTCTTGGAAAGTCTTCCTGAAAGCTGGGACAGTTATTCAATATGTCTTAAGCTGACAAAAGACTTACATACTCTCTCTCTAAGCACTCTGTATGGAATATTGCTCAACTATGAGCAATCTAATCTCCTGAAGAAGAATCTTGTAAAAGATTCTAAAGACTCCAAAAGCACTGCTGTTGCTTTAGTCTCATCAGAGATAATTCCATCCCAGCGATCTACTCTCACCATCACTGAGTTAGATTCTGAATCTGAGGATTTATCAGACCCTGATCTTTCAGAGTTTAATGAGTCCTTAGCACTCTTGACAAACTCTTTTAAGAGATTTGCAAGAAAGAGTAACTTCCGAAGAAGTAAACCTCTCTCTCTTACTGAAAAGCCAAAATCAACTCCGGTTGATAAGGCTACAACCACTTGCTATAACTGCGAAAAAATTGGACATTTTGCTAGTGAGTGCAGGTCTAAAAAGGTCTTCAAACCTTCTACCTCAAGAAGATCCAGTGATGACAAATACCATAAGCTGAAGAGCAAATATAAAAAGCTGAAAAGCTATCAGCAAAAAGGTAAAGGTCTCATCGCTGAAGAACATGACTGGGCTGAATCAGAAGAATCATCTTCTGATGAAGAAGAAGTCGCTAATCTTTGCCTCATGGCTGAGATTAAAGAAGAAGTAGAAGAACCATCTGAACCTTCTATGAGCTACATATCACCTCAGGTATCTATCTCAACAAATCCCTCTCTGCCTGAAGCTGAGAGAAGTCGCGCTGTTGATGTGCTGACGATTGACCTTTATAATGCTCTAAACGACAAAACTCAAGCTGAAAATAAAAATGTTTATTTAACACAAGAGCTAGAGAAATGTCATGAAAAGATCAGTGAACTAAATCTTTTAGAAGAAAAGCTAAAAGATCAAGTCATTATAAATGAAATCATAAGCATTGAACGCGAACAAGCCATCGCTGCTCTAAAAGCAGAAAAGGCTCATGTTGAAAAATGGTGCAAATCATCAACAAAGATCTCTGAGATAATAAATGCTCAAACTCCTGAAAGTGATAAAACTGGTCTTGGTTTTTGGACACCACAGGATGATCCTAAAGAAGAAAGTTCCTCGCTTAAGTTTGGAACTTTTGTCACATCTTTCTTTGACACTTCTTATAATCAATTCTATCCCTGTTCTTCTTCTAATTCCATCCCTGAGGAGATATCTGCAAGATCTAAGCCTGCAGATAAAGGAAAGTCTATTCTCCCTCAGAAGGCTTCCAAGAAAACCAAACTGAAAGTTCCCTCCAAACCTTCAGTGGATAAACCTTCTAGCTCAGTGACAGAAATCTTTGATATCTGTCCTCCAAAGCTGAAGGTTGATCTAAAGCCCGTGAAATCTGAAGAAATAAAAATTCCTCCCAGATCTCGTGCTATAGGCATTCTTGGAGCTGGACCTGCTCATCTTAAGTTTTCAAAACCTTTTGGTTATAAAACCACCATCAGATATAGAAAATGTTATCACTGTGGATTCACTGACCATATTGCGAGCAAGTGTCCAAATACCACCGAAGCTGATAAAACAGCCAAAGTGAAGAAAAATGCCTCTAAGGCAAATAAAGTCACCAAAGTGAAAAATACCACTAAGGTTAAGAAATTAACCAAAGTGAAGATTACCACTGAAGCTGAATCTTCATCAGTGGTGAAGACTGCTGAATCTTCCTTATCCACTAACTCTGAAGGACCCATTGAAAAGTGGGTACCAAACAAAGCTTAATCTTCCTTATGTATGCAGGGATCAAAGGGCATCTGGTATCTCGATAGCGGATGTTCTCGTCATATGACTGGACAAAGAAACCTGCTCACTGAATACAAGGAAGAGAAAGGCCCCTCTGTTACCTTTGGTGGAAATGGAAAAGGATTTACCCGTGGGTTTGGTGTCCTCAGCAATGGGACAACTACCTTTCGAAGAGTCGCTTATGTAGATGGACTGAAGCACAATCTTCTAAGCATCAGTCAGCTATGTGACAAAGACTACGAAGTTCGCTTTTCTAAGAAAGCATGTTCAGTGGTAGATGAAAAAGGAAAACTTGCTCTCAGTGGTTATAGAAGAGAAAATGTCTATGTAATAGATATGGACTCTACTATCACTGAAAACTTATGTTTTCTCTCTAAGGCCTCTTCTGATGTCAACTGGCTATGGCATAAAAGGCTCTCTCATCTAAACTTCAAAACCCTGAATTCTCTCTCATCTAAGGAACTGGTTTCTGGTCTTCCTCAGCACTCATATGCTAAAGAATCTCTCTGCTCAGCATGTGAAAAAGGAAAACAAACAAAAGCTAGTTTCAAGTCGAAACAAGTTTCCTCAGTAACAAGTCCTCTTCAGCTCTTGCATATGGATCTATTTGGCCCTGTCAATATCCAATCAATAGCTGGAAAGAAATATACGCTTGTCATTGTAGATGAATATTCTCGCTACACCTGGGTTATTTTTCTTCGCTGTAAGAATGATACTCCAGAAGAACTAATATCTTTTGTCAAAAAGATGGAAGTGCTGAATAATCTTACTGTTCGATCAATAAGAAGTGATCATGGAACTGAATTCAAAAATAGTTCCCTGAACAATTTCTTTGAGAACAAGGGAATCTCTCACAACTTCTCCTCAGTAAGAACACCTCAGCAAAATGGAGTCGCTGAAAGAAGAAACAGAACGATCATAGAAGCTGCTAGATCAATGCTCAGCGATTCTCACCTCCCTACTCAATTTTGGGCAGAAGCTGTAAACACTGCATGTTTTACTCAAAACAGATCGCTGATAATAAAGCGATTTGGGAAGACAGCTTATGAACTCTTTCTTGGAAGGAAGCCTTCTATCAGCTTTCTTCATATCTTTGGTTGTCAGTGCTTTATCTTAAACAACAAAGATCAACTTGGAAAGTTCGACCCAAAAGCCGATGATGGAATATTTTTAGGATATTCCTCCATCTCCAAAGCCTACAGAGTTTTCAACAAACGAAGACAAACCGTAGAAGAAACCATTCATGTCACGTTTGATGAAACGCGCTCAGCGAACTCTAAACCAATCGCTGACAATGAAGAACTGAATACTTGGATGATCTCTCACTATAGAGAAACTGAACCTTTCTCAAACCATCAGCACACTGAAACTCCAATTGCTGATGAAGAACCAAGTATCATACCTCCCACCGCTGAATCCACCTCATGGGTATCAGCTGAACCTCTAAACACATTACCACCATCAAATCTGCCTTCATCTGGAAACCTCTCTAGTGAACCTACTCAACAGTTAATTGCTGATGAACCTCAAACATCCTCATCAGTAAACATTCCAATTGTTGATCCAACCTCTGAGTTAAGCAATCATGCTCCTGCTCAGCGATGGACAAGAGATCACCCAATAGATCAAATTCTCGGTGATCCAGATGCAGGTATTCAGACACGACGAAGCTCAGGTAATATCTGTCTCTTTGTAAACTTTCTCTCCTTAATAGAACCAAAGAAGACTGATGATGCCCTCAGAGATCCAAACTGGGTCAGCGCTATGCAAGAAGAGCTGACTGAATTTTCTCGAAACAAAGTTTGGAATCTCGTTCCTAGACCATCTGATAAAACTGTAATAGGCACCAAATGGGTGTTTAGAAACAAGTTAGATGAACATGGAACTGTAACCCGCAACAAGGCTCGACTTGTTGCTCAGGGATACAGACAAGAGGAAGGCATAGACTATGATGAAACCTTTGCCCCTGTGGCCAGGCTCGAAGCAATTCGACTATTCTTAGCTTATGCAGTCTATAAAGACTTCATCGTTTATCAAATGGACGTAAAATCAGCTTTTCTGAATGGAAAGCTGAATGAAGAAGTTTATGTAGAACAACCACCAGGGTTCTATGACCCTAAGCATCCAAATTATGTTTATAAATTGGATAAGGCTCTCTATGGTCTAAAACAAGCCCCTCGTGCTTGGTATGACACTCTCTCATCTTTTCTTATCTCTGAAAATTTTGAACGTGGCAAGATTGATAATACGTTATTTTTCAGGAAGATAAAAGGTCATATAATTCTTGTACAAATATATGTCGATGACATAATATTTGGTTCTACTAACCCATCTCTTTGTACTCGCTTTGCTGAAAGAATGAAGAAAGAATATAAAATGAGTATGATGGGTGAGCTGACATATTTTCTTGGTCTTCAGATTAAACAATCTGACAAAGGTACTTTTATCTGCCAAGGTAATTATGTTAAAGATATGCTAAAGAAGTTTGAACTCACACAAACTTCAGCGATGAAAACTCCTATGGCACCACCGCTGATACTTAACAAGGATCCATCTGGAAAACCTGTTAATGTCACTGCCTATAGAGGAATGATAGGCTCATTGCTGTATCTTACAGCAAGCCGACCTGACATCATGTACTCTACTTGTTTATGTGCACGCTATCAATCTGAACCCAAGGAATCCCATCTGATCGCTGTAAAGCGAATTTTCAGATATCTGAAAGGAACTCCTAACCTCGGTCTTTGGTATCCCAAAGACTCAGGGTTCGATCTAACTGGTTATTCTGATAGTGATTTTGCAGGCTGTAAACTTGACAGAAAAAGTACCACTGGTGGATGTCAACTCTTGGGAGGAAAGCTGGTAAGCTGGACAAGCAAGAAGCAAAATTCTGTGTCCACTTCCACAGCTGAAGCTGAATACGTAGCCGCTGGAAGCTGTTGTTCTCAAATCTTATGGATGAGAAATCAACTATTAGATTATGACCTTCAGCTGTCAAAGATTCCTATCTATTGCGACAGCACTAGTGCTATCGCTATAGCAAATAATCCAGTGCTACATTCAAAGACAAAACACATAGAGATCAGATATCACTTTATCAGAGATCATGTGATGAATGGTGATATTGAACTTCACTTTATCCCTACTGACTTTCAACTTGCTGATATATTCACCAAACCTCTTGATGAGACAAGGTTCAACTTTCTCATCAGTGAGCTTGGAATGCTGAACCTCGAAGAATAACTCTTCAGCGTTCATGTATTATGTTAGTAATCAAAAGTTCCCCTCTCATCATTCTCTCTGATAAACATTCTGACTCTCAGGTATGTTTTCTCCTTTCCCTCAAAGATGTTTTTTTTAATATAAACTTTAATCACCGAATTTTCTTCAAATGATTAAAAGCTTTTTGAAAAATACATTAATCACTGATATTTCTAGTCAGTGATCCTTTAAAAGGAAAAACTATCCCTATCTTTTCTAAAAGGGATACTTTTAAAAAGGAAAATCTATCGCTGACTTTTCTTCAGTGATCATTTCAAAACGGACAAATGTACAGTCTCTCTCTTCTATGACGTCATTTGAACCGACAATCCACGACATGCCTTTTCTGACACGTTCGTCCGTTGCCCTTCTATCCAATCAACTTCGTGGAACGTGTCAATGTCATGATGATTTTTTTTCTTTTCCCGCTTCATTCTCTCTCTTCTCTCTTCGTATAAAAGGAATTCTTCTCTCCTTTATACGGTTTACGCTTTCAAAACTTTCAAAGCAAGAAGCATTCTCTCAAGAACACTCAAGCAAGTAAACCCAGAATATTGAATCTGCAACTCTTTTTCTTCAAGATACACAGGTTTATTTCATGTTTATATGCTTTGTTCGTATGATTTTTATTCTTTTTAAAATCCTACTCGCTTTCTATGGATTTTATAAAACGTTTTTTTTTGTAAAAACTAAAGATCATTCTTTCTGATTTTATGTTTTTAAATAAAAACCTTTTGGTTTTAAAGTGTTCTTCAATCTTTCTACCCAGAACACTACTTTTCTCCTAAAAATAACTTGATAGTTTTCCAGTTTCCCCTCTTCTATGGAAACTGGTAATCATATTATTTTTAATCTAAATCATTTCTTCTATTATGCCTCTTTCCATAACAGAAATGACACAGTCTTCAATCGTTGCTTCCAAGAATGTACGATTCGCTCTCACTGAAGTTGAGATTACTAAATGTAATCATTTGGCCAGACTCGACTTCAAAGCTGACAAATACCCACATCTGGTGGAAGCTGCTGAATTCCTCAAGCAGTCATGCATAGCTTACGCGATCACTGTGGATCCTAAGCCCTCCAAGACTCTACTTCAGCAGTTTTGGTTCACTGCTGATGCAACTGAACTTACCAACAGGAAAGGCGAACGAGTCCCTGCTATCTCGTTCAGCACGGAATTAGGGCCAGGGAGCATGACCGCTCTTAGCCTCAGAAAATCTTTAAGATTCCCTGACAAACCAAAGAATGGGTTCGACGTACTCCCCACTGATGATGAGCTGATATCATTCCTGGACGCAATGGGCTATTGTTGGGAAAACAAACCAAGATCTTCTATTCCCAACAAGAAGCTCACCAAGATCCTAAAAGCTCAGATGCCATCACAACTGAACTTTATCTTCTCGCACATAATTCAGTGCATGAGTGGGAAGAGTGGTTCGCTGGATCAAGCCAGCAAAACACAACTGCAGATGGCCTACTCCGTTATCGCTGGTCAAAACTTTGACTACGCCACAGCCATCTTTGAAGATCTGAGGTCGAGATTAGAGAAGCCTGAACGAGATCCCAAGATCTCATACGTACGTTTCATATGTACGTATATCAAGTTCCTCTATACCAACACCTATCCCACCAAAGATGATGGCACCTTTGCCAGGGTAGGTCAACGATCACTGGAGGTCAAGCCACTCGCCGACGAGGTAAGTATCTCTCTCCTTCGCTATCGTCTCTCTCTCCATTCTTCTTCATCTTCAGCGACCACGCAGACGGTTCATTCGTCTGCTATCCCTGTCGCTACCACTACTTCTAAACGACCATCAGCTAGTCCGATTGGTCCTTCCAAAAAGGCCAAAAAGACTAAGGAAAGTACACCCTCTAGTACTATACCTGAGGGAGCTTCTCAACAAGCTACCTTAGATGCATTTGTGGGTCTTTCCTCCACAACTTCAGCAGTCACTCATACTGCCGTGTCAGCGATCTCACTCGCTGTCACATCATCAGTAACCCCACCTACTATCTCATTCACTGAGATTAACCCCATCCCTACTTCTATCCCCAAAACTCTTCCCTTCTCTCCTCACTTGGTCTCTGAACCCGCCACCTCTTCTTTCCCTATAGGACCTGAGCATCAAACTTTTGAGGAATCTATGCAGTTCTACAAAATGTTTGATACGTCAGGTACACCTATAATCCTAAACACTTCTCTCCCCCCCTCTCCAAATAAGCCCATATCTGAACTAACATTATTTTCAGGTCCTAGCTTGGCGTCTGTTGACACGCATGTCAACAGTCTAGGAGAAAAGGTGGACGCACTCACCAACATCATCAATGAAACCACCAGCGCCGTAAATCAGGCTGGTGAGGAGCTGAAGAAGTTGACCGCCACTTGCTCATCTAAAGCTGAGAACTCTCAACTTTCAGCTGTTGAAGAACAAGTCGTCCAACTCAGAGAGTCCTCTCGACTCTTTCAAGGGCGATTTGAGTCTCTTACCGCTGAAGTTCAGGGTCTCTCTTCAAAGGTTGACCTCTGCACGTCCCTTCTTCAGCAAATTCTACAGAAAGTGAATGCACCAGCTCCAGCGCTGCCTCCCTCCTTCACTGAAGATGATCGTACCAACCTCAACATCGCTGTGGAATTCATTCATGATGCCACATGCGACATCCCTGCGGTTGAAGACCGGATTAAGCGTCTGGAGGCTGACGTTCAAGTGCTAAAAGCTTCAACAGCTACTCCAGCAGCTGAACAATCCCCTACCGCTGATAATGACAAAGTGGGGGAGAAAACTGAAGAAACTTCTATTGCTGCTGCTGGGGAAGCTAAGACTCCAAAGGAACCTCCCTCTCAATCTGAGGGGGAGAAGGCAAAAGAATCCTCATCAATTCACTCCATTCTCTTTGAAGAGGATGAGGAAGAGGAAGATGATCTAGATCTTGATGATCAAGAAAAGGATCAGCCCTCCGATGACGACGATGAAGACCAATCTATGTGGTTCTCTAAGCCGAACGTCGTATCAGGGACAACTTCGCAAGAGGTTGTCAAAACAGGGGTGAGAGGTGATACATCTTCAAGTGTTCCTTCGCAAAGCAAAGACAAGCAACCGATCGCTGAAGAATGCTTGAGGACTGGATCACAATCTGAGGGGGAGCATCCTTCTCAGGTATGTCTTTCAATTGTACCACTCTTCTACTCTTTCCAAACCCCTATTCCTTTCTAGCCTTTATCTCTCTCGTTCTAAAAATACACTTATCCCTTCTTTCCTTCTTTTTCTAACCAGACAGTTCTCACCCCTGCTTAAGGGTTCTGAACTACAAATAATTCCAGCTGCTATCGCTGAAGAAATAATCCCAATCTCTATCGCTGAGATTGATGAAGAAGAAGAAGAAGAAGATTCCCTGGTCCATCCAGGAAGGCCCTCTCGACCATCTCATTGGTCAGAGGAAGTGGTAAAGAAAAGAGTTGAAATGATCGCTCAACTAGAAAGTCAACGGCTGAAAATCCCTCTTCAAACATCCACAGAGCTCGACTTCCTCACTGAAGCTGAAAGAGAAGAATCTGCCAAAGCTGAGAAGCTGATCGCTGAATGCAAACGAGATGCCCAACTCGCTTTAAAGATTCAATCCTCTCAAGTTAAGGACAAAAAGCTGAAAAGCAAACCTGTGGAAGTTCAAGCAGCACTACTGAAAGAAATTGAAGAGGAACGCTTCAAAGAACAAGAGATCAACGATAAGTCTATCGAATGGTGCAAACAAAAGATGGATTATCGTTCTGATCTTCTTCCAATATCAGCCGTGACTATCTCTGGTCGCAAGAAGAAAGATCAACTCTCAGTGACCATGGAGATTACCAGAGAGGATGGAACCCAAAAAGCAATGTACGTATCAAAACTTGAGAGCTTCGGATTTACGGAATGGTTAGAGTTCTGGGATGCGCTGAAGAAATCCAAATCTACATACAGAGGCTACGTTGAAGGACTTCTTGAAGCCCTCATAAATAGAGTCGTTTCTGTACTAAAGCTGCCATCTCCTCTTCCTCCCAAATCTTTGAAACTCAAGAGAAAAATTGGGTCCTCCTCCTCTGAAGATGTCGCCATCATCAGGAATGAAACTTCTATCAAATTTTCAAGAGATGCACTGTTTGGTCCTCCTCCTGATCTTTCAGTTCTGGACTTATCTCTGCCTCCTGGTGGTCCTTTCCAAGCTGGTCAAGTAATCAACAATCCTTATGGAATATTCTTCAGAGATGATGATGAGGAACTCAGATTTCAAAGAATCTCTGAGATTCCTATCTGTCCTCTGAATCATCTCAAGGATCTCTTATGCTTATGGTGTGACTTCTTCCCTG
Source organism: Arctium minus (assembly GCA_954870635.1). Classification (NCBI taxonomy): domain Eukaryota; kingdom Viridiplantae; phylum Streptophyta; class Magnoliopsida; order Asterales; family Asteraceae; genus Arctium; species Arctium minus. The sequence goes on along the minus strand of OX941090.1, from coordinate 56,400,081 downwards.
CTGCTGAAGAAATTAAAGAAATTATCAGTCAAGAATCTTTGGAACGAAGACAGAAAGGAGAAGAAATACCTGAGTATATGATCAATCCTCCTAAATCTTCTTTTAATAGCTGATAGATTAGTTTTCTTCTCTGTAATCTGTTAGTTATACTTACAGTAGTTAGTTACTCACTTGTAATGTTTTTCATATCTTGTAATTCCATCCCTGAATTAAATGAAAATAGCAGTGATGTACTTAACCCTATCAGTACTGTAAAAGATCCCTCAAAATAGTAATTGGGACATGCATTCTATGAGTCCTTTTTATTCCTATATTTTGAATCAAAGTAATTTTCTTTTGTTACTTTGTCATTATCAAATAGGGGGAGATTGTTGATCCAAACTCTCTCAGTGATTTGATAACGACCCTCTTTTATACTTAGTGAAAATTACGTTATTATATGTATTAGTGTTTCATCATCAGCGATCAGACTGAGTCTGTTCAGTTATCGCTGATGACCTTTCTGTAAACATTAATATGTATGTGTTTCACTTTCAGCGATCAAACTGAGTCTGTTCAGTCATCACTGATCGTTTCCTATGTAACACAATTAACGTAATCCCTGAAGACAAGTCTCGCGTCAACATAGTTCATAGCTGAATCGAAGACGAAGCCACTGAACAATAGATAAGTCTACTAGTGACCTGATGCGGATATCAGCGAAGATCAGACATCTACTTACGCGAAGAAGCCTGAGGAAAAGCTTCAGCGATAGCTGAACTTCTTTATCTTTGGAAGAAGAGATACTCAGCGATCAACGATCACAAAGCTTATGCCTCAAGTTTTCTTTTGTCTTACCTTGCACAACCAGTACGATGTGTCAGAACGGACACGTCTCTGCCACAAATCGTACACCAACTCTGTCAACTACACTGTTCATAAAGCGGCCAAAAGCATGTCTCCAAAAGTGAGACTACCAAAGCCAATCTATGAATGCCACGTGTAAAGTACCCTGCCATGCATTTAATGCATAGGGTATAAATAGGAAGCTCACCCCTTCATCTGAAAATGTGCTCAATCCTTGAACTCCAAAATAGAAACCCTTGTTTTCTATCTCTCTAAAAATCCCCCATTCTCTGAATTTCTTGTGCAACCATCTTAGTGTTTCTTAAGTTTGTTTAGATTGAGTCTGTCTTAATCTTATTCCGCAACAAACTTGTAAATTGTATTTTGATTTATCAATAAACAATTTATTAAACTTTAATTTCTGTGTTTGTATTCAACCCCCCCCCCCCCTTCTACAAACTTGTTAAGCACCTTCGGGACCAACAATAAATTTAAATTTGCCATATAATAATTTGTTCCAATTAAATTGGTCATTTAATTATGTTAATTATAAATCGGCCTTTTTAATTATGTTAGTTATTTTGGCCGAATGTTTTATTTTATGTTTAAAATAAAATAGTATATGGATTGCCTCGTGAAGACCCGTGGTTCGGATTGGTTGTTTATTTTATTCATGGAAAATTAAAATGTAATAATTGCATGGGATGTATTTTTCGGTTTTAAATTTCCTAGATAGGAACAAATGTAAATAGAATAGACATGTTGTATTTTCTATTTTTCAAATATGAAGACGACGTTCCAAGAGGTCGAGACGGAGTCCCTGGAGTTCACCAAGATGGCGAGGCCAGTGGGAGCTTGAAGACGTCCTTAAAATTGACCGTGGTTGTTGTGTTGGCTCACAACACCACATTAGGGGCAAATCCATATATTATTGTTGTGATTGTTTATTTTGTGCTTGCTTTTATTGCTTTATTATTGTTATAATAATTGCAAACGTTTTAAAATAAAATCAAACGCAAAATAAATTTTAAATCGGTAAATAAAATATGATATTCTATATTTGATATGTTTATCAAATTTAAACCGATTTAATAACATAAACTTTTAAAACAAGATTTTAGAGATAAAGTCAAACGTTTTAAAAAGAGAATTATAATGTTTTCTAAAATTAAACCTTTTACAAAATGTAAATTTAACGCCACCCATTTAAGGTACTTGTCAAGCATACAGGATTCTGGGGTGGTCAGTGCTCAGTCAATCATGCCGGTTGAATGTAGTGTTAGACAAGGAGCCAAAATATTGAGATTTAAATGGACAGTTGCTTGGCCATTCACTTAAATAGTCGTATTTTGGACGACCGATCCCAACAAACCCTAAGTCCAGTATTTAGGTGGGATTACGATACCTTAGTATGGTTTGTTTACTTGAGAATGTCATAAACAGTTGTTTGGCCATTTATGAGTATTTTCAAGGCGTTGAAGTGGGATTAAACGTGCCAATTTCAATATATGATATATTGAATAGGATCCCACGATATCTAAGAGTTATGTTGAACATAATTGGATGATGCCTACCTAAATAGCCTAATTCCATAGACAGTTGCTTGGCCATTTATGGAAGTAGGTGAAATATGGATCTTAGCTCAAATCAAATGATTTTGAAAGGTTAATCCATTTATTTGAGATATTAAAGTTACTAAAATTAAATCATGTTTTTGTAGATGTCTACCTCAGATTCAAACTCAAACAATTTATCCCAATTTACACCACGGTCAATCCTGGATAAGGAAAAATTGGACGGAACGAACTTCATCGAATGGTTTCGCTCCCTAAGGGCAGTCCTTACGTATGAAAAGAAGTTCTACGTTCTTGAAAACCCACCTCCAAATACTCCTGTCAGAAATGCTCCAACTGAAGTCATAACTGCTTATGATAAGTACCAAGATGACTCTCTGATTGTTGGTTGCCTAATGTTAGCCACCATGACTCCTGAATTATTACGGGATCATGAAAACATGACTGCTTGGGATATGATATCTTCACTGAAGTCTATGTTTAGGTTACAAATAAAATGGGAGAGATTTGATACAATTAAAGCATTGTGTGCTTGTAAAATGACTGAGCGTTCGTCAGTTAGTACCCACATTTTGAAAATGAAAGGGTACTTTGACCAACTGACTCGTCTTGGTTTCCCACTGGGTCAAGAGTTGGAAATCGATATGGTTCTCAACTCTCTACCCAAAACATATAAACAGTTCATTAAGGGCTATAATATGAAAGGTTTGAATAAAACTCTCACAGAGCTTTACAGCTTACTTAAAACTACTGAGAAGGATATGAAATCCAAGTTGGGTTCAATCAAACCAAAACAGGCTTTGATGATCAAACCTGACAGTGGGATAATCAAGAAAAAGGGGGAGTTAACCAAGGGTAAAACACATGTTGGAAGATCCAGCATAGATAAGGGCAAAGGAGAAATTCCTGAGGTTGCAGTATGGTATAATTGTTTTCACCATGGGCACCAAATGAGAACTTGTCCAGCCCGATTGGCAGAAATCAAAAAGCAAAAAGGCTACCAGAGTCGGGCCTTCAGGTATGTTTACCATTTGATTTAATTCACTTCTGACTAAGTGTTACATATTGAGTATGATACTCATATTAGTACTACTTTTTCAGGAAATAAGAAGTGAAGAGAAGATGAAACCGGACCAAATGAAGCTAAGCTAGTTGTTGCTCAAAGGGACATATGATATGAACTTTCCAGATGGTCTTACATTAACACTTAGCAAGTGTCATCATGTACCTAGTGCTACTAGGAATTTAGTTTCATTTTCTCAATTACAACGAACCGAATTTATGTTTTAGAAATAAATTTTCGTTTTATCTTAATAAATGTTTTATGAAATTAATAGTTGTAATTATAAATCATTATAACGAATTAAGCGGGGCTTAAAACTGATCTATTTGTGACATTTAAAACAAGAAACACATAGCCAAACTCCAGGCGGACGGAGAGTTAGAATCATATGATGATTCATATGATACATGTGTATCTTGTTAGTCAAGATGACAAAAGAGCCTTCAAAGGGTAAACCTTTAAGGGCCACAAGAACTATTAGGGGTTAACCATACTGATGTATGTGAGACTTGTAGTTATGTCACAAGATACGATCATCACTACTTCATTACATCCTACTGATAACTTCAGTATACATAGGTATGTTTGCCTAATAGAACAAATATAAAAGCTTTGAAATTTTCAAAGAGTTTTAGAAAGAAGTAGTGAGTATATTTGGCAAAGGATAAAGATTCTTCGGTTAGATCGAGGTCATGAATATCTAAGCCGATTGATCATCCTAGAGATTTTTGGGATTGTATCCCCGTTGACTCCTCACGGGACACCGCATCACAACGGTGTATCCAAGAAGAGAAATAGAACCCTGTTGAACATGGTTCACTCTATGATGAATCTCACCACTCTGCCTAAATGTTTCTAGGATTATACCCTAGAAACAGTTGCCCGAATATTAGTTTATCTAGCAACCAACAAGGACCAATAAAACCCACTCTCTTAAATGAACTAGGAAGATCCCAAAGTTATCATATTTAACAATATGGGGTTATAATGCTTAAGCTAAGCATAAAGCTTTTGGAAAGCATGATTCAAAGGTCCAAAAGGTACATCTTTATGTGATATCCAATTGGATATTGTTTCTACAGGTCTAGCGAGAACAAAAGTTTTGTTAACGCACCCTAGTGAGTTCTTAAGAAAAGATTTTCTGTCAAGAATCACAAATGGGGACACAGTAGATCTTGAAGAAATTCAAGAACCACAAAGATGGGACGATGGTTGACACTGACATTCAACAAGATATTGAGCTTCAACAAACTGTTGAAGATAATAAAACGAGATACAAGATAATCCGAAGATCGGATTACTGATAAATGGCAAGATGCCATGAAGACTGATGTCAAAAGCCACATTCCTTAAAAGGAATATTGAGCGAGGACGTATACAAGGCTTTAAAACATCAAACCTAAAAGTGCAAGTTGCAAAAGTCCATTTATGGACTAGAACAATCATCTCGTAATTGAAATCTTGTATACAAGAAGGTCAGTGGGAGCATAACAATATTCTAGATCCTATATGACATCCCAATGCTTGAAGGTGTAAAATCATGGATTAAGATAGTACTTCGCGATGAAGGATCTAGAAGAGACAAAGTCCTTGGTATAAAGATCTCTCTCGTAACAGATCAAAATGCTTAATTAGATTAAACAAAAGTACATATATTGACAAGATCTTGAAACACTTCAAGATGAAGGGTTCCAAGAAAGGAAACTTACCAATAGAACATAGTGTACATCTGAGTATAACTCAGAGTCCTAGCACTGAAGAGGACATGAATCGTATAAAGGGTGTTCCCGGTGTTTTCAGCCAACTGTTCAAACATGTATGCCATGTTAATGTACTAAGATCGGATGTCTCGTATACCCTGTGTATGACGAGCAGATATTAGTCAAACCAAGTGATGCTCACAGTATAACAATGAAGAACATTATGAGGTATCTAAGGATAACTAAAGATATGTTCTTACTATACAATGGTTAGGAAAGAGATCTGTGTGTTTGAGGATGCATAGATGCTAGTTTCCAAACCAACCTTAATGACTTAAATTGTAATAGGGATATATATACTGAACGGATGTACTATGAGCTATAAGAGCTTACATACAAATCTACTTGTCAAGCCTATGTCTCAAAACAAACATGATGTTCATGTTATAGGCTTAAAGTTTTTTTATTGAATAATAATTTTAGTAAAACTTTAAACTTTTGGAACATTAAAACAATTATGTTTTATCTGATATAGCATACTGGGTATGAGTATATACATTAAAACATTCTTGTGTTCTTTATTAGCATGTTTAAGTATCCTTAAATGAATATGATGATCATATTATTTAAAATTGTCCATGATCACTTATTACTAGGGGACTAGTAATAAATCAAGATCATTGTGAAGTCTGGTCATAGTCCAAGTTGGAAGTGCACTAGGTGCAACCAGAGTCACATGCGCTTGTCGGAGCACAAGGCGTTGGACAAGACCCACGGTCAAGATCACTTCATAGATCGGCGTCATAAGGTGAGTCTTGAAATAGTACAACACTATTTATCCTCAGACCTGAGATGTGCATTGGGATCTAATACACAAGGATTGTTATACTTTGATATAGTCTAACGTTACCCTTGACCGGGTAATCATAAGGGCTATATTAGGTATAACATGAATTATGTAGTTAATCGTGTACATGCAATATGGGATTTGCTCATCTCAAGATGAGAGAGATATTTCTGGGCCCCTCGATTACATATTTTGATTTACATGCATGAACAAGTGGATTAGTTAGACTAATGACACTTGTATAATCAAATATGTTGGGATCGAGAAACACAATCTTTGAACTATAAATGATGAGATAGATCTATGCATTAAGTTCAAAATAAAATATCATGAAGCAAAAGGATAATGAATGATTCTACTATATGGTTGATTATATTAATCAAATTGCTCGAAGGTAAAAGCACATTTACATAGCCTTGGGGGCGGTGACGTGTTGCTAGACGCTTACCATCGTCTGTGTTACTGTGTATCGTGTGCAAGTGGGAGAATGTAAGTTATTATATGCCCACGACACGTGTCACACAGAGATACCGCTGAGGAGTATGTAAACCTATAGGGTCGCACACAAAGAATGCGTTTGTTTCCATTTGTAGAAACCCGGATTTAATGAAAATATGTGTTAAACTGTAATTATGATAATTACAGGGTGAAAACGTAATTATGTTAATTACGGAGAATATATATATATATATACACATATATATATATATTTGAATATGATTTGAATATTACAGATAATAATTAAACCTTATTTAATTATTAGTTGAATTATAGTCTAACTATAATTCTTCTGATATAAATAAGGGGTTAGGCTAAACCATTTGATTGACAATTGAGTTAAAATAACCTTTCACAAAATACAGAAAAGAAACCCTTTTCTTTCTGTAAAACACATATAGATCTAGGGTTATTGGGCTAGCACCCGATGGAATTTCGCGTGTTCGTGTGTGGATACCGCTAGAGGAAACCTAGATTGATTTCTAAGTGCTCAACTAGTTCAACCACAACAGATTTGAAAGGTACATCTCTAAACACCCTATGGTGTGGTTTTAAGTTTTAATTAAATACATCATTGGATCCGTTTGGGTTTTAATTGTTTAGAAAAGTTTTCTAGGTTGTAACCAAAATTATTTTTTTTAATTTCCGCTGCGTATAACGGTTACAAATTGTTATTAAAACCCTACAATAAAATTTCACATAAAAAAACGGTTAAAACGACAAAAAAACTATATCGAGATGGATGTTATATCGAAGAGCACGAAATTCTCATTTTTTTGATGTAATTTGTTTGATTAAAATATTAATAATTTTTAAGATAATTTATTTTAAACTTTAATTGGGTAAAAAGTTTTTAATTAAAAAAGAAAATAAAAAGTCAAATATGGTAGGCGTGTGTTTAAACTTTCTTCCAATTTTACCCCTAAACATTTTAAAATTAAAAACTCTATTTAATATGAGTTGTTGGATCAAAAGAGATCGAGTGGCTGAGATTTGTCCTTACGTGCACAATGAAAAATGAGTTTTCATTTGAACTCTCCTCTCTCTCTCTCTCTCTCTCTCTCTCTCTCTCTCTCTCTCTCTATATATATATATATATATATATATATATATATATATATATATAGTCACACATTTAAATGAGAAGTGCTAAGGGGGTGTTAGGTTGTGGCTTAATGGGTTGTATAGCCTATATGGCTTATTCGCTCACTTAGTTGTTCAGTTGTGGCTTATTCGCTCAACCGATGACTTATTTGGTCACCCAAAAAAATAAAGTCATTTACACTCAGCCATTTATCACCACACCATAGATCTCTCCTAATATCTCCTTATATACATACACACATATTAAATATATATATATATATATATATATATAGACTTAAGTTCGCGTGAGACCAAACAATTTCCGTGAGACCGGTGAGACCAAGATTTAAAGTATGAAACTTCACACAAAAAAACTATGAATGTAAAAAAAATCGAACTTTTCATAGGGAAAACACCGTAAATGTTACGTTCACGGTGTTTTTCGCTGTGAATGTTCAGTTTTTTTTTACCTTCACAGGGTCTTCACTGTGAAGGTTCGGATATACCTTCACAGTCTTTTATCTGTGAAGGTTTGATTTTTTTTAACTTGGTTTAGATTTTTTTACCTTCATAGTGTGATTACATTATGAAGGTTCGAATGTTTTTTACCTTCACAGTGTTTCGGTGTGAAGTTTCATGTTTTAAGGCTTGGTCTCACGCGGTCTCACGGAAACAGCTTGGTCTCACGTGAACCTGACCCTATATATATATATATATATATATATATATATATATATATATATATATATATATATATATGAGAACCCATTTGTCAGAGAATAGAAAGGAGAAAACTCAACTCACTGATGGATATTCAAGCAAGAAAGAGAATTAAAAAGGGGGATTGAGAGAACCAGATACAAAGATATTAAACAAAAAGAAGCAGGTGAAGATCTCATCCTTCCCCCACCTGATCTCATGTTGTTGGGTTTTTAGCTACTGTGTTTTGAGAGAGAGAGAGAGGGGGGGGGAGGGGGGGACTTGTTTTTTCTTTTTTTAGTTTTTTTTATTTATGTTTTGGATTTTATCTTTTATGCTTTATGTGTTTAAATTTGAGTGAAATTGTTACGGTGTTGTTCACTAAATGAGGAATGATGGATTAATTCCATCGGTAATGTTGACGTTTTTTTGACTAATTATTTGTATGGATTTAAAAAACGTTTAATTGATGTTTAATGTAAGTTAAGGGTAAAATAGTCATTTTTAATATTCAGACAGATTGTTCAGCACAACATTCGAACAACAACTTATTTGCTAACATACATACACCTTTACCAATACAGCCAGCTTTATCCATACATGTCTTAACAGAAAATAAACTGAACAACCCCAATAGTGTGAGAAGTAGATAATTGATCATAGCCCTTCATCTGATCAACATTTGCGGCTTTGACTGTGAAGTATCGGATAATTTGGTCACATGGTATACGAAAGATAGAGGGGTAGTTTCGTAACTTTTCTAAATATGCAACAAACGGGTTCATATGTGAACTCGTGTGATTCACATATGAATTATCTGTGCATATATGAACACTTGTGATTACATATGAACTATTTAGTTGATTTACATATGAATTATTTAATTGATTCACATATGAACCTGTGTAATTAGTTATGATTGACGTATGAACCCGTGTGATTCACATATGAACAAATTAACTGATTCACATATGAACTATTTAACTAATCACACGGGTTCATATGTGAATCAGTTAAATAGTTCATATGTGAATCACAAGGGTTCATATATACACAGATAGTTCATATGTGAATCACATAGATTCACATATGAACCCGTTTGCCGCTTATTTATAAAAGCTACAAAACTATTCCTCTATTTTTCGCATAACCGTAAATTTTGACCGGTCAAAACCACAATTCTTGACCAATCTTGACCGTATGAAGGGTTAGGATCACTTGTCTACTTCTCACACTTAACACTTATATATGAGCTTAATCAAATGAAAACCCTGTAACTTATGCGATACGTGAAATCCAATATGAGCCACTATTGTAAAGTATTAGTTTTATTATTTAATTAATAATAAAAAGGTAGATTAGTAATTTATATTTTGTATTTAAACTCATAAATCAAGGGAATTGATTATATCATAATTGGGATATCATATATTCTAAAAAAATTCCCTAATCATCATCGAAACAAAGTATTCCATAATTCATATTTCATAAAATAATAATTAGTTTTGTTTAAAAAGTAACATTAATCTTTTACTAAAATGTAACAATATTTTTGTTGTTTTCGATTTTTTTCCTTAGTTTTAATCCGAGATTGTTTTAGATTTAAAAACGATAATAGGCGTTCACAACGTGTTTAAAAATTGGTGTTTACAATTATTTAAAACAAGTGTTTACAATGTGTTTTTAACATAATGTATCTTGTGTATCACATTGGCAATGTACTAATTAAATACACTCTATGTTCATAGAGTGTATTTATTCAAAATTTCAAGTCAAAATTATCAAAATTATTAATTTCTTAATGGGTGTTGTTATCCCTACCTCCTGCCTACTCACATACCCGTCATATCTCACTCACATACCCCCTCCTACCACTCTCACATACCCCCTCACATACCCCCTATAAGAGGGGGTATGGATATAATTCACCTTCCTAATTTAACCTTCGATTTGTGGTTGCAATTAGATCTCACACATCTCACAAAATATTGAGTTCTTCCTTAAATGACACATACTCTCTCTCTCTCTCTCTCTCTCTCTCTCTCTATATATATATATATATATATATATATATATATGTATATATATATATATGACACCGTTCATATGCACCCAAACCAAATCTTGCAACCCATGCAAACCCGTTAATCACCATTGATTTAAATTTGTTTTATTTTTTAATTTGTAAAAGGTAGTTTCGGTAATATATAAATGATTATTTTATTATTTTAAATTAATTAATTAGATTCCTTAATTATAGTGATTCTTAATTATCTTGATTATTTTGGAGAATCCTTATCTTGAGAAAGAAAGATAACCGTATTAATTTTTTAATTTTTTAATTTTTTAATTTTTTAATAGCTTCTTCTTCTTTTGATCATATTGTTTCTCCACTGAATTTGATTTCATGTATTCCGTCAATTGAAGTTCGTTATTTCTTTTTTTATTTACTGCATTGGTTTAGATAGTTTTTGTGCCGTGAAGATGAATACATGTTCGTCGTCCAGCACCGCTGACGTGTTGAATTATATCGAGAGGAGTTATTTGATTTCGAATGGACAACACATAAAGGCGGAGGTTGTGGATACGTTGTTTGAAGATTCACGGGATTATCGAATAGTAACCGAAATCGATCGGAATGCTCGTTGGCCGGACGACCTGGAGGATGACCGATTTATTCCAACGGGGCAGACGTCATTGTTATATAACAACCATCATGTCGAACAAACAAGATGTCGAAATACTAGGTGCAATGAAGTCGAACGGACAAGTTTCACAAGCAATCCTAGAAGATGAAGATGAAGGTTTGTATTTGTTAGTTGGTTTTATTTTTTGTTGATTATGTCAATTGATTTCAATGCGTTAAGTTAAATTGTAATGAGTCCTTGTTCTAAATGTCACTAAGAAATCATGCATGCAATTGTCATATTTTTTCCCGATGGCAGATTCGTTGTTGTTGATGTTCTTGTTTTTATTTGTGAATCAGGATGTCCATGTTGCATGCAATCTATTTTTTTTCTGCATCTATCTTTAAGATGCAAGTTAATAAATAAATTCATTAATGCAAATTGACATAAACAATGTTGTGTTTTGTTAGTATACGATGCAATTATTATTATAGTTTAATTTTGGTTTTTTTGTTAGATTTCGAATATGTCGGTGCAACACCTATCGGTTCAAAGTTTTGGTATCCAAATGTGGATGTTTCATTGAAGCCTAAAGTAGGGGATTATTATGAATCTGTGGAGGTTGTTGATCGAAGCTACGTATCGAAAATATGTTGATCATGCTGGATTCGATGTCCGCTTATCGAATAAGAAGATAAATAAACTAGATGTCAACATGTCTCGTTTTTATGCTTGTATCAAGACGGGTATGCCTCCGAATAAGTATTTTGACTCATTAGATGTAGTTCCAGGTGTAGGAAGCATCGTAATTCGAACATTAAGCGGACAGGGGGTGGAGCTTGCATGAAGATCCATTTAGTTAATAAACGAGAGAGATACGAGGTATATAAATTCATTGAGGTTCATAACCATGAGTTATTTACGTTGGATGAGATGATTTTTTTGCGTTCTAGAAGACAAATGCAATACGTCGACCACAAAACTGTGTACCACGGGACCACTTCTAAGATTGGGATAATGAAATCTCATCGTATGCGTAACACACTCAAAGGTGGCCTTGAGTTTTTAGTAGTACTGCAAGGGATTATCAAAACTATAAGCGTGATATGATGTCATATGTTGGAATTAAAGATGTACATATGTTAATCAATAAATTGGAAAATAGGTGCAAAGTATTCCCGAAATATTTTTTCGAGTATAAGCACGATGATAAGGAGTTGATTTCCATTTTTTGGGAGGATGAAACAACACGGTTGAATTTCAAGATGTTTGGGGATGCACTTTCTTTTGATGCAACCTACCGTACTAATCAGTAAGGAGTAGTATGTTATTTCATTCATAATTTTTTTCATTAAGTAAGTTACCGTATTTACTATTTTATTTTCTTATGTAGGCATGCAATGATGTTTGTGCCTTTTGTGACTATAATCGGTTGTTGTTGGAGTTGCGTTGATGAATGGTGAAACGATCCCTAATTATACGTGGATTCATAGGGGATGTTTGGTTCGTAGGATTCTAATGGAATCAGAAGGAATTGGAATGATCAGTTCCATTGACCAAATTCTCGATTCAGGGGTTTGATTTACCTTTGGAATAGAATTGAATTCCACACATTCCACCATTCATGGATTCGGTCATTCCATCACAATTGAGAAGGAATTCAATTCCATTCCATCCCGTTTTCTCAAAAAGACAAAACTACCCTCATCTTCCCTACTTGATTTACCTAGACCACCACCTACCTGAACTACCACCGACCACCGCCGACCACCAACGATCTGAACTACCACCGACCACCACTGATCTAAACTACCACTGACCACCGCCGACCACCACCGGTCTGAACTACCACTAACCACCGTCGGTCTAAACTACCGCCGACCAACGCTGGTCTGAACTACCGCTGACCATCGTCGGTCTGAATTACCGGAGATTTTTAGGTAAATAACCTTAAATGAGATTTTAATTAAATCCATGACCTTCTCATGAGTATAAACCCATTTTTTCTTGAATAGGTCAGGAGGTCATGCATTTAATTAAAAACTCATTTAAGGTCATTTTCTTAAATCACCCTGAATTACTGCCAACCACCCCCATTTTAAACTACCACCAACTATCGCCGATCACCACCCATCTAGACCGCCGCCGACCACCACCCATCTGAAACGCCGTCGACTAACAACCGATCTGAACCGCTGTCGACCACCACCGATCTGAACTGTCGTCGACCACCACCAATCTAACCACCATTCTGAACCACCGTCGATCTGAACCACAATAGTTGGATTTCACAAAAGGGTATTTTGGTCATTTATTAATATTTCATTCCAATTCCAAAGCTACATTATGTGATCCAAACAGACAGATTTCAATTCCTTTAACATATTCCATTCCAATGTCTGTCAACCAAACGAGTGGTCAAGCCTGATAATATTCCATTCCGATTCCTTCAAAGTCAAATTCCTTTGACATATTCCATTACATCCAAAAACATTCTGCGAACCAAACGCCCCCTTAATGCATTTATGAAATCCCATAGGCAACAACCTCGGTTTGTCATTACCGACCAATGTGCGGCAATGAAGCAAGCCATTTCGATTGCATTTCCGGATTCGAAGTACCGTTTGTGTATGAGGAACATAACCAAAAAAGTTTCATCAAAGTTATCGAATAGTGCAATTGTTTACATTGTTTTACATTTTATATCTATATTATTAATAGAGATTAAATTTTTACATTTTATTGTTTTTTTGTTAAAACGTGTTAGATTAGTCCATATCTAGCACACAGTACTCCATTACATCTGATTTTAACAAGTTAGTTTGGGATGTTCATCTAGAGCCGATGGTTTTTGAGGAGAAGTGGAATGAGATGATTGATTCGTATGGGTTACATGGAGATGATTGGTTTGACGAAATGTATAGCATTAGGGAATCTTGGATTCCTGTATATTATAAGGATTGTGATATGTATGGGTTAATGAAGACGACTTCACGATCAGAAAGTATCAACGCAATTTTCAATGTGTATGCTCATTTCTGGAATGATCTAGTTGGGTTTATCAATGTTTTTGATAATGCAATAAATGAACAAAGGGGCATGCATGGATCGCTTGAGGTTACTACCAAAGTCCAATTGTAGATGCTTTCTATAATCATCAACGTTACATATGTAATACATTCGTACTAAAGTTAAACAAATTAGTTCATTAAATACCTTCTGGAATGTCTTTCATACCTTCTCTTGCATGAACTTTATCTTTGACAACTTTCAAGCTCATATTGTCATCTTGTCCTTGTTCTGCCAATTACAGGCTCTATATTCGCATTGGAGGGGGAAGAGGCCGACCTTCCAGCTTTTATTTACCCTACAAACAAACAAACAAACAAACAAACACTTTTACTTAATCTATGCAACGCCCAACATCAAATAAGCTTGTGATTTACTCGATTTCATAATGTTTCATGTAATAAGTGCAACAAAGAAGGATGTCATGAACCAACTTTACATCAAATGCAATGGTATTAGTTTAGTTAAACTTTTTTTTTAAGATCAATTAGCGAGGTTTTGGGCCGATACAATAATAACTGCCAAACGTGAATACCGCCCGAAGCTACGGGTAGAAAAGTTTGGGTAGAGCCGGATCTAAGCGTTGGCTAGGTAAGCGCCCTGTAGTAAGAGGAGTAGTTATGTTCATTTTTATGTCAGCTTGAAAGGAGCAATTCATAAACTAATCAAAATTTCATTGGTTAATTAAAGTTTGTTGAATTGTTTATAAACCTAAACTGGAATCAATTTTCATATGCTAACTCTTGTACCAAGATGATGCAATTGATGATGATAATGTCTTTCATAAATAAGAAAAAGAAGAAGCTACCTAAAGATGATTCAACTAATCACCATATCAAGAAAACGAAACTAACATACATTGCATTTTCTATCCGAATGTTAAATACAACTTTTGGAATGTGCTTGATCCTATTTTTATTAACTGAGTGGAAAAATTAATAAGCTAGCATTCCATCAAACGCTTTGAGTGCATTATGTAATGCAACATGTTTCACAGTTCAATTAGGGATATAAGTCAAACGTCTAACTGTCTCATAGTTCAATATTCGTCACACGAGATATAATACCAATCAAAATTCAGAAAAACCTTTACTGCTCTTGGTTTAAGATTGTGATGCAACAAAAAAAACCTTCTGGTTCTATGCAACAAAAATTAATTTTTTTTTGAAAGAGGTTTAATGCAATAAATTGAAGAAGACAACATGTATGTATATTCAATAAAATAAATAAGAACCCCATCAATATAATTATCATAAATGAAGCAATAATTAAAAACATAATTGCCTCGATACAAATTTAAGTAAAAAACAAGAAACTATTTACATTCAATAATTTAAACAAGAAACTCACAAAAATGAAGCACAATTAGATAATAAATGATCATAAAAAAATTGCTTGTTACCCAAAAAATCAAAGAGGCTTAATAAAAAACCCTTATGGTTCGATGCAACATAAATAAAAAAAAGACCACTAACCTTTACTGCTATTGTTTGGGTTTGAGATTATCTTCACAGAAGCAGAACCATCCCCTTTTGCGATAGATGGCTTCCCTTCTTTGGGGTTTTTTGATTCAATGTCGATGAGAACAAAGGTCATCGACCTTGTTTTTGAAATTGGAGAACGAAGTCAACATCCTAATCCTTTCGCTGGGCCTCCTCACTGATGCATTCATGTAATCATAGTGATTGAAGATTTCATCGATTGAAATGTTCAACCCTAATAACCAAAAGATGAAACCTAAAGTATCGTTACCTCTTACTCGTAGTTGCGGCGGTGTTACTGCGATTTCTTCTTCCATTGATGAACTTCATACACCAAATCGCTAATCTCCTCCAAATAATCCGTTCTATGGGGGTGGAGAGATTATTGGGTTCAAGAATATTGGATTTCCTAATCTTTTAGAATAAAAGATTCTGTATTATTGATGCTTCCTAATATACCCTTTTAGCTGGTGGTTTGGTATACTGTTTACCCTTTTCATTTAATCTATTTACTTAATATGCCACCGATCAATAACTCACCATATATTACAAATTGGACGGTTCTGATTTAGGTTGCATAGGTTGCAGGAAATAGGAGGGTTGCATAATAACCCTCCTTTAGGCCACCGTTCAAATGCACCCTAACCAAATTTTGCAACTCATGCTAAACCCTTAATCACCATTGATTTGAAATTGTTTTATTTTTTTAATTTTTTTAAATTGTAAAGGGTAGTTTAGTAAGATATAAATGATTATTTTAAATTAATTAATTAGATTCCTTAATTATAGTGATTCTTAATTATCTTGATTATTCTGGAGAATCCTTATCTTGAGAAAGAAAGGTAACCGTATTTTTTTTTAATATTTTAATAGCTTCTTCTTCTTTTGATCATATTGTTTCTCCACTGAATTTAATTTCATGTATTCCGTCAATTGAAGTTCGTTATTTCTTTTTTTTATTTACGGCATTGATATAGATAGTTTTTGCACCGTGCAGATGAATACAGGTTCGTCTTCCAACACCGCTGAAGTGTTGATGTCTATCGAGAGGAGTTCTTTGATTTCGAATGGACAACACGTTACGGAGAAGGTTCTGGTTACGTTGTTTGATGATTCATGGGATGATCGAATAGTAAGCGGAATCAATCGGAATGTTGTTGGCCCACCGACGTAGAGGATGACCGATTTATTCCAACGGGGCAGACGCCATTGTTATATAACAACCATCATGTGTCGAACGAACAAGATGTCGAAACATTAGGTGCAATGAAGTCGAACGTACAAGTTTCACAAGCAATCCTAGAAGATGAAGGTTTGTATTTGTTAGTTGGTTTTATTTTTTGATGGTTATGTCAATTGATTTCGATGCGTTAAGTTAAATTGTAATGAATCCTTGTTCTAAATGTCGCTAATAAATCATGCATGTAATTGTCATATTTTTTTCCCGATGGCAGATTCGTTGTTGTTGATGTTCATGCTTTTATATGTGAATCAGGATGTCCATGTTGCATGCAATCTTTTTTTTTCTTCTGCATCTATCTTTAAGATGCAAGTTAATGAATAAATTCATTAATGCAAATTGACATAAACATGTTGTGTTTTGTTAGAATATGATGCAATTATTATTATAGTTTAATTTTTTTTTGTTAGATTTCGAATATGTTGGTGCAACATCTATCGATTCAAAGTTTTGGTATCCAAATGTGGATGTTTCATTGAAGCCTAAAGTAGGGAATTATTATGAATCTGTAGAGGTTGCTGAAGCTACGTATCAAAAATATGTTGATCATGTTGGATTCGATGTCCGCTTATCGAATAAGAAGATAAATAAACTAGGTGTCATCACGGCTCGTTTTTATGTTTGTAGCAAGACGGGTATGCCTCCGAATAAGTATTTTGACTCATTAGATGTAGTTCCAGGTGATAGGAAGCATCGTAATTCGAACATTAAGCGGACGGGGTGTGGAGCTTGCATGAAGATCCACTTAGTTAAAGAACGAGAGAGATATGAGGTATATGAATTCATCGAGGTTCATAACCTTGAGTTATTTACGCCAGATGAGATGATTTTTTCGAATTCTAAAAGACAAATGTAATACGCCGACCACAAAACTGTGTACCATGGGACCACTTCTAAGATTGGGATAATGAAATCTCATCGTATGTGTAACGCACTCAAAGGTGGCCTTGAGTTTTCTAATAGTACTACAAGGGATTATCAAAACTATAAACGCGATATGATGTCATATGTTGGAACTAAAGATACACATATGTTTATCAATAAATTGGAAAATAGGCGCAAGGTATGCCCGAAATATTTTTTCGAGAATAAGCGCGATGATAAGGAGTTGATTTCCATTTTTTGGGATGATGAAACAACAAAGTTGAATTTCAAGATGTTTGGGGATGCCCTTTCTTTTGATGCAACCTACCGTATGAATCAGTAAGGAGTAATATGTTATTTCATTCATAATGTTTTTCGTTAAATAAGTTATCGTATTTACTAATTTTTTTTCTTATGTAGGCATGCAATGGTTTTTGTGCCCTTTGTGGCTATTGAACAACCGGTGTAACCGGTTCCGATTCCTTCATTCCAGGAACCGTCGGTTCCGGTTCCGGGACCGCTTCCAGAAATTTTAGGCGAGTACCTGCCTTTGCTCACCCCTATATATATATATATATATATATATATATAAGACAAAAAGAATGGTCTATGTGAAAAAGAACCCAATAGAGTAAAAGAAGGGTCAAAATGTTTTACATTCATATTTTACTCAAAATTTTCTAAGTATAGGATGTCATCCTCAAATAGGGAGAGATTGTTGGGTCTTCAAGTATTTGAAGATGACTGTTGGGTCTTCAAGGATTTGAAGATGACCTCCCAATCTCACTTGTAGTCTTTGAAAAACATATTTTGTACTTAGATATTTTTAGGTTCTTTGTAATAGCTTAGCCATGCCTTTAAAGATTGGTGAAGTCGAAGACTAGCTTAAATCAGCAAGAAATGAATCTTCAGATGTGGATCAAATATGAGCTTCCAATCTTCAACTAAGTTATACCTGCCGATTTCCTCATGACGAATCAGTAGGATCGTCATCTTCGGAGGATCCTCCTTTATCTCCTTGCCTAAAATATATACACCAAATCATGATATGATGGGGACATTTTCTGAAGATCCAAAAAAAGGTTGTTTGTCTTTTTCATCTTTTTTAGGAGTTGTCCACAACAAGGTCTGAAGGTCAACTATGTTCCACAATGTGACAAAAAGGACACTTTGTCGTACTGAATGTCATATCTGACATTCAATCCCAAAGTGACAAGTGTCCCAAGCATTTAATGCACATGGTGGTATATAAAGGTAAAGATCCCTCCCATGCAGGGTTACGCTTTTAGAAGAGAACTAAGTGCACTCAAGCAAACTTTGGCAGATTTGCTCTTCTCTCAAACTTCATAGTTTTTTTATCTTTGTGTTTTCAAGTTGTGTTTAAGTTTTCTTATTTCTAAGTGAAAGATTGTTAGGATAGATTTATGTGTTCTTTTCCGCAACAATCTTAAAAAGTTTTTTGTGTGTAATTCTTGATTTCATATCAATAAAGAATTAAAATGAAGTGAAATTTTTTTGTATTGTATTCGACCACCCCTTCTACAATACTTGTTACTTATTGCCATTACATTTTTTGACTAACAATCACACCAGCGCGTCTCAAAGGCTAAAATTATGAAGACTGGGTTGCCGATACACAGATGACACTCAAAGCATGACGGAAGTTTGTGTTCTTGGATGGAACCATTACCAAACCCGAACCGCCATGCACACAATCAGATTAGAAAACAATTAATGCCATGTTGGTGTCATGGACCATGAACACTATTGATCCATAAGTAAAGTGTTATCTCTCAAAATACAAGGATGTGAAAAGATTTTGGGAAACCTTGAGATCAAGATATGTTGTAGTTGAAGGCATCAATTGCAAAGTGTAAAGAATCCAAACTCATGCCCTTCGCCGAGTATTTCGGAAAGTTGTCAGCCCTATGGGAAGAATTGAACAACCATGAACCACTCATCGAAGGTTCCTGTTGCACTCAATGCTCGGCCGGAAAACAACATGAAGAACGACGCGAAAACAACATGTTCCACGAATTTTTGATGGGTTTATATTCAGATTATTATGGAACCCTTCGCACGAGCATTATGTCTCAAGATATATTTCCGTCTTTGGATCAAGCTTTTTAATTGGTAGCACAAGAAGAGAGAGTTCGTCTAGCAAAAACCATTGAAGAAAAACCAACCGAAGCAGTTGGATTCGCTATCAAAGAGGTCGTGGTAGCTGAGGAGAAAGACCCGATCGAGCAAGCCTTACATGTACACACTGCAAGAAAATGGGACATGAAGCATATTATTGCTTTGAACTAGTCGGTTATCCTGAATGGTACTGTACTGGAAGATCGAACCAAATCAGGAAACAATGGCAGTAATCGAGGACGATCGGGAGAATGAGGTCGTGACAGTGTTCGAACAAATGCAATCACGACTGCAAATCAAGAAACACCTAATGTTTTCTCGGCTTAACAATGGAAAACTTTGACGGGACTTATTGGTAATGCAAAAATTCCGGACAATCAGTTAAATGGTACGTTTAATAAAAATTTATGTATTGTTGACTCAGGGGCTACTCATCACGTTATGAGTAATGCCTCTTGGTTAATTGATCCTAAAGAAATTGTTGGTTGTCCGGTTGGTCTTCCAAACGGAAAGACTGTTGTTGCATCTCATGAAGGAAGCGTTTGCTTTTCGGCGAAAGTTACTCTCAAACGTGTTCTTTTGGTTCCCTAACTTACTTGCAATTTAATTTTGGTTTCTCGGTTAAATGATGACTTGAAGTGCACTATTCAATTTGACTCTTCCATGTGTGCTATACAAGACCGATCGAAGGAGCTGGTTGGAATGGGTGTTAGGTGGGATGGACTTTACTACTTTGGAGAAGAAGGTTTGGTTCAACATATCTTAATAGATAGGAGAACTTCAACTTTGGATCTTTGGCATAAAAGAATGGGGCATCCTTTCGAAAAAGTAGTGAAGTTACTTCCTCTAGTTAGCAATACGACGAGTAGTTTAAACAAAGCTTATAAGATTTGTTTTCATGCCAAACACAGTAGAGATAAATTTCCTTTGAGTAATAATAGAGCAAATCGAATTTTTGAGAAAATGCATTATGATTTGTGGGGACCTTACAAACATACCTCCTCATGTGGTGCACGATATTTTTTAACTTTGGTTGACGAATATTGGCTAGCAGTCTGGGTTTATTTATTGGTGGACAAGATGTAAGTTTTTCGAACGTTTATGTCCTTTGTTGCTATGATAGATCGTCAATTTTCTCAAACTATTAAAATAGTTCAAAGTGATAACGACACCGAATTCAATTGTTTGCTAGACTACTTTTCTGCGACTGGAATCCTATTTCAAACTTCATGTGTTGGGAGACCACAACAAAATGGGCACGTTGAAAGAAAACATCGACACATTCTCGACGTTAGTCGTGCTCTCCTTTTTCAAGTAGGTATGCCCATTTTCTTTTTGGGCGTAGCAATTCTCACGGCTGCTCACTTAATCAACCGGGCTTCCTCTGTATTGCTCAACAGCAAAACCCCTTACGAACTTCTATTTGGGAATGCTCTGTTGAAACAACCCAAAATTCATATAACATAAATATAACCATCACACAATCAAAACAAAGTCTTGTAATCCCAAGAACACCGCAATAAAAGGAAACAACAAGGTTTGCTACAAGGCAACCTATTACATAACTGAGAAAGTGCTACATAACTAAAAGGAAGTCTTCTAGCGACGGAAGTTGCTCACACCTTTTCTTTTCCCTTGCCTGAACCTCCTACTTCTCGACGACCTGAAAGGGGTTTTTAGTTTGAAAAGAGCGAGGGTTAGACCAATGGTCTAGTGAGTCCCCTCTACGCACAATTATATCAACAGACAAAATATAAAGAGAGAGATGTTTCATACAACTAACCCATTCAGATTATAAAGAAATAGAGCTAAAGTTACCACACACGTCTGATCCACACTACCGTTGCGTCTCGACAACGGTGCAAAATATCTCATACTGCCTTAACTGGGACTCACCCCCATGGCATAAACGGGACACCACCACCCCCCCCAGTATGAGTTTAAACAGGCCACACCCCCGTAACTACCATACTCGAGACACACCCCCGATACTTTACACACACGGGTCACACCCCCGATATTTACCAAACTACCACACTCATATGTACACACATATAGTATAACAAGTTTAATAATACCCAACAGATAATTTCCATAAGTGTAATACAACATAACCAACGACACATTTATAGAAAAATCACAATTCTTTAACCTTTTAATCGCAAGGGTATTTCGTTCAGAAAAACTCACTTGAAGTCCTGATCGAGGCCTCTCACTTTCTACTGAAGATCAGGTACCAAACCTATTGCATAAAGATAACCAGACTGATAAGTCTTTTTCTACCTAGCAGTACGAAAGAAAGTACCCAACCCACTAAAATGAGGATTTGGATCGAAACATTGGGTCGGAGCCCAACATCGTACTGATCGGGGTTTACCCGCCCGGATTCAATACCCAACCTTCCCCCCCCTGGGTTTGGTTTTTGGTACAAGGTCACCGGGTCGCCTTGTATAAAACCGACGGGGGCCGACTGGTGTACGCCGCCCGGTATGGGCCGACGGGGGTCGACCAATGTGCATCGCCTGGGGCCGCCCGGTGTAGGCCGACCGGTGCCCGATTCCACAGACCTCGACTACAGAAATAAATCCTTAAGCCCTCTATTCTAATTATTTTTGTCTTTGATACTAATCCAAAGACTCAAAAACTCTAATTAATAGAAATAATCGATTAACCCCAAATATTGCACCCAAAACTCAAACAAATAACCCAGGAATGGGGTTTCCATACACATACTAAAATGAAGATGAAGATAGCTTCAGACTCCTACCCCAAAATCATCATTCTAGAAGATTAGAACAAGAAAATATGAACTTACCTCAAACCCAGATGCACGTGAAATTCACGAATCGGCTTCCCTTCCTTTCTCTCTAGAAATCGCCCTTCTCAAGAACCTTTCTCCTCTAAGTTGCTAGCCGCCAACAAAATGAGGAAGGAAAGAATAATTTTAGGGTAAAACTCCTTTTTCTTCACTTTTTAACTTTAGGTCCTCCAACCTTCCCTTATTGCCACAATGTCTACTCAACTTTAATTTATTATACCCCTTAAAAATATACTACTTGATCACGGTTATTACAATATCCTCCCCTCAAAGGAATTCCGTCCTCGGAATTTCTTCGCTAAACAGGGTAGGGTGCTGGGCCCTTAAATCCGCCTCTACTTCCCAAGTGGCCTCCTGTCCTTTATGGAAATCCCATTGAACTTTCACCAGTCTGATCTCTTTATTTCTTAACTTCTTCACCTTACTATCCAAGATGGCCACTGGTTTCTCGACATAATTTAATTTCTCGTCTACTCGGATATCCTCCAATGGTATAACTACATCTGCTTCCGCTAAGAACTTTTTCAAGTTGGATACGTGAAAAGTAGGGTGGACCCCTCGCAAGTCCACAGGTAAATCTAGCTTGTATGCCACTTCTCCCACACGCTCCATAATAGCAAACGGTCCGACAAATCTCAGTCTCAACTTACCCTTCTTTCCGAAATGAACTACTCCCTTCCAAGGCGAGACCATCAGCATAACCCTATCTCCCACTTGAAACTCGATTGGCTTCCTTCTCTTATTCGCGTACATCTTCTGACGATCTTACGCTGTCTTGAGCCTTTCCCGAATTTGAACCACCTTATCGGCGGTTATTTGTACTATCTCGGGGCCTGCCAATTGTCGTTCCCCCACCTCATTCCAACATAGGGGTGTCCTACACTTGCGACCGTAAAACGCTTTGAACGGTGCCGCTTGAATGCTGGCGTGATAGCTATTGTTGTAAGAGAACTCTATCAACGGTAGATAAGCTTCCCACAAACCCTTAAAATCGATGACACATGCCCTAAGCATGTCCTCCAAAGTCTGGATGGTTCTCTCACTCTGACCATCCGTCTGAGGGTGATAAGATGTACTCAACTTTAGTTGTGAGCCCAACTCTCTCTGTAGACTTCTCCAGAATGACGACGTGAAATGAGCATCCCGATCCGATACAATAGACGACGGTACTCCATGCTTGGATACTACCTCATCTATGTATAACCTAGCTAGTTTCTCTAACGGATAAGTCTCCTTAATCGGTAGGAAATGAGCTGACTTCGTAAGTCGGTCCACGATCACCCAAATTGCGTCATGCCCCTTAGGTGATTGCGGTAATCCAGTAACAAAGTCCATTGCGATCTCATCCCACTTCCACACCGGTATTTCCAACGATTGCAGCTCCCCGTAAGGCCTTTGATGCTCCGCTTTCACCTTTAGGCAGGTTAGACATCGCTCAACAAAATACGCGACTTCTTTCTTCAAGCCTGGCCACCAATAGCTTTGCCTCAAATCTCGATACATTTTGTTGGTTCCCGGGTGAATAGAATAACGCGACTTATGTGCTTCCTCCAACACTTTCTTCCGAAGATTGCCCCGTTTCGGAATTCACACTCGATCTCTAAAATAATTCACTCCCCGACCGTCCGTCGTTAGCGAATTTACAAATTCTCCTCTAAGAGTACTTCCTTTTGAAGATTCTTGACTGCCTCCAAAAAGGTGGAAGTTGTCTCTACTCGAAATGCTACTACTCTTGTTGGATCTCCACGCTCTTTCCGACTTAAGTCGTCGACCACTACATTAGCTTTGCCCGGATGGTATAGGATCTCACAATCATAATCGCTTAATAGCTCCATCCATCTTCATTGCCTCATATTCAATTCCTTCTGATTGAACAGATGTTGAAGGCTCTTGTGGTCACTATAAATCCGACACTTAACCCCGTACAGATAATGTCTCCATAATTTTAACGCGAATACTACTCCTGCCAACTCTAGATCGTGTGTCGGGTAGTTTTTCTCGTGATCTTTTAATTGTCGAGATGCGTAGGCAATCACCTTCCCTTCTTGCATTAACACACACCCCAGTCCTAGCTTCGAGGCATCGCTGTAGATCACGAATCCTTCTGTTCCACTGGGTAAGGATAATATCGGTGCGCTACTCAAGCTTTCCATCAATTTATTGAACGCATTTTCTTGAGCCTCCGTCCACTCAAACTTAACGTTTTTCCTTGTCAGTGTTGTTAACGGAGTGGCTATTCTTGAGAAGTCCTGAATAAACTTCCTGTAGTAACCCGCCAACCTAAGGAAACTTCTCACTTCTGTCGGAGATTTCGGCGCTTCCCAACCCTTAATAGCTGCAATTTTTGCTGGGTCAACCTTGATTCCTTGCTCCGATAGTACATGCCCTAAAAATTGTACCTCTCTTAACCAAAATTCACATTTTGAGAATTTGGCGTACAATTTCTCGCGCTTGAGTAAATCCAACACTGCCCGCAAATGTGACTCATGCTCACTCATGGACCGTGAATAAATTATTATGTCATCGATAAAAACAATGACACGCTTGTCCAAAAGTGGGCTACACACCTGATTCATAAGGTCCATGAATACCGCTGGAGCGTTAGTCAATCCGAAAGGCATGACTAAAAACTCGTAATGCCCTTACCTTGTACGAAATGCCGTTTTTGGTACATCCTCTACTCTTACCTTCAGTTGGTGATAACCTGACCGTAGGTCTATCTTTGAAAAGTAGCTCGCTCCTTGCAACTGGTCGAAAAGGTCATCAATTCTGGGAAGCGGGTACTTGCTCTTGACTGTTACCTTGTTGAGTTCGCGATAGTCTATACACATTCGCATAGACCCATCCTTCTTCTTGAAGAATAACATAGGCGCTCCCCACGGTGAGGTGTTGGGTCGAATAAAACCCTTGTCAAGCAATTCTTGTAGTTGGGTCATTATCTCCTTCATTTCGGTCGGAGCCAAACGATAGGGTGCTCTCGCAATAGGTGTTGCGTCGGGCAGCAAATATATCCGGAATTCCACTTGTCGGTCCGGGGGCAAAGCGGTTAGATCGTCCGGAAAAACCTCCAGGTACTCATTTACTACTGGAATCAACTCTAATCCCTTCTTCTCCTTCTTAGCGTCTAGAACGTACGCTAAGAATCCCTCACACCCCTTCACTAAGCACCGTCTAGCTTTGACCATCAAGATCAAACATGACTTTCTATCCCGACGTTCACCATAAACCACTATCTCTTCCTCCCCCGGCCGAGATATACGGATCAATTTCTTATTGCACACAATATTGGCATCATTTGATGCCAACCAATCCATTCCCACGATGACGTCAAATTCCCCCATACCCATCGGGTATAAACGCAATGGGAATAAATGATCGTCGATGTCAATTTTACACCCCTCATACACTTCACCCACTAAGACTCGACTATCATCTGCTACCTCTACTTCAAACCCCCGATTCAGCTTCTTGGGTTTCACATGCAAGTTACGAATAAAGTTCGACGACACAAACGAATGGTTTGCGCCCGAATCAAATAACACCTTAGCATATGTCGAGTCTATAGGGAATGTACCTGTAACTACATCAGGTGTCTCCACTGCCTCTTCCGCTGTCAAATTAAATGCTTTAGGCCTCGCCTGAGCTAGCTCCGTCTTTCTTTCTCCCCCCTTTCCTCCGAACCCCCTGACCTCTCCTTTCTTCAGCTGAGGGCAGTCGGTCTTGAGATGGTCTGGAGATCCACATTGATAACAAGACCTCAGCCCTTGACAATCCCGAGCCAAATGTCCCGTTTTCCCACATTTGAAACAGCCATCACGACTCGCAGCACATTTCCCTTTGTGCACTCGATTACACTTATTTCACGGCTTACTCTCCCACCTTGGCATTGCCCTCTGATCAGCTCTGCCACTCTTAAACTTCTTTGGATCATGAATAGATCCTTCCCACTTTCTCTTCTCGCCGCACCTCTCCAACGATTGGTGTGCCTTATCCTTTTCGGTCATTTCAGTCGCGTTAACAGCCGCCTGAAAAGTAGTAGGTTCACGTGCGGCCGCCAATTCTCTGATACTGCTTATCAACCCAAACATGTACCTTTCCACCCGTCGCTCCTCGTTCGGCACATAAACCTCAGCGAAACGAGCCCTCTCGAGAAACTTCGTTGTATAATCCCGAACTGTCATCTCCCCTTGCTCTAAATTCAGAAATTCCTCTTCCAGTTTCTTGACTGCTGCTAAGGGACAGAATTGCCGCTTCAATTTGACAAAAAAAGTTTCCCAATCTATGCCTCTTGCCGCCCTTGAATCCTTACCTCCTGTTTCCGCTTCCCACCAGAACATAACATCGTCTGTCAGCATAGACAATGCAAACACAACCTTATCTTCCTCATCACACTTGTAGGAATCGAAAGCCAGCTCCATGTTCCCAATCCACTTGATCACAACTATTGGATCGCATTCCCACTTGAATATGGGAGGATTGCAAGTAGTGAACGCCTTGTAACTACATCCCTTACCGATAACCGCTTTGTCTGCCAACTCCGGGGTTGTCTGAGCGTGACTGCCCATCACAGTCACTGGTGAATTTGCCATCTCGGTTATCTCCCTCTCCTCCCCTCTTCCTTGTCTTGCGGATGCTTCTCTGGTTTGATGGGCCAATAAAGCTTGCAAAGTTTCTTGCAGTTTTCCCATTTCAACGGCAAAAGTTTCCTGAGTTACAAAAACATGAGTCTGATCTTCACCCCATTTCCTTGCCGGTCCTTTTTCCCCTCACCACAGATGAACTCCCTTGAAGAGAGAGTTCTTGATCAGCTATTGGTCCCACACTTCTTGCTTTACGAGCAACACGCACTGTCTTCCTTCCTTGGACACTCGCTTTAGGCTCGTCCACTTGAGTGGCCGCCTTTCGAGTCGTATTTCCCTTTCCTTTAGGTCGACCACGACCCTTTACACGAGTGGCAACTGGCCGTGAAGGGACTACCGGTCCATCCTCAACCGCTTCAACTACAGGTGCTACCTCCGCCACCGGCACAAATCTACTCCTTGTCACGTGCTCAGACATGAATGTTGAATATATGGAAACACACAACATTCAGCGCAAAGGTACAACTCAATAAGGAAAGCTAAGCACACACATGTACCTGTAATTTCGTAATTACACTTGCTAGGTGTAATTCCAAATTTACCATACATGCTAGTCCTCAGTACCCTATCACCCGATTTCCTATGGTCGTCCTAATTCTCAATTATGCTTCTCTTCTCCTAGTTTAAGTCCAGACCCGTCCGGTCACCCAGATCCCTTAAACTATGGCTCTGATACCAATTGAAACAACCCAAAATTCATATAACATAAATATAACCATCACACAATCAAAACAAAGTCTTGTAATCCCAAGAACACCGCAATAAAAGGAAACAACAAGGTTTGCTACGAGGCAACCTATTACATAACTGAGAAAGTGCTACATAACTAAAAGGAAGTCTTCTAGCGACGGAATCTGCTCATACCTTTTCTTTTCCCTTTGCCTGAACCTCCTACTTCTCGACGACCTGAAAGGGGTTTTTAGTTTGAAAAGAGTGAGGGTTAGACCAATGGTCTAGTGAGTCCCCTCTACACACAATTATATCAACAGACAAAATATAAAGAGAGAGATGTTTCATACAACTAACCCATTTAGATTATAGAGAAATAGAGCTAAAGTTACCACACACGTCTGATCCACACTACCGTTGCGTCTCGACAACGGTGCAATATCTCATACTGCCTTAACTGAGACTCACCCCCATGGCATAAACGGGACACACCCCCGGTATGAGTTTAAACGGGCCACACCCCCGTAACTACCACACTCGGGACACACCCCCGATACTTTACACACACGGGTCACACCCTCGGTATTTATCCAACTACCACACTCATATGTACACACATATAGTATAACAAGTTTAATAATACCTGTTAGAATGTAAAATATGTAATTCTTTACTTAGGCCCAATTAGCTCGCGGACCCTTAGGGTTTTCTCTTTTAGGCTTTCCTTTTCTAGCTTTCTTGCCTATATATATCCTTGTACTATTTCATTGTATTTATAAGAAAATCAATAATATAATCTCTGATTACATGGTATCAGAGCCGCCGCTCCTAAAACCCTAATAGTCGTCGCTCCCAAAACCCTAATAGCAGTCGCCCTACTTTCTATTGGCGTGAACAGTAACCCGGCGTCGGTAAATCCGGTGTGAACAGTAACTCCTATATGAATAGTACTCCAGTTGAATAGTACTCCGGTGTGAATAGTAACTTCCTAGATTTTGGTGCTTTTTTTTTATCAATGTTCGCTTGGTACGTTTTGTCTGGATCGAAGAATTTTCCCCTTTTTTCGCTTAGTATGTTCGTCTTCTAGCACCCTGTGAGTGCGTTGTTTATTCTCGTTTTTGTTCGTTGGTTTTCTGGCACCCTGTGAGTGCATTCTTTGTCCAACTTCGATTTTATGGTTTGTGATTCATTGGAAGATGACCGGAGAAGAAAAACCATCTGGTAGTACGGTTACTATACCCGCATAAGAATATGCTCGACTTTTAGGGACTGAGAATTCCACTGCTCTGACTGCTACTTTTGCTGAGACAGGTAACTCTAGTACATGCCTATTATCCTCTGCCTCCAAATGGGTCATTGATTCAGGTGCTTTAGATCACATGACAGGTAATCCCACTATCTTCTCTAATTTCAATAAACACACGTCTCCATCACATGTCACAATTGTTGATGGGTCTATCACACCTGTCCTTGGTTCTGGCACCATTGATCTTACTCCATCTGTTTCGTTATCTTCTGTCCTGAGTCTACCTAATTTCTCGTTCAATTTGTTATCAGTCAGCAAAATTACTCGTGCTTTAAATTGTTGTGTCACATTCTATCCTGATTTCTGTGTCTTTCAGGATCTGTCGACGAAGAGGATTATTGGTAAAGGGCGGTAAACTAACGGCCTCCCAATGTGGAGTTCTTGGAGATGACATAAACTGACTTACAACAAAGGTATTTCCATAAGTGTAAGACAACATAACCAACGGCACATTTATAGAAAAATCACAATTCTTTAACCTTTTAATCGCAAGGGTATTTCGTTCAGAAAAACTCACCTGAAGTCCTGATCGAGGCCTCTCACTTGCTACTGAAGATCAGGTACCAAACCTATTGCATAAAGATAACCAGACTGATAAGTCTTTTCCTACCTAGCAGTACGGAAGAAAGTACCCAGCCCACTAAAATGAGGACTTGGATCGAAACATTGGGCTGGAGCCCAACATCGTACTGATCGGGGTTTACCTGCCAGGATTCAATACCCATCCTTCCCCCCCCCTAGGGTTTGGTTTTTGGTACAAGGTCACCGGGTCGCCCGGTATAGAACAGCCCGGGGTCGACCGATGTGCGACGCCCGGTGTAGGCCGACCGGTGCCCGATTTGTAACACCCTCAATTCTGGAAATAACAACTAATTTAAAGTTTTCTAAATACGTCGAAAATTGATTCATCTACAATCACAAAATAGGGTTTTAACCTCAACACACATAATTCATTCTCTACATACAGTCTATAACAAGGATGGTTGCGACTAAAACCCAATAGTAGATGCTATCTCCAAATTGCGGAAGACATCACCAACTACTTACACTTGCACAAGGCTAAGGCTCAACTCTTCATAGCTGCTAGAACCAAACCCCGACAGGAACCTGATGCACATGCCGACAAATAAAAATGTTAGGCTTAACGCCTAGTGAGCTCAAGGGTTTTCAACATATATGAAGTAATCGTTTAAAAGGGAAGAATGCAAGTAAAATCATAATCTTTCAAAATAATATGCTTTAGTATGAGATGACTCATTTTCCAAATCTGCACATTTTAAAGACGAATACCCCAACATAAAATATTATTTCATAGAGTAAATTCAACCCAAAACTCACTCAAAGCATTGAATAGAAATTGAACTCCACATTTATAAAAACGTAGATGAAACTTAGTTTCCCAAAAACACCCAAACACGGGTGGAACATATTACCCCACTCATAAATCATGGATAAAACCCATACATATAAAATGTCACCGAAAACATGGATACCAAAATACAATACCCAAAATAACACCTTTCGGTGACGGGACGGGGAAGACCTGATTCCATCGAATGTGGCGACACATAAAGATAAGCCACATATCTATGTTATCAAACTGCACCTCAGATCATTGACTTTAGTGCACACTAACTTAAGCGTCACCTCAAGTCCCCAACGCCTTTAGTGCACACCCTTTAACAGGCGTCACCTCAAGGACCCAACGCCTTTAGTGCACACCCTTTAACAGGCGTCACCTCAAGGACACGGTACCTTTAGTGCACACCACTTGGCGGGCGTCACCTCAAGGATACCCGATCTTAGTGCCCATTCGCTCTCTAGTAGAGTTCCAACCTCAAGGTTCCTACTCGACCTTTAGTGTCTACTCACTAGCATTCAAGGTAGGAGTCTCAACTCCTTACTTGATAACCCATGATGACTAACACTCGTGCACAAGAATTAGACATCTAAACACAAGACCCGAAAATTTACGCAAATCTCTAATGGACCCCAATATAAACATCGAAACGCATTTGACCAACGATTATGTAAACACTACAACCCAAGAGTAATTAACCCAAAACTTCTCATTAGTTGAAACAAAGCGTTTTCCAAATGGACCCATCTCTTTCGTGTTTCCAAAATAACTCTTAACACAATGATATGCATTTTTCCCATGGTTTATAAAATCGTATACACCAAATGGACAATTATATAAAATGACCTTCATTTATATACTAAATCATCAAAGAAACATATCGAAATGATTTATTTATCAACTTTCCAAAAATCCCAAAGATATGAGTTACATAAGTTTATAAAGTTAGACATTTCCAAATAACTAAAACTTATCAGCAGTTAACAATTCCGTGTAAAACGCAAACACTTTAAAAAAACATTTTGGCATGCACATCGTTTTCACAAATCAAATTAAACTCACCTCGCTAGGTTAAGTTAAACCCAGGTTTCAATCCACAACCATTGGCCTCCAAAAGCACAGATCCCACCCAAAGCTTTCCGAAGACACCCGTTCCAACTCTTCAACTCAATCTTCCAAAACCTATATCCACACATTTTCGACCATAAATAAACATATCTAACCATAAATGATTGCACCTCAAACATTTGTATCAAAATCCCCATCTGGCCAAACCCTAATTTTGACCTAACCTTCCCAAAGTCAACCAAAACGAAATTAGAGAAACATAATACTAGGAAATCATCCATGGTGTGATTATAACTTATAAAGAAGCTTAGAAATTGAGGGGACGAACTTACACTTAGGTTTTTGAGCAAAACCCCAAAACTTATGAATCCTGAAGAAGTGGTGATGAACACTTGAATCTTGCTCAAGAGGTTGAGGTTACAAGTATAGATGGTGAGGGAGTACAATGTTGTAGGGGAAAACCCCTAAAAATGGATTAGGGTTCGTTTGAGGGGGGTGGGGTTTGGTTGAGAGAGAGTTTAGGAGAGAGTGGGTTAAGGGAATAAATGAGAAAAATGGGAAAAAGGGATTTAATAGAGTCTGGCCCCGACGGCGAGAGTGCCCCGCGAGAGTGACACTCTGTCACAATCACGGGCACAATCGCCCGCTCCTACCCACTCTCGGTACAAGGGCCGCGAGAGTGCTCCGCGAGAGTGACACCCTGTCACAATCACGGGCACAATCGCCCACACTGTACCAAGGTCAAATTGTTGACCTTTCGACCTGAAGTGCTCCCGATCCAAAGTTCTAACTTCACAAAGATTTATAATGAAGGGTTTTCGATTAGAAACTAGAAAAGAAGGGTAAGGCAAGGCTTAACAAAATACGGGTGTTACACGATTCCACAGACCTCGACTACAGAAACAAATCCTTAAGCCCTCGATTCTAACTATTTTTGTTTTTGATACTAATCCAAAGACTCAAAAACTCTAATTAATAGCAATAATCGATTAACCCCAAATATTGCACCCAAAACTCAAACAAATAACCCAGGAATGGGGTTTCCATACACATACTAAAATGAAGATGAAGATAGCTTCAGACTCCTACCCCAAAATCATCATTCTAGAAGATTAGAACAAGAAAATATGAACTTACCTCAAACCCAGATGCACGTGAAATTCATGAATCGGCTTCCCTTCCTTTCTCTCTAGAAATCGCCCTTCTCAAGAACCTTTCTCCTCTAAGTTGCTAGCCGCCAACAAAATGAGGAAGGAAAG
Organism: Arctium minus; assembly: GCA_954870635.1. Taxonomy (NCBI): domain Eukaryota; kingdom Viridiplantae; phylum Streptophyta; class Magnoliopsida; order Asterales; family Asteraceae; genus Arctium; species Arctium minus. Next base: position 56,367,249 of record OX941090.1, on the reverse strand, counting down.
AATAATTTTAGGGTAAAACTCCTTTTTCTTCACTTTTTCACTTTAGGCCCTCCAACCTTCCCTTATTGCCACAATTTCTACTCAACTTCAATTTATTATACCCCTTAAAAATATACTACTTGATCACGGTTATTACATTTGTCGTTCTACATTATACGAACGTTCGTATGTTTATGTTTTGCTCATAACCAAAAAGACAAGGGTGATAAATTAGCAAGTCGAAGTCGCAAATGTATGTTTGTCGGTTATCCCTGCAGCAAGAAAGGGTGGAACTTATTTGACTTAGACACCAAAGAATTCCTTGTGTCACGAGATATCAAATTCTTTGAAGATATCTACCCGTTCATTGATCGTGAATCTACAAACATTATGCCGGAAACTATCGTTCCTCACAATGATATGTTCATGAAGATTTCCATTACAACGAAACCGAGATGACATGGATTCTAATGTTACTTCTACTGAGCAACACTCCTTGGATACAAATCCATCAATTCACGAAAATCCGAACGTGGTAGACACCTCTAAGTCTGCCTCGACCCAATACGATCCCGATCAGCCCATCGCTCCAACGACTCAATCCTCAGCCCAACCTAGCTTTTCTAGTAACACATCCTGGGGTTGAACACACATCTGTACCATCTCCTAGTCAACCCTTGGGTCATGGTGTGCGTAATAAAATGCCTTCTGTCCATCTAAAAGATTATGTCACTCATACTGTTGCCTCAAAAAGTCCATCCATCGCCACCCCGTATCCACTCGACTCCTCAGGTACTCCGCATCCTCTAGCACATTATATAAATTGCAATAATTTTTCCAGGCCACACCAAAGCTTTCTTGAAACTATCACGTCGGGTCATGAACCAAGGACGTTTAGAGAAGCAAAGAAAGATGATGATTGGAAGAAATCTATGCAACAAGAAATCCAAGCTTCAGAAGAAAATGGCACGTGGACTCTTGAACCTCTTCCTCTTGGCAAATACGATTTAGGTTATCAGTAGGTGTATCAAATCAAATATTTTTCCAACGACAACATCGAGCATTCCAAATCTCGTTTGGTTGTCCTTGGAAATCATCAAGAAGACGGGATCAATTACACCGAAACTTTTGTTATGGTTTCCAAAATGACCATGGTTCGAGTCTTTCTTGCCATCATTGCTTCCAAAAACTAGGAACTTCATCAAATGGATGTGCACAATGCGTTTTTGCACGACGACCATGAAGAAGTTTACATGAAGCTTCCTCCCGGATTTCAAAACTCTAATCTGAATCTTGCATGCATATTAAGAAAATCCTTGTATGGCTTAAAACAAGCCCCACGGTGTTGGTTTGCTAAACTTGTCACGGCATGGTTTCTTACAGTCCTACTCGGACTATTCCTTGTTCACTTATACAAGTGGTAGCATTCAATTCAATGTCCTCGTCTATGTTGATGATTTGTTTATCTCTGGAAACGACACCGCTGCAATACAAACTTTCAAGGCCTATCTCAGTGATTGCTTCAAAATGAAAAACATGGGCACCTTAAAGTACTTTCTTGGCATAGAAGTGGCTCGCAGTTCCACTAGCATCTTCATGTACCAAAGTAAATACACACTCGACATCATCTTCGAAGCAAATTTGTTAGGTGAAAAACCGTCAGGCTTTCATATTGAGCAAAATCGTCAACTTGGTCGCTCAACAAGAGATTTTCTTGCCAAACCCGAACAATACCGTCAACTTGTTGGTCGACTTATTTACTTAGCTATTACTCGCCTAGATCTTTCTTATTCCATACACATTTTACGCAATTCATGCAAGTTCCTCGGGTTGAGCATTGGGATGTAGTTTTAACAGTTGTTCGTTACTTAAAAGGGTCTCCTCGTCAAGGCATTCTTTTGTGTTCGGATAGTGACTTGTCATTGCAAGGATGGTGAGATTCTAATTGGGCAGCCTGCCCCATTACCCGTTAATCTCTCTCTGGTTGACTAATCTATCTTGGCCACTCTCTCGTCTCATGGAAAACTAAGAAGCAACACACGGTTTCACGCTCTTCTGCCGAATCCAAATATCGCTCAATGGTTTCCATCATGTGTGAAGTCAAATGGCTAAAGGGACTACTTTTGAGCCTTGGAATAAATCAACCAATTCCATTCCTCTATTTTTGTGATAGCCAATTCGCACTTCACTTGGCTAAAAATCCGGTTTTCCATGAACGCACGAAACATATCCAAGTTGATTGTCATTTCGTCCGTGACACGATTCTTATAGGCATGATTGAACCCTCTTTTGTGATAACCGACGAGCAACTAGCTGACATTTTCACCAAAGCCCTTGGAGAATCCTAATTTGATCTTATGTTTTCCTAATTGGGCATTTCCAATCCCCATGTTCCAACTTGGGGGGGGGGGGTATTCGGAGGTCTCCCCTGGTTTAAAAAGTAAGTTATAATGATATCCACGATTTAAGGAGTTTTAGAGGCTATTCAGATTAACATTCCTTGTTTTTAGTTTCCTTTTAGGATTATGCTTTCCCTTCTTTTATCATCATTTGTATTCCCTCTATAAAGGGGCCTCTGGTTATTGAATAAAATACAACAAACATTGTTCTCAGAACCCTAAAGTTTACACAAACGCTTAATGGCTCCCGAGCACCGAATCATGTTGCATGTATGTTTTGCGAGAAATGGTCTTGACATTTCAGGTGGTGTGCAGACAACTCGGAGACCGCCCATGCCACAACCAATTGAACTTTAATATGTCCTTCTTTAAGGATTTTTTCAAACACCAAGCAAACACCGACATTCTCGGGATTGCGGCCAAGTAGCCCTACGGCTCTGGCCGTATTCTCCTGTCCATCCATTCTCCCTTCTTTCGCAAGTTTCAAACACGCGCCTTCTTCGATAATTAACTTTCCATATCTCATTGTCACGAAATGAGTAATCCTGCCATGTTTGCCCATTGCTCCACCACCGTACTGGAGCAGAGAATTGTATGATTTGGTCCGTTTCTTGTATGATTTAGAAATTTTGTTTCTTGTTCATAGGCAATGTCTCATTCTCCTCAAGTTCATTCTTAATGACGAGAGGTGTGGCGTGGCAGTGAGATCAAGCCTCAAATCTTACGAGTTACATTGAGGCCATAATATTTTTCAACGCGGTATACACACACATATATCTATACAGACACTTCTGTGTTAATGTTTTAAATAATATTGTACAACAAATTAAAATCATATAAAATAATAAAACAAAAATAGAAAGAAGACCATTGATACCAAATATATAGAGCTTATATACAATGATATCAAGAGTGCAAAATCGAGATTAAATCTCTTGAATCTACTCATTATTTTCTTCAATTTTCAAAGAATTTGCATTCGACTCTTCGTGTATGGGTATGGGACTAAGTATTTACCTATTTAGGGTTTTTTGTTTTTAAGTTTCTTTTTATGTTTATCTAAGTCTTATGTCTCGTAAACAATTATCATTTATTCTTGAACTTATATATCAAAAATAACCTCACAACTTACAAAATAACTCATCTATTTAATGCGCCATAACGTGTAATAATAAGTTACAATGCAAGTCAACCCTTAGAGTGGAGTCACAAGGGTTAAGATGGTGACGAACCTAAGTCTTGATGCCATAACGAGTTATTTAGAACCATGTTTCTCCTATAGTGGTTTTTTTTTCTAGCTACGGACCAATGGTCACGTTTACACAATGGTGGACCTAGGAATTTTTCTAAGTGGATGCATCTTTAAGATCAATCAAAGGCAAAGAAAGTCGTAATTTAACGCAAGGAAAAGTCAACACAGTTTGATCCGGGAAAATGCAATTGTGTCGAGTTGATACAATACATTTTTACAAATGGAATCAACCATGATTTTTTGAGCAAGACGCAAGACTACATCTTATTTTTGCCGAATCCCACTTTTACGAGGGACTATTTTTGGTTTTTTGGTTGATTTCGTAATGGGCAACAAATGCAACAAGAAAATATAATTTTATAAAATTCTTACATAAACATGTTTGACGACATCATATACAAAATGAAATTATGTAACCGATTATCATGAAAATTAAAAAAAAACTCATACAAAGTATTAATTGTTAATTGTGATTAATTTTATTTCTCTTTCAATTTATTTCAGATAAACATGTGTTGTCATTAGAATTTAGAACGAGACAAAAAAAATTAAGATTAATAGGTAAATTGGAAGGAAAAAATTAAAATAAAAGTAAGATTAGGACAATTGTAAATCAAAAATAGCAATGGTTGATTGATAAGTCTTTGTGATTTTATAGTTAAGGTCTTGAGTTCAACACTATTAGTTATATATATATATATATATATATATATATATATATTTTTTTTTTTTTTTTTGAACGGCAGCTTAAACGCACACACCCGTCCTGACCGAAGCCGACGAGGTATCCGGGATCCATACGGGCACCCGACTAATCCTCGCGACCATGGACCGTTACCGATCCATAGCCTCACCCATGCCCGACCCGAAGGCCGACCCATGGACTGGGGTATCGCCACCCGTTCCCCATAGTGATGGCCAAAAATCGGGCTCGGGCCGAGCCGGGCCAGGCCAAAACGGGCTTCGGGCCGCTACAGTGAAAGCAAAAACCGGGCCCAAACGGGCTTCGGGTCGGGTCGGGCCGGGCTTCAACCGAAAAGGGGTGGCCCGGTTAGTCTTGGGGTAAACCGGTTTAACAAAAACCGGGCCGAGTCAGGCCCAAAACCGGGCCAAGATCGGGCTACGTTTTTTTATTTTTTAATAATTTCCTTTATATAATAATTAATTACTAAACTTTAAAAAATAAAAATTGGATTGGATCACTGAAATACACTTTAAAAATACGTTTTATTTATAATAAATCTCTAAAATACACTTTAAAATACATTTTATTTATAATTTTAAGTTACAAACTTACAATACATAAATTCTAATAACCCGAACCCGAAGGTCCCGCTCCTGAACTCCCACCCTCACCCCATCCCCATGGATTGTAATTGTATGGATTGTATGGATTATAGTATGGATTATACTCTGAATTGTAGTCTTCAAGAGTTCCGTACTTTTCCAGTCGATCAACAGCCGTATTATCATCAAGGCGATCGGTGTCTGGTTCTTCTTCTTCATCGTCGTAACGTGAGACGCCACCGACACTACTAGCATCGTCCTCGGTTACGGTTCCCGGAGTACTTAGTCCTTCGTCGACTTCGTTTTCGGCTAAGTTTAATTCTACATCGTCTATATCCGCCTCTAGGCTTGTTTCATGTTGAATTCTTTGTTGGCCATCCAAGTAATCCTTCAAACATATGCAGCACTCTACCGACTCCGGGGTTAATCTTGACCGACACTCCGATATGATTCTGCCACTAAGAGAAAAAGCAGACTCCGAAGCTACGGTACTAGCTTGGATTGTTAGTATATCAAGGGCAATAGATGCCAAAACCGGGTATTGAGGTTGTTTACCTTTCTACCATTCTAATAAATCTAGTGATTCAACATCGCTGACGGTTGTGGAGGATGCCGCTATAAAATTAGTATGTATGTACATATTGAATTCACTCAAATTATCTCCATCAAATCTAGATTTTTTACTAGATTCATTTAAAACCGAGTTCATTAAATTTGCCATTAAGTCGGACCGGTTTCGCCCACGAGAACTAGAACCCGGTGAAAACATTTGAGTTGTAGGGATTTGTTGGCTTCTTCCCCCATAATTAATTCTATAAATATCAAATAATTGATGAAAATCATTATTAAATTGTAGTATGCGGTTCCTTGAAAAAGAAGAATTTGTAGTTGTATCCAAACCAAACGCTACACATATTGATTGTATTAAAACTTCGACACCCGTAACATTTAAATACGGATTTAATGCCGCAGCACAAAGAAAACTGAAGGGGATCTCTTTAAAATATTTTAACAATTTTGCTTTCATTGGTGCTATCACGTTTTGAAAGTTGAAATGTTCTTCGTATTGAGAAATTTTACTTGCCAAAATATATATTTGATTTAAAAGTAAAGGGCTTGTTGGATAATAAATACCGGATAACAAAGTTGTTGCAGTTTTGAAATCGCCCAAAATATCATGTAAGCCTTCAAGCATTTGCCAATCATATTCAGATATCGTGTTATCCGGGTATTGAATGTTATAAAATGCGTGAATATATGGTTTTTGTCTTAATAAATTATCCATCATTTTGTAAGTCGAATTCCATCGAACCGCCATATCGTGTGCCGGTCCCAAAGCTTTAAAACCGACATCTTTGCAATATTTTATATATGCTTGTTGCATGCTTTTACCTTTTGTGAAAATCCGGCGTAACATAAGTCTAAACTTAGTTAAAGAATGTTTACATACCACTAAGCCGTCTTGAAGGGCTAGATTTATTATGTGTGTGCAACAACGTGTGTGAAATAATTTTCCATTTAAAATAGGGGATAAAGTCAACTTTAATTTCTCCACACATAACGTATTATTACTAGCATTATCAAACGAAATACTAATAACCTTATTAGTTAAATTATAATATTCAATATTTCTCATAATTATATTAAATTGACGCTCACCCGAATGTGGCGAACCAAAGTGCTCAAACGTGATTACACGTTTGCATAATTGCCACAATTGCGGCACAATCCAATGTGCCGTTATGCATATATAAGATTGTGGCAATCCGAATGGTGCACTCCATATATCACACGTTAAAGAAATGTTGTTGGGTAATGATAAAAACGTTTGTTGCATATCTTTTTTGGCTATTTTCCAAAGTTTTATAGCATCACGTCTAAGAGTTTGACGACTTACCGAACCCACGTAGCGTGGTTGGAGCGAGAGTTTGATCATGTTCGTAATGTGAGGATTGTCGAAATGTCCGAACGGCAACCCCACTTGAATAACACATTTCATTTGCATTTCTCGGGCCAACGCGGCATCATACGACCATACTTGACCGGAATTGTCAAGTATGGGTTGACTTTATCATCACCCGATTTCAACTTCTTGCACGAAGACTCGTAGTGGCGCTTTAACGTGGTATTTGTGGCCGCCGCAAGGAGATCTCCACACCGTTTGCATTTTGCTTTTTTTGTACCGTCGGGGAGAATCACCAAGTTGAAACCAAATTGGTGATTTTCGTCCATGATCGGCAATAACTTGGTAATTTTGTTCGGCCATTTTGAGAGTAGAGACTTGAGAGTAGAGACTAGAGACTAGAGAGTAGAGACTAGAGAGTAGAGAACTAGAGATATTAGACTAGAACTTGCGAGAAACGAATATAGCGAAAGCCGATAAATGAGAATTGTGTGCGTTTTTTTGCGTTTTTTGCGTTTTGTAAGTTGGTGTCACTATCCATAACCAACACAAGTATTTATATGGGTTTGGAGGGGTAAAAAACACCAAAAAAAGGGTCAAAAAATGCATACCAATGGCTAGAAAACGGCTATAAACGGCTATATTTTTTTAATGTGAAAATCGGGCCGGGACGGGCCAAAAACCGGTCTAGGTTTTCAAAAACCCAAACCGGTCTAGGTTTTCGGGCTTCAAACCGGTTTGACACCGGGCCGGGCCGGGCCGGGTTTTCAGTCGGGTCGGGCTCGGTTAATCGATCGGGTCGGGTCGGGTCGGGCCCATTTGGCCATCACTAGTTCCCCCTAGGAATCGAACCCGGGTAGACAGGGATGCCATCCACTGTCCCCCCCAAGGATGTTACCGACCGTTGGGCTACAAGTTTTTCTTGTAAGACATCAACCTCAGTGGGCCCCCCAACAAACTAGTTTTTCTTGTTTTAAATTTCAGTTACTAAAAAATAGCAAACAAATATATGGACCTCCGAATAAACCTCAGTGGCCACAATTGTAAGACATCAACCCTAGTTTGTTATTGTTATTGTTATTGTTATTGTTATTGTTATTGTTATTGTTATTGTTATTGTTATTGTTATTGTTATTGTTATTGTTATTGTTATTGTTATTGTTATTGTTAGATTGAAAATATGGACCTGTCATTTTTTTAACGTAGCAAACTCATAGATTATAGTGACAAAGTAGAAGAATATTTGTTAGTTTATTACTATGCTTTACTCAAAATAATGATTAACAACCGATTAAGTTTTAAAAAACCTTGATTTAGGGTTTGTTTGTCAGAGCATATCTCTGAGTCGGTCAGATTGTGTTCAATTTCTTTAATGTGTTAAACTTCTGTAATGGTTGGGGGATGTACCTCTCTATGATCGATTTCCTAGACTTTTCTCTCTTGAGATTGACAAAAATGCCTTGGTTTATCATAGAGTTCTTTATAAGGATGGGGTGGGGAGAACTTCTAACGTTGGTTGGTGTCGCCCTCCTCATGGGGGTTCGCTTGGGGATCTCGATGTCAAGTGCAAAAAAACACAGTAGAATCATGCAATGCACGCTGCTTTCTCTTAATGATTTGTTGTCTTCTTATTCTTTTAGCAGGTTGGACCATGATAAATGGGCATGGCAGTTACCCGGTTTAGGGGATTTTCTGTTAAAGGGCTTAAAGATGTGCCTTGTTAGTTGGGTATGGCAATTAATCGCGGAATAGATCTAAATTGTGTCTTACGTCCTTGATGCAGCGAGATCGTTGAAGACATTGATCATTGCCTTGTCAGTTGCAGCAAGGGTCAACATGTTTGGGAAAAGTTGCTAAAGTGGTGGGGTCTTCATAGTATTCCTATAAACTCAACCTCATATCTTATTGGCTTGATATCGCACTGTTAGGGTGTGTTTTAATTGTTGAATTGAAGTAGAGGGGTGTAAACTGTATTATTCTATTTCTTTATCTGTAATGGGCTTTTCTGTGTTAAATGGGCTCTGGGCCTGTTAGGCTTTTAGCCCTAGGTATATATTGTTTTGTTTAACCTAGTTTCTAGGTTAATGGTCATTTAGAGGTTTACGCTTATCAGATAAAATTCTCTCTATAAACCTTTTGAGCTTTATCAGTTAATACAATCATATTACCAGATTTGATGAAATATATTGATCGTTATTCTTTGATTTGTTGATTATACTTGCAAACTGGGATTCACAATTGGTATCAGAGCAAAGAGACGAAGATTTGATTCGAAAAAGGTAATTTTTTTTCTCTTTTTTCTCTGTCGATCGTCTGATTGATTGTTTTTGGGTTTCTAGATTTTTACTAAATCTTCGAGTCTAGTTGTTTCCAATCTACTTATTTGTGTTAGATTAAAGGTTTGGTACAGTTTCATCTTCCAATTCGTAAGATTGAAGTCGAATTTTGTGTTTTTCATAGATCTAAATATATAGTCTGTGTTCTTGAGTATTTTTGAAAAATCATTGTTTTTGGTTGAAAATCGTTGAAAAAGAGTGTTAGATTTCTGAATCTAATCGATAATCATTGCTAAAGTTGATTGGTTTTCGATTAAAAGTTTTAATTTTTTTTGTGCTTGGGTCGATTGAAGTTTGTGTGTCGCCAAACCCGTCTAAACCCTACCCTGGTCTCATGAACCCTAGTTGTCCCCAACCCTGGTTGTCTCCCCAAGCCAGGTTGTCTGGTTCTGCGAAGCCTGGTTCTGCGAAGCCTGGTTCTGCGAAGCCTGGTTCTGCGAAGCCTGGTTCTGCGAAGCCCGGTCCCTAAACCCGGTTCCCCCCAAACCCGGCTCCCACCCAGACTGTTTTCTGTTTTATTTTTAATTTTTTTTCTTCAATAGAGGTTATTTGTCCTTATCTTAAAGTGTCGTCTTAGAGTGTTATTCGTTCCTCTACACCTTTCTTGGATCAAATCGCGATCGTCTCACGATCATTTTGTTCAAGTAACAATGTCTTATTCTGCTTATCAACAACAAATTTCTAATCTCAAATCCAAGATTGTAGTTCTTGAAGCCAGATTGGAAAACAATTACAACGTGCTTGTGCAAGTTAATGGTGAAAATGTTGATAATCTGAGTTGGGCACAAAGCTTAAAAAGAGAAAAAGAAAAACTTGCTGAAGAAAATGATGTTTTGAAGAAGCAATTTTTAGAACTCTCGAAAAAGTTTAAAAAAATCAGAGAATTTTGAAGCCCAAGAAGAGAAGACTCTGGAACTTGAAGAGAAACTGAAAGTTGTGGAGAGTGAAAATCTTGATCTCAAGAATAGGCTTTCTATTTTTGAACAAGAAAAAGTAGACTTTTCAAAGGAAAAGAAAATTTTTGAGAGAAAGATTCTTGAGCTTTCAAGGAAAGTTTTCGATGAAAGAAAGGTTTTTGAGCTTCAAAATGCAAAACTTTCAAAACAGATTTCTGATTTTGAAAAGGTTCTGATAATTGAGAGAGAGAATTTTGCAAAAGAGTGAAAAGATTTTGAAACGGCAAAGAAAGTGCTTGAAAAGAAAATTGTTGCGGTTTTCAAAGAAATATATGATAAACGCAACAGTGTCAAAAAAGACTTTGAAAGTGAAATGAAGTTTTTCGAAACAGAAATTCGTAAGCTTTCACAGAAATTGTCTGAATTAACAACAGAGATCTTGAAAGAACAGAAGGTAAAATCCGATTTACAAAAACAATTTGATTCAATTCTCGAAGAAAGAAATGGTTTATCCGTAAAAGTTAAGAAACTTGAAGAACTCAATTTCAAAGTCGATTTATCTGAACAAGCCAGTCCCGATACTGTTGTTCAGTCTCCTTATTCTTCAAGTTCAAATTCCACAACTAGTTCTTCGAAGAGTTGTGTCAAATCAAATGAATTTTCAGAAGATCGGATTCGCCCTTCAAATCTTTTCTATAATTCTCTTGTTGACAATACAGATAATCAAGTGTTTCGAAAAGTGAAAATGGTTTGGAAAAAGAAATCAACTACAGAAGACAGTGGTGGAAACACGTCATACAAATCTCTTGTAGTTGATTCAAAGTCACCGACTCATGTCTATTCCACAACTAAGTTGATCAGTCTAAACCGGTCAAATATATGTTGCACTTATTGTGGAAATAGTGCCTTTGTGGATTCCAGGTATGTAAATAGCTAGTATGGTACATATAGTATCCCCAATCCTCAGTTTCATAGCTTCAAAGCTAAGGCAACTAACCATCAAGGATCCATCAAAGCATGGATACCAAAACCAAAATCTGTCTAATCTGTTTTGCAGGAATGTCATGTGAGCTTTAATTCAGATTATTCACGTCACATGACTACAATCAAGGGTTATGCCATCTTTTGAGGGGGAGTACCAGGTTTTTCCTAACTTTCATATCGACTTCTGAACATTTCAGTTCAGGACTCACTCTTAAATGTTTTTGACTTCTGATTATCTCTAATCAGAAATTTTACTTCAATGTTCTATCTTGGTGAGTTAAAGGAGTGTTAGGGCTCATAAAGTTTCTATGGTCAATCCAGAACCGGAAGGACCTACCGAAGAAACACATCCCATTCATAGATATCAGTGAGGGTTCTAGATTGATAGCTGAGTTCGGAGTGAAAAAAAAATGGTGCGGATGTGACATGACTTAAAAGAATTATTGGTCCTTACCAAACCGAGTCAGTTATCTGGGTTACCACATAATCTATTCATTCTCGTTCTTTGGGGATGAATATTGAAATAGACATGGACCCAGTATCGATAACTCGTGTCACCCCACCTAGCCACTCAAGTATATCTCAAAAGATACTTGTTTCATAAATGCACGGAGAATTAGCACATAATCTATCTATTCCTCACTCGGAGGTATTAGATATTGAAAAAGGAAGACATCAGCTCCGGTCTTCGAACTTCATATCCATCTCACTGTGTCTATTGATTTATGAACCTGCGTTCCAGGTTGAATCAATCTTTGAGCCGAAAAGATACATATTTATATTTCTTTCACACACGCACGAATCTTTGTGATTCCAATAGCATATCTCTGTGATATTGTCGGAACAGTTTGAGAAGTAGATTCTTAAAATCTTACTTCAGTGATAATTGAAAGTCCTATCAGAGATACCCCCTTGCCAACTCTGAAAATAGGCCACATAATTATTCTTAATTGTTGTGATAACAGTTACTAATGTGTTTCTGTGTTAGTTGATTACCCCATCTTGGTTACTAAATGTTTTATATTATCTTTTTCTACTCATCCTGTTAGTCTTTGAACATACATGATGCTCAGGATTCTCCTAATCATCATGAGGGGGGGAATGCAATAACAACGACACAAGTTTCAAAGATAGATTATCATGTTGAAGGGGAGTTAGCAAATGCAGAAGGGGAGCAACATATCCTATTTTTCTTAAATCTGAGGTTGAAAAGCCATGGATTTCAAGAGTGCATTGGTTCTTCTATCCTTCATCAAGTGGTGTTCGCTACAAGTTGCTTCCACCTACGAGCTGATTGAAACAAGTTCTTAAGCTGAAAGTTTATTCAACTCGCGGTTCAAAGACAGATTCTTTGTTTTTAAACTGAAGATGCACTGTGGAAAGTCACGTAACTCGCACATTATCTTTCGTGTGTGATGATTCGACGTGTCGAGTTTCTACAGTTGAAAGTTGCTCAATTGTGCATTCAGTCGAGATTATGTTACACCGAATCTGGTTACAAAGTTGAAATTATGAAGACTAAGAGATTTATTCAAGGGGGAGCTTGGAATGACATGAAGACAAGCAACACCAAAGTGTTTCAGCGATTCAAGAGGGAAAGAAGATCAAGAAGTGAAGATTTCAGAGAGATAAATCCTGTAATATCCAGTTTCGAAATTTTTATTAATTTTGGAAGTTGGGTGAAAAGTTAAGAGAGACCCAAAGTTCAGGGGGTTTATTGAAACATTGGTTATATAAATAACCTTAGTCAATGAAAGTGAGATTCATATCTCATACTGATATTTTGTGTAAGTCGACTTATAGAGAGAAAGAGAGAAAGGAAGCAGAGTGAAGAAAGGAGAAAGAGATTGAAGAAATCGATCCGTTTTTGGTCAAATTGAGGTATGATTCTAGTCTAATACTTCTATCTGCATGTATTAGTCGGTAAATAGTCTTGTTATTCAAGGTTTTAACCGTGTATTTGATCGATTCAATAATCTAAAGTTTTCTGGGTTTGAACTGTTGAGTCGCCGACTTATTATGAACATCGACCGGTATAGGACCGGGACGATTATGTGGACCGGTAAAGGTATCGGTCGACCGGTAAAGTGTAGTCGACCGGTATAGCTATGGACCGGAACCCAGTGTGACCGGTATAGAGTTTAGTGTAATCGACCGATAAAGTGTATCCGACCGGTAAGATGTGTCAACCGGTAAAGAGTGTCGACCGGTATGGAGTGTTGACCGGTATTGCTCGACCGGTGTAGTGAACTGGCCGGTATTATATTAATCGGTCCTAAGAGGTATTGATCAGAGTGGTTTTGACCGGGATAATAGCAGTAGATTATATTTGATGAGTTTATAGAAAGAAAGAGTGTTAGTTGCAAGTTAGTTTACCTTTGTTTTAATACCATCGTAGGTGGTGTTAATCGGTAGAAGTCAGAATTTAATCAAGAAGAATCAGAGGTGAGTCTTTCAAACTAAATATTTTATGATTTTAGTAGTTATTTAATAAATGTGGGTTTTATAAACTGCGCATTTATAGTATTGAAAGTTATGCAGAATTATTGAAAAAGGTTGATTTAATCAGTTTGGCATGTTTATGCTCAGTTTATATAAACTTGTTTTATATACAGTCAGGACTAGGTGTATGCATACATTTGAGTCAGAAGTCTGACCTACGTCGGGAAGTGTGACCCGCCTGCTCGTACCGGGGAGTGTGGCCCGTTTATGCCATTAGGGTGTGTCCCTAAAATAAGGCAGTGCGAGACAGACATACCGTCTTTGACGGAAATGTTGGTCAGTAGCTTAAGGTACGCTTGCGAAGCGTAAAATATGGTCAGTGATGGCCAGTAGATTGAGTTATGCCTGCGAAGCATGAAGTATTTTAAATTTTGATTAAAAGAGCAGGTTATGTTTTTTTGAGATATAAAGCTTTGTTTAAATGTTTTAATTAATATTTGAACTGTTGCAGTAGTGATTGGAGGGGACTCACTAGACCATTGGTCTAACCCTCGCTATTTCAAAATTTTAATCCTATTTCAGGTTATCGAAAGGTAGCAGGTACAGATAAGGGTAAGGAGAAGATGTAAGTTATTTCCAGGAGATAGAAGACTTCCTGCAATAGTTTATACTTTTTGAACTCAGTTGTGTAATAAAAGATAGTTGTAAACCTTGTACTCTGAAATGTAAGTCTGGGGCAGTATTTAAGTCAGAAATGATATTTTATTGTATGTATAAATGTTCAGGTTGTTACAAATCCTTTATACAACTTTAGGGGGAGACTGTTAGGACTGAAAGTCCGAGTGCATGGAAAGTTATATAAAGTATTTATATAGTTTATTTGTTTATTATTTATCGATTTGTAAAAGCCTTTTATTAAGCATTGGGCTTGTTTGGTTTCTAATGGGCTTGGGCCTTTAGGTTTAAGCCCTTGGTATTTAAAGTGTGTTTTCTAATCATTAGGGTTAGAAGTTAAGAGATAAGATTGTGTGCTTATCAGGTTTAGAGAGAGAGTTTGCTTTTCAATCCTATGTTTGTAACTCTCTCAATCATTCAATACAATTAATCGTTCTATTATTCATTGTTACTTGAGCAATCTGGGATTCACAATTGGTATCAGAGCAACTAATTAGGCATAACAAGATGAAGCAGCAGAAACTGAAGAAGCAGGAGAAGAAGAAAAAGCACGACACCGAGAAAGCGAAAGAAGAGCTGGTGACTAAAAAACGTCAACGGGAAGAAAGGCGGGAAGAAAATATTTTTTGATAATTTAGCAGGCTGAAAGTTGCAAGGATTGGTTTAATCAAGTTATATATGAAATTGTTCCAATTAATTCATCAAAAAAAATGGTAACCAACTTTTCTTGTTACTCGAGAAGATGGGTCACAATGGAAATTCACAGAGTTTGATTTTGAGGATCTAGAGCTCCGAGATTTTCTGTTTTTGCTACGTGACTTGAAGACTCGTACCATACGTCCTGGTGTAATTCAAGATGCTCTGACTGCAGTAAAGCGTTTCATGATGACCACGATGAAGTTAGCGTGTCTTGAAGATTTACAGATTGGTATTGAAAGTCATCAAGCGAAGATCAATCTGTTCAAACCGGATCTGAAACTACCAAGTAACTTTAAGGATTATCCAGCATACAGAGTGATTGAAACTACGGAACTTGGCATGACGTATCCCAACAGGAAAGGCAAAATGCGCTACTTCCGATTCAACCAGATTGCCAGATTCTGTGATGGTACTCTGTACATCCTTAGAAACAAACTTCGTGCTATGTTGTCTCAACACGACAAGGGTCAGAATCAGCTGGATCCAAATTACAGAAAACTTGTGACAAGAGCCTTGAATCTGATCCTTGAAAGACTAGAGTACCGAAATTCCATAAGGATCTTCGAGATGCACTTTGGACTTCGAAAAGCGCGTGTTCCGAACTGGAGAGACTACGAACTTCAATTCAAAGGGGAAGATTGTTAGGGTGTGTTTTAATTGTTGAATTGAAGTAGAGGGGTGTAAACTGTATTATTCTATTTCTTTATCTGTAATGGGCTTTTCTGTGTTAAATGGGCTCTGGGCCTGTTAGGCTTTTAGCCCTAGGTATATATTGTTTTGTTTAACCTAGTTTCTAGGTTAATGGCCATTTAGAGGTTTACACTTATCAGATAAAATTCTCTCTGTAAACCTTTTGAGCTTTATCAGTTAATACAATCATATGACCAGATTTGATGAAATATATTGATCGTTATTCTTTGATTTGTTTATTATACTTGCAAACTGGGATTCACACGCACCCTTCGTGTAACACCCTAAATTCTGGAAATAGCAACTTAATTAAAATTTTCTAAATACATCAATAACTGGATCATCTACAACCACAATTTAGATTCAACCTCAATACACGTACACAATGTATACATACAGACTAAAAAGGACGGGTGCTACTAATACCCAATAACAATCGTTATCTCCAACTTGCGGAAGACTTCACCAATTACTTACTTTTGCGTCTAGCTAAGACTCTCCATCTTCATAGCATTGCTAGAACCCAACCCCCAACTGGAATCCTGATGCACATGCCGATAAATAAAAAGGTTAGGCTTAATGCCTAGTGAGCTCAAGAGTTTTCAACATATATAAATAAATCGTTTAAAATGTAAGAATGCAATTAAAGTCATAATCTTTCAAAATGATATGCTTTGCTTATGAAACAACTCATTTACCAATAAACATGTATTTTAGACGAAAGAGACACCACGTTGATCGCTAGCCAAACCAAGATGTTTTACAGAAAGATTCCAATATAAAACGTATTTCATAAACTTATATTTAACCCAAAACTCACGCGACCATAAAATGAAAGGAAACCAAATACTGAAAACGTAGGAATGACGCATTCCATTCAAGCCTTAATATACGTGGGGGAAACCCAATATTAAAGCCATCATTTATCGTCGACCACATAAAAACCCAATTTGGTAAAATACGACATTACCATATAAAATACCACGAATCAACGATGAAGAGACCCGTATACACTGAGAATAGAGCAACACGCAAGTAGGCCGTTCACGCGACTTCCTTGTATGTCATCTAAACGTTTCCATCTTGGGTGGCGAGAACACGTGAATGGGGCCACCCGCGATGTTATTGGATTTCACCAACGTGTCCCAGTTCTAGTTCCCATGTCATAACAGACATCACAATCCTCGAACCTGTTGCTGCCCCTTGCCATACTCTGTCGAGTTCCGCCCCGCGGTCTTACGAGCAACCGGGTACCTAATCCAATCTAGACGAGTTCCAACTCTGCGGCTCAAACCACATATTCCTACTCGCTAGCAAACCCGAGCGGTCACTAAAAGTAACCCAAAACCTCAGGCCTTACATAACCGACAGACTTACGTGCCTATGGATCCATTACGACACTATCTATCATTACATGACTCCAAAAGAATGACCAAAGCACCCAAAGCATGTAATTCACCAATGACATAAACGATCGTCATCATACTCAAAACCCACAACGGTTATAAATCCGGACAAATGTCCACACGGCCCATTTAGTCAAAACCAAGCCAAAGGCCCAATACTTTACGTAAATCCCCAAATAAAAACCGACATAATTATTGGAACCCGTTTGACCATCTAATACGCAAACACGACCAAAAGTATAAATAAATAAAATTTCATCGTTGGTTGAGACAAACCATTTTCCCAAATGAACTCATACCCTTATGTTTTCAAAATGGCTCATAACACAATAATATGCACTTTCTGAAAGGGTTTATAAAATCAAATACACAAAATGACACTTACGCCAATTGAACTCCAATTATATATGTAAAATCATCAAATAAGCATTTCAACATGATTTATTTACCAAAATACCCAAAGATCCCAAAATGGGTGTCTCAACATGCTTATAAAACTAAACATTTCAAAATAACTAAAACTTATCAGCAGTTAACAATTTGCGGTAAAACACAAACATTTTTAAATAAACATTTTGGCATGTACACCGTTTTCACAAATCAACTTGAACTCACCTTGCTAGATTTAGGCTAAATCTAGATTTTTCCCCCAACTAGAGCTCCTTTGAAGAACACTTGGATTCTCAAGTCAAAACTTCCAAAAACCTAAATCCATACATATTCAACCATAAATAACATAACCAAACACGTAGAATCATTCCCCAACAATTTATATCAAATCCCCAAACGAGATCAAAACCCTAATTTCTCCAAAATCATCCAACCAAAAACTTAAGAAATAGAGTACTTGGAAACTATGGATGAAGCATTTATAACTTGATTAAAGTGTTAGAAAGAAGAAGGGATGAACTCACATTGGTGGGTTTTAATAAAACTCAAAACCCTAGGATTTTCTTGAAGAAGACAACAATGGAGATGATAAGATGGTAGCTCCTTGAATCCTAGACTTCCAAGACCTTAGATGATGATGGAATGCTTCAAGATCAAAGTAAATGGCCATGGAAATGGTTGAGGTTCGAACCAATATGATAGGAATCGGTTTGGGAGAGAAAGGGAAAAGAGTGGAAGTGAGAAAATGGGATAAGGGGCTGAAAATCGCAACTTTTAACACTCCGGTACCCGTAGGCTATAGTGCCAGGCTATTGTGCCAGTGGCACAATCGCCAGCTCTGGCTATTGTGACGGCTATAGTGACATTGTCACAATCGCTGTCACAATAGCCAAGAGGGTACCGAACGCTGTTTTGGCCATAACTTCTTCATTTTAGCTCCGATTTCGCACCGGAAGAAACCGTTGGACTCGTAATTGAATCATTTATCCATCAAGACTATAAAATCTAAGATTCAAGTCCAAAATCATAAATCTTATTTTTTTTCCCTCAATATATCGATTTCTGTATTAACTTTAAATGATACATTTTCAAAAATCGGGGTGTTACACTTCGATTAAAGGTCCTCTTGTTGATTTTTGGATGGGCCTCACAAGGGTTGGTTCTTACACGTTACTCATTTGTCCGCCACTAGAAACACCACTTCCTATTTGGGGCACAATTTCGTGGAATGTAGGTAGTGATTATGATCGATTTGATAGAACTTACCTGACAAGGAATTTCGTTGCCTCAAAATGGCCCTATATTCGCATCGACTTGAGAACTCTCATAGTCCTTTACTTCACCAAGATTTGAGGGGCCCTAATTGGTAGAAAAAAACCCACAACCCTTTGGGGTTATCATGCACTTGGAAAAAGAAGTAGAAAAAGGAAGAAATATAGTGATAATTTGATTCTTCGTTGCCGTAGTACATATGAGAGAAAATATAATTTCTTTCGGTTCTTTGGTGCACGCTTTACATCATATGGAATTTTCGGAACAAGATGGTGTTTTCCAAGAATCCTCCTCTAGACCGGGATTTATTTTTCGACATTCAGTTGATTTCTTTTCGTTGGCTTTTTGCTCATGCTAAGGTTTTCAATTATTCTTGTATGGATTGGTCTTACAACATGGGTGGTTAGTTGAGTTCTTGTCTTCTTGTTGGTTTGTTTTCTGCTACTCATGGTTTTGTTTGGTCTTTTGTTAGTCGTCGTGTTCCGTTTGTTCGTTTAATTTTAGTTTGTTTTGCAGTAGCATTCCGTGTTATACTATCTTTTGTTGCTTTTAAAAAGAGGCAAGAAAGGAAAGAAAAGTTGTCCATGAAAATAAGAAAGAGAGGTGGGTAAAATACTTGAGCTTTTAAGTGTAAAACAAAGTGTGATTTGTGCATTAGTGAGTGTAAAAGTGGTTAAGGTTTTTGTAGCATTAAAATATTTGAGTACAATGCAACAAGGGAAATGTGAAACAAAAAGTTACAATACTAATTTAGATTGTTTAAATGTAAGTGTGTGTATTTCTAGTTCATTGTCTAGGGTTGACACCGATAAATGCATTATTAGTATAGAGTTGGTTAAATTTGTGATCACGCACAAGTTGTGAATTTGCCGCTAACATTTTAAATCTGTGTTGAATTGGTTATCACACACAAGTCGTGAATCTGCAAGTAACATTTCCGGTTTGTCCTGAATTTGCCATTATGAAGCGAAAGGCCGTCAAAAGGACTTGTTGTATAGATCCACTCGTCAATGCTGAGTTTACACGTTCTACGACATCCAAAGGTTGGTACGCAAATTGGATGCTGTTGTAGGAATTTAAAAGAGCAGTTGTTCCTTCCCTTAAAAGTGTCCGATATGGGTCCCCTCTCCCAAACATGCTTTCACGTAACGTAATGTTTGTCCCATATTTCGTTGAAGCCAACGGTCCAAAAACAATTGCGACCTTCAGGTCCGGGCTCAACACATTCCAATAGCATTTGTGTTGAGGCATCATCCACATCCTATATCAGAACACATTATTTAGTATGAGTCAAGATTCAGACCATTAACTAAATAAGAAAACGGTCGAACCATATGTGATTTTACAGCCCTTGTGTTGACCGTTAGTGTAAAATCACATGTGATTTGGTTGTTCTTTTTTACTCTTATTTTGTCATTGTTCTCGCTATTCAGTATATTGTTCAAATGTGTTTCTTCCGGTATTTGAGATAAAAATCGACTCTTAGGAGTTAAGGTATGGAATATAACAAAAACTTATGATTGAGGAATGAATTTAACATATGGAAAAAATCTATCAAGGGTATATTTGGAATATGAAATGGATGATCAAACTTACTGGTGTGGACAAGCTGAAGCTTCGAAGGCTGGCTCCGATGGCATCGGAGGCAAAGAGGGAAACGGAGGCAATGGTGGCAATGCAGGCAATGGAGGCAATTGAGGCATTGGAGGAAATTGAGGCATTGGAGGCAAAGAAGGCAGTGGTGGAAGCTGTACGAGTGGGGGCTGCTGTGGTGGACAGTCAGCAGATGGAAGGCGGTTAACGGGAGGCGGCAATAGCGGTGGTGGTACGGGTGAGGAACGGGGGCAGAAGGGGGAAGGCTGGGCAGGCTGAGCAATCAAGGGATCAATCGTATAGGTTTCAGTATCGAACATCCGAAATCTAAGCCTGAAGTCTTGGGCAGGACCAGCAGCAGCTCCACAGCCCTGACCATTTGCGGAAACCTGTGCACGGCAACTGCTCATGTCGAGGGTACCTGCAAAAGAGGTTGTGAAAGTCCCCAACCAGTTCGTAGTTTCTTCCCGCAACAAGGTGAAGTCACCAAGCTCCCCAGGGCAAGCCATCAATACTTTAACTCCTAAAACACATAATAAAAAGCTAGTTTATATATATATATATATCATGGGATTGGGAATGGGATTAAAGAAAAGAAGTTAATAAGTACTGACCACCAAGGGGATAATCAAGAAGCGAAATCTGGCCATCTTTGCATTGATCGCAAAAGACGGTGCCGCTAACCATGGTATCTGCCTTGACTACATTAACAGTAATAACAATGGTTGCAGCAACCAACACAACCACACCCATCTTTACCAAATCCATCACAAATCAGAAACAGAAACAACTACTAGTAGTAGCAGTAGAAATTTGAGAATGAAACAAGAAAGGTGATGGAATGGAAGTCACAACTGCCCAACCATAAATAACATGTTGAAAAATATGTTAAAAGCTAAAGAGCCTTTGTGTGGTTGATTCATAATCTTTGTAACCACTCAAAAATAAGGAAACAAAAAAAATACATTCAAAACATGGATCCAACAATACAATACATTGAAAGCATAATAATAACAATAATATAGCCATAGCCATAGACTTGCATGATGATGCTTGCAATTCAAAACATGACTCATGTATCCCAATATATTAATAACGTTTAATACATGCACTCATGTTTCAACAATAAAACAAAACAAAAACAAAACTGCAACAACCATAATAATCATTAATTTAATTAATTAACACACACACAAGTATGCATTTAGTCCTAAAAATCAATCTAATCATCTCATCTCAATCTCATCTCAAGTCTATCAAAACTTGTTCCAACAAAAACATAATTGCTTTTTCAATCATCCACTTCACTTCACTTGTCTGCATCTGCTTCTTCTTCCATATGTCCATTTTCATTCTTCTCATCACTACACACATGCACAACTTAGTTAGATATATGTCTTCATATATATCATACCAAACAATAATCCTATTCCTATCTATCTGCATCTACATATAACTACAAACTCCTCATACTTTAGGGAAAACACAGTAACTAAATCACAAGGCATATATCAAGTATTATAAATACAAAAGCAATCAATGTTCAAGAATGGGTAAAAAATGATAGCTTTATTAAGAAAAGGGTTGAGATTCAAAGTCCGATAGCCAAATGAGTATTACAACTCATGATTCGAAACTCTCTGACTTCAATAATTACCTCCTCCGCTTGCTACATAGAAGGAAAAACCAAGTTCCCATAAATTTGAAGAATTTAACAAGAGATGGACATCTTTTAGAAACCAAAAGCACCAAGCCACCAACATCATGCAACTTGCCATACAAATTTCAACTCCATCATAATGTCATTAGAACAAGATATTAACCAAGAAATCTGTGAGTTATAAGGGCAGATCATAAAAACAAATGATTATATAGATCAAACTACTGAAATCCACATCATAAAGCAGTCAATTCATACATATGACCATCACGAAGGAAAAAAAAACAAGTAATCTGAGTCTACAAATGCCAAATGAAAAAAAGAAAAGAAGCATCATGCCACCTAAGTGGTCATTTTCAATTACTTTGTTTTAACAAGGTTCTACTCATACAAATAAAAACAAAAGAATTCAACAAGACATAAAGAACACTGTATAAAACAACAATCAGAGTGGCCTGAAGTAGGGCAATCAAGAAAACAGCAAAAGCAACAAACCAACAGAAATGCTATTGCATAGCCCTTCCCATAAATCCACAAAAATCTTCATCTGGTTAACTTCTTTCTTTAACAGAAAAGGCGTCTTTGGTTAAGAAAAACCTCAACAAGAGACCAAGAAACAGAAAATCACTAAAAATGTTACGATCCTATTAAAAAAGGATTGGCAAAATAGACCAAGTGGACATTAACTTTTATGATTATTTAAGTTGCATATCAAGATTTATCAATCATATGTTTGTTCTCTCGCAATTGAAACAGTTAAGATTATTTCGCTCCAATTACCTTTTTCTTCAAGCAAGAAACTAAAAGAACCATGAAGGTTTAATAACCACTTTATTGTTTTGACATTCATTAATACCATTTTCCATCATTCTCTATTTGTGTGACTCCCATTTACTTGACTTGATGTGAGAAGAAACAACTGGAAAATGGAGAAAGCAACATTAAAATATACAATCTAAATTATTGACAGACTTTTTCAACCATAATACTTGGTTTTTCATTGCAACCAACCATCATTCTCATAGAAGTGGTAACAAGCAGTATAATTTGCAAGACAGGAGGATTTTAGAACAAACAGAATATATAAATGCTAAACCAACCATCATTCTTGGCACTTCTTTTACTGTTCATTGCAAAATGTAGTTATTTTCTTTGCACTTCCACAAGAACAATGTTTAGTTAGCAATGAAAGGCATTCATAATGTTTCAAAAAGCAAACCACCAAACTTTTAAAAAGTAGAAGGTTATTTCCAAATTAATGGACCTTCAAGAAGAATAGCTTTGTTAACACGATATCCTTTAGTTGCAACACCAAAAATACACCTTGCAGCCATCGCCAACTAGATTATTATAAAGCTGCCAACCCTATGCATCTTGCTCAAGAACATTATCGTCTGAATCGAAAAATAAATAAATGAAATAAGGCATACATATACTGTTCATGTCTCTCTATTGTAACTAACATTTATGTATCTAATAAGACTTCAAAAAGGGCAGACAAACAAGGTATGCTCCTTATACATGCTGTTTAAACTGATTTTAAACAAATGTGCGACAATGTGGTTCACATTGATCAATAAAACAGGCATATTACAAATAAATAAGACAATATAGTAAGTAAGAGATTTTTTTAATGTGAAGTTATATAAGCATCAAACCTTGGAGGAGGAACAGGAACATCAACAACTTGGTTTTTTCTCCAAGTCCTCTCAGTTGAATCTTCGTTGGATGTTGGCCTCCCAATCCCTCTTTTCAATCGATCACCTGAACCTAAATCTTTGATTTTCATAGCCTCAAGCTTCTCATCCATCTCCTTCCAATCCTCACCCTTTTCCTTCAACACCTGTTCTCTGGGCCGAGCATCCCCAAATGGGTTCGAACCTTTTGTCGGCTTCACGGCCACCACGGTTTCACCATCCGCAACAGGTAACTTCCTAGGCTGCAGGTTAAGTTTAGGCCTAGTCATGCTCCCACCACCACCACCACTCACTTCTTCTCTCTTTTTCCCCCAATTATCCGAATCAGAAGAATCGTTACCACCTCGCCTTTCTCGTAAACTATCAAACGCACCACCACCACCACCACCACCACCACCAAATCTCCGGCCTTCCACTTCTTTCTTCCTTCCCCAATTATCAGATGTATCCGCATCGCCACTCGATTCGAAACCCATTCTTCTCTCCCTATCGAAACCACCACCCCCATTCCTTGGAGTGTAACTCTTATTCGATGCCCAACTATCAGATTCATCAGCACGAGAATGCGAGCCCTCGAAAAACCCTCCTCTCTCCCTCCTATCGAATCCACCACCCCCAATCGTCGATTTCTTCGCCGCACCCCAATCATCAATCTCATCAGCACGTGAAGGACCCAAAGGTTCCCTACTAGATTTACTACGACCACCCTCATCACCACCACCATTAGTCCTACCCGAGCCCCATCTGGAATTCGACGATTCGTTGTTCCTATCACCGTAAGATCTGAAACCACCGCCTAACCTAGTCCGGTCCAACTCCTCAGCCGTCCGCTGGCGAGGACCGGTGGGAAGCATCATCATATCCTCCGCCGTTAAACCCTTGGCTGCTTGATAAGTCTGACCCGAGGGCTTATTGGTTACGAACTCACCAAGAGACAACGTCTGACCTTTCTTTTTCTTGGTCTTGGTGGCAGCGGCCGTCATTAGGTCAGGAAAATCAGACATCGGCGCCGCCGCGGCAGGAGCACGGCCGTTGGTGGGTGCAGGAGTCTGTTCTTGTTTAAGCTCTTCTTCATGTTCCTCAGAGTCCAAAGCCCAGGCGCCAGGTTTGGCCCACGCGCTTGTTACAGTTGCCGCCATGGTTGCGTTTCTCTCTAGAGTTTTTCAGAGAGAAAAAAAGATAGGTTTTCGGGAGAGTGTGTGTGTGTGTTTTGCGTGAGATCGAAGCCTTAGGGATCGGTGGTGTTATACAACACAGTTTTGATCGGACGGTGGGGATTCATTTACAGAAAACCATGTGTGATCCGAATCCTGTTTCATGTAAACGGATGGTGGTTGTTGACTACAAGGTTTCCATTTTTCTATATTCTATATATAAATAATAATAATAATAATAAATTAAAATTTGATAAAAATTTTGTTTTAATTATTACAATACCAAATTATGTATCTACTTTTACTCAATTTTAGTTTGTCAATGATTCATGTCATTCTAGGATAAGTTTGTTAGAGTTGACCTAATATATTGTTCAATTTTGTTTTGAGCATGGTATGAACAGGGTCGGCCCTGGGCCTAGGCCAGTGGGGCGGCGGCCCATGGCAGCATCACTTCCATGGGCATCAAAATGTTCAATCTATTAGTAGTTAGGTAGGCTCAGTTACAGCCCATATACACTCACTTCTCAACCCTTTTCACTCCTCACAATAAGACGACACGAGACCGACGTGAACTCTCTGCCTCTCGCTCTGCCCTATTCTCTAATCGACGTGAATTTCCTTCAGTATCTTGCTCTCTGTCTCTTAGTCTCATTCTCTGACTGTCTTCGGCCAAGTCGGTGTGGTGAGTTTTGACGGTCTCCCGGTGGCCGGTAGATTGACCGACCGGTCTTAGGGCAGAAGCAGAAGTTGCTTCAGTGAATCAATGCTTTGAGTATTTGCAAGTACTAGGTAAACCTTTAATTTCAAATGGTAATTTGTTTCCCAATTTTTCTTGTTTGAGTATCATAGTATTCTTGATGCTTCTCCAAATCCTCAAATGTGTTTTCCATCTCTAAAAATAATGGCTTGAGATTTGAAAGTCTTGTGTGATATCTATTGCATCAATGTTTTAGGGTGTTGCTTTCTTTCTTTTTTGTTTTCCTCTACAGATTTGTTTATTCAATGGATTTCATCTTTATTTTGATCAATGTTCATGGGATTTTATTTGTGTGTAGATCGATGTTCATTTAGAAATAGAGGAAGCAGTTTGTATATGTCAATTCATATATGCAAAATAGGTGTTTGATTAAATGCCTCAATGGAAGAAAACTTTCAATTGAACTTTTCAACCACACAAGACTTTCAAGTTAGCTATAATCTATCTACTATGATCCTTACCTTTAACTAATTTCATAAATCTACTCTCCATCTTTCTATAAAAATTTATTGTAACATGATGTCTAATGTCTTGTTTTTAAGCAGTTGCATCTTTTAGAAACATCCAGGTCATAGTTTATTATGAAATGATGTATAGTGTCCTATTTTTAGGCGGTTACATGTAATATCCGGATCCAAAATTTAATTAATTTTGGAGTTGGGTGAAAAGTTGACATTTACCCAAAGTTCAAGGGGGTCAAATGTATATATATATATATATATATATATATATATGATTGACCCAGAGATATTTCTAAAATATCTCATATTGATATTTTAGATCTGGGAGAGTGTGAGAGAAAGAAGCAGGGAGAAGAAAAGAGGATCGATCGTTTCGTACAAATCAAGGTACGAATCTAGCTTAATGCTTTGATCTGAGTGTTATTTGTCGTATATAATCTCGTTATTAAAGTTTTTAACCGTTCAAAATCAATATTTGGAGGAATCTGGGTTCGATCGAGTTATAGTTTTGGATCCGGGCAAGTTCTTGGTGAACAAGATGATCGGACCGGGTGACCGGGGATGTCCGGGCGACCGGGGTTTAATGTCGACCGGTATGTCCCTGTCGACCGGTATGTCGACCAGACTGGTGCCGACCGGTGTACCGACCGGTGTGCTGACCGGGGTTTGTCGCCCGGGACAGTCTCGACCGGAGTGGGCAGTGTGTTGTGTTTTGTATTCAATTCAGTAAGTCAGTGAGTTATCTATGTTTTGGCTTACCGATTTATCGGTGTTGTCGTAGGTAGCAATCGTAGAAAGCGGACTTTAAACAGGAAGAAATCTGAGGTGAGTCTTTTAAGCTAAATCTGTCTGTATTACGAAAGCTATGTGATAAATGTATTTGTTTAAATGTGGAAAATCACGATTTTAATATGGCATATTGTTGTTGGGTAATGTTTTCTATATCTCATCATTAACAACATCATTTACAAGAATCAAGATTTATTAAATTGAACCATTGTTCATATGAATTACCTATATACTTGATTTAATATGAGTATTGTTATGAAATGACATGCTTTGGCTTCGAGTCTTATTGCAATGGATCCATAGGCACCGTCTTCCTACGTCCACGTTTTGGGCGTTTGGTTCACGTTTTGGCACGGAATAGGCATCGGGTTGCCATGATAAGTAAGGTGTGGGCCTATACGGTCGGGCAGCATCTCATGGTGCAGTAAGGTGTAATTCCATTATGTGCTTGAGTTCCCCTGTTTTGGAACTCTCAAGAATAGATCCAGAGGGGTTGACTTGATGTTTTGAGCAATAGATCTAGAGGGGTTGAGCTCGTTATGTGATTTGGTGTTATTTGTGCCATGATTAATCACTAATGGTTTATTTGGTTCCTTGACTTAGATCATGGATATACTCACCGTGTGACATCGATTGGGTTTAGTACTCCCTTTTTATTTGGCTTGTTCTCACTAGACTTTAGCCTAACACTTGCTCTTGGTTGTCATGTTGGCAGGTCATCTTAGCAGTGGGGCACGCCGGGACTGAGGGAACGACCTTGGGGTCGTGAGTGGTCTTTTTGAGGATATCTAGTGACCATCGTACAATGATTTTGAAGATACACATTTTGGAAGGATAACGACACCCGACCCTAATCTAGTTATTAAATTGTAGATTAGTAGGTTGTCGTCTTATGCTTCATTTATTGACCATGTTTATGTCTACCCTATACCCCGTTTGGGATGACTTTGTATGTTGGGATGGTTATACTTTATTCCGCAAGTTTAGTTTATTGCAGAATTTTCGATTTTTATTTCCGCTAATTTTTAGGGTGTTACATTACATTTTTTTAGAAACATCGAGGTCAAGTGTAGGCAATGATCATTTTGGCAAAGCATCGTAAAATACTACTATAGGTGAAGAGAGTATTTCACACTGTATAGACATTACAAAAGGAGTGTTTTTTTTTTTTTTTGGAAAAGGTATCCTGGGCCTATGGCCCAGACTAATCCCTGACAATTAGGGCCTTTGGCCCAGCTGCTAAAGTGTGCAACCCTGAGTTTATCCTCAGTGGCCACAAGTGCTGCGAGTGGGGCTCGAACCCGGGTTGAGCGCTATGAACTCCCCAAGCCTTTACCACCACACCACAACCCTTGTGGTTACAAAAGGAGTGTCTTGCAGGTCAAGTGTGTACAATTGTCTTTTGAGTTCTGATTATACATGGAAACATTTTTGTTCTTAGTTAGTCTTTGTTTGTATGAGTAATAAAATGTTCATGATGAGAGTGTACAATTGTCCTTTTTTGTTCTTGAGTCTATTCTATCTCATGCTTGCTTGTACAGTTGTTTTTTTACTACAAGGTGGTTGCTTGTGGCTTATGTTTTTCCTCTTTTCATGGTATTAATATCACAATTTGCCTCTTTCTTCTTTACTTAATGTCAACACTATATTTCTTTGCACTTTGGTATTATACGTAAACTCTATTTATTTACTTCGCTTAACTAACCTTTCGATGATATTAATCAACATATAAATCTATAATAATCCATATTGATGGGCTAATTTCACCCCGTTAGCATCCATATTATGAACCGCTTAACTTTTCTTCTCACACGATCCTTCGTCGATACATATATATGGGGCATCTTTTTGGCTTTTTTCCCTGAGCATCAGAAATCTCAGGACCGACCCTAGGTATGAATAATGAAAGTAGGTAAGGATAATATATCTTTGCTGGTACTTTTAGATAATTTTCACATTAAAAGGATAGGTGTTGTTGAAGCCTTGATCGAGAAGTCTTCCAAATCGTTTTCTGCTTGAGATTCATTGGTTGATGTTTAATCGGATGGATGTCCTGGTTAACCGCTTCGATGTCCTTTTTATCTTAACTTCAACTTGTCTTCAATTCAGATAGGGCTTTAGGCTGCAAATTAAAATAAAATAAAACATTTGCTCGATCTATTACACAAAGAGACACCAAACACCGATTCTAAGTCAAAATCGGTGAACACAAGATTCAGGGGCCGTTTACCAAACACTTACACGGGTAAGCGCTTACCAAGTCACCTTATCTTACCGGATGCATATGGCAAGAACCAAGAATCTTACCCGGTAAGAGCGAAGACAAGGACCGAGAGTCTTACCCGGTAAGTGAGGGTAGTCATCTCTTACCACGGTTAGCGCTTACCGGATAAATTGTTGAATACGATACCATTTTTGTGGACTAAAATCTTACCCGGTAAGTAAGTAATAGTGTTAAAGTTTACCGGTAAGCACTTACCCGGGTAAACATTCGGTAAACGACCCCATGTCTTACAATTACAAACAAACCTATTTCTATTATGTTTGGATCAGATAGATGACATCAGATTGGTTTCATCATCAAATTCAATAGGTGAAACCAATCATATCCCTTTACATTCAAATGACACAACAAATAAGTGACAACCATCTCTCTTTCTCTCTTCTTCTTCTAGGCTTCATGATAAGTCAAGCCATACTAATACACGGCGATCCAGGATTTTTTCCTGGTGGGGGCACCTTTTAAGGTAGATTAAATACCCGTAAAATTGTCCAGTGCATTTTAGCCTAAATCCACCGTTTCGAGAAATTTTTAAAGATTTTTGGTTGATTTCAAGGGATCTTTAAAGTTTTTTGTCGAATTTGAGAGACTTTTTTGGTTTTTTTAGTTGATTTCAAGAATGTTTTTTGGTTTTTTAGTTGGTTTTGATTCATTTTTTTTTGTTGATGGGGTCCCAGAAAAAAAATTACCGGGGGGACGGAAGGTATAAGGTTGAAAAAAACATATTTTTACCTAAGAAAATTCTCATTTTTTCCCATTTAATGGGGGCTATCCCCCCATTAACTCTACATTACATCCGCCACTGCTAATACAACATTATACTTCACAAAACTGATAACCAGTTGATGACTATCTTGTTCTCTCGATACGACATCAAAACATAAAAATAAAATCGAGATAGATAAAAATAAAAATAAAATTGAAAGTTCAAGTTCTAAACTTCAAAATCAAGATCGGATCACGTTGTAATGCACTAATACACTTCTAGCATCCGATATAGTTGAGAAAAATAGTGATTAGTGATAACAATGAGTTGCAAAAAGGCACCATCCTATCCTCAAGTGCCTTCGAGGTTCCAACCAACCGTTAAATTGGTGTATTTGCCAATCAAAGTTTCCAACCGACCTGTAAAAGCTGCCAATATATGCAAGCTTTCAACAGTGATCATTAAACATGAACGTGATATTAATGTAATAACTGAAGAATAACTTGTTGTGCTAACTCCAAAAATTAGGATGGTGGTTGGTAATAATGTTTGATTTCAAGAATTTTTTGCACCCATTTCTTGGCCCTGGGGTTGTTGTATAAGACATGAATAACACATAAATATACATATTTTTGTGTTGCGATTGGAGTAGGCCTAGGAGCAAATTTAATTTGAGATGTATTTCATATGAGTCAAATGTTTTAATATGAATAAAATATAAGAGAATAATGTTATTAATAATTAAAAATTGACGGAAAGGTAACTTTCAATTGAAATAAAAAGATGCACATTCTAAAGCAAAATGAATAATTTGATGAAATGATTTTATTTAACAATATATCTACTTATAAAAACTACTTGTAAAACAATACGTAAAAGCTCTAAAAGTTCAATTTCATTTTTAAAATTCCATCTTTATTTATATGGTTGTGGGATGAAAGAGATATATGGAATATGTCTTTGACGCAGTTGGTAAAGGAATGGGCCGACTTTACCTAAATACATAACAGGTCTTGAGTTCGATTGCAAACCCCCACTAGTTTCAGCCACTGAGTGACATGAAGCATTTTCTAACACCAAATTTAGTAGTAAATAGTAATCATACCCACCCAGCACAGCCAAATATCAAAATGTTATTAATAAATAATAATACTACATTTTCATTTTCATATTAGAATCTCATTCTCCTCCTATCACCCTTTTTCACCCATAACCATAAGCTGCAACTCAACTATTATACATCTAAAATATCCAAAGCAAAATTTATTTCTAAATAACCATCAACTAATTTCATACATAAAACTTCAAATCACAAGCAGCCTTCAGTCTGTAACAATCCTGGGTACACATACGACATGATTTGTTTCAACGACTTTACCGATTCTTCAAGAGATACATGTTCTTTAGTCGCTGCACAAGTTTAATAAATAAAACGGTTAACCTCCTAATGCATAAATAAAAGAATGAGAAAAAAAAAGATTACCTCTAAACAATAATTTGACTTCCTTTGAGAAATCTTCAATGCGTCCCATTACAGGTCTTATACCGCAAACTTGTGACACACAGAATTCCAAGTATAGACACTTTTCGGTTATTTGCAGAAGTAAGATGCAGACACCCTTTATTTCTGGTGTCAACTGCTTCAACTTATTGGCTTCACATAACTCGCTAACAACAGCAATTCCTTGATCCTGTGTTGAACAAAAACTAATTAAGAAGAGCCACCAGATCATATCTAATGCAACAACCTGTCTCAGAGTCAACTCATATACCTATTCATTTATAAATAACAGTTCCCACCTTAAATAAACAAGTTGGAACAGTTGTATCAAGTTGTGATCAACAAAAAGATGAATAGCCACATTTACTTATTCACGATGTCACATTCTAAGAAAATTTATTTATTTTCTTTCTTTCTATAGGTAACCTTTATGCTTAAGTCGTTTATCTTTATGTTCAAACATTTTATTCGCAAATGAAAGCTCCAATTCTAGAGTTTATAATCATGGTATGATTGGTAATATGTTCAAATCTCAATTTATGTTCACTCTATGTTTTATATATCAGCGTATTTATTCACAAGTAAAAACTTCAAATGCTTAGATTTTTCGTGACAGTAGGATCAGTAATACGTGCAGATTTTGATATTCGTTATTCATGAGCAACATACTCGTACAGATACAACTATACTGTGTCTGTAGTTAGTTCATCAATATAACTATGCTATAACATGATTATCATACATCAAGTGTCCTAGCTTTGCATATGTTATTTGGCAGGTTACTTTCCTTGAGACTGTTGGACACCATTGGACTCATCCCTTCACCCAAATAAATAGAAAGCCCAGAACCAAATTTCAGAAAGACTAAGGATACATGTAACCGTGGGTAGTAGACACATTATTGTCAGGTATGAAGCCTAATTGTGACCATCTGCGGGTCTTCAAATACACAATTGAAATTAGGAAACCATTACAACTATTAGGATGACGATTCCCCTAACTTAAACCATTTATTGTCCGGGTTTTCTTCTGATAATAAGGGTGGTTTTCAATCCATGAATAAATTAAAACCAAACCAAGCAAACCCAATATATCTCACTCGGAGGTAAGGCCTGGGGGATGTACAGAGAGTTCTCTACCCCAAAGAGTAGAGCGGTTGTTTTTGTAAATACCCTCGCCTTGCGAAAAAGTTTGTGAAAAGGTTTTGACCTGAGAACTGCAGAAAGCTTGCTAAAAATTTTTGATGAATTCGGTTAAAAAAAATCATATGAGACCAGAATGGAAAATATGCCAACTTTTTTAGAACTACGACTAGTTGATGGTATGCAACATAAAAAAAATGGAAGTAGGTTTAAAGGAACATAGAAAAGGTATGAAAACTACACATCTCCTTGTCCTCAATCTTTGAATATCCGACTAAAGTCATCAACCAAACACCAACACCAAGGCCTCCATAGATATAAACAAGTTGTTGAATCATCTAAATATTGTGTGCTTGATTTTTCTTTTTTCTGCAACTATAATTGTGTGTGATATCCTAACAATTGTGTCATCTCTGACACACCATAGGTAATCAAAGAAATATGAAAATTGGATGAAAGAACCGACATTATACCTGCAACCCGTGTAAAATATCAGGCATAGGCAGATCAGGAAAATTAGCTACATCAACAAACCCCACCTCCTCCGCCCTTTTAGCAGCAGCATCCGCTTGCAGACATAAAAAATTCAGAAGATAAAACGCAATTTTGTATACATCTATTGCAGCCATGTCTGAGAAACATGTTTGAGGAGAAGAATCTATGTTTTCGGCCGATGGGTCCTTAACTACAAGTGCAGACGATGATAAGGCTGAAAATCTAGGATCTAAGCCACACCCAGCAGGAGAAAGAGAAAACCAACCACTTCTGCTGTTTATAAACGAGGGCTTCTTGTACCATTCAAACTCCTCTTTAAGGATGGGATGACACAGTAGTGGAGTGACCCTACTGTTTTCTCCAAGATGAGGCCCCCTACTAATGAAGGCTAGCAAATGGATACTCCTTTCCCTTAATTGTGAATCCATTTCTTTCATATTCTTGATCCACAAGTTCGGATGCTTCGCTAGCATGCATATTAGCATGAGGGTGTGCTGTGTTTCCTTGAGTGCAGTCAAACTTGTTTGTTTTCTCTGAGCACGAGCTCTCTTCTTTCTATCAATATCAGGCGGAAAGTTTGGTGTATTTAGAGAATAAGAAACTAAATCTAATTTCTCCAATATAAAACAAGAAATGACATAGTCCACCATATCAGAAGACGAAGAACTGTCCCTGAGCGAATAAATAATCATTGATACCACAGCCAAACCGAGACCCCATATGTGCTGAGGTTTTTCCTTCTCGGCTTTCTCAGATTCATTTCCATTTGCCAATGAAAGTGTACCACCATCTAATGAGCCTTCGAACAATATCCTCAGAGAAGAAAAGAATCCAATGTTCACAAGCATCTCTGCACCTCCTCTTACACGCGCAAACGTCAGAAGAAATTTCAGTATCACAGGAACTGCAGGCAAATAATTTTTATCGTGAAGCCTTTTAACAATATTCTGCACCTGTAGATGCTTCTGAATGATGGGGAACCATGTTGTAGGTGTCGAGAAAACCTTCAGTAGTAAATCAATAGTAGCCACAGAAAGGGTACAGTACTCAACGGGTTCAATGAAGTTGCAGAGAATCGGTATAAGCCTCAAATATACGTCTGATACCTCAGATTCCTTATTGACCGATCCAACTGACGGAGAGTTCATGCTAGTTGTCCGTACTGAAAAGAGAAGCACTGTAAGTAAAAGCTTCAATGTAGGTTTAACATCAACAGATGATGGTTTCAAGTCTTTCAACGCTTTTAAACTGGATCCAATGGTTTTTATAACCAGTACACAGGATGGCAAAGACACTCTTCTCTGTACAAATCTGATAAAATGGAGAAGTAATTCTGCTTGAGCTGCAAGAAAATCAAGGACATCCTTGCAAGCATCAGAGGATGGGAATAACGATTCGGTGGCTTCATGGAGAGACTGGCATATATGTTGGAAGCAAGAACTAATTAGTTGCTCAGGAAGTTCTCCACCAACTGTAGTCTTCCGCGTTACCTGCATGAAGAACAAACATTAAACTAAAAAGAAATGTAAAATAAAGAATATTCGAACCAAGGCTTTGGAAAAGAACAGTTTACTCACGAAGGGAAAGATGAACAACAATAAAGATTATGAGAACTTACATCTTCATCACATACAGGCAACATGGTTGCCAATGCCTTCAAAGCAAAAAGTTTGCAATTACTGAGCAACAACATAGAATTAACATCTTCCATGTCAGCCAACATTCTTTCTGCAACTGTTTTCAAGCCTTTCCATTCTAGAATATCCCATAAATCTATTCCTAAATCCCTTTCTAGACGGGTGCAGTCAAATAAGAAGATGTCCTTAGCATGAATAGACAAGTTCCCAGCATCCTTATTTTGGTAACTTTCCAAAAATCTGGACTCTAGCAGAAACTGTAACAGCTCTTTGAACAACTTATGTTCTATATTACGGCCTTCATATTCTCCTTGCATGTGGTAATACAGGTCGCTCAATATCAAACTTTTCAGCTCCTTCCCTTCGCTGCCAAACAAAATATACGGCAAGGTAATACCTTAGTTTTCTTTTTCATTGGAAAGGGCAAGAGGAACTTAAACGACAAAAAGCTGTTCGAGTTACAAAAGAAGCTGAACGAATTACAATGCAGAAGCAATCTGGGCAGAAACAATCTATGATGGGTATGATAAACCCCCGGTTCGATTCACGTATGTGAGGAGAAGAAATAAGTAATAAGTCTGGGGTATTTTGGTAAACAAACTTTGGTATTCTGTTAAGCTTATTGTTAGCTCATTCAGTGCTTGTGTGTCAGTCCGGTAGAGAAGATATAGCCTTTGGGCATCTGCACTTGGTAATTTGGAGTCATTATAGTTTTTGGGGTAGAAGTTTAAGAAAGCATGTTTTAATCCAATCATCCCACTCATTCTCTCACATTTCTCTCTGTGTTATCAATTGTTTATCTGGATGGTAACAACCAAACCATACTGGTTGCATGATATTCTATTTATGCTATACAGTAGATTGAAGAAATAGACAGGAATTACTTATACTCATTAAAAGCATGCTTAAATAGGGACACACAGTAATCTGTACCTGTAGCCTTGTTGTCTGTATTGAGTTACCAATTCAGAAAATGCAGGTAGGTCATGTAACTGCAATATGAAGAGAAGCTGTTATTGACAACAAATCTGCTACAAAAGGAGGCATGAAAACCTGGTAACCACAAAATATGTACAAGAAGTTGGAAAAAGGAACAAACTGACAGAAGTTGGGCATAAACCAAGCAAATAAGAAAGAAAACAAACCTTTTTTTCCAGTACACTTAATTTTTCAACCAGCGAAACAGACAAACTCCCTGTTTGACCATTTCTTAATTTCTCAATAACTTGAATAGAGAATAGAGCAGCAGAAACCTGCCGAAATTCCATATATAATGAAACCATTAATAGTAATCATATTGCGATGATTTTTCAGATCTTCGAAGAAAGAACATAGAACTTAAGTCAGAACAACATTCACAAAAATGTTCTAATATGGGGATCTAACACTATCGCTTTTGTACTTGGTAAGACTTCAACAAAGGGAGAGGGACAAAGTGACTCTTTATTCTGTCCGAGTCTAATCGAGAAACACTCCAAGTTGTCCACATATATCATAATAACTAGTGTATGAACTTGCAATTTCATTATGGTGCACAAGAGGGAAAGTTGGGCAAACATTGAATGTTGAAAAATTCACAAGCAGGTCATGCAGCCGGGAGCACTAGCCTCCCTAGGTAATCAATGTGAGAACCACACAGATCCAGAAGATCAAAATCATTAAATATCCAAGTATGCTTAAGCAGGAAACTACCTTTCGGTAGATCAAATCTTACATGATCTCAAAATTTTAACATACAAATTTTTTGAACCACATAAATACACATTGCAACTTTCCACAAATTTCCCATTTGTCACTCAACGTTCAAACTTTCTTATTTCTTTTATCTTCTTTTAAAGCAAAGGGGATCCAATCATGTTTGTGTCCCAACCCCCCCCCCCCCCCTCTTTTTGGAATTAAAGCCACAACCTTCTAGTCCTAGGGTGTGGACTAATACCAACTAAAGCAAAAGCTCCGTTTGGTAAAAGATTCAAATCATCTGTAGCTAATGCAGAAAAGTCCAAATCAACCATCAAATAAAAAAGTCATATATTGTCAAATTATACAAAAATAATGCTATTTTATTTTACACTCATGCACTAGCAAATGATATTAAACTAATCGGTGAAAGAATCTTGACATAAGAGTACCTGTCCTTTAAGATACTTGTCATTGTCATACTCACAGGAAGCATACAACTTGATCAACTTGCTCAGGACTGAGCTCTTGCACCACGTAGATAATATGTTTCTAGGACCACTATGACTATCATCCTCTGTTTTTTCACTATTACTAGCTTTCGCAAGAATATCTTTTGATAATTCAGAACCTTTTCTGACAAACTCAGAATGTAATACCTTCTTCTGCAAAAACATCTCTAAAGACATAATTTG
This sequence comes from Arctium minus, assembly GCA_954870635.1. Classification (NCBI taxonomy): domain Eukaryota; kingdom Viridiplantae; phylum Streptophyta; class Magnoliopsida; order Asterales; family Asteraceae; genus Arctium; species Arctium minus. The sequence continues at coordinate 56,330,391 of OX941090.1, read as the reverse complement.
CAATATGTCAGCCTGACATTGATATCTGTATGATGAGATTAAAGAGTCTGTACTCAAAGTTCCAGAAGGATTATCCTCCATGCTACTGATTAGTGAAATGCAGGTAGACAACTGCCACCAGAAATTTTCGGACTTCTTCAGACGCTCAAGGATATTAATGAACTGAGAAGCTCCTTGCCATAATGACATCAAGAAGTCCAGGACATTCAGCAGTATTTTGGGATGGCTGGCAACAAAAAATATCAACAAATTTTAAGGTGGAACCTTTAATTAAGTATTACAATTATCAAAAGATGTACCTTTTTATCATTTCTGGGAATTTTTTAATATACACCCCAAGAGCATCAAGCAGATTTTCTCCCTTGGGCCCCAAAGAGCCAAAACTAACTTCAGTTGTACTATCCTTTGAATCAACTATAGCTACAAAAAAGGCAGGCTGCACACTAGAATAGTTAACACATAAAGGCAGGTGGGGAAATGCAGGAGTTAAAAAATGCAAATTAAAATGTGCATAGGCAGAGCACAAGCAGGTTTCAATGAAAAAAGGTAATGAGACCGGCATCTATAAAAATCAAATTGTCAGATATTGCAAAGTTCGACATAGGGAATGGAACACACTGGGCAATCTAAATCAAGTTGTGGTGATAATAGAATAGCCTACTTTTTCAATGTTAGTTTCATCAGCATAACATGCACATGCAACATGTAGCAGGATTCAACCACAATGAAGCACAAAAGAAATAAAGACCCACACCAAAGTATTCACATTAACTGTGCATAGGACGTAACACAACCACTAAAGATCTATTACAAATGAGTTAAGACATAAATCACAAAAAAAAAGACAGTAAATGCTTTGTCATGAAACTGAAAATAGACCTGATAATATGCTGCTGAAGCGAGCATCTTAAACGTATTGACAATGAGATCTTCGTTAGAAGGTGATTGCTCGCTGATAATCATAATGAGAGAATTCCTATAATCTGCAATCTGCTAGCAAGCATGCATAAAAGAGTTGAAAAATAAATATAAATAAGCTAGCCAGCTAAACAGAGTGCTAAGACATAAAGAGAGTAAACCAAAGAGAAGCTTAAACAGTGCTTTACCTGCTTGTCATCCAGACCTAAGCATGCATTCCCAGACATATATGGTTGTAAATCATCAGCAGTCAAGAGTAACATAGAGAGAGCAGTTACAGCACCCACTTGGATCTTCTGTTTAAGTAACTCATACAGTTAGAACTTGAAATCAACAAAAGAAAAAGAAAAAAACAGCTTAGATATAAATTGACGAGTAAGTATTGGCAAAGGAATTGTAGAAAGGCAAGGATGACATATACAAGAAATCACCCACTGGTTGAAGATACTTAATGCACTAACTGCATTATAAAAGAAAGTACCCAATGGCTGAAGTTGCGGGATCTAAACAACAGCACAGTTCCATTGACTGCTTACAGCGTCCTAAGAATCACCTTTGCTATACCGTACCACATTCTTTTTCTTGTTGTAATACCCTCGAGTTATGATCACATGGATTATCATGCATTCAAGGTTTGTCCAACAGAAACACGAGCTAGCAATTTAGTATCACTATGCCCAAACTAAACAAACCCATAGTATCCCATTCGGAGGTAGGATTTGGGGGGTAGATGTACACACACCTTACCCCTGTCTCTCAGTCTCAAGAGATCGAGACGTTGTTTCGAAGAAGACGGGGCATTCAAAACACTCAAACTCATTAAAACATAAATAGTAGCTTAAGAGAACAAACTAGATATAAACCACCATTTATTAGTACATGTCTAACCATTCAACTTTTCTTTGGTGATTATAGACAGAAATCAGTTCAAATGAAAATGAATAGGAAACAAATTTTCTAATTCATAGAAGAAAGGCTAGCAACTACAAAAATTAACGAAGAGCATTTTTTTCAAGTTTGTACTCCCTTACAGGATTTCGGAAGAATGATATCAGAGAAATGATAGCCGTCACAACAGGAATTGGTTTGGTTGCAGAGGACAGGACTGCTTGATGGAAGACTGGATAGCCAGGCAAAGTATCCTACAAATAGAGTACAACCAAACATGATTTTATGCTCAGCAACAGTTCTATATTTGCGTATATCACAATTTGGATAAAAAGCAACAAATCGGTAGCCAGCTAACAGAAATGAACATGTTCAGTTACGAAGACTTGATAACACATTTGATTCCTCAATATATTGGTAGAATACTCAAAAGACATTGGACACGGTGCTATAACATATAGTTACACGTTTCTTTCCTTGCATTTCTTATAGTTAACATCAGAAAGGGAAAAAAAAGATGGGCCTCTTTTCTTTTTCTTATAGTTTCCATTGTTCTTTGTTTTGGGTTCCGCCCTGTGAGTTGGACAATAAATCCACATATGAACATAATAAGCAAAACCAGGTAATGAGTGGATCAGAGATGAAAGTTGACAGGGACCCTTCTGGGAGGGGGTGTTCCCCGATATCAACAAAATAAGGAAGACATGAATCAAGGGTTTATCTTCTACTGAACCTACCCAAAAAATGTCAAATGTAATCACTGCAAACACACCTTTGAAAAATCAGAAAGGATGCTGAAAATATCCAATACTGAACAAATTGCTAGCTGCAATCCTTCGATTTCCGTTGGTTCATACTGGCGGCTAACATAAAGTTTCTGCAAGAATTACGTGAGTTTATTACTGCATATAAGCAATCATCCAACATTAACCTGAACTAATAGGTATCAAGGGAAATCAGAAATGAACCTCTAAAGTTGGCGTTGTTATACAAACGATGCGAAAGAGAGCATTGTGGACAGAAGAATCACAAAGCAACAAATCACGAACAATCTCTCCAATTTTTCGGGAGTGTGAGGTTGACAAAATGCATGTCTTCACAAATTCAAGCACCTAGATGAATAAGTGAATAAAATAATTAATTCCCACTTTTCAAAGCTGTAGAATTGTGATGGCATGTGGAATTGTGGCATGACCTCAACTCCTGAAAATTAATGACCCCTTCACCTACTGCGCTATGTTTTAGCTTTTTCATTTTGTTTTCGGAAGTATCTGATCAAAACTTCTGTTTGTTGTAGTTTTCTGCCCGTTTCATGGTAGGAAAATGTTTTCTTTTCCAAATCTGAATGAACAGGCAGGCTACCGATTTTGTTATTTATAGGTCCAATGGACTGAGAAAAATCTTCTGGATAAGAGGGTTTCAAATAGTTATAGGCAAACATCTGGATAAGATGGTTTCAATGATAATTATAGGCAAACATCTGGATGAGAGGGTTTCGGAACATGTCCATTTTTTTTATTTTTTTCTTCTGAAAACTAGATTTCTAGTACTTCAAAGAAAATTAAGTTTAAAACCCTCAGGTCTGCATGAGAACATTCAGTTGAAACATCATACAAGAACACAAGGCTACTACTCCAGCAAGTGTATTTAAAATTTTTGACAGACCATAACACTACATTTCAAATTCGGAAGGTCCACTTGATTGGACGGATAATATTGACAATTGTTTATCTTGATCTGACATAATAATATACAGCACTGCTTTTAAGCTTTAGAAATAGTCTAGTTTGAGGTTGTTGCATGAACACTGATGACTGATCCAATGTAATTCCAATTGATTTTTTTGGATGCTCATAAGGATTCCTAGGGACAGAGTTCAATTTTTCCTTTTCTTGATTCATCTACCAGCAATGAGAAAGCAAGATGTTCTCCAGCAGGTACCACAAGTAGGAATCCCACACTTGCACAACCACATAGACACCCAACAGAAAGATGTGAGCCTCAAATCCTTCACCATCCCAACCATATCTAATAAACAACCTGGTTGCCTTTTGATAGGGCAGGGAAGACGAAAAAGAACAAAACTACTTCATTCTCAGCCACCAACGGGAGACCGCTTATTTCCTTCTAAGCAATTGAGGTTACTAAGACACTTGTATTATATCACTGCTGCCCAAAATCATCATTACCAGGCAATCAACTTGATAAGTCAGTCATTGGTACACTCTGCATTATAAGATGTCACTTGGTGTTTCTTTGTTATAGTCGATACAATCATTAACATATTACATATCCCAAACACAAAAAAGAACCAGGTGTGCTACAAGCAGTGAATACAAAGAAAGAAAAGGCAGCCATGCTGAATAAATAAGTGAACAGTAAGACAATTGATGAGTGGACATCAAACTACAGAAGTACAAATCAAATTACGATACTTCATTGTCAATTAACAAAATGAAACAAAACTGAAAGAAATGTGATATAATTCTCAGTTGGGTTGTCCCAAACTAGTCCAAACTTTCAATCATGCAATGCACCAGAAAATAGTTTATATACATACTCATTCGGAACCCTCAAGCCTTTGTATAGTTAATTTGTTATGGCACTGTGGGTCCAATCTACCCCCTCCACTTGATACCTATTTTTTCATCATTGCCATACATAGAAGGTAAGATAATATTTGTAGAATGAATTAATGCCTCTTTGTAATGTGTGAAATGACACATGATCTTAAAGGAAGATACATTGAGCATTTAAAGAAGCTAATAAATCTAAAATAATAATTCAATGATGATAAACACCAATAGAGACTATGCATGTGTACTAGCTTTAGACATGCCAATTCATAGGGAGGCCAAGACATACCTTCAACGTCACCTTCCAACGAAAATGCCTCACTTTGTATTTCCAGTACTCATGATTAACTAGGACATACTGAATGGAGAAAATAACAAGAGCCAGGAGGAAGTCATTTTCTATTCCCTTCTCCAAAAGCTGAATGATGAACTCCAGCACTGAGAAGAAACCAAACCATGGAACTAAGAATACTTACCACACACAAAGCTTATATAAACAAAGTTCAGTTTATCAGGCTCCTACATGAGAATAAAGCTTTTGACAGGAGATATATTTATGTTGAAAGTTATCATTAAAGCATCACATCATTAACTCAACATACGATATTAACCTGGGAATAACTACACCTATAAAAGATTATATGCAACTGATCATTGATTTTCAGAATGGTATGACATTGGAAGGTCAAATATAAAAGGATGTAAAAAACAATCGGCAAATAGTAAAAGGACTTGACAGGATATCCATGAGCCCCCATGTGAGCTTAAGAAAATTATCATTGGAACTTTCTATTGTTTTAGGAAAAGAATACTGAAAACAAAAAATTGATGATGAAGATGTAGCATGCCTGATACAGCAAGTGGGCAGGAACTGTCATTATGCTCGCAGTCGATAAGAAGTAATTTAGCAAGTCTTCCAGAAAGCAACCAGGAGCCACTGGAGTGACAAAAGAAAAACATATAGTAAATTAGCTAAAAACCTGCTGAATAACGTCAGCTATCCTACAAACACTTGACAATATACAGCTCAGAGTATGTCCAAGTGAAAAACAAAAACAACACAAGAAAATATATAGGCAAGGTTGTCAAGTAAGAACGTCAAATCAAGTTGCACTTTGTACAGCTCCTCCCGTATGTGGCATACTGACATTGATGCCTTACCTCACAGAACATGGTTTAAATTTCAGTCTTAGGCACCATCCAGTTGATATAAACCAAATAGAAGTAAACAAAAACATTAAATAACCTAAAAGCACTCACCCTATAGTGGGTTCAGATTATTTACTTAAAAAAAGCTAAAACACGTCCAGAAGTCCCAATTGAACACACCTTGATAATCCATCAGAACCACTGTTAAAGGGATTCATCCTTAAAGCAACATCAAATATATTGGTCTTCAGAACAGTTGGAGTGACATGAGATGGCGAGCTGCAAGCAAGAAAAGATGGAGTTATCATGCATGATGATTAACAAAAAAGCTACCATGAATTTTAACAGAAAAGGAGGCGTAAACAGGTTTGGCCTGACTACATAATAGCAGCTCTATCTAAAAAGCACCAACTTTTGTAGGCTAAATGACTTAGGAAGAGAGGTTCTCAAGAATGATATGGCGAGAGTCATGCGGACAGAACAGAATGCAATTACATGGTCCACAGCACGAAAAGCTCTGGTAATGAAATATTGATATTAAATGTTTAAATTTGATCTATGGAAAGTGCCAGGGCATAGGTGCTTGGGTATAAAATCCAGATGCAACAAGTACATACTTTGGTGGATGTAGTGATATAAAATCAAACCAAACAGACCAGTAACCTGACCTCTACCACAAAGAGTAGAGTGGCTGTTTCCGTGAAGACCCTCGGCTTGTGCAAGGGTGTGAACATACAAGTAGCAGGAATATAGATCAGCATATGGTGAACGAAGCAAAAGAAAAGTAAGAATAAGTACTAAGAAGTACATTGAACACACAAAAGGTAAGGTAATGCAATACCACACAGAGCAAGTAAGGCAAAAACACATCCCAGCCTAAAACTTGTTGGCCTGCTTCTCTGTCCTGTAGTTTCTAAGGCATTAGCTTTAAAGGGGCTTGTTGGCCCCCTTCTTAGCTCTTGCACTGCCAGCCCTCTACCACCCAACCTGTCCAACTCCCTTCCGTCCGACTATGCTAGCTATAGGTCCCCATTCCTAGTCTGCTACCCTAATCCTCCATCTCCTGTTGGTGATTTTAGTGTCACCCGACATTTAAGTGTAACTGGAATTAACACGAGTGCCAATGGGGTTTTCAAACTGTGATCTAATACAACTTGCGGAGTGCACACTTGTATATAAGACGAGTTTGATGCTGGACACGCCGAAATGGCGGGGGTCAAGGGGCGGTGCCCCTGGCGGTGGTCCCGCTGTGGTAATTTTATAGGATTTGGATATTTAAGTAATCGTATGTTCCGTTTGAATGTTGTGAATAAAATTATTATGTTCTGAAAATTCTGCGTTTATGTCATCATCATCGTCGTCTTCTAAAATTGATGATTCCATAATTTGGCATGCTAGATTGGGTCATGTAAATTTTAGAAGAATGCATGAAATGTCAAAAGATGGATTAATTCCAGCCTTCGACATTAATGCAGAAAAATGCAAAACATGCATGCTTACAGAAGTTACAAAACAGGCTTTTCCTAATGTTAAAAGAAACTTGGCTGTTTTGGAACTTATACACAGTGACATGTGTGATTTCCACTCAACTCCTTCTTTGGGAAACAAGAAGTATGTTGTCACATTTATTAATGACAATACTCGGTTTTGTTATGTGTATCTTTTGCATGCCAAAGATGAAGCTTTGGATAAGTTTAAAATTTATAAAACTGAAGTTGAACTACATTTAGGTAAAACGTGATCAGAATGAAGAAATACTTCAGTTCTGATCATGTTTTGGGCTTCGATCAAGTGGTGTGTTTTCAGACTTAGGTTCTAAAAAACTTAGACCAAAGATAGGTCCTACCTCTGATCGGTCATGAACCCTATCTTTGGTGGGTCATGCTGGTACCTCTGGTCGGTCATGGCCTACCTCTGGTCGGGACTATCTCTGGTCGCACTACTGAGATGTCTAAGTCAATTCTCTAGTCATGTATGACTAGAGCCCTCAGGACCTGCACGTCCAGATGTTTGATGCAGTTGTAACTAACCTGTGATCTTATCCAAATACGGTTATATCCGTCTAGAACTGCTAGTAACTTGCCAAAACCACCATTTCAGTTATTTTCCTCCTTTTTTGAAGGGAGCTAGTACATATATACACAAGATATATACATCATTTAGGAGACACAATTTTGAATAGCTTTCAAATACTCTCCGGTAATTTGGCTTTCGATTTTGTGCCTAAATTCGAAAGTGTTCTTGAGAATTATCCCAAGTTGAATTTCGTGATACCCAGGCATAGGGTCGAAATATCAATACGAAAAGTGAACTTTACACGATTCTCAAGATATCAAGATTCTTGATCACCAATTCCCTATTAATTTTCTAATATCTCCAAGTGCTCGTATTAGATGAATGTCCTTGGAAATTTCTAATGCCACCATGTCCGACCTTGATAGTAGCAGGACTCTTCAGAAATATTATAGAAGGAAAAAACAAGGAAGAGTAGATAATATTAAAATAAAAGAGATAACATGGAAGCCTTTTACTCATAGTTATCTCTTATCCATTCGTTTTAATTACCCTTATCTCTTAGCTTCCTTATCCTACCCCAACTAGGTTTTCTTTTGCAGTTTCCTTTTTTACTTTCCCTAGGTATTTAGTATAAATAATAGGTTATTATGTTGGTTTTAGGCCGCTTGAATAATATGCAATTTACTTTGAGTTTAGTCCTCTCTACGGACCTTTATTTTATTGAAGATTCTCTGCTCAGATTCTACAAGTATCTTCAGTAAGATTATCTATTTTTTCTCTGTTTTTGTGGGGCTTTATCAGACCTCAATTGCTCATCCCACGTCCTCCCCAGCCTTCCCAGAACTATAACGTAATGATATATCAAATGTAATGTTTATATGTCTCAATTTAGTCAAGGAAATGTAAGTGCAAAGTGCTTCTAATAGACTGCAGTTGCCTCAAGTACATAATTTCCCATTAAAACCACAATAGTTGTTAACCAGGTTCCTCCACTTTAGTGATGATATACTCCAAATAACATTAGAAGAATTCTTATTTAAATTGGCAGTCCTTCAAAGAATAAGAGTTGGATACAATTACAGATGCATGTCACCACATTTTTGTGATGATTTGGCGGTATAATACAAATTGTGTTGCTTATGTGCTCTTTACCTACTAGCATTGCAGATCATTGTGTGAGGTTAAGCATTCTTTTCTCCCTATTCCTTCTATTCACAACACTGTTTTCTTTGAGTGAATTACATTCTTGGTCCCTCTGTTAGGCACAGATTCTGGATTTGGTCCCTAAAATGCATTATGTACACTAATGGTCCTTATTTCGTCTTTTCTATAACGTTTTGGTCCCTTGAGTTAACATCATTACATAGAGGTCCATTAGTCTACTCATGTGCCCCTCACGTGAGGGGTAAATCCATCTTTTTACCCTACTTAATTTCTTTTAAAATCTAAAAAAAAATCAATATTTTATATTACACACACACATATCTATAACCCCCTGCCTTTCGGTGGTAGTTGCTTCCGTGTGATACCCCCTCCCCTCCCGTTTTCAGTGTAACCCCGCCTGCTACCACCCACCACCACCCTCATCTCTCGATTAAGCTCCGACAAACAAAACCTTCAACACGAGGAACTCGAAGCAACAACGAACCCTACCAAAACCTTCTCGGTATTCCTATTTGTGGTTGTGTTCCTACACAACAAACCCCACCATAACTCGAAGCAACGCATCAATAGATGACGAAGAATGATGGCAACATGTTTGTGGATTTCGGAGCAAAACATCAACAAATTGATTCAAAGAAGATGCAGAGAGAAATCTAGGGTTTGGATTTGATTTGCAAAAACCCAGATTCCGATACAAAAAAAAACAAAAAAAAACAGGGTTCTTATTTTTTGTATATCACAAATTTCAAAAATGGATTTGTATAACTTCTAATTTAGCATTTTTCTTGTTTTTATTTAGAATAAGGTTCTGATTTAGAGGCTTTCCTTGTTTTTATTTGAATTTAGATTTAGAATTAGGTTCTTGTGTATGAATCTGATTTGTATGTATCGGGAGTTGGCTATGGGTTATGTTTTTGTTCTTGTTCATCTTCACTTCATCTGAGTTTTGTTCTTGTTGTTTTTATCATGCTGAAATCTGCAAATAAAGGAGATTGTAAACTTATTGTTTGTTTAAATCTGATTATGAACTTGGCTCTTAAAACTCACAGTTTTAATCTGATTATGAACTTGGATTCTAGAAGGGTAATGGTGGGTGCTGAATGTTCATCGGGCTGAGAAAGAAGGAGATGGGGAGGAAGAAGATGGGTAAAAAAACCGTTTCACCCCTCATGTGAGAAGCATGTGATAGGGTCAACAGCTCAGGATTAGAAGGTGTTAAGTGCAGGGACCGATATGTTGCAAAAAACACAGAATAAGAATCAGTGGTGTACTTGATGCAGTTTAGGGACCAAATCCAAAATCTAAGCATAACACACGAACCATTTATGTAGTTTACTCTTTTCTTAACAAACACTCATGGCACAAATCATTATGTCTTCCCTTGCTATATTATTTGAACAACCATAGGCTAATCTAAAACCTCTCTAGTAAACTGAATTATCATATCATGGAGCTATTTAATTGGAAAACGAAAGAACTTCTTTTGTTATTGTTAGAATATATTAGTAACTAGTATTATCTTATGGGTTGGGCTTTACTAAAGCCCATTCAGATTAGGGTTAGATTACTTTTTAGGGTTTCCTTATGTGTATATATATGTAGCCTCTATCTCTTTGTTAAAGATATTCAGTAAATAAAATAGTAGCTTCCATTGTAACATGGTATCAGAGCTACTGGTCTGTTCCTTCTCATCTGTTCCTGATCAGTATCCATAGTCTCTGTCTCGTCTGTCTCGTCTGCCATTTAAGCCACCCGTCTGCAGTCATCATTTAATCTCACCACCCATGGAAACACACTCAGACTGTCCTCGCGACCAAAACCTCAGAACCGCAGCTCCAGCCGCCAGCCACGAGCCGCCACGCGCCGGCGCGTGGCCCTTCTCCGGCGATTCTCCGGCGACTCGTCTTCACGAAAGTCGCTCGATTTTTCCCCCTGGTTCCATTTCTGGTAAGAATTTCGAGTTCCGTGACTGTTAATCTGTGACCCTCATTTGGATACGGTGTTATCTGAAGTGTTTCTCGTATTCTGGTTTGAAGAAAGTTCATGAATCTGTTTAGGAACTGATTTCTTGCATCTGGTTTCTGTTTTATTTACTTGGTCTCCGAATTAGTTGGTATTCAACTGTCTGCTTAATCCTGTATCTCTGATAAGACTGTTAAATGACGGGAACTGCTGAAAATTCTGATAAAAAGCCCTCTAGTGGTGTTTGTATACCTGATTTGATTCCAACAAATAGTAGAGTTACCGATAACAAGCTTAATGGTACTAACTACTTTGCATGGATCAAAACGATTCGTCTGTATGTTCGGAGTATGGGAATGGCTTCCCATCTGGATTCTAACCCTCCTACTGAGGGTGATCGTGACCTTTGGTTACAACAAGATGCTCGCATGTTCTTACAGATTATCAACTCTATTGAGTCGTCTGTCTCAACCTTAATCAGCCACTGTGAATATGTGAAAGAATTAATAGATTATCTTGACTTCTTGTATTCTGGACAAAGTAACATTTCCCGGATTTACAACATTTGTAAGTCATTTCATCGTGGGGAACAACAGGATCGATCTCTTACTACTTATGCCATGGAATTCAAGAAGGTATATGAGGAGATGAATTCTCTTCTTCCGTTGAGTACTGAGGTGAAAGCCATGCAGATTCAAAGAGAACAAATTGCTGTCATAAGCTTTCTGACTGGCTTACGACCGGAATTTGATTCTATCAGATCTCAGTTCTTAAATGAATCGGTGATACCTTCCCTCCAAGAGACACTAGCTCGGGTTCTTAGACATGAGGATTTTCAGTCTGCTCAATCCTCTGACCATAATTCAGCCTTGGTCACTAGAGGAGATCGTGGTGGTTTTCGAGGAAGGTCACGTGGAGGGTATCGGGGAGGTTTTAGAGGAGGTCACAATAATCGTGCAGGTGACCTACGAGAACTCAACTCTGATTCCAGTAATGTTGAGTGCTACTACTGCCATGAGATGGGCCACACTAAGTTTGCTTGCAAGAAACGGCTAGCTAGCAATCAGAGATTCTCATCGGCACATGCTGCAACCACCTCAGATGACACAACAGTAAGACCCAGAGAGGAAAATGCTCATTCATATTCCCCGGCAACTGAGAATCCCACTACGTCCACTGCTGCGTTTGCTGAGACAGGTAACTTTGGAAAATGCTTTGTATCATCCTCCTCCAAATGGGTCATTGATTCAGGTGCCTCAGACCATATGACTGGTAATTCCAATCTTCTCTCTGATTTCAATAAACATACATCTTCAGCTCAAGTCATAGTAGCTGATGGATCTGTCTCCCAAGTAATTGGTTCTGGCACAGTTAAATTATCCCCATCAGTCTCGTTATCCTCAGTCTTAAGCTTACCAAAATTTTCATTTAACTTGCTGTCTGTGAGCAAAATTACTCGCACTTTGAACTGTAGTGTCTCATTTTTCCCTGATCATTGTGTATTTCAGGATTTGCAGACGAAGAAGATTATTGGTAAAGGACGGGAATCAGATGGCCTATATATATTTGAACAATCTAAACCATATTCCCTAGCCACTTCCAGTTCGTCTTTTGATGTTCATTGTCGACTAGGTCATCCATCCTTACAAAGCCTCAAGAAGTTATGTCCGGAATTTTCTCATGTACTGTCTTTGCATTGTGAGTCGTGTCAGTTTGCCAAACATCAGCGTGTTCACCTAAGTCCTAGGGTCAATAAGAGGGCTTCGTCCCCATTTCAACTAGTTCATTCTGATGTTTGGGGTCCATGTCCTGTAATATCTAAATCTGGGTTCAGATATTTTGTTACGTTTGTTGATGACTATTCTCGAACTACTTGGTTATATCTTATGAAAAATCGTTCAGAAGTATTTACTCATCTGTGCTCATTTCATTCTGAAACTAAAACTCAGTTTCAGACATCTATTAAAGTTTTACGAAGTGACAATGCAAAAGAATATCTGTCCCAACCAATTCAGTCATATATGCTGGAAAATGGTATCCTTCACGAGTCCTCTTGTGTCGATACTCCAACACAGAATGGGGTAGCTGAACGAAAGAATCGTCATCTTTTAGAGGTAGCTCGTGCCCTTCTGTTTCAAATGTCCGTCCCCAAGCCTTTCTGGGCTGATGCAGTAGCTACGGCCTGCTTCCTTATCAATAGAATGCCATCTGTTGTCCTGAATGGAGAAACTCCAATCTCTGTTTTGTTTCCTGAAAAACGGTTATTCCCTGTTGATCCAAAGATCTTCGGGAGTACATGTTTTGTTCGTGACACACGTCCCGGTATCACCAAACTTGATCCCAAATCCTTGAAATGTGTCTTTCTTGGCTACTCTCGACTCCAAAAGGGTTATAGGTGTTTCTCTCCCGCACTTAACCGGTACATTGTATCTCGGGACGTTACATTTCATGAAACCTTGCCTTTCTTCCCTGTATCCTCTACGAGTCCTCCAAGTGACAGTACTGATAACCTATTATTCTATCCCATATCCACGATACCTTCACAGTCCACATCCCCTCCAGACATCACCAAACCACCTATTGTTCATGTATATCATAGACGCCAACCAACTTCTCCAGATCCTGAACCAGTATCATCTGAGTCTGCAGATCCATTGGTCCTAGCGGATGATTCTCCTGAAGGTTCTATGCCCAATCCTGTGACTGAGGACTCTGATTCCGACGTTCCCATTGCTCTTCGGAAAGGTAAACGTTCCTGTACGTATCCTATTGCTTCCTTTGTTTCCTATGATAAACTTTCCAGGTCCTCTCGCTCGTTTGTTTCTACTCTAGACTCTGTACCTATTCCAACCACTGTTGGGGAAGCCTTGACCCACCCTGGATGGAGGGAAGCTATGCTCGATGAACTCAATGCTCTTGATCATAATGATACATGGGATTTAGTAGAGTTACCTACTGGCAAAAGAGCAATTGGTTGTAAGTGGGTATTTACCGTGAAAGTTAATCCTGATGGCTCAGTGGCTCGGTTAAAAGCCCGTTTGGTTGCAAAAGGGTATGCTCAGACTTATGGCATTGATTACTCCGAGACCTTCTCCCCTGTTGCGAAAATGGCCTCTATTCGAGTGTTTATCTCCCTGGCGGCTACTTACAATTGGCCTCTTCACCAATTGGATGTTAAGAATGCCTTCCTGCATGGCAATTTACTAGAGGAAGTTTACATGGAGCAACCATCTGGCTTTGTTGCTCAGGGGGAGTTTGGTAAAGTTTGTAAATTACGGAAGTCTTTATATGGCCTGAAGCAGTCTCCTCGGGCCTGGTTCGGTCGATTCAGTTCTGTGGTGACCAAGTTTGGGTTACGAAGAAGTTCATATGACCACTCCGTGTTCTTTGCCTCCTCTAACTCTGGATGTATTCTGCTAGTGGTTTATGTTGATGATATTGTGATTACTGGCAGTGACGAGAATGGAATAAAGAAATTAAAAGACTTTCTGGCATCTCAATTTCAGACGAAGGACCTTGGCCCACTGAAATACTTCTTGGGAATTGAGGTATCTAGGACTCATAAAGGAATCTGTTTGTCTCAACGCAAATACTGTCTAGATATATTGAATGATTCTGGTATGAGTGACACAAAACCTTGTGAGGCTCCTATGATCCCGAATGTGAAGCTGAAGGCTGATGATGGAGATCTTCTTGAGAACCCAGAGAAGTATAGAAGAATCGTGGGAAGACTGAATTATCTGACAATCACACGCCCAGATATTGCTTTTCCTGTAAGTGTGGTAAGTCAGTTTATGTCGTCTCCAAGAACCTCCCATTGGGATGCTATTTGCCATATTCTGAAATATCTGAAGGGAGCCCCTGGTTATGGCATCAAATACCAAAGTCATGGCCATCACATCATAGAAGGGTTCACTGATGCGGACTATGATGGTGATCCTACAAGCAGACGATCAACAACAGGCTATTGTGTCTTTGTAGGAGGGAATCTGGTATCTTGGAGAAGCAAGAAACAAAACGTTGTATCAAGATCAAGTGCTGAATCCGAATACCGTGCAATGGCACAAACTACATGTGAACTGATTTGGTTGCGTAATCTGCTAGGTGAAATTGGTTTTAGTCAGCCTAAACCAATGAACCTATGGTGTGATAATGAGGCAGCAATTCACATAGCAAATAACCCGGTATTCCATGAGAGGACTAAACATATTGAAGTAGATTGTCACTTCACCCGAGAAAAGTTGGAAGATGGATCTATCTCTACCTCTCCAATCAGAATTGGCAACCAATTAGCTGATGTCTTCACCAAAGCTCTTCCTGGGAACCGAATCAATTATATTTGTAACAAGCTGGGCATGATCAATATCTATGCTCCAGCTTGAGGGGGAGTGTTAGAATATATTAGTAACTAGTATTATCTTATGGGTTGGGCTTTACTAAAGCCCATTCAGATTAGGGTTAGATTACTTTTTAGGGTTTCCTTATGTGTATATATATGTAGCCTCTATCTCTTTGTTAAAGATATTCAGTAAATAAAATAGTAGCTTCCATTGTAACAGTTATAAATAAATGTATAAATACAAGAAAGTAAACTGACCATTTCAGGAATAAAATACATACAACAGATAGTATCACAGGAGTGTTGGTATGGCATTAGGATTAGTTGCTGACAACAGTCAGAAAGTTGTTATCATACCAGTAACCCAACTATACATCATAGTCTTTCTTTGGTTCTAATGCATGTCAGACAAAGGCGCTTAGGCTGTAGACCATTTTCCCACAGACAACACATATACTGCTTGGCAAAGTCTACAATGCAGCACGAGCGACATCTTCCAGCAAGTAGCCCTAGGCACAAGCAGCATTAACACGCACCCTACAACATGTTGTTCAGCTCACACTCCAAAGACATCTGCTGAGCACAGATGTGCACCTGTATGTTACTCCACACATGTTTAGACTAACACCTTCAAAATTTCCAGACCTCAGAGCATGGCCTCAAGAAGATTCCCCTAGAAGCCCACACCATTTTGTGGGTGACCTAAACAGTATCAACATAAACCCTCATAGTGCAAGATCGCTCATTATGACCACTCGACCAGTACTCCCATATATTAGAAAATAAACTTTCTAACTCCATTGTAAGTATGTATGACGAGAACATTTTTGGCAGCCATCTCTTGTAGAATCCAACAATAGGGTACTTCAGTTCACAGGTTACATGGTGGGGGTTATAGAAGGCCCTACCCTGGGCATCACTGTCCACATAGTTGATACTTTTGGATGGGGTGAAGGTCCTACCCTCTATAAAGATGTCATGCTATTTATAAACAAAGGCATTGGTTTTCAACAGTTCACACTTGGAAATAAATAAACCAAACCAAACCAAACCAAACATAGAGATGTATGTTTGTTTAGACTATAGAGGGTAGGGCACACATTCACCCTATTAGGGCTTACTTATGGATGTACGTTTGTTTAGACTATAGAGATGTCAAGCTATTTCTAAACAACATCCAAAAGTAAGCCCTAATAGGGTGAAGGTGTGCAGCAATAGAGATGCAATTGAATTACAGTTTCATTTTATGAAAGAAAAAAAAATTGCTTGGACACTAATTTGCAACAGAACGACTCCATAAGCTACCAAGGGAATGATACCCAAAAATGAGTCTTTTTACTCCAAAGGGGCATTGGTTTCCAATGGTTCACGCTTGGAAATAAATAAACCAAACCAAACATACCCAGTGAGTCCAACACTTAGTAGGGTCTAGGGAGGGTAACATGTACACAAACCTTACCTCTACCCCACACGGAGTAGGCTGTTTCCGTGGAGACAGTTGAAAATAAATAAAAGCAACAACTATACATATACTTAGATACTAAAAAAAGTGTGAAATTTAGTTATATGACCTTCTATCGAAGTCACTTACACAAACTAACATTCTAGTGCTTTTTTCAAAATTTTATAGGGGCATGGTGTATTTACGTAAGAGACATGGTTTTTGAAAGTAGAGGCAAGTCATTTGGAGGTTACTTAACTAAGCGACCCAAAATAAACCTTCAACCACAAACAAATAAATGTGTGATCCTTCGCAACCCCTGAATGTATTGTTCAGGAAATACCAAGTGACCTCGAAGATAGAAACTATCTTTGAACCTTCCTATAACAACAATGCACCAGTAAATAATAGTTAAATGAGGAAACTAGAGATGATAACAGGAAGTCAGAGGTGAAGGCAAGGGAAAGGAGAAGATTGATATGAACGTGGATAGGGAAGCTGATCTATTACATGCATGATTTGCATTTTCCATAGTCAAAATCTACCCAAGGAAGGGTATTCTGTTTCGTAAAACGGGGTTTCCCATTTTTTGTAGTTGAAGTCTGCCCCAGGGAGGGTATTCTATTTTCTCTACATGATCATCTCATTTTCAGGAAGGGTGGGGTTATCCATCAACTAAAGGAAACATTACTTCCTCTTGCAAGAAAAAATAGGCAAAAATATAAACCGACATAAATAACTGAACAACTTACCATTTTAACATCATAGCAAGAATGTTAACAGCCATTGACATCATTAGTGCTCCACTACAATTAGGAGAAAGATTCTTGATCAAGGTGCATATGATCTCAGCCATGTTTAACCTGCATTAAAAAAGGTATGGAATAGTACCAGAGAATGTTGCTTATAAATCACAAAACACAAAGGTCATTAGATAACAAGAAAAAAGGAACAGACGATGACACAACTGAACTCCATTGAAAAGGATGGTTTGCTCAGTACCCGGTTATTTCTTTGCCATGGAATGCATCACCAATGCTCATCAGAGAATAACACACATCCTGTAGATAAAACACTTTTGACCACTTCAGTTCTCTTTAATAATATCAAAAGAAGTTAATAGTTCATCCACCTACTTTATCAAATCAAAAGCTCATAAAAATACTTATATAAATAGTGGTTAGAAAAAATTGTTCTTAAATAATTTCAAGTAGACAAAAGACTTTATGAATTAAATCTACATGCCTAGCAAGTCAGATAATTACGAACCACAAGGGTTGTGGTGTACTGGTTAAAGCCCTAGGGATGTGGTGGAATATCCCATCTGCCCAGGGTTCGAATCCAGGCGTACACAACAATTGTGGCAACTGAGGTTTAATCAGGGCTGATGTCTTACAGTCATAATTTGCCAAGGGATTAGTCTAGGCATAGCCTAGGACACCCTTCCCAAAAAAAGGTCAGATAATTTCCCTTACTCAAAACAAACAATCAATTACTACATGTTGATTTCACATGGGGGTGAATAAAGGAAAGTGCAACCTCACATCCCTACAAGTGACTCTTCCATCAAGACTTGAATGCCTAAGAAGAGCATGTTCTTATCTACAAAAGATATAGAAGTCGATGCAGTTGAATATAACTGGAGATGAGTTTTGTAAAGAACAAGAAAATCTATACTATATTATAAAACAGACATAAAAAACTCTTAAAAACAAGTATTAAAGTTTAAAGTACAGATATTTAATGCTAATTACTTAAAAAACAACCATTAAAGTTGTATGTACTACATTTAATGCTATTTATTAATTTTCAATCATTATCTCTAACCATTTTAACTCCCATAAAATCATTTCTCACTTTAACTCCCCTAAAATAACTCTCAGCATAATTAAATATAGTATAAAAATCAAATTTTAAATATAAAAAATCTAAAATATAATTAAAAAAATCTAACAGAATATTTTATAAAAAAATTATATTATTAAACCAAAATAAATTACATTATATTATTAAGTCTAAATTAAACAAACTTATATAAAAAAATTATTATCACTCTCTCACAAGCATCCAAAATCGTAATGTAAATCGACAAAAAAACAGAAAATAAAATGAAACATTAAAATCGTAATGTATCTAGCTGCATTGCGCGAGTACACTTCTAGTATAAGCTAAAGGGCAAGTTCCATATTGTGTGTTTGGGAAAATATTTAGGCAAGGAATGAATTATCGCACATTGCATCTGCTGAAAACAGAAATCTTTGTATAACAAATGTTGGATTTGCGTATTCAAGGTAAATTACTTAGCATGGTAACTTATAATTAATAAGTTGTATTCCAAGAGGTAATGAATACATAAAAACACACAAACACACACGCACGTATATATATAGTTGATCAAGTGGGTGATCAAGTTGGTTCGGTCGTCAATCCAACATGGAAGATTAAATGGACAGATTTTAATTCAGGAGCACAACAATGGTACTCAGCAATTCAAGTATCTTTTAACTGAATCTACATAGATGTAACCAGCAAAATTCAGGGTGACATATTCATTATGACAGCTGTGTAGAACTTGCCAATACTGTGTGTATGAATAGTAGTTACATTTGTTCACATAGGCATAACGATTCAGACGTGTTTCTTCTGTAATTCTTCGTAAGTAAAAAATCTATTTGAAGATGCATATGTGAACCGACGTTAAAAATTATTCATATGGGTTCATATATGCATCTTCAAATAGATTTTTTCAACGATTCACATATGAATCTTTACTTAATCTTCCCTTCTTCCCTTCTCACGACATTCAGCCTTCTTATTTGAACCTCCCACTATATACACACACACACATATATATACACATTAGTTATGCACCCTTGAGATGCAGCACGATGTAAAAAAATTGTAAACCAAGGATGGGAAATTAATGCAATTCCTCAATAAAAAAGAAAATCCAAAATTTATGTTTGAACAAAATAGAAATTACAATCATTTGTAATCATAACACATCTTTACAAAAATGGGTAAATATGTTAAATTGTTTTGATTTTTTTTTTTGGAAACACGAGTCTTCAGAGAGAAAATCTACTAGGTAAAAAAATACTACAAACACACAGACTAATCTTTCAAGCCACCTGCAATTACACCCACATTCTCCAAAGATTTAACTCGCCAAAAGAACAAAAAAGTAAAGAATCAAATACTTAAAGTGCATTTGATTGGGTGCTCTAAAACCAAAGCATTGGACTCCTACTTTCAGCCAAAAGCTCAACAAACCATAACTCTTTGCATTAGTGATTTGTACTTAATGCTTCATAAATGTTGTACTCTAGAAATTTATAAGTTTTTTAAGAGTTTTACCAATATGTTTTATAAGAGAGAATATGTATATACATATTATATATATACACGATAACCTTATTAACTCTATTAATAACATAATTAATTAGCTATATATAGGAGATTAGTAAAGAATAGATGGCATGCTTTATATGATAAAAAATCTACGGTTCAATTAAGCATTTTTTGCGAGAGACAATTGTCTCTCGATACCAGGCCGATTTTCTATTTCAAGTCTTCCTATTTCCTATCAGCAAATTGATTCTTATTCAGGAAAAGCATAATTTTTATCGGTCACCACTTACCATTTTAAGAAACAATTTTGCAAAAAATCAGAAACAATGCAGCTCAAATATCCAAATAAAACATCAACTTTAACCAAAAGTAATAACAAATATGGTCTCACCAGCCATCGTGGGATTGTTTCTTTAGTCTAGAAGACACAGGGACTGGAATTTGGCCAAATAAAAGTAAACAAACAATAAGATGGCCTACCAAAAAATTACCTTGTTAAAAGTGACCAATCGACTAAACAAATCAAGAGTAACAAGGACTTCCTCAGAGCCATCTGGATACATCTCCTGTGCCACACGCAAAAGCAGCACTAGCACTCCAGATTGTGTGTACTGCATGAAATTTAATGCAAAAATAAGCAAAGACAAAGTAAAATAACAGTAGACATACACTAACACCAAAGCATGAAGATAAAGTTGACCCAGTATTCCAACTATAGCAGAGAACTTTTCAAAGCATTTTTTTTGTAAGGGTGTCCCAGGCTATGCCCAGAACAATCCCGGCAAATTGTGACTGCAAGAAATCAGCCCTGATAAACTCAGTAGCCACAACAGCTGTGTACGCCTGCAATTGAACCGTGGGCAGATGGGATATTCCACCACATCCCCCCCCCTCAGGGCCTCAACCACTACGCCACAACCCTTGTGGTTTTTTCAAAGCATGTTGTTAAAAGGATTCTATCAATATTTGGGTTGTGTCGTGTTTTACTGTTCTACAGCAATCACCTAATGCCCCTAATCAATTATGTTATCTGTGGAAGAGTACTACTTTTTGTTGCTCTTAAACATGCCCCAGCATGTCTGTTGGTTTATTGTTTCTTTTACTGAAGCTTTAACCTATCTGTCAATTGCTTCTTTACACATGTGTCCGTGGAAGACTGTTGCCTCTTTGTTTTCATTTTTACGAGTTGTCCCAATGGTTTACTGATGACTTAATCGACAAGTTTATCTTATATATGCACTCCAAGTCTCCAACCAAAAGCAGAACCTAGAAAATCAAATTTCTTGAAGTTGACAATTGAGAAAAATAATATTTATGTGGGCACAGAAAATTATTACAAAACTAATAAATTGTGGTAAAGCAAGAGTAAGATGGATTGTACTGTGTTCTATCATGCATGTTCTTTTCTTTTATTATCTTAGCATGTTACAGGACTGCAATATCAGTAAGCTAAAACTCAACGATGTACTTGTCCTTCAGGGAAATTGGGAAGTCCGGTTGTTACATTCATTGCATGATATTCCAAAATATGAGTTAGAGAGAATAATTAGTGGACAACAATAATCAAATTTTGGCATTGGTCGGTAAACCTAAGGAATTTCCATAAATGTGAATGACATGCTTTTCAGAAAGCTCCAAATCTGCCTCTAAAGTCAATCATAGTCCCTCTCTTTAAATCATCCCTCTTCTTCATTCTTAATAGTATACCAACTTTACATACCGCCAACAATTGAAGCCTTCAGCAAGAAACTTAATGATCAGGTCAGCTTTAAAAGCAAGAGATAGGATTGAAGCAACTACTTTGTCCATGACAGATCAAATTGTAGATGGATAATGTAGCCCAAAAGGCCAAAACATGAATATAGACAATTACTAAAAAAGGGAAAACGAGAAGTATTTAATGTTTACCTCCCACCGTACAAGGGCAGTGTTATCATCAATGACTTTTAAGACATGACCTCGTGTATTCCTAGGTATCTGGAGACCTTCAAGTCCAGGAACACACAGTGGCAACTGAGTCTCAACAAAACTTGGATTATTATCTATCCCAAGGTTGCCTCTTAGCTCAACCAGAGTAGACAATCCAACAGATTTATCAAGAAACCTATACCTGTTCACAGTTTAAAAAACAAACATGTAAATGAAAATATTCAAAAAATTTAAATAATGAGCCACTAACACATAGAAAAACAAGAAAACCTTGATGCAAAACGATTGTCTGGAAAAGAGATAACTCAGTAGAAGGGTATGTGAACCAAGACCAGCTTGCATAAAAAGATTATTACCCATGAGGGGGAGAGGGGAATGATAGCAAACTTGAATTAAAACAATTCTACCACCCACAGAACCTAGCTATTAGCAACATATCATATGCAAAAATATAAATGGATAGTACAAAGATATGCGATATAGAAACTTCAGGACTTGTTTATCCAATGTGCAGTAATAGCAAACTGAAGGTAATTATTGAAAGTTTTGCTAAGCTCAGACACATGTTTTAATTGTATATGTTTTCGAACTTTTTCCTCCTTGCTCACAAAATACAATAATCACATTATCAATGTTGATTCTTGTTGTCAAACCATCAAAAGGTGAACTACTATTATACTTCCTATGGGACAACTGAAGATAATCTAAGAGATATATTAGCTAAAACACGCAGAATTCTAAAAAAAAGAAAAAAGAGTACGCTACAGAAGAAAGAAAGTTGTCTGAGGGTTGTTTTTTTTTTTTTGATAAAAGAATTGTGTCTTCTGTTTTCTGTTGTAACAGCCCATTTCTGGGCCTAGATGTTATTACATAAAGAACCATAGATGTGTTACCGACTAAAAAGGTCACCCAATGGCATTCGAGCCACAGCTAAACCGTAGCGTAAGTACATTTTAAGAATAATAGGCTTTTGGTAAAGATCAAGCCCAAGAAAATAATGTACAATGTTGATCTATAATAAAATGATGTTAATCGGCACAATCGGTTCACTAATCAGTTACCAACCAGGTGCCAACGATCAAGCCAAAGTGTTACGGTACAATCATAAATAAATATTTATGAACTAGAGGGAGGTTCAAACAAGAACAGTAACTAAATAAGAGAATACGAAAACGACCAAATCACGTGCAAAATCACATATGATTTTACACCAATGGTCAATGCAAGGTTATGTGGGCAGCCTGGCCAACGACCTTAGGTCGCGACCAAAGTCGCGTGCATCACATGTGATTTTACACGTGATTTTAGTGTGTGATTCGACTATTTTCTTATTCTCTTGTTTAGTTAATGTTCACTGACTTTTATGAACTAAATGCATTAATATATATATATATATATGAAGCTATAGTTGATTTAATAAAATAAAAAGATGTCAGTTTGAAACCGTAAGATACATCGTAATAAGTACTAATTTATTTTTATGTCAAAATGGAGATAAAAACAAAAGGATTGCAATTATGTAATTAATTCTATAACATGGGTTATAAATTAGAAGATACTAATTAAAATAAAAGAAATTAAACTATGTTATTTTAGTATTAAAAAATAGAAAAGTAATTGCATATTTATCCGAAGTTAGTGCAGTTCATGCTGGCTTATTAGTAGATTAAGTGGCTAAATGTAAAGAGTGTAGTTGGCTTATTAATGGATTATGTGATTAAATGTAAAGAGCATAGTTGGCTTATTAATGGATTATGTGACTAAATGTAAAGGGTGCAGTGAGGAGGGTTAGACACCTCATTTAGGGACATGAGACATCAATTACCACCATGTTGGTGAGGGTCATAAATAGAGGAAACTTTCCTTTTCTCCTGGATTCTCAGCTCTCTAAAAACATTAAAAAACCCAACAACGATTCATGTGTTAGAAGCATAAAGAGAAGGAGAAAAGATTAAGCTAGCTCTCTAAGGAAAGAAGTTAAGAAAGAGTGTTTCTGCAGATATGTAGCTCAACTACAGCTTACACTATTACCACAATAAAGCTGATTAACATGTTTCGTTTCCAATGTGATACACAAAATGCATATATTTGTAAAAATGGATTATGATTCATGTATTTGAATTGATAGATTGAAAAACATGCCATTTCATGAGTTTATGCAAAAAAAAACATGGAGTTTGTTTCAATGAAGATATGTTGGTTACTTTGATATAATAATCGATTTTGCTACAAAACAAAAGTTTAAATGACAATATGACATATCTTCATGACTAAAATTTATTGGATCATGTTTCGAGAGCTTCATGATTTATATTCATGATCATATTGCATAAGAGTCAAACCGATTCATGAAATCTTAGAATATGTGGATTCTTTGAAATCCTAGAATACGAGGCTAAAGAACTGTGTGTATTCTTGATTATGTACCGATAAGCTATTCATTTTGGTTTTTAGTCATATGCATCATACATGTTTTCATCTATTGTTAAAAGAATTATGGCATAACCTGAATTTACATGGATATCTATAAAACTTGTAATCACCCGACAATTAGTGTTGCTTAAAAATGTATGGGTATCACAGGTAAGATTCGAGAGATGTGAAGGAGTAAATCCCATGAGAGTGGTCACAAGTTGGAATAGTTTGACTAAGAGTCTACGGCAGGCATCATTGTAATGTCGATATCAGTTTTATCTCCTAGTTGTAGATTGTTATGTTGCAAGGTTGTTTCCATCTTTTGTACAAGTTTCGACATATCATATATTGAAACCTATGTTTTATCGCTTCTGCAAATTTTGACAAAGTTACTTAATACTACGTTTTATGATCAAGGTATAAAAATGGGTGTAACACACCATTCAGGTCTCGGTTTAGAGCCTCGAAATGGGGTTTTAAATATGTGCTGAATATACGGGATGAATCATGAATGACATAATTACCATTTTACCCTCAATCTAGTGCCAAATCAAAATGTTCTTTTATAAATGTCAAGAATGAAAAAAGTTATATCAGTTTATGAATAATTCAGATAAAAGATATTTGATCTAATGTAATGATATACATTCAATGATACTATCACAACAATATTAGTAACATAAATTATTAATAACATAACATCATACAATATTTAGTTAAATGTCAATATGCCACAGAAAACATCATAATAATACTCACAGGGTAGAGGGGAAATAACATGGCTAAAATTGAATTGTATACGTCCTTTACAGACATTATGAAATAATACAGTATTCAATTAAATACATAGTTTAAAAGAATTATTTAATTATTGGTTGAAGTATGTTAAAACACAAAGATAAGATATAGAAATTTGGTAAATAAAAAATAAATGTCATTAATTATCAGTATTATGAGAATTATAATAGATGAAAAATATATCACATTAAAAAACTAGTACGGTAAAAATTTTAATCATTAAAAGAGTATGTTAAATCCGTTATTTTTTTTCAAATTAATTAAAAAACTCAAATTGTATACGCACACATAAAGAAATGGGGAGGGTAGGGTTAGAAATAACATGGTTCAATAAATAAAGAAGGTCGAGGTCTGTCCCAATTAAGCCAAATCAGTTGAGGAATTAATGATTAGGCTGCAGACAAACGACCATATATGGTGGAGCAAATAAGCTCCTCATACCATTAAGCTCATTAAGCCAAACAAACAGCCTCTTAGATTAGACATGTGCAATTTTGGAACTCGGTACAAGTTAGCAGTTCAAAGAGGAGAAAATGACAAGGACGTGGCTAGGGACAACCTCGTCTGCGATTTGAAGGGGAGAACTATTATTAATTGTCAAATAATGATTATTAGTAAAAGTTCAAGAACCTTACACACATCTAGATTTTACGCATTTATAAAACAAGGGCCATATTGAGTGCAATAGCATACTGCTACCCCTTGTACCTCCCCATGGTTTTGTTTAAGCGACTTTGTGCCAAAGTTAATGCCAACTAACTTCGGTAAACAAGCAGCAGTATCATTTGAAAGAATCATGTGGACCATATTAGTTATATACTTATACTTACTATATATAAACAAGGTGACCAATCTGTTGAGAAATCAAGCTTCATGTTTCTTTTAAGTCAAGAAACTCATCTACATATAAACAATTGGAGAGAACATTCGGTGCTCAGTTAACAGTAACCTATAGCTCAAGACAAAATCTGTACTAAATACATACTGTATGGTCCACAAGAGATTGGGTCTATGCTGTTAGTTGCGGTGCAATAGCGGTTATCGGTCATAAACAAAATTACAGTGGAAATTGTGGTTTAGATAATAGTGGTGCAATTTACCGCTATTTCACCAATATTTGAGGTAAAATAGCGGTCCGCAATAGCGATATTCTCAGTTGGGCCTCTTTTGAATCTAATGCTTACATTTTTGTCTTTTTTTGGGTTTTTGTTTTGACTTGGGCTTTTTGGGCTTTTTGGGCTTTTGAATCTAATGCTTATATTGATGCATATAATATGTTAAGTTATGTATGCATATATATATATATATATATATATAATTCTAAGAAATATTATATGAATTCACTATTTTTGGACCGCTATCCCACCGCGATAACCGCTATTTCAAATCCCAGTCCTGACCGCTATTTTGTATTTTGATCGCTGTAACAGAATAGGATTGGGTATCATATAGCAGAAAGCATAGATAAGATAATGGATACAAGAAAAGCACAGTTGTACTCACACACATTCTGCAGGCCAAGCTCCTTCAGAGAGGGCTGATAATAAGCTAATAAGTTCCACAGTCCTGAAGGGGAATTCGCTTTCTAAGTTATAAAGCAGGCACCGAATAGGACCATCTATGAAACTATCTCGGTCCCAAAACTGAACACAGAGTGACTCCTGTACATTTATAGTCAAGGAAGTCTAATAAACTTCAATAGAAAAAAACAACTGGCAATTAATTAACATCATAATAAATAAATAAATGAATAACCAAACCTCTCCACGGTAAATTTCTCCAAGAATATTCAATATCAATTTGAGATTATTGTCCTCTAACTACACCAAAGAAGTCACCATAAATAAATAAAAATGCTCAAGGCAAAGTATATGCTAGTTAACCGAAAGAAATGCATACCAAACCAGTTACCTGAAGACTGATCTCATAAGATGCTATAAATGCAGAGACAAATGTCCTCAAGACACTCCGATAACCAGCAATTGGGCCCTAACAAAACAGTATTGCAAGTGTTAATTAATTTTGCTGAGGTCAATTTACATAACAAATCATGACATAAAGAAAGTTTGAGAATGACCCACCTCTAAATCCTTCAAAAGGTTGCTGTGAAGAATTTCTTCAAAATAATTTAAAGATGCAGCTCCAAAGGCTTGACGAACATAGCCCACATGATCAATTTCCTGCAGTATCAAACCAAAGTATGGTCACAATTGATGAGATGTAACATGGTAGATGAGAGAATACTTGAACACAGCTATGTACCATAAGCACATTTTGTTCCTGTTTTTCTGGAAGAGATGAGATGAGACATAGAAATACTGCCCAAGTTAATATTAGTGGGCCTGCTTCTTTCATCTCAAATGCATCAAAGCTAGAAATAATTGCATCCACCTCTTGAATATCGCTCATGGCAAAAGAAATATTGCCCTGCCTGCCGTAAAATCCAATATAAACCTGATCAAACAACTGGATATGCATATAAACATAGTTGTGACAGAAATAATTATAAAAAATATCAAGATGTAGTTGGTGAGTTCAATGAGATAAGAAGAGCATTGACACAAATTGAAGTGCTTTTAGCTAAATGTTTGGAACAACATCAGGAGAGATAATAGATGCATGAAAATTAAACCCTGAGATCTCAAATTTCAATTAATCTCATAACAATTGCTATAATATCAAAACAAGTCGTCCGTCGTGTGTAACTGGATTGTGTGGTTATAACTTTGGGTTTTGAATTACAGAAAATCATAAGAAAAAACACTTATGATCATCAATCAATTTGATTTACTTTCATGTACACAGTGAGCTTTACAATGAGAGGTTTAGGATAATCTGGTAAACCCCCAATCCGATTCACTTACATCAGGAGGATCAATAATATATAAGGGTACTGCGTCGGAAAATAAAGAAGTTTAGCAATAGTAGAGAGCAATGCAAAAGGGTACCTATATAATTAAACCTTGGGCACACTTTTGGGAGGAATATTTTTGTTGGAGAATAGTCTGGAGGTGGGCCATTCTGTTTTGTGAAATCTGAGTGAACCCTCAGGAGAGTAACTGGCCTCTCAAATGCCAGTGTCCATTCAAATCATTCAGTAAAATAATTCTGAAGGTTTTGCTGAAGCCATTGCATACCTATTTGGTTCATCATAAAACTATATTACTTGTTGGCCATATACTTGCAAGTTGACTTTTTGCCAAACAAATATCCTAAGGTTGTGATAGATGTATCCTCAAAAGCACATGCTGAATCATCAGCAAAAGGTGCTCTTAGCACCTCCCTTCACGTATATAAAACAAGAGAGGAGAAAGGAACACACTACTATTGTCCCTAAGACAACTAAGACTACGCTAGACTCCAAGGAGGTCAGCAGTCCTCCACCAGAATCTTTATTAGAGGTTTCCCTCCTACCCCAAATATCAACCCCAACCCTTCCTTTGTTGGTTGTAAGTAGGTATATACTATAAAAGCAAATCCAGATGACACCCTTGCACACTTGAAGTCATGGTGGTAGCTAAGGGGTACTCCCAAACATATAGAGAAAACTATCATGTGACTTCTAGTCCTATTCGTACAGCTAAAATGACTTCGGTTGGATTTGTTATTGCTTAAATTGGTATTTATCAATGGCCCTTTTGCCAGCTAGATATCAAGAACGTGTTTCTCAATGCAGTTCTTGAGAAAGAGGTTTATATGAGGCAACCTCCTAGTTTTGTAGTCGTTGACGACAAAGATCACTATATGTTCTAAAGCAAGCACAAAAAGTCCAAGGTTCTAAACATGTTTGGGATGACACGGAATCCCTAAAGACTATTTCAGTATTCTTCACATGAGGAAAAAAAAACAATTGCTCATATGCTTTATGTCTATGTTATTTGTAGAGATGATATGGTCTTCATTAAGAAAGAATTTGGTTAAAATAATTAGGAAGCCTATAGGACTTCTTAGGTATCCAGGTGACGAGATCTTACAAGGGCATTTTCTTGTTTCAAAGAAAATGTCTTCAGCATTCTTGCAAAAGAAGGTACGTTTGAGAGCTAAATTGCTAATTCTCCACATGTCAACTTGTACTCTAATTCTAAAGATGGAGAAATTTAGGATAACCTAAGGAAGTGTTGGAGTTTAGTTTGGAAACTAAACTATTTGATGATCATTATGCCCAGTCTTGCATTTCAAGTTAGTGTAGTGAGTTAGTACCGAAGTCATTTTAGGCTTAGTTCAAGGATTTTCCGCATACAAGTCACTGTAATACAATACTAAACATTTTGAGTTATCTCAAGGGGATCCATGGAGAGGTATTCTCCACCAAAACAAAGACATACACAAGTTACTCAGCATTCTGATGACAATGATGAAAAGATGTCCATATAACAGAAGGGCTATTACAAGACTGTATTTACCTTGGAGGGCACATTATCCCTGAAAAAATAAAAATACAGGATGTTGTCTATCTTTCTCGTGCTAAGTCTGAGTATAAAGCTAAGGCAGACGGAACCTGAGTTAACTTTGGTATTATGAGGACTGTCTCAAGAGCTAGGAAACCCCACAACTAGGTCGGTTGTCAATTTCTAAATGTCATGAAAGCTTCTCCCTTTAGTCTCAAGCATCATCAGCTTTATCATAATTCAGCAGTCAAACAAGTTTTGGGGTGCGATAAATAATAAAGATCAAAACCAGAAAAATATGAAACAAGAATTCTCGGTGTGCAAAACAGTAGCAAGTTCAATATGCAAGTATGACAAACCACAAATACGACTATGGGCATCTGACCTTGACCTCTAACTTCGTACTTCAGGATAAGCTAAGTCAGTAAAGAAAAATATGTAATGCTCTACAACGTACTGCATACAAAATACATCTTACAGAGTGCTTTTTTTTAGAGCTCCATCAATGATAATAGGCAGGGATCTACATGCTAACATGGTGCAAGACATCCATTCAGGATTCTAATCCTAATATGAGAATAATAGGGCATTAAGCCATCATAACATCCTCCAAAACAAACAATAATCAAAAGGCAATAGAGAGGGAAAAAGAAAAAGAAAAAGAAAAAGAAGGATAGAGAGCAAATAGCTTGGAACCTGAAAGGGATCTCATCATGGATCATTTGAAGAAGATTTTCCAGGTAAAGGGTCTCTATAAGAATAAGTAGCAGCTGCACTTTAGCATGATATATAGATTGCACAGCTTCAGTTGATATGGCCAGTTTTCCAAAGTTACAAGACCCAGATATCATCCTCTGCATTGATTTGTTCTCGAGTAACTAACCAGACGAGAAGGGTATTGGAAGGCAATAGCTGTAGAAGGAAAATATACCTCGTAAAGCAAACACAAATTCTTCCACTGTTTGCCATCACATGTACAAAATGATTCATAATAAACCAGAAAAAGAATATCTAGGACCAAATTATCTTCAATAAGCGTCTCCTCAGCCCACAAAGTGAAAATGTCCACATCCTGCAGAACAGTCAAAGACTCAACTTTATTCGCAGAGGAACAATCTGTATAAAAGACTTCAATGAGGCAAACTAAACCAAAGAAACATACTTGTCAAAGGTTGGTTCCCAGTAGGCTATTACATAAGCCAAGGTAAGTGCAGAATATACCAATGTCATACTTCAAACCTAAGATTGACATTGGAAATGAGTAGCCAATCTCAAGTGATGATTCTCTCAAACTTCATGTTATAACCCTTTGAGTCACTACAGTGACTACTTCCCTTTCTCTTCCTTCTTTCCCAGGGTGATGGATACAAGGGAGGAAAAAAAAGTTGTACCCGACTGGGGTTGGACGTAGATGTGTAAGCTACTGAGGGTAGGGATAATCGTCCAGGTCTTATATTTGCATTTCAGCCACGTTTATGTCATGTGACTGATGTCTCTCAGTTCCCCAACTTTCTAAGCTGTAAAAGGTTTGAGTGTAGTAGGCATCATGCAAGTCCTATAGAGCTAACACTCCCTACAAACTGCACCACCATCCAAGCTACTCTATCAAAGCGTCAACTGCTCCTGCAATATATTAATATTGACCAAGGTCTCAAAGTTGTCCTACCTGGTGTCATAAATTTAGTGTGTCTGTTTGCCAGCCACCCATCATTAATGTCAAGATGAAAGAGAACTTTTTTTCAAGAAAAGCAATGACATCAAAAGTCAATCTAACACTCAAGCTGACCCTCTATCCAAAGAGACATGAGAACAGCCACAAAATAGACATTACAAGAACAAGTAAAAGCCAAATCGAACTCTTAAGACTATGATTCTGTTTCTAAGCCAATGTAGATCTTTTTCCTCATCACAGATCTTTATCATAAACTAGGTTCTTCTACCAAAATTTTCTTGCTAGAGCTATACTGCTACAGGCTTCTTAGATACCAACTCAAAACAAACATTAATAAGTGGGAGAAGAGTTAAGAATGACAATTGCAATAGACCATTACTGTTGTGACAGTACATAAAACAGCTCCTCTAAGGTGAAGTTTTATAGTTGATGTATATTGCCAATGAGCTTACCATGCTTTCAGGATAAGGGGCAGACAATAGAGTCTCAATAACAGACAATAATCTGCTTTCCAGTCCATCAGAAATCAGCTTCAGCACCAGCTCCTTCACAGTACGATCTGCTTTGGAGCCATCTTCAACATACACTGAACCAGAAGTAGCGGTTACAGAACTAGGTGATCATGCAAGTCAATGTATATCGTACACATTTTAACCACATCAGGACACAATACATGCAAAAAGAACAATTGTTTGGTGGTGACGATAGGCAGTGGCTTGAAATACCATTAGACAAGAAATGAAGAAGGCACGGTATTGTAAATTCACCATTCGAGTTTTGTCTAGTAGTTTGCAATTGGGTTCCTTGGATTTAGCCCATGTTCTGAACTGGTCAGTCTACCACAAAGCTTAAAAGAGAAGTGCTACTACCACAAGTACAAATAGTTCCTTGTGTGACATAAAATCAAGGATGATGTATCATCAAATGAATTGCTAGACATGGAACATGGAAGTGCATGTCTAGCCATGATACACTTGCAAATTGTATTTCATCACTTTGTTGCAAAAGATTAAATAAGAAAGATTCCCTACCAACTTTATTGTTCAAGATCGAATTGCAAACAGGCTCAACTGATCAGATGACATTTTAACAATAAATACCTCCAAAAACAGGATGAGTGGTCATAACAACTCTTATACCAAGCATTAAAGTTTGTCCAATACATAAGTTAAGATAAAGAATTATTCTATACCTTGTTCATCTTTTAGTAGTAGAAGTGAAAAAATTTATCGGTTTTTCAAAAGATTGAATGGAAGTATGGAACTCCAAAATTGCATGTCAAAAAGGATAATTATGGTATGTCACTGATAGAGCTTTCAGAGGTATAACACAATCGGTATCTGACGGATGACTTTCTTGTTTTCCACAACAAATGTGATTGGATGCTTCTCTAGTTGAAGTTCATGAAATCAAAAGATACGTTCTGATTAAAAAATAAATAAACATTCAAAGTGTTCTTTTTTACATTTCAGTAATTGATAAGAACTAAGAAATAAATATAGGGACCGGATTCTTTTCCATCTTAAACAATTATAACAGAACTAAGGATTTTAAGTTCCACACCTAGCATAAAGGTTTATATTGTTGTTGTTTAAATACAGTCCTCCCACTATCACCTAGTTATTAATTAGTTACACCATTCCCTTCCTCTCCTAATTCTTCATTAAGTATTCCATCACCTCCTTCCCACCAATTAAAACATATTGTATGCTTTTTTTCTTCTTTTAGCACTGCTCCAGTGTCTGCTAATAAGCACAAGTTAGCATGAGAAGTGCTTTGAAAAAATATAACTAAAATTTCAAAGTAAAATGCAAAACAGTAAACGACAAAGTAGATAAAAAATAAATAGGATGGACAGAAAAGTAAAAGTTGTAATCTTGGTTTTAAAAAGCATGTTAGGCATACGCCTCGAGGCACACCTCAAGGTGAGGCGGCCCAAAATCGCACCTGAGACGGTGCCTCTCAATCCCTAGACGAGGCGTACACCTCGGTTGCTTGAGGTGGTGACCGAGGCGGTGAGACGTGAGGCGGTGGAGAGGCGTACGCCTCAATACAGAGGCTAAATTATTTTAAAAGATGACTGAAACCTTTTCTATTTCTTTATTGAAAACCTTGTTCTTCTCTAGTTCTCCTAAGCCCTATCTGCTACTCGTCTGTGTCCTTCGTGAGTTCCAGTTTTCTCCCTTTTTTTGCATTTTCTCCCTCGATTTTCTTTGGTTCATGGGAGTATTATGTATATGTATATATTGGATACACTTTTATATTTAGTCTCTACTACGTGTCATGGTCACACTTCTACTCCCACTTTTGATATTTAATATTTTTTTACGAGCTGTGAACATATTAATACATACATTTACATGTTATGAATAGATCAATATTTGTTTCCATTGTTACTATATCTGTATTTCGTGATTGAAGAAAGTGTGTAGATGTTTTTAGTAATTAAGTATGATATATATATATATATATATATAGGGTCAGGTTCAGGGGAAAACCTCAAAAAAACGGAAAACTGAGGAACACCCTGGTAGCCTTTAAACAAGTGCATACTGTCCAGATTAAAGGCTACCAGGGTGTTCCTCAGTTTTCCGTTTTTGAGTTTTTCCCTTGAACCTCCCTCTCTCTCTCTCTCTCTATATATATATATATATATATATTGTGTCTAGTACTCAAGTGTCAACTGTCAAGTGTGCGTATATATATTTTGCATATATTTTCTGAGTTGGATCAGTGGAATGCAGATTGGTATGAATATGTTTTGTGCATATATATATTTCCGCCTCAGGGCTTACGCCTTAGTCCGCCCCGAGGCTTACGCCTCGCCTCGTTGAGGGAAAACGCCTTGAGGCACGATTCCGTTTTTTAAAACCTTGTTGTAATGCCTACAAATTCTTTTCTGTACCTATTCAACCCAATACAACATTTGGCCAAGTGCTTGATGCCAGCCATGTATCATTATATACAGTGAATACATGAGTAAATAAGTTTGCCAACATGATGCTTTATATGTATTCAAGCTAAATGAAAATGAAGAACAAAACAAAAAGTCACAAAAGTGGGCATTACAAACTTACAGGATAGCATGAGAATCTGGCGGGTACACTTCAAAAGGCACTGTCTCTCAATGTAGTACTGTACTATAACCTTCTTGACAGAAAAAAGAAAAGGATGGGAGAAAACAAAACATATGAAAGTCAAGTTGTTGCTTTCCACAATATGAATGTTCATTGGTAGTTGATTAATCATGTTAACTAAATTTTGCAGACAACTTAATCCTAACAACATACACAATATGCAAAAAGTAACTACAATGGCGTCCAAACCCCATGTCCTCAATTCCCTGGTCGTTACGACATAAGTGAGGATATGACTACAAACAACGATATCCAAATCCATATTAGGCAGAGTTTGGATATTAGTTTCTTATATGCCTTTACTCTAATCTATTAAAGTTATCCACTAGTATTTTAGCTTTTACCTTAACATTATTGATCTTCATTCAAGCGATAAATCTCAGTGTTTGATAAATCAGTGGTGTTTACTAAAGATAATGAGCTGAGTTAAGTTGCTCTTATACACTAAATTTAGCAATGATGTGCAGGAAAAAAACAGAAGATGCGAACTGCACACTGCAGCAACTCACTGTTCTGTCAATTATTTTGAGCCATTGGACGCCCTATTTTTCCGTTCCTAATTGGGAGCATCCATATAGAAGGCATAAAAGAGAAAGAGAAATGATTTCTCTTTCACCAACACTTTGTGGAAAAACTTTTAGAAAGAAAAGAGAGGTCTCGTACAGATTAAATCGAGAAATAACTCTTGACAACAAGGGAGCAACTGCAGATACAGAGAAAAAAGCAGAAAATTCCAGAGGAGAAGAGATAACACTTTAAACAAGCAGAAAGTTAAATTGCATTATTGTTCAACCTCTTCTCTCCTTGTTGAATATCAGTTTCTTGTTACAGAATGTGCTGAAACAATTATGGTAACAGAGATTTTATTTTATTCACCATGGAGGTATGTGCAAGGAAGGACTTGTGTTAGGACCCCAGTAGGTGTGACAGAGTATTTCCTGATAGAGAAAAGATTGCACCATGGATCGCACTAAGTCCATTTGATTTTGAATGAGATTTCCCGTGGGCATGTAAAGTTGGAGGCTAAGAGCAGTCGAGAGCAGCTTATGAACAGAAGGTTTGCCCATTAGACTCTCAAAGACGGAACACCTATGGTGCAATTTCAGCAGGAGGCGTAATTATGAGGCCATAGAAGTCAACATTGGACGGCAAAGGGTCCCCATACGGACAGTTTCAGGTAGTTAGGCTCCATGATGAGCGAGATATCAATGATGACGTTACACACCGCATATAGGCATGGTGGTTAAAGTGGAGGGCTGCCACGGAAGTATTGTGTGACAATAAGGTCTCGTGAAAACTAAATGGGAAGTTCAAAATAGTGGCAATCAGACCAGCCGTGATGTATGTGTCTTATTGTTGGCCGACAAAGAAGGTGCATGAGAGGAAGTTGCAGAAATGATTGAGATGAACATGTGATCGGACCATGTTGAAGAGAATATTAAACGGGATTTCGAGGCAGAGCTATGGGTTGCACACATCACAGATAAACTGAGAGATGTTTACGGTAGTTTGGCCACGTTAGGAGACAAATGACAGCCTCAGTGAGGGTGGAGAGTGTAACGATTGAGGGGTGAGGAAGGGCAAGCAGAGAGGGACGTAGGATGAGTAGCTGAAGATAAACATGGTGACCTTAGAACTTTCTGAGGGCATGATCTCTGAAAAGAGTGCTTGGAGACGCAGGACTAGAGTAACAGATTTTTATAGGGATTAGAACTATTGTAGATACAAGGAGTGCAGAGCTGAGAGATAGGTTAGCAATGTCCTTTCATGGTTGGAGTAAGAGGATCTGACCTTAGTTCTTCATCTTAAGTGGGTTGGCATTTTAGTATTTTATCCTTGGCTATACTTGCTTTAGCTTGTTTTTACCTTCTTTCTCACATGACTTTACTGTTGTTATTGTTTGCTATCCTTGTTGTTTGTTTGCTTGCACACACACTGTTTATAGTAATGTGGTTTCTTATGCCATGCTCTATGGTGTCTTTTCAAAAAAACACCTTGACAAATCTTTTATCCATCTCGTCTCTCCATCACTTTTTCACAAGTCGGGAGTCTTCACGAAGACTTCTCTATCCTTTGGGGTATAAGAAAGGTATGTGAACATCCCCAAAACATGCTTTGAGTGGATATAGTGGTATGTTTCGTTTGGTTTGCTGTGTATAATTTTATTCACAGCTAAACCTTTTTATAGCTAGGATGCCAAATGATCCAAGGTTGTAAGAACAATGAAAGATTTAAGCATCCTCATAAACCATCTATCAGTTTACACCTGAATCTAATGCCTGGCTTATTTCCATTGTCCAACTTACTCGTTTGATTTCATATTTATTAACTTCAATTCAACACCATATGTTCTTATAATTACAAAAGTTAAGCAACCGGATAACGTTTACATTAAGAGGATGCTTGGTTCATTTTAGAGAACAGGAATAAGAGCAGCCGTTGCATTGACTTTGGTTGCTTGATACTAGGGAATGGGAATGGTTATTGCACAATGTACGGTTTTTTCTCTATCTATTATCCTTTCATTTGATAATAAACAAGAAAATTTCACAAAACTAATCAAGTTTTTAAGTATAAAGTCGAGAACTACATGCGGCTTTTTTAACAAAACCATAAACAATGATAAAACTGTTGTTTTCACATTGTAGAGATCGTGAGCGCGAAGCCATGGACCGGCGAAGGTGTAAGGTCCGAGCAGAGTTCATGGGGCAGTGACAGCATGTAGCGTCAAAGTTTTTGTGGGACTGTCTCGTACTAGTACACTTTATCACTTAATTGTGACACATATACAATGAACTTAAGCATTCACAAGATGATGTTGTTTGCTAAAAAAGAACGCCCAACTATCTAAGATTGAAAGTTACAGACATATCAATGATATAATGAATAATAAAACAAGGGAGCAATGTGAAATGATGATGATTGCCAGTGACATATCCTATATCACTCGCATGGCCTAAACATAAACTACAACCCCTAAAACTGAATGAACTTCTGCCTAGCAATCTTTACTAGAAACATCAAACATCCAATTAACTTATTTATAAGTATTTAATTCAAAGAAACAGAAGCTTTAACTTGTATGATTGTTTCTGTAGGCAAATAAGGTGTATCTTGTTGAATATTGCTAGGATGTAGAATTACTTAACATTAGGATAGAATTTGGGTTCATACAGTTCTTTATCCATGAGTCATGACCACAAGCATACCAGACCAAACAGAGGCCAGTATATCACCCCGCCGGGGGGGGGGGGGGGGGGGGGGTTACGCAAACATATATTCTACCCCCAAAGAGTAGAACAATTGAAGACCGCCAGCTTGTGCAAAGTGGGAGGAAAAAAAAGATAACACTTGCTCAAAAAAATGCAAAAATAGAACACAAGACGAACATTCAAAAAAGAACTTGAGAACAAAAAAGGCAGTGCTAAATTAGAAAACGAGTTAGAGGTAAGAAACAACATTCAAACAAAACATGCAAACAAAAGTAGATACCAGAAAACATAACCAAAGATCTATGACCGCGGGTCCATCTGCTAAACTTTGTATATACAAGCAGTCACAATAGTAATACCACATGATCTTCTAAACCCTAAGCACGTACTATGTTTCAAAGCTTTAGCTTACAACTTGGTACGACCGCATGAGAGTTTCAGTTCTATGGCGGCAACATCGACATGCAGATTCACAGTGTTTGTTTTCGTTTTTGTACATAGCTTACAATTCAATGTTGTGTGTCAGCCTAAAGCGTCTTCCAAGTGATTTTGCAATTATGTGTATGTTTGATTTTATATCGAACCATGACAGAGGGAAGAAGAACTAAAGTCACCAAACCCAAGACCTGTCAAGCCCAACAGCAATGAAGCACATCCCTCAGACCTATTACATGCACCTACACATGTTGCATTGCCATGCCTAATGCAGCATAGTTAACAGATGCCTAATGCAACATATCATGACCCAATTGTGCTGATGCCTTCGAACCTGTTGTAGCTCTTTTGAGCCACATTCAGCGATTTAAAAGACAGCAGGAGGAGCCATCTACACGTAAAGCATAAGCATACATTCAGGTGGAGACGTCTATACCCTAAATTAGAATCGCGACCTAGAGCTACTTCCGTTTTGGTCAAGGCCTATCATGAGTTTGTAAATTTTTACAAATAGTGTACTCTGATGATGAACAAGTATGGATACATTCGCTCATATACAATGGCATTAACCTCCCTATCTTGATCCCTCTAATTCTATGAATTTTTCTAGCATACCCTTTTCAACTTTACGTGAGATAGAGTTTGGTTTTTTGGATTTTAGTCCAATAGATTAAACAATGGTTAATACACATTCTCACTCTACCTAACTACATTTTATTCAAAAAAGAAAAAAACAATGATAAGTTTTGTAGCTTCCTTGGTGGTCAGGGACGGACCTAGTGTATTGGATACAGTTGCCCGTGCCACCACTTCATTCCTCCATCATAGTGTAAAAATTTATAGGGTCGTGAAAAATGCTAGCGTATCAATTTGTTGTGTGCCACCGTATATATTTTGAAACTACAATGACACAAGTTTCCTTGATAGAGTTGGTTTGCAAGACTTTTCTTCCACCCCAGACCCGAGTTTGAATCCCGTTAATGTCATTTTCTTAGTTTTTAGCTTTTAATGTCAGATTCATTATGTTTTTGAAAGAAAAAAAATTGCAATAAAAGACTTTGAACACAGGACCTCACATATGAAAAGCAATGAACTAACCAACACCTCACATATGAAAAGCAATGAACTAACCAACAGACCAATGATGATTTTGTGAAAAATATCTCTATATTTGTTTCTTATAGTCAAATGGTGCCACCACTTGAAAAATATTCTAGGTCCGTCTTTGTTGGTGGCCATGCAATTACTCAATTATAAACATATTGTATTCCCTCACAAACTCCAACCTTTTATGTACACGTCATAAATAACTTAGCAAGTACAAAGATAACATGAAGAAGAAGAAAGAACTAACCGAATGAAGTGGCTCAAGGGCAACTAGATCAGACGTGTCATGTTCACAAGATCTTTCAACAAGTATATAAGATTGCACTTCATCCAAACACTGCAACAAATGCAAATTCATATCATTTTCACATCAGTTACTCATATAATCCATGAAAACCTCTTCCATTTTCAAACTAAACTTAAATATTCAGTGTGAACTCTAAGGTGCTATAATATGAAAAGAAAATAGCTCCTGAACATGTATTATTTTTGTCATTTATTTCTTTGAGAAAACATACCACGTATATACTATGTTGTTAATTGTGACGCTATAGCGGTGCAATAGCGATGCTATCGCGGTTCGCGGTCATAAGACAAATAGTGGTGGTCAAATAGCGGTCTGAAATAGCGGTCCCGCAATTAGCGACGCTATTGACCGCTAAATGAACGCATTTTTTAACTCAAAAAGGTGGCCGCATAACCGCTATTTATAGATAGGCTATTGTGGTGTTAAAAAGTAATTTTGTGGGCCTTTTTGTGACGGCATTGGGTTTTATTTTAGTCCAACAGTATTAAGGCTCCATTATTCTTATTTTTTTGGACATAGACCGCGTTATTCTTATTTTTTTGGATTTGGACACCATCACTTTGATCTATGGCTTTAGATAAAAGTATTTGCATTGTTCAATTATTTTTATTTGGACTTTAACATCATTATTCTTATATATTTTTATTGAATACATATAAATATGTTAAGTTGTATATATAACTTTAATTAACATATGAACCGTTATTTTTGGACGCTATACCACCGTTTTACCATCGCGATAACCGCTAATTCAAATCACAATCCTAACCACGATTTCATATTTTGACCGTTGTAACAGCATAGTGTATATAATACATCCATAAATCCACAAGGCTTGCTCAATTTAAATTTGTAGTTCAAGTTAAGTGGTTAACACATATTCTTAAAGGAAACTATGAAGTTGGAGCAAAATTTTGAATATTAGAATTTAAAAGGCATGCTTAACCTACGTTGCACGGACATGGAGTAAGGATATATAGTTAGTGATACACAAACATTAGAATGCATATCTAAAATTTTAAACATGCTTGTGCGAATGTATGTGTGTGTATACATTCTAAAAACACACACATATATACACACACACATATGAGATACAGTTAAGTATCATTCACAATGATGCTTGCCTAAGGAAGCCTTAACACATGCCAGCCCCACTCAGTACACAGAGAGTTTATGCATGAAAATCCATCTTCCTCGACTAATAATCATGGTGTAGGATGCCTCTTGCACTACTAACATACATATTGATTAGTCAAATCACACTAACAAAAGAAACAAATTTGAATATATTATTTTATCATTAAAAAGAGTGTGAATGATGTTACTTGAACAAAAATGGTGACATATAAATAAACAAATAGTTTGTGTTTAAATCAAACAATAATTTGACACTTTTGAGCATGGTCCAAATTAGTTTGTTGACAAACATGGCCAAAATAATCAAGGAGGACATGGTAACCAACAACTAATAGAATCCACTAATTATGCATCCATAATAATACATCTAGAGACCCTTAATGCAATAAATCATGCAGAAAAGAAACCATGTGATGCACCTCCAAATTATCTTCATTCCTCTTTCTTTATAAATTGTATTCCTCTAGTCGTAGTATGCATACAAACTCA
Organism: Arctium minus; assembly: GCA_954870635.1. NCBI lineage: Eukaryota > Viridiplantae > Streptophyta > Magnoliopsida > Asterales > Asteraceae > Arctium > Arctium minus. The sequence continues at coordinate 56,289,558 of OX941090.1, read as the reverse complement.
TCAGAAAGACGATGTGCATACAAACTCGTCACAAAGACACTGTGCATACAAATAGCAATGGATAGAGAAATCATCATCTATGGCAAAAATTACTTTAATATATTCCACTATAGTCAACCATGATGTTCCTCAATACCATCCTTCTTTTGAAATACTTAGAGGTGTTCACGGCCCAGTTTGACCAGTTTAAGAGGCAAAATGTTGGCCAAACTGATATGAACGGTTTGACAAATTTTCAATTGAACCGATGAAGCTAGCAAAACTATCTAGAAGCGGTTTGCCAGTTTGGGTAGGTATTATTTAGTTTCCACGTAAAAAAACACTTCACTAGTAATGGTAAAAATACACATCTATGACCTAACCATTCAAAAATACATAAAACTAATAAAAACACATCAAATCATCCATTATTTAAGTAAAAAAATGTCACTAACCATTTCAAATATTAGATCATTCATGAGAGAAAAACAAAACAAAAGCAAACAATAGAACCCATGTAAAGTAAAAACAAAATTAGGTTTAGGTTAATTTAACTACGGTGTCGTTTGTTTTTTAAGAGCTCTAAAGTCTGAAGTCTTATTTTTACTTCCGATTAAAAAGAGGTGTTGTTGAAGTCTGAAATCTGAATCAACAGACCGTATGTTTTTGTAGCGTCTGTAGCCGTCTTAAGAGAAAGAAAATCATATGAATTGAGGTGGCAATAAGAGGTTTTAAGAAGTTAGGTCACCACTTCTTATTTCAGACGTATTTAAGAGTCAAAGAGGTTCTGGAAACTGGAAAAAAAAACAGTCTAAATCTAAAAAGAACTGAACGATTTAGACTTAAGAGCTATTAAGAGGGTTTTTTAAAACAAACAACCCCTAGGTTTTTGTTATTTTGAATGAAAAAATTGATGATGTAAAAGTCCACTATTGTCGTCTTACAGAAAAGAAAAAAACCCTTCTTACTAATTCCTCTATGTATAAATGACTAGTATACTTTAAAAGATGTATATGTTATTATATACGGTCGGTTTGGCATTACAAAGCGTCGACCGAACCAAGTTTTCTTTGCTTGAAGTTTCCCAAAACGGTCATCCATAAATATGTGTTATGTTGTTAATATCGGATATCGGTGTTATATCGGTCAGGGACCGATATTTGATATATCGGAAATATCGGTGATATATCTGTCCAAAAATATCGGTTCATATAATATTTCTTAGAATTATATATATATGTATGCATCCATAAACATATCATATGCCTTAACTAAAAACATAGTTTCAACATCAAAACATCAAGAAGGCAGGAAGAGGAGAGGAGAAGAAAAGAAACAGAAGTCGACCACCGTCCACCAAGAAGGCAGCAAGAAACAGTAGAAAAACCTCACTAAACAGTAGAAGAAGAGAAGAAGAAGTCGATGTAGAAGAACTAAAGAAGAAGTCGTCGATGTAATTTAGAAAAACCTAACTTGATTTCTCACTAATTAAAATAAGGCCCCACTATAACTCTAACAAAAAAAAGAAAAGCCCAGCCCGGTATAGGCTTATATCGGCCGATATTTTGGTCAAAATATCGCCGATATATCGGTCAATATCGCCGATATTCTCGTTCCCGATATAAATAGCGATATTTGATCACCGATATTTTGGCTAGGAGCGATATCCGATATATCGGCGATATATCGCGATATTAACAGCATAGAATATGTGGCCAACCGAATTGCTTCAGTCTGTCCGGTTTATTGGGTGTCGCCAAAACCATGAATACCCCAAGCTATATTCCCTTATTAATTCCTCATATGCCATAACAAATACATATCGTATATATTGCACGTGAACCCCATATAAACCACAACTAACCTTACCATGTTGCTCGATACATTCTCCAAGTCACAAGCATAGGCAAACTAAATAGGTATACATCATATCATGTATGACCACTTTTATCTCAACATCCATACTGCTTGGAAGATATTATTGTTCATAACAGTGAGCATGGTTGCTTTTCTACTTGGTAATAATAATATGACCTTTTTTTGCTTCCAACCAATGTGCAAATGTTGGTAGCTTAATCCCCTTTCTACTTTGATAAGAATCCCAAGTCCAGTAGTGTGGCCATTGTTCTTCCTTGGAATTCATGATTATGGCCTTCTCGCCTCTTAGCACTAAATCCCTATGTCCATATCACCCACTGATAAATTAGTATACTTACCTGCACAAACCAAGAGTCAACGACCATAGCTTATCATGTTCATTGACTACTTGCACTTAGATCGTTGCAAGTCTGACCAGAAACATTTTCCCATTTTCAATTACAAGTATCAGCAACATCAATAAGTACAAATTATATTATATATTCCCAAGTTCTATACTTATCTCCATACTACTTCAATAAGACTATTGTTGGTTATAGTTCCAAACGAAAATTCAGCTTAATGGCCTACTTTCCTCGCAACTAACAGGGGCAGAACTACATGGAGAGGAGAGGGTGCATGTGCATCCGCTCCGTCATGTTGATGCAATGTAAAAAAGTTTAGGGTCCTTAAAGGTGCACCCGCTTTAATATTATATGTTCACCCCTAAATTAACAAAAAGTAGTTACTGCCACAGGTAGTGTCATTGCATGTTGTATAATAGGTTGCAGGTTCAATCCCTTGAACTCTTTTTTAATTTTTCCGCAACATCAGCAGAAATAAGAAAAAAGAAGGAATAACCACTTGCCTGTTGAAAAAGACCACTTTTATGTCATTTTCAATTAAACCATATTTTGTAAATTAATTTTTGTTTTATTTTATATTATGTTAATTATTTTGTGCCCGCGCTCGAAAAAAACCTGGATCCATCTTAACCAACTAATGTGAATGAAATTCACTAGAGCCAACATATTTCATAACTTATCAACAGATCACTAGGTTGGACCTTCCAAACTATGATAATGGTAGTCCTCTCTAGACTGCATGGCAAACATTTAGGTTGCTTACTCTTGTATAGAGATTTGTAACTGTCATGCTATTTCTCTAAGAATTTGAAATACCAGAAACGACCGTTTCACTAACAAGATGTTTTTGTTATTGCACTCTGAAGAAAAGGCAAGACCACTGATTAAGATCCTTATCCTTAAAGAATGCTATTTGACGGACTTTGCATATTTTAAAAGTTTAACAATAATGCTATGTTTTCATGGGAACCAATAGTCTTGGTTGTAGAAGCGAATATCCCTAGAACTATACGCCTTCTTACATCCATTTACCTATTATTTGATTTATATGATGAAAACTTTATATGCTTAATAGCATGCCTTATAGCAAATAATTGGCCATGTCATGGATTTACTTTTCTGCTGCGTTCATCTTTATGCTAGCAGAATCTGACACTTGTATTTGCACCCATCATAGAATCCAATTTATTTCTAAACACCAAATTATAATTCATCCTGTATTTTATTTGAAACAGCATTTTCACTTAAGTCATGTACCCAAATCATAAGTAGCAAACCAAAAACTTCAATGAAAAATAATGTGGCAGCTGAACTGACCAATGAGGAACTAATCTTCATAGCCAATTCTTTTAATTTTGGCTGTATGGTTAAGTGTCGTGAGCCGATTTGAACTTGTTGAGAATCCAACGCCTCTCTCGATTTCTGATTGGGTGGCTTGAATAGAGAGACAGAGTCCAATAACCATGAGTGGTTTTCTTTCAACTTATTCGCCTGCATACCCACATTTCAACTCAAATTCAAATGAATTACAAAGATTTCAAGAAATACAACTTTAAAAAAGAACAAGTAAAGTTTTACCAGAGAAATTGGGAGTTGGGAGGATGTAGAAAGGTTTTCGAGTTCGGTAAGTAAGTCTGTGAAGGGATCCCACCATAGCGAAGCGTTCACGGAGTTGGTGGTCGCCATTGGAGTTAGCTTGAAGCTTGAAAACCCTAGGGGTTTTAAAGAGGGTTCAGGTAGCCCGCGCTTTTGTGCTGAATTTAGTATATGGTTTGTTTCAACAATGGCCCTTGATGTTTGTATTGTTTTGCAAACTAACCATGAATACTTTTTTATAACATCCAAACCATTTTTTCCGTTATAAATTGATTCATATTTTTTATCATTCGCTCGCGCTGACCGTTCGCTTTCTCAGAAGCAAAAGCGCTTCTCTTTGCCCCTTAAACAAGAAAGATATTCTTGGTTTTCTTGCTCTCGTTTTCTCATCAGTAAAAGGGAAAAAGGTCCAAGAGAACCCAATGGACTTTAGTGTTTGTAATAATTTAGTATGTGGACAATTTTTTGGAACAAATAAGTCATTATTGGACTTTTCAAAACATGTTAAATAAATCCTTAGATGTAACACCCCAAAATTTGGGATAAACAAAAATTTCAAAAAACAAAAATGTGGTATGTGTTTGCCATAGCATGATGTCACGGAGTTGTCTTCAGAAGCTCGTTTGCGGCCTTAGTTCTCGAACTAAGTCAGCCAAACTACAAAAATACCAGACAATGATGAGCAAACAAGAATGTTAAGAAGATTGGGAGAACTCTATGCCTCTATTGCTTAAGTTGTGAAAATGTGGAGTGTGTTTTACAAATGAAAGACTTCCCTATTTATACTACTCTATAGATCTCTCTAGAACTTTATCTAGAATATTCTACTAGATATCTACAAGAAACTTCTAGTTACACAAGCTTCCACCATATGTGGATCCTGCTAGATCTTGTTTGTCCCTTTTTGATCCTAGCATGGCTCTTCTTGATCTTTCTCTAAGGGGGCGTTTGGTTCGCTAGATTCCGCAGGAATCTGATGGAATTGGAATGGTCAATTCCATTGACCAAATTCCATCCTGCTGTTTGTTTTCCAATGGAATGGAATTGAATTCCATGAATTCCTTTAATCATGGATTTGGTCATTCCTTCTTAAAATGGATGGAATTGAATTCCATTCCATCAGATTTTCTCAAAATGACACAAATACCCTCCTTACCTTTTCTAAAAACCCTAGTCGCTTCTAAAAACCCTCTCTCTCTCCTCTCTCTCCTCTCTCTTTCTCTCCTCTCTCTCTTCTCTCTCTCCTCTCTCTCTCCTCTCTCTTTCTCTTCTCTCTCTCCTCTCTCTCTCCTTTCTCTCTCCTCTCTCTTTCTCTCCTCTCTCTCTTCTCTCTCTCTTCTCTCTCTCCTCTCTCCATTCTCTCTCCCCTCTCTCTCTCCTTTCTCTCTATCTCATCTCTCTCTCTTCTCTCTCTATCCTTTCTCTCTCTCCTCTCTCTCTTTTCTCTCCTCTCCTCTCTCCATTCTCTCTCCCCTCTCTCTCCTTTCTCTCTATCTCATCTCTCTCCCCTCTATCTACCCGCTCTCTCTCACACAATCTCTCTCTCCTCTCTCTCCCCCCTCTCTCCTCTCTCTCGGCATTTAAAAAAATAAAAATAAAAGAAAGGGTATTTTTGTCATTTTTCAGAATTCCATTCCAATTCCTTTGCAAACCAAACAGACAGATTTCAATTCATTTGACTGATTACATTCCATTTCTGCCAACCAAACACTTGATCAAACCTGATAACATTCCATTCCAATTCCTTCCAGATTCCAATTCCTTAGACAGATTCCATTCCTTCAGAAATCATTCTGCGAACCAAACGCCCCCTAAGTTTTCTCAATTCTCTTGATTGATCCAGAATGTTCCGGATTTTCGAGGAAACTTCTAGCGGGACGTGACATCCTCCCCCACCTAATATTGCGTCGCCCTCGTCGCGTCCTTATCTTTGGTAACCGATCCACTATCACCCAAATGGTGTCGTGGCTCTTCAACGTCTTTGGTAACTTCGTCAAGAAATCCATTGTGATGTGATCCCACTTCCAGTCTGGCACTTCCAAAGATTGCAAACTCCCATACGATCGCTGGTGTTCGGCTTTCACTAACGAGTAAGTAAGGAATTTCTCCACATAGTTCGCCACATCCAACTTCATCACGGGCCACCAGAAGTTCAACTTTAGGTCTCTATACATTTTGGTGCTCCCGGGGTGAATAGAATGTCTCGATTTGTGCGCCTCTTCCAAGAGTAGTTTTCGGCATCCTCCCAACTTGGGTACCCAAACTCGTCCTTGGAAGAGTTTCAATCCTCTACCATCTTCCGTCAGGCTAAGGTGTTGCTTCGTCATCGCTTCATCTTTGAGATTCGCCTCAAGTAGCGCCTCAACTTGAGCGGCTTTTACCATTTCCATGAGATTTGAGATAATCTCAATCCTTGCCAATGAGGTTTTCACTGTTCCACTATACTCCTTTCGACTTAACGCGTCTGCCACCACGTTTGCTTTGCCCGGGTGATATTGAAGCTCGCAGTCGTAATCCTTCAACAATTCTAGCCATCTTCTTTGACGCATATTTAACTCTTTTTGGTCGAAAACGTATTTCAGGCTTTTGTGATCGGTGTAGAGCATACATTTTGTACCGTACAAGTAGTGTCGCCACAACTTCAAGGCGAACACTACCGCCGCTAACTCGAGGTCATGCGTTGGGTAATTCTTCTCGTGTTCCTTCAATTGCCTTGACGCGTAAGCTATCACTTTACCTCTTTGCATGAGGACGCAACCCAACCCCATCTTGGATGCATCACTATAAACGACAAAGTCTTCCGTTCCCTCCGGTAGGGATAAAACTGGAGCTTCACACAATTTCCGTTGCAGGGTACGGAAAGCTTTCTCTTGAACCTCAGTCTAAGTAAACTTCACATTCTTTCGAGTCAAAGCGATCAACGACGAGACGATCTTGGAGAAGTCTTAGATGAACCTTCGGTAATAACCGGCGAGTCCCAAAAAGCTTCGGATCTCGGTCGGGCTTTTCGGAGGCTCCCAGGTCATCATCGCTTCGATCTTGGCGGGATCTACTTTTACTCCTTCTCGAGTCACCACATGACCTATAAATTGCACTTCCCGCAACCAGAATTCACACTTAGAGAACTTAGCATAAAGCTTCTCCTTCCTTAGCACCTCTAACACTTCTCTTAAATGTTGCTCGTGTTCCCCTTCATCCTTAGAGTATACTAAAATGTCGTCGATGAACAATATGACTAACCGGTCCAGAAATGGTCGACACACACGGTTCATCAAGTCCATGAATATTGTCGGCACGTTCGTCAATCCGAAAGGCATGACTAAGAACTCGTAATGCCCATACCGAGTCCTAAAGGCCGTCTTCGGAACATCTTCTTCTCGAACCTTCACTTGATGATACCCCGAACGAAGATCAATCTTGGAAAAGCATCCGGCCCCTTGTAGTTGGTCGAAGAGGTCATCTATCCGGGGTAGTGGATATTTATTCTTGATGGTCACCTTGTTCAATTCCCGGTGATCGATGCGCATACGCATCGATTCGTCCTTCTTCTTCACAAAGAGTACCAGAGCTCTCCACGGAGATGAGCTCGGTCTCACAAATCCCTTATCAAACAACTCTTGAAGTTGGGACATCATCTCTTGCATTTTGGTTGGCGCCAGACGATACGGTGCTCGAGCAATTGGCGTCGCTCCCAGAATTAGGTCGATCCGAAATTCCACTTGTCGATCGGGAGGCAAGCCTGGTAGATCGTCGAGAAACACGTCCGGAAACTCGTTGACAATCTTCACGTCTTCCATCCTCCTCTTTTCTGCTTTGGCATCTACCACGAAGGCTAGATACGATGGGTACTTCTTCGCCAAACATTTCCTCGCTTTGATGGATGAGATGATAGCCACATCACCTTTTCGTTTCTCGCCATACACAAACAGGAAGTCGTCGTCTCGGATGGGAATCTGTATGAGTTTCTTTGAACATAAAATCTCCTCTTGATGTTTCGCCAACCAATCCATCCCAATCACCACATCGAAACTCCCGATGGTCATAGGGAGCAGGTCCACCATAAAGGTTTCACCACAAATTTCAAGTCGGCAATCTCTTAGAATATCTCTTAAGACCACCCGTTCCCCATTAGGTACTTCTATGACCAAGGCATCACTAAGGACGCTAGCCAACAAGTTTAAAGATTTGCAAAACATATCGAACACAAAAGAGAAGTTTGCACCATAATCAAATAATACTCTAGCAGACGTGGAGTTGAGTAAGAACGTACCCGACACCACCTCGGCGATTTCCTTTGCTTCCTCCCTCGTCATTTGAAATGCCCTCCCTTGAGCCTTGGGGATGACCTCTCTTTTCGTTTGACTTCCAGAGTTACCCCCTCTAGCCCCACCTCTCAGTTTGGGGCACTCTCTTCGAACGTGACCAATTTTCTTACATTCAAAACAGATCGTTCCTTGAATGGGACATAGGAAACTAGTGTGGCCCGGCTGGCCGCACATGAAACACGAGATCGGGCCCGGGTTTGGGTTAGGGTTGGTCTTGCAAAACCCGAAGTGCTTACTTTTGCACTTGGGACACCATTTTGCTTCCCATCGATTGTCGAAACTTTTGTTCGAAGGTTGGAACTTTGGCTTTTTATACGAACTTGGCGGGTTTTCCCACCTCCTCTTCTCCACAGTCTTTGCCTTCTCGGCTTTGTCTTTCGTAAAGAGTCTCTCCGTCACCTTAGCTTCCTCAATTGTCTCTCGGAGGTTAGAGGCCTTTGAATTGAGAACTATTTGGATCATGTCCGCTGGTAAGCCTTTCAGGTAAGCTTTCACTTTCTCCTTCTCAGTCGGGGCCACGTGCCCTACTAAGTCAAGCTTTTTCATAAAGAGTCGGGTATACTCTTTCACCGACAAGTCACCCTTCTTAATCGACCGAAATTCTTCTTCTATTGCATCCAACTCCTCTTCAGTACAGTACTCCTCTAAAATCTTCTTTTTGAACTCGGCCCACGACATCTTGGCCAACACCGATTCTTCAATGGTTGAGGTGAAGACATTCCACCAAGTCAAGGTCGTGCCCCGGAGCAATTGAGACCCATACTTCACCTTTTGGCGTTCTTCACAATCGCTAGATCGGAAAGCTTGCTCGATCTCTTTAAGCCAACTCATGCACTTCGCGGGTTCATCGGACCCGGCGAACTCCGGTGGTTTACAACAAAGAAACGACTTGTATGAACATCCTCTCTCTGGTTGCCTCATTTCCAAATTTGTTAACCCATCAGTGCGAATCTCTCCCCCGGTAGCCCCGGAACCGGCTATGACAATGTTTTCCTCAATTGTTTCGTGTCGACGTTGATTCCCTTCACGGTCCTCTAGAAGCTTCATGAATAACTCTTGTTGCTTTGCCATAGTCTCGTTCATAGCTCTCATCATGTCCATCATTTGAGTCTGAGGGGTTACCTCAGTCATGATCGGATCGGCAGTGGCAATGACGGTCCTCGAAATCTGTTCCACCCTTTCGGCGAGCATAGGTGGAATCGGAGGTCCATCCGTTACGGTTGCATTGGGTCTGTCGGTCGTGGATTCGTTGACCGCTTGACCCTCTGGCGATGACTGAAGATGACTCCGAGTATTTACCATTTTCGTCTGTCATTACATCAAAGGAGAGTGAGAGAGGGTTACACGAGATTACACACGTGAAACGTACTAACACAACTTATCGGTCATCATAATCATAGTAATTCAAGCATGTTCACGTAATCATATATTCATAATAGCAGTAGCTAATTGAAATTATGAACATATAATACATAAAAAGTCTCGTTACCACTTTTATAACTCCCAACAAGGTAGTTTCCGTTGACTCTAGGAATGTCCCATCTTAGAATTTCTACCCCAATCTCACGCTTAATTGTCTACAAGTCTCAGTTTAAGTCTAGGCATCTAGATCACATACCTAGTTCGCTTAAACTAGAGCTATGATACCAACTTGTAACACTCTAAAAACTCAACAAATAAAAATTCTTAAATTCGACAATATAACGTCTAAAATACGAAGATCCAACCACTCTGTAATTAAAACCTTCCAAAAGAATAACAACTCAATATTCAACACAACTAAAACCCTAAATAATCGAGTTAGTTTGCATCGTAAAGTTTGCAACAAATAATGGGACATCAATAATACAACGACCTACTTAATCTAAGATTAATTCCAATCTAGATTAAAATGGGCATTGCAAAACCATTAAGAGCTCTCTTCACAAAATTCCCCCAAAAGACCGGCACTTCAAGATCTCCTACGTGCCCGGTAGACCAGCCGACATCCTAAATTCCTCCACGGGTAGGATCTGTGAGGAAATCAACAACCACATCAAGTGTTAGGACAAGGCCAAGCGAGATTCCACTGTTACAGCAATTATAACATAAAGGTATAAACAATAATTATGTTACCGAACTCCAATGCCTTACTATTTACGTTCCACCGCGTCCAAGTTCCCACAACCTGAACAATTATTAATACAAGAGATAACCCTTGACATTCTGGGGGAGGTCCGTTTCCATCGGGGTGACATATACACCAAGGTGGAGTCACCCACGATGTTAATGGATTACACCTCATGCCCCAGTCTTAGTTCCCATGCCATATCGACGTCACAACCTCAAACCGTATTTACTTCCTTTATTGCCTACTCCGTCGAGTTACACCTCAAGGACTTACGGACATTATTGCCTATCCATATCTAGACGAGTTACACCTCAAGGATCCAAGACCCCTTATTGCCTACTCGCTAGTAATCCATAATACTCATTACAATGTACCAATATTGAACAACTACCACCTCGTGCACAAGGAATAGTGTTCTCATTCTTATCAGGTGATCAACATTTGATAAAAAATTATAACATCATATGCACCTCTTTCCCACATGTAAAACAAATACTTCCTTATTTCTCATAATATCCCCATTCTTCATAATTTCATACATGTAATTACATCCCCATATTATCCTTGCATCATCTCTTCATAAAGTTATCAGCAGTTGGATTTAAACCATGATAATAGTAGTTTCCTCATGAGCTCAAAATATAAGCATGAAATATAGAACATATAACCCCACCTATTTACTACTAAAGAGATTATTAAAGTCTACTAAACATACTCACCCCTATTGGGTTCATAAAGTTGAGAATCCCATAAGTTAGGTTACAAAACTCAAACAAGTAGCACATAGGAATAATGTAGGATAAAACCATGGTAATAATCAAATACTAGAGCATTTAAGGTAGGATAACTCACATACTAAGGTTTGTAAGAAAACCCTAAAATGGTGGTAGAGTCTTGAGGTTGAGGATGGAGAAGGAGATGGTAGGTTCTTGCACCCTCGCCTTCCAAAGCTCCAACTAATAGACCCAAAATTGCGATTTTGAAGGGGGGTTGAGCAATAAATGACCCTAGATCGATATTAATGAAGAAGGAGGAGAAGAGAGGTTTCTTTTAGAGAAAATTTGGAATAAATGCAAGAAAAGCCAATTTCCCCCTTTTTAGACAATCAGGTGGTCCCGCGTGGGTTACCGCGCGACTAGACCCACGCGGCAAGTCGCGCCGTGCACTGGATGCGCGCAAAGGCAGTGTTCCGCGCGGCTAGTGGCGCGGCTCAACCCGCGCGGCGCAACCCGCGCGGCGCACTGTGTGTCCTCAAATCCACTATTTCCAACTTCTAGAATTAATCTACAATATACTCGAATTCGAGGCACGGATAAACACAACTTCTAAATAACGATTTAAGCAACGATTAAGTTAATAATACTTACACCAAAAATTGGGGTGTTACATGTCTCCGTACTTCCTTAGTCGTGTTATGTTGGTTCTTTGGGTGCCTCGTTACATCCTTCCTCGAACCTTTACTTTTTCTTCATCTTTGCTTAGGATTCTTTCCCTTGCGACTCATTATTCCAACATCTGAACTCTTGGATAGTTGAGTAGTGTTGCTTCGTTCTAAGGTCTCATGCCTCTTCTCTTTCTTGCGACCGTCCTCGAGGTTTAGGCCTCTTGCCTCCTCCACGAGTTGTATGGTTGAAATCGACTTGGCCTTGCGACGTTTGATGGTATTCACTAAACATGTCTGACCTCCATCTAAAATGCATAGTGAATGAGAGAAAGGTATGGGAAAGTCTTGTACCTCATCGAAGAAATCCATCCCAAGAACGAGTTGGAAGTTCTCCATCGGGACAACGGTTATGTAACGCCCTCAAATTTGGTAAGAACAACTAATCAAAAACTTCGATATTTCATCAAGAAAAGGACAAAACTTCCTCTACAAATCAAAACTCAATATACCTCAAATTTAAAATTCTATAATTAACCTCAACACTTATAAAACTCCAGACTTATACAAGGACTAAACCGAAGTCAGGTGTTACTTAATCCCAAATACAAGTTGCTCTTCCCGAAACAAATGCGGAAGACTTCACTAAGATATCCACTTCTCGAGCACACAACTAGTACTCCTCTCTTCACAGTGTCACTAGAACTATTCCCAACCGGAACCTATTGCACATGCCGACAAATAAAAAGGTTAGGCTAACGCCTAGTGACTTCAAGAGTTTTCAACATGAATAAATATATCGCAAAAGGAAAGAATGCAACTTAAATCATAATCTTTCAAGACGATTTACTTTAAATATGAAAACAACTCATTTCCAATAATACACATGTTTTAAAGATGAATGCCCCAATGTGAAAACATTCTTTGGTGAGGTGATGCAACCCAAAACTCGCTTAAAATGTGAATAGAAATCGAACTCCGAATTTACGACACAACATGAATAATACTTCATATCCCGAAACACCCAAAACACGGGTGGGGCACAATACTCCACACATAAAATAATGGACAATAATCCACACAAATAAGACATCACCGAAAACATCAATACTAAAATCCAAGGCCCAATACAACACCTTTCGGTGACGGTGAAGACCTGATTCCATATAATGTGGCGGACACAAAGTAAGCCACACACTATGTTAGTAATGCTAAACAAATAATAAAATACATGCAAGGGATGTTAGGCTCTGTAGCTTTAAACGTACACCCACGAAAAGTCAACTTCAACCACATAAGGTCCTTACGTTGAATTCCTCATCCAATATCGTGTACTAGCACGTAGGACTTATACCACATCCAATGCCTAGTAGGGATTATACCACATTCGATGCCTAACCGTGCCTCGATGTGGAAAACTAGCGTTCCATCATCGGACGTAATGATTCAAGTGCTCATGGATCCATATCAATCAGGTCTAAAACATTTCATAACTTCGAATAAATGTTACACGCACTCAAAACATGTAAATTTCCAATAAATGTAAATCATGACCAAATCTCTACGTTGAGCTATCAAAACTGGACAAATGTCCCCAAAGCCCCACATGATCAAATACTAAGCCACAAGCTCAGTTAACCAAAAGACTATTTGTCAAAAGAAGTAAAATGCAATAAAATGTAATCGACCAACATTTATGCAAACACATGCTCCAAAATTCATGAATAAACTCCAACACAACTTAGATTAAGACAGATCATTTTCCAAACAAGTTTATACCATTGACTCTTTCAAAACGTCTCATAACACAAGGTTTCACATTTCTCCAAAACACACACTAAAAGTGCATTTACACCAAAGGATTTACACTCGTAAAATAAATCGTTAAAAAAGTCGATACCTAAGATTTACTCATTGAAATACTTGAAATATATCTTTTCTCAAAACCAAAAAGATTTACAATTTCTGAAATATTCACAAGGTCGGGAATGACCAAAACCCAATGACCCACACGTTGGTATTTTCAAAACATCCCATAACACAAACCATGCATATTTTCAACAAACATGAAAATGCGTCTTTACCAATTAACCTTCATTTATGCAATAAATCACCAAAACACTTTCCCTTATGACTTATTTATTAAAACACCCAAGAATCCCTAAATGTGGTTGTTTTACAAGGCTTATAAAGTTAAACACTTCAAATAATCAATACCCACCAAATAACCCAACACATGATAATTTCTTGCAAAACACATAAACACTTTAAAATAGATATTTTGGCATGTACAACGTTTTCACAAATCAACTTGAACTCATCTTGCTAGATTTAGGCTAAATCTAGATTTCCCCCAACTTGAGCTTCCTTGAATAAACTTAAATCCACAAACAAAACCTTCCAAAAACCTAGATCCACAAGTTTCCAACCATAAATACACATATCCAAGTATTTAGAATCATTCCCTAAACATCTTATATCAAAATATCCACTTTGGCCAAAAACCCTAATTTCCATAGATGAAGAAAAGTGAAGATTACCTTAACCATAACTTGAATCCATCGACAATACACTTCTGGGTCACCAATGTTAAACCTCAAACTCCAAATCTTCAAAATGATGAAAAGGTTTGGATGAAACCCTAGAAAATTTGATGGTGATGAAGAAGATGAAGAAGATGAAGGTATCGTAGTTCTAGCTTCCAAAATCTTGCTAGACGGTGAAGAATCACTTGAAAATTCAAGTCTTGATGTCTCAAATGCTCAAAATCACTCATGGGAGCATAGGGGTTTGATTTAGAGAGAAAATGAGGGGGTATGGTTGAAGAGGATGATAAGAAATGAGGGGGTATGGTTGAAGAGGATGAGAAGAAATGAGGTTGGGGGCTGATTTCTTTCTTTTATAAGCGCATAGTGGTCGCGCGCGTGCGGTGGCGCGGTTCGACTCGCGCGGAGAGGCGCGCCGAGCTCTAGAGTCATGAAAGAACAGAGTCTCGCACGAGTGATGGCGCGATTTTACTCGCGTGGAGCACTATTGACATTTTTCGTCTTCCTTTTCGTCTACCTTGCTTAACATCAATTTAGGACAGAAACTAAAATTCGGGGTGTTACAGGTTAGATCCATGGTACCACTCCAATTACCGATCTCGATCCTCACTCCCTTCGCGACTCCTTGGATAAACTGAGCCTTCAAGTTGACTGCCTTTATGGATCCACCTTCCTTCGTAATACGGACTCCAAGTCTCTTGGCTTCGCTTTCGGCAATGAAATTGTGGGTGGCACCTGTGTTGACAAGGGCTTGAACATTCGACTCCTTTATCTTCATATTCACAAATTGTAAGTATGGTCTCAACTTTGGTGGTTCCGCTTTCGTCTCGAATGCGTTCAAGAAACTCAAGGAACCCACTCTTATGTATCTCGGGTCCTCGTCTTACTCCTCCATTCATGATTCCATGGTGGAACCCGACCTTCTTTGGACACTCTCGTACTCGATGCGGGCCATCACATAGGAAACACTTCACCGATGATTTCAATAATCCTTCAATCTCTATTCCCTTCCACTTCTCCGGAGAGGGCTTCTTGACTTCGTGGATTCTTTTCTCTCCCCACCTCTTCCTTCGTGCTTCTCTTTGTGCCTTACTTCCTCGTGAAGCTCGACAATCGACTCGGATTCCGCGATTGCACCGACAAGGTCTCGTACCCCACGACCTCGTATCTCTATCTTCGCCCATGGAGAAAGCCCATCCAAAATGTAGAACAAGACATCGTCATCCAAAAGATCCAGGATCTCAAGTGTGAGGCTAGTGAACTCTTTCACGTAGTCACGAATCAATCTCAATTGTTTTAGTCTTCGGAGTCGACTCTTTGCCTCATGGATGACATTCTTCGGGTAAAATTACCTCTTGAATCCGGAAAGGAACTCATTATAAGTTTGCATAGCACACGTACCTCTATCGATGTCTCCATGTCGCCTATGCCACCATAAATCTGCGGTGTCCTTCAAGTATATCATGGTGGTGTGAATCTTTGTAGCGTCATCCTCGATCCTCATAGCTTCGAGATATCTCGTGACTTCCCAAAGAAAATCATCGATCAATCTAGCTTCTATTTTGCCATCAAAGGTTGTAGGATTTGGAACTTTAACCCTTGTTGTAGGTGCAATAATGCCTACCCCATTCGCTACGGTTCGCTTGCAAACGCCCATGTCGGTCCGAACTTCTTCAAGTTGGTCAAGTGATGGCTTGCTCTCTTTCCACCCTCTCGACTTGTGCGTGCAAGGTAGCTATCTCATTTCGAATGATGCCTCAAAGATCCTCAACTTCTTTGTGAAACTTCAACTTCAAGATATCAAGGGTGGCATTGACATCTTCTCGAACTTCAAAGTCTTTCACTTCCAAGACTCCAAGTTGTTGGTGGACATCTTCAAGGTGATGATCAAGATCATCGATCCTTACCTTCAAATCTCTGGTGGACTTCTCCACATCAACGACTCTAGCATTCAGGTTGGCCATCAACTCATTTGATTGCCCCCGAATCCTGCTTCAAGTCTTGACTCCTTCATGACGAGACTCTTCCCGTCCTCGGGTCACCTCCTCAACCGTAACATTCAACTCCACGTTGTTTGACATTGCATCGAACCTTCGCTCTGATACCACTTTTCACAGAGTTGTCTTCACAAGCTCGCGTACGGCCTTAGTTCTCGAACTAAGTCAGCCAAACTACAAGAATACCGGACAATGATGAGCAAACAAGAATGTTAAGAATATTGGGAGAACTTTATGCTTCTATTGCTCAAGTTGTGAAAATGTGGAGTGTGTTTTACAAATGAAAGACTTCCCTATTTATACTACTCTATAGATCTCTCTAGAACTTTATCTAGAATATTCTACTAGATATCTATAAGAAACTTCTAGTTACACAAGCTTCAACCATGTGTGGATCCTTCTAGATCTTGCTTGTCCCTTTTTGATCCTAGCATGGCTCTTCTTGATCTTTCTCTAAGGTTTCTCAATTCTCTTGATTGATCCAAAATATTTTGGATTTTCGAGGAACCTTCTAGCAAGACGTGACAATGAGCCTCCCAAAAATAGGGAAGATAATAAGCACCTGTTTAATTACAAGTTTGTAATTTAACGGAAATAAACGATAACCTACTAATCTAATTTCTAAGTAGAAATAAGATTACAAGAAAGGGTATCGTTTCTCCTCCAACAAAAGCTTTCACAAAAGGTGCATCAAATGGCACTCCCCAAGATCACACAAGACTCGTCTAGACTTTCTTAGGTGTGGCGCCACTAGAACATACACATCGATACCAAACAAGTAGTAGACCAAAAAGCCTAGTGAGATTGAACAATTAAGAATGATCAAGTTATGAGATAATAATAATAGATTTCCAATAAGTAGTGCAATAGTTGGAGTCAATGGGGGAGACCCATAACACTAATCAAGTTCCACCGAAAGAGTCGAGATACCTTAGTGTCAACTACCATGAGTGACACCAAAAGGCTCGACACATCTGGGGGTTACAACTAAGGCATTGCCCCGGGTGGCGGAGGTCTAGGTGCATACCTACACGATGGCACCCAAGACTATGTCCTCCTAGTGTCTACTTGCCTTAGTTCGTCCAATTCCCAAATTAGGCCATAAGGCACATATATTCCATGGTTTATGTATCCAATGCCATTATAGGCAACTTGTGAAATACCTACTACATACATGGTGTTGGGATTTGCATATTCCTATACATTCAATTCAACCAAGTGGCATGTAAAAAATTCCATAAATGACCCAAGTCATACCATGTAATCCATGTGGATGTCATTTCAATATCCATAGCAAAATCATATAGTTTATTAATGACTTTATATATATAACTAAAAACACAAGTTAGGTCAAAACCCTAAATTTTGGGTATTTGCAACAAATGACTAAATACAATGACTATGTAGAAAGGTACCTATAATGTCTTTAAAACGCCAAGTGAAACATTATTTCTAAAGAACTCACAACATATCCATATGTGGAGGATAATTAGATTTTTAAGCTTTTCAAAGACTCCAACCAAGTAGTAGAAATTAAAGCAAAAAAGAACACATAAGATATGTATCTAGTTTTAACAAAGGTTTAGGGAACTCACAATCTAGGTTTTGGGGTAAAACCTAGAAAAACTTGCAAAACCCTAGTTGGTAGAATGAGATGAGATGAAATCTTGAGACTTGGATCTTTGACTAGGAATCTTGAAGAGTAATTAATGCTTCCAACAAACCCTAGGCTTGCATTTAAGGAGAGGGGAGTGTTTGGGGGGAGAAAAATGACTTGTAAACTCTCAAAAATCGGGTGGGAAATGAGATGGAATGAGCTGAAATCGGGATGAGGGGTTTTATACCCGGGTACCTACGCGGCCGATTGTGCTCAATGGCACTATCGTCGACACTCTCGCGGTCTCCCCCTTACTCACGGTACATGTCACACGATTGTGACGCGCGAAGTACCTAATGTCACAATCGCGGTCACTTGTCACTCTCGCCAGAGGCGTACCGCGGCCTCCCCCATCCCAGCGATTGTGACCATCGATAGTGTCTATTGGCACAGTCGCTGTCACTTTTGCATGAGGGGTACTAACACTCCAAAGTTTCGTTTCTTTAACACTAACGCATGCAAGGTTTTCAAGTATCGAGTTAGGAAACTACATTTTATATTAGGAAGCCACATACTACCCAAGATTTATAACCAATACGAGGTTTAATTTACTAACGAAAATACGGGTGTTACAATCCTCCCCACCTAAAAGAGGATTTCGTCTGCGAAATCATGTCCTAGCCAAACAAATGAGGATATCGTTTCTTCATGTCCTCTTCCAACTCCTACGTCACATTAGCACCGTGGTGGTGCTTCCATTGAACTTTAACCATGGTCACTTCTTTATGGCGTAGTTTCTTTGTCTTTGACTCTAGGATGACTTTCGGCTCTTCTATACATCAGTTTTCGTTGTCAACTCGAATTTCCGTTAACGGAATGATGCTATCTTCCTCGGCTAGACACTTGTGAAGGTAGAATACATGGAAAATGGGATGAATTCTATCCATCTCCGGGGGTAAGTCCAACTTGTAAGCTTGAAGGCCAATTTTCTCCAATGTCGTGAAGGGTCTAAGGAAACGGGGACTAAGCTTCCCACGTTTCCCAAAATGAATATGTTCGGACAACCATGGGGGGGGGGGGGGGAAAGGTTGTTTTCGTTTATAAATCGTTCTTAAAATATTTTAAAGAAAATATATTGCAATATACAAGATGAATTCTTTTTGTTAAGGTTTAACACAACAAGCAAACAAACAAAATATAAAGAGATAGGGAAGAGAGATACAAACAAATTTAGAGAGGTTCACCCAAAACGGGGAAAATCCTCTTTGTTGAGTGAACTCAATGAGACGATCCACTATACTGTTCTTTTAAGGTAGAAACACACCGTATGAACACTTGATTACATAATATTTGAATTCTTGAAAAATGAACTGAAGTTCTAGCTATTTTCACACCACAATGTGGATGCAAGTTGGATCTATCTCACACACTTACTAGAGTGTGGAGAATATTTGTGTTTTATGCTTGGTAACACAATCTTTCTTTTATCTTGAAGGTAAGAAAAAGATGAAGTATGAAAGAATTGTGAGTTGAGAGACAAGTGTTAAAAGACTTGAGAGTGTTTAAGAGAGTTGAGAGATCTTGAAAGTTTTCTATATATTTACTTGAAGACACATGGTATATTTATATACATTAGAAAGTATATATAAAAAAAATTAAAAGGATGTTGGTGGAATGAATCTGTTGGATTCATTTTATTTATACACAAACCAAATAAATTTGAATTGATTTGTTGTGTCAAGTCAAGAGATATTGATTTGAATAGGTACTTAAAGTCTAGATATGCAATTAAGAGTGCAAGACTTACACTCCAAGTATTTAAGTCTTGCAAATAAATTTGAATTTGATTTGTTGTGTCAACTCAAGATATTTTATAAAAATATAATTTTGTGAAAAACATTTTATAAAAAAATCACTCTCAATTTTTATAAAAATAAGTTTTATAAAAATAATCGGTAAACCGATCGGAGTTGGAATACCAAGCATGAAACAATCGTATTCCCACATGCCACTTGAATATTCCCGTTTCGTTGTGTCTTCTCGGATTTGATCATAAATTTGAGGTTGGCACGATTCCCAAGACGACAACGTGTATTTCCGTAAATTATATATATGCACATCAAGTAAAATGTTAGATAAACAATATAATGCGGTTTGTTTGTAATCATCAAAATAATTATAGAGATGTAGCACACTTGCACCAACAATCTCACCCTTTTTGACGATGACAAACACAACCGTTAAACATGAGAGCATACTCGGTTTCTCTCCCCCTGTCGAAGCAAAAAAGGTCATGAAAGACGCTATGCTCCCCCTCGAGAGATGCTCCCCCTCAAAATATGCATGGATTTGGGAGTAACATTATCTCAAGGGTTATACTCAAGCATGCCTAAACCAAGTCTTAGTTTGAAAAACGTAGTTTTGTTTAGGGCTTTAGTAAAAATATAGGCCAAATTATCTTCGAAATCGACTTTTTCAAGCACAATTTGGCCTTTTTGAACATTATCTCTTAAGAAATGATGTCGTAATTCAATATGTTTGGTTCGAGAATGTAAAATCGGGTTTTTACTTAAGTTTATGGAACTTTATTATCACACATAAAATGAATTTTGGTCAAATGTACCTCAAAATCGGTAAGTGTGTGCTTCATCCAAAGAACTTGAGCACACGCTCTTGCAACGGCTACATATTCCTCTTCGGTAGTAGATAGCGCTACGGATTGTTGTTTCTTAGAAAACCAAGACACAAGGGAGAGGCCTATAAAGGCACATAGTCCACTAGTGCTCTTTCGATAAACAATTGAGCCACCAAGATCGAAATCGGTGGAGCAAGTTACCTCTAACTCCGGTTTCTTTGCATACCATAATCCGAGATTCATTGTACCTCTAAGATATATAAAAATGCTCTTTACGGCTTCATAGTGAGATTGTTTAGGTGAAGATTGAAAACAAGCACATAAGCACACACTATACATGATATCCGGTCTACTAACCGTTAGATAAAGTAAACTACCAATCATTCCACGATAAATTTTTTCATTAAAATTGTTGCCCTCCTCATCACTAGATAATTTTAAATTAGTGGTCATTAGAGTTTCAACGAGTTTGACATTTTCGAAATTAAATTTCTTTAACATGTCTTTGCAATATTTTGATTGGCTTATAAAAGTTCCATTTTCAACTTGTTTGATTTGCAATCCTAAGAAGAATTTTAATTCTCCCATCATGCTCATTTCAAATTCACTTGTCATTTTTGTAGAAAGTTCATTGCAAAGTTTTTCATTTGTGGAACCAAAAATGATATCATCAACATACACTTGCACAACCACAATTTCATTATGAGCATGTTTTACAAACAATGTATTATCAATTTTACCCATAACATAACCATTTGCAATTAAAAAAGATTTTAATCTATCATACCATGCACGTGGAGCTTGCTTTAAACCATAAAGCGCCCTTTTTAATTTATAAACATGTGACGGATTTTCAAAATTCTCAAAACCAGGAGGTTGAGAAACATATACCTCCTCATTTATAAAACCATTTAAAAAAACACTTTTAACGTCTATTTGATATAATTTAAAATCCTTAGCATCCGCAAAAGCTAGAAGCATTCGAATAGACTCCAACCTTGCAACCGGTGCAAAGGTTTCATCATAATCTATACCTTCTTGTTGATTGTACCTCTTTGCAACTAAACGTTCCTTATTTCGTGTGACTCCACCATTTTCGTCTACCTTATTACGAAAGACCCATTTTGTGCCAATTATGGTTTGACTACTAGGGCAAGGAACTAAGTCCCACACATCATTCCTAGTAAATTGGTTCTACTCTTCTTGCATGGCAACGATCCAATCCTCACCGAAAACATCAATACTAAAATCCAAGGCCCAATACAACACCTTTCGGTGACGGTGAAGACCTGATTCCATATAATGTGGCGGACACAAAGTAAGCCACACACTATGTTAGTAATGCTAAACAAATAATAAAATACATGCAAGGGATGTTAGGCTCTGTAGCTTTAAACGTACACCCACGAAAAGTCAACTTCAACCACATAAGGTCCTTACGTTGAATTCCTCATCCAATATCGTGTACTAGCACGTAGGACTTATACCACATCCAATGCCTAGTAGGGATTATACCACATTCGATGCCTAACCGTGCCTCGATGTGGAAAACTAGCGTTCCATCATCGGACGTAATGATTCAAGTGCTCATGGATCCATATCAATCAGGTCTAAAACATTTCATAACTTCGAATAAATGTTACACGCACTCAAAACATGTAAATTTCCAATAAATGTAAATCATGACCAAATCTCTACGTTGAGCTATCAAAACTGGACAAATGTCCCCAAAGCCCCACATGATCAAATACTAAGCCACAAGCTCAGTTAACCAAAAGACTATTTGTCAAAAGAAGTAAAATGCAATAAAATGTAATCGACCAACATTTATGCAAACACATGCTCCAAAATTCATGAATAAACTCCAACACAACTTAGATTAAGACAGATCATTTTCCAAACAAGTTTATACCATTGACTCTTTCAAAACGTCTCATAACACAAGGTTTCACATTTCTCCAAAACACACACTAAAAGTGCATTTACACCAAAGGATTTACACTCGTAAAATAAATCGTTAAAAAAGTCGATACCTAAGATTTACTCATTGAAATACTTGAAATATATCTTTTCTCAAAACCAAAAAGATTTACAATTTCTGAAATATTCACAAGGTCGGGAATGACCAAAACCCAATGACCCACACGTTGGTATTTTCAAAACATCCCATAACACAAACCATGCATATTTTCAACAAACATGAAAATGCGTCTTTACCAATTAACCTTCATTTATGCAATAAATCACCAAAACACTTTCCCTTATGACTTATTTATTAAAACACCCAAGAATCCCTAAATGTGGTTGTTTTACAAGGCTTATAAAGTTAAACACTTCAAATAATCAATACCCACCAAATAACCCAACACATGATAATTTCTTGCAAAACACATAAACACTTTAAAATAGATATTTTGGCATGTACAACGTTTTCACAAATCAACTTGAACTCATCTTGCTAGATTTAGGCTAAATCTAGATTTCCCCCAACTTGAGCTTCCTTGAATAAACTTAAATCCACAAACAAAACCTTCCAAAAACCTAGATCCACAAGTTTCCAACCATAAATACACATATCCAAGTATTTAGAATCATTCCCTAAACATCTTATATCAAAATATCCACTTTGGCCAAAAACCCTAATTTCCATAGATGAAGAAAAGTGAAGATTACCTTAACCATAACTTGAATCCATCGACAATACACTTCTGGGTCACCAATGTTAAACCTCAAACTCCAAATCTTCAAAATGATGAAAAGGTTTGGATGAAACCCTAGAAAATTTGATGGTGATGAAGAAGATGAAGAAGATGAAGGTATCGTAGTTCTAGCTTCCAAAATCTTGCTAGACGGTGAAGAATCACTTGAAAATTCAAGTCTTGATGTCTCAAATGCTCAAAATCACTCATGGGAGCATAGGGGTTTGATTTAGAGAGAAAATGAGGGGGTATGGTTGAAGAGGATGATAAGAAATGAGGGGGTATGGTTGAAGAGGATGAGAAGAAATGAGGTTGGGGGCTGATTTCTTTCTTTTATAAGCGCATAGTGGTCGCGCGCGTGCGGTGGCGCGGTTCGACTCGCGCGGAGAGGCGCGCCGAGCTCTAGAGTCATGAAAGAACAGAGTCTCGCACGAGTGATGGCGCGATTTTACTCGCGTGGAGCACTATTGACATTTTTCGTCTTCCTTTTCGTCTACCTTGCTTAACATCAATTTAGGACAGAAACTAAAATTCGGGGTGTTACAGGTTAGATCCATGGTACCACTCCAATTACCGATCTCGATCCTCACTCCCTTCGCGACTCCTTGGATAAACTGAGCCTTCAAGTTGACTGCCTTTATGGATCCACCTTCCTTCGTAATACGGACTCCAAGTCTCTTGGCTTCGCTTTCGGCAATGAAATTGTGGGTGGCACCTGTGTTGACAAGGGCTTGAACATTCGACTCCTTTATCTTCATATTCACAAATTGTAAGTATGGTCTCAACTTTGGTGGTTCCGCTTTCGTCTCGAATGCGTTCAAGAAACTCAAGGAACCCACTCTTATGTATCTCGGGTCCTCGTCTTACTCCTCCATTCATGATTCCATGGTGGAACCCGACCTTCTTTGGACACTCTCGTACTCGATGCGGGCCATCACATAGGAAACACTTCACCGATGATTTCAATAATCCTTCAATCTCTATTCCCTTCCACTTCTCCGGAGAGGGCTTCTTGACTTCGTGGATTCTTTTCTCTCCCCACCTCTTCCTTCGTGCTTCTCTTTGTGCCTTACTTCCTCGTGAAGCTCGACAATCGACTCGGATTCCGCGATTGCACCGACAAGGTCTCGTACCCCACGACCTCGTATCTCTATCTTCGCCCATGGAGAAAGCCCATCCAAAATGTAGAACAAGACATCGTCATCCAAAAGATCCAGGATCTCAAGTGTGAGGCTAGTGAACTCTTTCACGTAGTCACGAATCAATCTCAATTGTTTTAGTCTTCGGAGTCGACTCTTTGCCTCATGGATGACATTCTTCGGGTAAAATTACCTCTTGAATCCGGAAAGGAACTCATTATAAGTTTGCATAGCACACGTACCTCTATCGATGTCTCCATGTCGCCTATGCCACCATAAATCTGCGGTGTCCTTCAAGTATATCATGGTGGTGTGAATCTTTGTAGCGTCATCCTCGATCCTCATAGCTTCGAGATATCTCGTGACTTCCCAAAGAAAATCATCGATCAATCTAGCTTCTATTTTGCCATCAAAGGTTGTAGGATTTGGAACTTTAACCCTTGTTGTAGGTGCAATAATGCCTACCCCATTCGCTACGGTTCGCTTGCAAACGCCCATGTCGGTCCGAACTTCTTCAAGTTGGTCAAGTGATGGCTTGCTCTCTTTCCACCCTCTCGACTTGTGCGTGCAAGGTAGCTATCTCATTTCGAATGATGCCTCAAAGATCCTCAACTTCTTTGTGAAACTTCAACTTCAAGATATCAAGGGTGGCATTGACATCTTCTCGAACTTCAAAGTCTTTCACTTCCAAGACTCCAAGTTGTTGGTGGACATCTTCAAGGTGATGATCAAGATCATCGATCCTTACCTTCAAATCTCTGGTGGACTTCTCCACATCAACGACTCTAGCATTCAGGTTGGCCATCAACTCATTTGATTGCCCCCGAATCCTGCTTCAAGTCTTGACTCCTTCATGACGAGACTCTTCCCGTCCTCGGGTCACCTCCTCAACCGTAACATTCAACTCCACGTTGTTTGACATTGCATCGAACCTTCGCTCTGATACCACTTTTCACAGAGTTGTCTTCACAAGCTCGCGTACGGCCTTAGTTCTCGAACTAAGTCAGCCAAACTACAAGAATACCGGACAATGATGAGCAAACAAGAATGTTAAGAATATTGGGAGAACTTTATGCTTCTATTGCTCAAGTTGTGAAAATGTGGAGTGTGTTTTACAAATGAAAGACTTCCCTATTTATACTACTCTATAGATCTCTCTAGAACTTTATCTAGAATATTCTACTAGATATCTATAAGAAACTTCTAGTTACACAAGCTTCAACCATGTGTGGATCCTTCTAGATCTTGCTTGTCCCTTTTTGATCCTAGCATGGCTCTTCTTGATCTTTCTCTAAGGTTTCTCAATTCTCTTGATTGATCCAAAATATTTTGGATTTTCGAGGAACCTTCTAGCAAGACGTGACAATGAGCCTCCCAAAAATAGGGAAGATAATAAGCACCTGTTTAATTACAAGTTTGTAATTTAACGGAAATAAACGATAACCTACTAATCTAATTTCTAAGTAGAAATAAGATTACAAGAAAGGGTATCGTTTCTCCTCCAACAAAAGCTTTCACAAAAGGTGCATCAAATGGCACTCCCCAAGATCACACAAGACTCGTCTAGACTTTCTTAGGTGTGGCGCCACTAGAACATACACATCGATACCAAACAAGTAGTAGACCAAAAAGCCTAGTGAGATTGAACAATTAAGAATGATCAAGTTATGAGATAATAATAATAGATTTCCAATAAGTAGTGCAATAGTTGGAGTCAATGGGGGAGACCCATAACACTAATCAAGTTCCACCGAAAGAGTCGAGATACCTTAGTGTCAACTACCATGAGTGACACCAAAAGGCTCGACACATCTGGGGGTTACAACTAAGGCATTGCCCCGGGTGGCGGAGGTCTAGGTGCATACCTACACGATGGCACCCAAGACTATGTCCTCCTAGTGTCTACTTGCCTTAGTTCGTCCAATTCCCAAATTAGGCCATAAGGCACATATATTCCATGGTTTATGTATCCAATGCCATTATAGGCAACTTGTGAAATACCTACTACATACATGGTGTTGGGATTTGCATATTCCTATACATTCAATTCAACCAAGTGGCATGTAAAAAATTCCATAAATGACCCAAGTCATACCATGTAATCCATGTGGATGTCATTTCAATATCCATAGCAAAATCATATAGTTTATTAATGACTTTATATATATAACTAAAAACACAAGTTAGGTCAAAACCCTAAATTTTGGGTATTTGCAACAAATGACTAAATACAATGACTATGTAGAAAGGTACCTATAATGTCTTTAAAACGCCAAGTGAAACATTATTTCTAAAGAACTCACAACATATCCATATGTGGAGGATAATTAGATTTTTAAGCTTTTCAAAGACTCCAACCAAGTAGTAGAAATTAAAGCAAAAAAGAACACATAAGATATGTATCTAGTTTTAACAAAGGTTTAGGGAACTCACAATCTAGGTTTTGGGGTAAAACCTAGAAAAACTTGCAAAACCCTAGTTGGTAGAATGAGATGAGATGAAATCTTGAGACTTGGATCTTTGACTAGGAATCTTGAAGAGTAATTAATGCTTCCAACAAACCCTAGGCTTGCATTTAAGGAGAGGGGAGTGTTTGGGGGGAGAAAAATGACTTGTAAACTCTCAAAAATCGGGTGGGAAATGAGATGGAATGAGCTGAAATCGGGATGAGGGGTTTTATACCCGGGTACCTACGCGGCCGATTGTGCTCAATGGCACTATCGTCGACACTCTCGCGGTCTCCCCCTTACTCACGGTACATGTCACACGATTGTGACGCGCGAAGTACCTAATGTCACAATCGCGGTCACTTGTCACTCTCGCCAGAGGCGTACCGCGGCCTCCCCCATCCCAGCGATTGTGACCATCGATAGTGTCTATTGGCACAGTCGCTGTCACTTTTGCATGAGGGGTACTAACACTCCAAAGTTTCGTTTCTTTAACACTAACGCATGCAAGGTTTTCAAGTATCGAGTTAGGAAACTACATTTTATATTAGGAAGCCACATACTACCCAAGATTTATAACCAATACGAGGTTTAATTTACTAACGAAAATACGGGTGTTACAATCCTCCCCACCTAAAAGAGGATTTCGTCTGCGAAATCATGTCCTAGCCAAACAAATGAGGATATCGTTTCTTCATGTCCTCTTCCAACTCCTACGTCACATTAGCACCGTGGTGGTGCTTCCATTGAACTTTAACCATGGTCACTTCTTTATGGCGTAGTTTCTTTGTCTTTGACTCTAGGATGACTTTCGGCTCTTCTATACATCAGTTTTCGTTGTCAACTCGAATTTCCGTTAACGGAATGATGCTATCTTCCTCGGCTAGACACTTGTGAAGGTAGAATACATGGAAAATGGGATGAATTCTATCCATCTCCGGGGGTAAGTCCAACTTGTAAGCTTGAAGGCCAATTTTCTCCAATGTCGTGAAGGGTCTAAGGAAACGGGGACTAAGCTTCCCACGTTTCCCAAAATGAATATGTTCGGACAACCATGGGGGGGGGGGGGGGGGAAAGGTTGTTTTCGTTTATAAATCGTTCTTAAAATATTTTAAAGAAAATATATTGCAATATACAAGATGAATTCTTTTTGTTAAGGTTTAACACAACAAGCAAACAAACAAAATATAAAGAGATAGGGAAGAGAGATACAAACAAATTTAGAGAGGTTCACCCAAAACGGGGAAAATCCTCTTTGTTGAGTGAACTCAATGAGACGATCCACTATACTGTTCTTTTAAGGTAGAAACACACCGTATGAACACTTGATTACATAATATTTGAATTCTTGAAAAATGAACCGAAGTTCTAGCTATTTTCACACCACAATGTGGATGCAAGTTGGATCTATCTCACACACTTACTAGAGTGTGGAGAATATTTGTGTTTTATGCTTGGTAACACAATCTTTCTTTTATCTTGAAGGTAAGAAAAAGATGAAGTATGAAAGAATTGTGAGTTGAGAGACAAGTGTTAAAAGACTTGAGAGTGTTTAAGAGAGTTGAGAGATCTTGAAAGTTTTCTATATATTTACTTGAAGACACATGGTATATTTATATACATTAGAAAGTATATATAAAAAAAATTAAAAGGATGTTGGTGGAATGAATCTGTTGGATTCATTTTATTTATACACAAACCAAATAAATTTGAATTGATTTGTTGTGTCAAGTCAAGAGATATTGATTTGAATAGGTACTTAAAGTCTAGATATGCAATTAAGAGTGCAAGACTTACACTCCAAGTATTTAAGTCTTGCAAATAAATTTGAATTTGATTTGTTGTGTCAACTCAAGATATTTTATAAAAATATAATTTTGTGAAAAACATTTTATAAAAAAATCACTCTCAATTTTTATAAAAATAAGTTTTATAAAAATAATCGGTAAACCGATCGGAGTTGGAATACCAAGCATGAAACAATCGTATTCCCACATGCCACTTGAATATTCCCGTTTCGTTGTGTCTTCTCGGATTTGATCATAAATTTGAGGTTGGCACGATTCCCAAGACGACAACGTGTATTTCCGTAAATTATATATATGCACATCAAGTAAAATGTTAGATAAACAATATAATGCGGTTTGTTTGTAATCATCAAAATAATTATAGAGATGTAGCACACTTGCACCAACAATCTCACCCTTTTTGACGATGACAAACACAACCGTTAAACATGAGAGCATACTCGGTTTCTCTCCCCCTGTCGAAGCAAAAAAGGTCATGAAAGACGCTATGCTCCCCCTCGAGAGATGCTCCCCCTCAAAATATGCATGGATTTGGGAGTAACATTATCTCAAGGGTTATACTCAAGCATGCCTAAACCAAGTCTTAGTTTGAAAAACGTAGTTTTGTTTAGGGCTTTAGTAAAAATATAGGCCAAATTATCTTCGAAATCGACTTTTTCAAGCACAATTTGGCCTTTTTGAACATTATCTCTTAAGAAATGATGTCGTAATTCAATATGTTTGGTTCGAGAATGTAAAATCGGGTTTTTACTTAAGTTTATGGAACTTTATTATCACACATAAAATGAATTTTGGTCAAATGTACCTCAAAATCGGTAAGTGTGTGCTTCATCCAAAGAACTTGAGCACACGCTCTTGCAACGGCTACATATTCCTCTTCGGTAGTAGATAGCGCTACGGATTGTTGTTTCTTAGAAAACCAAGACACAAGGGAGAGGCCTATAAAGGCACATAGTCCACTAGTGCTCTTTCGATAAACAATTGAGCCACCAAGATCGAAATCGGTGGAGCAAGTTACCTCTAACTCCGGTTTCTTTGCATACCATAATCCGAGATTCATTGTACCTCTAAGATATATAAAAATGCTCTTTACGGCTTCATAGTGAGATTGTTTAGGTGAAGATTGAA
The DNA here is from genome assembly GCA_954870635.1 of Arctium minus. Classification (NCBI taxonomy): domain Eukaryota; kingdom Viridiplantae; phylum Streptophyta; class Magnoliopsida; order Asterales; family Asteraceae; genus Arctium; species Arctium minus. The sequence continues at coordinate 56,259,949 of OX941090.1, read as the reverse complement.
AACAAGCACATAAGCACACACTATACATGATATCCGGTCTACTAACCGTTAGATAAAGTAAACTACCAATCATTCCACGATAAATTTTTTCATTAAAATTGTTGCCCTCCTCATCACTAGATAATTTTAAATTAGTGGTCATTAGAGTTTCAACGAGTTTGACATTTTCGAAATTAAATTTCTTTAACATGTCTTTGCAATATTTTGATTGGCTTATAAAAGTTCCATTTTCAACTTGTTTGATTTGCAATCCTAAGAAGAATTTTAATTCTCCCATCATGCTCATTTCAAATTCACTTGTCATTTTTGTAGAAAGTTCATTGCAAAGTTTTTCATTTGTGGAACCAAAAATGATATCATCAACATACACTTGCACAACCACAATTTCATTATGAGCATGTTTTACAAACAATGTATTATCAATTTTACCCATAACATAACCATTTGCAATTAAAAAAGATTTTAATCTATCATACCATGCACGTGGAGCTTGCTTTAAACCATAAAGCGCCCTTTTTAATTTATAAACATGTGACGGATTTTCAAAATTCTCAAAACCAGGAGGTTGAGAAACATATACCTCCTCATTTATAAAACCATTTAAAAAAACACTTTTAACGTCTATTTGATATAATTTAAAATCCTTAGCATCCGCAAAAGCTAGAAGCATTCGAATAGACTCCAACCTTGCAACCGGTGCAAAGGTTTCATCATAATCTATACCTTCTTGTTGATTGTACCTCTTTGCAACTAAACGTTCCTTATTTCGTGTGACTCCACCATTTTCGTCTACCTTATTACGAAAGACCCATTTTGTGCCAATTATGGTTTGACTACTAGGGCAAGGAACTAAGTCCCACACATCATTCCTAGTAAATTGGTTCTACTCTTCTTGCATGGCAACGATCCAATCCTCATCACATAAAGATTCTTCTATGGTTTTAGGTTCTATGCTAGAAACAAAAGCATGAAAAGCACAATGGGTATGAATTTTTGATCTAGTCGTTCTTTGGTTGAGGTCACCTATGATTTGACCTAATAGATGGCCTCTAGCGGTTCTAAGGTTAGGATCATCTACACCTTGTGGAACATAACATGGAGGTGCATCACTAGATTCTACATCATTAGTGGAAGATTGAGAACCTAAATCTAAGGTTCTAAGATGTTGAGCTATGGCTTCTCCCTCACAACCATTATCATCTACTAAGGGAGCACTAGGTTTGGGAGGACTCTCATCAAAGCTTACATTAAGGGATTCTTCTACAACCATGGTCTCTTTATTAAGGACTTTATAGGCTTTGCTATTCCAAGAGTAACCAAGGAACATTCCCTCATAGGCTTTCGGGTCAAATTTGGTTAAATACGATTTGGTATTAAGAATAAAGCACTTACATCCAAATACTTTAAGGTGGGCTAGGGAAGGTTTTCTACCACAGAAGAGCTCATATGGGGTCTTATTTTGGATACTTCTAACTAGGACACAATTAAGCACATAGGTCGTGGTAGCAATGGCATCACAACGAAACTTTTGGGGAACTTGATGTTCATTGAGCATGGTTCTACTCATTTCTTGTAAGGTTCTATTTTTCCTTTCAACTAACCCATTAGATTGAGGAAGCACATAGGTCGTGGTAGCAATGGCATCACAACGAAACTTTTGGGGAACTTGATGTTCATTGAGCATGGTTCTACTCATTTCTTGTAAGGATCTATTTTTCCTTTCAACTAACCCATTAGATTGAGGAGTTTGAGGAGCCGAAAAATTGTGGGTTATACCAAGTTTGTCACAAAAAGTACCAAATTATATTTCATTATCAAATTCACGTCCATGGTCCATACGTATAGAAACAATAGTACAACCTTGTTGGTTTTGAATTTGTTTTCCCAAAATTTTAAATTTCTCAAAAGCCTATTTTTTATGTTTCAAAAATAGGGTCCATGTATAGCGGGAAAAATCATCTACAATTACTAAAGTGTAGTCATTTCCTCCAAAACTTTGGGTTGCCATGGGACCAAAAAGATCCATGTGTAGTAATTCTAAAACCCTTTTAGTTGAAATCACAATTTTAGATTTATGTGAAACATGAGTTTGTTTGCCGACACGACATGCATCACAAAAATGTTTATCAAACTTTAATTTTGGAAGGTCACTCATAAGCACCTTATTTTTCAATTTTTGAATTAATCTAAGATTTGCATGACCTAAACGTCTATGCCACAACGTAGAATTGTCATACACGGAAGATAAACAAACATTTTCTTTTATAAGAGTTTTACAAACATAAAGATTTTTCTTTTTAAAACCGGTGAGGAGAACTTTACCATCTTTTAAAATTTTGCAAGAATCCTTTTTAAAAACAACAATTATATCATTTTATTGGCTAATACTTAGCAAATTAAAGTTCAAACTGTCAACATGCTCAACATAAAGAAATTTAACATTGTTGCAAGAAATTATACCTCTCTCTACTACCTTACCTTTGGAATTACCTCCAAAAATAACTTGTCCACCATCACATGACTCATATGATGAAAAAAAATTACGGTTTCCGGTCATGTGACGTGTGCAACCACTATCAAGAATCCAATCCATGTCAAGGCTTACCTACAAACAATAAAATATAACTTTTATGGTCCCCATTTTTCATGGGTCATTTGAAACTTAGTGCTAACAACGACTAAATTTAAAACAACAAAAATTAATATTAAGCATGTTGTCGTAAAATACGTATTAAGTACTCAACATACAAAGTTATACAACAACCTAAAACCACAAACGCATCCCACCGGAATTGTCAACACCAATGTTTTAAAAACCGGTTTTTTGGTTGACCCGGTGTGGTGACCGGGTCACGGTTCAACCGGTCCAACCGGGTGGTTGACCCGGTTTCAAGAAATTTTATGTATTTTTCATTTTCTTGCATATACATATATATATATATATATGTATGTATATATAAAACCAAGAATTTGATGTCCACAAGTATATATAGGGGTGGTTTCAATTGGAAACCAAATTTCATTGAAAACTTTGGAAACCAAAATTTCAACCATTGATCTTTTTAATCAATGGTCAAGATTCATTTGAATTATATATAGTAATAAATTAATTAATTTATCAATAAAAGATAATAATAATATGTCAAAAGGATAAATGTGTCTTTTTCTTTTGTGTTTCAAATTTGGCAACAAAGATGAAATATGGTAATAAATTAATTATTAATTAATTTATTAATAAAAGATAATAACAATATATCAAGACTACCTTTTTATTACCTGTTCATCAATATGCAATATGTAAAAACCCAATTAAGTTTCATTACCATTATTGTTTCATTACCTTTCCATTATGTTTCACTATATCAAATCCGTTTCATCATGTTTCACTATATTACTATTTTGTTTCACTATATCAGGTTTCACTATATTAATATTTTGTTTCATTACCTTTCCATTATGTTTCACTATATCAAATCTGTTTCATCAGATTTCACTATATTAACATTTTATGTTTCATCAAGTTTCACTATATTAATATTTTGTTTCACTATATCAAATTCATTATGTTTCACTATATTAATATTTTGTGCCTGGAGGTAATATTGAAGATTTCATATGAATATAAACTTTCATTAATTTATTGGATGAATCAATCACTGATTCATAAGAATCAGAAAAATTAATTTGATTTGTAGCTTGTGTATGAATCAATTTGTGTTTACCTAAATTAAATGTTTCATGTTTAAATTAATAAATGATCAATATTATCATATATAAAATACATTAAAATTAAATAATTAATATTATAGTAATAATAACACTTACCATATATATTATGAAATTATGTAAAAGACTAAAATAACCTTATCAATTAAAAATAAAATAAAAAAAGAAAATTCAATGATTGGTTAATTTCGGTTTCCAAAGTTTCCAATGTAATATTGGTTTCCAATTGATCCCTCCCCTATATATATGTATGTATATATAAAACCAAGAATTTGATGTCCACAAGTTAAAACATTAAAAATACACATAATAAAAAGTTTACATCAATCCAAAAACATTAAAAAAAACACATAACAACAAGTTTTACATCAATCCAAAAACATAAAAAACACAAATACAAGAAATTGATTTTTTTAACCGGGTCAACCCGGGTTTTTACCGGTTCAATCATACCGGTTCAACCGGTTCTCTCAAAAACCCGGCGGTTCGATCCGGTCCATAAATTCCCAAAAACCCGGTGATAGTTGACCCGGTCTCTCGACCGGTTCCCGGTTCAACCGGTTGAACCGGTCGGGTCGACCCGGGTTTTAAAACATTGGTCAACACTAAACAACCCCTTGGGAATCCATTTTTTACGATTTTAATTTTACGATCATACTCGCCATAAACATAAAAAGGAGCATGCACATTTATTTTATGTTTCGGTTTATAAAATTTATCATCATACATGCAAGCATACATTTTTCTTGGCATATAATTCACAACATCCTTTTTGGGCACATATGGGGGTTTTGTCACATGAAGTTTGGGTTTCACGTATTCATTTCCACTTGTATCATGATGTGCTATATAAGGTTACTACTTTTTTAGTTTCAACAATTTTGGGTGGTTCAACAACATTTTTATTATGCACACTATTTTGGGTGGTTCAACAACATTTTTATTATGCACACTAAAACATACATCATGAATCAAAACCCACTCATTTTTTACAATTTATACGATTTGATATTTTAAGCACTTTCTCATTACTATATTGAAATGCATGAGCTAACAAATCATCTTTTTTATGTAAATCACACTTAGGGGCCGTTTATCAAACGCTTACCCAGGTAAGCGCTTACCAAGCTTACCAAGTTATATTACATTAACCGATGAATATGACAATGGTCAATAATCTTACTTGGTAAGAGCGAAAGTAATGGTCGAGAGTCTTACCCGATAAGTGAGGGCGACAACTCTTACCCGATTAGCGCTTATCGGGTAAACTTTTGCCTACGATACCATTTTAATTGACTAAAATCTTACCCGATAAGGTAAGTGATATCATTGAATTTAACCGGTAAGTGCTTGGGTAAACGACCCCTTAGTTTTTAAGTATGCAATTTCATCTTTAAGAATATCACATTTTGCACATAAATCATTTTCTATCACTCTTTTTTCAAAGCATGCAATCTTTTTATTTAAAATAATACAAGAAGCACATACATCTTTTTCACAAAGTTTCTTTTCCAAAATGGTGACTTTATCATTTAACTCTACTTTGGTTTTAAAATCACATGCAGTTTTTTGTTTACAATCATGAACTTCTTTTGTACATAATATTAAAGTATCTTTAAGTTTGTCACACTCATCTTTATAATTTTTTGCTAGTACGACCATTTTATGGAAATAATCATTTAACATGTCAAGATCATCATCATCACTATTATTATCACTAGAATAGTTGGAATCATACCTCATTATCGCTTCCGACCATGAGACAAATGGCTTCATCATCTTCGTTATCTTCACTTACACTCCAAGCACCTCCAATGAATGCTTTCTCCTTCTTTTTGGACTTGTTCTTTTTAGGACACTCATTTGCATAGTGATCCTTATCTCCACATGAGTAGCAATATCCTTTCTTTTGCTTGGCTTCTTCTTCATCACTTGAGTTATCATTTTTCTTTATTTTGTCTTCCCTTTTATGGAACTTTCGGCTTCGGTTTTCACCACCACGTCGATAGTCTCCTTTTCTTTGAAACCTATCATTTTTTGAAAACTTTTTGTTAGATAAAAACTTGGAGAAGTTTCTTACCAACATGGCTATGTTGTCAAGATCTTTGGGTTTGTCCTTTGAGGAGCTTGCTTTATCCTTCTTTTTCTTCTCTTTCTCATCACTTGAAATTAAAGCTTTAAGAGCTAAAAACTTCTCTTTATCTTGCTCTCGATCTTTGTTCCTTTTTAGTGCGATTTCATGCACTTTGAGATTGCCGATGAGATCATCAAGCTTCATGGTTGAAAGATCTCGGGAGTCCTCCAAGGATGTGATTTTGGCATCCATTCCGGTGGAAGTGCTCTAACAATTTTCTGAATGTAGTCCTCATTTTCATAAGTTCGTCCTAGTCCCTTCAAGCTCATCATAATAAGGTTACAACGTTTAAACATTGAGTCGATTGACTCATCTTTTGACATTTCAAACATTTCATAATCATGTACAAGAATATTTATTTTTGAACTCTTAACTTGAGAGTTTCCTCTATGTGTATTGTTCAAATTTTGCCAAATATTGTGAGTCATGTTCTAGTTTCTAATCACAATCAATTAACAACAAACAAGATTTAACAAACAATTAAACCAACCTGTTTGATTGATTCACAAAGAACGATCATAATTCTCTCTCTCTGTTAACCTCTTTCTCTCTCTAACTCAGTCCGCTTTCAATTACAACTACTAACAAAAACTAACTCTCCAGCCATATAACTACTAACAAGAAATTAAAATACAAGAGATTTGACTTTGACTTTATTACAAATCAACTTTGACTTTCACTAAGAGTTGACTTTACAGCTTTGACTTTCTTGAACTTTGACTTCAGTCTTCATGATCTTGTATCCAACATAATTCATGCTCTAACAAATATCATAAGCGGTTTCACAAAAATAAACTCGCTCAATTTCATCTTTAGTTAGTGTGGAAAATAAAAATATTTTTGGCCTCAAAATTTAAACAATTCCAAGAATCATCCGCGTTGGACCATTCCGCTATGGGTTTTTCAACAATTTTTCCATCTTTAGTTTTAGTGGGCTTAAAATTCCCATTAGTAATAATATCCCAAATTTTTTGACATTTTCCACGAACGTAACACTCAAATAAATTAGCTTAAAGACCAAAATTTCCGGTGTCGATTTGGGGAGGTTTTGAGTGAACATTTCCCTCAAAAGTTGTCATTTTTTAAAAATTGAATACAAGTTTTGAAAACACAAAAGTTTTACAAAAAATACTTGCAACCCGCTCTGATACCACTTGTTCGGACAACCTTGAGGGGGGGGGGGGAGGTTATTTTCGTCTATAAGTCGTTCTTAAAATATTTTTAAGAAAATATATATCAATACACAAGATGAATTATTTTTGTTAAGGTTTAACACAACAAGCAAACAAACAAAATATAAAGAGATAGGGAAGAGAGATACAAACAAATTTAGAGAGCTTCACCCAAAATGGGGCTAATCCTCTTTGTTGAGTGAACTCAATGAGACGATCCACTATATTGTTCTTTTAAGGTAGAAACACACCGTATGAACACTTGATTACACAAGATTTGAATACTTGAAAAATGAACTCAAGTTCTAGCTATTTTCACACCACAATATGGATGCTAGTTGGATATATCTTACACACTTACTAGAGTGTGGAGAATACTTGTGATTTATGCTTGGTATCACAATCTTTCTTTTATCTTGAAGGCAAGAAAAAAATGAAGTATGAAAGAATTGTGAGTTGAGAGACAAGTGTTAAAAGACTTGAGAGTGTTTAAGAGAGTTTAGAGTTCTTGAAAGTTTTCTATATATTTAGTTGAAGACACATGGTATATTTATATACATTAGAAAGTATATATAAAATTTTTTAAAAGGATGTTGGTGGAATGAATCCGTTGGATTCATTTAAAAAAATATTTTTAATTTTTTTATTTATACACAAACCAAATAAATTTGAATTGATTTGTTGTGTCAAGTCAAGAGATATTGATTTGAATAAGTACTCAAAGTCTAGATATGCAATTAAGAATGCAAGACTTACACTCCAAGTATTTAAGTCTTGCAAATAAATTTGAATTTGATTTGTTGTGTCAACTCAAGAGATTTTATAAAATTATAATTTTGTGAAAAACATTTTATAATAAAAATACTCTCAATTTTTATAAAAATAAGTTTTATAAAAATAATCGGTAAACCGATCGGATTTGAAATACCAAGCATGAAACAATCGTATTCCCACATGTCGTTTGAATATTCTCATTCTGTTGTGTCTTCTCGGATTTGATCATAAATTTGAGGTTGGCATGATTCCCGAGACGACAACGTGTATTTCCGTAAGTTATATATATATATGCATATCAAGTAAAATGTTAGATAAACAATATAATACAATTTATTTGTAATAATCAAAATAATTATAGAGATGTAGCACACTTGCACCAACAAAATGATTCCCTTCCAAGGAGATACTTTCAACATAACACGATCTCCTACTTGAAAATCGACCGACCTTCGCTTCTTATCCGCATAACTCTTTTCCAACCTTGGGCCGCTTTTAAGCGTTCTCGGATTGACTTCACTTTATCTGTCGTTTCTTGTACGATCTCCGGCCCGACGAACGGTTTCTCTCCCGCCTCAAGCCAACAAACTGAAGTTATACACTTTCGGCCATATAAGGCTTCAAACGGTGCCATACCGGATGATCCAACAAACTAACGAGTGGTTCCGGATGATCCTTCCCATTTTCTCTTTTCCCTTACATGTCCCCACTCTTCCTTTCCCTAAGCTAGGTCGTCTTCCACCAACATAGACTCTTCTATTGCTTCTTGTAGTGTCGTTACCCTAGCGTTCCTCACCGCAATTTTCATCTCAGCCGGCAACCCACAGTGATACACCTTAATCTTCATTTTTTTCGTCAGGAGCCAGGTGCTCCACCAAACTCAGCTTCTCCAGAAATTGCTTTGAGTAATCATAGATTGATAGATTCCCCTTCTTTAGGTTCCTGAACTCTTCTTCAATCTTGTCCAAGGCCCTTTCACTGTAGTACTTATCTAACACTTTCTTCTTAAAAACTGGCCAAGTGAGCTTGGCCAAAACCTCTGGCGTGAGAGCAGATCGTGTGAGGTTCCACCAGATTAGGGCCTCACCACTAAGCAATTGGGAGGTGAATTTGACCCTTTGAGAGTCATCGTATTCACTCGAATCGAATGCCATCTCCACTTCCTTGATCCAGTACATAGATATGACTGGGTTAGTCGTTCCTGCAAATTCCGATGGCTTGCTACTGAGGAAAGTCTTGTAGGAGCATCCCCCCTCTCTCTCTATCTCTCTCCTTCTCTCCTCGACTAGAACTTGTTCCCTAGTGCAGACGACATTCACCACACCATTTGACCCGTTCAAGGCATTTTCTACAGTTGTATGCTGTAACCTGTTTTATAGTTCTACAACATACTTCAAATTTCAAATTTTTTCTATTTTTCACTGTTGTAGCAAGCAAAGAAAATCTGTTGCAGCGTTTAGATATTTTCTTTGCTTGCTACAACAGTTTAGATACATAACCTATGAAAGACTTTTGAGCTTTGCTCTTTTGTACATGCATGTAGCATGTTTTACAGTTCTACAACACTTTGTGCTTTTTGTGCATTCCCATAGGTATGCTGTTCCCTCCCCCAAACTCACAATTAACAATGTCCTCATTGTTTGGACAAACTTTGGTATAGATAAGTGGGGTACAAAGGGTGTGTGTCAATGGGCTTTGCCCATGTGTTTGAGGAAATATGACCTACATCTTATCTCAAAAAGTGAAACAAGTGTGCAACAAGTGTTCCAGAATTATATTGGTTAACCCTAACATGATCCAAGTTGTACAAGAATAATCAATCAACTTCAAATTACTCAAGCTACGAATAGATTTTGATATGCAGATCAAAAATACTTTCTCAACCCCAAACTATACTGACTATGTGCAATGCAAACTTGTGAAAAAGAAAACAACAAATGACTCATGCCTAGACTCCTAAAAATCAACAAATGAACATAGAAAAAAAACTTAAAACAAAGGGTAAGAATGGACCTTTCCTACTCCGAAGGAGTAGGAAAATCAAGCCTTGCTTCAAGCCTGTTGAACCTTTTCATCAACCTTCTCTCCATTTTCTCCAACTTCTTTCCCAGCTTCTTCCTTTGCCTTACCATCCTGTCATGCAGATCCCTCTTGTGCTCCTCTATCTTGTCCAAGATCTCCTTGTTTTGTTCTACAATCTTCTTGAGCAAGTTGTGCTGTAACTCCAATAGATCTTATGTTCCTGCTATTGCAGCAGCTTCCATAGTGGCTGTTTTCTTGGAATGTTTCTCACAGTTTGTGAGCAACTTGTAGATGGTATTTGCTTCAATAGTAGCATTATCGTTGAATATCTGATCAGTGGGTAACTTCCTAACCTTGGCCCTGGTCATAAGAGTGTTTATGAGGTCAGGAACAAACATTGGGCCAATTGATCTATCAACACAAGATCTAATAGATTGGCTTATTACAACACCAACATTAAAAGGGCTCCTAGTAAGGATACAATAGATCAAGATCATCCTCTCAAGACAGACTATGGTGTCATGAGAAGTGGATGCTATGGTGTACCTTATAGATTTGTTCCATAGATTTCCAGGCTTGGCTACAGTTGCAAGAATGGTAGAGTAGTCCTCTTCAGAAGCCTCATGCATCAGCCTAGCATATTCAGATTGCTTTGGAGGCTTGATACCATATACCTTGTTGATTGTTTCTGGATAGTAAGAGACCTTAGTGCCTCTCACCTTGACTTTGCATCCACTAGTGACAACAACTTCAGAATAGAATTCCTGTTAGAGCTAAATGTTGTATTCAAGATTTAAAGGGTGTAAATTATGTCATAGTTGTGTTGTAAAGTCAACCTTGTTGACTTAGTATAAATAGTTTCCTTGCTTTGTAATCTTGTGACATAACATAGAAAGATTCATAATTGTAAGTGAGACTTGTGACTAGAGAGAGAGACAGAAGCTTTTAGAGAGAGAAACACATTGTATACATCATTCAAGATCAATAACAATGACTTGTGATTAAAGATCTGTGTTGTTGGTCCCGAAGGTGATACAAGTTTCTAGAAGTGGGGGGGGGGGGGGTTGAATACAAACACAAATTTTGTGGTTTAATAAATTGTTTATTGATAAATCAAATTACAATTTACAGTTTGTTACGAAATAAGATTAAGTAAACCTAATCTAAACAAACTTGAGAAACACTAAGTGGGTTGCACTAGAATAAGAGAGAGAGGTTGAGGAAACTATATAAAACAAGGGTTTCTATAGAGCACACACAGAGATAAGGGATAGAAGCCAACACTTGAAAATGAAGCATAACCTTTCTATTTATACCTTATGCATTAAATGCATGGCAGGGGTACTTACATGTGACACTATTTGGTTGGATGCATGATTCTGAATTTTTGAGACATCCTCCTAGCCGTATGGTAAACATTGCATTCTTTAGAGTTGTTGTATGATCTGAGATAAAAGTATGCCTCTTCTAACACATCGTACTATTTGTGCAAGGTTAAGACAAAAGAAACCTTGGAGCGTAAGCTTCATGATTAGTGATTGCTGAGGATGTCTTCTATCAGGGATTCTGAATAGAAGTCATCTATCGCTGAAGCTTTTCTTCTTTATTCTTCACGTGTGTGGACTTGTCTTGGTTTTACTGATATCCGCATCAGATCATGAGTAGACTTGTCACTTGTTCATCAGCTTTGTCTTCGATGTCAGCGATGAACATCTTTATTCACAAGTCTTGTCTTCAGGGATTACATTTAACAGAATACATCAGAGATCATCAGCGATACTGAACAAACTCAATATATAATCGCTGATGGTGGAACACTAATACATACAGATGTTAAATATAATTTTCACTTAGTATTCCAAAGGGTCATCATCAAATCACTGAGAGAGTTTGGATCAACAATCTTACCCTATTTGATGATGACAAAGCAACATGAGAAAATTACTTTATGTTCAGAATAATAGGATAATCAAGACTCATAACATACATGTCCCAATTACTATTTTGAGGGATCTTTTATAGTACTGATGGAGTAAAGTACTTCACTGAAAATTTCCATTAATTCGTAACAAAATATTACACAGGGAATATGAAAAATTTAAAGTACAAGTAAAGTCCTATACAATTACTATAAGTATAACTAATAGATTACAAGAAGAGAAGATAATCTATCAACTAAGTTGGTTCTTCCTTGACTTGGAATTCTTCTTCATCAATCATATGGTCTGGTATTTCTTCTCCTTTCTGTCGTTGTTTGGCTGCCTCCTTTCGAATGAGAGATTTGATGAGAGTCCCTGATGGAGAATTGTCGCACCATAGATAAATAAGATCCTTCAGATGTGCAATAGGGCAGAGAGGAATCTCTAAGACTTGTTGCAATCTGATGATGTCACCATCGTCTAGGAAGGTTATTCCATAGGGATGACTTATCACCTACCCAGGTTCAAAGGGTCCACCAGGGGGCACTGATAGGTCTAGAGCAGAGAGATCTGGTGGAGGTCCAACGACTGCATCTCTAGAGAATTTGATGATTAAATCATTCTTGATCACTACATCATTGTTAGAGGAAGAAGCGTGCTTCCTTTATCTAGCTGTTCTTGGCTTCTGTGGTAGAGAGGAGGGGACATTTATCTTAGTTGTGACTTTGTTGATGAGGAGCTCGAGCAGCAAATCAACACGACCCTTGTGCTTCGATTTTAACTTCTTCAGTGCTTCCCTAAACTCCAACCATTCGTAGAACCCGAAGTGTTCTAGCTTTGACAAGTACATTGTTTTTGCACTACCATCTTCTCTGAAGATCGTCATCGTCACCATCAGTTGGTTCTTCTTGATCTTCCCTGATATATTCACGACTGAGATCTTGTGTGGGTCGCTCCTGTGAGCAAGATTCTTTTTTCACCAAGCAAGCTTACAGTCGCTGACCTCTTTTTCTCTTTGATTCTCCTCCTCGATTTCTTTCAGCAGGGCTTATTGGACTCTGATCGGATTCTTCTTCATTTTTTTTTATCATGGACCAAGTTTGATTGTACCTTAAGAGCCAGACTGGCGTCTTTTTGGCATTCAACGAATAAAATTTCGACCCTGATAGATTTTTCTTTTTCCTCCGGAGTCAGGAAGTCGAGCTCATCAGTAGTGCTTTGAGGAGGAATCTTCAGCCATTGACTTTCTAGATGTAGAATCATCGCTGAACGCTTCTGAATATCATCCTCTGACCTTTTGATAAGTCGAGAGGTTCTGTTAGGATGACTCAGCGATTCTTCTTCTTCTTCTAGCTCATCAGTCTCTCGAACGGAGATTGGGATTATTTGAAGGTCTTCAGCTGGGGTCGCTGGGATTATTTGATCTTCTTCTCTCTCAAGCAGGGGAGAGAAATAACTGATCAAAATATGTGGAAAGTTAGTTTTATTTTAGGAGAAGATAGATAAAGGCTTAGAAGTGTAGGATGTGTTTGGGGTGAGAAAAGAATGAGAAAGGAATAATGGAGAGACATACCTGAGAAGGTTGCTCCCCCTCAGAAGTAGAAATGATCTTCAAGTTTCCATTGGCAACAATCCCCTTTTGCTTGCCTTGGGTTGATGGCTTCAAAGATTTTTCAGTTCTCTCCCTTGCTTCGCTGATCACCACACCTTTAAGCGACGGGACACTGATAGGAGCTGGAGTGAACCATAAAGAGGCATCATCATCATCATCATCATCATCATCATCATCATCATCATCATCATCATCATCATCATCATCATCATCATCGTCATCTCCTTCATCAGCGCCTTTAGAGCCTTGATCTTCAAGGTCCAACTCTTCTTCTTCTTCTTCTTCTTCCTCCTCTTCCTCTTCTTCTTCATTATCTTCTTTAGGGATTGTTAAAGAGGAAGTAGGAGCTTGGGTGATGGTGGTTTCTTCTGCGATTTTATCCCCCTCAACAAGAGGAGGGTCTTCCACAACATCCTTTGCAGTCTTCTCCCCCTCTTTGTCATCATCAATACGGGGGAGGGAGAGGTCGGCGTCAGCAACAACAACATCAGCAGAGGCTAAAGGGGCATCAACTTCCATGGCCTTAACTCGGTCTTCAAGGCTGGGAAGGGTCGATGTTGCCTCATACACAAAATCAACTGCGAGCTTGAGGTTCAATCGGTCATCCTCAGTGAAGGAGGGAGTTGGTGCTGAAACTGGTTCCCTCAGCTTCGATAAAACATCATCAATAAGTTGATTTGTTGTGTCAGACTTGTTGTTGAGGATCTTAACTTCAGCATTAAGGAAGTCAACGTGGTTGTTGAGAAACTGGAGGGTGGTCGTGTTTGCAGCCACGTCGTGCTTCAGTGTTGAGACCTCCTCCATAAGAGATGATAGTTAAGAGTTCTCAGCTTTTAAGGAGAGGGAGGAGGTGAGATCCTTCAACGCTTGACCAACATTGTTGACTGTTGTTGTGTTGTCGTTGATGGTGGTGGTGATAGAGTCCACCTTACCGCTAACCTCGCTGATGGAGGCGTAGACAATTGTCAACGTAGGACCTGTAAAGTAAGGTAAGTATTGAGCAAAAGGTTGCTCGACCTTATTTATCAGGGAGGAGGAGGTGGTGTTTGGGATAGTATGTATACTTGATGAGGCAGAAAACATGTTAAATAAATCCATGTCCCGCTCAAATAGAGTCTGAGAGATGGGTATCTGCTGAGACACTCTGAGAGGGAGGCCATCAGGTCTTACTGAGATGTTAGACATCTCTGGTAGCTGTAAAAGAACAGGGTTAGAGACCAGGGAAGAGGATTTAAGGGATACGAAAATTAAAGAATGACCACTGGTATTGCTTGAAATTACCTCAGCAGTGCTTTGAGGCACTGAGAGTGGGTGGGTAGACACCATCATAGATTCAGTGTTGACAGGCACTGAAGCGGTTCCGACAGCAGCTGTGGAGGAGCGAACCACAAAATCGTCGAGCGTCGTCTGTTGAGAGACGATCCCTGATGTTGGTTGTTGTTGTTGTTGGGTTTGCTCCATTGCCTTCTTGGCTTTCTTTGGTTTGCCAAGAAGTGCTGAAGATTTGCGCTTGAGAGGGGTTGTAGCGGCAGGGGTAGCGTCGGTGGGTAGGGCCGAAGGCATGGACGTTGAAGAAGAAGAATGTAGGGAGGAGAGGCGACAACGTAGTTCAGAGACACTAACCTCATTATCAGCCCGCTCCAGATCGAGGATACGGACCCCGAGCTTCGGGAGATGATAGTCACCCTCAGTCGGGTAGAGATCTCCAAGGAAGAACTTCAGCAATGTAGATATAAAACGGACGTAAAGAATTTTCGGTTCCCTATCCGGCTTCTCGACCTTTGTCATCAGGTCGTCAAAAATAATCGCTGCATAGTCGATGTTTCTTCTAGCGAGGATAGAGTACGCCTTTTGGAGTTGCGCCTTGTTGGCTTGATCTAGCGATCCTGTCTTCTCGCTCATGTACTGAATAATGTGCAATAAGACATAGTTCAATTTTGAAGGCATTTTGGCCTTCAGGATCTTCGTCAGCCTCTTGTCCACTGTCTTGGACCTGGGCTTGGTGTCCCACTCGTACTCCATAAGGTCAAGGAATTGGATCAACTCTTCGTCAGTAGGTAGAGCATCAAACCCTTCTTTTCCTTTAGCAGGGAGACATAAAATGATTCGGATTCCGTTGGGAGTGATGCTCCCTTCTCCATGCTGTGTCTGGAAGGCAATGACAGTGATCTTGTTGCTTGGTTTGGTTGTCTTTTCCGCTTTTTCAGTAGTGAACCAGAACTGCTGAAGGAGACTTTTGTGTGCTGGAGGTTCAACTATCAGTGCATAAGCAATGGGAGATTGCTTAAGGAAAGCGGCGACATCACGGAGATGGAGGGAAGTTTTCTTGGCAGGGAAGGTAAGAAGTGTTAGGTGTTTGTTCCCTGAAAACTGAACGTTGCTGAGCTCAAATTTGACGTTCTTTGATTTCACCAAAGTTACTTGGGAGGCCATTTCTGGAAGAATTAGAACATAGTAGAAAAGGACTTTTTAGAACAAAAACATGGAATATTTACCAGTTTACTTTTTAAAAAAGAAACTTGCAAATGAAGTTTTCTAGTTTTAAGAAGAAGAGAAATGTAGGCAATTTTTTTTGAGCAGTTTCCTTTTTAAGAAGAAAACATGAACATTTTAAAGACATGTTTAAACCTTAAAAACCAAAAGATTTTTGAACAAAAATCATGAATGAAATGATTTTGAGAAGAAAAACAGTATTTGATTCAAACAAAATAGTTTTTAAGATCAAATGAGTGTTTGTGGGAAGAATTTAGAGAAGAATAAGGAACCTGTTCGATTGAAGGAGAGTAGTTCTTAAGTTCTTTAAGTTCTTGAGAGCTTTGATTTCCAAGAGAATTGTTTTTGCTTTGAGAGTAATGTGCACGCAAACAGGTAAATTATGAATAAAGAGGGTTTATATATGAGAGAGAAAGAGAATGATGAGCGGGAAAAGTTACTCATCATGAGACAGACACGTCCCACGAAGTTGATTGGACAAAAAGTGCAACGGACGAACGTGTCAGAAAAAGGCGTGCCATGGATTATCGTTATATATGACATCACACAAAAAAGGTGTCTTTTCATTTTTAAAAGTATCGCTGATAGAAAATCAGTGATAAATTTTATTTTGAAGAATCATTGATAGAAAAAGTCAGTGATGAGTTTTTGTTGGATTCCATATTCTTTCTTAATGATTTAAACAAGCAAAACATATGAAGTTATTGCGGAAGCAAAGATTGTTTAAACCATATACTTGATCTGTACTCAAAGTAAAGAAGATATATCCAACATATAAATAAAGAACAAGTCTAATATTTACTAGAAAATAATGTAGATTATCAAGAACACCATAAAGATGGTTTAAATCTTACAATCTCTTCATGTACAATTCACCATACAAAAGATTAATTCTTTATACAAGAATGTAAGAAAAGCACACTTTAGAACAATGGGGTGCACGTCCTATTTATAGGACTAAAAGGTGAGCAGTGTACTATCCTGACACAAAAGACATGTGTGAACAATGATCTACCTAAAAGGTAAATCTTATCATTTGTTGACGTGTCTTCTGGGTTTGTATTAAGACTTGTAGAATTTTGCAACTTTAACTTCAGAGAGAATTTATTCAGAGCTCTGATGTAGTGCCTCTGATGAAGCTATCTCTGATGTCTTCTGCGCTGATGAGCCCATCTCTGAAATCCTTCAGAGGTGGGCTTGTTGTCTCTGGAAGTGTTTTAGAAAAGACTTAGAATATTTTCAATACTTTTACATTCTGAAATGGGGCTAACAATCTCCACCTAAGTATTGAAAATAAAAAAATGAACAGTTCTTAGATTAGCTTACTTGAAACACAGAGGAGAAAATCATCCTCTTAAAGCAAAATTCACTAATATGAAAGAAGATTTCATTGCAAAAATAAATTGAAAAACTAAACTAAGGTAATCCTCCAGTACATATTCTGTGAAACTTCATAATGACATCTCCATATTCCAACATTGAGTTTATCTCTATTATGAGCTTCTGTGCTATCTCTGTTGGGCACTTGTCTTGTCCTTTGAATTTATATATTTTCTCTCTGAAGTACTTGAGAGTCAGAGAGGAGTACTTGAAAGAATTTGATATTCTGAACAGTATTTTCCTATTCTCCTCATCTCTGTAGACAAAATCAAGTGGTTCGTACAGAGCAGTCCCGCTTGGAATGTTCTCCAAGCCTTCCAGATCTTTATTTGGTGCAGTTACAGATAACTGATCAACTCCATGCTCCATTGCAATTTGAAAATTTGTCTTGGATCTCAACTCCACATGCTTTTCCATGACCATCTTTACTTCATTCAGTCCCACATTAAACTTTCTTGCTCTTTCAGCATTGTTGTAGAAGTACCTATGTAAGTAAGTCAAATCATATGGATTCAGGTTCACCATATCCTTATCATTGAATACGTATATGGCATTGTTTGCCCTTTCTAGAGTGTATTCAAGATAGTGAACCTGATTGTAGCAAAATTGTCTAAACTTCACTTCCAGCACCCTTCTGATTCCCTCACCAGAGTAGACCTTGTTTCTCCTCATATTCATTCATCACGTGTTCTTTGGGTCTTGAAGGTTCAACTTATGGAGGTTTGATCAGAGTCTCTATTTGCTTAGTAATCTCCTTGACCCTATCTTCATTTACTTCAGATGGACCAACCTCTGATGTTTCGATCTGCTGAGCTAAATCTTTCACTTTGTTCTGTATTTATGATGTAGCAACATCTGATTCATCTTCAAAAAGATCCCTCATCATAATAGTAGGTCTTTCAGGTGATGAGAAGGCATCCTCTAAGGGAGTACTTGAGTAGTCCACCAGTTGAGTATCTTCATCTTGAATAACAATGTTTTAAGAGTGATTTTCAGGAATGATGGTTTCTGGAATAGCAGTGACAACTGGTACTAGTGGAAGCTTTGGAGTTGCAACTGCAAGGAGGATCACTGGAACTGGATATTGCAGAATTGTAGAAGGTTGGTCTTCAGCAGAGGTAGGGTTTCTCTCTAGTTCAGTTCTACTAAATTCTGGAGGATCAGATATTATGGTCTTCTAGACATCTTCAGTTGGTTGATCTCTGTTTTGATTTGGTGCAGAGGAGGAGGGAGGAGCAGAGGTATTGGCTTCCTCTGTTCTGATATGTTGAGCTCTGTTCTCCCCCTTTTGAGAATCAGAAGACCGATGAAGCATATCATCATCATCTTTCTCTTCAGAGTCCTCAAACCTGGCCTTCTTATAGGCCTCCTCTACACACAATGTCTCACCAAACTTTCTTTTGAACTTGCCCTTTGGAGGAGGCATTCTGGAGGAATGAAGTTTGGCAGCCGCATTTTCAATTATCTCTTTGGATTCATTGGCTTCCATGCGAACTTCATTTACTTGATCATCCACGTTGAATTTGTGGACACCAAGCAAGGCTTTGACAACCTTAGTTGTCTCTCCATATTTAGCCACAAATTTTCTTGATACAGTGAGCATGCGGCTGGTGACTTTCTTGAAGAAATCTTGGAGTTCAGACTTGGTGACCAGGTCTTTTGCAGTCCTTGTAGGTTGAACTGGATCTTGAGGAACTGCAGAGACTGGTATGGCGGCTATGGCTTCAGAAATCATCTGTTTCATCTCTGTTTTGAAGGTTTCCAAATCGACAGATGTGATTGTTGATGGTTCTGCTGAGGGTTGCTCTGGAATAGCATGAAGGATTTCATTCTTTGCATTTTTCAGGTCCTCTGTTATTTGATCAGAGCGACTTGTAACAAGGGCTTCCAGAGCGTCCAGTTTGGTGTTGTTGGTGGCCAACTGCGTCTATAACTCAGAGACCTCTGAAGTGAGCTTTGCAACTTTAGAGTTGGAGGCAAAGGCCTCTCAGGTGTTCTCGATTGTAAGTTTTAGATCATTCAAGGACCCTCTGATTTCTTCACCAAAGATTTTGAACTCTTCCTTGGTGACAAAGTCAGAGAGGGGAACCTTGGACCCAACACATGAGTCCAAGTCAACCTCGAGTTTAGAGGTGTCCTTCTTCAGAGGTCAAGGGATGTTGCCTCTGGAGGGACTTCCACCAGATCCTCTACATTCCTTGGAAGGGGACTTCTCTACTGGAGTTCTGATCTCTTCAGCCTCCTCTACCTCAAATTCAGAGGAAGTGAAGTAGATGTGTTGGGTAGACTTTTGTCCGGACAAGTCCGCCCCTGTGCAACTAGGTCTTGCCACTGCCCCTGAGTTAGGCAATCCCTACGTGAGATCTTAAAGATCTCTGGTTATAGGGAAGGGTCCTCTATATGATAAACCACAGAGGCATCATCTTGTGTGGATTTAAGTGACGTACACCGGGGAGATTGGGTACTTATCTTTTCAATAGACAAGTCCTTCTGGGAGGAAAAATCTAGATTTGTGGCATCCCCTAGGTTGTGAGCATTAGAGGCAGAAAGAAGTGCCTCTGTGCGGTTAGATTGATGTAGGTTCGAGGTGTGTCTGTTTCAATATCCCTTAGTGTTGGACCACCAGGATATGATTGTATGCTTGCACTTGGGGTTGGGGTGTGGAAATACACATGTGTGCCTCTTAGGGCATCTTCTTATATCTTACCAACCTCGGCTCCTAGGGATTCAAAATTCTCACTCTCAGAAGAGCTCTCTGTCTCAATTTCCTCTGTTATGGTAGAGTTACTCTATTACCAGAGTCAGAGGCATCCTCTGATTCTCTCTCTTCAGAGGCACCCTCTGGTTGTCCTTTGATCTCATCCAAAGTAGCTTTTGAGTCCTCACTGTCCGACCCAGGCTCTGGTTCATATCCTAAATGTGTTGGGGATCCCACCACCGGTTCTGGTGATTGGGCAACACGACTAAGAAAGAGAAGGGTTGGGTGGTTCTCTAGAATGTATCTGATCATGCTCTGAGGGAATCTTCTGGTGTGAAACTATTCATCACGAATAGTGGTGTCTTCGGTCCGTCCTCTGTAAGTTTGAACTTGGTCATGGCCCCTCTCATGACCAGGGATATGAATCGTGGAAATAGGACATAGATAGGGTGTTTGCCCTTGGCTAAGGTCTTGTTCTTTCGATCCACAACAACGTAGAGTTCAAAATATAGAAGGTTGGTCATGTCTATGTTCCTGTTGAAGAACATGGCATACATTATAGCTAGAAGGGTAGGGTTGGCTTGATCCTGGCTTCCTATCTTGCAGGTGAGTGTGTGATTAAGTACACTAAACATGAAATTCCACATAGGTGGAAGATGTTGTCTTCTAAATTCGCTCAACCTGGAGATTTCTTTATTGTAGCCAAGATGAACGAGAAATTGAAGGAGGGTTTCTTGGGTAGGTGGTTTCTCGAACTTGGCAATGCCTAGGTCAGTGGTTTTCAGGAGGAAGAGATGACGACGAAGAGTCTCGGGTGATATTCTGATGGATCCACCTGCTTCATTACATGCGTCAATATACCGAATGATCCCTTTGGCTTCTTCATTATACTCACTAGTGTACCACCATTGTTGAACAAAGTTGAGAGGAATTTAGGCATCGAAACGAGTAAGAGCATGTTTGAGTTCACAATTGTTAAAGAATTCCAGTATGGGTCAGTATTGTTCTTCAAACTTGGTGGGAGTGGGGTCCAAATGAAAGTTATTTCCCTTTACAGGGATATTGAACTGTGGAGGTGCTTGATTCGGGATTATCCTACTCGAATCGTCTAAGCCATTTTGGTTTTGTGCCATTTTTACAGGTTTAGTGTTCTTGAGCTTTGAATGCTATAATGAAGAAGATGAAGTTTGAGAGGGAAATTCTGAAAGCGTAAAGAGAAAATGGGGTTTGAAATGGGTTTTTATGGGTGAGAGATGTGTGTGAGAAGTTATTGGAACGACGTTGAGAGGATCGATGTCAGAAAACGTTCCATCATCCATCTATTTGTACAGTGACACGTGGAGAGGTTGTAGTGAAAGGACACACGTGCCGGAAAACCGTCACCTTGGGGTTGATATAGTAACATGACAGTCACCCAAGAAAATAACCTGCACAAGCCAATGTTAGAAGAATATATAAGTGTAGATCCTTTCAGAGAAAAAAATGAATAGTCATATCCTCTGAAAAATTGACAATTGTGCCTCAAACATTCAAACTTCTTTTTATCGCTAAAAAACATTTGAAAAATCCAAAACTTGATTGGAAGAATATCTAAGAACACTAGAATGTAGTGCTCTGATGTACCTTCAGAGTCAATGATAGTAGAGGCTCTGAAAAGTAGTATCAAAGAGTAAACAATAGACTCTAGAGTTTATTCAAAAGTTTAGAATCAAATTTGGTTTTGTTTTGAAAAGATAAGTTTGAAATACGAGTGAAGTACTTACCTTCCCTTGTGATTTGAGAAAAGACCTTCTGATGAGAGAGCAGAGGCTCTGATAAAAATTTCAGAGGCTCTGATCTTAGTTTGCATTACCTTTCCTTTGATTTTTTCTCCCTATTAACAGATGAAAGGATTCTTTTTATCCCCCCCCCCCTAAATTTTTCTAGGGTTTTAAAAAATGAGATGTGGTTGTGTACTGAAAAACATGCTTTGATAAAATGCAAAGGCTCTGAAGAATGTATCATAGGTTCTG